>OZ007586.1:281550023-283950023 GCA_963931845.1 Maratus michaelseni
CGAGGAGTACTTATTGAAGAAAAACGAAAAGTAAACATCTTCAAGCGCATCTGAAATTCACAATACGAATGAATACCGAATACATTTACATTTACAAAACTCAACATATGAGCTAGTCGAGCCCCAGCCCACCCAAAGCCAACTCCAAACAAGTAGCGCGCATGCGCGCTGCAATCTCCTCTGGCCAAGTTATTTGGCGACATTCCCTTTTCGCCAAGGGTGCCCAAAGGTTGAGGGTTTGGAAATTAGCCTCCCGTCTACCTGAAGCAGAAGTCAAATCAGTGTGTTGGTTTCCCTCAACTGCCAGGATCCCCTTTGCTGGGACACGGGTCACCACGCACGGCAAACACGTAGGTGTTTACAATTCTTCATAAGTCGATATACACAGGATGATATCGGCTTATGCAGAATCGTACTCACCATTTGAAAATTCTAGAAATCTATTTCTGTTAGGAAAGTTTTACGTTACAATTCATTTTTGTTTTCAAAAATATATAAATTTTAATTTTTTCTTTTTTTTTTGAAGGGAAGCAAAATATTTTAACTGGAGGTGGGGGGGAGGGGTTATATGCGTTATTTATTATTAATAAGTAAAAAAGGGCACAATTTGCTTAACAAATTGAAAAACATATAAAGGTTTAAAATTTATACACCGCTAGGAGGGGGAAGGCAAAATTTTAGGGTGGTTGAAATTCAATAATTAAAAAGGAAAAATACACTGAAAAGGACATTCTCACTCACATACATTAAATACAATATTCCATCAGGAAGTGAAAAACTAGCCAGAGCCAAGAACGAAACCTGGGTCTACAGCGTTCCGGGCTGTTGCTCTAACCACTGAACTACTCCGGCCGATTCTGGATCTGCAATTTCTCACTAATGGTGCTATCACACGTACTCTCATATCATAGTCAATATCAGATATTTCATCCGAAACACGTTTTTCAAGGTGAAAACTCTCGAAATCGTCCCGTGTGATAGATTGCCTCTCGTAATTTTTTCAAGCGCTAACTTCCAGCTGTTTGTATCCTCTACGATAGATATCAGCTCGAAATCCACCAATCAGAGCTCTCTAAAAATTCCAAGATGACTACCGTCAGTAAGTTAACACATTATGTTTAGCGTGGACGCAAATATTGAAACAA
This sequence comes from Maratus michaelseni, assembly GCA_963931845.1. NCBI lineage: Eukaryota > Metazoa > Arthropoda > Arachnida > Araneae > Salticidae > Maratus > Maratus michaelseni. The sequence continues at coordinate 281,551,169 of OZ007586.1, forward strand.
ACAATACAGAAAAATTAAGAAAAAATCAATATCTTTGGTAACACAGGGACCAACTATACACGAAAAGAACTTTAAAAATGTGCAGTTATCTTGAAATTAAAGAATTACGTATGCACCGATTCTCTCTTCGGAGTTCGTTATTTACAACTGCCGATAAGAACTTTATTTACTAATTTAAAGTTATTTATTGCGATTATTTTATTTCAATTCCTTATATTATTTGCTATATGTTATAATTGTACTGTCGTAGTCACTTATTTACATCTCAAACTTTCTGCAGCTGTATTTGGCGTTATTTCGTACTTGTTGCCAAGTTATGTCGCCAAAAAGATAGAAATGCAAGCAAACATGTATCACGGTATTTGATTGCAATACAAATTATTTTAGCCCCCTTTTAGCATGCAGCGTTCAGAGTCTAAATTTTGTAGTGGAGGGGGGGACAGAAAATTTTCTTATACTTTTAGAAAAATAAAATTTAATAAATGAACATTTAATCGAGCAGCTATTTATAGTTAATTATATTTTACCTTTTAATAATTTTCTTTTAAAACAATCTTGATAATACTTTTTAGCACACAGGCTATCAAAGCCTGAGAGCTTATGTGCCCGCCCGTTCTGTATGTATGTATGTATGTATGTATGTATGTATGTATGTACGTATGTACGTACGTAACGCGATAACTCTTGACAGAAATAACCGTTTTGCTTCCAATTTTGTTTATAGGTTCCTTGTGATAAGGCGCTTCCCTGATTAGTTTTGGGGATTGATTGTTTAACTATAAAGGGGGGAACGGGGGGGCTAACCCCCCTTAATTAAGATAAATGGTTTTTTCATGCAGAATTGTCCAATTTTCTTCAAATTTTGTATATAGGTTCATTGTGATAAGGTTCTTTCCTGATTAGTTTTGGGGGTTCATAGGTTAAGTATAAAGGGGCTAACGGGGGAGGGGAATCCTCCCCCTTAATTTAGATAAATGATTTTTTCATGCAGAGTTATCCGATTTTCTTCCAATTTTGTTTATAGGTTCCTTGTGATAAGGCGCTTCCCTGATTAGTTTTGGGGATTGATTGGTTAACTATAAAGGGGGGGGACGGGGGGCTAACCCCCCTTAATTTGGATAAATGGTTTTTTCATGCAGAATTATCCAATTTTCTTCAAATTTTGTATATAGGTTCATTGTGATAAGGTTCTTTCCTGATTAGTTTTGGGGGTTCATAGGTTAAGTATAAAGGGGGTAACGGGGGGGGTGTTAATCCTCCCCCCTTATTTTAGATAAATTATTTTTTTCATGCAGAGTTATCCGATTTTCTTCAAATTTTGTATATAGGTTCATTGTGATAAGGTTCTTTCCTGATTAGTTTTGGGTGTTCATAGGTTAAGTATAAAGGGGGTAACGGGGGGGTTAATCCTTCCCCTTATTTTAGATAAATGATTTTTTTCATGCAGAGTTATCCGATTTTCTTCAAACTTTCTATATGGGCTCATTGTGGTAAGGGGCTTCCCTGATTAGTTTTGGGGGTTCATTGGTGAAGTGTAAAGGAGGGAAACGGGGGCTAGCCCCCCCCCTTAATTTTGATAAATGGGTTTTTCATGCAGAATTATCCAATTTACTCCAAATTTTGTATATAGGCTCATTGTGGTAAGGCACTTCACTGATTAGTTTTGGGGGTTCACTGGTAAAGTATAAAGGGGGGAACGGGGGGGACTAACCCCCCTTGATATAGATAAATGGGTTTTTTAAGCAGAATTATCCGATTTTCTTCAAATTTTATATATATATGTTCATTGTGATAAGGCACTTCTCTGATTAGTTTTGGGGGTTCTTTGGTTAAGTATAAAGGGGGGACGGGGGGCTAACCCCCCCTTAATTTAGATAAATGGATTTTTCATGCAGAATTATCCGACTTTTTCAAATTTTGTATATAGGTTCATTGTGGTAAGGCGCTTCTCTGATTAGTTTTATGGGTTCATTGGTTAATTATAAGAAGGAGAAACGGGGGATGGTTCCCCCCTCTTAATATATTGTTGATTTCTTCATTTTTCGAGGGCTTATTTCAAATTCTTTGAAATAAGAATATAATTTACAGTTAGTGTGAATAGCCTGTGAGCTCAATGCCGTCAGTTTAACTGGGCAGTTTTCTTTTATTTAGCTCACAGGCTATCAAAGCCTGAGAGCTTATGTGCCCGCCCGTTCCGTATGTATGTACGTATGTACGTACGTAACGCGATAACTCTTGAAAGAAATAACCGTTTTGCTTCCAATTTTGTTTATAGGTTCCTTGTGATAAGGCTCTTCCCTGATTAGTTTTGGGGATTGATTGTTTAACTATAAAGGGGGGAACGGGGGGGCTAACCCCCCTTAATTAAGAAAAATGGTTTTTTCATGCAGAATTGTCCAATTTTCTTCAAATTTTGTATATAGGTTCATTGTGATAAGGTTCTTTCCTGATTAGTTTTGGGGGTTCATAGGTTAAGTATAAAGGGGCTAACGGGGGGGGAATCCTCCCCCTTAATTTAGATAAATGAATTTTTCATGCAGATTTATCCGATTTTCTTCCACTTTTGTTTATAGGTTCCTTGTGATAAGGTGCTTCCCTGATTACTTTTGGGGATTAATTGGTTAACAATAAAGGGGGGAGGAACGGGGGGCTAACCCCCTTTAATTTGGATAAATGGTTTTTTCATGCAGAATTATCCAATTTTCTTCAAATTTTGTATATAGGTTCATTGTGATAAGGTTCTTCCCTGATTAGTTTTGGGGGTTCATAGGTTAAGTATAAAGGGGGTAACGGGGGGTTAATCCTCCCCCCTTATTTTAGATAAATTATTTTTTTCATGCAGAGTTATCCGATTTTCTTCAAATTTTGTATATAGGTTCATTGTGATAAGGTTCTTTCCTCATTAGTTTTGGGGGTTCATAGGTTAAGTATAAAGGGGGTAACGGGGGGGTTAATATCCCCCCTTATTTTAGATAAATGATTTTTTTCATGCAGAGTTATCCGATTTTCTTCAAACTTTCTATATGGGCTCATTGTGGTAAGGGGCTTCCCTGATTAGTTTTGGGGGTTCATTGGTGAAGTGTAAAGGAGGGAAACGGGGGCTACCCCCCCTCCCCCCTTAATTTTGATAAATGGGTTTTTCATGCAGAATTATCCAATTTACTCCAAATTTTGTATATAGGCTCATTGTGGTAAGGCACTTCCCTGATTAGTTTTGGGGGTTCACTGGTAAAGTATAAAGGGGGGAACGGGGGGAACGGGGGGGACTAACCCCCCTTGATATAGATAAATGGGTTTTTTAAGCAGAATTATCCGATTTTCTTCAAATTTTATATATATGTTCATTGTGATAAGGCGCTTCTCTGATTAGTTTTGGGGGTTTGGGGGTTCTTTGGTTAAGTATAAAGGGGGACGGGGGGCTAACCCTGCCCCCCCCCCTTAATTTAGATAAATGGATTTTTCATGCAGAATTATCCGATTTATTCAAATTTTGTATATAGGTTCATTGTGGTAAGGCGCTTCTCTGATTAGTTTTATGGGTTCATTGGTTAATTATAAGAAGGAGAAACGGGGGATGGTTCCCCCCTCTTAATATATTGTCGATTTCTTCATTTTTCGAGGGCTTATTTCAAATTCTTTGAAATAAGAATATAATTTACAGTTAGTGTGAATAGCCTGTGAGCTCAATGCCGTCAGTTTAACTGGGCAGTTTTCTTTTTTATATATTTCCTGCACCACCTTTTTTAAATTTAATTTTTTATTATTATTTGCTTAAAGAAATAATACTATTATGCACTGACAATGTCTTAATTCATTTATTTTATTAAAGATATACAATTATTAAACAGACATACATATTTATTCGTAGATCGGTGGAATAGTGAAAATCTATTCAACGTTCTCCGGTCATCCAAGGCTGGTGACCTTCTCTCAAACATGATTTATTAGTGAGAAATTGCAGATTCAGAATCGGCAGGTGTGGTTCAGTGGTTAGAGCAACAGCCCGGAATGCTGTGGACCTAGGTTCAATTCCTGGCTCTGGCTAATTTTTTACTTCATGTTGGATTATTGTATTTAATGTATGTGAGTGAGAATGTCCTTTTCAGTCTATTTTTCCTTTTTAATTATTGAATTTCAATCACCCTAAAATTTTGTCTTCCCCCTCCTAGCGGTGTATAAATTTTAAACCTTTATATGTTTTTCAATTTGTTAAGCAAATTGTGCCCTTTTTTTACTTTGTATTAATAATAAATAACGCATATACCCCCCCCCTCCCCCCTCCAGTTAAAATATTTTGCTTCCCTTCAAAAGAAAATTAAAATTTATATATTTTCGAAAACAAAAATGAATTGTAACGTAAAACTTTCCTAACAGAAATAGATTTTTAGAATTTTCAAATATGTGAACTCAAAATTAAAGCTCATTCCGCCAAATTGTTTTTAAGTTATGCTTAAAAAAGAACTTGTCTTGTAATCTGTTTTGCGACGATCGAACATTTATTTAACGTTAGGAGGTGCAAACATAAAACCTGCGTAATTTCTAAACTACTTTAACGAGTGACTTTCAGTTTGATATACGAAGGTAAAATTTACCGAAATATATGATGTCGAAATTAGGGTTTAGTACTAAAAGTTTTATAATATGTTACAATTGCTATATGTAACTTCCTCCTTCCCCCCAGCAAAATTTATGTACAGCGTTATTATTAGATGTTATTAGTAATCTATTGTTACTTGTGACATTTTTATACAGTGATTTGCGGCAGAGTTAGTAGAGGGTATAACTCCCCCCCCCTACCCCAGGACTGTACACAATATGTATAAAAATAAGGATTGTGTTTTTGAAACGAAAAATATCAAAAACTCATTTAAACTTTCGAAAAATGATTAAAATAATCAAAACCAAGGAAGAAAACACTGCAAAAGAATGGGAACTATATCTTAATCCTATTAAGTATTTCAATTTTACATTACATTCAATATGTAACATGGATGACATTTAAAATATGTAAAATATATTAACTAAAAATGTCATAATAGTGATTTTGGCAAAATAACTAAAACTTAATTTAAAATCTTTCTTTGCGTTACAGATTTCGGCTTGGCGATAAAGTGCGGTTCCAATACATGTGACAAAAAACTAGTTTTAATATACTATTTTTTTTTCTAAATCACTTAATACTAATAGTTGAGAATTCATAATATTTACAGGTAATGAGAAACATAAAGTGAAGATATGGACTCTATAATTTAGAATTTTAATGTTATATTAGCGAGAGTATTGTTTTCATAATCTTGGAATTTCAAGTAAAATGATCACACTAATATATATATAGAACAGACACGAAAAGAAACTGCAATATATAAAATGTTAGTACGCGATAAGTCTTCCTGTTTATCAATCAAGCTCTACACTAAATATTAAAACACCTGCTGCAATTACTCGCTAAATGTTACGCCCTCTCCTTACATTAGCAGATAACTTTCAGTAGGGAAAATAACCCTAGTTGCAGCGTGAAAGTGTAGCTCCAAGAAAGCGAGAGGCAATAGCATATACTTCATATTGTAAGGTATTCCGTGTGATAACAGCTTAATAAACCATGTTGGAGAGAAAGTGACCAGTCTTGGATGACTGGACAACGGTGAATAGATTTTTACTATTCCACCGATCTGCGAATAAATATGTATGTCTGTATAATAATTGTATAGCTTTAAAAAAATATTATCAAGATTGTTTTAAAAGAAAATTATTAAAAGGTAAAATATAATTAACTATAAATAGCTGCTAGATTAAATTTTCATTTAGTAAATTTTATTTTTCTAAAAGTATAAGAAAATTGTCTGTCCCCCCCCCCCCTCCTCCACTACAAAATTTAGACTCTGAACGCTGCATGCTAAAAGTAGGCTAGAATAATTTGTATTGCAATAAAATACCTTGATGCATGTTTGCTTGCATTTCTATCTTTGGTGACATAACTTGGCAACAAGTACGAAATAACGCCAAATACAGCTGTAGAAAGTACTTAAACGAGTACAGTTTGAGAAGTAAATAAGTGACTACAACAGTACAATTATAATATATAGCAAATAATATAAGGAATTTAAATAAAATAATCGCAATAAATAACTTTAAAATAGTAAATAAAGTTCTTATCGGCAGTGGTAAATAACGAACTCCGAAGAGAGAATCGGCGCATACGTAATTCTTTAATTTCAAAATAACTACACATTTTTAAAGTTCTTTTCGTGTGTAGTGGGTCCCCGTGTTACTAAAGATATTGCTTTTTTCTTAATTCTTCTGTATTTTTGGTTTCAATATTTGCGACCACGCTAAACATGACATGTTGACTTACTGAAAGTAGCCATCTTGGAATTTTTAGAGAGCTCTGATTGGTGGATTTTGAGATGACATCTATCGTAGAGGATACAAACGACTGAAAGTTAGATATTGAAGAAATTACGAGAGGCAATCTATCAAACGGGACGATTCCGAGAGTATTCCTCTTGAAAAACGTGTTTCGGATGAAATATCTGATATTGACTATGATATGAGAGTACGTGTGATAGCACCATAAGATGGAATTACAAGGGACTGGGGAAAATTCCGTTTAAAACAGGTTTTTAATCATTGCAGGCATTAAACTACATTTTTTTTCATCGGAATCATAAAAATCTAGCAGGATTTTGTTATATGGAAACTTCTGTTTTAGTATCTAACTTTATTATAAAATTTAACTGTAAATAATTTTTAATAACTGTAAAGAATTACTTACAGTTGTCTGCTAAAAAAATTTTCAAAGTTAAAAAAAAGGCATATACATCTCGTTAGGTGTAAGGGCCCAGTACAAACCTTTGTAATAACCTTTGTAATAGTGTATAAAAATATTTTTACTCACTTTGGACACCTGCCGGACCCGTTTGTGGCTGACCCTATCGTTATATCACAGAATATGTAGAAATATATAAGCAATTCATATATATGTGCTGAATTTGATTTATTGATTAGAAAATATGTAAGACAATGTTATGAAAACAAATTAATCTGGTTCAATTTTTGGAAATTAACACAAATTCATATTACATTCCGGTAAGTGCATTTAAAAAGTTAAATTTATTTACTTAGCTTTTCAGATAAACTAGAAAAGAATTTATGCCCATTATTGATACATTTATATATTTTTTTAATACTCACATAAACATGTATTCAGTAAAAAAAAAAAGTTGAAGCTTTATGCTATGTTTTTATGATAAGCAGTGGCACAGTGAAGGATAATTTTGGAGTCCCCCCTCCCTACTTGCAGAACTTTCACTCTGTTTTTAGTCCGAAGTTCTCGGATGTGTTGGTTGCGTTTGGCAACAGTGCGAATTTGTTTATTGCTTGCCGTGGCGGTCGGTTCTCGCCGAAGTGTAGTGTTCCCTATCCTTAAGGGTTTTTTGAATATTTTCTTCATTTTTATTTCATATTAGTTGTTATTATTCGTGTTTTTTGTATTGTGCTTCGTATTAATTTCCACCTGGGTGTGGTAAGTTTATGATTTTCTATTCATTTTTCCTACCGTGTTTCTGACTCGTTTCAGTTTGGTCACAGTGGCTGGCTCGCAGCACGTGGCGGTCACAGACAATGTGTTAAATAACTTGTCTCAAAAATCAACCATGGAAATCAGCAATCGTGCTACCCCTAACCCTTTCTTATACAAATCAAATAGCTCTCCGGAAGAAATTCTTGTCGAGGCCAGTAAGCTCGCCATTGGAGCAGTGCCAATCACTCTTACGGCTAACAACGGCTCCATACCTGCGACTCACCCCAAAATACTTAAGGAGGCCATCGCTTCGCAAGTCCCCTCTCATAATAATATCAAATTTATGAAAATAACTCGCCAAGGCGAACTTCTGGTTCACACCCTGGATGCCGAAACGGCCATTCAGATTTTCAACATCAAAACGATCTTCGACATCCCAGTACCCGCTTCATTCCAAACTGAATGCATTTCTACGAGATTTTTGCTTCATAACATCTCTCCTCTAGTGGACTGTACAGAAATCGCAGATGAACTCGCCTACGTTGGGATTAAACCGCTTGAAGTAAGACGTTTTCTTAGACAGGGCTCTGTTCCCACCTCCTCCGTCCTTGTCACCAAACTTGGCCACTCTCTGCCGTCCGAAATCAAACTTTGGTATCAGGTACACCGCTTAACACTCTTTGTCGATAAACCCCGTCAATGGGACAATTGCCTAAAATTCCCCCACAACACTCGCGCTTGTAAAAGCACTCGTCTTTGCGGCCAGTACGGCCAAACTCACGACGACACCTGCTGCACCGACTCCCCTATGTGCGCCAATTGAAAAGGCAATCATGTATCCTCAGACAAGTCCTGTCCACAATATAAACACGAAGCCAAACTACTCGCATTTAAAGCTGAAAATAACCTAACTTTCAATGAGGCCCGACGTAAATTCCGTGTCAGTATAGCTTCCAAAGCCGAGTCCTACGCCGCGGCTGTGGCATCTACCCCTGCCTGGACTCCCCCACCCACGGATTACGTTACAAAAACCGACTTACATGAACTCCTCCAGTGTTTCACAGATTACATGGTCAGCTTGCTCCATCAGGTCGTGGACTCTCAAAAAACCAACTGTCAAGAACTGTTAAATTCGCTTACTACAACGGTCATAGACGCCGTGAAAGATACGCTGACAGCCGACGTTCTCCCTCCCAAGCCTTCGCCCTCTGAAAAAAGGAACGAGGCGCCCTCATCTCCACACTGGACAATACTTAAATCAGAAAAAGCTAAAAAATTGAAAATGGTGTTATCGTCCAAGGGTTTGACAACCGATCCTCTTATGGACACATCTACCCCTGAGTCTTGGATTCCAGATGGTCCTCCTCTTCGCGAGGCAAACCTTGGATCTACATCTACTGTCACTTAGTGTGGCTGCGGCTGGTCCCCCCCCCCCGCTCCCCTCTCCCCTTTTTTTCCCGGGGGGGGGGGGGGGTACCGTTTTTTGCTGCTTGCTTTCCGTCTTCTGGCCTCCTTCTCATGGCTCTCTGGCTCCGCACTTCCTTTTTTTCCTCCTTTTCCGTTCATGAGTATCAAACTCATTCATTGGAACTGTCGCAGCATTCGAGCTAACGGCCACTGGTTACGTGCTCCTTTTTTCGAGGACGCCCAAGTCATCTGCCAAGTCAAGGAGGGGGCCTTCTCACGGTGGTACGTACCTCTTACCCCTCATATCTCCTGCCTCTTCCTGCCGATCCCTCTGGAAGGGTCGAGGCCCTTGGCGTTTGGTTCCATTCTCTCGGTACTTGGTTCAGTGTGATTAACATCTATCTCCCAAGGGGTTCTTTTGCCGACACTTGGTTCGACAATCTGCTCCGTTCTATTGAGCCGCCTTTCGTCCTTCTCGGCGACTTCAACAACAATCTTCTCCGTCGTCATCCTCCCTATTCTCTTGACCTTCAGTGGTTTCACTCCTGGGTTCTCAGTCACAACATTTGCATCTGTAATACCTCAACTCCGTCACGTACGGTTCATGGTTCTCCCCCCTCCCTGCTGGATCTCACTCTCTCGTCTCCTGATATTTACGGTTCACTATCCTGGTCGATCCATCCGGACCCTTTCGATTCCGACCACCAGCCTGTATCTATTCAGATTGACAATCCTGTTACGTCAGCTAGGCAGCACCGCCCTTTCGCCAATTGGTCCTCAGCCGGCCGTGTCCTCAACTCGGTCCTAGATAACTCCACCGCCGATACCTCATACAATTCCTTCTGGCAATCTTGCTGTGAAGCCATCTCGCGGAGTACCACTTTCCACGCCGGTTTCGGCGCCCTAGTGCTCCTTGGTGGGATCTCACCTGCCGCAGACTCCTCGGTCTCAAGCGCTGGTATCTGCGCCTTGCTAGGTCCTATTGCTCAAGGGACTTATGGCTACTCTACAAACAGACGGCCAGTAAACTTCGACGGCACATCAAGCTAGTTTCTCGTAATTACTGGGACCAGATTTGTCGGTTCAGGAGATCGAATGGTGAAATATTCAAACTGCTCGAAAACCTGGCTCGCAAAGACTCGCCGCCTGGTGATAATATTCTGTGGTGCGGTGGCCCTGTGACCTCCCCGCGTGCCCAAGCGGATCTCTTCCTCGGGACCTTCAGCCAGGACGAGCCCCTACCTAACCTTTCGGATGACTTTAGCGATGGCAATGCCGGCCTTGACGCAGTGGCGCAGCAAGAATTCGGTTCTAGGCGGGGTTTTGAGTTTCCGATAAAGGTAGTCGCCGGTTATATGAATCACCGGTTAATGGAATTCGTATTTTAAATGAATGAAATCATAATGCTTTTTTCCGCAATTACGTTGGTTATGATTCATTTAAACAGCGTTTACAATATTAAAGTTACAAACTATAAAATGCACCAATGAAATAACACAAAACTAAAACATCTATATATATATTTCTCTTACGTGGCGCGAAAATAAGGCTTAATTTGTAACTTATGGTTTGGCAACAACCGTAGTTTTCAGAGCTCAGACCAATGAACAGACTAGATTGTGTTAGATTAGCTCCGCCTCCAATATGGTGGTGCAGTGAAACCATAGAATGAAACTCAAACTAGCAATTATTCAAAGTAAAATAACATGTACGTAATCCAAAGCGTCTGAGATGATTCCTCATTTTAATTATGAGTAATATCGTTAATTTCAAATGAATTTTCAACTCTTATTTAGAATTCATTTACGAATTTCACTCACTCAAAAGTCGGAGAAAAAAAACAACTGTCTAAATTGCACCTGCCGCCATCTGTTGCAGTATTGATGAAGTAAAAAATAATTTATTTTGTAAAAATCTATAATCAATTAGAACAATAAAATGTCTTACAAAATTTAAACAGTGATTGACGATATATATAAACTATCTTCCTATCACGTAGTTTTTTTTTCTAATGAATTTAAGTCGTGCTGTACAAAAGATCCTTTTTTCATAGTATTTAAATGATTTATATGCCCATTGGTAGCGCTAACTAAATGCATTTTCAGTTGTGTTTTCAACGGAGAATTACTTTTTTACATTAAAAAAATTTGTCAATTTCATATGTTCAAATGTTTTATGGTAGAACTTATTCCGGCTAGAATTGCTGAAAAATAAAAAGGGGCCAGAGAGCGAAGCGGTCTCAATGTGAAGTGCTTTGCAATTCACGGGGGGTTGGCAAGCGTTAGCGAGTAGGGGGCTGAGCCCCCTAGTTAAGATGGAAGAGCACCGTACAGCAAATAATTTTTACATAGAAAATAACACAGTTGCAATCCATTTGTTCAATCAAAAATACACAAGGTTTCATTACAAGAGAATCACGAATTCTTATTCCTAACTTTAATAATAATGAAGCAATTTTAACAAAATTTTCATTATACTTACTTACATTGCTTTTTGCCAAATGTAACAACTCAATTAGGTAATCGATCTTTTGAAATGTAGTTGATATTAAACACTATATTGTAGACTAAATTACTGTGCCCTTACAGTACTTTAAATGACATCGAATTTCGCATTAAGTAATGTAAATCTGATGAAAATTTCGTTAAAATATATTTATTATTGTTAAAGTTCTCTAAAAATATCGGAGTTGGAATTGAAGTCGTATCTATACTAATATTATAAAACAGCAACGTTTTTTTTCCTTTTGCATGGGTTAATTCTGGGGAAACAGAACGGATTTAAAAAAGTAATTGGTCATATGCGAGTTTTATTCGCGTACAAAGGGTTCCACACAAAGTGTCAGAGCTGTTCAAAGATAATATACTCACATAGTCACATACCTAAAACAATTCCACATGCCATAATTTAATTTTATTGGTATTGGAATGAAAAACAATGAATATATCTTCCTCTAAAACAAAGACCTTTGTAATACAAAGTTTAAATTTGGCAGAAAACCAATCAGGCTTCGGAAGAAGTCGCTGAGTTTCACACGAAAAATTACTTGTCAATCATATTTGATGTAATAGTAGACAATTTTAAAGAATTTAAAAAAGTATGCTAAACAACGTGAAACTTTCCGATTCATTTTCAAAAATGAAAGCGTAAGCAGGCATGATAATTCAAGTGATTTGTTATCGAAAAGCTTTTTCATTATAAATGAATTAGATATTGAATTATAAACGATTGTTGTCTCAAAATTACTGACTCTTAATGTCTTGGGATTATTCTATGAATTATTTTTCAATATTTGCCGTCAATAATTGAATTCAGTTGGAATGAAAAATTTTGACCTTCCCTATGATTCGTCTTACCTGAAGCAAAGATCTTGTACAAAGTTTAATCTTAGCATTGTACCAAGTGCGCTTCAAAAAGAGGTCACAAAGTAGCAACACTGTTTCGATCCATGCCGTTGTTTTCTAGATGGGTTTTTAATTAATATCTCAACTAATTACAGACACCATTTTTTTTTTTTTCAAAAATCATTACCAACAATCCTTGGATGATTCTGCGTCGATAACCCTCAACTCCCCGCTGAGCTCTGGAAAAATAAGATGCATGAGTGATCTTATAATAGTTCCGTGTTTACTGTTTAAGTATGAAACCTTAATAATTGTGTCAAAATTCTGGTAACCATCTCCTCTCTAACATAAGCTATATTTTTATACAACAATTTCCAAACAATTTTTTCGGTACAACAATTTCCAAAGGGGTGCAAGAACAAAGAACATTCTAAAATTGCGGCTTCTACGATATTGTTTGTTCCAGAAATTTGAAATTTGGTCTAACGGTTACTTTAAAAAGATGTAAATGCTCACTAAAAATGGTTTCTAAAAAGTCCGAAATTTAAAAAGGGGAAAGGAGAAGGAAACGTTCTAAATTACAATTTATTTGTACAGTTAGGGCTAGAAACATGAAATTTGGCATGGTTGTTACTTTAGAGACTTAAGTACTAGCCCAGAACAGTTTGCAGGAGCAAAAAAACGTTCTAAAATTGCGATTTGTGTGATACAGTTGGTATAGAAGCTTGGAATTTGGCAGGGTTGTAACTTTTGGGATGTAAATGCGCTCTAAGAACTATTTCTAAAGAAATTCTAAATTTAAAAGGATGAAATGACCTTAAAACGGTCTAAAAATGGTCTAGAAACAATTAATTATAGAAATTGTTTGTGCTAGATATGTGAAGTTTGGCATAGCTGTTACTCTAGAAATGTAAATGACCATCCAGAATAGTTTTCTAAAAATTCAAAATGTAAAAGGATGCAAGACCAAAAAAGTTCTAAAATTGCGATTTGTGTGATACAGTTGGTATAAATGCTTGGTTTTTGACATAGTGGTTACTTTTAAGATATAAATACTCGTTCAAAAGGTTTTTAAAAAATTCGAAATTTAAAAAAGTGAAATGAGCAAAAAACGTTCTAAAAACGCTCTAAATCATAATTTATTTAGAACGTCTGTATTTCGACACAATCTTTGAAAATAATCTCGGAAGCACCTACAAAAATTTTGAAATGCTCTGATGAATAAAAGTATTTTTAAAAAAATCTGAGAATTTTTCGATGAAAATGCTAAAAGAAAGTTAGGTGTTTCGGCGTGGGTTCTCTCGGCTTCGTCTCATGTTTTCACTATTAAATGCGACTATGGCTGTGACTTAGCCTTTTTTTATGTGACTCTGTGTTTCTGTGCTCTTCGACTTTAGTCAAATACTTAGACTTTATCACGGAATTTTAAAGAGGGGGTGGATAGTTATATTTACAATCGAATAAAATTTCAGAGAGTTCGGACAATAACTTTTTTTGTTGTTGTTATATTAAAGGACCCGTCGCAAAACAAAAAAAAAAGAAGAGAGTTGAAAACATTTCTTTTACAGCTTAGATATCAATATTTTTCCTCGGTCTGTAAAACCATTATTATTTATAACTGATGAAAAATTTATAGAATTCAGACAACTGGGGTTATTTTTTAAAAACTATGAAACGAGAGACCCTTACGAGGAAAAAAACAAAAACAAGAAAGTGTCATTTAAAAATGCTTTACCCTCTAATAATCAATATTTTTTAATGAAAATTTCATTTAAAAATATAAAATTGATAGAAGATACATAATCATGCAAATTTGAGGTAATTATCATGGGCCCGGAAACCGCCGGACGGGTCAGATAGTACAATTTTAAAGACATTCAGGTAGCATTCGTTAAAATGTAATAAGTGTAAATCAATGTATGTGTAACTAATGTATTGCTGATAAATTTAAATTAATGCATGGTTAGCGTAAAATGTGTGTAATTATAGATAGTATTTTTCTAAGAAAATGCCTCATATTTAACGCCTCTTTTTTTCAAAATCCATACTCACAGGCAGTGCTTAAATTCTAGCAAAAAGAGTACCAGAGCTCTATTTTTTATAGTGCTCCCGATGCGATACGTATTTCAGTTATACGTTTAACCGATGTACGTATACACGTATAATACGTATTTAAGAAATACGTATACCTTAAACTATATGTTTAAACGTATCCAGATACGTATAAGCGTATATCGGTTAAACGTATAATTCAAGTATACGTTTAATTCAAGTATACGTATATTTCAAGCATCGTATTTACTTTTAATGCTAATGGATCTCATGAGAGTTACGTCACTGAACGGAGAACAAGTTGGAAATCGGTGGCGTTGCTTTAGCAATCTGTATAATATGTTTCATACATAGAATCTTGTTATTTTTCCCTATAAACGATTATCTATCTACATATATAAAAGACGTTCTTGGTATGTATGTATCTACAAAAACAACTTTTCAAAAGTAAAAGAAGCCAAGCATAAAAAAAAAAAAAAAAAAAAGAGTTGTGGCTAAAAAGTGGTGTGATATCAAATTTCCAAGCTATTATATTACTTATTTAACTTTTTTCCATTAAAGAAGTTATCATATATATAAGTCGAGTGCCTACGTATATGTTAATAGAAATCGTTTTCTCCTGTACTAAATACATCCTAACGAGTTTCTAAAAATTCAATTTTTTTCAACTTATGCATGATGGGCTTGGCGGCCATCTTTGCATATTATTCACGAAATTCTAAGCACCCAAATCCGTAGTTAAAATCCGAAGTTCAACATTGTTATTTAAGCAAATATTTTAAACGTTTCATTTATAGACTTGTATGCTCTGAAAATTGTGTCTTAAGATAATGATGACTTACCTTAAAGATTCATCTTATGATTTACTTTTTAGAGTAATTAATAATTTAAAACTAGTAAAAATCAATTTCTCAAAATATCAGTCTTATCTAATTTATCTGTCCGTTGTTAAAATCTGAAGTTCGAAATTGTTATAAACATATTACATTGCAAACATAATACCCTTTTACTTTAGAAATTTTGGTGCTAAGAAATATGGAAAGATGGCCGCCAAGCCCATCATGCATAATTTGAAAAAAATTGAATTTTCAGAAACTCGTTAGGATGTATTTAGTACAGGAGAAAACGATTTCTATTAACATATACGTAGGCACTCGACTTATATATATGATAACTTCTTTAATGGAAAAAAGTTAAATAAGTAATATAATAGCTTGGAAATTTGATATCACACCAATTTTTAGCCACAACTCTTTTTTTTTTTTTTTTTTTTTTTTTTATGCTTGGCTTCTTTTACTTTTGAAAAGTTGTTTTTGTAGATATCATTTCTTTTTTTTTTAATAGATTAAACATAATTTAAATAATCTAAACATGAGAAATAATTTAAAATTACATTTTACTTTCAGTCATTGTTTAAAGGGGTAACTAGAAATTCCAGTAGATTTTTCAATTAAACTAATTACACTCTTAAAAACAACATACTAAATGTGGCTTGTTATAATACTTCTTATCCTCCGTTAAAAAATATCACTGACTTATCCATGAAATGAATAAAAATGGAATACGTACATAGCGTGTCAGCGCTGCATTTGAAATCAAACGTGATATCACGCTCTTTTATTATTAGCACTAGCTGGCTTCGCCCGCTAGCGGGCCCCTAATTTACATCGGGGCCTCGAATCTTGTAAAACCTCGAATCAGATAAACCTCAAACTGAACGAACCTCCGACCCGGTTCCCCGCTGCCTTCGGAACCGGATAATCTCTTAATTTTGCACATCGAATAGTATAAACCTCTAACCAAACGAACCTCCGACACGGGTCTCCGCTGCCTTCGGCACCGTATAGCAGTCGTGCTGCGCACGCTCAAGTTCCATCTTTCACCACCAGGTAGCGCAATCTGTTCTATATGAACCTCGGGCACTGAAATCGTTAAGGCTTTCAATGTCGAGTCGAATGAGCCATACCCCGTCATGATCCGACCCATAGAAACAAAGATAGGAAAGCGGCTCTTGGTGGTGAAAGCTAATCGCGTTTGGGGGGCAAAGTGGGGGGGTGGACACCGGAGATGCATAATAGGATTAAGGGGTCACAGACCTTTCCAACGATGTATCACATGAGGGGTATGTGCAAAATTTAGAAAATAACCCCCCCCCCCCTGTATAATATCATTAAGAGTTCACAGACGTTTCCAACGATATAAAAGTAGCCTGCGCCGCCAGTCACGAATACGACCATCGCGCCCAAGCCTCTAAAGGGCTTATATCGCACCAGGGGCTTTGTCGCGCCACGGCGCTGCGGTCGGTCTGGGGCCGCTCCCCACTGCGCTCCCCCAAGCCAATTTACCAAGGTCGGTGACATAGGTCGCCGCGACAGTAACCCCACATCTCGGAGGAAACTTCCACAGAGACGGAACCTTGATGAACCGCCGAGGAACCCCCGACGACTTCGTTCGCGAAACCCCATAGGGGGAGACGGTCACTAGGCCATATGTCGAGCTACCACGACGGCTCTTGCTTTACCACAACTCGAGGGGTGTGAAAACCTACAAAGGTAGTCACGTTCCCTCTTGCAGTGGATGTTTCCAACGATATATCACATGAGAGGTGTCGGCAAAATTTAGAAAAGTGCCCCCTTTAGAGCACTTTTCGGGGGGGGATGAAAGTGGGAGGATGGACACCGAAGATACATAATATGAATAAGCGGTCACATGCTTTTCGAACAATATATCATATGAGTAGTGTTGGGGGGGGCGCAAAATGTGGGGGTGACACCTGTGGTGCATAACATGAATAAGTGGTCACAGCCCTTTGTAACTATATGTGACATGATGGATATCGTTAAAATTTAGAAAAGTGCCCCCCCCCCCTTGTGTAAGCAAAACGTGCTCCGCCCCTCCCTATAATTTTTGACGCAGCTTTATTTTTAAAATTTATGTTATGTGTTATAAAATATCGTAAAGTTTCAAACAAATAGCCTTATTATACTTCCTAATGTTGTTCACGCCCCTCCCCATTCCCACACCCAAATGTGACGCGCCATTCTTTTTTATAAATTTTTTATCATGTGTTATAGATTATCTTAAAGTTTAAAACAGATCGCAAATGGAATTTAATATATTTGCTGAAATTACTATTATATATAGAATAATATAGAAATAAACCCTCCTTTAGCTTGTAATTAAGATACATGAACAATTTTTAGAATTTCTGAAAGCTGATTTTTATTTATTTATTTATTTATTTATTTATCTATTTATTTATTTTTTGTTTATTTATTTTTTGCGTTGCCCTGTGCATGTTTGGAATTTCTTAGCAATTTCTTACAAGGAGAGTGTCAAGCTTGGTAATCACAGATTTTGATTATTTTTATATATGTTGTAGGGTAGAAGCCCCTTAGTCTTAGGTTCAATGGATGTTATACAACGCTCCTTAGTTTTCGACAAATGGGGGGGGGGGGGCTAATATTATAACACAACTTAAATACTTACTTTGTAACGAAGTAATTGTGTTGGTAGTAGCTCAGTTGGTATGGCGTCCGCTCGTTGTTCCGAAGGCACCAGGCTCGAAACCGGAACGTGCTACGTTTGTTTTTCTCATTTTTTTTATAAATATACTTGTAATTATAATTTAATAATTTAAAAAAAAAAATTTTAACATAATTAAATTTTAATTAAGCATTTTTGATTTTTTTTAAATCACTTTTAAAATGTATTCCATATATGCTTTATCAATGCAACGATATTGAACAATTGTGTCAATTCGTTATTGTAAAGAAACATCATTTATAAATTGCCTTAACAAGGGACGTCAATGCGATGATAATACTGCTCTGTTTTTAAAGTAAGAAACATAATTATATTAAAAACTAGCATAATAATTAAAATGACAACATATTTATGTTTTATTTTATTGTAACTAGAGGCCGCCACGACAGACTTTGGTTATTTTACTTATTTTTTTTTTTTTTAGTTTGGCGCAGTTAAGTAGTTTTTGTTTTCAATCTTTATCGCACAAGTGCGTATTATTCTATAACAGCTTATAATCGTATAAAAATGGAAAAAGCAAGCTGTAGTTCACAAGAAGATCAATCTGAAGTGTCGGGATTCGATGAAAATCAGAAAAGTGATATCACAAATTCGTTGAAGTACTTTAAAATTTTATTGCAAAACAGTGGATTTTTAACAAATAATCCAGCATCTGAAATATCTTCGTTTTCTATTGCGATGGGAGAAGAATTATTTAATTCGATAGTAAATATGCTGATTTTGTAACAATTTTTGAATTTTTACTAGTGAATAATAGATCCAATTTTTTAAAGCTCTTTAAATGAGGATAAATGTTTAATAATGGCTTAAAAATCAAAAATGCTAAATTAAAATTTAATTATGTTAACAAAATTTTTATTGAGATTATTAAATTATAATTACAAGTATATTTTAAAAAAAAGAAAGAGAAGAAAAACAAACGTAACGAACCCGGGCCCTCGGAACAACGAGCAGACGCCATACCAATTGAGCTACGACCAAAGCAGTTAATGCGTTACAAAGTAAATATTTACATTGGGTTTTAATATTAGACCCCCTATTTCTCCAGAACTAAGGAGCGTTGTATAAAATCCATTAAACCTGACACTAAGGGGCTTCTACCCTACAACATATATAAAAATAATCAAAATCTGTGGTTACCAAGCTTTGCACTCTCCTTGTTAGATTTACATTATTTTATTCAATTAAACATTTTACTGTTACAATACATTTAAATAGAAACTTCACTTCTAAAACAAAAATAATTTAACAACTGTATTTCATTAATTTATAGGAAAATGACGCTGCGAACGAGATGCCTGTCCATTACAGTGGTTTTTTTTTTTTTTTTAGAAATAAATGAATCACATTTAATTCATTTAAAAAATTTTGTTTACGTTTGGAAAGAAATTTTAAATGCCGATAACTCTTATTGTATACATTTTAAAAGGTACATCTTCCCTCAAAAACTAATTTATTTTTAAAGATCTTTCTAAAAACGTAAATTATATATTTAAAACATTTTTTAAAGCATAAACACTACGTCTGATTACTTTATTTTACAATATTATAAGAACACGCATTTTATCAGACAATTAAATATACTAAACAAACATGAGTGAAAAGTTGACCTGGGGCAGGACTCGAACCTGGGACCTTGTGCATGCGATGCTGACGCGCTGCGACTGAGCCACCTAGATCGATATCCTTGACCACCAATTTCTCATACTTATTCATGTTGGAAACAGTCATCTGCCACAGTTTGCAGTCATATTTAATTGTCTGATAAAATGTGTGTATTCTTATAATTATGAAGTTTTTTTTTTAATATCTTCAGAAGAAAATGGCTGACTTGCAGATGAAATTTCATGTGGTTATAACCTGTAACTGATTTGTGCTATTATAATACATAAAAGGTACATGGTCGTTGGCTGGTTTTATCTCTGTTTTGGCATAATTTTTTAATTGCCAAGTTAATTAACAGTTTTTTGCTAATTAAGGATAGAAAATATTTTTTTTACGCAGGATTTTATAAAAGCACATAGATTACGTAATTACTTGTCCAAAAATGCAATCCTTTTTTTATTCTGTCGAATATTAAGGTCTGTAGGTTGTTTGAAAAAAAAAGTTTGACGAAGAAAAAAGTGATCATTTTAAGTAACGCGACGTTTTTTTTTTAAATCTATATCTCTGTTTATAAATCACTTATGAAGATGAGTTTGGTCTTAAATTGAAGAAATTCTTCATTAGATTCTTCTAGTTTTCGTTTTTTTTTTTCTGCGACGCTTGGTTTATTTGATATCTGATATTTTAATCTGGCATGTTTTGTCGATTTAACATTGCGAAGTTGTTTTCTGTAATTAAGCAGAGTAGCGGATGGGGACAGCTTAATGCAACTATGTTAAAGAAATGCCAGCGAAATAGAGGAAGGGAGACGGGAATCTCGTAAGGATTTATTTAAACTTGATTAGAAGCAAGGGGGGGAAAAGCTTTTGCGTTTGTACTAACACCACCTATCGGAAATATTTAAAAATAATAACAGATGGAGATTATTACTAAGATTTCTATTTGTCCGTGAAAGTAATATTAAAAACGAAATCTTTAGAACATAATTTTTCCAAAATTGTAGTAAGAAGTATATGAATAAGTAAACAAATTACTGACCGCTGCATGATTAGATTCAGTGATGGAACAGTGGCGCAGCAGTTGGGTGATTGTCACCACTAAATTTTAATAGTATTCTTCGCCTTAAAAAATCTCTGAAAGTCTGTCCTTAAATAAGACAAAGAGTACAATTTACATTTAACGGTGTCAATTGATTCTCTGCTGCGCCACTGTTCCATCACTGATATATTTCATGCATTCTAGGGACTGCTGCACAGCGAATTTCATGCATCCAGAGGGATATTTTTTAGTTAATGTACGCGAAGCGTACGTATATATAAGTTACTAACCGCTGCTTGAATGAATTTCATGCATTCTAGAGACTGCTGCATAGCAAATTTCATGAATTCTAGAGACTGCTGCATAGCGAATTTTATGCATCCAGAGTGTTTTATTTTGGTTAGTGTACGCGAAGCGTACATACATACAAGTTACTAACCGCTGCTTGAATGAATTTCATTCATTCTAGTGAATGCTTCAGAGCGAGTTTCAAGCATCCAGTGGGGTTTTTTCGGCTAATCTACGCGAAGCGTACATATATATAAGTTACTAACCGCTGCTTGAATGAGTTTCGTGCATTCGAACAATCAGAAATCTCGAGATTCTCCTCAATTATAACTTGTGTGATTTGTGGCAAGAACTCACTACTTACACAGTTTCTTTCACGAAGTAAACATTGATTTTATTCCCTTTTGTTTTAAGCTAGAGGAAAAAATCGCTAAAAAGTTGAAAAAGTAGAAAGATCCGGAGGAGAAAATTGCTAAATATTTGTAAAAATGGAAGTATCCGGAGGAGCTTTTGTTAAAAGTTTGTAAAAATAGAAAAGTGCAGAGAAAAATATTGCTAAAAGTTTGTAAAATTAGAAAAATACTGGGGAAAATATTGCTAAAAGTTTGTAAAAATCGAAAAATCATGAAGAAAAACTTACTAAAAGTTTGTAAATAGTCATAAAACGAAATAAAATCGATGTTTACATTATGAAAAACGCTTGTCGTAATAAGTGGGTAAGTATCCCAGTTTAAAGAAATCCCTACGAGGATTCCCTTCTCCTTTCCTCTATTTCGCTGATACTTTTTTAATATTGTTGCATTAAGCTGTCCCCATCCGCTACTATTAAGAAGTACGGTCTTTAGTCCAGTTCTTGGCGTTGTTTGTGTGGCGTTTTTTTTAAGCTTGGCTTGGCAGAGCGACCGCCCTGCTTGATGTATGTATTTATGTATGTTCCTTATACAAATCTACAGTTTTTTGTCCGATTTGATTGATACTTTATGTACATACGTTTTAGAACACGAGTAAAATCACTGTCTACTTTAAAAATTTATCAGACCATTATTTACCACTGTTTTCAAACATCGCCCATAGCTTATCATTACAAAAATCTAATTTTCTTTTCAATTTTTAGTGCAATTTCTTTCCCGTTGCCATTCAAAGAAACTGCGTATGGGCAATATTTTTATAAACCAATTTCAGATTCACCCACTATAATTTGAAAACCGAAACTGACGTCAATTATATCAGATGTGATTTTCTTCGCATATTACAAAGATTACTATAAGTGCTTTAAACGACACAATACGTTTATTTAAATGTGTTTGGAGATAAAAATAAATAACTTACAAGGAAGGTCTCCTTAAAGCGCATACTCAGAATATTTTGAAAAAAATGCTAATGAAGCTACTCATGTACGTAATAAGAGATCAGTCAAATTTAGCTGCGGAATCCCAGCAGAAATTCTGTAAAAAAATAAAATACTTTCGAGTATTTGACGCAAAAAGACGCGATTTGGCGAGCAAAACTTTTTCGTCGCCAAATGCAAGCGATTTTAATGTATTTGAAAATGTCTGGTTAAATGAGTGTTTAAATACGTAGCACTTTATGAATTTAAACTTCACCGATTAAATAGTTTGTTATTTTTTCTATAAAGTTATGTAATACATATACAAATTAACTATTGCTGAAGTTATTTAATTTTATACAGTTTTGAAGGCTGGTTAAGTTTTAAGTGTATTTTAACAGTAAATGTCCGATTAAACACTCTTTCATTATACATTTCGACTTTGAATGAGTCATGGTTTCCACGGCAACAAGACTTTTCTCTACTTGTCTCCGGCACTAACAATATCGATGACAAATTGACAAAGCTCAGAATCACAGAATTAATTTTTAGTTTAAAGCAATTTTAATTAATTCAAATTTTGTTCTAAACCGTAGAATGCGATCGTTAATTTTCTTTTAGATGTACATATAAATATATATGGCAAAACCGTAGTTATAAAAGTGAAATTATTTAAGTTCAACATACTTTAACTAGTTCGGTATAAAGAGTAGAAAACGTTTTTCCTAAAACAGAATTTATCGTAAATGCATGGTTTTTTTTTTTTCATTGTGTCGCCAACCCAGCGATAAATCGCCAAAACACGAAATTTTCATATTTTTTTTTTACGGACGTTATATCAAGGTTCCGCAGCAAAATTTTTTATAAACGTATATATCCTCATGAGAAGAATATTCTGTAATTTTTTCAAAAATTTCTGAGTATGCGCTTATAGGAGACCTCCCTTGTTAGCTCCTATTTTTACAAAGGCAAATTGTTTTCACTGGTTTAATATTAAAGTAAATTTTCTAAGAAATAAAAACACATTTTTGCGCATTCTGACTTCATGATTAAATTTATTCTACATAATCAAAAATCGTCTGTCAAATATTGACATTTGGGAATCATTACATCGTAACTTTTTTCAGCTTCAGCCACAACCAAGGAGGTATATAAGTTCCTTGGATGCAGGTGGACAGTAGATGCCCTATTAATAAAAATTGGATTTAAAGAAAACAATACAGTATTTTCCATTATTATTTTCTTCAAAAATGGGTGTTAAAACAAATGGGATTAAAAGTAAAATGGGTTAGAGGAAAAAAAATTTAAATGCATTTTTTCAAATATAAAACATTTATTTTAACTTTAAAAATTAATATATATTTTATAAGTTCGACAACGTGGCGAACATTTTCATTTCACCAGCTTCGAAATTATTATCCAATTCTTAAAATAACACTATATTTTTTTTTAATAATAATTAACATCAAAAATCAGATAATTTCAAAACGCAATTTTAGCAAATTCTGTTTAAATTACATTGTAAATATAATTTCGGATTTAAATTTAGTATTTAATAATATTGTTTAAAATTTTTCTATGAGTACAGTAGTATTGGATTTCTTTAATCGCTTTCATGTTTTAAATACAAATGTGCACGTGGCGTCACGCACTCAAGTAAAGTCGTTTTTCTCAATTAACTGTAGGCAAAAAGTAACAATTCTTGCGGAGTTTGTAATTCATAATGTAATATTTCCTACACATAATATAATGTATTTTAACTATTTAAAAATTACGAGAAACTTGGCGAAACTTCAAGCAATTTAGCTCAACGTTTTGCTTACGTTAAGTTGACTAACATGCACATTATCTATAAATATAAATGCATATCTGTACATGATTCATGAAGTGAAAGAATTTGTTTTAACTAGACACGTATCGGTTCAAAGGAAAATCTACCCCGGTGAAAGTGTTGTCATATTTTAAATCATGTACATGTTCCCATTCACAAAATATTAGTATTTTATAGCAATTACACAAAGTAGCGTAATTTACACAGAATGTATTGGTCGCCAAAGTATAAGTTTACCATCCTTTTTCCATAAAATTTTCAAGAGAATATTAAATTACTTTAAAATTACTTTAAAATTCATAAAACATCAGTAAATTGAGATACGCTTTTCAAACGAATAACATTGAAAGTACATTTGTTTTATTCGACCGCATAAAAATTGAATGTGCTATGTTTAGAAATAAATGTTTTTACTTTATAAAGATCAAATAAGTTAATATTTCGTAATTGGATTGGACACAGATTTAAAAATATACATGCTTTAAAATTACTTTAAAATCCATAAAAAATCAGTAAATTGAGATAAACTTTCAAACTACATTTGAAAGTGTATTTTTTTTTTAATTGATAGTTTAAAAAATGAATTTATGCGATATTTAGTAGTTACAAATATACAGTACAAGTAAAATTTAATGGGTAGGTCGTTGCTACCGTCAATATGATGTCGACATTACTCACGGATACATTTTTGTTTTATAATATAGATAGATGCCATGTAAAAGCGAATTTCATAAAATGTTAGGACATTTCGTAATTTCTTTTTCATTTTCAAGAAAATCGTATATTTTTATATTGTATGTATGCGCAAAGAAAACGCGCATTCTCATTTATAAAGCTGAAAAATTTTACTATGGTTGAGTTAAAGTAACGCTTTTTTTTCTAATACCCTTTTTTTATCGATTATGGTTGAGTATGCACAAATCATATTGTCGTATTATTGTGTTTGAATTCATGTTAACCCGGGCAAAGCTGTGTGGTTCTGCTAGTTGTAATTATATAACGAAAGTAAAAAGACTTTTTGAGCAAATAAGGAGAATATACACGTTTGAGATTTATTGTTAATCCTTATTAAGTATATTCTTTCTTTTTTAATAAAAAAATATATATATTTATTTATTTTTGTGTGCGTATACTCAAATTGCGCCCGGAAGGTCAAATGTTGTTATTTCCACGGTGCTAATGTTTTCTACTCTGTGTTAATGTATAATGCAATTTCAATTTTTTTTTAATCATGACACTCGTGGCATTTTTTATATAAAGTGTACGTGCATTACAAGATATTACGCTTTAAGAATTGTTGTTAATCTTGACAAATTTCATTTTTGTGTTATTACCTGTAAATTTCGATTACTTATAGCCTGACAAATAATCGTCACTGCAGGTTTCAGAACGCAATCACACAAGCTTAGAATGACTTGCCTTCTCTTTTCTTTTTTGCAGTGAAACGTATATTTAAAATATTTTTAATATAGAAAAAAAGTATTCTTAAATAAAATAAAAGTATGTTTAGTTAGTTATTTGTTACGGCCGATTATCGTCACTAGGGATATAGGCCGATGAGGGGAGTTCCCTCTGTGGGGGTCTTTAAAATAAAAATAAGATTATGAAACTTACCAGGAGTTGGATTGATCACTGTTAGTATAAAATATGAAGTCAATGTAAGTTTATGTTCTGCAATACTAATGTTTCGGGCAAAATGTCCACGCCATAAATCAAAATAAGCTATGTGCGTGTGTTACAGATATGCGAAAGGTAAATCATTTCATAATTAATAGTTTAGATTTGAGGGTGAAAAAAACAAAATCTAAACTGAGGAAGAGATATTCCGATTTTTTTGTTGCAAGTACCGACTGCACAGGATACAGCGGGTGTTTATCAAAGTCTCTGATCCACAGACCAGCAGGAGAAAGGCATAATTTTTAAGCAATAAACGAAAAAACGTTTAAACGTTGATACGTTTAACCGCTGGTGTAAGATCCGTATATACGATGTACCGTATATGCTGTTTCGTATAATACGTATAACCGCTTTGGTCGTATCATACGTATCCAAAATGCGTACCC
Organism: Maratus michaelseni; assembly: GCA_963931845.1. Classification (NCBI taxonomy): domain Eukaryota; kingdom Metazoa; phylum Arthropoda; class Arachnida; order Araneae; family Salticidae; genus Maratus; species Maratus michaelseni. The sequence goes on from OZ007586.1 coordinate 281,577,189, forward strand.
CGTATAATACGTATTATACGTATACTCGTATAAACGTATAATAGGGAGCACTAATTTTTTAGCAGTAATAACAATCATCAACCTAAACCCCCCTTTCATTAGAAGGAGAGATGCATTATGGTTGTTATCCCACCCGCATATTTATATTTCATACATTATTTGTAAAATTTAAAGCAATTTCGTCTTTTGTAAAAAATAATAATAATACATTTTGACTGTATCTATATCCAATTACACATAATAAAATTTAATAAATGAATAGGGCAGAAAATAAGCAAAATATAGAGCCAAAAAAATAATAATAGAGCAAAAAACATTGAAATCGGAAATGAGGAATTTTGAGAAAATCCGACTCGCTAAGGATGTCTTTAAATGAACTAGCAAAACATAAAACTGGAGCTGTGAGCCTGTAAGCTTCATCGCAAATTTGCAATGTTTTACAAACACGAGCAAATTACAGCGACTAAACATAAAAATACCACGAGTTAAAATAGCAGATGTGGTGCGGTTAATTCTGGTATTTCTCATCGCTGTTCGAAAACCATTGAGACAAAAAACAATTGAGTCTACATCTGCGATCACTACATTGATACATGCTCCAACGTGTGCGACACGCTACGTCACATATGCAAGCACTTTGGTAGGAAATGATGCAAAGTGATGGGGCAAAAGAAAACATAATTTAAGCTTTGATTTTTCAGAAATGTTCTTCCGCTGAGCACCGGAGTGCAATGCTTATGAGCTCCGGTGAAGTCTGACCAATATTTAAACATTGACTAAAAACAAAGAAGTTTCGGAGCCGAGCTCCAGTAAGCTCCGGCGCAAATTAAGCACCGCACACAGGCATGTATCTATACTATAAGTCAATGAAATTACAATCAATGCTTCATTTTTACCGAGGGACAGGATGCAGTGCCTCCCCGAGAGCAAGACGTCGTTGCTACATTACCAAAATATATTCTTTAAATTTGTGTACAGACCCCCTACGAAACAAATTATTCGAAAGAAACACTGATTGCAAAAATCTGTTCATAATCAAAAAGTAGCTTTTTATAGCTTTAAAGTACTTTTTTTTAATTCTTACTTTTGCAATGATTTTTTTTCCTGGGTACGCACATAGCTTGGTCTTACATATAACTGAGAGCAAAAAACGCGAAAAAAAGCCGTTTGAAACTGAAAGACTTACAAAGTGTATGTTTTATTTTTTCCTTGGAATTCGATGGTCTGTTATTGTTTCAAACATGGAACAAAGACAGAAATGCAATTAAGAAACGGCCCACTGTATACTATATAACCGCGACCTACGTTATACACGGCCGGTGCATGACGTTTAAAACGTCACATGGAATGGATCATTTTTACAGGGTGATTGGTGCAAAGCGGCGCTCCCACCGTTTTGCACCAATCGTTGTGTAAAAATGATCCACTCCATGTGACGTTTTAAACATCATGCACCGGCCGTGTATAACGTAGGTCGCGATATAACTCAAAGCGTCTGTGTTGCAGTATATGACTCATCTTTTACTTTAAGGCGTCTCAACAAAGTGATGCAATCCAAATAACCAGTTTTGATTAGAAGGAGTCTTAGTTTTGACTCAACCGATGCATGTAATATGCGCTTTCACAGTTTTAAGGACAAGTTTCGCCGTTTAATTGAATCACACTGTTGAATAGAATTTGATTTAACAAAGCGGCGGATTCGGCCAAAAAATGTAATTTTAATTTTAGTTTTGATTCGTATAAGCTGCAATTATAGAAAAAATTTTAGCTCATGGGGGGGTCCCCTCCCCCCTTGGCTGCGCCACTGCCTTGATACGCCTTTCACACTTCACGAATTATTACTGGCCATTCAGAAGACTCGCCCCACCACCCCTGGTAGAGATGGAATCTCAGTCAAGTTTCTCCAAGGCCTCTCTCATGCGAACACTGAGAAGCTACTCGCACTTTACAATGACCTGTTCGACTCTGGCGCTGTGCCCTCTTCGTGGAAGGAAGCCTCCATTGTCCCAATCTGCAAGCCGGGGAAACCTGCTCGCCACATCTCCTCTTATCGCCCCATTGCACTGACCGCCGTTTGCTCCAAGGTTTTTGAGCGCCTCTTACTCCATCGCCTCATCTTTTGGGCCGGGTACAACAACATTTTCCAAGCCTCCCACTATGGGTTCATGCGCGACCTACGTTATACACGGCCGATGCATTACGTTTAGAACGTCACATGAAGTGGATCATTTTACCACGGTGATTGGTGCAAATTGGCGAGCCCACCGTTTTGCACCAACAGTCGTGTAAAATTGATCCACTCCGAGGCTAATGAAAAAGACAGGCTACCGCGGTACATTCCACTTATCTTTTTTTACAGACCGCTAGAGTGACGTGATGCTCTTTTCGTACGCCTTCATTGGTGCATTCGAGCAACACGTGACTTTGGCGGTCTGTAAAAAAAGATATGCGTAAAGCACCGCGGTAGCCTTTCTTTTTCGTTAGCCTCGGATCCACTCCAGGTGACGTTTTAAACGTCATGCACCGGCCGTGTATAACGTAGGTCTCGGTTCATGCCGTTCAAAGACACTACAGCGGCTCTGTGTAAATTCTTTGACGACATCTCCGGAGCTCGCGCTTCCCACCAGGCAGCCTTTGCCGTGTGTTTGGATATCCGCTCGGCATATGACTCTGTATGGATTGATAGCCTCGTCTATAAACTCGCCAGACTTGGTATCCGGGGAAAAGCTGGCCGTTGGATCGCCAATTTCTTAACGGACCGGTCAATCAACATCCGATGGAAGGCCACGTATTCTGGCCGCGGGCCGTGTAGGAGAGTAGTACCTCAGGGTAGTATTCTTTCTCCATTTTTATTCATGCTTTTCCTTTTTGATATCTTTGAAATCCTTGAAAGTGGTGTTTTCCTCCTTATCTACGCTGATGATATCCTCCTATATATATCAGTTTCAACTGACGTCACCACCTAGCAACCACCTTAGCAACTAGGTTTGTTTTTTGTTTGCTCATCAAAGATGGTGGATTGTGATTGGTTGGCTTGTAATACAGGCTACAAATCCACGATTATGATTGGTTGATAACTTTTGGTGGGCTGGTGATCACGTGGTTGAAACTGATCTATGCTTTGGGGGAGGACCCTTCCCGCACCTTGACAAAACTCCAAAACTGTATTCACCGGCTGGTGCAATGGTGCACGGCCCCTTACCTCTCCATCTCACCGGATAAGAGCACTGCCATCGACTTCTCCCGGCTGATGGATCCAAAGGTTTCCCTCAGGGGAGTTGAACTCGAGTGGAGTCCTACAGTCAAGATTCTTGGCGTTTGGTTCGGCAGATCCCTTCGTTTCAATCATCACTTTTCATACCTTCGGGCCAAGGCCTTTCGGAGACTAAATTACCTTAAAGCCGTTGCTTCACGTTCTCATGGTGTGCACACTCTTCACATGCTAAGGATTGTCGACTCCATGGTTCGTAGCCTCTTCTAATATGCCTGCCCTCTCTCCCTTAAGGTCTGTCCTTCAACCCTGAACTCCCTGGAAGTTACTTACAAAGCTGCTCTCCGGGTCGTCTCCCAAAGTGCACCCCCATTTCGCTCCTTCACCGCGAGGCTAATGCGTCGCGCATGCGCAGCCGTTTCCGTTGCATGACCAACAGGTTTCTTGTTCGCCAACTCTTTCTCCCTCACCCTCCGGTCCCCGCTGACTCTTCTTCCCCTGGACATGTTTCTGCTGCCGCCGCCGACCTCCTTGCTACATACAATATTCAGGCTCACTGCATTCTTCAGTTCTCATGGCCTTCTCATCCCTTTCTCCATCCCGCTTGCCATATTATCTTGGACGGTCTCCCTTTCCAGAATTTATCCCTCCCGCCGAGCGCTATCTACCAAGCCTGGGAATCGTGGTGTACGACAACCACACACAACCCCCTGCTCTCGTCTGATGCCTCCAAAGACGCCTCCAAAACGGCCATCGCTGTCCACAATAGCCTCACAAATTCCAGTCTTGCCATGCTCGTTCCTCATCTCAATTCTATTTTCACTGCCGAGGCCCTGGCTATCTACAAGGCCCTTACCTCGTTTGTTTCAGCCAGTGGTCACTACTTACTCCTCACAGATAGTCTCTCTGTCCTCCAGGCTCTACACAACTCCTCGCTCCGCTCCCCGAGGGTGATCACTCTGTTCCATAATACTATCCACAGAATTCTCTCATCCCATCGTGCAGTCCTTACACTCTCTGGTGCCTCGGCCATAGAGGCATTCCCCCAAATGAGGTGGCTGATTCTCTGGCCCGCAATGCCCCCTACTTAGCTTGTACCCTGAACTGGGTTGCTCCCGAAGACCTTGTGGCCCTTGAGGCTAACGAAAAAGAAATGCTACCGATAGATATGCGGTACTTTACGCATATATTTTTTTACAGACCGCGGAAGTCACGTGATGCTCGAATTCACCAATGCAGGTGTACGAAAAGAGCATTACGTCCCTCTAGCGGTCTGTAAAAAAATATAAGTGGAATGCACCGCGGTAGCATGTTTCTTTCGTTAGCCTCGTGTGGCCCTCATTCGACGTAACTGGATGGCGGAGAAAGATTACTCATGGCTGAATAGTGATTATCACCCCAACTACCCACATCTGAGTACAGAAGACGCCTTTCGACATTGGACCAGTCACCGAGGCGTGGATATTTGGATTTCTCGAAGGCGTACTTGCACCTGGCTGACCAATAATCGCCTATATAAGATGAAACTCGCCCAGTCACCCCTGTGTTCTTTCTGCTGCACTGTTGAGACCCCTGACCACATTCTCTGCAATTGCGGAAAGTATAACTCAGAAAGGTCCATGTTACTTTCGACACTTGGCATTCCCCCCCCCCCCCCGGTCCACCTACTCAGAAATCCTGTCTGCTGCCCTCCACTCCCGCTTGGGTGTCGTGTCACTGCCCTGTTTTGCTTTTCTTCTGCGGTTGCTCACGGGTGATCTGTTTCTCTCCTGCCGGCTAGCACGCTAGCCTCCCTCTCTTTCTCTCTAGGAGTATTTGAGACAAAGCAGCCGCCGGCGTAGCATGGGTCTCAAGCTGTATGCCAACCAACCAACCAACTTTCACTCTTTTTCTCTTAAAATACATCAATTTTTACATATTTATAAATTTTAAATTAAAATAAGATAAATACGAAAACTGAACGGTTTAAAAGATACCTGTGGAGCTCGTGCTTAAAAGAAGGCTTACAGAACTAATCGTGGTTGAATAAAAACATCGAACAAGAGAAAAAAAACGCCAAAACTTAGCCAAGCACTTTATGTTTACTAGAATCCCAATCCCAGAATTCCCGGCCGAAATGAGAACGAAAGAATGAGAACGAATGAATTCTTATGCTACTTCTAGTAGTTTCCTAGTTCGATGAACACAGGAATCAGTTGACGCATGCGCTGTTTAATTTTCAGACGAGATGTAAACATCTACGCTCTAGCTGAAGCGCAAGTGGACAACCAACCAATGATTGAAATTGTTGGTGATCAGAAATTTCGCTACCGCTAAAAAGTCTGTTTAGTTTAGGCGGTGGCTTTAAGATGGCGACTCATAGGTATACTCACGCAATAGTGTGTAGAATTGCAAACCGTTTTAAAACACATGCTTCAGAATTAAACGGTGAAGTCAACTTGATTGAAGCCAGAAAAGAACATGAAATGCTTTCTAAAACGCTTAGGGAGATAGGTGTTGATGTGATTGAATTACCTCCTGATGAAAGTTACCCTGATAGTGTATTTGTTGAAGATACAGCAATTGTTTGTAATGGGACGGCTCTTATTTGTCGACCTGGTCTTCCTTCTCGTCAAAAAGAAGTAATTATCAAAATATATCTTTTGAAATTCATAGCATTTTTACGTGAATATTATTCAAAATTTTCTATTAGATAATGTTTGTAAGTTGTCATGGCAAATGTTTTACATTACTTTTTAAAAACATTTTTTAATCTCTCTATTTTTTTGTTATTTAAACTAACGTAATTAGTGTGTAAATATATAATTTTTCATGATCGTTTCGATTTAAAATATTACTGGATGAGATATGTAGCTAAAAATATGATTCATTACTTGCTGTTGATATCAGTGACGACTCATGTTTACTTCCAAACTTTTGTAATTTGAAATAAAATTCTGATTATCATATGCTAAATGCTAAAAAAATAACTTCAAGTTTTGTCATATAAATTATTGTCAACTTTAAAACTGCTCATTGTGAAGCAGTGCTCTGAAAACCTTTCTTTTGACAAAAATACTTACTTTTGAAAATTTCAAATATGTTTATGAAATTTCAAGCTAAACAGCAGCATGTGCCAAAATGTACCATGAGAGTGTGTTATAAGCTGAATGTAAAAAAGTCTTCAAAGCCTTGTTTTTATTCTGAAGATTGAAGGCAACAGTGGAAATTTATGACAATGAAAAACCATAGCCAGATGTTTTTATAGGAAGGAATTGGGGGATGGGTATAGATGTTAAGCTATAATGCCTTTCTTTTAGATGAAAGTATATGAGTGGACACTTTTCAACTTTTTTGTTGGGAAAGGGGGGGGGGGAGGGGATGGCTATAATGTTGAGATGTAGTATAAATTACTGTGACAGCTATCAACTTGAAGATCATCTGATGTGCTAGGAAAGTTTTGAAATAAACAGCTTGTATGATGGGAGGAGGGAAGAACTTGGAAGTCAGTTCACTGGTATTGCTAATGCGATTTTTGTAAATGTGTGTTTTCCCTTAAAGTTTGATCCAGTCTGATTTTGACTATAAACTTTAAAATCTAGTTGACTAAAATGTAAGAAACAAGCATTTTCCAGTGATAAGTTTCTTAAAATTTCAGCAATGGTTCTACTTTTCATTTGTTTTATGGGTCATTCCATGTCAAATCAACCAGAAATTTTCAATATTCAACCTGACCATTTCAGATTTTAATGAAACCTTCAGGAATCATTCTTCCTGATGATAGAAATGAGAATATACTTTTATAAATTTTTTTTATCTTTAGTAAATTTTCATACAATTAACTTTTTAAATTAAAAAAAAATTAGGCAAAATTCTCAAACAAGGGCAACCCCCGATTTGGCGATTTTTTTGACGCGCGCCAACCTAAAAAACGGCAACCTCCAAATTCCACCCAATCAGAACACATACTTTTCGGCAGACAAGTCACTACTTACACAGTTCCTAGGCCAATTTCTTTCACAAAGTAAATACTGATTTTATTTCGTTTTACTGCTATTTACAAAGTTCTGAAAAGTTTTTTTACGAGATTTCTCCATTTTTACATACTTTTAGCAATATTTTCATTCAGATTTTTTAATTTTTACAACTTTTAGCTACTTTTTCTTCAGGATTTTCTCATTTTTTACAAATTTTTAGCTATTTTTCCTCCGGATTTTTCCAGTTGTACAAATTTTTAGCTATTTTTTCCGGTGGATTTTTTCATTTTTACAAATTTTTAGCTATTTTTCCCTCCAGATTTTTCCATTTTTACAAATTTTAGCTATTTTTTTCCTCCAGATTTTTCCATTTTTACAAATTTTTAGCTATTTTTTCCTCCAGATTTTTTCTATTTTTACAAATTTTTAGCTATTTTTTCCCCCGAGATTTTTTCCATTTTTACAAATTTTTAGCTATTTTTTCCCCGAGATTTTTCCATTTTTACAAATTTTTAGCTATTTTCCCCCCAGATTTTTCCATTTTTACAAATTTTTAGCTATTTTTTCCTCCAGATTTTTCCATTTTTACAAATTTTTTGCTATTTTTTCCTCCAGATTTTTCCATTTTTACAAATTTTTAGCTATTTTTTTCCTCCAGATTTTTTCCATTTTTACAAATTTTTAGCTATTTTTTCCCCGAGATTTTTCCATTTTTACAAATTTTTAGCTATTTTCCCCCCAGATTTTTCCATTTTTACAAATTTTTAGCTATTTTTTCCTCTAGATTTTTCCATTTTTACAAATTTTTAGCTATTTTTTTCCTCCAGATTTTTCCATTTTTACAAATTTTTAGCTATTTTTTCCTCCAGATTTTTTCCATTTTTACAAATTTTTAGCTATTTTTTCCCCGAGATTTTTCCATTTTTACAAATTTTTAGCTATTTTTTCCTCCAGATTTTTTCATTTTCACAAATTTTTAGCTATTTTTTCCTCCAGATTTTTCCATTTTTACAAATTTTTAGCTATTTTTTCCTCCAGATTTTTCCATTTTTACAAATTTTTAGCTATTTTTTCCTCCAGATTTTTCCATTTTTACAAATTTTTAGCTATTTTTTCCTCCAGATTTTTCCATTTTTACAAATTTTTAACTATTCTTTCCTCCCGATTTTTACAAAGAATTCGCAAATTTAACAATAAATTTTTTCCTAACAAACAACAAATCTCTAAGAAAATAAACTTTGTAAATTGCAACAAAACGAAATAAAAGCACCGTTTACGTCGTGAAAGAAACTCCCATAGAAATTGTGTAAATAATCACTTCTTTGCCACAAAGTACAGATATTATAATTGGAGAAAATCTCTAAATTCCTAATTTTTTAAATACATAAAATTCATTCAAGTAGAGGTCAGCAACTTATGTATATACGCTTCGCGTACACTAACCGAAAAAAAAACATCACTGGACGCATGAAACTCGCTGTACAGCAATCTCTAGAATGCATGAAACTCATTCACGCAGCAGTCAGTAACTTATGTATGTACGCTTCGCGTACATTAACCGAAAAAAAAACATCACTGGACGCATGAAACTCGCTGTACAGCAATCTCTAGAATGCATGAAACTCATTCACGCAGCGATCACTAACTTATGTATGTACGCTTCGCGTACATTAACCGAAAAAAAAATCATTGGATGCATGAAACTCGCTGTACAGCAATCTCTAGAATGCATGAAACTCATTCACGCAGTGATCAATAACTTATGTATGTACGCTTCGCGTACATTAACCGAAAAAAAACATCACTGGATGCATGAAACTCGCTGTACAGCAATCTCTAGAATGTACGAAATTCGTTCACACAGCAATCAATAACTTATGTATGTATCCTGTACACATTATCAAAAACAAAAAAACAACACTCGATGCACGAAACTACCTCTACAGTAATATCTAAAATGCTAGACACACACTTATCAAATAAAATCAATAAAAATTCACTTACTTTTATTTTTCAAATTTATCCTTTTTTAAAGCTTCGGTTTGTCATAATCGCTATCGCCGATCACTTCTGATGAGGCAGCAGTATTTATACAAAAATAACCCTTAAACTGATGTATATTGACGATATAAGCAGGCACTTGATGTCAAGCACACAAGTCAGATGTATCTTCTCAATAAACAAACAAACAAACCCTTAAACTGCTCACTCAAGAGGACAAAATTCAAACTTACCCCTAAATAATCTAACAAAAACACCTAAAATATCCTACATTTTCATTAACAACACACTACACACACTATTTCAAATTCGTACTTGCCGCTTTGCCGAATTCTTCATAAAAAAACAACACGTCAAAAGATTAAATTCACTTCACTTCGCAAAACCCAGAGTTCAATCAAACAAAAATAGACATGCGATGTGCCGTGATGCAACACTAAAGACGGCCCAAACAACTTGGGACTTGATTTGAAAACCTCTCACTCTCCAATAAATTCAGCCCTTCTTCCATATACTGTTAAAAATATCGTGAAAAATTACCTCTGTTTATAAAGGCTCTCTATTTTCTGACCAATGAGAATGCTACATGAATGCCCTTGGCGTTCTTATTGGTCAGAAAATAGAGAGCCTTTAAAAACAGAGGTAATTTTTCACGATATTTTTAACAGTGTATGCTTCCTTTTTTGGGCCTAGTAAATTCCGAAATTACCGGCTTCATACTCAGACATTTTTACGGTATAGTGCACCTCTATCTAGCTCATCACTCTCTGAATCCAACAATACGGCACACAATAAACCAACCAACCCAACCAAACAAACGTAATTCACTCATAAACCAATCAAATTTCTAGATCAAACCGTAGTAGGCGGGGAAGAAATGCAAGAAACAAACCGATAGCAAGAAAAACTCATTTATCGCTTTGCCAAATTCGACGCAGCCAAGCATCGCCCTTGTTTGAGGATTCAACCAAAAATCATCATTTTTTGGCTTGTATAAATGTTTTCAATTTTAAATTTCTCAAGTTCTATCAGGCATAGAGAAATTTCCAAAAATAGTCAAATTTTGTTCAGAACATCTCCAAATGCATCAAATACATCCCCAAATAATCAAATAAAGAAAGTTGAAAATTTTTATTTTACCAATACTTTCTTCTTAAGTATGTAGAAGAATGTAAAAAACTATCAAAATTAAAAGATGCTTATCTTGTACGTGCATATATTTTGCAGATGGATAACCCAGAAATAATCAATTTTCTCAAAAATAAAAATAAATGCGGGGATGGGGAGGGGGGTTGACAGAGATTTTATTTATATGCCAGAATGCAAAAATAATAACGAAAAACAATCTGCAAAGATAGAATTTTTTAATTTTTACTTTCTTCTATATTACATAAGAAGAAAGTGTTGGAACCGTGAAAATTTGCGACTTCCATTTTTTGCATGATTTACAGGTTTTGAGATATCCTGAACATGATTTGACTATTTTTAGAAAATGTCTGTCTATATGTACAGGACACAAATTTTGAGAGGGCTTCATCTCAAGAATTAATGTGCAAAATTTCAGCAAATTTCATATTTTGTTAGACTTTGACAAAAATTAATTCTGTTTAAGTTTGGATGTATATCGCTTAACAGGTGATGTTGCTATGCTGCATTTTTCATGATTTCTGTGATAGCTGTATGCTGGCATATATGTTATGAAATTTCATCAAATGTCATTTTCTGTTAGACCTTGGCACATGTGGGTGTTGATAAGGTTTTGGTACATATAGCCAACAGGTGAAGCTGCTATGCTCTGTTATTTACTATATCTTTGATAGCTATATCTCAGCATCTATGGATGGACTTTGATCAAATCTCATATTCAGTTAGACTTTGACATATATTGGTACTGATTAGGTTTGGGTGTATATTGCTCAACAGGTGGTGCTGTTGTGCTCAGTAGCATAGCTAGGGTGAGACAAGGGAGACAGCTGGGCACTGTTGCTATAAGGTGCCAAATTAAGAATGTCTTTTGTTCTTATTTTTTATTTTACTATGCATAAAGGATAAGTCTCATGTTGCTTGTTTTTAACTAAAATAATCTTACTTTGTTTTTTTCATTTGATTACATTTCAACAATATATTAGAATTGTTCACCAAATTTTTTTCTCTCATGTATGCAATCTTTTAATAGGTGTCCTCCTGGCGCAGTCAGAAGAGTAGGTGGATTTTTTTGTTTTATTTTAAGGTACATACATTAGATTTAATATAAATATTAGGCAAATTGGTCTCACTCTTTTTAAGTTTGCAACTTTGTAGAGAAATTTAAAAAATGACTTACCAAATGTAATGTACAGATATGAGGTAATTATATAAAATTTGTTAAAATCACAGTTGAAAAATCATCAATAGGCTATAACAGAGACGGCAAATTTAGGACATGCATTTATCCGAACCCGACCCTACCTGCACTTGGGTAGTGTCAGGTTGACGCTAATGTTTTTCGTTGGTGGCAGAATTTGGTTCAGGTTGACTTTTGTTTTTTTGTTTCTGGTATGAATCAGCTTTGAACTGTCCCGATTTTCAGAAAAAGTCTAGAATATTTTTACATATGAAAAAAATTATATATTTGAACACTAATGAGTCTATATACATGTTTATTTTAATACAAAAAAGATAAAATTGATATTAGAGATATAATTGTAGACTATTTTTTTATAATTGTATTAAAATTTGGAATTTTTTTTTTTTCATTTTGGGGTTGTTTAGTTAACGGTGTGGTGATGCGGGTGAGAAAGTCTTATGAGAATCAAAATATCTGATGTCCAGAAATTTTGAGAACCTGTTCGTGAAATTATTATCCTTTTACAGATAATGGTATTTAGGTTTGTTTAAAACTTTCTTGTGAAGTTACTATTGTACTGTTTGAAAGTACTTGAAAATCTTCACTTAACATTAAAATTACAAATAAATAAATAAATAGAATTTCGATAAATCTTCAAAAGTTGTATATTTAATCTTGCACAAAATGTCATGCCAAATTATCTTGTGGTATTAGCTATTAGGACATTAACTATAACTGTAGCGGTACATGGACATTAACTGTAACATAGAATAATAAGAATGCTGAGCTAGTTATGTGATGTCGTGTTTATAATGTGTAACTAAATAGAATAGTTATGTGTGAAATATATAAATGCAAGTAAATTCACTGTGTCTTCATTGAAGCCTTCGATGGTTCACTACATTTTAATAGAACACCATAACAACACACATCCAGCCTTTCTTTTCTTTTCGCTCTTGGCTTTCCACAATTAAAATAAAATTTTGCTTTAATGTAGAACTAGAAGGTTAGACATTCATATGCAATTAACTTCCTTTTTAATCTTAAGATTATTCTCAAATCTAAACTGGTTACTTTCTGACATATTTCCGAATTTTGTTCGCAAACATGTGAAATTGACAGATGATCTTATTCAAAAACTGTATAATCGAACAGTTTTTCCATTTTTGGGTAAAGACAGAAAATGATTACCTATCATTCCCTCATCTATTATAAATTCAATAAAAACAAATAAAATTTTTTTTTCTTTTAATATAATATTAGAAATGTGTTTTAAAGATATTTAGCAATTTGAAAATATACCTAAGCCTAATCATTTTTGTACAAAGTTATTTTCACAAGTATTTGACCATTCCCTCATAATTTTAATGTATAAGGCAATGGTCTGAATATAATTATATATGTTATATACAATAAAATAAGATTAATTTAATGCAACATACATAATACATATATGAGTTTAATAATACATATTAAACTCATAAATTTTTTTATTAGAGTAAGTAAGGAAAATCTATTTTTGGGAAATTTCATTTGGGGTCAATTTTTTTTAACAGCCACTTTTCAGAGAAAGGTCCAGCTTTATATAATACAATTCTCTGTATTACACCCAACTTCCCAGATGTAATTAATGATTTTTGCAGTTAAGAAGCACCTGCATTCCACATTGTACAAAAATGGCTACTCTCTACAGAACTAAATTTGAAATATTTCATATTTATCTCCTTAATTCAGAGCTTTTTAATGAAAAAATTGCTTTTATTACAATAAAAACTTTTGAAAATTAATAATACAGTATAGAACCATTTATCCCGAATGGTCAGGGCCAGATGTATTCCGAATAACTGGTTGGGTATTAAAGCAACATCCATTTGATCAGATTTTAGGAATATATATGGCTATGGCATTGTTTGTGATTTCAAATTATTAGATTACACAGATTAAGAATCAGGATCCATTAAAGATTAATCAGAGTTTAAAAGAAGGTAATTTATGGAAATCCCTTGGAAACAAGTCTGAAAAAAATCAAAATGCCCTGTATCTAACTAAAATGTTTCCATTTCAAATCCTAGATGTTGGCATCAAGTTATACCATGCACATGGCAATGTATTAAGCAATGCACATGTCAAACTGGCTCTGTATGTCACTTGTTTTTCTGGAAAAATTCTGAAATCAGACAATTGGAAATATTCTAGATAACTGGTTTCCAACTAAAACGGTTCCATGATTTAGTCCAAGCATATTTGGACCATGTTTATAAAGTAAATTTAACAATTCATGAAATGATCTATATTATTAAAAAATTTATAATCTGGATAATTTCTAGTCCCAATGAATTCAATATAAAGATCCTCTACTGTATATTGATTGAAATGTTTCAGACATATCTGGCCATGTTTACAAAGTAAGTTTAATGATGTGTGAAATGTGATCTATTATATAACACAATTCTATAATACACACAACCTCTTGTCTCAATTTGTGGATTATGAAGATCTTCTACTCTATTGATTAGAAAAAATCATTTAATCAAATAAACCTGGTTTAAACCAAAAGAACCTAGTTTAACTCAATAAAACCCAATTTTTGGGATTTTACAAAAAGCCCTGGTTTTTTTGCAACTCTAATTTAAAGTTATCTTTTTATTATTCATATATATATAATGTCAGTTTAGCCATTTAAAAAAATAAAGTTATGAATAAAGTCATTTTACATGTAGGTGCAAAAAAATTCTCCCCTTCCTCTCCACTCTATTTTCTCTATCACAAATATTTCAGGTATTTTCGCATGAACTTATATTTATCCTTGCTAATGTGGTACAGATACTTAATAGAAATTTTCCTAAATTCTTACTTAGCAATTTTTTTTTAAATTTATCGTAATTATTGAGTTTCAGTAAAATAGCTTCATTAAAAATTATCCAGATCATTTTGCAAAAAGAAAAAAAAAGTGAGATTTTTAAAACGTCTAGATCTTCTTTTGATCCCATTCTTTTCTTCATCTTCAATACTTTTTTTGGATATTACATTTCAAATTGAAATGTTTTAAGAAGCGTGTTATATTTTGTTTTGTGGATATTGTTATTTGAGTTTTCTAGAATTAGGTAAATAATGGATTCCATAAAACTATTAATGTTCAATATTTTTCTAATTTTATCTATAATATTTAAATTTTTATTAACAGATGTTATTTTAAAACATTTTTTTCTTTTCAGGTTGATATTGTGAGATCAATTATTCAAAAAGAATTAGAGCTTCCTATTGTAGATATTGCTAATCCTGATGCTTTAGTTGATGGAGGCGATATATTATTCACAGGTTTGGTTTCATTCTTTTAAAAAATCACATTTCATCTTATAATTTATTTACAGTCATTTGCTTTCCTTTGATATTTTTTAATTTAATTCTTTGACAAACTGCTACTTCAAAAACTGTATATCACAGGAGTAAATGTTCATTATGAACCCACCATTTAAATCATATGTTAATGAATGATATTACAAGTTTTAGAAAAAATTATTATCCATTTTAGAAAAAATGGAAGTAAAAGATTTGTATAAAATTTTTTTTATTGCTGTAGCAAAGCCAAAAAAAAAAAAGGGTTAAAAAGTTAGTCATATGCTGGGTTTGATGATTTAAATAAAAAAAAAAATCCTGATTTTAATCAAATTTAGAAATAGTCTAAAATTGAGTTTTCTAGTTTTTTTAATTATTCATACATATATTCTATTAATAATACATAAGGGTTAATTGATATATTAGCATATTGCATTTCAAATTTCTAAAATAAAGTAGTTTTTAGAAGTACTATGTTTTTTTTTTTATATCCTATTAATTATTTTTCTTTCTAAATTCTTCCTCTGAAATTTCTATTTTCCTTTATTTTTTGTAAACTGCTAGGTAACTATAATTCATTTCACACAGATGATGGGGAGTCAATAATGGAGGGGGTGGGTAAACTTTTTTTGTATCATGTTATCAGTGACATTAGAATTTCTTTCTCTACCTACAGTATGTAGTTAGTTGAAATTGCCCCTAAGGTATAAACCTGAATTCTTAGAAACTAGACGTAGGATGCATTTCTTTTACTGAATGAATAACTATTTCTTCAATCCCCTGACATTCCAAGAATCAAAGTTGCAACTCCCTAGATGAAAAGCACTCCTTTAGACTATGGAATTGTCCAAGGAGAGTTCATTTCAAATACCTAAAAGTGTATTAAACAATAGGTACAACCATGTGTGCAAGCAGGGCGGGGGAGGGGCTGTCTAGAAGCTGAGTGTGGATGATTCTTTTCCCTTACAAAATTGTAGAAAAGTACTTCAGGTATTTTTTTTTTCTATTTTCATCTGAACATTTCTTAAATAGTATCTGATCACGAAAACAAAGAAATTCTTATGAAAAATAGTATTTAATTTTTTTCCTATGAAATCAGGGTCTAAAATTTAGTTTTTTTGTTTTCAACATAAAACTAGGGTTTTATATTAAAAATAATTGTATGTCATGCTTGTAATGTATGAATTTTGTAACAAATGATTGTTTTGAGAAGAACAGGAGCAGGTGACATGCCCCACATGTATTTGACCATGCTTTTGTTCTAAAACTATAGCTTAGTTTAGCTTTATCTAAATTCATCTTTGTAAGCATTGATTAAAAGTGGTCAAATAATACATAGTTTGTGGAGAAATATACATGTAAATAATATAAGAATATGAAATTTACAATTTCTCAGCTTCTCCCTCATCTTTCACATAAAACTCTAGATTGACCAATCTCTCTCGGCTGAATGAAATAGAGATATTTGGTAAGGCATTTTTTATGTTTGATACAAAGGCTTAAAGATGTTCACCAGACTAAACATTAACCTCTTTCTGATGAGCATCACATATACGTTATCCATACGGTGCACAGTGGGGCGTTTTGAGGATCTAGGTGGACAAAATTATTGCGTTGAAGTTTAATTAGGTTTTGCTGGGTTTTCGAATGTATCAGTAATAAAATAACCAAACAGTGATAAATATTTGACTTATTTAAATTATTTATGTTATTATTATTATATTATTACTTATATTATTATTTTTTAAATTATAATATTGTCATTGAAACTACACATGTATTCAAAGTTTCAGCTCAATCTGATAATTAAAAGTGGTGAAAATTGACTTGCAAGATTTGAATTAAACACTCAGACGCACACTTCAAGTTAATATAACTTAATGATTCGCAAACTTTCGCAGGAGCTGTCTTAAGTTTTCAAAACTTTAGGAATGGCACTTTGATTTTAAAAAATGCTTATTGTTTAATAATGCTTAATACTGTATTAAAAGTCAAGATGAAGTTTGAAAACAAGATGGCGCTTATTTTCAAACAACAATAGGTTAAATCGTGTGACAAACATGTGACATATGCATACTTGCCAACTTTTACACTTTAGGTGTAAAATTTACACTTTTTGACCATTTTTTACACTTTTACACTTAGGATGTTTATTTTTACACTTTCTTGCAAAGTTTCTTCTAAGCTCTATTTTCCTCCCTAAAATTAGGAAATACTTTTTAACTTCTTTTATTAATGATAGTTGCTGAATGTAAAGGAATATTTCGTATAGTTACAATCATGAATCAAGGGTTCATATTCAAAATATACCATACAAAATCTTTTAATTTTCATTGTATGTAAATGGAAGTCGTGTTTTGGGTAATGTTTTTGCTTAGACTTTCTTTAAAAAACAACAAAGAAGTTGTCTGTATATGTTTCATATCAAAATATCAGTATATTATTTAACAACATTCATCTGTTACATGTTTAAATGCTGTTTATATCTTTCTTATATAATGTGTTATATGTGTAACATACTCTTATGAAAGAAAAAATTGCAAGAAATGAACTTCACGCTTTATTTTACACTTTGCCATTTTGAAAAGTTAGCAGGTATGCATATGTCCAGTAAACTCCTGCTTTCGAATAAAACAGAAAAGTCACGACTTGCTTTCGAACTTACAGAAAAATAATCCAACTGTTGAAAGTCTCTCAAATCAACTCCCTTCTTTACGGTCATAGTTAATCGACACATCGGGTTTTTTCGACAAAACTCGTACGGATCTCGACAAAAGAGACATTCAGCTACCAGTATACACAGCCTTGCTAAATTCTGAGATTCCAAGATAAATTTTGTCCACCTAGATCATCAAAACGCCCTACTGTGCGGTGCCCAGAATCCTTGATTATTCCTACCAATTTATTTAATTGTAAATTTTGCCTTAATTAATCAGAGCATCTTTGCGATTCAATTAGGCAAAAATTTCTGTTTTTAAAAACCGGTGATAAAAGATTAAAAGTTCTGTAATGGATGCTCGTTGTGAAGGACCTGAGTGTTAACAACCTTGGACAAAAGCAATTGAATTTTTGAAAACAAAAAAAGGAAAATAATTTAAAAAGCAACTACATTTTATTTATGATACACTTTACAAGGTTTAATTTTTAATACCTTTTAAACTTTGTAATTTTACTTTATATCTTCATTCATAAATTAAATCTCTTGTGAACACATGGGCACAGCCAGCTTTTTTCGCAAGAGGTGCCCAAAATTTTTAACTGGAACTCAATGGCTGTAACAAAAACCCTATATGTACATGTCTGTTGTGCATGTGTGTGTGCATGCTAATACATTATATTTAAAAGAAATATTTACCTTAATTTCCGGCCTATAATCCGCAGATCAAATAATCATGTTTCAACCCAGAAATGTTATTCAATAATTGAAGTCAAATATTATAGGAATCTAGTAAGTTACATTTTATAAAATAAAATTTCTGGATGGGAAAATGATTGTTTGATCTACGGATTATAGGCTGGAAATTTTGGCATCTATTTTAAATGATAATGTAATTAAAAGCATTAATTTAGAATATATATATTTTAAATGTAAAAGTGTGAGTGTTCCTTTTTTTTATGTTAAAGTGTAAAAATTTTTTTATTAAACTTTTCTAGACTTAGGTGATTTAACAAATCATAAAGCTGTTGCCTACTATTGCTATTGTTGTTTATATCGATTTTCAAGAGAAGACGTTGAAAAATGATATTCTATATTGTCATCAATTATGCATTTCAGGCTATAAAAATGCGTAATTTAAGCAATAACATTTATAAATTTTCTGGTATTCACTTTCAACATCCTGTTGCATATACTATCTATGCTGACTTTGAAAGTCTTCTTGTGCCTATTGTGTCAACTACACCCTCTTCTAAAACTTCTTATATTGAGAAAATGACATTACTTTCTGTGGGGATAAGCCTATGTTGTCATTGGACTTGACGGAAGATGTTTAAATCTGTACAAGTATATTGTGGTTAAAGACACTATTGAACATTTTTTAGAACAAATTATGCACGAGAAAGAAACATGTGGATGAAAGTTAGTAGATATTAAAGCCATGAGACATTCTTCTAAAGAAAAAAAAGCTTTTAAGGAAGCCAAATTTTGTTCTATTTGCCAAAAAGCTATTATATGAGAAACACATTTGTGACCATGTAACTTGAATTTTGAGCATTGCAAATTATTTTCACTGTTATTTTCCACGATCTCAATAACTATGATGGTCATCATATTATGATAAAATTTGGTAAATTCAAAGATCATGAAATAAATCTTATTGCCTCCTCTATGGAAAACTATATAATGTTTAAATTGAGAAAGCCTGGATAACCTATTCACATACAGATGGTTTTCTAGATTCATTTCAATTTTTACCGACTTCTCTGGAAAAACTAGTTTAAAACCCTAAACTTAGCCAATTCACCATACTTAAAGAAAATTTCTCGAGAAATACTGTCTTACAAATGCTTTCAAGAAAGGGGTTTCTCCTAATGGAGTTTTTAATTAGTCTTTTAATCTTCCAAATCTCCTCCTCCACTTTGCTTCATTAGTGTAATTGTATTTTTTTAATTACAATATATGTATTACTGATTGTTTTGAAAATTATTCTAATGCTTACTTTTAAATATTTAGAGAAATACTATTAGCTCTACAGTTCACAGCATATTTTTTCTACTTATTAAGAACTAAAATTATTTCATAAAATAAATATTCTGTCAGTAATAAAAATACATTAAAAAACTTGGTGAGACTGAATCTCTAGGAAGAAAAGTTCTGTTTTAGGCAAGTTTTCCTCTTATCATATCAGGGGTGATTCTGGTCCGAATTTTCCGAAAAATTAAGGCAATGATTTCCGAAAATTAGAAAAATATCTGTCATAAATCCGAAAAATCGGACATAAAATGTATCGGTATTTCGGCAAATGATCGCCGAAAAAAATCAATCTCGTCATTCGTTCGAAGAAAAGTCGCTAATTTTGGCAAATGATCGCGGGAAAAACGTGACTTTCGTTAGAAAATCGGGAAAAAACTGCACATTTTGTGAAAAAATCGCGAAAAAACAGCAAATTTTGTTAAAAACACTACGAAAACCGGCAGATTTTGTCAAAAACATTACGAAAAACTGCAAATTTCATCAAAAAATTGCGAAAAAACGGCAAATTTTGTTAAAAACTGCGAAAAACGGAATATTTCTTCAAAAAACATTGCGAAAAACTGCAAATTTCGTCAAAAAATCGCAAAAAAAGGCAAATTTTGTTAAAAACATTGCGAAAAACGGCAAATTTCGTAAAAAACATTGCGAAAAACTGCAAATTTTGTCAAAAAATCGCGAAAAAATGGCCAATTTTGTTAAAAACATTGCGAAAAACAGCAAATTTTGTCAAACATTGCGAAAAACGGCAAATTTTGTCAAAAGATCATGAAAAACGGCAAATTTCGTCAAATGGTCGCGAAAAAACGGCAGATTTTGTCAAAAACACTGCGAAAAATGGCAAATTTCGTCAAAAGATCGTGAAAAAACGGCAAATTTCATCAATAGATCGTGAAAAAACGGCAAATTTCGTGAAAAAATCGTGAAAAACGGCAAATTTCGTCAAAAAATTGTAAAAAAAAGGCAAAATTCATCAAAAAAAAGTGAAAAACGGCAAATTTTGTCAAAAACATTGCGAAAAACGGCAAATTTCGTCAAAATATCATGAAAAAACGGCAAATTTCGTCGAAGACATTTCAAAAAATGGCAAATTTCGTTAAAAAATCGCGAAAAAAAAAACAAATTTTATCAAAAGATCGCAAAAAAACACAAATTTTGTCAAAGGGACGAAAAAAAAGTTAAGCGAGTGGACCCCGCCCTCTGTTGTAACTTTTCAGAAAATTTGCTGTGAATTTCAGAAAAAATTTTTTTCCTCAGAATCACCCCTGTATCATATATAATTGTATAGTATTTTTTTTCCAGGACCATGAAAATTTTCTGTTTACCACAGGATTCTGTTACAGACAGTTTTCACTACAGTAATATCTGTGAAAACCGAACCTGCCTTAAATGGAAACTTTCATGATCCCAGCGGAAGGAATACCATGTTATACCTGCTATGACAGAAACATATCTAAAACAGAATTATTTCCAATCCCCAGTGATTCCATTTTTGCAGGTTTTATTGTACTCCTGTTTGTAAATCATTAAAAATACACATAGTATAGTAAAACCTGCGAAAACAGAAACTGCCTATAACAGAATCCTACCTTAAACACAATCATTTCATGGTCCTGACGAAAAAAATACCATACAATTATACTTGCATGAAACCTATCTAAAATGGAACTTTTCTTTGCTCTATAGCGATTTAGTATTAATAGGTTTTACTGTGTTTGCTTTCTATTAATTTAACAATAATGAACTGCAAATATACAGTAAAATCTATGAAAATGGAATTCCTATGGAACAAAAACATTTTTCATCATAACTAATGTTAGACATCGCATAAAGAAATAAAACTTAGTATATATTTAATAAAGATCCTTATTTTTCTTTATTATGCAAAATGATACTGATATTATCACATGGCAAAGCAAGATGCACAAAAGAACAAAACATGCTTCTTACAGCATTTTTCAACAGTTAACGAAAAAGGTTTGTTCTGCCTAAAAAAAGGCACATGAGTTGGTGAGTATGGAGTATGACCTCTTCTGACACTGATGTATGCTTTGTATCATTTGTGCTTGCTGTTCCCTGAGTTGAGGAGAGGTTGGGGAATTCGGTCTCATTGGTTTCACAGGGCGATTTTCAGTTCCTGCATGCTTCGAGGAGATTTCTGTCTTTGAGCTATACGTCTACTGAATGCATCTCAGTTGTACTCTATAAGATTTATCACTGGAGAATAAGCAAGACATTCCATACACTCAATATTCTCTCTTGCTAGTGTAAGGGACCTTTCAGCTGTCTTTTTGTGGACAGGCATCGT
Source organism: Maratus michaelseni (assembly GCA_963931845.1). Taxonomy (NCBI): domain Eukaryota; kingdom Metazoa; phylum Arthropoda; class Arachnida; order Araneae; family Salticidae; genus Maratus; species Maratus michaelseni. The sequence continues at coordinate 281,599,017 of OZ007586.1, forward strand.
TAAAGAAGTCCTGTGCAATATCATAGTGAAGTCACTAACTTTTTCAGATATGTAAAGCAGAATTCTACCATTATGCCTGATACTTGCTCGCACAATTACTCTTTGGCCATAGTTATCAGTTTCCTGGACATTCTGGTGATGGGAAGTAATTCCTCTCTTTCCACACAAGCTGGAATCACTGTTTATGGTATAGCAGGATTCATTAGAGAACATGATTCTGGACCACTGTTCCTGACCCTAACAAATATGCTCCTTACACCAAAACAAACTTCCCTTATGATGATGTGCTCATAGTAGAATGCATGTAACAACCTTCTGTGCATCTAAGCCAACATTACATAATCACCAAGAAATGGTTCTCGCAGATAAGCATTAGCAAAGTCTGATGTTATCTGATCTGGAGTATCATTTATGTTCCTCTTGACCACTAGGCTGACATATCAATTCTCTTGAGGTGTGATGTTCCTACCACGGCCTCCAAAATGCCTTCTTGTAGCACTTCCACATCCAGGGTTGTTTTTAAATCAAAATATTACTTTTAACATGTCTCATGCTTTGGTAATTTAAGTGACACTTTGCCCTACCTTGAGACATCCAATTGCTTAACCATGATCATATGCAATCGAATTATATCTCATAGGCATTTAACAGTAAATAACTGTTGTCCAAAAAGGAAATTTACAGCTATATCTTCAGAAGCCGATAGTGTGACTTTCCCCACAAATGGTACTACTTGCAATTTCAAAGAAACAACATGGATGCACTGTCTTTAATACAGACGAGACCTTGCCATACAATGTCTTCTACTGGGGTTTTTTTCTGTGATTGTGCATCTTAATGAAATGCAATTTTGCACAAATTCATTGTTCCTTAACATTTGTCAAGCTGTGTATATTGCCTGCCCCCTTCCACCCCCCACTTAAAAAAAAAAGGACTCTCTGGATCTGCCCCTTGTGCTATTAGAGGCCACATTATCAATAAAATGTATGATAAATATTACGATATACAGCAAGTATTCATTGTATTTGAGAACGTGTTACAATGACATATGTTTATCACCACATATAAGAAATTCCTGCTGATTCATAGTTAAAATAATACAACTTTACTAGACATGCCTTTTGCAACTTTATCAACATTCCAGTCATTCAGTGAAACATAATTCAATAAATGATGTAATTTAATTCATACATACTGTTACTAAAATTTTTTTTAATAAACTTCAGCAGTTGATGATTCATGTCTTCTTATAAAGGGATATAATTTGCAAATTTTCAGAAAACTGAACTCTGCAGTACAGGGGTTGCAATTGTTCTAATTTTTCTAAAATTCCTTTTTTTTCTTTTTAAATGTCACAAAATGTCCTTAAATTGCTGTCGTAATTTTCTCAAAACTTAGATTTTCTTCTAACTTTTTGAAAAGGTTTTAGGAATCAATTTTGTATCTAAATAATTTTAATTTTTGCATAATGTGTGTAGGATTATATCTAGTTACTCTTTATTACTAGCAGTTAATATCAAATATTTTATTTAAATTTATTTTAGATTTATATTATATTCCATATACATTAAACTTTTTCTGTTTTAGTAGAAAACTACAGTATCAAGAACATTTACTTTAAGTTTTACCTATAAAAAGGGAAATTTAAGGAGAAGGGCAAAAAGGTCGGCTATGATTTTTTTTTACTCCATAGAAAAAAATCTTCCCCAACAATCTGGATCAAAATTATTTTATTAAAAACTAAAACTGAAAGAAATACAATTACATCATATTTCTTGCATATCTGTTATTTTGATTTTCATGACATTTTTATTGTTATATAAATGAATAAGATTTACTACTGAATTCATGGAATCTGTTGCTGGTTTATCTCAAATTTGAAATACCATGTCTATGTCACCAAAGAAAAATCACATGTTTGATAAATAGCATAATTTTGTAACTAGTACTAATAGCATAATTTTTGTAATAGAGAACTAGATATACCCTGTCCCCTGAACCCTTCATTTAAGATAAATTTTCAGTGCATGAACATACAATGAAAGACATGTCTTTTGGAGTTTCGCAGGAAGCAAAGCCCCTCCCCCTACTACCAAAAAAATTCCTTAGTTTTTTTTTTTTTTTCCTTTTGTCGCAGGGTTGTTACGTTTAAAACATTTTGTTTAAAACATGTTTAAAACATTACATTTAAAACAATGTTTAAAACATGTTTATTGTTTATAATGTCACAATGTGACAATTCACAAATTAAATTCACGTGGAAATCTTTCAACAGAAAATTAATTATTGTAGAAAGAATTTTATTGTTGATTTTTAAATTGTTGGCAACTGCTATAACGAAAAATGTTTAAATTGAATAGGAAAAGGCTGTTAGATTTTTAGTTTTTTATCTCTCTATATTAAAATAATGATTTTTTCAAAATGTTATGATTTTCAGCGTGACAGTAGGTATTCAGCTGTAAGTACACAAAATTTCAAGTCTGTTAGCTATACAGTTTCTGAGATCTGGCTCTGTGACGAACAGACAGAGAAGTGGGACGAATAGGGTTTCGTGAGATGAATGAAACCCTAAAAATGTTATGCTGTCAGTTACCAATCATAAATTCGCTACTCAAGAATCAAATAAAGTGGACAATTTTATAGAAATAACACCTTTATCTTGGTAGATAAGCCTTGAAAAACACTTCGATAAAAATGTCATGCAGATCATAAAACAATTACAAGCAGCTGTATGCTCTACTGCTGGTTTAGAAAGAGTTTTTCTACTTTTCGCTTTGTGCAGAACAAAACTAGAAATCGGTTAGGTGTTTGATAAGGCTGCCAAACTTGTTACTATTTTTAAAGAACTTAATAATTAAATGTTTTAGTTTAGAATAAAAAAATTGTTAATTAATGTTGGTATTTATTATATAATTTTTTTCTTCCTTACTGTTTTTTAAAAATATTTTCATTCTTTATATTTAATTTATTAATTTTTGCTCACTTTAATCAAAATTGTGCTGTTGAATGAGAAAAAAACGTTTTAAATGTTTAAAACATGTTTTAAACAAAAAAAACACGTTTTTTTTTTTTGAAAAAAAACATGTTTTTTTCCAACCCTGCGTGTTTAATTCTGAAGTCACTTAGGAAGAATAAATTTTACTTTTATTTTTTTCCAAAAGAAACAGAAAATTTAGTTAATTAATAAAGCCTATTCCTTATACCCCTCCTCCTCCCCTTCTAACTGTGTGGCATTTTAAAGTAAATCTCATAATCAGACTTATTTTTATTTTAAAAGCAATAATAATAATCAGTGTTGAATTCACAAAATGGCATAAGACCCGTGGAGATTTTTTTCTGTAGGTGATCAAAATACCTCTCTTTGGATGATTTTGAATTTCCTATTATATTAATATGTCTGAGATAAAATTTCTTGCCCGAACTCCACAATATTTTTCCTGGGAGTATATTCCCCCCTTTCCCCCTTCACCAGAAAAGATCTGAATTCAGCACTGATATTAATGAATTAGTATAACATATTAAATATCTGCATATGCTATTTTTATATTTTCATTGTTTTTTTTTTCCCTCTTACACTTTTTTCATCTAATACGATCTATTATAACTTTGTTCAAAATAGGGAGAGAATTTTTTGTTGGCCTCTCTAAAAGGACTAATGATGCTGGTGCAAGAGCTGTAGCTGATGCATTTCCTGAGTTTCCTGTGACGCCTGTTAAAGTTCCTGGAAGATATCATCTTAAGTCATTGTTATCAATTGCTGGTCATGATATAATTTGTGTTTCTGATTGTGAAGAAGCTCAAAGTGTACTAAAGGTATTTTTATAATTTGAATGACACTCTTAAAAATCTTTTCACATACTGTCTTGCTTCTTGCTTTATTTCACTTTTCTATTAATACTTGATATGTCTTTTGATATAATATGCTAAAAGTACCTGATTAGATGTTAATTAAATCATATGAAGTTTTTTATTTGATTTCATTTGTGAATTGCTAAAAAAAATATCAGTTTTATCCCATTTATATATTGTTGTTTTTATTTATTTCAAATTTTCATTTTTAAAAGAAATTCTATTCTCAGGAAGTGATTATTTTAGCTTGAAATATAATTTATAAATACAGTCGAACCTGGTTAAGACATATTTCAAGGGACTGGGCAAAAGTCTCATATTAAACGTGATTTGTATAATGTTCCAGGAACTGAGCTTATAACATCTAATCGTCCAAATGAACTTTAGAGCTTTTGCTTATATGTTAATGGCAAAAAATATTTTTTTTACGCATATTTAGATTAAAATTTCACTGTATTCAATTTTAATTGATTGTGTTTTTCTAGGACCGACAAAATAAACTGAAATTATATGGATTCAAATATGATTTTATTGTCGATTAATATGTTACAACCAAAAATGAAGCAAAAATAATTTTCAATCTGCCCTAATTTTTTTAATTGTTTAAAACCTGTCTTTTGATTTTGTGACTGTTCTCCATATTATCAGAAAAATTGCTAAAATTTGTCAATACAAAAGCAGACGGCTTAACTCCATGAAACACATGATGCAAGTAACTTACCAGTCATGACTAAAACCGGAGAAGGCAGAAATCAGAAGAAAATAACAAAGAAATAGAATTGAAATCAAAAGAACGTTTTCCCTTCTCTTCAAATGTGTTTAAAAGCACATACATAGAGGCTTTATTTACTACAGTATAATAGAGGAAAATACAAAAACTGACAATACACTGTGCAAAGGAAGAAAAAAAAATAACAAAGCAACAAAAATTCACCTATCTTTTTCTACTTCAATGAAAATATACTTGAAACAAAATACAAAGAATATTAGGACGTAAGATCAAAGACGAATTCCAATGTTGCTAATTTAGCTGGATTTTTTATTCCAATATCTACCACTATTTTCAATTAGTAATTATTGTCTTAATTCAGTTGCCATTTAATAATGTGACTATTACTATTCAGAAATAGTGGTATATATCTGAATAAAAAAATCTCACTCAATTGGCAATATTGGAGAAGAGAAAAGAAATCTGCATCTTGATCTATGAATCTGCATATTAAGCAAGATTTTTTGCCTCAAGATACCGAAACTTTATCGTGTATTAAGCAGGATCATGTAATGGCCATTCACGTATTAAACGTGATATTTTTGCATTAATTTTATGGGCAATGTTCAAGGAGCCAGAAAAATCTGCATATTAAATGTGAGCATCTTAATCGGGTCCAACCGTATTTGATGTTTGATACATCAAATAAAAATTTTATGAAATTAATTTAATATGAAAAACTGTATAAATATTTAAAAGATTAAACATGTTTCCTTTTTTATTCAGAATTTTTAAATAACATTCAATTCATAAATTATTAAAACTATTGGAAATATAATTTTAAATGGATACTCAGTTTGAATATTCACCAGTGCTAAAAAAAAAAGAAAGTTTCCTGATTGACTGTATACATACATGGTCGCTTCATAATTACTTTCGTTTACATTTATTAAAGTTTCATTACTGTAATTGATAAAATGTTGTTTTTACTCTAACTACCTTGTCATAACTTTTTTTCTAATGGTTATTTAATTGTGGAAAAGATGTTACAAAGTTTAGATTACATAACTTAATTTAGTAGTTTGCCATTATCATTAGGATTTTATAAAACAATTAACTATTCTGATTGATTCTGAATATCATATGCTTTTTGATTTCATTTAGTTTGATGAGACCCAGAGGTTTGAATGGTTAAACATAAAATAAAAGCGTTACAAGAGTGACTTGCCCATGAACTGATCAGTTAATTTTATTGGATACTAGTTGACCCACCCGGCATTGCATGGGCCCGTGATAATAATATAATAATTGCATGGGCCCGTGATAATAATATAATAATTGCATGGGCCCGTGATAATAATATAATAATTGCATGGGCCCGTGACCTTAAGCAAAATTCAAATTGTATGATTTTATACAGGGTGGCTACAAATTCTGGGAATCAGAGAAATTTGTCTATGTAAAAATATTTGTTTTTGCATAAGACTGATCTGTTGACAAATAGCTGATATTTAAGCCAATAATAGATAAAGAAAAGTAACATTTTTGTATGTTTTTAAAAGATGCACATGATATGAAATTTTGGTATTTAATACAAATTAAGGTGATCAGATGTCCTCATTTTCTGTGTATATCGCTTATATATAAGACAATTTATCCATTTTTGAAAATTTTATGACATTAGTATAAGCTGATCAGGTGGCCAGCTTAATCCAATTAGCTATCCCATCGGATATAGATATGTCTTAGAATTGAACATTCTTCAGAAAATGAAGAAATTTTTTGGTCGCCATATATTCATTGGCCACTATATGAAATTGTTGGACTAAATTTTGAGTTCAGATTTATGAAACTGAACAAGTACTTCATGAATATTGGAAAATTTTTATGTTTTTGTCTTGTTTTTTCTCCCAAATGAGGTATACTAGCAAGCTGGATAAGTGTGTTATATGAGGAAGTGGCATACATTAAAAAATACTGTATGTGTATTGTTAATAATGGAAATCAGGGAAACATGATAAAAGTAGTAGGGAAAAAATCGGGGAACTTTTTTTTGCAATTTCTGTAGCCATCCTGTTATACCTTTTGGAAAATCTTTCAAATGAACCTAGTATCAGGGGGCCCACTACCTTTTCAGCATTGAGTGTTTCAAGTGAATTTTGTTTCTGGAGCCCCAATGCTTTCGGCAGCATCTAGTATGTTATCAACAAACCTCTTTCCAGATGAACCTGTGACCTGGGTTATAGTCCTGCATCAGTTTGGGTTGGCACTATATTTTTTTGTTGCAGTTCGGGTCTGGTTGACTTCTAATTTTTTGCTGCGGGTCTGTTTCAGGTTGAGTTTTGACTCTTGCAGGTAGGTTTTGATCAGTTTCGGCTTGAGCTTTGATTCTTTTGGGTCAGGTTCAAGTTGATCCGTTTTTTCAAAAGAATGTCCACAATATTTCTGTAGGTTAAAAATATGTGTACAATAAGACCTCCATAATGGACACTCTCGAAAAGCGACGTTTTATGCTACTTTTAACGCTTCTTGGAAAGGAAGAAAAAAATGCCATTCATCTAATCACTTCATCATAAATCTTTTTTATTTTACAAAATGTGTTCTGTGCAACAATTTGCAAATGTCAGTGACAAATCTCAGTTAGTGGTGTCAGATTTTTCCATTGACTCTTGCTGATAAAATAAACCAAAGTGCTAATCCATGAAAAGAATAAATATTCTTCCAATTAATCCTTTATCTACTAACACATTATTATATCTAATGTTTTAATACTGGGTATCTTCTTTTACAATTAAAATTATGAAAGAGAAAAATGAAATTGAACTGCCTGGTCAGCATATAATGAATATTTTAAAGTTATCAAACAACAAGACTTTGGTAATTACACTGTAACTTGTCAACTTTTCCCATTTAATAAAAAATGTCAGTTTCAAAATCACCCGCTTTCAACATGAAGCTGCACATAGACGTGAGTTAGCATTTTCCTTATTAATAATAATTACTGGATCGCATCTCGCACCAAATATCTAAAGCCTATAGACTTTAAAAGGAATATTTTCAAATTAAGATTTCTAGTTAAGAAAATATTTTCATCCAGTTGTTAATATCGCAAAAATTAATCTTATTAACACGACTTTTGGTCACTGTGAAGTATTTGTTCCATGCATGCATAAAAATTAATTGAATGCATATTAGCTTCTTCCAGATTCCAGTATTTAAAAAAAGTGCTTGGGTGGGAAAAAAGCCAAAGAAAACTTAACTTTATTTTTATTAGCCGAGTTATAAATTTTTGAGAAATTATATGATCAATTCTCGATATATTCAATATTAAAAATTGGGTTAATTTTAGAGATCGTCTATAAAGTGGAATCATTACAAAAACATTTAATACTTTTCAACAGAAAATATCATTAATATTAAAAAAAAACCCTCAATAAATCAAATTAAAAATTCCATCAAATACAATTAATTAACACTGTTATTACATCTATTTACAGTTTTCTGGGATTAGTCACTTTTTTGATAAACTATGGTCTTTCAAACTGTAGTTCAGCTTTTTTAAAGTATAACTCAAAAATTATTTGGCAGAATATGCTGAAATTTTGTAAAGAAGTTTAGAAGTTTCTAGTAATAGACTTTTAAAATATTTATAGGTTATAATTTACAGTTTTTTGAATTAGTTTCCAATTTTTTATCATACAGATATGGAAATTAGATTCTAAAACTTTCAGTTCATGTTACTTAAAATTTGGTTTACGGGCATAAATTTCAAAGTAAATTAAAAATATTTTTTTCCCAATTAGAGTGTTGTCGTTAAAAGTTGCCATTAATCAAACATTTAAAAAAAAAGTCCTGATTTTTTTTTTTGAAAATATTATATATTTGAATATTAATGAATGTGCATGTGTTCATTTTTATACAAAAAGATAAAATTGATATTAGAGATATAATTGTAGACTACTTTTTCATAATTGTATTGAAATAAGGATTCATTTTCTCTTTCTTCGATTTCCAGTATAAATATTTTGGGGTTTGGGTCAGTTTCGAGTTAACTTTAAGCGGAATTTTCAAGATCGGGTTGGATACACAACCCGACCCGTGCAGATTTCTAATTCTGTGTTCTCAATTTCGAGTGTAGATTGAATCTTTCGACAAAATTTAAAAGTAGCAAAATAGTGACTACTTTTGAAAAGTAGTTTATAGTCGCTCCTTTTTAAAACAAGTAGTTGTAGTTAACTACATTTTTGATAAAGTAGTTATAGTTTGCTACTAAAAAAAGGTAGTATCCCCGACCCCTGACTTATTCATATTCAAATACGTATTTATTTTCGTCTGAAACATAGTTCTGTTCAAACTTTTTGCGAAAATCCTAACAATTGGACATGCTAAAACCTAAATATGAGCCGGAAGAATTATTCAAGGTTGAACCTGAGTCGCAGAAAGAAAATTAGTCATCCCGACCCGAAAAAATAAATAGAAGCAACCTGTCCGCTGCAGGACTCTATTAAACGATCTTGAGGTGTCCGCTATTCCGAAGTTTCACTATATTGGTTTATATTTAAAGAATATAAATTTGTCCATTTTTCTATATAAAATTGGCGATATAATTGTGCATTACTTTTCATATAATAACATTAAAACATGATTTATTGTCCTTTCATTGCGGTTGTGGGTCGGTTTGTGGGTCGTCGAAAATTATTTTTGCGGGTTTGGGTCAAGGAAAGTTTTTTTGTCTGGGTTGGGTTGTGGGTTGACTTCAAATGGAATTTACGGTTTGGTTGGGTTATACCCGCAGGACTCTAACCCAAGTCCCTGCTGCCTAAGTCAGCATATACTGAGACTGCTCTGCATGTGCCGGAAACAATCAAAAACAAAGTTTAATGAGCCAATCCCCATAGTAATCAGCCCATAGAACCCAATATAAGAATGTGCCCCCTGGCAGTGGACAGTGGAACCAAAATCTGTAAAGCAATTGTAAAATAAGCTCAACGAACAAATTCCTTTTGAAATCAAGCCCGAGCACAGAATGCAGTTTTAATATTCGAAAATATTGGTAACTGAAGTCTAAGATAAACTTTCATAATGCAGAAAGTAGCTAAATCATAATCTAAGTTGACTGAACAAATTCCCGTTGAAATCAGGCACATAGAACCCAAGAAAAGAATGCATCCCCAGGCAGTGGAAGGTGGCCCTCCCTGTAAATTTAACAAATTATCTGTAACATTAACACAATATTTAATTTACAGATTAAATCCCCCTCCATCTGAACTTAACCACTTACCTTTAACAGTAACATAATTTTTAATGTGTGGCTGTAGTGAATAAATCGCAAGTTGATGCCAAAAAAGAAGATTAATATTAAAAAAAGATGGTAGCTGGGATCTAAGGAAATTTTTAGTTTTTAGTAGTTTATATAGTAGCTGGAGAACCCTAGAACACTATGTTAAAGAAAATTGCAAGATCATTTTTATCAGATCATTTTTAAAGAAGCTGCAAGAAGAGCCCTGAGAAGGAGATTAATATTCAAAATTGGTGGTAGCAGAGGTCTGTGAAATTTTTTTGTCATTCTTGTAGTAGCTGGAGAAAAAAAGCTATCGAATCTGACCATTTTTAAGGGAGCTATAGTAGGGGACTCAATAGGGACTAACTGATAGTTGAGAGCACGGCCCCAAGATAAAAACATGTTAAAAGCTCCTAGTACTTAGCGCTTTAGACCTTCAATTAGTTGAAATTAAACTGTGTTGTTGTCGTCATATGAAGGATTAACTCACCTTGTTCACTTATGTACCTATCCAAATACCCTATTTCAATTATCATAATTTCTGGCCTTATAATCCATGGATCAAACAATTATGTTTCGACCCAGAAATTTTATTTTATATAATGTAACTTACTAGATCGCTGTAAATATTTGACTTAAATTACTAAATAAAATTTCTGACTCGAAACATAATTGCTTGATCCGTGGATTAATTTTAGGAATTTCAATTTAGCTTTCAATGCTTCGCAATGTATTTTTCTGCCGAGATTCATCTTTTGCCAATTTCTAGGCATTCCATGTACAGCACTTTTGTGGCTCGCTGCAATATGTTAATTTTAAAGCTTCCAATGAACTCAGCTGTGTGCATCTTCCTATCATGCATACTTGGTAGGAGGGCATTGTCTTCTGCCCGCATGCTCAGGTCAACTGATGTATATGCGAGTACTTAAGTGAAAGAATCTCTGTTCCCGGGGTTACTTCTTGCTGTGTGTTTGTTTCATGAGTTTGGTTGTTTTAACAAGAAACAGGCTTGCAATATGAGTTCACATTTATACAATTTAGAAACATTTATTTTCCCGAGATTATGATATCCTGGTTTATATGAATTTTTGAGTATTTTTAGTATGTGTTGTCCTGCTTGAAATTCCTTTGCAGAGTTCTTACTTTTACAATCCTTTACAAATACAAGTATGTTTTTCATCTTTTACAAATATATTTATTTAAGTAGCAATGTGATTATGTTAAAGCTGCACTTGTGTTGATACAAAGATAAATATCTCTGTTATTTATTTTTAAGTATTGGTATGCATTAAATGAATAAGTAAATCTGCATATATTGTTTAAACGAAAATTAATTGTGAAGTAAGGAAATGCTATGTTATATTTTTAAAGCTTTTAACTTATTTATGTTTCAATTGCTATTGATTTCTTTTTGTTTCTTTATGGTTAATAATCATTAGTTTATTTCATTTAAATTCCTTTCCGATTATTTTTGTCTCATCTAAGTTTAAGCATACTGCTGCATACACATCTTTACATTTCAGGTACTCTATTTAATTTTAGGCTGTTTTAGAAATCAGTATTTTAGATTCATGCACCAACTAACCTGATTCTTCGGCTGTAATAAATTAATCATTAGAATAAAATTTAAAGAAATGTGTCAAAAATAGAGAAAAATGCTTAAAAAAGGGAGTGAAAATGTGAGGGTTGTGGCTCAGGAGGAGGAGTCCAAGATTCAACTTTAAAACTATGCATTGAGAGGGTGACACAATTAGGGGTGTGAAAAATGCATAGTGCACAAAAAGTTCAAGGGACCCTGGACTGGGACTCTGGTCTTAAGTGGAATGTAGAAATGGAGGAATAACTAATCAGAGAAAGGGTCACAAACAAAATGATCAAATTAAAAGGGGTAATTTATTAACAATTTAGGGCACAAAAACTTAGAGGCTCAGGGGCCCTAAAAAATTAAAAATCTAAGCCTCAGGTGCATCAGAACCTGCCCTTGGCTGTCCTCATTCAAATTTTCAAACTTCTATGTGTGGTAGATTTCACTAGCCATCGAACACAGTTAGACACACACATTCTTTTATTAGTATAGATCAGCCATATTGAACCTGCCGCCCAGCAACCTTTTATGTGTGGCCCCAGACACATAATCATTAACCTCTATTTATTAAATTAATTGAGATGTGTATAAAAGTTAAGACTTTCACTGTTCTTTGATATATCGTCATGTGAAGGCAAAAACTGTCCTTTTATTTAAAATTACTAATTAAAAATTATTTTTTTAAAGTCTTAAATTATAAGTCCTTAGTCAAAAGTTCTTTTTACATTTAATTCTATTTGTGCTATAGTGGTGCATACATTTCTTAATCTTCAACACTAAACAAATACAACACTTCTGAATTAACAAATCGCCTGATTTTTTTTTTTTCTTTAGAACTTGGAAATGCTGCATTGTTATACTATTACTTTTAACTAATAATGCTTATTAGGGTTGAACGTTTACTGCGGAAAAAATTGGCTGCAAAATATTTTATACCACTATTTCCAAAAAAAACTTTTTGCAGCATATTTCTACATAATTCGCAATTGAAATCTACCACGAAGTTTATTGTTTGGAAATAGTGGTGTTAAAATTTTTTAGTAAGATTTCTTTTGCGACAAACTTTCAATCCTACTGCTCCCCAAAGTAAAATATTTTGCAATGTTCTGCAACGAACAATATCTAGCTGATAAAAAATGTTCTGCAGGAGTAAAAATGAAAAACACAGGGAGATGTTCTTGTATATGTAGCAGGAGTGCAATTTCATCTTTTATAGAAATGCAAAAGACATTTCGTAAAGGACTGACACATACACACAAAAGAAACATTCTTTCGATAAGATTTATTTTTAAAGCCATGGCATTAACAAAGAATTTACAGGTCTGTCAATAATTTTAGAAGTGACATATTTTGAAATATAACTTTTATAGTAGACCGAACGAACAACCGACAAATTTTGTGACATTTTTCCCCAACTGACGAATTTTGCGATTTTTTATCGAGAACAATTACCAAATTTCGTAATATTTTTGAGATTTTTCCTTTGATCGACGAATGTCTTTTGCTGTTTTTTCTCAGACTGATTGACAAATTTTATGTTTTTTAATGTGTTTTTCTCCCATGACTGATTGAAGAATTTTGCAATTTCTCCCCCGATCTACAGACGATTTTGATAGACGTCTTTACAGACGATTGTGTAGATCATCTACAACATTTTTGAAATTTTTCACTTGACTGACTGGTGAATTTCATGATTTTTTTTCTCTCTACCGATCGACGAATCACACTTGTTTTTCTGCGACTCTCTGAAGAATTTCGTTATTTTTTCCGATGATCCACTATCGAATTTCACATGTGTTTACCCGCAACCGATTGGCAAATTTTGAGACTTTTTTTTTCTACCTATTAACAAATTTTTTAGATTTTTCTCGTGACCGACTAATGAAAATCGCAGCATTTTTTTGGCGACTGATCAATGAATTTTGCTTTTTTTTTTCCGCAACAGGCTGAAGAATTTCATGATTTTTTTTCACACGATCAACTTGTGAATTTACAACTGATCAGCGAATTTCACAAATTTTTCCCACACGTCTTTTTATCCGCAACTAATTAGCAAGTTTTACAGCTTTGTCTCGCAACCAATTGCCGAAAATCGTGGGTTTTTTTTCTGCGACTGGCTGAACAGTTTCAAGATTTTTTTTCTCACACATTCAACTTGATAAAATAAAGTAGATAGTCTCTATTGAAGTAAGCAGAGGATAATTTAATTATCACGCATGTGAAAAGCTTTTGCTGGTTTTAAAGGGAGCTATCGTATTAGAAATTTAGAAATTAAAGTTCAATAGTGAAAATGCAGAATGTATATATAGACTTCAGTGAAGACAAAAGTTATTCAAAACACAGGTAATTTATTTAGGCAAAGTACTCGCATATTATCGGTAATACAGCATCATGACATTAACAACTTGAGATGAAACAGTTCCATTTTGAAGACAATAACACTTTACTTTCAATGAACACATGACGTAGATATTTAACAGATAGACGTAGATAGAATAAAGCATAAACTCATTTGACACATCAGATATACTTAGATATACTTGCATTAAGCTGCTCAAGTTTAAACACTAACACCATCAAAACAACGACCATCATTTACTTTTAAATCACTGTATTAATCCAGACATTCTATCGCTACGACGATATCCTTAGAATGAATACCGCCGATTGCTTGAACAACAATCGAATTTCAATATACACCGATGTAAAGAATCAACAACTATTTATACTAGCAGAATGTCGGCTAATTACCAGAAAAACCCACTTTACTAGAACAATCCATCGAAATTTGCATGCATGTGCCACTGTTGATTCGACGTTCGATCTTCCAATCCGAACGACCTATGTGTGCCGCCATCTAGTGAGTAGCTGAGGCACTAGCTCAAATGCACTTACGATGTTTACATTGTATCGTGGTTCTCGTTAGAAGTGAAAGTGTGTTAGTGTATTTACGTTTTAATGATGGATTAATTAAAAAGTATTTGTTCACAAAAGCAGCTCAAATTAACGGAATAGTAAAGTGTAAAAGGTAAGTAAAAACGATGTATTCATAAAAGTAGAATATATTTATAAAGTGTATTTTACATTTAATAAAGATGAAACTTTAATGTTTATTACATAATATGAGGAATGCCAAGAGTGTGTGAGTGATAATGAATGGTAGTTTTATGAAATACTTTATGAAAAGTATTTAAGTAAATGTGTTGCTTGAGTCAATAAGACCAACATATACTCTGGAGGCATGTGATTTTCCTGACATAACTGATGAATTTGAAACCAATCGACAAATTTTGCGATTTTTTTCTCATGACTTATTGAAGAATTATGGGATTTTTTCCAATGATCGACTGCCGAATTTCGAGCCTTTTACCAGTGACAGATTGGCAAATTTTAATATATTTTCTGTCAACCGATTAGCAAATTTTGCGGCTTTTTGTTACGACCGATTAGCAAAATCGTGGTTTATGTTCCCCGATTGATTGACGAATTTAGATTTTTTTTTTTTTTTCTGCGACCGGCTGAAGAATTTCACGATTGACTGATGAATTTTATAATTTTTTCCCACTCCGATTGATAAATTTCACAATCTTTTTACTTGAACAATTGAAAAAATTCACGATTTTTTTCCGATGAGTGGCTGATGAATAATTTTGCACTTTTTCTGGTGATCAACTGACAAATTTCGCACTTTTTTCCGATGACTGAATGGTGAATTTCGTTGAAATTGAAAATTTGAAATATTCTGCAGAGAAGCTTGTCAGGGTTCCCAGCGACATGGAATGTCATGGAAAATCTGGAAAGTCAGGGAATTTCAAAGTAGTCTGGGAAAGTCATGGAAATTAAAAAATGTATAGGAAAAGTCAGAGAATTTACAAATATTTCCTAAAAAGTCATGGAAAGATCTGGGGAAAATGTTTTTTTTTTTTTTTAAATTTGAAATCGCTTCTTTTTCAGAAAAGTGTTATTATATTTCTCGCTACATGGCGCCTCTGAAAAATCTCTCGACTCTTGTCGGTTTCAAGGTCGAGAAATTCCTTCAAATGCAATGCAGAAAAACCATAATATGGACAAAAGTTTTCTACATTTTTAAGACTTTTTCATGACATTTCACATTCTAGACTTTGTCGTATGGCATTCATTTGAAAACTGGCAAAGAGGAAGTTTTTTTGAATTATAATGTTTTATAGAATTTCATTTTGCAATTTTCTTGAAAGGTGCTTGAATTTTCTCCTGGGAAAAGAGTATGAACCCTGTTATTACGATACAAATTTCTGATTTTTATTTATTTTTTTATGCTGCTTGTTATTTTGTGTTATTTAAAGCAGATTTTGTGTATGCCCGTTTGGTCATGGAATTTTCTTGGATTTGGTCAGAGAAAATCTTGGAAAGTCAGGGAAATTGCCAGACATGTTTTGCTGGGAACCCTGCTTGTTGTTCTGCAATGTACATCTCACCTTTAAGTAGATTCTGCTTTGGGGCTACTGCTTATATTAATTTTATTATATAGGTTTGCTATACTACATTTTTTTAAAAATCTCACTATTTAATTTAGACATTTTTACATTATAATATAATTTGTTGCCACCCGCCTAATGTCCCAAACATATGTTTGCACCCACTAGAAAAAAGGTTAAGTATTGCTGTTATAGATGATGATATTTATAAATAAAAAGAGCAAACACATAATATTAAGTAATGATCAATAAATGGTATTCACGCTTGCCAACTCTTAGAAAAAGAAATAATCTTCTGCAGATTAATTTTTTCATGAAGATTTTCTTGATAGTTAGCCCCTTGATTATTAGAGCTTATATAACAGGAAACAATCAACAAGTGTAATATAAATGGACTTCAAAAAGTAAAAAGGAGAATAACATATACATGTTTTATATTTGTTGAGTAAAAAGGAGCAGTTGTTTTTAAAAGGAATATATCCAAATGAACAAAATATAATGAGGAGCTGCTACATTTTAAAATAATTGTTTTAGAATTAAAACTAATATTTAAAATGTGATTAGATGCCCAAAAACGCATGGTGTCGTGTAGAGTCAATGTTTTAAAAAAAAGCATTTATACTAATAAAAGAAAGTTGTTTATCTGTGTGTGATGGCTAGTGAAATCTACCACATGTAGAAGTCTGAAAATTTGGGTGAGGATAGTCCATGGCAGGTCCTGATGCACCTGAGGCTCAGATTTTTAGTTTTTTAAGGCCGCCTCCCAATTGTGTCACCCTCTCAATGCATAACTTTAAAGTTGAGTTTTGGATTCCTCTCCTTAGGCCACCACCCTCATATTTTTATTGGGGCTCTAGGCCCTTTAAGCATTTTCTCCCATTTTTGGCACATTTCTTTAAGAGCTTATGCTAATGATTAATTAATATCCTATGATTAATTTAGACTAATTCAAGATCTAAAGCCAGGTCTGAAACTTGCTTTTTTTCCAAAGGGGGACAAACATGGATTTTGGTGCCCCACCCCTCCCTTCTCCACAAAGTAAATTTACTACACTGGTGTGCAAAACTTAAGCAACAAACAAAAAATGTTAATTTCTGAACACATGAGTACTCAAAAGGAAATTCTATAAAGAGCAAATGTAGAAAAGAGGTACTACCCTAACAGCCCGGCCAGTCGATGTGAAGTCCCCTTGATGTCACACATAGTTAGAAGTGTCACAATCGCTACGGTGAATCAAAATATAGGATATTTCACTGTCTCATTATTACTCTCAAATGATTGTTAACACTGAAAAGTCACTGTGACTGTCACTTTGTGTGTTTTTTTTTTTTTTATAACGCTGACCAGGCCCCTACCTGCCAGGCTTTTGCCTAGCTTAACGAGTTTATACCTGCCAACGGGGCGAAGATTCGCCTGCTCTCCGCTTGGCGAAGATGTGTTTGTTAAATCTATAGGCCGACGTGGCTTCAGTGCGTTTTGTTGCTTTAATTGCTTTTTCTTAGTTGGCTGGTTGCTAATTGATTTTTGATGAGGCGGTTTAGCACTGTGCAGTGTAGCAAAGACGGATGTGGTGAGATGCTGGGATATTTACTATTTCCTCGCTGCATCGCTCATCCATACGTTATGCCATAGCTACTCGAGTTGGTCTCGTAATTTAGAACCTTGATCTGGTGACGAGACCTTCACCAGACTAGGCATCCCCAGAGGTATAATTCACAGGTAACTTGGAGGACTTTACACCCATGACGGATTTTACATGCACTGGGGCCATTAGCGTACATGATGGCCGCATCTGAAATGGAATGGGGTTGGACATTTTATAACACTTTTAATACTACAAACTAAGTGCTACCTTTAGACTTTAAGTACTATTACTTTACTTGGTTGTTTGTCTTAATTTACACGTAGTTCTACCCTACGATAATTTTAACTGAAACTAAATATTCTAGAGTTGCTTATTCCTACAGGGGGGACATTATATGCATAATTTACTAAATTAAGATAGGGTTTGGACCATTGGCTATATATTATCTATATATAATTTATAATTTATATAACTTATATAAATATGGGAGGGTAGGGATAAATGGTTAAATACTAACTAAATATAATTAATGGTATAATGTTTATAACTAGCACTAACTTAGCTTTGAAATTAGATGGGATACTAAAGTTACCTAACAGTTTACAAGGGTATGAACTTGGATGCTTTGTGATGGGTTACCAGGTGACATTACAATGAAGTCACCTTGTGATTCTCAAGTCACTGTCAGTTGAAGACTGAACTTTGAAGTCATTGTGAGCATTGCATTGTGATGAGTCGCCAAATAATGTCACAATGAAGTCGCATGGTGCCTTTCCGGTGATCGACACTCTATTATGAAGTCATCATTGCACTCCTTTGTGAAAAGTCACCAGGTGATTTCATTTTCTGTCACTTGGGAACTCGTCACAGAACAGCTATCATGACAATGGAGTGTCAAAATGACAGTCGCATGACCAGGGCTTTACAAATTTGATAAAATCTGGTGGCCGGCAAAAATTTCTAGTCGGCAGTACAAAAATATTTACCTTCACCCCCCCCCCACCCCCGCCGCCCTCACCATTGTTTTCAAAAAATACAAAAGTTTTCTATGAATTAAAAAAAGATTTAAAAAATAATAATAATAAGCAGAGGTTAGAATTATTAGTTACATAGTTTACAACAGTACATAATTATATTAATACATAAACTAAGAACACACTAACATTTAACACATATAAACCAAGTTTTCTAATGAAACTTAAAAAAATTATGTCTCTGAAGAAAAAAAAATTACTGCAAAGGTTGAAGTAACCGGTAGGTTCGGGAAAAGCTGATTGCTGAATGCTTCAAATGTCTGGATAATTGAGTACTCCAAAATTTATATCTGATGAGGGGGCCATTGATGAAAGAGTGAAACAGAAAAACAAGTTTTTGCCTATTTTCCAGTCGAAATCGGTCAAATAATTCCGATTTTATTATTTTAAAATATGCATTTTATGAACTCATTTTTGCCAAATTCGAAATAAAAGTTACAAATATTTTTTGCTTGAATATAATTTCTATTGGATATAATTTCTAAGTTTATTTCTTAATATTTTGGGACTTTGCAACATCTATAGTGAAACATCTTATGAGAATTTTAAGTTAAGATTGTGATTAAGATGAGTAACAGATGCTGCTCTTTACAGAAATTGTAGGCAAGTATAATTGTAAAAAAATAATATTTTTATACACATAAAACGGCTCAAATAATAAAAAAAAATTACGTGCTTGTAAAATAAATCCATATATGAGAAATATCAAAACTAATTAAGTTTGCAAAATAATTCAAAAGTTATGTAATATATGCATTGCTAAAATAACCATTCACGCTCGTATTATATCAAAATTAGCCGGCTTGGGGGTGGGGGTTTATTTGGATCCAACAATCTATGATAGAAATTTGAGGATAAATAAAAGAATAATAATGATATAAATAAAAACTTACCCCTCTGAAGTGCAATGAATGATTTGTTCTGGTTCATTTGGTTTTCACTGTTTGCCATCATTTTGTTCCTTATTGTCACTTTTATGAACTTATGAATTTCAAATGACTTTTTTTTTTAAGAAAGAATATATATATATATTTTTTTTTTTACTCTCCATAATATAAAATACTTCCCCAGACAGCAGTCTTATAACATAAAAATTATAGAAAAAAAATGAAGATTCAAATGCAAAAAGTTTCTGGGGCTCCATGGGACGAGGCAGCGCAAAAGATTTCACTGACGAAACAAATTATTACCAAACAAAAAAAGGATACTTAATATTTGTTAATTATTTTTTTCTTTTTGAAAATAGCCAGTCTCTGCAAACCTTCAATCTTCAACGTCATATTGACTAGCCAAATCGTCTACAAACCAGGGTGGCGCCTACGTATTATGCAATGTGTGCTGGTGTGCAGATAATAAAAATGCCATGCATTTTACCGCAGGAGAAATATTTAAAAAATACGTGTTATTTAATTTTATTAAAATTAGTTATTCTTGAAATTTTAACTAAGTTTTATAGATTTACTTCAAATGAATTACTTATAATCACTTAACTTAAATGTTATTATTCTTTAAAATGAATGTGATTGATTAATCAGTTTTACTTCCGAAATACAAAAACTTGATTTGAAACAAAAAAAAAAGACGAACATTTTGTAGCATTGTATCCAATTTTAGATGCCATCACAGAGGCTAGATTATCACGATATCTTACTGTTTTATTGAAACCTCTTTTCCCTCCCTCCCTCTTCTCACATTCTAAACACGTGGCATGCTACCTAGCTATAACGGAAATAAATGACGTTTTTTGTGCATGAGGTGAGAAATAAATGCATTTTAAACTTAACTTTTCTATTAAAAGTACGATAGAAGAGAAAAATCACTGCTTGCTGCGCACGAGTAAGGATGAGGGTGGGTGTAAGGGTTTGTGTTCATTTCTTAGGTCAATTTTTTTAAGTATATATATAAATAAATAAATAAAATAAAAAATATTTAAAATGCCAGATTAAAAAATTTGGTCGCCAGACAGAAAATCTTGGTCGCCAGTGGCGACCGCATTTGTTAAGCCCTGCGCATGACAGTCACAAAATGACTTCATTGTAAAGTCACCTGGTGACTCGTCTAAAAGCAGCAGTCATGGTGACTGTTCAGTGGAGTGACCAAATGAGAGTAAAAATGAGACAAATGAAAGATATCACATTTCTGTTTATTGTAGTGACTGTGACAATTTTGACCATTTGTGATGGTCAAGAAGACTTCACATCGACTGTCTGTGCTGTTAGGGTAGTACCTATTTTCTAAACTTGCTGTTTATAGAATTTCCTTTGAGCACTCACGTTCAGAAATTAGCATTTTGTGTTTGTTGCTTAAGTTTTGCACACTAGTGTATAATAATTTTACTAAGTTTCTAATAGCCGACTTATTTTAAAATTTGTAATTATATGTTACTATATTACTTATTTAATTATATGTAATTATAAAATATGTGATAGTGAACTATGTAATCAGCTTTGTCAAATATTTATTTATTTAATAAAATTTGTGAAACTGGAAAATAAATTTGTGAAACCAGAATCGAAAGGAACAGGAAAAAATTCTGCTTCACACAGTACAAGACACATTATCCTGAATCCTCAGGACCATAGGCTTTCTGGATTTCGGGTCCTCCCTCTCCCTGAATTTCACCATTTTATTTACATTGACAAAATTTGCAATATTTTCCGTTATCGTTCGACAAAACTTGCAATTTTTTTTCTCGACCGAATGACAGGAATTAACGATTTCATCGGTGACTTATTGATGAAATTCACAGTCACCTATCGTGAGCGATTGACAAAATTTGCAAATTTTTTTCTGTGCTTGTTTGACAAAATTCTTTTTTTTTTTTTTTCATCTGGAACAATTGACGAAAATTATGATTTTTTTTCGCAACCAATTGATGAAATTTGTGAATTTTTTTATGCAATCTCTTAACAAAATTCATGATTGTTTGACAAAATTTGATTTTTTTTCCGCGATCGTTCGATAAAATTCGTGATTTTTTTCAAATTTGTAATTATATGTTACTATATTACTTATTTAATTATGTTTTGTCTTATTTAATTATATTTATTACAAATTTTGTGGAACAATCGCGTGAAAAAAAAATCTTGATTTTTTTTTCCCCCTCTGTGATCATTTCACGAAATCTGCGATTTGTTTCTGCAATCTTTTTTAAAATTTGCAAAATTTTTTTTATTTATTTTTTTTTTGATGAAATTCTTGATTTTTTTTTTCTACGATTGTTGCTAAATTTGCGAATTTAGCAATTTTTTTTTTCAGAGATCGTTAACGAAATTTCCGATATTTTTTCTGTGACCATTTGACTAAATTCTCGTTTTTTTTTTTTTTTCCATGACTGATTAAAGAATTGATTATGAAGAATTCAGCTAAAAGTTAATAATTTACAGAAGAAATACATGCCCATATTTTGTGTCTTCCTCTATATTCCAGGGGAGGGGCTTCGTGGTCCCCGCCTATACTACTGAAGTAACATATTGTTTTACTAGTTTACACATTGAAACAATGGGCTTAACACATTAGAAATGTATAACATTTTCAGTTTATCTGCAAAATTTTAGTAAAAATTCAGAAAATTTTCGAATGAAAAATATTTTTGGGATAATGGGTCCTATATTCTACAGGTTTTCATCTTAGCTAAAAGAATTGACGATATTCTTTCTGTTTGGACCATGTAATCTTTTCATTTAAGACAGGATTCTATTATAGACAGATTTCATTTTCACAGATTTTACTGTACTTATAGTATTACTTTAAAATTGAGCAGCTGTTTAAAATCATAGTGGTATGAATAAATAACGTCTTAAGAACTAAAAAACCAGAATTTTCTGACAATGAATTCTAATATCGTAAAATATCTTTGTGTGCTATGTACAGCCAGTTTCATGGAACTATCACTTATACCGTTCTTCCTATTTATAGACTAATATGTTAAGATACTTTCCTGAACCTAATGCTAATTTTCAAAATTATAATAGCGACTTAGAACAAAAACAAACAAAAAAATTAAAGTTTTAAACAGTTATTTTATTTTGTAAAGTTTCCACATCTTACTGTTTAGTATCCGGGTATTCTCAGTTTTCTTTTGTCTTTTCCAGCTGTAAAAAAAATTTCCCAATTTCATATACTTTTTTTATATTAAACAACAAACCAAATGTTCATTTGATGCCCCCTGTGCCTTCTGTTCTGGTGTGTGGAGCACATGCCCCCATCTGCCCCCCCCCCCCCCTTAGTTTTGGCCCTGTTTAAAACACTAAGTACTTGGATA
The DNA here is from genome assembly GCA_963931845.1 of Maratus michaelseni. Taxonomy (NCBI): domain Eukaryota; kingdom Metazoa; phylum Arthropoda; class Arachnida; order Araneae; family Salticidae; genus Maratus; species Maratus michaelseni. The sequence continues at coordinate 281,621,778 of OZ007586.1, forward strand.
TTTTAACATGTTTTCATCTTAGGGTCCTGCTCTCAACTATCAGTTGGTCCCTATTGGGCCCCTTACTATAGCTCCCTTAAAAATGGTCGCTAGCTTTTTTTTTCTATCAACTTTTTAGGTTCTCCAGCTACTGCATGAATGACAAAAAAATTTCTCATACCTCAACTACCACCAATTTTGAATCCTTGGTGCATCTTCTTTAAAAATGATCAGATTTTCTTGTAATTTTCTTTAACACAGTTCTAGAGTTCTCCGGCTACTTTATAAACTGCTAAAAACTTCCTTACACCCCAACTACCACCTTTTTTGAATATTAATCTTCTTTTCCGGCATCAACTTATGTTTACTCACTACAGCCATAAATTAAAAATTGCAGTACTGTTAAAGGTAAGTTTGGAGGAAGGGGCCGATTTCATCCATAAATTAAATATTCATTAATGTTAAAAGTAATTCGTTAAATTTACAAGGGGGGGGAGGGGGGCACCTTCCACTGCCTGGGGATGCATTCTTTTCTTGAGTTCTATGGGCCAGATTTCAACGGGAATTGGTTCATTCAACTTAGATTACAATTCAGCTACTTCTGCATCATGAGAGTTTGTCTTAGACTTCAATGACCAACATTTTCAAACATTAACAATGCATTCCTTTCTTAGATTCTATGTGTTTGATTTCAACGGCAATTTGTTCATTCAACAAGCTTAAGATTGTTTCACAGATTTTAATTCCACCTTCCACTGCCAATGCACATTCAACTTGGGTTTTCAATTGTCTTACACATTTTAGTTCCACATACCACTGACGGGGAGTACATTCTTATCTCCGGTTCTATGGGCCTGATTAGTATGGGTTTTTGATTGTCTCCGCCAGGTTAGCACTCCTGGTATACACTGCCTTAGGCAACAGGGACCCAGGTCACATGTTCGTTCAGAAAGAGGTTTTTTGAAAACACACTAGAAAATACCAAAGGCATTGGGGCCTCGGAAACTAAGTTCATTTGAAACACACTATGCTGCCGAAGGCAGTTAAATTCCACAGTTCAATTTTGTGTCACATTCCCAATTGCAGTGCGCTTTATAAATTTGCTAACAAATAAATAAAAAAATGTGATAAACAAAGATTATTTATTTCAAGAAGATGATAAAAAATCGATGAATAAAACACTTTTTCATTTCTTTCTTTTTTTTTTTTTCATTTACCATTCTTTTCCATGTTCCAGTCTTTTCCCAAACAGAAAAGTGTAAATTATAACTGTTGGCAGATATTAAGACAAATTTTAAATTTCAGAATTCAAACATTATCTACCCTATAAAATATATATATATAGGAAAAGAATGGGAAATGAAAAAAAAAGTGAAAGAAATGAAAAAGTGTTTCATTCATTGATTTTTTAACAATTTTATGAAACCAATTTATGAAACATAAACGCCTAAATGTGGGGTATGTAGAATACTGGCGGTAATATAATTTTAGTACACTGTTGTAGTTACCTACAGCAAAATTTTTCTTGAAGATGGTCTGTATAGCAAGGTAATTTCCTGATCTGCCTTTGCCCTGAATGTAAAGTAATTCATCATCATTAATTAATTAATCTATCCATAAAGAAGTGCTTTTCCTTGGATAAATTTTCAGGTTAAAAAAAAAAAGTCATTTTGATAATTGAAAACTTAACTTTCAAAGTCTCTGTAACAAGTAATCCATTGGTGAATGTAATTAAGAAGGGGACAATTAATTAAGAAGTATAACATTTCAAATGACCAATGCATCTTTTCTTCGTCTCGATAAAACTTGCTTTAGCTTCCTTCCTGTAAAAAAGATTTCATATACAAAGGCTACAGTATGTATTAGAAGCATATATTTAACTATTTATATAAATAATCAAAGTCAAAATTGGTTTTATTATTGTTTTAAAGTAAAATACATTTCAGATTTTTAAACATTAGAATAGTCAATTATATGAAGTGAAATAAAGTTTAGTAAATCGAAATTGGTTTTATTGTTTGAAATAAAGTACAGAATTTATATTTTAGCATTAAAATAGTCAATTGAAATTGAAATTTATAACTATTTTTTATGACAAGCATAGCAATAATCATCAAACATATTTTAATAAGTTGATGGCTGATTCTTCTAACAGAAAATTTCTGTATTTTAAAATATTAGTCATAGAACAGTTCTTTTTTACAATGTATATTCATAGGTGAATGAATTTTTCTATACATATTTTTTACATATATACATAAACACATGTGAATATATTTCCAATAAATATTTGAATGTGGATATATGTAGCAATTAAGTATGTGGAAATTCATCTACTCTTCAATGTATGGACATCTGCATATAAATCGGTATCAGTTTTTAACACTTTCCAACATAGTTTTTTTTTTAATTGAGACAAATTTGGAAGTGAAATTATTTAGATAATGCTTTACTTTTTTCATTGCTATTGCAGGACACAGAATTATTTTTGTAGTGACACCTTTAGTCTAAAGTAATAACAATTTGTTTTAAAAAATAGTAAAGTCGCCGTTACATGTGTGATTTTTCTGAGTCACACACGTAACAACGACTTTACTATTTTTTTTTAAAAATTGTTATTACTTTAGATTAAAGGTGTCACTACAAAAATGATTCTGTATGTGTCCTGTAATAGCAATAAAAAAAGTAAAACGTTATCAAAATAATTTCACTTCCAAATTTGTCTGAATTTGCAAAAAAACACTCTCTAAACGTCTGAACACGTAACGGTGGAATCACCCTAATATTGGACTGTGAATTTTGAATTCATGCTGAACTAAAAAATTATTTATCCCAGTGTTCAACAATGTGAAATTTTCTGAAACATTCATGAACTCATTTTTACTTGGTTTTTATAGGGTGAGAAATGTTACTTCTGATCGATGCCTAACACAACATTTTTATTGCTATTTTTTTAGTTCGCGCACACTAGTACACTTTAATTTGGTGGAAAATGTAACATAATTGTGAATATTGCAGGAACTTTTGACTTTCAATTACAATTCTCTCGCTATTTCTTTTTTAATAATTCCATTTCCATAAATGCATTTCAGTAGAGTCTCGAAAATCCGCATGCGTTGCAATATAATCTTTGCTCCAAATATTATGGAACGAAAATAAAATTATTTTTAACATAAATTTATTTTAATAATTAATAATATATATATAATGGCACAAGATATTACACTGTTTATATTATAAATGGCCAACAACTCTTTTCACCCTATCTTAAAACAAACACCTGAAAAAAAATATGGGGTATGAATTTCTTTAAGAGATGACAAAGTTTAAAAACGTAACTATAATTTATTGAAAACATAATAAAAAATCTAAGAACTTTAATACAGCTAAACATTCTCTCTCTACAAAAATATCGGATAACTCCCGAATTACGACAATCGTTCATAAGAATGCAGCAGAAAAGCTTCAAGGAAGCAACCAGTAAACGCAACTGAGTGAATCACAGAGCAGAATACATGTCACAACCCGGTTAGACATTGTGGATCCACGAACCGCCATCTATAAGTGATTTGAAAATAGACAACCGTGCGACAACTAATCTCGTTTGTTATCTTGTATTTGCTTTCAACCAACATGTTTTGGAGCCATCGAGGTCACAAACGTTTTATGTTTTATTTGTAGGCGCTTTTTTTTCTAAGTGAATTAGATGCAAGATTAGATTATTTGTGATCGTAATAAAATAAATTTGTCAGGTGAAGGCACTACTAATTCGAAAAAACTGAAGCATGTTGCACTTTCTGTCATGGAAAAAGTGGATATATGAAAAAAATTGGATAATGGTACTACACCATGTCATATCGCCGACAATTTTGGTATTGCAGTTCGAACTGTTTATGATATAAGAAAGAATGAAGAAAAACTATTGAAATATTATGCCAATACTGACTCAAATAAAGGATCAGAAAACAGGAAATCTCTTCATGAAGCTTGATCAGTAAATCTTGATTCTATACTTTTTAAATGGTTCAAACAGCGGCGTAGTGAGGGTGTGCCGATCACTGGACCCATTTTGCACGAAAAAGCAAAAGAAATACACCGTGATTTAAAAATCAAAGAAGCATGTGAATTTGCAGCAGGATGGCTGCAAAAATTCAAAAAATGCTATGGAATACGATATATTAAAGCATGTGGTGAGAAAAATTCTGCAGACAATGAATCTGCTGAGAAGTTGACAGAATTTATTCCTGATCAAATTCATAACATGGACAAAACTGGACTTTTCTGGAGATGTCTCCCCAGAAAACCATTAGTATGTTCTGACGAAAATGCACCATCTGGACTGAAAGAAGCAAAAGAAAGAGTCAGTTCTCCTTTGGGCAAATGCAGCAGGGACACACAAGTATAAATTACTCGTAATAGGTAAGAGGACAAACCCCCGTGCATTGAAAGGTGTAAAGACTTTGCCTGCTACATACAAAAGTAATAAGAGGTTCTTGGGTAACAGGTGAACTGACCATAGATTGTTTCAAAAATCATTATGCTAAGGAAGCTCGACAGCACTGCACAAAAATGGGGTTGCCAGAAAATTGGCAAATTATTTTATTGATGGACAACTGCACTGCTCATCCTGAATTAAATGGTATTTCAGATAATATTATTACAATGTTTTTGCCCCCCAACACTACCTGTGGATCAGGGTATTATCCATAGTGTAAAATACCACTATAAATCAAATTTTTTGAAGCAACTTATTAATGCTGATTCGCCATTTGAAACAATAGAAGAGCACAGAAAAATGTTCACCATAAAAGACTGCATTTATTTAATTGATGAAGCATGGGCTTCTATTACAAAAGATACCTTGATCAATGCATGGCATAAAATATGGCTAGGATCATTATTTATTGAAAATGAGGATGAAGAAAAAGATTTTTCAGGTTTTCCATTAACATTGCAACAAGCTAAAGCTTCTGAATTGATGAAATATGCAAAAGATTTTAACCCAGCTTCACAGGAGTTTTTAAAAGAAGATGAAATTATGGAATGATGAACCACACAGATGAAGTTTTAGTAAACTATGTTGCAGATGAAGAAATTATTTCATCAGTCATTAACCCACCAGAAGACAGTGAATCTGACAATGACTCTGAAGAAAAAAAAATAAAGTTTGAAGAAGGTTTGTATTTTTGTAAAAACTTTTTGAAGTTCTTGGAGCAGCAGAGTTACATAGACCAACAAGAAATAATGACTTATTACAGGATCCAAAAAAAAACTTCATCAAGAAAAAGGGAAACTTCTGAATAAAAAAAAAAAACTATACAGGAAATGTTCGAAAGTTGTAATAAAAATAATTTTTTATATTAAAATAATAATCTGCAGGTAAGTTAAAGGTATTCAAGTTTTGATTTGTTTAAATTGAATTATTACATCTTCTTCTAAATGGACACAGGAAAGTTGAAAAAAATAAAATCATTTAAAACACACTAATTTGCTCTGTTTTAAAAAGATTACCCAACTATGCAAGATTAAATGATACTATTATGAACAAGGGTAAACTTTCTGTAATCGGGTTGCTATTCCTTTCCCTTTGACTGGAGAATCTGTTGGTGCTTAGCTTAATGCTGCATCCACCCAAGGTTTCTATATCTAAAGGTTGAGCCATTTCAATGCGTAGCAAAAAGGGAGCGACTCACTGTTTGATGTCATCAAGCGTGTTGGATACTGTTTTCCAATTGATTTAGATTAGAAATGTGCTATTTTTAATTGAAACATTATAGTAACATAGATCAGTATCGAAATGTACGTGTGAAAAGAAGTTTAACAATTAAAAGATATTCTTTATACATAAGTGAAACATCACATCTAAAATTTTAACTATTGCCTCTTTTCCTCTATCTGAAATTTGATTATTAAATTTGCTTTTTTTTTTTCATTAAATTTCGTTTATGCCTCAATATGAAAAGTTCATTTACAGTAAAAACAAATGTAAAATAGTATTTTTTTATAAATAAAATCTTAAACACCAACAAAAGCAGCAAATTTAACGTTTACATGACTGCAGTTACTATTTTGTTAATAATTTTTAATATAGTATATTTTTCATATTTGGTTGGTGTTAAGTTTCAAATCTAAGATAATTCTAATATTATTGTAATTCATTTTGATATTTCTTACATAAAAACCTATAACATTTTTTTAAAAAGAATAATAACTTAGGTTTCACCCTCACACCATAGATACACAACATTGAGATTTCCATAATTAGATTAAAAAGAAAATAGAAAAATAAGTAAATAGCTGAATATTTAATATTTTTAAATTAAAATATTTATGCGGTATAATTATATGATTTGACAGAAATTTGAAGTTCATTTTTTTTTTTTAATTTGAAGTTCCAGAGTAATAAACTTTATAAACACATTCCGAAAAGGTTATTTAAAATAATATTTAAATGTTGCATAATAATACATACATACAAATGTATATGCACAATTGAAAGAAATTAAGGTAAATATTTGTGTGAAAGAGTTAAGTTAAATAAAAAAAATTTCATACAATTAAAGTGCAATATTTAAAATTTAAAATTGCATCTCTTTTCAGTTTTTAAAAACTTAATTCTAAAATTTACCTTGTTTCCTTCAGATTCCATTTAGGCGGTTGGTGTGATTGAATATCAAATTGATGTATATATTTTATAGAAGAAAAATTAAGACAGCAGGTTTTAGAAAGAAGATTTAAAATACAAATAAAAATAGAAACTTTAAACTTTTTAGCTTCAATAAATTGTCCAATTTTTAAAACTGATATATTTATGGGATATAGAAAAATTAAATTTGAAATTCAGAAAAATATACTTTTATAAATACCTTCCAAAAGGGTTATTTAAAATTATATTTTAATGTTGTGTGATGATAAAATTATATAAAACATTTTAAATAATTAATAGATTTTAGATTTTTAACCCCATAACATGCTTTCATTTCAAGCATATGATTTCATGACATTGCTTTCCATTATTTGCTATTTTTCATATTCCATTTTACAATGCAATCAAAGTTGATTTACCTTTCATTTTTGCTTTATTTTGGCAGCGTTTCTCTCTCTCACTCTCCTTTTTTTTTTTTTTTCTGATGAATAGATTTTGTTAAGGTTGTTCTCAAATCGAAACTGGCTACTTTATGACATATTTTTTAATTCATATTTTTCTTCGGAAACTGTCAGGTCGGTCTTACTCAGAAACTTTGTAATCAAAAGAAGTTTTCAATTTTTTGGTGAAGGCAGAAGTTCTTTAAAAAAATACTGTCAAGATCGGCGTTTTGAACTGAATTTTCGACGACGCAGCACCAGAAAGGAGAAAATGTGTCGTTACGTGATATGAATGGCTTATAACTCGATAAGTAATTTATTTATCAAAAAATGGAAAACTCATTTCGATTCCAAACAGCTTCAATAGTCAAGCCTGTTAATTGTGAGCCTTTGCATTTAAAATTAGTCCGAAAATATGTCAGAAATTTCACATTGTTGAGCAGATCATTTGAGAACAACCTTAATATGCCTCAATCGGATGAAAGTTCTGGTTTACACAAATGTTTTTAGTGCATCTGTGCATATTTGGAAAAACCACTTAGGTTTTTTTGCACACATTTTCAATTAAATTAAATTCTTTCGAAAGTGAGCTGTTGTGAATATCATTAAAAACATATTCTAGCTGTTTCACGAAATTTTTCGAACTTTCTGTGTCAGTAGAGGCATAGAGATTTTTCCTCCTAAGAGAAATATCTTGGAATGCCTCTAGTGCAATTTTCTAACATGTCTCTTATAAAACTTTGTATGTCTTGGTGTTTCTTGTAAGTTTGGAGATAAACTGATACAAGAAGAATCAATTTCAGGTACAAGCAAATTTTTTTGTCATTTACAGCACATATTTCTGGTACTTTTAAACTTGATACAGCATTTCATGCAATACTTTTCAGCAGGAGCATAACTCAAAAGTTCTTTCAAATTTCTAACGATTAACTAATCACTTGATTGAAAATTATCAGAACAAATTTGGAAATTTTCAGCATTGAAGCTATTGTCTACTCGTTTGCATGCAATAATCCATCTTTTTTTTCTTTTTAACACTTTCCCACCTAGTTGAAAAGTGTTGACTTCGGTTTGTCTGCCGTCTTTCTGTGCTCTAACTCCCGTATTTATGCTTGGATTGCTCTGCAATTTTTATATGTTATTGTCGTTATCTATAGCATGTTCCCTATTTCAACAGAAGTGTGTAGCACTTATAGTTTTTTTACAGGGACACTCAAAAGAATTCCGATACATTACGGTCTATGCGGAAAAATCATTTGCGGTTTATTTGAATGATGTTACACAATTTCAAACACATTGTTATTGATATATATCACTAAGGTGCATTACAAGAAGCTTAATATGGAATAGGGTGTGCATATCACTTATAGTTACTTTACAGGGACAGTCAAAAGAATTCCGTTACATTACGTCTATGGAGAAAAATTGTCTGCGGTTTATTTAAATAATGTTTCACTATTTTAAACGCATTGAAATTTATATATATCACTAAGGTGCATTACAAGAGGCTTACTACAGAATATTGTGTGTATAGCAGTCATCGTTCATTTACAGGGACACACAAAAGAATTCTCTACTGTCTGTTAATAATTCCTGGAAGTGAGTTTTAAGTTACTGAACGCGATTTTAAATTTAACTCACTTTTTGTCTATTACGTGGTGTGTATAAATTCTGTAGATCATATACAGGGAAGCACAAAAGTTCGCGAACGCATTTCTGTTTATTGACAGAAACTCTAGAAGGAGAATTTTAAACTGTGCTACGCGTTTCCTAACTGAACTAAAATTTAGCATCCTATGTAGTATATATACAAATCTATATATCATATACAGGACTAAATCAAAGTATTTGGATATTTTTCCGATTATTGTATATGTTGGAAATTCCCGAAATTATGCTTTTAAATATGTTGTGCGTTTTCCAAATTGTTTACTTAGATGTTATCTTTCAGCTTATTAAACGGTATGATTTGTAAAATTATTTTGGAAGCATTGGAAAGTGTTACATAATCTATGCTTGACACAAGATTTTTCATTCTTGTTTCTTTTTTATATCCGATTTTTTCGAAAATATATGATGTTAAAACATTTTGCGTTTTATCCGAAAGATTTATATATTCAGCAAAAACACAAGTACTAGGCACTTTTAGACAAATAAATGCAGATAGAGTACATTATTTTGAAATTTCTAAAAGAGATGCATCACTAAAGAAAGCCGAAAAATATCTGCTACGTATTTATAAAAAGTGACCAGAAATCTCTCTTTTGAAGAAGCAATTAAAACTTTGTGTGTGAGCAAACTGCCCCGGGTGCCAATGGAAATGACAATGTTCCACTCCCTCATCCCTTTCTAAAATCGAATAAAGATAACAACCAATAAAAGCTCCTTATAGCAAAAAAAAAATAAAAAATACACAGCTATCTTATATATTAAAACGAAAAGGTATGTTTGTCAAATTAACTTTTCACACGAATTTGCCCCATTTGCGCATGCATTAAACTTAAATCTAGAACCTAACCAGTGTTACAGTACACTCGAACGGGAACCCAGGAGGAAAAGTTATGTAACTTATATATTTTTTTTTTTATTCGAATGCTTTATAAATAAAATTCAACGCCCAAGAATATTTTGTTTTAATTACTAAATTTAATTTTTGAGACTGTAGTAAGTAAAAATAAATCCTTCAATTAATATTTTTAGTTAAATTGTGGCTAAATTAATTCAAGTATAATTGGATGTAAATTGCAAGCTGAAAATTATTTCACTTCATTAGTTGAGTATGCTGGACTGACAACAAAATCTAATGTCTTATATCTGTAGAAATCGCTTATGCAATATAACAATTCATAAAATTTTCAATACTTAATTAATTTAGAAGCAGCGAATTAAAAATAAAAGCATATTTCTAAAGGAACTTTCAAGTTATTTACCATCAAATTTTGAGGGGTACTATCTAGTTTTGTTTAAATGGAAAGAAAAAAAAATTCTTAGAAAAATATTACTTTCCCTGATGAAAAATGTTCTATTTTGAGCAGAAATTACATTTGAAATGAAAAAATAGGCTCTTTTCTGTTGAAAGAATTCCCCTTGGCACGGTCAGTGACGTCAAACTAACCGAAACCTTGGTACCGAAAGTAGAGGGAAATGGCACCCCCCTGGCATCCACTATTGTTGCAACAGTTGATGGTTGTTTTCACGATTGATTATGAAAAATCAATTGCACATTTGAAAATCAGCTTGTATAAAATGTTTAAGTAAAAATGTCGCTGCCTCCCAGATTTTTTAAACAATGCTACAGACAATATTCTTATTTTGGTTTCGAGGCAACAGAAATTTGTCTGCTTGGGAATAACATTCAGAACCAAGCCATTGAACCAAGCCATTCTGTGTTTAGAAAATTTATGCTTATATTTTATCTTTTTTATCGAGTTTTACATTTTTTCAGGAACAGGTATATAAGTTATACATGAATTCTTTTCTCTATTTTAATTCATCTTCATGCATATTTTTCCTGTTATCTCTCTAAATATTGAAATAAAATATTTTCTTTTAGAAGCTATAAGAAAATAGTTTTAAATATAAGGTTTTAAATACATTGTGTTAAATATAACAAAAATTCCCGCTTTTTAATACTTTTCGTGTGTAATAATTTATTAATTTTAAAGTTTTCTTTCTTTTTTAATATTCACATGTAAATATATTTTTTTAATTGTAAAATGTTCAGAAACATTACTATTTGTGTTTTTTTTTAATTTGGCAAAAATAGGTAAAATATGACTTTTTCCAAATATGAAATAAATCGCTATTAAGATACTGAAATTTTGAACAAAAAATTATAAAAAAGACTAATAAAATTAGACAAAATTATAAAATGATTGCACTCTGCACACTACAAAATAATAAAGTATGTGCCTGCGAAAGGTGGTTAAATGGTTATGCATAGTTTGATTCAATAAAACTTTTTTTACAGGAATTATTTTGACCGACTTCAACATTGTGTTTAAAATAATTCTTCAATTTAAAAACTGCCTGATTCAACATGTTTATCTCTATAAAACTACCAATTTTCATTTACCAAACTACTAAACTTTATATGCAAGTTTTCTTAATATAAGGCTATAAAGATCTCCAGTCACAAAATATTTAATTAAGGCAGCATCAACAGTAGTTGCTTTTTTTTTAGAATAGAGAGAAAATTATTGAGATACTTTTCTGTAAATTTCCATAAATGCCAATAAATTTAAGAAGATTGCTAATTCAGAAACCTTTTCTTATTTTCTTTTCTGCTATATTTATATTTACAGTATTTGTTGTAAAATGAGATATCACCATTAATTGACCACACATGCACACACACAACACACATATATACACAGCTACTTATTCCCAGTTTTATTAACATCTAATCATATCTTTATTTGAAACAATACATTTCTTTGGATGTTAGGTATATTTTGAGACAAACAAAAGTAAAATAAACACATCATTGCTTTCAGGGACTCTGGTCACTTAATGTTGCATCACCCTATATATATAGAGAGAGAGAGAGTGAGATAGAAAACATTTACATAGCATGTCTGGCTTTACGTCGAATTTATGTTCCTTTTATGTCATGTCTTATTATGCGATATATTGTAAATGTAAAAAATAATTAAAAACAAGCAGCAGTTTAAACTCTCATAAAGCAGACATGCATAATAAAAACCACTTTTAGTTAATAAATTCATCGCTAATTATCTTATTAGTTAAATATAAAAAGTTTAATAGTTATCAGTTAATAATTTTAAAACTTATTAAATTAATACTGTTACATCTTTTTTTTTTAATGATAGTGGGACACATAAAAGAAAAAAAAATGCTTCAGAAACTCAATTTTCTTTTTTGTTTAATACAAACCTGTTTTCAATGAAGAACTAAATTAATGATAAAATGCACAAATGACACTGTATTCTATAGTTCTGCTATATTTTTTCATTTTTAATGTGTTGTTAATGCATTTGAGTACAGTTAAAAAAAAGATAAGTAAAAGCTAACCAGTCACACTTGGGTTTTGATGAAAAAAAGGACTGTAATAAATCTCATACACTTGAAACTAACTGTTACCAGATCACTCCCATAAACTTTTTGACTCCTGAACCTGCAAAGAGGGTGAAAGGACACGCATAAATGGATGTGGGCATCCTTATCTCGATTTCGTATTTTGATTTGTAAAAAAAAACCTTCTTTTTCTTTCAGGTTAAAAATTTCCGGTAAAAAGGAATACACAAAAAAAACATCCCTCTGAAAATGGCTTGTGATAACTGATTTTCTTCTTTTTCAGATCTGTTTATTTTCATGTTACACAAATGTTTTATTTTGATCCTGTCTCTTAAACTTGTTTTTGTGTTAAATTTTTAGAGAATGGGTCAAGAGGCTACATATCGCTATCAAACAGTTACTGTACCTGACCTAATGGCTGCAAACTGCTTGTTTGTGAATGGTACACTTATTCATAGATCTGAATTTCCCAATAGTATAAAGGTATGTCATTTAAAAAAAAAAATTATAATTTTCTTATCCGAAGGTCTACCCATTCTGAAGTGTTAATGAAATAAGCTGAACATGACAGTCATTTTTTTATTTTGTAGGTGTGTTATAGAAACTGTAGGCAAAGAAACTGTTGCACATCTGAAATATTTCATATATATGTATTTTTTATATTAAGGCTTTTTTATTCGAGCAAAATTTGAAAGTGACATTTACTGAGAAATAATTTCAAGAATAATTTTTAAAATATGCCAAATGTTAATATATATATATATATATATATATATATATATATATATTTATATATATATTAACAAAAAACAAAAATCAATCTACAGTTAGCCAAAATAAACAAAAAAAAGAAAGAGAACACCCTATACTTTTTAACCTCCGAATTATCTCCAATTGTTGAAAGAGGAAATAGTCATTCAACTGGAAAATATGTCTTTTTTTCAATTTTTTTTTTAAAAATAAGCTTAAAAGAGGTCGTCTTCATACGGAAATTGCACAAAACTGAAATTTTCAATATGAACATCTAATTGCAACATCATATTTGGATTTTTTGGTAAACTTTACCTTAAGATATTAAACAGGAAGTCATTTGGTTAAGTAGTTTAGGAATTATACAGGTTTAAATTTTGGAGCTTCTCATGTTAAATTTATTTGTAATTGTTGCAAAACAGGTACAAGTACAATGTGTGTTGTTTAAGCATAACTCAAAAACAAATTGGTGGAATGAGCTGTAATTTTGGATTTGCATATTTGAATCTCCTAAAAGTCAATTTCTGTTAAGAAATTTATAGGTTAAAATTCATTTTTTTTTTCAATTAATTTCAAACAATATATATTCTTGATTACAAAGATTATGTGAAAATCAGTAGAATAGCCCTTTTCATATTTATTTATGGATATACCCAATCTTTTAAATGAAACTTTTTATATATTATTTTTAACTTTAATATTACTTTCATTCACTGTTTTAGGTTTTTGAAGATAAAATAGACTTCAAGAAAATTGCACTACCAATGTCTGAACTTTCCAAAGGAAATGGAAACTTGAGTAGTAATTGTATACTCATAAAAAAGTCAAAGTACATTAAGAAGCTGTAGTAAACTGCTGTAACCCATTTTATATTTATGCCTTACATCATGAAATGCTTAAGATGTTTGAATATAAATGCTTCATATTTTACTATGCTTTAGATTAAATACCTATAATTATGTAGGTATATTCACAAACATATGTACATAAATGCATGGATTTGATTATCTTGTGCATGTTATTACATGTCTGTCCTTTAGTTTTATCAGTCATTTTTTTAACATCATTCAATTCATTTTTAATTATCTTATATGAGTTAAAGTGCAAATTTATTTGTTTTCCATTTTTTACTGAATTAAGTGACTTGGGATGGAATATAGCTAAAAATATATTTTAAATAGGGCATTTGGAATTATAAATGGTTTTGATTTTTGTTTCAATTAACTTAAAATTAAGCAAAATTATGTTGAGTTTAATAAAATTTAAATAGTTAATTAACTGAAAATTAAAGTGTATCATTTTCATAGCACTTCAAAATGAATGTCAAAAAGAAGAAATAGCTCTGGGTTTGGAATTTCTCATCCCATAAACTTTATTATTTTTAATATTTTTTCATGATAATCTAAGAATTGTGTTTACAGGTATATCTTTTATAGTCAAACCTTAGAGACAGGTTTCCCTTTCAGCATAGATTTTTTTTCATAATATTAAATATTTAATTAAAAATTGTCAAATATTTATGGCTATATTGGTTATCTTATGCCATAATTTTGTGTAATTTAACTAGCTGACTTTCATATTTATTCAAGTTATGTAAAATTTATTTATATAATATTCATTTACTTCCAAGAAACTGGAAATTACTATTGGAATTAAGATTAAGCCTTGTCATAATTCCATTACTTTTCAATAATTGAAACCTATAAAATGCATAGAATATATAACAAAATCAATCAATATTTCTATTAAAAAAAGAAGTTTATGTATGAAAATATAACTTTCTTGATAAATCCATAAAAATATTTTTAAAGTAAATTTTAAAAGTTTTAACACTTCACTAACATTGATTGCAGACTTTATGCATATAAAATATATTGCCTTGTATTGACAGTCTGCTGACATGTTAAGGTCATTTTATAGTGCTTTAGCTACTATAAAACTACCTTTGAATGCAGTCAAATTATGATTTCTCTATTAATGTGACTCCTCAAATACTGCTAATCATTTAAGAAAATTAAAGAGTAAGTGAACACACATTACATTTTCCTCTCAATTTTTAGTGTTTTTGGCAACAATGCATGAGTAATAAAGGTTTTGCAATCTTAATTCTTAAAACAAAACCATCATGTCAAGTACTTGAGTAGAATTTTTTAAAAGTATTTGATTTATTTTTTAATAATTTATTTTTGTAAATAGATCTATAAAATTTTGCTTTCACTCACCCTCTTATGAGGTACAAATAATACATCTATCTTTTTTCCTCCTTTAAATATCACAAAATAATTGTTCTGAAAAATGACATGATGGAAACTTAATGACATCTAAATATATTATTCATTAGTTTTAAGAAAATATGTAATCCTTAGTAAAAAATAGTATCCATTTCATAGCATTTTCTTACTTGAATTCTTACAAAATATTTTCCTGTTATGCAGGCATTCTAGTGTTAAACAAATCTTTTAATACTATTTTTAGGTGTTTCAAATGAAAAAATAATTACTGCTATTACTCTTTAAAACTGTCAAGTCCAATTCTTGTTTTCTTATTAAGTTCTGATTAGATGTCCATAACTAGTAAACATTTCCATTATATCGCCACATTTTAAGACAAAACAAATATATGTATATAAAATTTGTAATCTCACAATGGCCAGGTAGTTTGAATTATTGTTTAAGATTATAAAATTAGGGAGATTAAGTTATTAAAAGTCCTCTTAAATAGATTTTTTAGTAGCACATTTACTAGAAAAGTCAAGTATATTTTTGCATTTTATCACAAGAATATTATATAGAAAATTAAAAAATATTGAAGTGTGGTGATCTTGGAAGTTGTTGGTCCTTTTCTTCCCCTCCCCCCCCCCCCCCTCTTTCTCATTGTCTTTTTCTCTGTTATGTAAAATTTACTCTTTTTTGTATATTCCTATCAGTTCTATCTTTGTAATCAATTGGGTGTGTGTGTATTGGGAATTTTCAATGGGATGCTCAATATCTGTGTATATAATGCTTGAATGTATAGCATTTTTGTATGTAGAAATATAGTTCTATAAATGCAAATCAGATTTGTCTAAGAAAAGTTTAAATTATATACAGAGTTTAAAATATTTTTTCTTATTGTAAAGTGCTACTCTTTTCCCTATTAAGGACAATTTGAAAACCGTAATAATGTGCCTTCTTTTATTTTTATTTCATTGCGTAATTTTTTAAAATGTAAAACTGTTGAATCCTGCATTTTCTAGCATTAGACATGTTATTAGTTTTTCTAACAGAAAATGTTAAGTGTAATTTTAACAAAATTGTTTGAAAAGATTTTGTTATTTAAACTATTCTTAGTAAAATAATTCTGTATAATTGATAAATGATTTATGGTATGTAAATACAGTGAACTCTCTTTAATGCAGACTTCCAAGGGCAGCCAGTTTTTGGCTATACTAACTGAACTCTACATTAAACAATGTAAACATTTTAACGATGTAAAATAAAATAATCCCTTACATTGAATATATTAAATTCAGCTATTATCAGAAATTAAATAGTTTATCAACTTTATGCTAAAAGAAACATTTTTTTTCTTAGTAATATTAGTAAAAAAGCAAGTTAATAACAATTTGTTTATGGAAAAAAAAATTTTGAAGGAAAACAAAATATGGAAAGAAATTGCCATTTTTACATAATTTAACTTTAGTTAAAGTAATTTCTTGCTTTCTTTGTAAGAGTTTAAAAAATTTTTACCATATCATTTTCTAGTTTTAGGATACTCAAAAATTTGGCTTGTTATATCTCATTTTGATTAATAATCTAGGCGAATAACCATTACCACTTTTTAAACCTTTCACGATTTTGTTGGTCAAATGTTTTCTTCATCACTGTCACTGGCAATTTCTTGATCTCTTAATAACCAAAGTTACAACAAATTTGCAGTTGAAGAAATAATGTTCAAAACCAGATTCGATTGGCCAATTTGTAAAAAAATCATCAGCATTATCCAATGAGAAGTACACATTAAATGGTGTCCTTAAGATAATATGTGAATAGAAAATGATGGAGATAACAGAATTTTCCTCATTACTGGAGATACTTTTTAAGTGGAGACTCATTAACGAGAGTCCACTGTAATCCATAATGTGTGTAGTCATTCAACATTGTCAGGGAATTCCATAAAATTTAAATCTTATGTAATTTGCATAAAAAGATTGTTAGTTTGAAATGTATCACAAAAGTTAAAACATTTAATTTTTGCAGAATAATGTATTATCCATAATTATTGAAATCTCTGAACATTTTAAAACAGCGTACTACTGTCATAGGAACTTTTGACTGCCTTATTCAATTAAAAGTTTCACATGGTTAATTAGTATTGATTTTATATGCATTTTATGTTTTTCTGTTTTTCATTTTAATCTTGTTTTTCAATTATGTATTTTTATTGAAAATCTTTTTTCTCAACCCCCTGTGCCTGTTTTTAGTGGGATGTGGTGTGTTATATGCTTGCATTTAGAGCTTGATTGCATGTATTTTCAGATTGTGTTATATTTAAAAAAAGCTATGTCGATAAACAGCTATTTTTAACAAAAACTATTCTGTGCTGATGGTTATTTTATAATGGCCTTATAGAATGTTATACTTTAGTTTTCTATACATTATTAGTTATTACTAACAGTTACATGGTTCTACTTTTGAGAAAAAAATGTTTAATTTTCTTCCTATTTGACTCTTATACTTTTCGGAAAAATAAATTTGAAATTAAATAATATATCAAAACTATAAGTTTTGATCTTTAAAACAGCACAAGTCAATGCTAGTCAAAAGCAGATTTTTCATACTTTATTTAGTTTTTATTGTGTCACTGTTTGTATTCCTTATCAAAGTTTTGTTTTCAATATTTTATTCCTTATGTAATGAACGTACTTTATATAGTTCACAAAAACTGGTATAGTAAAATTTATATAAATCATTCCAAACTGTATCCAGTTGTTTTTCAGCCTATCATTGAATTACAATAAAGTTTTATTAAACAACACAAAAAGCTGCGTAGATGATAAAATTTAAAATTCACAAAATTCATCTATTTAAAAGATCCTTGTCTCTAGTACTGTAATTTAGCAATTGGATAGCATAAAAGGAAAATTGTACTTTTTAATGAACATATTTATATACGGATCAGCAACAAAATAATCTATGGAAATGCAAAAGTTGGTATTTTAAAATTTAGTTTAAATAATAAAACTATATTCTCTCATGCAGTTAATTATTCAAATTCAGATCATGATTTTAGAATATGATAGGATTAAAATATAGAATCAGCTAAAGGATCTAAAAAACCCTTTAGACACATATTGCATTGGAAAAAAATATAATTTATATAATTTAGTTTCTTTGGCTTTTGCTGTTATTTAGGAAATATTTTGTGTATCATTTTTACTGTGTATCTTAGTAACATTCCTTTATTTGTGAATTTTGTTTTCCTTTATCAATTTAAATGACATTAGGAAAGGATGGAAATTGGTCTTACAAATTTATATAAAAATTTTTGTACTTGTGTACAGCAATATTATACACCAATGTTTTCAACATATAGTACAAAAATTAGTAATCCTTTTCTATTTTGTGTGAATTATATAAATATTTTTATACTTTATAGGCAACTTTTGTGTAAGATGTTTTTCTTAAGATTATATAAGATATTTTTAGCTAGTTGACATTGCTCTTGTTATGTTTTCAACCAGTTTAGAATTTATTAATGTTATTTTACTTTTGAAAGTATTTGTTGTTTTATTGTTCTTTTTAACTTGTTGTGTTAGAAAAGTTTTTGATGCAAGGAAATCTTTTCCCATTATTTAGAACTTGCATAAATGTAATGTTTATACAATCAGATTAAAATTCAAAATATTATTGTTGTTTGTCTAAAAAGCTTACCTGTGTTCTTCTTAAAATGTTTTATGTTTGTGTAACATCCATATGTATATTTAGGACTTTTAATTGTCTCTGAGAAGATCTAACTACTCTGAGACTATCACCTGTAAATTTTTGTAATGCTGTGTAAGTACTGCAATGCAATTGAGTATCAAAATCCAACACTATTTGTACTTTCATTTTCTTTTAAATGCTTATGTATTTATTTAGTATTCTTTTTTTAAACATCAATGTTAGTTATTTTAGTATTAATCAATGCTGAATCAAACTCTTTATTCAGATATTTCTTATCAAAACTGGATGTATTTTAAGGGAATTTAATTAATTTTTTTTTCTTTTTTAATCTAATTCATTGTTTAACTTAAAGGTTTCTCTCAGAATCTGAGAGGTTTCAATTGACTGGTGCTGAAAATACATCCATAAGTATTCAATAAGCACTAAATATATTACAAATGTTTTGTCTATCCTGAAAAAGTCTGTGATAATCTTTAGATGACATTTTAGATTATGTAAATTACTCTACTAAGTAAATTATAAAAAATATCCTATTTAAAGTTTTCATTTTGAAAAATAAAATTCATAAAATTCTAATGACTATATACCTTTTAAGGTAAAATATAAAAACGTTTCATTCATCACTTACAGATAAAATTCTACCTATCACACCTTTCTTTATTTTATGGAACGTTAAATCACTTATTCTTCATTAACTTTCTGTGTTAGCACTGTTTTTATTAGATTTTAACAATTTCCAATGTAGCTGAAAAGTGTTTATGAATTCAGTTTGTCTGGTCATCTGTATGCTTGTCCCTGCTCTAGCTATTGCAAATATATTTGTATTGCCATTTAATTTTTATGTTATTGAGGTTGCTATAGGACACTTGTTATTGAAAATGAAGTGTGTAGCACTTATGGTTATTTTACAAGAACACGCAAAAGAATTCAGTTACATTGTCGGTGGAGTAAAATCGTTAGTGGTGCATTTTAACCAAACATAGTAATATTGATTTGTATCACTTAAGTAGTTTACAACATGCTTTCTGTAGAGTATAGAAAAATTAGCATTTTCATTCATTTACAGAGATGCACAAGAAAATTTTGTTACATTATGGTCTATGGGAGAAAATAAGTTTACAGTGTATTTTAATGATGTTAGATACTTCAAACTTAATGAAAATGATATGGATTACGCATGTGTATTACACGTTATCTATAGATTATGGAGTACATAACATTTACCATTCATTTACAGAAACACTAAAAAAATTTTGGTAACAAAATGGACTATGATCAGTAATTGTTGGAAGTGCATTTTCATCTATGCTACATACTTTTAAACTTAACTAACTTTTAGTATATTGCATGGTGTATATACGTTCTATAGATCACAAACAGGGTTGTACAAACAAATTTGAAGACATTACCGGATATGGACGGCAATTGCAGAAAATAAATTTTTACTGTATTATGTGTTTTTTAAATTGTTTGTTTAGATATTACATGAAATTTCTTAACAATATTCTGTTGGTGTTGAAAAGCTCCATAATTTATGCTGAATGCATGATTTTTTGTTCTTGCTAAATAATATATATGCTTGTGGAAATCATAAGGTGTATTTTTGGAAATGGGGTTAGAAAATTACGGTGAATTTATTCCATTTTCTTATGATATGATAACATTATTATTTCATTTCAGAAATATAGTTTTGTTCATACAGAAAGGCAGCCTCAATTATTTTCTGTCTAATAATTTTACTTTGATTTTGAATTTTCCGTATAGTAACGTCACACTATACCTGAACTGTAGGTTCCTAAATGTATAAACTGTGCTGATTGCGATAATTTTCTTTTAAATTTACTTCCTTTTTTTACGTATAATTAGTTCAGTATAAAACCAAAAGTAGTTTGCCCAATTTTTTTTTTAATTTTCAGTTTGGTGAACTAGATAAGTTATTTTTGTTTTGATTTACAAATAATTTGAATTATAAAGTTTGATTTCTTACTGATTTTAATCAATTTTTGAGATCTATTTAAAAAAAATTATGTGCAGTATCATTGGTGTATTTTGACATCTTTAAACTTTTATGATGTCAAAATATTAACAAAATCTATTATCTGCCCAGTATATCTAGAAAAACCATAATAGTTTAGCATTTCTAAGGAAGTTCAAGTATAGTCCGACAAAAATATAAAATAATATTTGTTCAGTTATGTTATTTCTTGCCATTATTTCGAAAGGAATGAGGTTTGATTTAGTATGTGTAGGTTGTGATATGGCACTTGAATATTATTTCTTTTAAGAATTTTGTTATTTTACACTGATTTATGTGCAGTTTTGTGTTATGGTTTCTAATTCTATTCTTTTCTTCCTTTTTTAATGAACTTTTAAACCTCTTATTTGCAAAGAAATTAAATGGCTTTTCTCTATTGGAATTACAGATTTCTTATCAGGCTAATTTAAAACTTAAATATTGCAAGTGAATTCCTAAGACTTATATTTAACCTTTTCAAGCAGCAATTGTAGAATATGCACTGTTGTCCATATTCTTAAATTCCCTCTAAGACCAATGTCGCTTTTGAGCATGAACCTCATTATGTACCGCATTTACCCAATGCCTTGATTTTGCGCATTGAAAAAAGAACTTTCTATTTAAATCTCAGATGATGCTGCTTATGCACCATTTTTCTGCAGTTGATGGCTTTAATACATTAAGATTTTTTTTTTCAATTTTCAGTCATGTGTTTTATCTGTAACAATTAAAACAGTTGGGTGCTCTCAGATAAGTAGAAATAAGGATAGACAATGTAGTTCCTTTAGCAGAACTAGTTCATACCATATAGTTTTTTTTATGCTAGTACACTGAACTAGTTCAAATGAACTAAATTTCCTTATTTTAATAATTATGATAATTTATTGTTTAGGCTAAACTGGTATTTTAAAACTGTAGTTGTTCTTTTGTATATATATATATATATATATATATATATATATACAAAAGTCATGAATTTAATTAGATAGGCGGGCAGGGGATGGGTAAGGGCTTAAAAACCCTTGAGATATGGTTTTGTGCTCCCTTCTGGGGGGAATTAGGGTGCAGATTTTCAAAAAAATCGTTTTATTACACTCCAATGTTCTGAAATTTAGCATCCAACAAAATTTTATCTCTAAGGCCCAGATAAATTATGTGATACATTTGCTTTCTGGATAAGGGGGCAAAAGGCTGAATTCAAAAAATGCCTACATTTTGAAACTCACTATTCTGGAAATTTTAATCTTTTGCCTTCTCCACCACAGGTAGTTCTTCATTCTACACCTATATTCTGAAATTCACCATCCATCAATAATTCATATGTAACATCCTGGTAAATCATGGATCTTTGTCTCCTTTTGGGAAAAGGGGGGGTAGGGGCACTGGACCAAAATGAAGAGACTTCTTGTGTCATGTCTACACTTTGAGAGTCACCATCCTGAAAAATTTCATCTGTAAAGCCTTGTTATATACATTTTATTTCTCTTGGGGTGTCAGGAGGCTTGATTTTCAAAGAAAATGCTGTATTCTGCTCTTATGTTCTAAAATTCCCCATCTAGAAAAATTTTATCTGTGATGCTCTAACAGATTATAAGATATAATTTTAATTCGATAGGTAGTGGTGGTGAGTAGGGGACCAAATTAAAAAATTTCTGTACTCTAATGTGCCTATACGTTGAGTTATCATACTTGAAAAATTCATCTGCAAGGTCTTGATATATTCTGAGGTATGAATCACTATCCTAGGAATCAGTCCTGGAATAATTCAAACTAGTTCTGATATAATATTGCATGTGTCCAGTTCAATACAAAAGAATTATTTCATGTGATCACACATCAGTGGGAGAAAAGGCAAGATGGACATAGTAGAAAATCATTAATTTTAAGTGTGTCCAGTTCGAACTATATCTTTTATAGAACTAAGCCATTTGAACTCATTCAATTGTGTATGCCACAATTCTAGAAGAGAGATGTAGACATGGAAGATCATTCATTTTAAATGTGTCTGGTTCAAACCATATCTTTTGCAGTACCATATCATTTAAACTTGCTCAATCATGTACAGAGCGCCACTACAGTGGGAGAAAAAGATGCAGGGACATGTCATTTATTTTAAAAATATCCAGTTTGAACCATTTCCTTTTTTGTAATAGTTGATTTGAACTAGTTTGTGCATGCAACACGAACTAGTTCAAACCAGGAGTTTCATCATCTCTAAGTAGAAGTGTCTGTTTGTTTTTTCTGTTTCGGATCCTTGCTTCATTATTTACATTTAAAAATATATCATTAACACATTGAATCTTCTAATATAAGAGGACTGTATCTCATTCGATATTTATGTTTGAAGGCGATCAAAGTTCAGTAATTCTTGCTGTCAGTTTTATTCTTTTAAAAAAGATGAAATGAGAGATTTTTAAGAAAGAAATAAGTAAGATTATGAATCATCATCAGAAGATGAATCATAAACAGTTTTTCTGATAATTCTGAAGTAGTACATAAAATAGATGGAGTGACTGCTTCATTGAATGCTATAACTTGTAACATAATATGTAAAAATAATTTCATTTGAATAAAAAATGAAATTTTTTAAGCATAGAAGAGCTTTAAGAATTGCTTGAGTCAGTAGCAGGCTTCGAAGTTGAGTATCCAGGTGTCTGGAAGCATTTCATTCTCCCATCATTGGTTGCAAAAGGGTTAAAGTATGCTTCAATAATCTTACTAGCAGATACTAGCTCCAATAACCGATGCTTCAATAATTTTACTAGCTCCAATAACCGATGCTTCAATAATTTTACTAGCTCCAATAACCGATGCTTCAATAATTTTACTAGCTCCAAACACTAGATGCATGTGAAAGTAATTTCCTGTAAGCACTTTAATCAAAAAGCTATAACAATGCAAAGGCTTGAGTGGAAATGAATTTTAAACTTTTGTGAGTTTATGACTAATATTTACATTTAATATTCATAAAAAAAGAGAATAGAGCAGAAAGATCTCATCACCTGATCAGTTAGATATATGTAACATACATTTTTCATAACCTACTACTGAAATAGTGACAAGAATAAATTTTCCTCCAGTGAATCTACTAATTCATAGCAAATGGTAATTATTTTTATAATCAACATACATTTTAATGAAAAATAAATCTATAACAATTTAACCAAAACTTTTTGAAAATCATCCTAAATGAGAGCATTCTAGGTATTTAATTTATGTATATAATAATTATAAAAAAAATCCCTTAAAAATATATCATTCCATTTATATGTGTTTGCACACTCATAATTATGGCAATGATTTTACACTTTAACCTCCCCCCTCCACACCCAAATAAAAGAAAAGAAATAAATAAAATATAAATCTTTAGGGAGCCTGCATGTATTTAAAAAAAAATAGAAGCTAAATGAGTTTTGGCTTCTTTAATGGATATTTTTCTCCTTAGTAGCATAAAAATAAGAGATACTTG
Source organism: Maratus michaelseni (assembly GCA_963931845.1). Classification (NCBI taxonomy): domain Eukaryota; kingdom Metazoa; phylum Arthropoda; class Arachnida; order Araneae; family Salticidae; genus Maratus; species Maratus michaelseni. Next base: position 281,646,037 of record OZ007586.1, read on the forward strand.
AGACTTGACACACTTGAGAGAAGAAAAATGTATTACAAAATTGTCTTTTTCTTCCAGCTAATTAGTTAATAATTAGACAAACTATAGTTCTAGTTAGTGGCTGTCTTCATCAGATTCAACATTTATCCCAGTACTGTTATCTCAGCAAATGTAAAAGTCGTTCTGCAAATAATTTCCAATTCTTTGATGTAGTCTTCTGCATTTTTTTTTCTTTTTTACCATTCATATCAAGGAATTGAAAACTTATTTGTAAAACTAGTTTTATCTTTGCTGATGTGACAGCTCTCTGATGCACCTGACTAAAGGAAACTGATTCATTGTTCCAAAATCTGTTGTCTTTCATGATTTTACTAATTATCTGGAGAAGAAAGTTCTCCTTTTATAAAAAACTTTTTTCTTTTATGACTGTTTAATAGATTTGTTTCTGATTTGCTATATATTGTCATTTATAGAACTTTCAGAGAAGATTATAGTGTCATAAGTATGAAAGAAATATAGTGAAAATTTTGTTATTTATCACAAAGATGAGACATCTGCAGCACTGCCATGAGTGTACTTACCTTTTTCAGCTTTTCTTTCATCCAAATTCATCATGTAAACATATACATAGTTCATCCTATGTGAAGTCAACTCAACTGAAAGAATTGTTTCTATTTACTTATTTTCTTAAGTGTATTCTTGGCAGCTGGCCATGAAAAATGGCATGTGTAATATTATGTAGGCCATTTTTTATTTTCATGTGGGACACAATCTTATAAAGAAGAGCCACATTTAGAATATTTATTTTTGTAATCTTTTGGTTATTTTATTTATGCAAGATATTTTTGAAAAGTGCATTCAACTTCATCTATAATTTATATCTAATTGTATTTCATAAGAAACAGGCCAAGGCCTAGTTTTATTTAGAAAGCATTTTCCATTAAATAATCATTTCTCGGATATTTATCTTTTGAAATTGCAGTTTTGTTTTACTTATGATATGCAATATTTTGAAGTACATAATTCATTTCTTTAATTAAATTTGGCTCTTAAGTCATTCCATGTGTAATAGAAAAGGGACTTTTTTTTATATGTATAAAGTTTTTTTTTATAAAGCTTTTTGATTTAGCTTAAGATGAAAAATATAAATTATGGTATGAAAGTTCTTCAGATGCTTATTTAAAGATATTCAGAAACTGTCTAACATTATTGGCTCTACATACCATTCTAAAAAATATAATATTAAAATTATGTGGATTCCATTTCTTTTATTTTCGTTCTATTTCATTTTGTTAATATGACTTTTACAACTTTCAAAAAGATTAATACAGTATACTCTCGATATCTCGAAAAGTTTTCACTCAAAACCTTGTTATGTCGAATATTTTTCGAAGTAAAGATATGAATTTTTCCTGAAAAATCGCCGTTCATTTATATCCAAGAAAATAAAAGTATGTTTCTAAGAATCTCTCACACCCTTCATTATCTCTCTGAGGGATCAGGAACGATTTCAATAAGTCCATCTGGTCACTTGAAAGGCAAACAAAGGGAGAAAAACTAGTCGTTCCTTGTCACATGGGTGGCATTTTTGGGAGGGAATGAATGAGGGGGCGGGTGAAGATGCATGCGGTAGATTGTCTCGCCAAATCACATATCTTGCCAATGATAATTCAACTATCCAATCATTTGTCACTCATGTTTGTTGCTTAGGTCAAGTGTGTTGTTCTAAATTGGTCAGAATTTACTGCATATGGTTAAGGTATTCGCGTAAAACGTTAGTGAATTGATAAAACGTGTTCGTGAATCGCCAGTTCTAACCTCAAAAATGGAAAGTTTGAAAGAAAATAAAGCAGTGAGCATTAAGCGAAAGTTGAACGTGTTAACAATTGAAAAAAAGGTAGAAATTTTAGAGGCTGTAGATAAAGGTGGGAAAAAGGGACAAATCGCAAAGGATTTCAAAATTCCAGCATCGACTTTATCGACGATTTTGAAAGACAGAAAAAAGATTGAGAAACTTTACGAGCAGGAAAAAGGAGCCGCAAAGAAGATTAGGAAGGCTGCATATCCCGATTTAGAAGAATGCCTAATAAATTGGTTTAAACAGTGCAGAGATCGTAATGTCCCTCTTGGAGGTAATGTGTTGAAAGAAAAGGCCGAACATTTTGCAGAAAAACTGGGACACAAGGATTTTAAATGCAGTAATGGATGGTTGGAGAACTTTAAAAAATGCCACAACATTGTTTTTCGAAAATTGTGCGGCGAGAGCCAATCAGTGAGCGATGAACTTTGTTCTGAATGGATTAAAAAACTTCATGCTCTTTTGAAAGATTATTCCCCGGACAACATTTACAATGCCGATGAGTCAGGGCTTTTCTTTAAAGCACTACCAGACAAAACTGCAGTTTTCAAAGGAGAAGCGTGTCACGGAGGAAAGCAGAGTAAAGAGCGAGTAACATTACTGTTAGCTGCCAACATGAGTGGGACTGAGAAGTTAACCCCCTTGATGATTAGAAAATCCAGAAACCCAAGATGCTTTAAAGGAATGAAGTCCTTTCCTCTTCATTACAAAGCGAATAAAAAGGCTTGGATGACAAGCGAATATTTTTCAGACTGGCTGAAGCAAATAAATAAGAATATGTGCAAAAAGAAGAAGAAAATCTTACTTTTCATCGACAACTGCAAAGCTCACGGCATTATCCCAGAATTGAAAGCGGTGAAAGTAGTTTTCCTCCCACCAAACACCACTTCAAAGCTGCAACCTCTCGATCAAGGGATAATCAGAAGTTTCAAAGTTGGATACAGGAAGGAGGTAGTGAAGAAGATCGTAGATGCCATCGATAGGAAAGAGGAAATTACGCCATTAAACATTCTTGATTGCATGAGGATGGCTGACCGTGCTTGGAGGGACGTCACTCAAAAGACTATCATAAACTGTTTTAGAAAAGCTGGCTTTGTGAAAGAAGCAGAAAATGAAATTGAATGGGACGAGGAACAAGAAAGCAGCGCTGAACCCGAAAATGAAATGCAGTGCGAAGAATGGGGGAAATTTTCAAAATCACTCAATCTTTCCGAAAACATAACTTTCAAAGATTTCACTGAATTAGACGCTGGCGTCGAAGTCTGTGGGCTGTGGACCGATGATGAAATCATTTCTCAATCGATTTCTTCTCCAGCGTCTGATGATGAGGAAGAAATGAATGTTCCAGAATCATCACCTATCGTTACTGCGTCCCAAGCTAAAGATGCTGCCCACATACTACGACACTTCATGGAATGCTCGGAAGGCGTGGAAAATGATGACTTCGCCGCTATTTTTCGAATAGAAAAATTGGTTGAAAACCAATTTCAAAAGAGATGTCGCCAAGCCACGATACTGGACTTTTAAAAAAAAAATTAGCGATGTAAGTTCATTTATGTATTTTCTAATCATTTTCAATTTAATGTAATTATTTTCTACTAGTAAATTAAAATTATCATCAGGTGATTAGACATATTGTCGACTATCATTACATGTTTTTACTTATTCTCATCTATCATTACTCTAATTTTTATAATATTATTCTGTATCTTGTGTTTTTACGTGTTTTTTTATGTTTTAGTTATGACCTTGTTATCTCAAAAACTCGCTATCTCGAATTTGTTTTAGCGTCCCTTCGACTTCGAGATATCGAGAGTATACTGTAGTTAATATTTGGGTAATATTTAGCAGTGCATTTTCACAAAGTTTTGAATCTCTGAAAGGTACAGGTAAATTCAAAAGTTTGTTTGAAAATTATGTATTATTAGTTTGACTTGGTACATGTTGTTGAGTGTTCCAAGTTAATCAAAGGAAAGGATACAAAATCATATTATAGTTTAAATTGTTTTACCTCATCTTAAAGGTAAGTGGATCCAAAAATATTAAAGTTATCTGTCTGATTTTGATAGATTTATCTGGCAAGCTGGCTGTAAAAGCTTTTTAATTGCTTTATATCTGTCACAGAATTTTCATTTTAATTGGAAATTTATTTTATTATTTGTATCCTAATAAAACTGCAGACTTTTGAAAATAATCTAAATATTTTTGTGGCATACTTTGAATATAAAGCATCAGCAATCATTCAGTAATCATATGAGTTTGCAAACTGGAATGCTGTTGATAGTAAAATTAAAGTGTGGTATATTGTGTAAAATTTAGGATAATATTAATATAAAATTAATGAGACTAACTTTGTCACTTAATGTTTTTTTATGCCTTTTGTTTTTAAACTAAGTCCCCCCAACACATTTTTCTTTTTTCTTATGCACATAGGTCTTTTCAAAGAATGTTTTATTTTTGGGGCAATCATTTTTTCTTTCAGCAATATGATATTAGAAGATTAATGTAGTTTTATCCAACTATCATTTTCTTTTAAAATAATTTAACTTAGATTTTCTGCTTTTTAGAAAGAATGGGCAGAAGAGTGTTTTAATGTTTTTTCATAAAATAGTAATAACAAAAAAGATTGCTGGAAATATAGTTTTTAAATAAGTTTAATATATTACTTATGATTAAAATTTGTTTTGCAAAATAATGAATTTAGGCGATTTACTATTTTTTTCATAATTAATACTTATACATATTTTATCAATTAAGTTTCCTTTTTCTAGAACTGACATGGAATGATTGTTATACCTTTTAGTTTGACAACATAGTTGTTATACAAAGAGTAATTGTTGCAGAAAACTTATATAGAGACATAAACATGCACACAGCCATCCTTTGAAATATATATATATAAGCACAATTAGATTATTTTAAGTCTTATTTACAGCTAATGTAGATATGCCTGGCCTTATCTTATAAAATATTCAGAAGAATTCATTCTAAAAGTTGCATGATTGTATACAGAGCATGCTATGAGAAAACTGTAGCCTATTTCTGCTTGGATTTAATCTAAAATAAACAGTGTAAGATTAAATTTAATCTTCATCTTAAAAAGAAGCAAGGCAAAGATGATTGTCTCTGCATGTTTGTATGTATCTTTTATATTATATATTTTTAAAATCTTTTTGTAAAGAGTTGATAACATTCTAATGTATAGCTTTTGTATATATTGCATAATGTATAGTATAAATTCTTGTTACAGAAGTTATTAAAAATGATTGTTTTTGTTTTAATATGATCATTATTAGTTTAACTTAATAAACTTTATTTCTTAAAAGTTTCTGTGAATATTAGTTTTTCATATAAACATATTTTTAAATTTTGAAACAGTTATAAATTGTTTATCTTCAGTTCTAATTTAAAATAGATTAACAAATAGAAGTGACATTTATTTATATTCAGTTTCTGATAATTAAGTTCTGAATGTCATGCTGTATATTTAATCAAAAAAAAAATAATTATGAAAGTTTATTACCAAATTGTTATTTCATGTGCAGCATATTTTTGTAGGTTGTCTGTTATTTTATTTTTTAAGTTAGTATGATTGTGATGAAATATTTTTCATTTCTTCATACTGATATAAAAGCTTCTATTCTGTTTTTTGGGTATTTTTAATATATTATATAGCTTTGATGCAGAGTGCTATTGTTTTATTTATTATAATGTACAATAAAAATTTTATATATGTGTGAAAAAATTCTTTTGTGTTTTTGGTTTATTTAAATTACTGCCATAATGCTTTAAATTTTAGTATTTATAAAATGTACAGACCTGGAAAAAGAAACGTGATCTTATCCTATTAACTCTGCCACAAATCATCATATAAAAATATAATGTACTAATCGATAAGTAATAATATCTACAAATTTATCCTACTTAAATTTTGCTTAGGGGGTCGTCTACATATAGAAATTGTACTAAACTTGGAAAAATTTCAATACTAACGCCTAATATTGACAACATATTTGAATTTCTTGGTCCGTAAGCCATGTTTTTGGCCCATGAAATAAGACTAAAATTTGATTTTGTTATACTGACTTAATTATTTCACTTTTTAGTATTAGAGGGTTTATCCTGTATGATTTCAACAATACTTTTTGCATTTTGTTCGAATTTATATAACTTACGCAAGCTCAAAGTTTGTATTATTCGTAGTTTTTGATGAAAAATACACAATTTCTCCAAATTTTACCTCAATTTTTAATATATTCGTATGAACGCAGCTTTGCAACACTTTTATTTTTACAATATATGTAAAGAAAAAAGTATTGCACAATTGCACTCATATAAATAATTGAGATAAAATGAGAAATTGCGTATTTTTCATCAAAAACTACGAATAATACGAAATTTGAGCCTGTGTAAGTCATATAAATTCGAACAAAATGCAAAAACTATTGTTTAAATCATACAGGATAAACCTTCTAATATTAAAAAGCGAAATAATTAAGTCAGTATAACAAAATCAAGTTTTAGTCTTATTTCATGGGCCAAAAACACGGCTTATGGACCCTGATCCTTTCGTGGAAGTCTGCGATTTTTTCTGTCTTCTGCGGAGTTAGGCAAAATCAATTCGTCAATTGATTGAGGGAAAAAAATCACGAATTTTGCCATTTGGACTTGGGGGGGAGGAGGGGAGGGGAAATAGCTACTTTAGCAAATTGGACGCCGAAAACTTCGCTAATTTCCTCAAACGACCGTGGAAAAATATTGCAAATTTTCGCCAAATATCGCGAGAACAAATAGAGATTTTTGTCAATCGTTCGCGGAAAAATATTGCAAATTTCAACATTCGGTCTCAGAAAAAGAATAAATTTGTCTATCAATCGCGGAAAAAAACCCTTCAAATTTCGTCAAAAGATTGCACGAATTTCGTATAATTGTCGCGGAAACAAATAGCAAATTTTGTCAAACAAAATCGAGAACTTTGTCAATCGATTATGCAAAAGAAACTGCAAATTGTGTCTGTCGTTTGTGAAAAAAAAAATTTCCCGAATTTCAACAAACTATCGTAGAAAAGAATCGTGGAAACATTTTGCAAATTTCGTCAATCGGTGGGGGAAAAAAAATGAATTTCGACAAATTGTTGTAGGAAAAAATCAATTATGTTAATCGGTTACTGAAAAAATCACGAATTTCGGAAAATTATCACGAAAAAAATCATGAAATTCAATTGGTCACTAAATAATCAGCACATGAACATCATTAATAAGTCACGAAATTTGCAAATTTTGTGATCCATAGGGATAAGAAAATTTTCATTAATGATTTGCTGTCAGTAAAAATTCCCTTAAATATTTCCTTCCTCTTTAGACTATCATCTAGTAAATTCCATACAATTCAGAAATCTGCAAAACTCTTGGTTTCAACGTAGAGTCCTGCATTGGATTGAGTAACCCGATTTTACCTGAACCGGATCTGCGGTACAGATCGAGCTAGATTGACGCTGCTTTTGTTTGTTGCGGATCAAGTTGACTTTGACCATTTGCCTACAGTCGGGACATATACGTCCCAGTGGACTATATTTTATTCTTTTAGTACCACTTTTTGAAAACTAATCTCTGCCATACACTTATATTAGGGTATTTTCAAGAGTCCATTTGCTCTTGAAACCGAGGTACCGCAATTTTCAGAAATTGCGGTACGATTGAATATAAAAATACTCTCCAATCCTTAATCAAAGGGTTAATTGTTTCGGGTTCGGATTGGGTTTTTACTATTTTCAGTCGGGTTCGTGTTGATCCGATTTTTCAAAAAAATCCTGAATATTTTTTTCAGATGAAAAAACTATGTATTTGAACATTAATGAGCATATATATGTGTGTGTTCATTTTTCTACATAAAAGATCAAATTGATATTAGAGGTATAATTGTAGACTACTTTTCTGTAATTATATTAAAATATGGATTCATTTTCTTTCATTCATGGGTCTGTTTCATTTTAGCGGGTTGACTGAAAATTGCAGTCCTGCATCGGGCCAGGTAACCTCATTTTACCCGAATGATTGGTCAGTTCAGATTGATGCTTTTTTTTCGTTGCGGGTTGGGTTAACTGCAAGCGTTTCAGTACTTTTTATCTTTTGGGTAGGGTTCGGGATGAACCTATTTTCCAAACGGAAGTCTGAATGTTTTTAAATGAAAAAAACTATATATTTGAATATTAATGGGTGTATATGTGTTCATTTTTGTACATTAAGTGATAAAAATATAGACTACTTTTCCATAAATGTATTAAAATATGGCTTCAGTTTCTTTTACTTCGGGTTTGGGTCTGAATATTTTCATGTTTGGGCTGAAGTCTGTTGGGTTTCAGGTTGACAACTTTTGTCGGGCACAAACCAATCCTCGAAGTCTAGTGTTAGTCTGTGGAGATTATTAGAAACTAGAGATCGACCGAAACAGGTTTTTAAGACCGAAACAGAAACCGGATTTTGGTGATCCCACTTTCGGCCGAAACCGGAAGTGTCAAACAATTTAAAAAAATTATTAATACATGCATAACTGCATATAATTGATAATTAATTAATAACAAATAATTAATAATTACTTAATAATAACTAATTACGTTACTAATTAATTTATTAATTATACGTGTATTGAACGACATTCTAACAAACACACGTATGTGTGTGTATAAGTTTCAAACAAAAATGAAACATAAATAATACAACTTTTTTATTTTACTATTTTATAAAAAACAGTAACTATAGGCATTTATCAATAATTAACAATGTAGTTAAATTATGTAAAACAAATTCAATAATGAATATTTAATTTTTAAATATATTCATATTTTCAGTTCGTTAATATTTTGCATTTAAATTGATTGAAATAAAGTACTTAAAAGTTTGTTTTTTAGGAAATTAATATTGAATATGTTTTACCCATTTTATAATTATAAATATTATTAATTTAATAGACGTTTAAATATAGATATATATTTAAATATTGCTGAATATTATTATTAATTATTTAAAATTTTGTACAAACATTTTTATGGTTCATATGTTTAAATAACATGTTTACTTAAAAAAAGCTTTGCCACTCCCTGCCGCTCTAAGAAAGTATTGAAATGGCACCCTGTTTGAAAATTTTATCTCCGGTGCCAAGTTGACTTTCTGTGCCTCTATCCAAAACTATTTATTTTCATATAAAATAAAACGTAAATAATTTATCAATAAGACAGAAATAGTTTTGAATTATACGAATTTCATCTAATAAGAAAATATTTTAAGTATACATACCTCGATATATCTTTTGTAATAAATTTCGTAAATCTTCATATGTTTTAACAACACCTTTCTCATAAAGCATTTGAAACAATCTGAAGTTTCAAAATAAAAATTTTCTATTACTGTTAAGTTTGCAGCTTTTAAAGATAACGTTATAAGCGTCTTTTAAGTTTAGTCATATATGCATTGCTTGCTTTATAATTTACACTCGCTTCATGAATCAGTCATGACGGATAATGATTAACAGTGGAGCTCACAGCAATATACAGTGTCTCATTTGAGCTCATATCAATGACTCATATCAATGAGCAAAATTGAAAATTTCCGAAAGAAGGAACGATATTTTGAAATACAGATAGTTTCGGTCAGGCCGAAATTTTGGCAGCAGTTTCGCCGAAAACTAATATTCGGCGAAACTCCAATTTTGCGCCGAAACCGAAATTTCGGTCGATCTCTATTAGAAACATACTGATTTAATAAAGCATAAGAATATGAACAGATAAAAAGTAAATATTAGTAATATTCAAAAATAAAAGTTAAAGTTAAAATCCCCAAAACAGTTTCTGTAACATTGAAAAACCAATACGTAAAACTAAATTACCAGTCATAAACATCTTTAGCCATAAATTTTAATCTGCTTTCAGCAACATGACAGTTATTATGAACCAAGAATCTAAGTAAAGTAGATATTTCCTATCAGAATTGAATCATAATATTTCGTAATATAAACAAACTGAGTTGTTCTTGTGATGCATGATTATTTAGGAAACAAATTATAAACAATATATTATTATTTCAGTCCAAAATTATATTTAGATCATAAAGTTTAATCATTGTTCCCAAAAATGACAGTTACTGCATTTGGCTCAAGAAATTAAAGTAAATAATTATGTCTGAGATATAAATTCAAAATTATTGTCAAAATAAGAAATTAATGTTTATAGTTTAGGTCGTAAATCCTAATTAACTTTCGTTTGTTGGACAGTTATTAATATGATTGGTTCATAAATAACCATTAACATTAAATTTTAGAAATGGCTATTGTTGATGCATTAGGCAAAACCTATTTCATCATAGGACCACATTAATCAAGCCTTCTATCCAATTAAAAGTAAGTTCACGCTTATATTTGATTAGTTTGCCCTCTGCTGGAGAATATCAGAAATTCCAAACAAAAACAGGGAGCACGGTTGTTTCAGGAGACTTTTCTGAAAATCACTTGCCCAAGTCACCCGCTCGGCCATCCTGAAAATGCCTACAGCAACTGACTAGGCTGAAAAAATGAGCCAATTAACATCCATAGACTCTCAAACTCCTGGGTCTGACTGGCAAAAGGAGTTTGTAATTAAAAGGAAATAAAGTCAGCCAGGAAAAAACTTAGTTTTTACTCTGTCACGACTACACTAACAAGGGGACTGCCAAACATGATGCGCACAGATTTTGATGATTTTAAAGTATGTTGTAGGGATCATAACCCTAACTATTCAGGTCAAAGGTTTCCTTCAAATGGGCTTCAGTTTTCGAGAAATTTCGGGTTAAAGTTCAGCATACGTTTCACATACCCATTAGTTCGCGATCTTGAACAAGGTCTCCGTGGTGCAGAGTTAGCGTTCGCGATTTGAGTGCCAGAGGTGAGGGTTCTGTCCTATTATGCAACTTTTTACATTTTTTAATAAATATTATACAGTGTGATTCATAGATATCGAAACAATAGGCTATCTCTTTAAATATTGCCCCTAGGCACATATTTCCAGTTGCAAAGTTTCATAAAAAAAGATGCAAAATTTTATGAGATAAGTTGCAACTCCATGGTGGGGGTCTATTTCAGAAAATACAAAAATTAAATTTTATACGGTCCCCGTAGGATAAAATTTCCAATTGGGAAAGTTTTCCTTATCCATTCCGGAATTAAACAAAAAAAAAAATTCCATCTTGATATTTTCAAAATTCACAGAGAGATTGAAATCCAAAATTCGTGAGTTACACCACTTAAGCATAGCTGTGAGCGACGCGATATCAGTTCATTTGAAATGCAAATTAGGGATCGACCATAAATTTACACATTATTAAAAGTCGATCTAAGATAATGCCTGAACTTTTAGATATAAAATAACAGCGTATAGATTTTTGCGTTAAACTTGCTTGAGAAATATGCTATAGGTCTTCAGGAGCCCGAGCTTGGAGCCAGGTCCATAACTGGCACGTCACTCTGGCTGGGCCGTGCCGACCCGTATCTTTATTGTTCTTAGGACGTGCCGGGCAGGCAATAAGTTTAGTAAAAATAGTAATAGCGATAGTGAAACTTCTTTTAACAGAATCATTGGATATATATTTTAATGAATAACACAGAAATATTTTCAAAAATCTACTTTTTGTTATACAGCTTCAAAGTTATGATGTTTTTAAACCTGTTTTTCATTTACCGTAAAATCCCGAAAGTAAGCCCCCCTCCCACTTTTAAGCAATTTTGATTTTCTTTTCCATTCCCAAATATAAGCCCCCCCCCCCCCCCCCCCCACAAAAAAAATTTTTTTTGCACAAAAAATTGAATTTAAAAATCCAAGGAAGAGAATTTTCAATCTTTTGAAAATTTTGGCAGATTTCCATTTTTGCTTTTATATTTTGTAACGAAATACTCCCCCCCCCCCCCACATGAAATCTCTGCTCTGCCCTCCCCAACACAAAAAGTTTGAAATCTTGAGAACCTTAAATTCTTCTGGCCTTCTTACTTCTCGCTAGTAACATAACAACAAGTAAAAAATCAGTCCTCCAAACTACAATCTCAATCTCCCCCTTCGTCCAAAATTTATGTTTCCCCTCTCCCCCCTCAGCATACAAAGTTTAAAATCTTTAAAACTCTTTATTAAAAAATATGTTCTATTTGTTGCTGTCTAGTGACAATAAATAAATAATTAATCATTATAATTACCTCTTTACTCCCAAAATTTCTGCTTCCCCTCTCTTTGACAACCCCTATAATTTTTGGTAAAACTATTTATTAAAAAAAATTCTTCTGTCCTATTTGTTGCTCTCTATTAACAATAAATTAAAAACAAATCATCTAAATTACAAACCACCCCTTCCTTTGAAATTCATATTACCCTCTCATCCCGAAGAATACAAAGTTTAAAATTTGTAAAACTCTTATTTGAAGAAATCTTTTGTCCTATTTGTTGCTTTCTAGTAAAAATAAATAGATAATTTGTCACTCAAGTTTTCTCTCTACTCCAAAAATGCCCCCCTCCACCCCACCCACATACAATACTTAAAATCTTTAAAGCTATTTTTTAAAAATACTGCTGTATTTGTTTATCTTTAGTAACAATTAATGAATAATCAATCATCTAAAATATCCTTCATTCTCCCACAAGTTCTATTTCCCCCACTGCCCCCCTCCCTCAGCAAATACTTTAAAATATTTAACATATATTTGATTAAATGCTGTTCTATTTCTTATTTTATAGTAAGGTAACTCAGCTCATCTACATCATCTCATATAAGTATCACTCATCTAAAATAATCATCCCCTTTGAAATGTTTGCTCCCCCATAATTTGTCACCCCCTTTTCTCCCAAAGGAGGGGGTTAGATTTCTAAATATATGGGAAACAAGCAAAAAATGTCATCTTTTTTTGCAGTTTGACTGTTCTTTCCTTCTTGAATCATGTGTTTATTTTATGTTTTGAAATAAATATGTTCTCCAAAATAACTCCCCTCCCATTAACAAAATATCAGCTGTGAGAACAGTCAAACTACAAAAAAGACTAAAATTTTCTCTGTGCCTCCCCCCCCCCCCTCGCTCTTCCATGTTTAGAAATTCACCCCTTTTTCTGAGGATGGGGAATGAAAATTTAAGGGGAGAGTTACATGATCATTTATTTATTGTTGCTACAAAATAACAGAAAAGCATAAAAATCTTAAAAAAATAATTTTTAAAGTTTGTGTGCTGGAGGGGGAGGGGAGCAAATTAGATATTTTTTAAATTAGTGTTAAAAATTATTATTTAATTATTGTAGGAGAAAAAATTAAAGATTTTAAAGTATCTACTCGGGGGGGGGGGGGGGGACAAGAAGAAAATTAGGAGGACTTTTGAGGGGAGGGGAATAATTTAGATTGTTATTTAAATATTCTTACAAAAAAATAACAAACAGAGCAGAAAAAAATTAATAATTTTAAAGTTTAATGAAATGCATTTGCAAGGGGAGGGTCTTCATGTAATGAGACTGGGGGGGGGGGAGCAGGGAGAGAAAAGCAGAGATTTTTGGAGGAGGGGGTGATTTAGGTGGTAGATTAGGTTTATTTATTGTTAATATAGAGTATTAAATAAGTCTGAAAAGAAATTTAAAATTAAAGAGTTATAAAGGTTAAACTATGGAGTTTTGGTACTAGTGGGGGGGGGGGACAAAGGGAGGAAGCAGTAATCTTGAGGAGAATTTGGATAATTGATTATTCATTGTTACAATAAAATAACAAATAAAGGAAAATATAAAAAAAATTTCAAAGATTTCCATTTTTTTTTGGGGGGGGGGGGGGGATTTAGATTTTATATATTTATTTTTGAGTGAAAATCTGCCAAAATACAGAAGATTCTCGCCCCTTTTTACTTCTAAATTAATGATAAAACGCGTTTTTAAATGGTTTTTTTTTTCAAAAATCCCGATTATAAGCCCCCCTCCCACTTTCAACCTTTTTTGGTTTTGAAAAAGGGGGGGGGGGTGGGCTTACAATCGGGATTTTACGTTATTCCATATGACATTGTTTTTTAAAAATAAATCTATTCGAATGTAATAGTCTAAGAGTATAAATAATCATTAATCACCTGTCTAGATAATGAATTAAATAAAATTAATTGCATCGGTCATGAAAATGGTTTTAACAGCGAGTCACCCGTAATTAGAGGTAACTTTTACGCCTGGTGTAATTGCACTTTTAAGGGGGAAAATATGAAAAAACTCGAAATCGACATGTTAGAAAAGTTGTTTAAATCAACTGAGACATTTAAACAGTAAAGAAAGAAGGTGAGAATGGCAAAAAATAAACTAAATCAGAAATTGAAGCTGCATGAAGGCGTTACTTACTGACCTGGAAGCTTTTAAAAAGCATTTAAACGTTTCATTAGGAGCCAATCTTTTTTTTAAACTTTAAATGCATTTTTCTGCATCATAGGTTTTTTTTCAGCATTTATCATTTTTAAATTGATAAAAGTCAATAACCCTTAAAGATAAATGGTTCAAACTTGGAATATATCATTTTCTAATAGTTTATTTTAATTTTAATTCGCAAATTTGAAAAAAAAATATTCACTTTTGAAAGTATGATTTGTTTAAAATAGTTGCATCTTTTTTTTTATTGCTATTTTTAATTTTTTTAAATTAATATTTTTTAAAATACTGAATAATCAAGATTAAAACTTATGTATTTATGTTTAATTAAAAGAAAAAAAATCAATTAGACAAATAATATTTCGACTTATAACAATTTTAAATACTCTGAATTTTTTGGAAAAAAAAAAAACTTTAAGTGTTCTCATGATGTGATTCTGTTTACAAATTATATAGTTAACAATCACAGAAAAAATCCAAAATTCTAACTCTATAAATAAATAAAAAAATAAATAAGTGTTTCCCGGACACTTTACAGTAACATTATTTCTTGAATTACACGGATTTCAATTTGTGTCTGATCCCTTGAAACTTCACGAATTATTAAAACGGACATATCTCTCTGAGTTGAATTCGTAAAAATTTTACTTTTTTTTTTTTTTTTTTTTTTTTTTTTTTGTGCAGTTTTCAAATTAATATTTCTACTGACGAAATTCCAAACTAATTTATGTCTAGATTTTGTTTATTTTTTTTTTAATTTACCCTTTATATTTTAATAACCGTTCTAAAATAATACTTGTTTTATATTTATGAAATTTTATATATTTTTTTTATAATTTATACAAAATATTTTTTATCTCAAATCTTTTAAAGGTATGTATGATTAGGTAATTCCAACAACATATCTTGAAAGGAGTAATAAAATATTAAAGCAATAACGCTTATATCCAAGTTTTAGCCAGTTATATACACTGCTCAAAACAATTAAAGGATATTTGAAGTTTTATATAAAATAAAGATATAAACGAAATTTTTTTTGCCGAAAATAGAAGAAGAGAATCACAAATGCAAATTTTTCTGGTTTTCAAACTGTGGAGTATGCAAATTTTGAGTTCGGCGTCAAAAACGTTGCTTCAGCGGCAGCGAATGAAATTTGACTTTCAACTGGATAAAAGAGAATGAAGACAAGGATGATCGGCATTCAGTGATTGCTTTGTTTCGATCAGTACGATGTCTCAGCGAAGTCATTTGACAGATTCAGAAGCTTGGAGAATTGTTGGTAGGTTAGAAGGGGGCCAAACTGAAGCCGAAGTAGCGCAAGCCATTGGAGTGTCACAAAGTGTCATTTCCAGGATCTGGAACCGTCTTTTGGAGAGTGGATGTGCAGGCCGAAGACCAGGGCAAGGTCGTAGACGGGCAACAACGCTCAATGAAGATCGGTATTTAGCGTTAACAGCTCGGAGACACCGAAACATGAACGCTACTCTTCTCCAACAACACCTTCGCTCGGCTACAGGCACCACGATTTCAACTCAGACTGTCCGAAACCGGCTCCATGCTGTAAGTCTGTATGCTCGCCGACCGATGGTATGTGTTAGATTAACATCAAGGCATCGTCGCTACCGCAGGGAGTGGGCAACCGAGCATGTCAACTGGAGGAGAAATGAATGGAGCAATATTCTGTTTTCTGACGAGTCCTGTTTTTCTGTGCATCCGGATAATAGGCGTATTTTCATCTGGAGGGACCGTGGCAGTAGGAATAATCCTGCGTTCGTGCACGAAAGTGTCAGATTTGGCGGTGGAGGAGTGTTGGTGTATGGTGGCATCTCCATTGACGGGCGCACTGACCTCTACATCATTCGAGATGGAGCTCTGACTGGTCGCCGATATAGGGATGAGATCCTCAGACCTATTGTAGAGTCTTACGCTGCAGCAATCGGAGATAACTTCATTTTAATGGACGATAACTGCAGGCCACATCGTGCAAACCTGGTGGAGGATTTCCTTTTCGAGGAAGGAATCGTTCGAATGGAATGGCCAGCGTGTTCTCCAGACATGAATCCAATCGAGCACGTTTGGGACGCTCTAGGAAGACGAGTTTCTGGCCGCCAACAACCCCCACAAACTCTCCAAGAACTGGAAAGAGCTCTTCTGGAAGAGTGGGACAGAATACCCCCACTCGTCATTAATAGCCTCATTGAGTCCATGCCTCAAAGGTGTTCAACGTTGCTGGCCGCCCGTGGAAACCATACCCCCTACTGAAAATGATTTTCTTTGAAGAAAACACCTTTTCTTATTCTTTTTTTCTCATATGCACAAATTGTGTTTTTTTCCTTTTGTACACAAATGCGCAATAAAATGCATTTTTTTCTGCCAAACATGTGTAATTTATTCTCATATAACCTACTATGTCTGTCGACCATGTATCAATCAGCTAAAAAGTTTCCCAGATACAAAATCCACCTAAAACTGCAATATCCTTTAATTGTTTTGAGCAGTGTATATATATATATATATTATATATATATATATATATTATATATATATATATATATATATTGGGCTGTTTAATAGCCTCTGCTTGTTAACTAGGAGAAGACCCTTTAAATGCCTCAGAGGAGGACTTAAAGGAATCGACTGGGAGCAGGGACTTGATGTCCAATCCGCACCTTCCATCGGTGCAGCCTGTTAGTACCCTTGCCTAGTGCATGGGGAACGAACGCGGATGGGCTTCCTCCAACCCGCTTGGCCAGCGTGGAGGAATTTGGCCACCTCCCCCCTTATTTTACCATGAATTCACAAAACAAATCACGGCCCTCAATTCCCGGCAGTCTGCATGTTCCTGATTACGGCAGCGATCAGAAAGACATGAAGACAGAGGGTGCTAAGAATCACCGGGCTCGGTTTGGCTGCCATAAGTTGATGACCTTGGCTACGTATAATGGACGATCCTTATCTTCTGAAAGTCGTTTACAGGAACTTGAAGAAGAATTAGAAAGAATCAACTGGGACATCCTAGGATTATGCGAAATAAGAAGAAAAGGTGAAGAGAAGATTGATCTTGCCAGTGGACATGTATTGTACTACAGAGGTACAGAAGATGGAAAAACAAGTGGTGTAGGATTTCTGATTCATAAAAGGTGGAAGAATCACATCGTAGAATATGATAGTGCATCAGATAGAGTTGCAAGGTTAGTTATACAAGTGTCAAAAAGATACAAACTGCAAATTACCCAAGTTTATGCACCAACAATTAGCTATACTGATGAAGAAATTGAGGATTTCTATGAAGAAGTAGCTTCAATGCATCAAAAAGGAAAATGCTACATAAAATTAATAATGGGAGACTGGAATGCTAGAATTGGGGAAAAAAAGAAAGGTGAGTTCTCAGTAGGAATTCATGGATATGGGGTGCGTAATGAAAGAGGAAACAGATTGATTGAATTTGCAGAATGTGAACATATGTATATCATGAATTCATTTTTCAAGAAAAAGCCACAAAGAAAATGGACATGGCGTAGTGCAAATGGCTCAACAAGTGAAATCGACTACATCTTGACAAACAAAAAGCATCTTATTCAGGATTGCAGCGTTCTCAATAACTTCAATACAGGAAGCGATCACAGGTTAGTTAGATGCAAACTGCTTTTAAATACTAAAGTGGAAAGAATGAAGCTTTTGCAATGCTCAAAGAAATCAGTCGATATTATAAATCTCCAGAAACATAAAGAAGAATTTAATTTAGAACTTAAAAATCGTTTTCAAGTACTTCAATCAATCTTAGAAGAAGAACAAGATGTTACAGTAGTGAACAAGAAAATAACAAATACTCTACAAGAAATTGCAAGGACGATAGCTGGTGAAGCACAAGTAAAGCAAACAAAGAAAATAACAGAAGAAACAAGAAGACTGATGAAGAAACGCAGAGAATTTAAAATGAAGAAAAACTATCCTAAATCAAGAGTTGAATATGCAGAATTATGTAAAACGGTAAGAAAATGTGTTACAGAAGATATCAGAAAATTTAACTGTGATCTTGTCAAAAAAGTTCTAGAAGATAACAAAAGTTTAAAATCAGCTAAGCGCAAACTGTGTGTTGGAAGAAAAGGTATTTTTGCACTGAAGACAGCAGATGGAACAATCACCAAAATCAATAATGAAATAGTACACATTGTCGAAAAATTCTATAACGATCTATATAAATGTGAAGATCAAAGGGAAATCAACCTACGTGATCCACTAGTAAACATAACAGAAACTGAAGAGATAATCCCAGTGATGACAGATGAAGTTGTACAAGCCATTAGAGGCATGAAAAAAGGTAAATGCCCTGGCGAAGATGGAATTACAATTGATCTTATCAAAGAAGCAGGAGAAGAATTTGCAAAAATGCTAGCCTTACTGTTTTCCAAATGTCTCGAGAAATCAGATGTACCAGAAGATTGGAATAATGCTGTGATGGTGTTACTTTATAAGAAAGGAGAAAAGGAAAACATTAAAAACTACCGTCCAATCAGCTTACTGTCAGTGATTTATAAAATTTTCACCAAAGTTTTAACGACAAGACTTGAATCAGCTCTGGACTCAGCTCAACCTAGAGAACAAGCAGGATTTCGAAGTGGATTTAGCACAATGGATCATATTCAAACAGTAAGGGAAGTTATAGGAAAACATAAAGAATATAATTTACCTCTCTGTCTTGCCTTTATTGATTATGAAAAAGCATTTGATTCGGTCTACACATCTGCAGTAATTACTTCTCTGGAGAACATTGGTATAGACAAACCTTATATCAATATCATAAAGAAGATCTACAAGAAAGCAACAGCCACCATCCGTTTGGACAAAGGAAAAGCGAAGATCAAGCTTGAAAGAGGAGTAAGACAAGGAGACACCATTTCGCCTAAGCTTTTTACTGCTGTCTTAGAGAGTATTTTCAAGAAGCTGGATTGGGAAAACAAAGGGATTAGAATAAATGGGGAATATTTAAGCCATCTCCGGTTTGCTGATGACATTTTAATTTTCAGTAATAGCCCTGAAGAATTGCAAAATATGCTAAAAGATTTGGCAGAAGCTAGCATTAATGTGGGATTAAAAATAAATTTGGAAAAGACTAAGGTGATGTTCAATTCATTTGCATCAAAAAAGAAAATCGTCTACAACAACACTGAGATTAAAGATGTTGAAAGTTATGTGTACCTTGGACAAGAAATATCTTCAGACAACAGTATCATGAATGAAATCAATAGAAGAATAAGAAATGGATGGAGTGCTTTTGGGAAGAACAATATTATTCTGAAAAGTAACATGCCTCTTTGTTTGAAAAGAAAGGTGTTTAACCAATGTGTTTTGCCTGCACTAACTTATGGAGCAGAAACTTGGACACTAACAAAACGGATGGTACAAAGATTACAAACAACACAGCGAAGTATGGAAAGATGTATGCTAGGCATAACCAGAAGAGACCGAAAGAGAATAACGTGGATAAGAAGTCAGACGAAAGTTTTTGACATTATCGAGAGAATTAAATGGCTAAAATGGAAATGGGCTGGGCACATTGCAAGAAGACAAGACAATAGATGGAGCACAAACACCCTACAGTGGTATCCCAGAGATGTAAAACGACCAAGAAGACGACCTCAAGTAAGATGGAGTGACGAAATCAGAAAAGTGGCCGGTGTTAATTGGATGACTAAAGCACTAGACAGGCAACAATGGAAAAATCTGGGGGAGACCTACATCCAGCAGTGGATTGAAAACGGTTGATGATGATGATGATGATGATGATATATATATTATGTTATTTAAATACATTTAACTGTAAAGTTCAAACACAACATCATTTTTGATTTGCACAAACAAAAAATAATATATTACAATTATTATTTTTTTCATTTTAACAAGTCGATGCCATACAGAAAAATTCAACTAGAAATGAAAAATCGTTTGTAAATTACAATACATATAAAAAATATCTGAAAAAAAAATCGTCTGCAATGACTTTTACGGTAATATCAGAATAAATAAAATTTTCTTTTTATCCATTTCGTTTAGCTTCCTTAGCAGACAATTACCACGTTTGAAATAATTTCTTTTCAAATTTAATGCATTTTTTAATATATTTATCACAATTTAAGTATTTAAAGAATATATAATATGCTAATTTATACATTCTTCCAATATTGTTAAAAAAAATTGCGTAAAGAATATATTTAAAGGCGATTTTTAATGCGGAATTTGTTTAGAATATTTTTGCGATATGTATCGCACAATTAGTTCAATATTTAATAAACTAAAAATGTCGATGTCGGTGATGATAAATATTTTAGTATTTCAGCAGTTAACATATTCCAATATATTTAGAACAAATCAAATATTAAAAGGATATATTATTTTGTTAATTTTTTTCTTAATCATTTAATTTTTTTTAAATAGAAAATGCAAATAAAAAAAATGCATTATTTCATAAATACGATAAATAAATAAGTAAATATACATAAATATAAACAATAATCATTTTAAAAAGACGAGATATCACGACA
Organism: Maratus michaelseni; assembly: GCA_963931845.1. Taxonomy (NCBI): domain Eukaryota; kingdom Metazoa; phylum Arthropoda; class Arachnida; order Araneae; family Salticidae; genus Maratus; species Maratus michaelseni. The sequence goes on from OZ007586.1 coordinate 281,666,797, forward strand.
TAAATTAGTTTGGATTTTCGTCAACAGAAATATTAGAATAAAAATTGCGCAAAAACTATAAATTTTCACGAAAAATTTGAAAATGTAAATAGAATTTATTAGGAAAATATCAAAAAGTTCAAAGATGCAGAATTCATAATTCTGCATAAAACTTATAACGCGACAAATATATAAAATTTATTAAAAAAAGGTAAAAGTCACGTGAGAGGACAGAGCCCTCATCTAACTTCTCTCAAATCGCGAACGCTAGCTCTGCGCCACGTAGACCTTGTTCAAGATCGCGAACTAATTGGTATTTGAAAGGCATGCTGAACTTTTACCCGAAATTTCTCGAAAACTAAAGCCCATTTGAAGGAAACGTTTGACCTGAATAGTTAGGGGTATGACCCCTACAACATACTTCAAAATCATCAAAATCTATGCCCATCATGTTTGGCGGTCCCCTTGTAAGTGATGAGAAACCTGAAGGAATCAGGATATGACATATATTCAAAGATGATAGAAAGTGAGTGTCTGCTAATATCCTTACATATATATATATTATAAATGGCATATTTTAGCTTAAATCAGTCAATCGTTTTTCATTTAAAAACGTTAAACAAATCAGATATCGAGAGATATTCTATTAAAGTAGGCAGCGTACTTCTTGTCGCGGATGTATAATGTTCCCAGTATATTATTTACTGTTCCGACAAGAAAGGAAGGGGGGGGGGGGTTGGTCTCCCATACAGGGTGGGAAAATTGGTAATATACATTATAGGTCTACATTGGTTTGTCCGGAAGACCGAGCTCGGACCGGGCTTGATGTAATTTTCTTTCATTAACCCTTTGAGGGGCTGTGGTATATATTATATATCACCTAATTTTAATCCGATTCAAACCAGAAACTTTTAATTAAATTTTACTTTTTTAACTTTGACGACAAAAAGTTGAAAAATTGCTTATTCTTATTTTGAACTAAATTATTTCCTAAATTCCGGTGGGAATTCAACGTTACAGGAGCACAAGTGCTTGCCCCTGAAAGGGTTAAACTAGGGTTGGGCTCAGGCTTAATACTTTCTGCAGATTCAAACCGGGCCATGTCGGCTGATATATATATATTTTTTTTTTTTCCACGGGCAATATCGAGGTAGATTTCCTCCTTAATAAGTGATGGAAGTGAATGATAAAACATTTCATTGCTTTATTATTTTTTGCGTTTTTAACTAGTTTTATATGTACGTTAATAACCTGAAAGATATTTTGCCTCAATGCTGCAAATGATTTTTTTTTTTTTTTTTTTTTAAATCTTGCATGTACTCAAATCTTATCTAGTAATCTGAGTAAAATCTTGGACATTTAGATAGATGTTTAAGCCGACAAAAAACTTTAAATAGTTAGATAAATGATTTTTTATTTTTAATAAAAAAAATCTGTCGTATTTTGTCTTTATCACTTTTTGAGAGACCGAATAAGGCAAATTCTAAAAGTAGGTAATAAAGATTAGAAGTTGAGATGATTTAGATAATTATTTATCTAATTGTTGGTAGTAAGTAAAAAATAGGCAGCAAATCCTTCCTTCAAGTAAGTCCTTCCAGCTCAGTAGGAAGAGTAGATTTACATCTTTAATTATTTCTTTTTAAGATACATACTTTAAATAATTTTATTTAAATTTATCTCACTCTTTCTAAGTTCACTATTTTGGCGAGAAAGGTATTTTGCGGTAAATTTTAAATTAGACTTACCAAATGGAATTGAATAGATATGTATCAAAAATGCTAAAAATTTGTCGAAGTCATGTTTTTAAAATCAACCGACTGCAACTTAACCCAAACAATTCAATGAATGCCATCGAAAACTTGTGTGTCCTAGTAAACGGTCCAAAAGAGCTATACACTTGATTAACGAAGTCATCCAAGATATTCGAAAAATCAATACACTATCTTAATTAGGTTTGAATTCGTTCAGTATTTCGGACGTTATTGTGATGACAAATTTTGTATGGTTTGCTTTTGTGTGTCCCTGTAACACAAACTAAAATAACTACATACTTTATTAACTAACTCATCCAACATATTTGCAAGATCAATACATTGTTTTAATAAAATTTGAATTAGTTCAATATTTCGGAAGTTATATATATATACCGTGATGACAAATTTTGCATGTGCTTTGCTTTTGCTGCAAACATAACCATACTTTAAAACTAACTAAATTATAATGAAGAAAAATAGATGGCTTGCATCATTTTTTGTATCATTTAAAATGCTATTTTATCAGTGAAAATAATGATCACATACAAATTGATGATGTCTTCTTTAGGTCAAAAATATACTAACAAGTGCGAAAAAAATTGCACCTCAAATACATCTAAGTAAGTAAAGCATTACTCCGACAGAGATTATTTCAAGAGACAAATATAGTTTTAAATCAAAGAAAAATATATAAATGAAAACAACTGTTATCAAAGCGTTTTCTCTAAACTCCAATATACACAACTGTTTTCCAATAAAGTTTCTGCAAATATTTTGCTTGACTTCGCCACTAATATTATTGCAACTATCGATTGTCTTTTGTTTGAGGTCCAGCTGCATGTGTATTATCATCTGTTTCCTCTTGCAATGTAGAATAGTGTTTTTCACAAAGAGAGAAAGAAGAATACAAAGTGACCGTAAAGAGGATTGGACGCATTCCCAACGTTTTGAAAAGAAAAAATGATAAGTTTCAAATGAGATGAACATCAACCGGGAGATTGTTCTATGCATCGTGAAAGAGTTCCTTTGCTTTCAAAATGAAACAGTGTGAGACACTTACGGTGGCCAACTAAAAGACAAGACTTTGAAAATGGATTGCACCAATGAAGCGTGCTGCTTCAAATTAGCAAAAAATATTTTTTCAAATTTTTCTCATTTCAACTGGACCATAATCGACATAACAATAGAATTCGGTCGAAGCATACACTTTGACCATCATCTGTTATTTAAAGATTTTAAAAACCCCAGTCGATTCTTGTTTGGGATTATTAGAGTTCGTTCAACTGGCAAAACTTTACTTCATTTTCTTGTTGAGGCATCAAAATCAACCATCAAACATACCATTAAAACATCTTGAAGATTGTTATGCTTCCCTGGTTCGAATAACATTTGGAAAATTAAAAAAGATGGATTTTACAGCAAGATTCTGCTTTAGCACACAAAACAAGGAACAAGAAGAGCACGGTGAATGATGCAAGTCTCCTCTGCCAGATTTCATAACAGCCAAAGAACGCCCTTGTCCTCTCTAAATATCAACCGGATGGGTTATTCTATATGGTCCTCTTACCGAGAAAAGTTTGTTCTATGCCTCACAGAAGTTTTTAGTTCCTGAAAAAATTCTCTTTAGAAGGAATGAGTGAAAATATTAGTGGATAAGTTGCATCCTGTTGCTGAAAAAAACTCAAAAGATTTCGCTTCTACATAAAAGCCTGTTTCTTTTAAAGTGTAAAAAATCCTTAAAAAGTGTTCCTGGCAGCCACTTTGGAAATATGTAGTTTTTCTGTGAGTCACAGATCTATAGTTTGTTGATTGGCAACCCTATTTTGATTTCTGTGGTTATTAAAAAAAAATAGCTAAAACGCCTGCCTGAGTTATTTCTTGTCATCCCGGGTAAATATATAATTAAACCATGTAGTTTAGTTTAATTATATATATATATATATATATATAAAGAAAACTCAATATTAGAAGTTCACCATTAAGAAACATTAATGACTCTTTTTACATAACAATATGCCAGTTAATTCTTAAAAAAAAAAAAAAGTCGTACCCCCCCCCCCCCCCCCGTTCTTCCACCCAGGGCTTGGTTTATTACAACATTTTCGAAAGACCTAAAACACTCACTTTCTCCTGTAATATCTTTTCTACTTTAATTTACATCTGGTCTCCCAGATTTCTCCTTAGTTGGTTTGACTGTCATATTTATTTCAAATGCTTATTTCATTAATATTCTAAATAAAAAGCCCATATGTTTGAAAAATGACAGACGAAATATGATAAAAAGAATCAAAATCATATATTTTAATGGTATGATTTTAAATAAATAAATAAATAAATAAAAAATACTGAATGTAGTTTTATCAGAGTATAATAACTGTGTTTTAATAGAATTATTTTAAGACTTGTATCGATACGTATTTAAAAGTGGCCCCTGTGCCATTCATGAAAATTTTAAAGTACATCATAGAACAACTATTAATACTACCCAGTCAAATATTATTAAAAGAAACTAAGTAAATGATAAATAATGAGTATTAAAATTATTTAATATAAATTGATACTACTCTAAAATAATCTATTTATTGGCACTACAGAAATATAATTTATTGATATTGCAGGAATATAATTTTATATAAAATATATATAAAAAAAATATAATAAAATTTATAAAAGAAATAAAAGATAGGTTTTTTTTAATATGAGTGAATTGGAGTACAAACTTCATTTTAATATTTTATTAACCCTGATTCACCTAAAATAAACATATATTAAAATCAAAATGGTATCTTCTTTAGCTCTGTGTGAAACAAACAGATAGAATGTAAAAAAAAAAAAAAAAAAAGGAGAAATGTAAAAAATACCCAACAGACAAAAAATACTCAGGAAAAGGGTATGTTTAACCATTGCAGCGATCCTATATATTATACAATATTTAATAGATATAATGAGCAATTTAAAATTATAATAAAAAAAAAAATTAGAAGAAACTTTTATTTTCGCCTTTGAAAGGGATGACTTTCACAGCCTTATCGAATCTAGTCCTGTCAAAATATAATATAGAACAATTATTAACTAACAATACATAATAAAAATCGCTAAATATATATATATATATATATATATATATTGGATATTAAAAATGGCTTGTTTTAAATTGATACTAGAGTATAATAATTTATCTACAAAAAATAACTTTTCAAAAGTAAAAAAACAGCCAAGCTTAAAAAATTTCAAATTTCCAAGCTTTTTAATCAAATTTCCAAGCTTTTATTACAGTACTTATTTAACTTTTTTTCCATTAAATAAGTTATCATATATATAAGTCGAGTGCTACGTATATGTTAATAGAAATCGTTTTCTCCTGTACTAAATACATCCTAACGTGTTTCTGAAAATTCAATTTTTTTCAAATTATGCATGATGGACTTGGCGGCCATCTTTCCATATTATACACAAAATTCTAAGCACCCCTATCCGTAGTTAAAATCCGAAGTTCAAAATTGTAACTTAAACAAATATTTTAAGCGTTTCGTTTATGGACTTGTATGTTCTGAAAATTGTGTCTTAAAATAATGATGACTTATCTTAAAGATTCATCTTATGATTTATTTTTTAGAGTAATTAATCATTTCAAAGTAGTAAAAATCAATTTATCAAAATATCAGTCTTCCTCAATTTATCTGTCCGTAGTTAAAATCTGAAGTTCGACATTGTTATAAACATATTACATTGCAAACATATTACACTTTTACTTTAGAAATTTGGGTGCTTAGAAATATGGAAAGATGGCCGCCAAGCCCATCATGCATAATTTGAAAAAAATTGAATTTTCAGAAACACGTTAGGATGTATTTAGTACAGGAGAAAACGATTTCTATTAACATATACGTAGCACTCGACTTATATATATGATAACTTATTTAATGGAAAAAAAAGTTAAATAAGTACTATAATAAAAGCTTGGAAATTTGATATCACACCATTTTTTAGCCACAACTTTCGTTTTTTTTTTTTTTTTTTTTTTTTTTTTACTTTTGAAAAGTTATTTTTTGTAGATATCATTTCTTTTCTTTAAATAGATTATACATAATATAAATAATCTACTCTATGAAATTAACATGAGAATGTTATGTAAAATTACATTTTACTGTCAGTTATTGTTTAAAGGGTTAACTAGAAATACCAGTAGATTTTTCAATTAAACTAATTACACCCTTAAAAACAACATACTAAATGTGGCTTGTTATAATACTTGTTATCCTTCGTTAAAAAATATCACTGACTAATCCATGAGATGAGTAAAAATGGAATATGTACATAGCGCGTCAGCGCTGCTTTTGAAATCTAACGTGATATCACGCTCTTTTATTATTAGCATTAAATCCCATTCATTGGCGAATCTTTATAAAACGTAGTTAATGGTGAAAAGTAGCAAAATATCTTAGAAATTTCTTAGATTTACATTATTTTATTCAATTAAACACTGTACTCTTACAATAAATTTAAATGGAAACTTAACTTCTAAAACAAAAACAATTTAACAACTGGATTCCATTAATTTATAGAAAAATGACGTCAAAGGATCTCAGCCTGCGAACGAAATGCTTGTCCTTTACCGTGGTTTTATAGAAATAAATTAATCATATTCAATTCCATTTCGAAAAGTTTGTTTACGTTTGGAAAGAAATTTTAAATGCCGATAACTCTTAATTATACATTTCAGAAGGTACCTCTTCCCTCAAAATTATTTTTTTTAAAGATCTTTCTAAAAATGTAAATTTTATATATATTAAAAGCATGAACACTACGTCTGATTACTTTATTTTACAATATTATAAGAACACACATTTTATCAGACAATTAAATGCACTAAACCGACATGAGTGAAAAATTGACCTGAGCCAGGACTCGAACCTGGGACCTTCAGCGTACCATGCTAACGTTTTACCACTAAGCCACCCAGATCGATATTCTAACTCGGCAATTTCTCATTCTTATTCCTGTTGGAAACAGTCATCGGCCACAATTTGCAGTCACATTTAATTGTCTGATAAAATGTGTGTTCTTATAATTATGAAGTTTTATTAAAAAAATATCTTCAGAAAAAATGGCTGACTTGCAGATGAAATTTGATATGATTAACCCGTAACTGATTTGTGCTATTATAATACAGATGGTACACGGTCGTTGGTGGGGTTTTATCTCTGTTTTGGCATAATTTTTTAGTTGCCAAGTTAATTAACAGTTTTTTGCTAATTAAGGATAGAAATGTATTTATTTTTTCACTGCATTTTATAAAAGCACGTAGGTTAGGTTATTACTTGTCCAAAAATACAATCCTTTTTCATTTCTGTCCTATATTTAAATCGGTAGGTTGTTTGAAAAAAAAAAAAGTTTGACGAAGAAAATAGTGATCATTTTAAGTAACTCGACGTTTTTAAAAAAAAATCTATATCTCTGTTTATAAATCACTTATGAAGATGAGTTTGGTCTCAAATTGCAGCACAGCACTGGAATCCAGAGAACGAACAGTTTCCAGGTTCAAATTTCTACAATAATTTTTATTAAATAATTTTTAATTTCAGAGCCACACACAGTGATGTCACTTCCTCATTCTAGTTCTCCCCCTCCCCTCCCTCTTGGTAAACTAAATTTTCTACAGATCAATCTAAATCATAGCACTGCGGCGAATGCCAATGCTAAACAATATATGATCGATAGTGATATTGATATTGGTCTGCTACAGGACGCCCACTGCAACAAAAATGGTACTCTCTCAATTTTTCCTAAGAACTGGAAAATCTTCCCTTCAAAACGCAACTCAGCCCATGTTGTCGTCCGGAACACTAATCTTGTCATCACTCATCTTTTCACCGGCGCTAACAGTGTGTTCATTTCTGTCACAGCGAAGGAAGGAGAGTTATTCATCGGCTCAACTTATGCCGCTCCCTCTGTTGACTTTGAGGACACCCTTATGGAATGGGAACACCTCATCACTCAGAGGAAGGCTTTCATCTGTGGCGGGGACTTTAATGCTAACTCCACACTATGGGGCTGTAGGCATGAAGATCTCCGGGGTGACTTCCTCACTGAACACCTCGTAGTGCACACACTGGCAATAGCAAATCTACACAACACGGATGCCACATTTGAAAGACTTGATTCCAAGAGCAAGGTAATTGCGACTGGCTGGCCGGACCTCACCTTAGTCAACTCACTAACACTTCCCAAAATATCCACCTGGTTTGTCTCCAACATTCGCTACACATATCAAACCACTCCACTCTATACTCAACGTAAACGTTTTAATACTACGAGAGGTAATTTTCGCAAATTTAACAACATCATAAAATCAAACAAACAGGCTTTACATAGCCAGCTTGCTGAGATTGATAACACAGACAAAATTAACGACTTTACAAAAAAATTAATTGAAACCATGCACACAGCTGCGAAAGCCTCTTTTCGACTGAAAGCAGTCCAAAAGACATGTGGTGAACTTTCCATTATCCTCCACCAGCTGGCAAGGAAAAGATAAAATTTATGTTAGTGGCAACAGGTTTTTTCAAGAACTTTTTACCTTCACATTTGTGGCAACAAGATAAGTTGTTGACACTCTGGACTGTTTTCCCGACTTCGCTTGCAGCGACTCACTTTTCTAATCTGACGCAAGGATGTAGCTTGCATTTTTCCTTATTTATTTGTACCTTAATTATTTGTGTATTTCTTTTGAAAAGATTAAATAATCTTTAGTTATAATGAAAGTTATTTTTACTTTAAGTTAGGACATCACTTATCAAACCCTAACACCAAATCCTAACACTGGTGACCCTCGTGTTTTGAACACGCATCGGATCGAGAAGATGCATAGCTGATCGAGAAATCGCTTTACATCGCAATATGATTTCGTACTGAAGCATGCAATTTTGCAAGAATCCATCGTCTTATTATCTGGGTGATGCAAGGAGATTTATATTTTCGCCAAAATGTGTTTGATTTTGTCCTGATAACGCCGAATCTCACACGGATCAAGTAAACGGCGTATGTGATCTTATAATTTACCAGGATGTGGTCAGTAATCGATTTTGTTGGCATGGTAGCGGTAAGCTTTTTTCAATTTATTCGTATTTTTTAGTAAATGTTATTTTTTCGCACGATTTTATTGCCATAATCTGCTAATATTCATTTTTGTTGCACTCATGTTTATATAACCCTAGAATATTTTTGGAACATATATTAAAATACTATCAACAATCCCTAAAATTTCGTATGTCAACTAGTTAATGCACTCAAACATTTGTAACTTTAACTTGTATATATAATTTGTAATTTTTATTTCTTTGTTTTCATTCTTATTTTCCATTATTTGGAAAAATGCATAATCATGTCTGATCCACCAGACCCAGTTACCGCAAATAATCAAATAGCCCACGTAACAGTCAAACCCCCACCATTTTGGAAATCCAACCCCACTTTATGGTTTGTTAGGTTGGAAGCTAATTTTAGTTTGGCAAACATAAAGTCTGAAATTACTAAATTTAACCATGTCGTGGCATCGATTGATGCTGAAGTTTTGATTTCTGTCAGCGACTTAATTGTTAATCCACCGCAAATAAATCCATATACAGAGCTAAAAAAGCGATTAATCGATTCTCATTCCGAAAGCGAAGCATCGAGAACCCGCACTCTACTTCAAGGTCTCGAACTTGGCAATCAACGCCCTTCTCAATTGCTTACACGCATGCGCGCCTTAGCAGGCACATCTGTTGGCGAGCCGCTACTGAAATCTTTATGGCTAGGGAGACTTCCGAATAATACTCAGTCCATCCTTGCTGCTCTTAATCAGGACCTCACCCAGTTAGCAACAATTGCTGATAAAATTCATGAGTTCACTTTTACTCCAAGTTCTGTTTCTCGAAGTTACTCCAAGTTACTCCAATAAATGCTGCAAGTTCAGTCAAACCGGAATCCTCAAACAGTTTAGAGTTGCAAATCGCGCAGTTATCAAAACAAGTGAGTGAGCTGACACATCTTGTAAACAAACGCGACACCACACAGGAAAGAGTACGAAACAATCATTTCCGAAGACGAAGTAAATCCCGTGATCGTTTTCACCAATACAAGGAACCAAGTGATGGCAAATGTTTTTATCATACCAATTTTGGCAAGAATGCTCGAAAATGTACACAACCCTGTTCTTTCCGACAAGCGGAAAACTAAATTGGCGATCGCCGGAAAGCCAGGATCGTGATCGCCACCTCCAGCGTATTCTCCTGGCCGATACTAAAACAAATTTGAATTATTTAATTGATACTGGAGCAGATATTTCCGTTCTTCCAAGGAATTTTGCTTCTCAGCCTAGAGTATCAAGCGACTTGGTACTTTATGCCGCAAACGGTACAATAATAAAAACTTATGGCACTAAACGCCTTACACTCGACCTAAATTTACGCCGTAGTTTCACATGGCCATTTATTATTGCAGATGTACGTCAACCAATTATCGGAATTGATTTTTTAAAGCATTTTAATCTATTAGTTGATGCTAGGAACAATAAATTAATTGATGCTACTACTCAAATTTCTTCTGCTGCCGCTTCTGCTACTCTAAGCTCTGAAATTTCTAATATATCTTTTGCTTTTGGCGATTCACCATTTCAAAAAATTCTTAAACAATATCCAAAAATTATAAACACTACACCATCCAAATTGTCTTCAAATTTGACAACATTTCATCATATTGAAACAACAGGTCCGCCTGTGTTTTCTAAGCCAAGACGTTTAGCCCCTGATATGTTACGCGCTGCACGGCAAGAATTTGAGTATTTAATGTCTCAGGGAATAATTAGACCCTCAAAAAGCCCATGGGCTAGTCCGCTACATATGGTAAAAATCAAAACGGGGAATGGCGCCCATGCGGTGATTATCGGCGTCTCAATTTTGTCACTGTACCTGACAGGTACCCAGTGCCACATATTCATGATTGCACACAACTCTTATTCGGCAAAACTATTTTTTCTACCATAGACTTGACCAAAGCATATCACCAAATACCTGTAAACCCATCGGACATACAAAAAACCGCTATCACAACACCATTCGGTTTATTTGAGTTTGTTTACATGCCTTTTGGCCTACGCAACGCTGGGCAAACATTCCAGAGATTTATAAATGAGGTACTATCTGACCTAGAGTTTTGTATACCTTATTATGACGATATTTTGATTGCTTCTGCTAATGAAGCTGAGCATATTAGACATCTCGACCAAGTTTGTAGCCGTTTGAATTTATATGGTTTAAAAATTAATCCCACCAAATGCGTTCTAGGACAATCCTCGGTAAAGTTCCTTGGCTGTCTTGTGACGCCAGAGGGAGGTCAACCCCTCCCTGAAAAAGTGTCTACAATAAATGATTTCCCAAAACCGGAAACACTTTCACAATTAAAGCGTTTTGTTGCAATGTTAAATTTTTATCGACGATTTCTGCCAAAGGCAGCTAAGAAACAAGCACCTCTTAACAATTTACTTCGTGACTGTAAGAAAAATGACAAACGTCCTGTCCCTTGGACTGACGAGGCACTTCTTGCTTTCACTCAGTGTAAATCGGACTTAGCCAATGCCACAACCCTCGCTTATCCTGCACCAGACCATGAACTCCACTTAATTATTGACGCTTCTGACATTGCTGTTGGGGCAGCATTAAATTTCTTAACTCAAAGTGGCACAAAACCACTATCATTTTTCTCCCGTAAACTGAGTGCAACAGAAATTAAATATAGCACATATGATAGAGAACTTCTCGCTATCTATTTATCTGTCAAACACTTTCGGCATTACCTGGAAGGCAGAAATTTCATAATATTTACTGACCATAAACCTTTAACACATGCATTTACTAAAAACTCTGATGCAATTTCTCCACGTCAACTCCGGCAGCTGGATTTTATTTCCCAGTTTTGCACGGATATTCGACATATCCCTGGCTCAGACAACGTAGTAGCAGATACGTTGTCAAGAATAAATTCTGTCAATGTTAAGTCAACTGATTTGGCTACAATTGCAGAAGCTCAACAACATGATGTCGAGCTGCAAGAGCTGTTAAAGAGTGACAATATCTCCCTGTGTTTGAAACCTGTTGCAGTGACTCCAACCTTAAGTATATACTGTGACAGTAGCTGTGATACAATTCGACCTTATGTACCCAAAGATTTTCGCAAAAGTATTTTTGCATCCCTGCATAACTTATCACACCCAGGCACTAGAGCATCCAAAAAACTCATCCAATCTAGATTTGTTTGGCCGTCTATGTCAAAAGATATCAACACTTGGACTCGGTGTTGTATAAAGTGTCAAAGGGCAAAAGTGTCTAGACACACATCCAGCCCTCTCCAAAGTTTTCAGCTACCTCACCTCAGATTCGACCATGTGCACATCGACATTGTGGGACCTCTCACACCATCAGATGGTTTCCAGTACTTACTCACCTGCATAGATCGCTTTACACGCTGGCCTGAAGCAATTCCTATTGCTGACATATATGCAGAAACTGTTGCAAAAGCCTTTGTTGCAAATTGGATTTCACGATTTGGAATCCCTACCCTCATAACTTCAGACCAGGGCAGACAATTTGAAAGCAACCTATTCTCCATCCTTAATAAGATGTTGGGTATCCAGAAGACCCGAACAACACCATACCACCCAAAAAGCAACGGTTTAGTTGAGCGATTCCATCGTTCCCTAAAACAAGCACTTCGATGCCATGAATCTAAATGGACTGAATCACTCCCTATTGTCTTGCTTGGACTTAGATCTTCATTCAAAGCAGACCTCGACTACACCAGTGCTGAGCTCGTTTATGGTGCACCACTAAGACTCCCATGTGAAATGATCGACCACCCACAAATTGATATCCAACCTCATGACTTTTTACAAACATTGCGAGACACCATGAACTCATTAAAACCTACTCCAACTTCTGCACATGCCAAGCCCGCTGATTTTGTTCACCCGTCCCTCAAAACATGCACGCATGTGTTTGTGAGGCATGATGCTGTAAAGAAGTCACTTCAAAGTCCTTATGATGGTCCATTCAGTGTAATGCAAAGAGGCGACAAGACTTTCACTATCAACATGAATGGCAGACAAACTGTTATCAGTATTGATAGACTGAAACCCGCCTTCTTAGAAACTTCTGATTTCTCCACCACCCCAACTACCCAGCAGTTGCCTATACCACAACACTGTACCGAACAATCTTCACAAGCTAATGCCTCAACTTCCCGACCTGACCCAGTGAAGACAGATCCACTTCAAAAGACTCTTGTGACAACTCGTTCTGGTCGTCGTGTCCGATTCAACACACGGTACCTCTGAACTCAGTGCCTCAGGCACTTGGGGGGGAGTACTGTGGTGAACTTTCCATTATCCTCCACCAGATGGCAAGGAAAAGATAAAATTTGTGTTAGTGGCAACAGGTTTTTTCAAGAACTTTTTACCTTCACGTTTGTGGCAACAAGATAAGTTGTTGACACTCTGGACTGTTTTCCCGACTTCGCTTGCAGCGACTCACTTTTCTAATCTGACGCAAGGATGTAGCTTGCATTTTTCCTTATTTATTTGTACCTTAATTATTTGTGTATTTCTTTTGAAAAGATTAAATAATCTTTAGTTATAATGAAAGTTATTTTTACTTTAAGTTAGGACATCACTTATCAAACCCTAACACCAAATCTTAACAGAGACGAACATTCTCATTCTGGACACCGGAGCTCAGCGCAGGGAGGAATCACCTTACCGCGCTTCGTCGCAAGTTAAAAGCACTGAGGCAGAATGATCCGTCATCTCCAGACATCAAAATTCTGGGCGCCAAGCGCACCAAGCTGGCAGCCCAGCACAAGCGCAATGTCCTGACAGCAAGGAAGCAGGTTTGGGAAAGGTTCTGTAGCAGCGATAATAACTCATTTGGTGCCTCTCAAAAATTCTTCTCCGGCAAGTACTTTACTCCAGATGAAATTAAGCTTGAACAACCTCCAAACACAACATCAAGACAAAATAACTTAGAATACCTAACACAACAACTCTTCAGCCCTTCGGCATATCCCACAACTGATAATACAGACATACATTTTACTGCTCCACCAGACAAAACATTCACGATTGCGGAAGTAAAGACAGCACTATATAAATTAAAAGATAAAAAAGCACCCGGACCTGATTCCATAGATTTCCGAATTCTTAAACTCACACACAAAATTTTTCCACAAATCTTCACGCGTTGGGCAAATCTTTGCCTAAGTTACAATTACTTCCCTGAAGTTTTGAGACAAGGAGAAGTAGTATATTTCCTAAAGCAAGGGAAGTCACCCTCTGAACCGAAATCGTACCGCCCGATCTGCCTGCTACCCACATTAGGCAAATTGTTAGAGAAGCTCATTGTTTTTCGGCTCTCTCATTATCTCGAATCAAATAATCTTCTACATCCAAGGCAATTCGGGTTCAGAGAGGGCAGATCATGTGAAAAAGCTTTGCATGCCATCATGACCTCCTGCACCGATAGCATAGCAAAAGGAAACTACACTTCACTGGTCTCACTCGATATTCAAGGGGCTTTCGACAACGTGGAATGGCGTGACATACTCACACAACTACAAGCACTTCACTGTCCCGGGAACATAGCTGGAGTCATCAGCTCATACCTGTCTCAAAGGAGTGTCCTCATAAATTGGGGAGCTGGCACCTCATCCCACCGGCTACAGAAGGGTTGCCCTCAGGGCTCCTACCTCGGACCAATCCTCTGGCTCTTGGTAGCAAATATACTTCTAAAAGAACTGAACCGCTTCGGATATACTCTTTATGCCTTTGTTGATGACTTTAGCTTCATTTTCTCGGGTCGCACTCGCCGTCATCTGGAGGAAGCATTTGCCGAAGCCCTTCGCATCTTCTGCCAGCTTCTGGACATACTACACCTCATACTATCTTCCAGGAAGTCCCAGGCATTGGTCTTCAATAAGCCACGTCGTCTAGATCCCAATAGACCACCAGTAATGAGGATTTATGGCGTTAGCATACATCACGTACAACAACTCAAAATTCTTGGTATAACAATCGATTCTAACATTAACTGGATCCCACACATTAATTACTTAAGATTGAAACTCATCTCCTATCATCACAACTCACTTAAATTAAGATCTAAATTTAGGGGTGTAAGCAATAGCCTTTTAAAAACCTGGTACTTAACAATAATAGAACGCATTATAACATACGGGGCATGTATCTGGGGGGGGGGGGTAATCTTACAAAACAGGCACTCACAAAATTAACTTCAATCCAAAGGATATTCTTATTACAACTTTCACGCGGGTACCGTACAATATCAACTGCTGCACTTACAATACTCACAGGCATTCCACCCATAGCAATAACTTTAAAATATGAATTCAACAAAGCATCCATCCTACAACTTCGACAGGACCACATATCCAACAACGTCTTTCCCAACATAACCATTGAACGCAAAGTCCACGGCTGGCAAATCCACCCTGCGGAAGAGACATCGCACCTTCAAGTCAACCCACAACTTAATAGCTACACCCATGCCACCTGCTCCACCATCTTCACTGATGGGTCCCGCACAGATACCGGCGTGGGAGCAGCCTTCTGCGCCACGGAAGGAGACACGGTGACTCATCAGTGGGCCTGTAGGCTCGGAGATAACAACTCCGTTTTCCAGGCAGAGCTATTTGCAATCTTCTCCGCCCTAGAGTGGCTAGAGGGTCAATCTGGAGCAAAGGTCTCTATTTTCAGTGATAGCCTGTCTGGACTGCAGGCCATTCACGCACCTAGAACATCTAACCCACTCGTACTAAAAATTAAATTAAAACTCAAAAGTCTCTTGTACAGAACACATCTCGGCCACGTCTCAGCGCACAAAGGCACTTTTGGCAACGAGTACGCGGACGAACTCGCAAAACAAGCCACCAAGTATACATCCATTGATCACCACCTCCCAGTGCCCCAGTCGTTCATCAAGAGGGTCCTGAAATCCAGGATCATCTCGGAATGGCAGGAGTACTGGGAACTCACTGATAAGGGCAGGCACACGTTTGAGCTAATCCCCAAAGTCTCACTTAACATATATCACCTCACACCATACACCGCAAGCTTCCTAACGGGCCACGGGCCCTTTAAATCATACCTCCACAAATTTGGTTGTGCAGGATCTAATAGGTGTGAGTGTGGCGAGGTGGGATCTCCTACCCACGCCTACCACGAATGCACACTTACTGCACGCTGGCACATTAAACGTCCAGCCACTCCCCCTAAGGGATGGCTTCAAAATATTCTTTCTAGACCCACACTTCTGAACAAACTCAAACACATCCACCAATACTTAGCAGCCATCTCCAACCTCACAAGCTAGTCTGTACCCAGAGCAACTCCCATTCCCTCGTATGGCATCGCCCCTTGTCGCGAGTGGAGTTATAGTGTTACTCTGGCGATGCCACAGCGCCCCTTGTCGTGAAAGAGCATGTTTCTGGCGCACAACCCGATAGCTTATCTGCTGTCTGATAACCAGGTGCTGTGCGACACATCATTCTCAAACCATTTCAAGAACCTCGGCACCTCGCTGCCCCGTGTCGCGAGGGAGATCTGGTCTCCGGCAGCGAGGGATTTGTTCTGTGAATTTCGGGCAATAATGGCCCATTGCGATTCACCCGCCCCCTGTCGCGTTTTCCGGCGGGCTCAGCTCTAGCTGAAATTGTATTTTTTTAAACCTTAATAAAGGTACCGGGAGGGACACCTATGCTCTACAGACTTGGCCTCCTCGTCTGAGCAGTCCCTCTTAGGCTGTGAAAACATGTGTACTTGCGAAAAATTTATTAATAAATTATGCGTGGCTGTAGCTGTAAAATATATATATATTTACTCATCGGCTATTTAAGTGAACTAATATAGGTAAATGATTTTTTTCCCCCAAAACAAACAACTTTATCTTGTAAACAAGAAATATTTATTTTTTTAAGTATGAGCAAATTGTAATATCAATTTTATTTTAATGTTTTATAAATCTTTATACCTCCAACATAAACATATGTCAAAATCAAAATGGTACCTTCATTCGCTCTTTGTGAAAAGCAGATAACATGTAAAAATCAATAAAAATGAAAAATAGCAAAAATATGAAAAATATCAAAGTTTGGTCACCATAAATAACATATATTAAAATCATTTACAAACCATTAATAAACAATAATAAATTTGGCACGACGTCGCTTACGGTTCTAAATGAAGATACAGTGAAATTACACAAAATACAAGAGTTTAGATGAACTGAGCTTGTCTAAATTCGATTAACTGAAATGTGAAGATTTTTAATTGAGACTCTTTAACTTCCAATCTAATTCGGTATGGTCTCAAACGTTTATCAAACAAAGACAATATTTGAAAACTATCGAATAGAAAAGATTGTTAGACATTAGTAAAAATGCCGATGGTAAAATTATGGTAACTTTGAATTTAATTTCAGAGCTTGGAGTTTGCCATTATACAAACATTTCCGACCCTTTATGTCTGCGAGTCATTATTTTTGTCAATGAATAATATATTGGGTTGTTCAGAAAATTCCTTCCGTTTGAGAAAACCAATTCGGACTGGAAAATTGTGCCCGTCAATTATTAGACATTAGATATCAGAATGAATGTATAATAATTAAATGAAGGAATTTTCCGGTATGAACTTATTTTCCCAAAAGAAAAGAACTTTTCAAATAACCCGTTAATAAACTAAAGTGCAAATAAAGTACTTGTCTTATAACTCCATTTCAGTTTACATTTTGTTGTAACTAACTGAGTATGAACATGGTATTAATTATTTTTCATCCAAAATGCAACAACACAAATCGCATGCAATCGATTTTTTTTTTTTTTTTTTTTTTTTTTTTTATCAATTTCAAAAATATGTTTCTTTAATTATTATAGTGTAGTACTTACATGTATGTAATTCATAAGTTTTTAATTTTAATAAATAATTTTACAGTAATTTTGTTTCATTATTTTTTTGGGCGTTGATTTTTTTTTCTGTTGGCACGTCATAGTCTTGTAAAATATATTTTGATAAAAAATTGGCACGTTGGTATAAAAAGGTTCGCCAACCTTGGACTAGTCATTTGAAATGCCTTTCCGATATGTGTATTTTAAATATCGTCCGATCATACAGATGATACAATTTATTTTATTTAGTATTTTTTTTAGCAAAATACTTTTCAGGCATAGGTATGCTTAAGGACATTTCCGCTTGTAGTTGGATATACATGTTTTTTTTTCCCGTGTGTGTGTAAGTAAGTAAGTAAGTACAACATCCTTACTTAAATACTGTTGAGCATGATTTTAAATTGGGGTGACTTTTGAGTAACACATAATGGCCTTATTGAAGTAAAAGCTCTCTACCCCCTCCCCCCCCCTCCCTCTTACCCCTCATCCTACTTCTGTAACAATAGATATCAATTAATCGTACATAATATAAGAACAGATAAAAGTTACATCTATGCAGTTTTCTAAAGCAAATAAAGTAATATCGACATTGTTTATGCGAAACATAAAAAAGCAGAATTTAGATTATATAACGTGTAGAAATTAATAATGTTATGCATCACAAATATAAAATTAATTAAATAGCGAGAAAGAGTAAATAAAATAAACACACATGTTTTAGTATTTTTAGAATATATATGAAGATAATTAGGTATTATAAAGATGAAAGTAAAACAAGAGATTATCCTTGTGATGGTAATTTTGTAATTATATCGTAGAATATCTTCTATATCCACGCATGTCTAATTCGACATCAAAATAAATAATAATAATAATTTATTCACAATTAGAACAGTAAAAAAAACATTGTTTTTTTATTTTTACTCTTGTTAATTTACAGAATCTTGGGTATTTTTATGTATGTAAATTTACAGCCTCGGGTATTTTTATAAATGAATAGCTGCCAATTGTTCCATTTTTTTTTGTTAGCACTATTTGCGAATAATAATCTTTGCCAATAGTTAGCAGCTTTTTATATGTAAATTTACAGAATAGTTCTTAGTTTTTTTACACAATTTTGGTTTTCGGCTGCAGGGTATGTAAGGTTTCAGAAGCATGTAAGACTATAAAACTTAAACGATTACCAACATATACTCTATTATTTCATTAAGTAAAATTACCTTTCAAACAGTGTACCTAGTTTGGCATCAGGGCTGTAGTGGAGAGTAATACGGTGGTATAAGCCGTATACGGTCTGGATTTTTTAAAGAAATTCTGTATATCTTCTTTTTCTCAAGTAAAGCAGCGTATGTTCAGTGCCTGTTACCTACGTATATACGTATATTTATTTATCTATTTATGTATTTTACGACTACAGTACTGTTTGGCATTATGCCGAAATTTTTCCGTTACCTACTAACAACTTCCTCTCTTCCATAAGCATAAATTACTTTTTTTTTTTTTTTTTTTTTAAGAGGAAACTTTTTGAAATATAATTTTCATGCTCTGTTAAATATATGAAATAATATGAAAAGGTTATTTGGACACACTATTTAAACAAAATAACTTTTTAATTTGCAATACCAACTTTTTTTTAAATATATGAAAAGGTTCTTCGGACACACTATTTACTAAAAGAACTTTTTAATTTATAATACCAACTTTTGCTGTAAAAATCAAAATTCTATTTTATATTTCTACAACTTTTTATTATTTGATATACGGATTTTTTTTTAATGTAATATATGATTTGAAATACTTTTTGGCTTTTATTGTTGTCACTATAGCATTTTCAAGTTTTTATCAAAAAAATCTGGGATATATTTGTGCTCACACTTCTGAGCAAAATAAATGTTCTTTTGTACAATGTTCAATGCTTTTCATTTTCTTGCAGAATCAACGTGTTCTCATAAACACTGAAAATTCTTTCTGCTGAGCCACATCCAGTGTCTTCTCATATCGGGGGGAGTATGCCCATGACTGCTTAACAATTTCTTAAAATTGCAAGGTTGCAAGTCCTTCGGGATATTGAACATTGCCGGAAGATTAATTCGTTTGATACGCTCCTTTTCAGCCACAAATCCTGTTATGTATACATCTTCAAGATGAAATAGATTCATTTGAATGCTTGATTGATATAATGGTTTAACCGAATCTCCAGTAAGCAGGTAAGATGGCCCAAACACAAAGTCTGGATATATATTGAATGGATAATCTTGGTATGAGGTGTACCATTTATTTTTGATACTCCGAACTGGCGTCCATTCATGAGCTAATTCTCCAAGAATAGCCCTGGATACATTTTCGCTTTTTGTAATATTCAAGATATTTTCAATATTTATGAACATATCATCGTCTACTTTTAAAACAAACTTGACAAAAGTACAAAATTCAAATGACCATTTCAGTACTGAAATTGTTTTTAGTGTGAGATTACCATATGCATCTAAAAATGTTGTTTGAATTATATCCTTGAATTTAGCGTTTTCTTCGGATATTCTGGAATGGTACTTAGTATTTTTTGGGATTCCCAAGAAAAAAAGCACCTGAGCTCCTCTTTGTTTCGCATAACCTCCCCAAGTATCCCTAATAGCTCGTCTTGATTCCATATGAGAAGCAGATGACGTAACTGCAATTAAAAGAGATAAATTTCTTCCACGATCTATACAGGAGTGCCTGTGATTTAACGTAAATCTCAGTTTAGGTGGATTTTTTAATGAACGACGTTTCAACCATTTATGCAAAAATTCTTTAAAAGTTTTACTGTTATTAAAGAAATAAAATGATACATTTGAGTCAACTGCGTTCCCGAAAAAGTCTTGATATGGAGTAACCTTTTTAAATGTTGCACTTATTCGCCTGTCTTTTATCTTGACACTTTCCTTTATTATGGAAGTCAATGATCTTATTGCTTGAAGTAATATTTTGCTAATGTAAGAGTTATTTTCATTTAGTTGTGTTTTCAATGTAATTTTTGGATTTTTCATTAAAAATAAATCGCAATACAAAACAATAATTATTATTAAGAGCATCGCTCCAAAAAGCAGATGTTGAAGTTTTTCTCGGCCACTGATGCTCTTCAGAACATTTCCTTTGAACCTGAAATAAATAGTTCAGTTAAAACATATTTAATACGTTTAATAAAATGTTTAAAATAGCTAGTAACATAAATTTACAATTTTAAAAGATTTGACGCAAATTCTGTGTCCTAATTATGATTGGTAGAAGTGAAAGAATAAAACAACCAAAGGTAGCCACTGATAAAGTTTAAAGGTTGAATTTAAGAGCATTCTACCCAGGGAAAAGTAATGATATTTTTCTGGTAGATGAAATTTATGAAAACTGGGGCTTTTAAGTTGAGGTTGACATAGTCTCCTTTGAAAAGAACAGAAATACAGAATGGCCTAAAAGTTACTAAGTGACTTTAAAGTTAATAATTTTTCCCTTAGTATTTTTTCTTTTCCTTTTAGATTTAGAGGAGTTTTACCATACATGGCTGAACAAAACACGTAGAATCTTATTTTCAAAATCAACGCTCAATTACTGATTTTGTGACTGTCGCTCAAAGTAACATGTACTTAACCTGTTCGGGTCTGGCGTTCTATTAATAGGACATGTCTTTTCATTGAATATAATTTTGTCTTAACAATTATTTATTTATTATCTGCATGTAGTAATGTTACTATATAACTATACATTTATTAGTAATAATAATAATAATAATAAAATTGTATTTACTTCTCTTTACATCCTTGGCGATTCTTTTATTTCAGACACATGTTTCAATCTTTAAATTTAAAATAGGGGCTACTTTTTCGAACGAAGAATTTGTGACAAAACATTAAAAATACTAGAAAATTGTTATATATGTTGAATGCTGTTGTAATTCGACATTTTCCAAACGTTTTCACAAATTCTTACTTAGCCTAATGTCATATGAATAGTACGCAAAATAACTATATTCCTCGGATTTCAGTAAATGACATAGTCGTTAAATACCAGTAAACCTTCCTTAACTTTTGTGATTTGGATAGCTATTTTTAATGTTATTAAAGTAGTAATAAAAGTTTTTTTTTTTTCAAAAATTAAAAAATATTTCTGCCCCGAAAGGGTTAATTTAAAGAAGACTTTATTAAACTGTTTAAGTTTTATTCTAGTCTCAATTTGTGCACATTACAAATAAAATTAAAAGCACTGTTGTATGTAACAATGATATTCAGAAGAATTATATCTAGAACTGTGGTATAAAGGGTCTAGCCGGATAAACATAGCAAAATGGCCCCCACGGCCGATGTTTGAAATAACATGTATGGTAATAAAGCATACCCTGAGAATATAATATAGGGTGTTTCTAGCTCCTGACCTTGAACTGTCCTTGAGATAATGGGGAAGTATGAGCCGGCGCCACTATTTTTCAAATGCGTTTTTCTCAAAAAGTATAAAAGTTAAAAAATGAAGCCAACACCAATTATTTAAAAATATATTATTTTGTATTATATATTTTTTTCATATTTTAACTCAATTTTTAACATAGATAAGCAAACAAAAATATATATTTTTTAATTATTAATATAGTAATTTTATATTTACACCAACCAAAAAATTACAGGATAAATCTCAAGGTATGTACTTTAAGTAAAAAAAAATCGTTAAAATAGAAGATGCGCTTTTTGAGTTATAACAAAAGTAATGCTAACAACGTGTTAGACTTTTCCTATCTTTTTCTGTTTGAATTTGTATAATTACGTGCGTATTATTGTTATTGCGAAACAAATATAATAAGTGGGTTGAAAGTACATACGTAATAGTCTGTAAATAATTAGATATCTCGCTCGTTTAATAGAAAATGACATAACTCAAAAATAACAAATTTTCAGTACAGCTGTTTTAAAATTTTTTAATTAAACAATCTTTTGTTCATTAATAAAATATTCTTAAATATAATTTTTTCCTGTGATTTTTTGTAGGTTAATAGATTTATTTAGGTTATTTTAGTAGCAATAACAACTCAAAAGTGTCACTTTATCACAAAGAATAATGTAAATACGTTGGAAAAGCATAGTGACACTTTTGCCGTCTGACGGCATAATATAATAACTGCCACCGTGACGTCTTTCCAGATAAAAATATCAGTTCTTACAACTTAAAAACTGTCTTTATCTAAAAAATGGGGATTTTTAAGTTGTGTCACTTTTCTATTAAAGGAGTGATGTTTAGAGGCCCTTTTTTAACAATAGATTAAACATTACAATATTAACCAATATTGTTTCATATAACAGTATATTTTTTATCAGTTATGATTAAGAGCTCACTTTATACTATAAAGGAGATAATTATAGAACATTTAAGATAAAAAGCCTTTTCGAAAATATTTCAATCATCATCATCACTATTTTCATTTATCACAAAATTAATATTATCAATCGAAAAGATTTTTGTTAATATTTCAGCAATGCGTATTATCAAGGCTACACTAGATACCGGGCCTGCTCATTCATTATCATGACGTCACAAATGGTGGCTGGCCGCGACGAAAGACATACAGCGATTGGCACAAAACGATGGGCTCGTCGCTTTGTACCAATCACTGGTCGCGGTCAACCACTATTTGTGACGTCATGAGAATGAATGAGAAAGCCCGGTATCTAGTGTTGCCCTGGTATTATTCGTGACAAATATCTTTCATGAGATAGGTAATATATTACACTTGCCACATGGCAGCAATATCCAACAGTCCTGTTACCATTAGGACAATCACAGAAGTACTTTTGAATGCCGTCGATGGTATAACCGTTAGGGATATAGTCAAGGTACACGCGATTGCGCTGTGTGAAGCTGTATAGGCTTGTTCTATAAGAAAAGGGCATATTTACAAACAAATACTTCTGTCATGCAATCTAACACCACATTTTTGACGTAGCAGGAATCGCCAGACGACGTATGCCAATTATACCATAGACCTGTTTAACGTAGACCAATCAAATCGCCCCATCTCACGCGGACAGTAGGAGTCATAAAGAACGGACAGGTTTTTCTTGCTATCCATCAGTATATTAACCAACAGTGACGTCAGCTGCCCTTTCCTTATGTGACAATCATGCTAGGCATGGTAGGCAAAAGTTACCATTTGATTTGTCAGTTTTTTATATTATTATGCGAGAAGGATGCGCAGTACGCCAAAATAACAAAATGTTTACAAACACTAAACAAGCCTATAAGGAAGTGGTATGTATGGATACATTCTTTTATTTTAGCGTACTGCGCATCCTGCCCGAGTAGAAATATCACGAATTGACCAATCAATTGATGGCAGAGTATTTCTGCGCATACAAACAGGAAAAGTTTGGAATATTTTAACAAGTTGTTAGCATTATTTTTGTTATAACTCAAAAAGCGCATCTTCGATTTTAACGAAAATTTTTTGGTTAAAGTACATACGTTGAGCATTATTGTGTAATTTTTTGGTTGGTGTAAATATAATATTACTGTATTAATGATTTTTTTTTATATTTTTGTCTGTTCTTCTATGTTAAAAATTGCGTAAAAATGTGAAAAAATATATAATATGAAATAATATATTCTTTATAGTTGGCTTTGGTTTTATTTTTTAACTTTTATATTTTTGAGAAAAACGCATTTGAAAAATAGAGGCGTTAGCGCATACTTTCCCGATTATCTCAAGGACAGTTGAAGGTCAGGGACTAAAAACACTCTATATTGCATTCTGATGGTAAGTCTCATTACCACATATGTTATTTCAAACATCGGACGTGGGGGGGGGGCATTTCGCTATGCTTATTCGGCTAGACCCTTTAATTGAAAATATTCCTGTTTTTACTGTTACTGGCTCGAAATAAATTTGTATAACATGAATATGTGAAATAAGTAAAGATCTTCTAAACGTATCAACTTCCTACTAATGAAAAAAACGTATAAGGAGGTCTGATACCTTATTTAACACAGCCAGTTTACTGTCATTTAAGAAATTAAGAAAACAACATGGAATTGATAATGCTCTTTATTTATTTTTTATTTCACTATTGTGAAAAAAAAAAGAATTCAAATCTTTGTAAATGTAATTATAAAATTAAGATCTTTTCGAATATTTTTTTCATAATGAAAGATGATGGAGTATAGGTCGTTATTTTTCTTTTCAATCTGAGTGAGAATACTATTGTTAAGGGTCAAAGATACTAACGGCATTGTTTGTTCTCGCTGGTCAATTCTGTCTGAGGGTCATGTGAATTTCGTTGCTGATTATAATAACAAAGGAGAAACGATACTCTTTGTGCTATTTGCGGCGATAATTGGAATATTAAAGGCTTCGTATATCTTATTCGGCTTGTTTCTGCATTCACTCATTAGGACAAATCCCAAAAGCAGAACTATTTTTAAAAAGTACCAATTATGACTATTCTGAAAAAGTTTTTAAATGTGTTTTGATCCAAAATTGCAAAATTATTTTCATAGACACTTTAAAAAAAGTTTTATAAAATGATATTAAGTTAGCATTCTAATTCAAATTACTAACAACTGATTTGTTTTTTTATATATACCTGTCAACGCAACACGTAAAGGATTGTCGTGGGGGGGGGGGGATTATGGTGGTATACGCTGTATACCTTCTGGATTTTAAAAAAAACTCCGTATACCCTCTGTTTCTCAGGTTTCTCAGCTTTCTATAGCGTATACCACTGGCATTTATCCTTTGCATATAAAGTATACCCTCTGACTTTTTTACGACGCAATTACAGTACTTCACAATTACAGTACTGACTATTGGTTAATTAAAATAGTTTTGTGGATTTGTTTTCCAAAAGGTTGAAAGGGAAATTTTGAAAGTTTTTATGTAGAATAAGATTATTTTACAGATTTGCATTAAGGATGAGGGGGAGGGGGGCAGTTATTTGAAATCTGTCTAAGAATATCTGAAGTATTTATGTGTGGAGGGATAAAATACATTTCGTGACTGTGGCTGAAAGTAACGCCTACTTAATTTAAAGAAAGGCCTAATGAAATTATCTAAATTGTATTCTATTTTCAAGTGGACATTATTATATATAAAATCAGTACATTCTACGTGTTTTTCGCGGAACGGGGCCACACTGCCTATCCTACTTTAAAAAATTTGAATCACAGTATTCAGGTCCGTGCAGTCGTACATTAGTATATATATATACAGGGTGATTCATAATGAATGGGCCAAAAAGAATAACGCAGTGTGACTGCCGTAATGGATTTATTCAGCCGAAACAAATTTATTCTGCAGCTACAATTATACAAGTTTTATTTGGTAACAAGGAAAAATCATCGAATGACGAACTAGCCGCTAGAGGCGCTGTTAAACAAAATGTCGTCCATGCAGGAGAAAGCTTACTACGAAAGCCACGTTCCACTTATTATGTGGTAAAGTTAATCGCCATAATTTGCGATTTTGGGGCACGGAAAATGCCCATGTAACATTTGAACATCAGCGTGATTCTCCCAAGGTGAACGTTTTCTGCGCTTTATCAAACAGTTGTGTTTTTGGTCCATTTTTCTTTGCTGAAAAACGGACCAGATCTAACGCCCTGTGATTTTTTTCTCTGGGGTTTCGTTAAAGACAAGGTGTTTGTGCCTCCACTTCCTCAGAACTTAGAGGAACTGAAGCAGCGGATAACTGCAGTGTTGAACTCCATCACAGGGGATATGCTATCACGAGTGTGGCAGGAGCTTGATTACCGTGTAGACATTTGTCGTGTCACCGGAGGGGCACATATTGAACACCTGTAGAAACTTGAATAAATGTAGTTTTGAGGTAAATTTGAATTTTCTAAATATATTGATTACAACGTTCACGATCATGTTTTCTTTTTGTCCCATTCATTATGAATCACCCTGTATATATATCTCCCTGTCTCGGAGCGACACTTAAGTTCGCCCCATATCTACGCGACGGTTCTTTTATCGGCTTCTTTGATGTAGGGAATCTTTGTCGTACTGCAAAATAATGCGAAGAATAGCGGAGGAGGGTCCCTGCCATTTTTATTACTTCCCCTGGAAAAAATTTCTTTTGTTAATTTTGTGCGCTCTGCGCTTCCAAACCTATAAGAGCACTAAAAAATATTCCAACTGAGCATAGAGCCTTTGAAAAGGAAAGTCCAGAGAAATATTTTATGACTCTTGCCGCAGAATTGGATCTGTGCCAAGCCTTAAGACTCCGATCACAGGCTGGATGGAACCTTAAGGCTTGTGCAGATCCCATTTTCCGATTCTGCGACGAGAAGTCATACATTATTTCTCTGGACTTTATTTTCCAAAGGCTCTGCGGTCAGTTGTGACCTTTTTCTTTGCTAATCAAAGGTTTGGAAGAAATTTTCTCAAAAACAACAAAAGATATTCTCCCTAGGGTAGGTGATAAACATGTAAGGGACCCTCCTCTCTTGCAGAACAACAAAGATTCTCCATATCAAAGAAGCCAAAAAATGTTCTTGCAATTTGGTCAAAATGTCAACATAGGAAAAAACAACAACAGAAAAGTTCCTCAATATATCTCGCTATTTTCTCCCAAAGGGATATTTGAGGCTTGGGAAAATGACCGGAAACACAAAAGATATGCTTTGTACATAAAAGTGTTTTGTAAAATGAAACAAAAAATGCACATTCAATGATATAAGAAACTCTCAGGAACGGTAAACTTCTATGATATTGTTAAGCATCGGTCAGTTTTGGTCATATTTCTATAAGAGGTATGCTTTCATGGAGGACTTGTGAAGAGAAGGTTACCCGAATTATTGTTCTCGTATAAGGAAAACCCTCAAAACCTTGCAGTCACTCCGCCGAGACCGCGCTGATTTTGAACACGCGAACATCGGCTCAAGCTCCTCATTATATGGTCAGAATGCTAACCACTGGGCTGAGTAGACTCATAAACTCCTATATTTCTAGCTCTTAATATTATAATTTGTATATATATACAAGATGCAATATGTTATCTATCTCCGACCTTTAATTTCTCAACCGTTGGTCGTAGACATATAGTTTCGATGACAAAAACGTTTTAAATGAAGTAAATATTCATGTTGGGGCATTGTTTAAAGTAAAAAATCAATTTTATAAAAATATACGAAATCTAACTTTTTTTACGGTCCCCCAATCCGTATAGTTATACTTAGTAAAAGTTTACACATATAACAGATATAACACAAACAGTTTGCCTTCTATACTACAAAAATTGACGCAGTTATCAAATTTCAAAGTTTGAGATTTTTACACATGATTTTGTCTTTCATTGAGGGATCAGTTAAAAAATGAATTAAAGAAATTAGAGATCGAATTCAGGGTGACTAAATAAGATTCACAGAGAAATAAAGACAAAACATAAAACAATACTAAGTATCTTTGACACCTTGGGGAGCAGAAACATCATTTGAGACAATGGGATGAAGTAAGTGATGGTCCTTTTTCCTAGTTTCTGATTTCGATAATAATGTTCCGTCAAAATCCTGTAAATTATTATGGGATGCTTTTTTGATTGCATGAAATATATTTTCACATTACCTAAAATTCTTAGCCATTTTATACGATTCTTAACTATTTTAAACGATTCTTAGCTATATTAAACGACTTTTGTTTTAAAAAATTAAAAGAAATGTAATTACATTTATTTAGAAATATTTGTGAAAAATCTAAAAGTTGATTTTCACATGTAAAATATTAATTTGTAAGAAGAATCGATGTATCGGATGTAAAAATGAATATATCGATATATACTGAGAATCTAACATCTATATTTTTGGTCAGAATCTATTATGTCAAAATCTATATTTTTGGCCTGAGATTATATTTTGCTGCCATCCTCAGCAGTAATATTTACTGGAAATATAGTTTTCACCAAGTCAACATTGTATAAAATAGATTATTTAACCATGTTGAAAGAGAACATTGTCGCAAGCATTGAGAACTTGGACTTGTCAAGAAGCTGGTCTGCCAACACAACAATGATCCTAAGCACACATGAACAACGATGAAAATATATGGCTGTTATATCTAACGCCTAAGCCTTTGGACCGCTTACACTGCAAATTCCCAACACACATTGGGAACACATTTGGAACACTTTGATTAAAAAAACTGTTCCAGTTACCTTAATGTGTGCTGAATGTGTTCCCTTAATGTGTTCCGAATATGCTCCGCTATAAAGAATATGTTTTGAATGTGTTCCGAAAGTGTTCTGCTCAGGATATCTGTTAAATATAACTTGGGAATACATTTGAGAACTGATTGGGAGAACATTTGGACACACATCTGAAATCATCGCTTTCAAAAAGTGTGCTAGAAAGTGTGCTGAACAAAAGAAGTGTTCTCAGAAGTATTCTAAAAACTATTCCAAAAAGTACGCTTCAACGTGTTCTAAAAAAGGTGACAAAATAAGTGTTCTAAAAAGTGTTCCGAAAAGTGTATAACGATTTGCAGTGTAACCCCAATGTGATTCTCAATAACTCAAATTCAACTTCAAGTGAAACAACTCTTTCGGACACAGCCGCAAAAGTAGGTTGATATCTTTATTTTTTTTATTTGTTTTATTTTAAGATACATACATCAGATTTAATACAAATTAAACAAATTGGCCTCCCTTCTTCTAAGTTCACAATTTTGGCGAGAATGTAATTGAATGAAAAGTGAATACCAGATATAATTAAATGCATTTGAAGCAATACTGTCAAAAATGTTATTTTTTTAAATTATAATTTAAAAATTACCCGTAGGCCAAACCATTCAATAACCCAAACCATTCAATGAATGCCATTGATAACTACTGTGTGTTCCTTTAACGAACTATAAGAATAACATGCTTCTTTATCAAATTCATTCAAGATACTTGAAAGATCAATTACAATACACTGTCCAAATTAGGTTGGAATTCGTTCAGTATTTCAGACGTTATCGTGATGACAAGTTTTGCTTATTTTGCTTTTGTGTGTCCCTGTAAACGAACTAAACTAGCTACATACTTGATTAAATAACTCATCTAACATATTTGCAAGATGTCCTTGAATAAGTTCGTAATGATTTGGTATTTCGAATGTTTTCGTGATGACAAATTTTGCATATTTTTTGCTTTTGTGTGTCACTGTAAACAAATTATAAAAGATACATACTTGGTTAACGAACTTATTTAAGATACTGGCAAGAGCGGTACATTGTCCAAATTAAGTTTGAATTGACTCAATATTTTGCACGTTATCGTGATGAAAAGATTTTCATTATATATAGATAGATACATAGATAGATACGGATACTTTCGATTTTAGATATTTTGTCGAATGCCCAGAGAAATACTTGACAAATTTCTCTGGAACTTTGGGAATGAAAAGAACAGGTTTGACTTCATATTTTTCAACGAACATTTAATCACGAGGGCAATAAGTGGACCAACAGCAAATTGAATGAAAAATAATAATATTTGCGGTCACCTTGTAAAATAAAATTCTCCAAATGATCTGTAGCATATGACTATGTAGATCTTGTACAGCATTCGTGTTCATTTGTGTAAGAATAGTAAATCTGTTCATAAAGATATAAAAATTTCTTTAAAATAATGAAGGCTTTGGCATGTTTTTTGTTTATACCCTGCAGGGTTTTCAACCAAATTTAACGCCACTTTCAGAAAATTTGATAAAATACAATAGAAACAATATACAGCAATTAGAATATAAAAAGTTAAATATTTGGTGAAATACGGGCATTTGTATGAAATAATTTTTAATTGCGCATGCGCGAACGATAAGGATTTTTTTTTCTTTTTTTTTTAAAGCATAACGTAGTTGTCTACATAAAAAAGGCTATTCGTGAACATTCAGAACGTTATCGACGATACAGAGAGCTGAATTTTAGTTGCTTTATCATAGCTGAATCATAAGGGATTTTCCCCAAATTGCCATTTTTCATTTTTTATTTATTAAATTTTCATTTATTATCGATATTTTAGTTCTTTTTCGAAGAATTGTCAGAACGAGCCCATTAAAACAAAAGAAAAAATATCAAAATTGAAGCATCCGTTCCAAAGCTACGCGTTGATATACGTTTAATACTAACAATACCTTTGTTGAAAGTCAGTAAATTAAAATTGACAATTTGTAGTAAATTCCGTATCATCCAGCTACTTTTAGAATGTAACTTAAATCCAATTCACAATATCGCGGATATCTTTCTAAAATGTCACGATATTTCACTGTGCTTTTTATATGAGTTGTCGTATATACTTGCCTACTAAAGCAATTTTATTATCGCTCGCGCATGCGCAGTTAAAAATTACTCCATATATTTGTTGATATTTCATCAAATATTTATTATATTTATGTTGTAATAATAGCATCATGTTTCTACTGTAATTTGTCAAGTTTCCTGAGAGTGACATTAAATTTGGTTGAAAACCCTGCATCTATACTAATAAAAGAAAGTTTCGCTCTGAGTGTGTGTTTGTTTGTCTGCGATGGCTAGGAAAATCTAGCGCACCTAGAAGTCTGAAAATTTAGATTTAGGTAATCCAAACCCTCTATTGGTGC
The DNA here is from genome assembly GCA_963931845.1 of Maratus michaelseni. Taxonomy (NCBI): domain Eukaryota; kingdom Metazoa; phylum Arthropoda; class Arachnida; order Araneae; family Salticidae; genus Maratus; species Maratus michaelseni. The sequence continues at coordinate 281,698,106 of OZ007586.1, forward strand.
ACCTGAGTATCAGAATTTTAATATTTTGAAAATTAGAGTAGTTATTAATTTAAAACTGATCAAAGATGAGAAACAAAAAAGCACTCCACCGAAATCAGCCCGCGCATGCTCAGAAACCTTTTTTATCATACCTTTCGTGAAGAGAAGCAAATCGCCAGTCAGCCCATTTGTTTTTGCCTTTTTCTAAATTCGTCACGGGCGAACGGCCGTAAATACAGAAACACAGTCTACATATTCTCAAAGAAGGTACTTTTACGTCTCGACCTATTTGGTTGGTTAGACAAATTTTCAAATTTAACCCTTTCAAAAAAATTATCAAAAAGCGTCGAATTCATGTTTTTTATTTTCTCTCATTTTCCGAGCCTCGCATCCACCGGACTACAACAGATACGGAAAAACTAAGTTCACCAAATTAAAGATATGACTTTTTCCTTTTCGAAGCCTCTTTTGGTTTTAAAAAATACGAAAGTTAACTCTTCGTTAAAATATATTTTCTGTACGCCATTTCGCAATTTTCGGGATTTTGCCGATTTTTAAAAATTCGTATCGGCGGTTCTGAGCAAGTTACGAAAAACTAAAAATACCAAACAAAATTTCCATTTTTGTTATCTGCAATTGTTTTTGAAAAATACGAATATTAATCCTTTAAAAAAATTCGCGCGCAGGACTCACTTTTGCAAATTCTGATTTTCTACGATATATAAAATCACTCATCGGCTCTCTAAAATAACCAAACAAAAAACAAACACACTTAAGGGTATCTACGTTCTATAGGATTTAGGCAGAAACCTTTAGTTAAAAAAAATAACGTTAACACTTTCGAAAACGTTTTTACCACAGGTCAATTTCGCTTTTTTAACGATTTCTTCTATCTTTAAAAATTCAACTGTGTGTTTATAAACACGATACGAAAAACTAAAATTACTGGACCTAATCTACGTTTCTTTGCTTTTTAAAATCTGGTATTCGTTTTGAAAAAAATAATTTTAACCTTCCGAAAAAAATTCGTTTCCAAAACTCACTCACGCGATTTTTGTTTTTCGGCCCAGGTTTAAAAATCGGCGTCGACTCGGGAAATACGAATACGGACAAATAGGACGTACCAAATCATAGACACATTCATTTTCTTCAAAACGCACTGTTGGGTTTTAAAAAATATCTACATTAACCCTTTCGAAACTGGTCATTTACGTAACCCACTTTCGCGATTTCCTCTATTTTGGCAACGTTTACCAGTGGTTAAATTTCATTTCTACTAGGAAATCTGATTGGGTCGAGTGATCTGAAAAGGCCTCTTCCAGAATAGACTGCGCTCCCTGGCGGTGGAAGGTAGAACTACAGGAGTATCTCTGGTTCTATGTGCCCGAGTACGACGGGGTTTGGCTCATTCGACTTGATATCTATAGCCTTAAATATTTTAGTTGCACTTTTTACCGTCAGGGTGCACTTTCCGATCTCGGGTTCTATGGTCTCGATTACGACGGGGTTTTCCTCATTGCACTTGATTTCGATACCCTTCAGATTTCAGTCATATTCGTATAGAATATATTGTTATTATCACGGGCCCGGACAACGCCGGGTGGGTCAGCTAGTTGTATAATAAAATAATCGGTCAAGTACGAGTATAATCGCACTCAAAGGGTTCCGTACAGTAAATGTATTAATTACTATTTATTAATTAATAAACTTCTACTACCCTTAATTTTTTCCTAATTTATTTTCAGTCGATTCCGAAATAGGAGGGGGGGGGGGGACATATTTGTCAAGTATACTTTCTACGATATCTCTGAAAATATGATACCTAAAATTATAACAAATATACTTTTGAGTTTGATTTTACAAGATCTTTCGAACGATACCCTACGCGATATATGAAAAGAAAGTTATTTTAAGTAACTTAATTAATATCTCGGCTAATCACCAACAATCTTTTTCTAAAATAATTATCAAATATCCTTGGATGATTCTGCGTCGATAGATACCTCAAGCGCTCGTCAACTCTCCCGCTGACCGCCGGTGTGTAACAGAAAAATACGTTTTTTTCAAAAGCTATATTACCTAAGAAAATCGCTATAGTTTTCCTGCAAGGTGTTAATAAACTCCTACTACCTTAATTTTTTAATAATTTTACTTTCAGTAGATTCGGAAATAGAGGGGGGGGGGACATATTTTTGCAGTGCATTTTCGACGATATCTCTGAAAATACAATATCTAAAATTAAAACAAATATACTTTTGAGTTTGAAATTACGAGATCTTTCTTACAATACCCCACATGATACACAAAAATAAAATAATTTTCTTTCAAGTAACTTAATTAGCCCCCTAAATTTTCCCTAAACATATTTGTGAATCGCTAATAATCTGAAAGAATGTGGGTAAAAAGGCTTCATAACTTTCTCAAGTTTAAACTTTCCACGTCCCAAAGTTTACGAGAAAATGATGGTGACAGACGGACGGACAGACACAGGAGTGATCTTATAATGGTTCCGTTTTTACTTTTTAAGTACAAAACCCTAAAAACATGAGGAAGTTTCTTAATTTTTTTTAAAGAAATCTTTATATATCCAGGAATATACGTGCAATTGTTACACAAATGAAGACAAATGTTATACAAGAACTACATAGTCACTTGCTACAGCTGCAGATATTTTCGAGCGTTTTATTTTACAGTGTGATAGAAAATATTATTTATTTATTCAATTTGTTGTTGGTCCTCGGATTTCAATCGCGATCAAACCTTCCCTGAAAATATGAAGTCAAACATGTACTTTATATTTCTGAAGTTCCAGCAGAATTCGTCAAGTATTCCTTTAGATATTCCACAAAACGTCTAAAATCGAAAGTGTCCGGTGGCTTTTGGCAATATAGCGGCTATATACAGGGTGTCCCATAAATAGCGCCAAAACTCTGTACAGCCAGATTCCTCGTTGGGAGTACATAAAAAATGTCCAAAGAACTGTACCTGTGCGATCTCATAGTTTACGAGAAAAATACGAAAAACAAAGTATGACGTCATAGCCGGTGCAAGGAAAAAACTCTGTATTGAACACATCAACAGCAGTATTTGCATATATTTCCAGACGATAACGTTCAAAACGTTCGCTGCGCATATTGCGTCATGCATGCGCGCGCCATTGAAATCGTATTTAAAAGACTTCTTGCAGCTACCGGTATTCTTAGCATAGTTATCATGTATTCCGTTCATGAATATTGCGACATGTATTTGATGTACGGCCAATTTAATGGACTCTCTCATCCATTCCACGGCGCGATCAGGCCTGCCTCGATATGCACGGCGGACACTTTGAATATCTGCCTTTATAAGTTGCAAATACTGCTGTTGATGTGTCACAAAAAAAGTTTTTTTCTTGCACCGGCTGTGACGTCTTACCTTGTTTTTCGTATTTTTCTCGTAAACTATGGATCGTACAAGTACAGTTCTTTGGCCATTTTTATGTACTCTCAACGAGGAACCTGGCTGCGTAGAGTTTGGGCGCTATTAATGGAACACCCTGTATAAACAAAGTGATTGCAATAGGTCTATTTCTAAAGAAATCAACCTAAAAGAGTTAAAAAAATTAATAATGCAAATCGAATTAACCTGTAATGTAAGAATGTTCTAAAATGTGGCCCGAAATAACAGGAAATCTGGTGGAATAGATGCTTAGAAGATTAAAGGTGTTAGAATGCAAATTAAAGCCGACCAAATATTAATTAATAAAAATAATTTACTTTTTACACTTAATTTTTGTAATCATCATTTTCTGTTTAGTTTCTGTTAAACCATGAATATGGATATACTTTTGGTTAAATTTAATTATTTTTCTTTTATTCTGTTTTGGTTTAATGTTTAGAAGTTGTTAAAACTTCTTACTAAAAATTATTTAATTCTGCATCATCACTTTTTATTATAAGTCAGTAATATATATTTGTAATAAAACCTTTAATATGTAAAAAATGGGCGTTTTACTTTTTTTTGGCGCTTACTTTTTAAAAATTTTTCAAAGAAAGTATTACTTATTAACAAGGATAAATTTTGTTTATTTGGCTCCGATGACGGAAATCTAGTTTGGTGGGAAAAAATCAAAACAGCTTCACAATCTTCATATGTGATTCTAAGAGTGAAACAAAGTGATGGTAGTATTTTGGTTTGGTGCTCTTATGGCTTAGAGTCGAAGTTGTAAACTGGTAGTAATTGACGAAAAACTTGATGCAAGAAGGTATGTAGGCATTTTCCGAGATTATTTTATTGAAAATTAGTCAGATTTTGGAATCAAAGACGACTTATTGTTCGAACAAGACAACAATTCCATACATAAGCAAAAATAACAAAAAAAAAGTAATATATTTCGTATGCTTCAAATACTTACCCATTCACCAGATCTTAATCTGATTGAGAATTTATGGTCATTGTTGGGTGAAAAGGTTAAGAAAGAACACTTTTTAAATGAATTCGAATTTCAAAACATTGTTTTGAAAAGTGGCAAGATATATTTTCATGATTATAATGATAATAAAAAGTTGGTAGAATGAATCATAAGAGGACTACAATCTGCTATAGACATACAGACGATAACAGATTGTTTACAAATTAATAAATATTAACTATTGTATTTTTTTTCAAACAAATTATAGCTCTTTGCATAAATGGTAAAATATCCCCCCCCCCCCCATACACACCATAAAAAATTGCACATTTCGTATTTTAGACATTACTGTTAAATATTCTCTTACTTTTTTTCTTTTTTATTTGTGAGTTCAGTGCATTTATTTTGGAAAAATATACATTCGAATTTATAATTAATTACAAATGACAACAAAAATGTTCCTTGTTCAAATTCTATTTTCTGTCACTGATGTAGATATATAAATACGGGTGATCCAAGAGTCACAAAATAAATAAAAAATATACGAAAAAGTATTGGCAGCATGATGGCGTGCACAGAAATGTAAAGAAAGTCATTGGAGTTTTTTTTAACAACGGAAATTTTATTGACCGAAATATTTTTGATAAAATTTTGACGGAAATTTTATTTACATTTGCCACCAACAAGTGGCATATCGCAGTTTGTACTGCAGTGCAGCACAGTTTGCGACGCAATTAGGATTACAAATGTTTAGTTTTCTGGATTGCATTGGTGGGAATAGCTGTCAAACGTGACAAGATATTCTGCAGAGCATCGAAAGGGATTTCTATTATAATTCCTGCCACACGATGGCTTAAATAGCGGCAGACAGCAGGTTTTGGACTACCAATGTGCTAGCTGTCGGTGACAAATTCAGATATTCTAGTAATAATTTTTTTGCTGTCAAAAAATCCAATGATTTTCTCTATGTTTACATAAAAACAATATCATGCTACTGTCTATGCTTTTCGAATTATTGAATTTTTATTTCTTCTGTGACTTTTGGATAACCCTGTATATTAAAGTGAGGAAACATAAATTTATTAAAGTGAATTGAAATACTGTTTGTAATACATTGTTGTAAATTAAAGATTCGTCCTTTGTAGAAGTATTTGAATATAATTTATAATTATCAGATTTGACGTGTTTTATCCCTTTAAGTCCGATAAGTTGGGGGAGAATTCTGTAAACGAGAGATAGTGTATTTTTTAAACTACTAAATAAAAACCCATCTGTACAAAATTTTTTATCTAAACTAACTTTCTCATATTTTTATTCATAGTTAACACAATCCGTTAAGATCATATAACGAGCTAGAGGAAGCCACAAAATTACGTAAAACTGAACTTAAAGGATTATACACTCAGGCTTAAAGGATTACATTGGGTACTTCTGACTTACTGCACCAGTTTTAAATTTTCTTCGTTAAATCAGGTATTAAGAATAATCTTTACACTGTTTTTTTCACTCAGTGCAGAAACTAAATTTCTGTATTTTTTTTACTTGATGGTGTCATGTGCAGATACTCTCATAAAGAAAACGAACTTTTGCTTATTTTGTAAACTTCCCTTCAGCGGATTCCCAGATAAAGAATATCCCTCTTCATCTCTCTGTTACCCTGAAAATGAAAATTTATGCTATCATGTTATCATCATTCTAAAAATCCAAAAAGATGCACAGAGTGTTCCAACAGGACCGCATAAACTGTACAATAGAGGGTGGGGGTTCTGAGTACATAAACAATGACAAAAGAAACAAACTTCTAGAATCCTTATTTCTTAAGAAAATGAGACAAAAATGTTTGCATTCTCAACATGTCAACTACCGCACCGAAGTTAGTTTTAATGGAAGCATGAACATTGGTACTTTCATTGTAATATATTATGTTCACATGAACAGATGCTCAGCTAGCACGCGCCGTTGAATGGTTACCCAAAAAGATAGATTCAACAGAGATGCATCTACGGACTTATGTAAACGCCACGATGGTAAGTGGGATTGAATCGATCGTTCCACGTCTCGCTGGAACGCCACGAAAACCACGGTTTTCACGCCTGGAGAATTTGACATTGAATGAATCCTGTGCTATACCAATTGCATATACAGTTTTATTGAATACTTATCAGGTTTTTTAACTGTTTGTGGCTGATTTTCTGTTTTTTTTTTCTTTTTTCGTCGATTGACAGTACATTGTTAAAAATTTGCAGCAAGCTGTCCAGTCATTTGACCGTTTTGGCGGAAAAGGCTTACATAACCGTAATTTATCTATATTCTGGCCGTATTATTGCTTATTTTATGGTCAGAATATAGTTAAATTACGGTTATGTAGCCGTTTTTTACAAAAACTGTCAAATGACTGGACAGTTTGCTGCAAACTTTTAACAGTGTAGATGCATGAACTGAAGAGGTAACGCGAATCGTTACGAAACGTCTTTAAATTGTGATTTTCATATGTTTTTAGCCATTTTATTTTATTAATAGTATAAAAAAAAGTCTGGTTTTGAGAAATTTTGGTCTTTAATACCAACTATATTGCATATAGAAAAGCAAAAGCTGAAGTTGGAAGAGTGGGGCGTAAAATCCAACGTAAATCCTAGATTAAATGCATTTCTAACATAAACTCCAATACTTCAAATAAAGTTCTCTGGAAAAGAGTGTAAAACTGTATGACCATGTACTCTGAAAATTAATAATCAATATTAAAACACAATTGTTAACCCATATCATCTTCTAAAAGCAGCTGAGACAATAGCAAGAACCATTGCAGTTAATTCTAGCTCTGACTCATATCCAGAGCCTTTTTATCATACAAAAGACCATTAGGCTTAACTATAATTATTTTGTGGGGTGGGCCCCACAAAATACAACCTGATAAGTTCTGTGTGTGTGTGTGTGTGTGTGTGTGTGCGTGCCTGCCTGCGTGTGTGTTGGAAAATATCTAATAAACTCGCATTGGGACCAAACTCGTTAATTTAATGAAAAATTTGAATTAAAATTAGTAACAACTTATTATTAAAATTAATAGACAAGAATATTGTGGTATTGCAATTTTTAAGATGACCGTTGTTGATAGACAATATTACTATCGACTGTGTAATTGCAGTTTTTAAAATTACCAGACGTTCGAAGACAGTCCCAGCTTTAGGTTTAATATCCGGGTGTCTCAACACATTTCTTTAATGTCCTGGATTTCAATAGAGGCCCTAAACTATCCAAATTCAGCTTTAAACAAGAACGAAAAATCATGCGTCAAGCATAGATTATGTAACACTTTCCATCTCTTCCAAAATAATTTTACAAATAATTACCGTTTATATAAGGTGAGATATAATATATAAATAAGCAATTTGGAAACGCATAACATATTTAAAACCCAACTTCAGGAATTATTAACAATATTCGGAAAAATATCCGAATTCTTTTGTGCAGCCCTGTATATGATCTATAGATTTGTATATATGTTACATAGAACGCTAAATTTCAGTTCAGATAGGAAACGCGTAGCACAGTTTAAAATTTCCCTTTTGGAATTTCCCTCAATAAACGTAAATGTACTCTGGAGCTTTTGTGCTGTCCTGTATATGATCAACAGAATTTACACATACCAAGTAATAGACAAAAAGTGAGTTAAATTTAAAATCGCGTTCAGCAACTTAAAACGCACTTCCAGGAATTATTGTTAACAGACAGTAGAGAATTATTTTGCGTGTCCCTGTAAATGAATGATGACTGCTATGCACACAATATTCTCCAGTAAGCCTCTTGTAATGCACCTTAGTGATATATATATATATAAATTTCAATGCGTTTAAATAGTGAAACATTATTTAAATAAACCGTAAACGATTTTTCTCCATAGACGTAATGTAACGAAATTCTTTTGACTGTCCCTGTAAAGTAACTATAAGTGCTATGCACACCATATTCCATATTAAGCTTCTTGTAATGCACCTTAGTGATATATATCAATTACAATGTGTTTGAAATTGTGTAACATCATTAAAATAAACCGCAAATGATTTTTCCCCATAGACCGTAATGTAACGGAATTTTTTTGAGTGTCCCTGTAAAAAAAACTATAAGTGCTACACACTTCAGTTGAAATAAGAACATGATATAGATAACGACAACAACATATAAAAATTTCAGGACAATCCGAGCATATTTACGGGAGTTAGAGCACGGACAGACGGCAGACGGGCAGACAAACCGAAGTCATAAAAACTTTTCAACTAGGTTGGAAAGTGTTAATAAAAAAACTATAAGTGGCACACACTTCAGTTGAAATAGGGAACATGCTATATATAACGACAACAACATATAAAAAATTCATGACAATCCGAGCATATTTACGGGAGTTAGAGCATGGCCAGACGGCCAGACAAACCGAAGTCATAAACACTTTTCAACTAGGTTGGAAAGTGTTAAAAATGAATATTTTGATTCTTACCAAATTCCACTTCTGTGTTAACAAAATGTTGAAATACTTCACTCTGAGTATTAAAATGCCGTAAAACCTGTGAAAACGAAACCTCTCTAAGATTTGTCCTGTCTTAGGAAAAATTTCGTGGTTCCAACTAAAGGAATTATACCTGTTAATACTGTAACTTTTTTAATGTGTAGACGTTTTCAGATCTCTTGTGATTTTGTACAGGTAAAGTAAACTGAATCTATTTATTTTAAGAATGAAATTTAGAGAAAATACTTCTGGAAGTCATTAACGTAAATTTTAAATTTGTTTAAAAATTCTAAAACTGAGAAAAAGAATGTTTTGAGGAGGTTCAAGAAAAAGTTTTTATATCAGGGGGCAGTGGAGTCAACATTTCAGTTTTGCGTCATGGCATTTGTTCACTGAAAATTGGATAGCTTAAGCGACTTTATTTTTTAACTTTTTAAAAATATATATTTATTTCGATAGTATCAAATCACTTATTTGAATTTAGAATTAGACTTCAGATAGTCTAAAAGTGAGATATTACAATACTTGATCATCAAAGACTTTAGAAAAAAAATATAAATAATGGTTTAACATCAATATTAACATCAATATTAATTTAATTTAGCATTTCAATGGACAAAGATTATACAAAATTTCTGATTAAATTAAATAGAAAAAGAAATAATAACACCCTACGTTATTTTATGGCCAACCTGTACCACTGTTGCTATTATTATGAAACCCTTTTCATTTGGCTCTTTATAATGAAACTTTTTCAAATGACCAATTAATAAATGCAACAAATGTTTGTCCTAAAGAGTGATAGATAGTAAAAACTAACTGCATTAGAATTGATGATAAAATTTAAAGCGGTAATCTTTCGCATTTTAATGCCTACTAATCATAAATGACATAGTAAATTTCCAATGTACTGTAATAACTTCATTTGAACTATAAAACATAACTTATAATCCCTAAGCAAAGGTAATTAGTAAGTTTATTGCAAAAAATTAAAGCTAAGGATTGCTAAAATTTACTGAATTACTAAAATTACCAAAATATGTTAATATTTCTAATGCAGTCTTCGTTCATTTTCTTTTTTTTACATATAGTTTTTAATCAGCTTACATGTTTTATCTTTTCTTTCTCTTCTACAATATCAAACTTAATCTTTTGAAATTTTTGTATTTTCGTTACTAAGTACAAACAAAATCCATCCTTGAATATCCATTAGTCGATTTAAAATGTTTTTTTATAACTTTATCTACATAAATTATCGTTTTATTTCAACTATAGAGATTAGAAAATTGAAAAAGAGGTTTAGAGTTGTTCTTTGCTAACATTCTGCTACCTCTAATTATCATCGCATTTATTTAGCTGTTTTGTAAAAGAAAAAGGTTCAAAATATTTATAATGTTCCTGTATCAATTTACATATGTTTAAGATGCTAAATACTGGTATTAATCATAAGAAACGCAATAAAAAGCATATACATTTGAATATGTTTTTCATCTTTCATGAATATTTCTACTAGTATTATAAAATAAAGGAGCGAAATAACAATTTTTGCTGCCTTTAGAATATTCAAAGCTATAGTTTAAATTTCTTGAAGCCCAATGCGCAATTTCATTCGGAGCCCCTCCCCCCAACTACTTATATATATATATATATATATATATATATATATATATATATAATTTAGTTGAACCGCCCGGCGTTGCCAAGGACCGTGATAATAACCTTAAATATACCAAAATCAGTGTTGAACGATTTATTATATTTAAACCCACTGCTTTCAGTAGTGTACACCCTCAATTTTGTATGATTTTTTTTCAAATGGAAATCTTGCAAACAAACTTAGCTGCTTTCGGCTGCATACACATCTTCAATCACACTTACCCACTTGTTTCATGAAACTAGTCAGATGTGCCAATCCCTAAACTTCCGTCTTTCTTATACATGTTAATACTTCAAAAAGCGCAATTTTTAACACTTTCCAACCTAGTTGAAAAGTGTTTATGACTTCGGTTTAACTACCGTCTGGTCGTCTGGCCGTGCTCTAACTCTCGTAAATATGCTCGGACTGCCCTGCAATTTTTATATGTTATTGTTGCTGTCTGTAGCATGTTCCCTATTTCAACTGTAGTGTGTAGCACTTATAGTTTTTTTACAGGGACACTCAAAAGAATTCCGTTACATTACGGTCTATGGGGAAAAATCATTTGCGGTTTATTTTAATGATGTTACACAATTTCAAACAAGTTGTAATTGATATATATCACTAAGGTGCATTACAAGAAGCTTAATATGGAATAGGGTGTGCATAGCACTTATAGTTACTTTACAGGGACAGTCAAAAGAATTCCGTTACATTACGTCTATGGAAAAAAATCGTTTGCGGTTTAATTAAATAATGTTTCACTATTTTAAACGCATTGAAATTTATATATATATATCACTAAGGTGCATTACAAGAGGCTTACTACAGAATATTGTGTGTATAGCAGTCATCGTTCATTTACAGGGACACACAAAATAATTCTCTACTGTCTGTTAACAATAATTCCTGAAAATGCGTTTTAAGTTGCTGAACGCGATTTTAAATTTAACTCACTTTTTGTCTATTACTTGGTGTGTAAAAATTCTGTATTTCATATACAGGGCAGCACAAAAGTTCGCGAACACATTTCCGTTTATTGACAGAAACTCCAGAAGGAGAATTTTAAACTGTGCTACGCGTTTCCTAACTAAACTAAAATTTAGCATCCTATGTAGTATATTATACAAATCTATAGATCATATACAGGGCTGAATAAAAGTATTCGGATATTTTTCCGAATATTGTATATGTTGGAAATTCCTGAAATTACGTTTTTAAATATGTTATGCGCTTTCCAAATTGTTTACTTAGATGTTATCTTTCAGCTTATTAAACGGTAATGATTTGTAAAATTATTTTGAAAGCGTTGGAAAGTGTTACATAATCTATGCTTGACGCATAATTTTTCATTCTTGTTTTAACTATGCAGTTTAGAAACAATCCAGGGGTCATTACAGGTCCGTGGAAAAGATGAATTAAAGTAGGGGCAAGAGGCAGAAAGTCCAGACAACCGTAGAGGCATGAACACCACCCCCTGAATACTAGGCCTATACGCTGACATAAAAATGGCGGTTGTCGTAAGCGGATTGTTTGTAGCGTGTGTATGCTCCCCTGAATTTTGATACCAGTAATTTTTTTAAGTATCCTTTTCATTAATTAATTTTCGAAAAAATACGGAGAAGAATACTTTAAAAATATACTGGTACTAAAAATTCAAGGGAACAAACGAACGTTGAAATAAAAAGCCTACGACAGCCACCCATTTTGTGTCTGCGCGTAAGCATAGTATTCAAGGGGCAGTGGTATGAGCATGCTATTAACCAAGATTGAACCGAAGTGCTGTTGTATGTTTGCTGCTGAAGACGCGACGGCCACATGGGAGCGGGCTCTAGGGAAGCCGTGGGTGCCTGAGGGGATGATGTAAGACAGTACAACCCAGAGTTGTGGAATTACTGGCGAGGTGAATAAAGTTAATTTTGGATTTAAAAACATGAAATATTATTTTAGATGATAAACATAGAGAATAATAATATTAAAACTTTTGAACTCTGAAAAGCTATTACTGCGCCACTTTCAGGACAATATTCGCCAAAATTTTATATAAACCTTGATCTATGACATTACAGCAAAATATAAAATTTCGTCGAAAAACATTGGTAAATTCTTGATTTAAATCGCAAAAAAATCGAATAAGTCCCACAAAAATCGCTATTAAAGCACCTTCTTCAGGCGGAATATCCCCAATTTCAACTGGGATCTGCTGGTTATATGAAGTTTGTTTCAATTATATGCATAAATTCATACACTTTTCGATGATACAAAGAGGACACACACACGGACAGACAGACGTTTTGTAAAAATATGTTTTTCGGTATCTCTGACCCCTTAAACGTATAAATCCGTCGAAAACCGAAAGTCGAAAAAAAATTCGATTAAAATAATTTCCTCTATTATAGATAGAAGAGAGTAAAAACAAATGAATGTCAAGCATGTGTTTTGACATAGGTAATCTTTAAAATCGATATTACCACCAAATCTCGCCAATGCCGTCAACATTTCGCCAAATTTGGCGATATTTGGCGAAATGGTGTCAACTTTGCGACTTCGTTTACTGCCAACTGTTCAACAACTTAATAACTGTTTCAACCTTCATTCACACTGAAATGCATTGACCCGTATTGACCCCAAAATGACCCACTAATCGAATTTTCTCGAACATGTGACCTAGCCCAATGGCCTTCTCGTACCCCATGACGGTAGGACACAAAATTTCATCAAAATTGTTGCCATTGGTCAATTGTTTTTTCATATTGACGACGTTATACTAATATCGTTTTAAGACTATATTAGTTAGAATGTTAGAAAATAATACAAACATCTCGAAAAATAAAAGAAAAAAACTTACTAATTCTATTTAAAAAAGAACCGTTTTAATACGACATAATATATTATAAAACGCAAATATTAAATTTAAGCATGAAATGAATGTTTGTAATTCTTAAAAAAATTTTCAATGTCAAATATTGCGATTAAAACAATATTTCGCGATTAATCTTTAGAGGCAGGTTAACAAAAATGTATCTGAAAATTTGATTAGATAAAATCTGAGTAACAATTTTGTTTTTGATTTTTTGATTTAAATTTTTATCGAACTCCCCCATCATGTGACTTACAGGAGAAACTAGCAGATGTAACTGTAAAAATAAGTGTACTTGTGAGTTTTTATACATGTTATTTGTTTATTTACGATTTTGATTTTACTTTTGTTGCCCAAAAAATGTTATTTTATACCGAAAATGCATAGCGTCATATCAGCCCGAGCGATGTTCGCAATAATGGTGTTTTTTCAACTTTACGACAGCATTTTTGGACTACATTTTTATATTCAAATGTAAATTATATAAATAGCAGTTTATATTATAAAAATGGAGTCAAATATTTAAATTTTAGTGTAAATGTCTACCACATACACACGTATTGTAAAATAATTTAATTACAGACAGTTAAGAAAGTTCCACCATACTTTCTACTGAAACAGGCCAGTTTGTTTTCACCAAACATGTGATTTTATAGCCTCGAACCCACAAGATCAGCGAATATTGTTCATTCTTTCATCTTTCTAACCTATCGTCAATTTCACTTATATAAACAATACTGCATTAAAAGTTCGAAACTAAGGATTATTCTTACGGAGATTTATGCAATTATGCATTATTACTATCACAAAAGCTAACAGTTTGAAATAAAAATTGCTTACTGAAATAAACTTTTGATATTTTGAAAACATCATTTCTTTTTAGTTTCCTTGCACATCGTCTTTTCTTTTAGGTAGGTTTTAAGATACTGGGATAATCTTCAGTGATCGGGTCAGCCACCAATTGGTGTATTTACTATATTGTTGGAAGTTTCATTTATGTTTGAAAAGGACTCTTGACGGTAAATCAGATTAGAGAAGACGGATTTTGTAATTAGATATTTATAAATTTATAGTTTTTCATTATGATGCAAACGAACAAAAGAAAATTTACTACTATATACTTTTCATCTCCAATTATTTCATTATCACCAAAAAAGCAATACTTGAAGCGTATGGAAAATAACTTTATAATGCCAATGATGGCGAATGAAACAATATTTGGCGATTTATCATTTGAGTCTGGATTTTAAAAAAACCTGAAATTCTAATTACATAAAATTTCGATCATTATAAAGCAATTTCGACTGATACACAACCTTAGCAGCTAAACTTAGTGAGAAATTCATGATTATTTCCATTGTTGTAGTAACTTAGGTAACAGACTGAAGAATAATTTAATCTTGAATATAAAAGAAATAGCAAACCTATTTATTTCTGGGGGTTATTATGCTCATTAAAAAAATGCAAAGAAAATATCGGTTCAAGCATTCGCCAAGAAATTTATTACTAAAAATTTTGCATAACTAACTTTATTTATCAATGCCAGTTCTATTTAAGGTATGGGGTTTTGTTGGTGAAAGATCTATAATTGAGCCAACAGTAATTTGACATTATTTAATAGAACGTAGTTTGGCGCATAATTAACTTCGTTTTGCAACTAACTCTGATGCATTTCTGACCGTATCGTTGCAAGCACTTCTCATGTTTGACGTCAAACTTTTCTATGGAGCCGATTACGAAAGATTAGAAAATTTAATTGGATGCAAACTATAAAATTATTTTTCTACCAGAACCAGTCATCGAGACTCTTGCCAAGCAACTGGCTTATAACATGAAAAGGCAGGGCAAATGACGTCATTTTAATTTTATTCAAACAATTCAGCTTTAAAAATCCACTTTCTAATGCTTCACTATTCTTTTAAATGTGAAAGATAAATACTGTTCTTTGTGTACAAATAATTTATTACATTTTTTACTGTATTTACTCTGCTAGAATCCAAAGATGGAAAACCGCAGTAGCCCTACCAGAAGAGGACGTGTAATACGAAATATAACGTAACATAGAGTGAGATTGTATTTAAGCTTACCAGAACCACACATAGCGCCAAGCTAAGAGGCCGGGAGTTCAAGAACTAACAAACGAGAATGAATCATCCGAGCATTATTTAAGTATGCAATGGTCAATCTCTGCAATCATTGTAATGCTCTCTATTTTAGTAGTGTGGTGACTAAAGAACAATTTAGTTCCTGTTGTTACAATGACCTCATTTCCCTACCAATCCTAATGTAAATGATCAGCTAAAAGAGTTGCTTCTTAATAGTCCAAATGTTTGTTCAACGTATAAGAATATGCAATAGCGCAATGGAGTTCGCATCGTTTTCAGCAGTGCGCATGAACATTCCAGGTGAAGGTCCATATTGCTTTAAAATATAAGGACAAATTCACCGATATATTTCGTTTGATTCAAGATTCGTTTGGAAAAATAGACCAGCGCAGCGGGAGTAGTCTGTTAGAGTATTTTACTTCAATGCCCCATACTATTTTTGTTCATTCCAGGATGTCTGACAGGATAAAAATAAATATTTAAATTATCAATCTTTTATATCCCAGAACTTTTTTTTCTTTTGTTTAATTCTGATTGTAGAAAAGGTTTAGATATATTTTTTGGATGTTATTGTAAATAATCTTATTCGTTTGCATTTCACATTAGTTTGACATATTTTTTAAAATTCCTATTCAATGTTCTAGTTCTTGCGCTCTTAAAATATTAATGTGTATTGCAAAGGTGTATTTACTTATAATATAAAACTTTATTTGGGCATAATTTCAGATTATTATGTATTCGGATGTTTATATTTGCTATTTTTCTAGGCCGCGAATTCATATCGTTCTTTCTCTTTTAAAATTTTTTTGACATTATTGCATAATTTATAAAAACAATGTGACACACAACAAATAAGTCTATTATAGTAGGTCAACTCCGAATAAATCACTAATTTTGTCATGTTTCATTTCATATGAATTAGTAAATTATTTATTTGATTTTTAAAAGACTGTCAGTAAGTGGAAAAAATTACTGTTCACCTTTTTTCATGACGTAAAAAAATCCAAATTACACAATTTCTATTAGAACTTGCTTTACATGCGTTATTTAATTTACTCCGAGTGAAAATATATTCTTTATTACATTAACTGCATCCTATTTTTAACTTAATCCCTTGAAGGGCGGGGGTATTTTTTATATCACTTAATTTTAATCAAGATAAGTACCACAATTTTTGAAAAAAAAAATTACTTTTAAAGCTTGGTGAAAAAAAGTTCCTTTTCTTATTTCCAAATAAAAATATTCGAAAACTCTGGTGGGAATTCAACATTACAGAAATATAATTATTTGATCCTGAAAGGGTAAATATGAGTTTTATTGCATTATTACCTAACTGATCCGTCTGGTTTGGAGGCAAATTTCTTTTTTAACTTCATTAATGTGAAAAAAGGGCTCAAAACACACTTTTGTCTCTCTGTTGTGCGAGTTTTCTGCCAAAATTTGGACATCCTTGAAATATTTTGTCTTCTCGTGCTCTCCTGGAAATCATTAGACAAAATTCTGAAAACTTCCTTTGTATTCAGTGCCTGTGTTCCGATGTATCGCATCCGAGATGAATCTTAAAAAAATGTAAATACTCTCGTAGATTTAGAAAAAAATTCCCTGTATATTTTCTGAAATTAATCATTATGCAAACTTTCAATTTTATGGCGTTCATACTAGTGATTAGGGCATTAACTACTAGGCAAGATAAGAGGTACACGGTTTGCGTCCCTATTCAGGTAAATGTGTATGTAATGGGTTGGATTTCACTTTAAACGGAGGTTCGATCTGTTTCACCCACTTGAGCAAAAGTACCTTATCTCCCTAAACAAACAAATTAATCAACTATAAGGCTCTGATACATCACGAGATATAATTCTCAAGTGACCTTTTAAAAAATTTCATAAGCCCGAACTACGTTTGTAGATTCATCATGATGCAAACTATTATCGCTAAACATCTGCCAATTCTGAGACAGAATTTCACCTTTTTACTGCTTGCCAGGCCTCTACCTGCCGGAGGGGAATGCCTAGCTCAACGCTTTAAGGGGCAAAGTACTTCTGTTGCTAAATTGTTGAAATGATTGATTGATACCTGGATTTACAAACAAATTTCATGGAAAATAAGCAAAAGCATAAGCATTCTTCATGTACATTATAAAAGGAAAATTTTATTTTAAAATTCTGGTGTCAATGTGGCATTTTGGAATTAAAATTAAATGGAATATATTATAGCTCACCGCCCTTCAAGGGGTTAAATTATTTTGCCTTCTTAGAGTTTATAACAGCTTAAAAGTTTTTAATATATACAGGGTTATTCTAAATGATGGACCCATTTTCAAAAAATTGTATTTATTAAAGTACAAATCCAAAATGAACAATCTTTATACCAATGAAAAGAGGAAGTTTTAAAGTTTATTTTAAGACATTATAAATGTTAAATGTACCCACCGTTTTCTGCACGGCAAACATCTACGCGATAGTCAAACTCGTCGCACACACGAGAAAGCGTATCTGCTGTTACTGAGTGCACGGCTTGTACGTCCTGTGTACGTCCCACCGCTACCAACAACTCTGAACGATCTGCGGAACCGTACCACTGCTGCCGTGCACTCAGTAACAGTAGATACGTTTTCTCGTGTGTGGGACGAGTTTGGCTATCGCGTAGATGTTTGCCGTGCAGCAAACGGTGGACACATTGAACATTTATAATGTCTTAAAAAAAACTTTGAAACTTCCCCTTTTCATTGGTATAAAGATTGTTCATTTTGGATTTGTACTTTAATAAATGCAATTCTTTTGAAAATGGGTCCATCATTTAGAATAACCCTGTATATATATATATATATAAAAGTGTTCCACTATATAAGTTTCCAATTGCTTCTTGTAATAATTTTCACTTTCTGCACATTGGATTTTTTCTCTACATATCTTTAAGTATTTTTTCCCAATTATTTTAATTTTGAGAATCTTAAATTTGTGTATATATATAAATGTATTGTATTGTAATTATCGGTTTATCTATTGTGGATTATTTATGTGGTTTAATGGTTGTTATTTACAAAAGTTTTATTATACATACATATATATATATATATATATATAGTATAAACCTGTAGAAACTGAGTTTGTCGATAGCAGAGTCCTGTCTTAAATAGCAAAATTTCAAGGTCCTGATGGAAATTTGCTAAGACGAAAACCTGTCTAAAACGGAATTTTTCTCCTGTCATTAGCGATTATGTTTCTGCAAGCTTTACTGTATATAGGGATTTTTTTGTAGGCAACATGTTCCAATTAAAAATCGGAGCACCCCCCCCCCCCCCGCCTCCTACTCAAATACCTGGCAACGCCTATGTTTAAGGGGACCATAAATGCTTGAAATGACAAAAAATGACCGAAGTTTGATCATGGATTAGAAAGCCTGTAACTAATTTAGTCTACTACTTCCTTTTGTATTTATTTATTTATATTTTGTAGAATTGAGAAATATTTGTTAAATTGTAAAATGCAATGGCAAAAGTTTTAATATTGTACGAAAAAATGAATCTTCCAAAACTTTCTTTTGTCACGATTTTGAAGTCCAGGTTTTATAATTTTGAGTCTTAATTGCTTTGTTATACTGCTCAATACGTTGTTTTTCTATTATACTTGAAAAAAAAAAAATAAAAGACCATTTTATTTCTACTTATAACAAAATCTATGATCAATTCGGTATGGATTTTGAATTTTTTAGTACATATTTTTTTAGGTATAATCGGGAGACAACTTAATAAGCAGTGAAAGAAGAAATGGAGACTAAAAATATGGAACTTTGATTTCAAAATCGTGGCAAAATTAATTTTGAAAGATTAATTTTGTCGTGCAATATTAAAACTTTTGTTACCGTTTTCTACAATTTAAGAAATGTTTCTTATTTTTATAAAACATAAATAAATAAATGCAAAAAGAAGTAATAGTCTAAATTAATTACAGGCTTCCTAATCCACGATCAAATCATTCAATTTTCGTCATTTGAAACTTTCTGCTCCCCTTAATGTTTAATTTTCACACCTAACAAAATCGAATTTCACTATCTCTGTTTAAGAATTTAGAATTGAAGGATATGAAATCTCTTATTGATTTATAGAATTTCATAATCTGTCCTTCAAAATTAAAAAAAATCTTTATCTAAGTGTTGTTTTGCCGTATCTAAATTTAATGATTTTTTAAAATTGATTTTTAAGTAATATAAACAGTATACACAAACATTAATAATAAATATAGTAAAAAGAGACATTACCTATTCCACAGAAGGCTTTTTCGACCCATGCTGTTTTACTTTTCTGAGGCAGATCTAAATGTGAAATCTGTTACCTTCACAGTGCTGTCTGTTGCTATGAAACAGATTAGTGCCTTTCTAACTCAGCTGATCGCTTATAACTTATTCTGAAATAACCGCATGATGCGAGAGGGAGGGCGGAAAACCCCTCGTATTCTATTTTCAGTAGTCTATTAATTATAGTCCTTTATGCTTTATGCTCTCTTTGAATGCACTTTTGAAATTTCAGCATGCGCATGTAAAACAAAGGATGATAAAGGCACCCATCTTCTTTAATTCTTTCCTGTCTGGAGCTTATTAATAGTACACATGCAATTTTTATGAATTGCTATTATTATGGTTTTACTTTTACCATTATTATTATTTATTAGTAAAAAAAAAATAGTCCATGTCTTTACCTTTAATATTTTCACTAAATTATAGTATTTAGTGATAAAATAAAAAAAGTGCTTTTAAGGCTTTAAATTACTGAGATATTATTTCAAAGTCATGTTTAATTTATAACAAGAACAAAAAATGATGCGTTACACATACACATGTATTATGAAACACTTTCCAACCTTATGAGAATATCGGTACAAAATATTTATATTTTAGTACTGTGTTAGGAGGTCTGTAAATTAATTTTTCAGTTCTTTCTTATAGAATACGTTTTATTCAGATAAATATTGAGCATTTACGATGCCTTTATGATACAATTCATATAACAATATTCACCGAAACAACGTAATATAATAAACAGAACACAAACAACACAGTTACTCAAAGATCAATTTTTAAACTTGTAGGCTATTTGCAAGCTTTAACTCTACGAAGAATGCTTCTGAATGTCGCTGAAATTTTTAATATCTAAGTGAATGGCTTCCCATACTTCTCACTAACTCGCTCATTCTTACTTTTTCTACTTATATTCTTGAAAATTTGAGAAAATCTTTTGACTTCATCACATTCAGAGTGCCCACTAAAGTGCTCATAAACATGATGTCTAGGTATAATAAAATGGCTATGCACTACGCGATGAGAGAGCTTACAGAGTAACTAGCGGCAAACTGTAGACTTAGCCTTCCTGTCTCAAAAACATTAGAGATACGGAGAAAATGTCAATTACAAAGTTATAGAACAACCTCGATTTAGTATGAAATGATGTCTTACATGAAAAAACAACTTTAATAGAAGTTCTACAATGTAAAGTTTTTATCTGCAATCACTAGCTTAAATACGCCACTAATTGTATGCAGAAGTTTGACATTATAAGGCAGACGCACATTTATTTTTTTACTATTAATACTAACATCTGTAAACAAGGTACAGTTTATTTTAATAACAAAATCAAGTTAAGCATGCTAAATGTTTCCACCATCGGCAGAAAGGCATCATGCATTCTGTATGTCTTCTGTTGATGGACACATTTAGCATACTTAACTTAATTTTCTTATTAAAATAAACTGTATCGTTTTGACATGTGTTTGTTTTATTAGTAAATTTGAATCTGACTTATAATTCTACACTTCGGCATACTATTAGAGACGTATTTATGCTGGTGATTGGATTTAAATAAATTGAGTTTTTTAAAGCTTTTTATGAAATGTGAAATAATTCTCTTTTTACTTACCCATCATACGTAGTATAGGGTAAGTCTTGTAATCGTTTTGAAAATCGAAAAAAAAAAAATTTGACGGATTTACACGTTTCAGACACTGGAGATTCCGAAAAACATATTTTTAGAAAAAAAAAAATTGCTGTCCCACGGTGGGAGATTTGCCGATTCCAGCTGGCCAAAATTATTTTTCAACTTCTATTTGATGAAATCTATTTTTCGTTTATATAAACGATATATTAGGCTGATTTAAAGAAAATATATGAAATTTTAAACGGTAGTTTAATAAGAAATCATTATATTTAATTAAAAATTATTAATGTAGTACATTAGATGTGCAGGGTGGCTAGTGGTCAGTGAAAAATACGGTCAAAAAAAGTTATAAACACCAATATATTTTTATAGAAAAATTCATGTTAATTATTTGATTGAATAATCGACATGAATTTTTCTATGAGAATATACTGGTGTTTATCACTTTTTTTGACTGTATTTTACCCTGACCACTAGCCACCCTGATGTGAATTTTTTTATTATATTACTATGATGTACCATTCAGTTAAATATTTAAATTATTTAAAGCTTTAAAACATGTATGAATGAGTTAATCTTTTACTTGATAACTAAAAAGGACAATATTTATGAACTTTTATAATATTATTAAGATTTAAGCGATAGAATTATATTTATTATATGATACCAAATTATAAAAGTAATTTTTTATAATAATCTACTAGAAATTGGGATACAAAATAAATATTAAAGAGTAATACATATTATTATATATACAAAGAAATAACAAAATTGCGTAGAAATTTTCTGACAATTCGCCATCTAATAGTTCTTCATTCTGGCTTTCCTCAGTAAGTTACGAGTACTGATTGAACGAGGTATTTCAAAACTGCTTTGCAGCCAAGTTTCATATTTTTTCATAAATTTCTCATGTGCTCTATGTACAGCAGTCCACTTTTGTCTAAACTGGGCCTTCTGTATAGTCATTTCCTGCTTGAAAACTTTCATTTGTACTTCGTTATAATTTTCATTTGTCAACAAAACATATTAAGCCAATTCGATTTGTTCGTTAAATGTGGAAGCTTGTTGCAGCTGTATAATATTATAAAAGCTTATTCGTGTGATTGGTTTACATTCTGATGACCCTGGTAAAAAGAAAAGTGTTCTTAGAATAAAAAATATAATAATAACTTTAGACTTCGTATGATAAAAACAACTTTAAAATCTACGGAAGCAGATGGAAGCAGACAAGTAAACGTTTATCCAATATCTAAGACTCTAAACTATTTACTAAAATTAAAAGTTGAGATTTATCTAGCTTTATCATATAACTTTTTGAATTTTCAAAATGAAATTTATAAAAAATACATAAAGTCATTAAAAACATTAAATGTGAAATAACTATTGACAAAAGAAAAAATTATGCTTATAAATTTAAAAAAATAAAGTACATGCCTTGTTCTAAAGCACTCATAATGTACAATTTCTTCAACATTCACATATTAAAACAATATACTAGAAATCACCGATTTATTCTCCTCTAATAAACGCCAACTACATACTCACCTACTGGCAGTACGGTTGCATTTATATCAAAAACATCTGCAGTGCCCACCACCTGCACATATAAGGTACATGTGGTAAAAAAAAATTCCAGTTGGATAAACTTTGAAAAATCGACTTTTGGCCAGCTAGAATCAGCAAATCGTGGCGTCCGTCTGCGTGTCTGTGTGTCTGTGTGTCTGTAAACGCTCTATCTCCCGAAAAAATTGAGATAGAGACTTGCAATTTGGTATGTACTTAGTATGTAATAATGGGAAGAAGCCTATTTCATTTCAATAACCTCGATTAACCGGAACTATTTTTTTTCGGACTCTCGAAATATTCGTTCTGATAAAGGTATATAAAATTTTTCGAAATTGGTTATTTTAAGAAATGAGTATAAAAAACAATAAAAAAACAAATTTTGCATAAAGCATGAAGTCAATCGGATAATTAGTTGCCGAGATATTTGGAATCCTATTTTCCACACTCTTCGATTTTTCATGACCCTGTATTTCATCCAAATTTCACTTCAAAGATATATTTTAATTGGAAATTTGACGCTTAATCAGATGCAATAAACCGCTAGTTAATAGGATTATTATTTTTGGAGTTATAAGGATGTTTCTTTCAAGCAATTCAGTAATCGAGCCTTTAAAGTTTGTGACGTCATCAAGCCTCGATTTTATTTGAATTGCAATGCATTTTATAAGTAGTTTACACATTTTTTAAGTAGTTTACACATTTTTTATTTTAATATTTTACATTATGTATATCCATGATGGGTAAGTATTACGGCGGCCCCCAACGACTAGTTTAAATTGTAGCGAAATTGCCAAAGTCTTTCCTGTTCCTCGCTTCTTAGATGCTAGAGACTGAAGTAGTGTCAGAAAAAATATATTTGGTCATTTAGTAATACAATATTTTCAATTTGAAAATTGTTGTCTTGTAATTTTTTCCCTCCCTCGTCATTTCTAATAATTTTTTTTCACATTTTAATTCTTATTTTTTAATGAATAAATTAAAAAAAATATGTATTATTTGCAATCTACAATCGAAATTTCATATGAAGAGAGACTAATGTACTTACTATTATTTTCTTTTCTTTCTTTGTTTTTTTCAAAAATACACAAGAGTTGATTTTTATGATTTTTTTAAAACAACACTTTTGTGCAATTTCATTTCGTCATTCACTTTCTTATTCACATATATTAACAAAAATGTGAAACATCCTGACAAAATTCACTATTCATTTTCATCAGATTCCAATTGGGTTCAATCGATTCTTTTGAATGTACTCACAAATTGTGAAGCTTCATTCTGCACTGAAAAAAAATTGTTAATTTCACAGTATAATACTGACACCCCAGCTGCTGGTATTATACAATAAAAATAACAGTAATAAACAGTAAAATAAGCAGTAATACACTACCGCGACAGTGTATTACTGCTTATTTTACTGTTTATTACTGTTAATTTTACGGTATAATACTAGCAGCTGGAGTGCCAGTATTATACTGTAAAATCAACAATTTTTTTGCAGTGTGTATACTTACAATGAAAATTTAATAATGCTGAGTAATATAAAAAGATTATGAGTTTTAACATTAAAAATCTATGACGACGCGAATACATGTAACGCGAATGCATCAATAAATCTTTATAAAAAAATATTGATGTATTCGCGTACCATCGTCGGAAACATTATATGAATTTAGTATACAAATCATTAATATATTAATGTTTTATATCACTGCAAATTTTTTTATGAAAAGAGTTGGACTACATGAGACGCATGTTTTCTTAAAACATTCTTTTTTGTAATTTTTGTATGCATTTTTATAAAAAACTAGTCGGTCGTCGCCCGTCTAGCCGGTCGTTTGCGAGTGGGGCCCAGATACATAGTGCAGCGTACCGCCCTGATTTCGCTTGGGGCCCAGAAAGTGCATTTTACATGCAACCAGAAAAATATAAATAAAATGCTTTAAATTAAAAGTATACGAAAACAACTAATAAGAATATAAAAAAGAACTTAAATAAAGATTTCGTGACATAAATATTTTTTCATGCGCGTCCTGACAAAATACTACTGGCTCTACCCGTGATTATCTAGGGGTGGGGCCCACTTTGTATCTGGGCTCCACTCAGAAGCGACCGGCTAGTATAAAATAACAAATCAGCAATAGTTCTTTTTTTCGTCTAATCTTCCGCAATCGGGTTCACAGCCGATGTTGCCCACAAACTCGCTAGCTCTAAAACCGCTGAAATACATGATTAACTACTTTTTTTGTAGATTTGTAAAGCGCAGTTTCACATTCTTACTTAAACCAACTGCTGAGATATGGCACAATTACCCAAAACTTTCGACACATAGTGTGACCCCTTTGATGGATTATTATCTAAAATTGCTTAAATACATATTTAACTATTTTCAAGTACAATTGTTATCCTAAATTTCACGCTCCTACCTATTACTGAGATATCGCAAAATAACATAAGAAATTCGACCCCCATTTAACCCTCTTTAGTGGCTGAATTTCTAAAATCGCGGAAATACATGATTAACTGTTTTTTGGTAGATTTGTTATCCTGAATCTGTGATTTCAAGCTCATAACTAAAAATGCTGCTGAGATATGGCGACCATTTGAAATGTCCTAAAATTTTCGACCCCCATTTAGCCCCCTTAATGGGTGAATTTCTAAAATCGCTGAAATATGTGTTTAATTATTTTTATAACAAATTTGTTATTCAGAATTTCACGCTCTTATCCAAAACTACTGATGAGATATAGTGAAAAGGTGAAATCCTCGAAAATTATCGACTCCCCCATTTAACCCCCTTAGTAGTTGAATTTCTAAAATCGCCTAAAATGCATGTTTAACTATTCTTTAGTAGATTTGTTATCCGGAAATTCACGTTCCTAACTATAACTTCTACTGAGATATGGCAAAATGGCGCAAAACATTCGACCCCCATTTAACCCACCTTAGTCCGAATTTCTAAAATCGCTGAAACACATGTTTAACTATATTTTTAGTAGATTTGCTATCCTGAGTTTCATGATTCTACCTATAATTTCTACTGAGATATGACAAAATGACCTAAAATATCTGACCTCCTATTTAACCCTCCCTTAGTTGCTGAATTTCTAAAATTGCTGAAATATATGTTTATCTATAATTTTTGTAGATTTGTTATCCCGAATTCCGAACTCCTAATTAAAAATGCTGCTGAGATATAGCGAACAGGCAAAATGACCTGAAACTTTCGCCCCCCCCCATTTAACCCCCTTAATGGATGAATTTCTAAAATCGCTGAAATATGTGTTTAATTATTTTTTTAGTAGATTTGTTATCTTAAACTTCGCACTCTTACCTAAAACTGCTGATGACATATGGTGAAAATGTGAAATCACCGAAAATTTTCGACCCCCCATTTAATCCACTTAGTGGTTGAGTTTCTAAAATCGCCTGAAATACATGTTTAACTATTCTTTAGTAGAATTGGTATCCCGAATTTCACGCTCCTACTTTAAATTCTTGCTGAGATAGGCCAAAAAGACGAAATTATCTAAAACTTTCGACCCCCCATTTAACCCTCTTAGGGTGGGAATTTCTAAAATCCCCTAAAATGCATGTTTAACTATTCTTTAGTAGATTTGTTATCCCGAAATTCACGCTCCTAACTATAACTTCTACTGAGATATGGCAAAATGGCGTAAAACATTCGTCCCCCATTTAACCCACCTTAGTCCGAATTTCTAAAATCGCTGAAATACATGTTTAACTATATTTTTAGTAGATTTGTTATCCTGAGTTTCATGATTCTACCTATAATTTCTACTAAGATATGACAAAATGACCGCAAATATTTGACTTCCTATTTAACCCCCCTTAGTTGCATAATTTCTAAAATTGCTGAAATATATGTTTATCTATATTTTTTGTAGATTTGTTATCCCGAATTCTAAGTTCCTAACTAGAAATGCTGCTGGGATATAGCGAACAGGCAAAATGACCTAAAGCTTTCGATCCCCCATTTAACCCCCTTAGTAGTTAAATTTCTAAAATCGCTGAAATACGTGTTTAATTATTTTTTAGTAGATTTGTTATCTTGAATTTCACGCTCTTACCTAAAAGTGATGATGAGATATGGTGAAAATGTGAAATCACCGAAAATTTTCGACCCCCCATTTAATCCACTTAGTGGTTGAATTTCTAAAATCGCCTGAAATACATGTTTAATAATTCTTTAGTAGAATTGCTATCCCGAATTTCACGCTCCTACTGAAAATTCCTGCTGAGATAAGCCGAAAAGACGAAATTACCTAAAACTTTCGACCCCCCCCTATTTAACCCCCTTAGGGTGCGAATTTTCAAAAATCCTTTCTTAGTGGGTGCCTACATTGTGTAAAGAACATGTCTTCGAAATTTCATTGTTCTAGGACAAACGGTTGAGGCTCGGCGTTGATTATGAGAAAATCAAGCTACTCTTTTAGAAGTATAGATTGGCAACACAATGAAATATAAAAAAAAATACTGCTTTGTAATCTTTGTCCTTCCATTCCATGGGTTGGGTAAAATGTATCCAACAAATGTTTCTATTGTACATGCTGAAGCATTTTAAATAAGTGTAACTTAAATAAATGAAGTTTTAAAACTTTAGACAAATAAGACCTTTTTTTGATTTATTGAAGTTTAACTATATTATTATACAACTTAGAACCAAATTTTTGTTTAAAAAGTTTTAGAACTCAAAATTACTTTTAAAATGTAAAATTTACCTTAGCCGTGGAACGTTGAACTTTCAAAAACGCATGAAACGGAGGGTTAAACAAGGATATAATACGAGTGAAATCGGAAATTAAATAATCTTTGTGGCAAAGTGTATTTATTTAAACAAAACTATTTTAAATTGATTTTGTTGTACAATTGAAAAGTAATTCTTAAACGAGAGATTGGGGGGAGGGGTCCACAAGCCCTTGAATTAAAAAAAAATGACGGAAAAGAAACAGTTCTTGTTTTATGGGCATACACTTTAATGTAGAAAAAATGATCTTATGTTAGTTTTCACTCTACATGTTAGGTAATATTCACTTTAGAACTTTTCTTACTCTACACGCTTAACCAGTTTTATAAGTTAAATAAGTACATTTTTTATAACTTCCAGTTTTGTTAAATATGTAACTATTTTTGATTTGTTGAATTTAACAATTTTATTATACAGGTGAAAATAAAATTTAAATTGATGAGGAATGTTTTGAAACTCAAAATTGGTTTAAAAAGATTTGTTAAATTTTCCCAACTATGTGGTGTTATAAAATTTACAAAAGTCTCAAAATTATCTGAATTTAAAATTTTTGTAACTTCAGTTTTTAATGTTATGCTGCATTATTTTGTATCAATAGACTTTGCATTAAATTACAAAGCCAAATACACTGACCTCCAAAAGTTAAGGTACACAACCAGTCTTTTGTGTCTAATTTGAAAACAAATGAAGATAAAAACATGAAATTTAGAACAATTTTGCTTTAAACAGTTATTTATCGAATTTTACTTAATTTTAACATCAAACATGATTTACAAATAAAAAATTACATTTTTTGCAAAATTCCACTACTTGATTAAAAAAAATGGCAGTTTTTTGTGAAAAAATTAAATAAACGAATTTTAATAAAGCATATGTCTGGACCTTCTTGCAATGCATTTGTGGCATCGACTTTTCATGCTGTCAATTAAGTTGTCGTATACTGGAAGGAGATACAAAGACCATACATGCAAAAACGTTTGTTCCAGCTCATTTAACGACTTCGGAAGGAGGACTTACGACAGCCAACTGTCTGCCAAGATAGTCCCAAAGATGCTCTATCAGATTAAGGCCCAAAGATTGAGCTGGACATTCCATTAGCTCCAAACCCTGAAACTCAAGATATTCATCAACAACTCTAGCGCGATACGATCGGGCATTATCATCCGTTAATATTAATTCATCACCAATAGCACCAGAATACGGTGTGACAAACGGAGCAAGGATCTCGTCGTGATATTTTACAGCAGTCAGAGTTTTTCCATGGCATTCATGAAAGTTACTGTGGCCACCGGAGAGATTCCAGCCCAAACCATGATTACACCTCCTCTATACCTGTGTATTTCAACATTGTTGCATACGTAAGAATCTGATGCCTTGTTCTCTCCAGATCAGCACACGAACTGAATCACTCTCCAAAGCAAACCGGGACTCGTCTGTGAACAGTACGGAAGCCCATTCTTGTGTGTTCCAGGTAACGTGCTCTCTTGGTCAACATAAACGGGGACTTCTGTGTTCTTGATTAAGAGGGCCACACACAATGGGTCGTCTTGCATAGAGTCCTTAATTGTGGAGATGTCTATGCATCGTAATCGCCGGAATTGCCATCCCTGTTGCTTTACGATGATCTGAAATGAGTTGCGCCACAGTAGTGATGCTCCTCCTTCATGCGAAAAAAACTAGAAAGCAATCTTGTACAGATGTTGTAGTCCATGAGCGGTCTGGAACAAGTCTTCTTGATACTGAATTTCCGGATTCAAATTGATCTCGGAGCCTTTGGACCACACTACGAGACACATTACGATGTCCAGCAGCAACAGCTTGTGATAACCCCATCTCCATATATCCGATTGCCCGCCATTTTAAAGAATTAAGTAATCGACATCTTCTAGACATGGACAACACTATTTTAGTACCAACAATTCAAGATCAACAACCATAAAAACATTTCACACAAATTCCCAAAGTGGGATATTCTCAATTTCCCTCGACTGCCATATAAATCTTCAATTGTTTAAAAAAATAGATATTTTCATAATTGTTCCATAAGGTTTTATTGAAGTTACTTATTATTATTAATATAAACCATTTTTTGTACCTTTATTTTTTTCTTTTAATAGTGAGCGTCAAAAAACTGGTTCTACCTTAAATTTTTTAGACCAGTGTATATACGTATAGCGCATAACTGTTGACAAATTTATGAATGTTTTATAATTTTTAATATTTAAACGGACAGTAATTTATTCAATGGGCACCTGCTGAAATTTGTCTAGCAAAACAGCTTGTCTTCAGTTTGAACAGTCAACATAAAGATGAATGTATGACTCTTCAGCCAGATTTACGATGCTTTTACACAAATTTATTGGTATGAGAATCGCACCCTCTTCTTCGGTGAGAGAGTCCTTTAACTAACTCTTTTTTTGTATAGCTGTCCCAGAGTTTATTCTAAATATACATGCATATTAAAATTTTATTTTATAATTTATGCTAAAATGTACGCACCTTAATTAGTTGTTTGGTATCTTTGCATACTCAAACTTCACTTAGAATTACTGTGATGTTGGATTTTTGGGGAATGTATTGCTGTATGCACAGTTGTAAAATGATGATTCGTGTGACAAAAGAAAAAGTGTTGATCTAAATATATTTGTAAATATTTGATAAAATATGTAATAAGTATATGTTATTTTATTATAATGAGTGCTCATTAGTCTGAAATTTTAAAGTAAATCAATTTTATATTTTTGGTATGCAATCTTAAAATAATCTTCTGAATTTTTCAGTCTTACGTAAGGTAAAATCTTTTTTATGAAGCAGATTGACAGAATAATTTAAAAGTTGATTATATGCTGGTTTTATTTTATTGATTTTATAATGAAGATAAGGGATACATTAAAAATAATCGAACGAGATCTGACACTGTTCGTGTTCACAACGCCACGAATGGAGAGGTTATATCCCATTTTATTACTAGCCATACCGTACGATAACTGCTTATCGTGTGAAAAAATCCGCACAACATCATGAGACTTGCAAAAATTGTTTTTTGACTACGACCATTTTTAAGCGAGTTATTTGTGCAACCGCAGGCAACAGCTGTTTCAGCTGTTAATTAGTTAGTGTGCTTCAATTTCTCCCCCGTCCTTTCCCATCCAAATTATTCACTGCAGTTTGAAGTTTACTTTGATTCTAGTTCTGTCGGAGTTGGTTCAGTGTTAACTCAGAAAATCATACCTATAGTCTATGCTTAATTTTGAGTGCAGCGAAACGGAATTATTCTCTTACGGAAAGACAGTGTCTTGTAGTTATTTTGGCGTTGAGTAAATTTCAATGCTATTTTAATAGGTGAATACCAATCATCCAGCTTTAACTAAGCTAACGAAAGATAAACCTTTGTCTGAGAGAATGGTACATTGGAGTTTAAAGTTAGCAGAGTATAATGCTAATATTGAACAGAGAAGAAAATATCGTTGTCGATGCTTTATCTCGTAACACACAGTAGTGTTCTGAGTGATATGAGTTCTGTTTTCCAGTAATTCTAGAAACGAACTTCAAACAGAAATCGGGGATAAACAAGGATATTCCACAGATTCCTTTTATTACTAACATTGACCGTACAAAGGCTTCAGATTCAGATATTTTTTTCTTATAATACCATCAATAACAATTAAATTTTTTTTCAAACAGATTTTTAACGGATTATAAAACCATTTTAAGAAACTTAGAATATATTTTTTTTACTCAAATAGCAAGTTTTATTCCATTTTTTGATTTGTGAATAAAAATAATTTCCACTTTGCGCCCGAGCATGGCCGAGGCCATGCCAGATTCGGCCCGTTTTATCTCTACCCCCCCCCCCCCCCTACAGCCCCGAGGACGAGAAATCCGTCATCCAACTTCTGGAACCAGCAACATCAGCCTTCCTTAGGCCTTGAACTTGCAAGCTCGAACCTCTCATTATAATTAGTTGAAAACGTTCTTTATTCTTTAAAAATAAACTCTCAATCAATGCGAGTGAGAGCCAGCAGTTTGTCGGATTCTACTTCAATTTTGACCTTATTTGAACTTTCTAAGTGGATTCAGTGAAATAAGGTGCTTTCTTAAAGAGTTTAAAATGTATCAAAAATTTAAACAATTACGTTATCTTGCATCATTTGTTGTCTAAACAGTTTTCTGTCTTTTAAACATTGTTTGATATGTATTGTAAAAGTGTTAAAATGTATTGTTTTAGAAAAAACAGACATTAAATGGTATGTTTCAGTGAATATTTAAAATATCTGTTGATGCTTTTTAGATTTAACGTCCAGGTAGTTCATAGTTTATCAGTTTGGGATTTTTAATTTTCGTTATTAGAATGTAGAAACACTTGAGATAGTGGACGCGTCAAGGTCAAGTAAAGTTCTTGTCATACGTGATCGTTCTACTATTGTTCTAACCTCTTAACATCATGAGCGGATATTTCCCAAACCAGCTCCGTAAGATCATTGGTTCTCGATGATGTGACAGCAATGGCTTTTTACGTAAGATTAGTTTAGTTTTAAATTTCCATTGTCTAACTATTGGCGAGTTTTTAAGACTAAAGCAACTTTAGCAAATAGTTTGTATAAAATTCTGTTCGAAGCTGCTTTGGTGTGAGTACCAGTAGCTCAATGGAATGGCGTTTGTCTCCAATTCTGCAGAGCATCAGTTCGAATCCAAGCGGGGGAAAATTTGAAAAATGTAAAGTTTTTATTTTTCAATATTTATGTATATTATAAAAAAGTTTGAATGAAAAAAAATGTTTATTTTTAAAAATTTAATTAAGTTATGAAAATAATTTTTAACAATATTCACAACTTACATAATGTGAATTGCGGTTTTAACGAATTTCATATTTTTAGTTATTCTAATACGATTCAGTCGAATCCGTTTGTTTTATTTTGTCTTTGAATTTGTGTGAATCGCTCATACACACGTTATAATAGTGACAGCGGTTTTTACGACTTTTATGCATTTTTTAAATTTCTGCTCAGCGAGTTTGCTGAATCCAGTGATGTTTGTTTTCATTTGCGCTCAACTCTCATACATACATTAGGTTAGTGACCACAGTTTTAACGAGTTTCGTGCATTTTAGAGATTGCTGCATCCAGTGATGTATTTTTTTTGTTTGTTTTTATGGTTTTGTTTCAGGGGAAGTGATCTTTGGACAGTATACTCTCGCTGTTTTTTTTAATTTATATTTCAGTTTGATACAGAAGAAGAGCTTTGTCTGATGATGGAAATTATATTATTGTGAAAATGTCAAAATTTTAACCTTACTATTATTGTTATTTTTTATTTATCTTTGCAGCAAAAGTTGGTGTCGCTGTGTATTCTTCCTGTAAATAGCAGTGGAGCTTTTCTCATTTAGGTCAGTACGAGTAACTTGTAAAATATTGATTCAGATCTTGCACGCAGCTTATCTAAGTAAAACAAGTTATCAGGGAAGTTAGTTTGTAGATTGTGATGTTTTTAGCTAAATTTTCATTAATTTTAAGCTTTAAGAAAGTTATTTTTGAAGTCAGTAAAAGCGTCTTAGAATTTTAAGCCCCTTAACACGTTGTTAAGTAATTTCAGCTAATATTTTTTATCTTGTGGTGAGATGTTGAACTTTTAGCATTTAAGAGTTTAAATTTGTAAGGAAGTAGATTTTTACGGTACATGTTTATACAGTCAAAGTATTGATGGACGATACTTGATGTACCTGACATACATAAAATTCGCCTACTCAGAACTGTCTGCAGTCGAAACTATTCATCAGAAAAATATGAAATTTGGAATGTGTCTAAATGAAAGGATACGAAAGAATATATATATTTAGCAATATATATAAATAAATAATGTAAAATTACCACCAGAGGGATCTGAGAAAATTTCGGCATACATGCAAAGTTTAGAAACCACTTGATGTATCTGCTCGCGCACAATGAAAATGTTAAATAAAAAGACGCCCTGAATCTCTTGTCAGTTTCATGCCTTTTCCACGGACATTGTCGTGCAGTTTACCAGATCGTGCTTTACTGGTGAAACTTTTTTTTACCAAACTAGCAATTCCGCTCCAGAAGCTTTGTGGAGGTTTCAAGCTTTGAAAACATTCGCAGAGGTGCAATAACTGCAAACGGATTATGAAAAATGATCAGAAAATTTGAGGAAACGGGATCGTTGTGTGTTCATCCTGTTAAGGAGAAGAAGGAGAAGTCTATTTCTACTGACGTAAAAGGAAATGTTACGCTCATGGTGAAAGAGAGGATAGGGCTTCAAACCCAATAATTAGTACGAGCATTCGCTACGTTGGAGCAGCGTTAGATCAGCCGACAGCTACTGATCATAAGATTCTTCGGAAAGTTTTGCGATATTACCCTATAAAACGTCACATGCTCAGCAGTTGTTGCCAACTGATTACCCTGCACGTCTAACATTTTCGTTGGAATTCCTTGCTCGCTGTCATATAGATGTCGATTGGTCTTGGAACATTCTATGGCCCGATGAATTTCATTTTCATCTGGACGGCGCAGTGAATGCGCGTAACTGCCGCATCTGAAGTGAAGAAAATCCTCATTTGGTTCTTTAAGTTCCGTTGCAATCTCAGAAGGTATGGTGCGGATTTATTCCAGAATTTATGCTCGGTCCATTTTTTCCAAGAAATAACGCCGAGGGGTCTAGTGACATGCGTTATCCATCGGTGCTAGAGAGTGGCATTGCCCTGTCCCTGCAAGCACGGCAGTGATTGGCATGCAAGATCCCCAAATCTGAATCCCTGTGATTTTTGGCTCAGGGACTATTTAAAGCATTTGGTCTGTCGTGACAATGCAAGAACATTGTCAGAACTCAAGGACAGTATTTCCCGTCACGTCTTCAACATGTCCAAGAAACTGCTTCGCGTGACTGTTGAACATGCTATTTAACGATTTCAAACTTACTTGACAATAATGGTCAACACATCGAACAGTGTTTGACTTGATGAACCAATCCTACAGTCTATAAAAGCTTGTATTTTGTTAAATTACTGTAAAATTACTAATACGTCCTCCAGTGTCTATTTTTTAAATTAATTTTTTTAGCTAAATGTCTTTTGTATGCCTTTATTTATACACAATCTAATTTTCATATTTTCTGATGAATAACTTGAACTACAGACTACCTTGAGTACGTGAACTTTAATTATGTACACCTGTTTATACATACACCTGGTTATGTACACCTGGTACTGGTATTTAAAAAAAAATAAATTTTGGACAAAATTTTAACGTAATGGTCCATAATATGTTTTGTTTTTTGACTCTAGATTAAAAAATATATCTCTGACATGTTTAGCCTGAGATATATTTTTCCGATTCTGGAGAGGGTCTTGTGGCCATAATCCTGGCTATAAGGGTACTCTAGTGCACAATTGTGTTTTTGTTATTTTGCGTGCAATTGTGTTGTTCCTGAATCCCCTATATTTGTGCGTGAATGAGACATCTATTGTGACTTTCTTTAAGTTTCGCAAAATGCGAATGGATCTCTAGAATTGGTTGTTACTGTTATTTTGCAAAGGTAGGTCAATTAAGTTACTGTGGTTGTGGATGAATATATATAGTGAGTTGTTAACAAGAAGCTTCTGTTGGTTGGTTGTATAATGTTTAATGGCAAAAGATCCCTTTAGGGACATGCTGCGCCAGTACATGAAGCTTTGGATTTTTAGTAGAAGGTACTTTAGCTGCAATCAATAACATGTTTTAAAGGAAGCCTTCTTCGAGTTTGATGTCTTTGTTTGGCATGTGAAAACGGAATTACTGCAAGTCTGCGGGTGTCGGTAAGAAGTTGTGTTTTCATATACTTAGACTAAAATAATATTTAGACTCACTATTTAGCGACATTAACGATCGTATTCACCCTCTACCTTAACTCCCGGTTAAGATCGAGAGTCTTAGACAATCACTCAGATGGTATTCACTATTAACCTGATTGGACGTGATTGCAGCCAAGTCCAATCAGGTTAATAGTGAATAACATTTTAGCGTTCGACCGAGCTATTCGCTATTAACCGGGAGTTAAGATATCTGGTGAATAGAAGCGTAAGTGAGGATTATGCTTCTAGAAACAAAGAATTGTGTTAGAGACATTTTGAGTTTGGTGAAGTATTTGAATTTCAGTGCATTGGGGGAAGGATTTCTTTCCCTCTTAGGTTTCTTTCCTTATTACGCTTGCTTGGAGCCATCTAATTTAAACATTTAGACTTGTTTACTCCACCGCTCTTCCTCTTCTTAAAGTGAATTAGGACCCTCCGTGGCTGAGTGGTTATGTCAATCATCTTACTAATCGGTTGCAAGAGTAGGAGAGATGGATTCAATTGCCATAGCTGGTATAGGCTGTAATCTTTCCATTCTTCTGTATTGTTAATTTTCTTTGTGCCTATCTTGGCATCAGGTTGACGAATAATTGTTTGTTTGTTTATTGAACATATACATCAGACTTGTGTACTTGACACAAATATCCGCTTATAAATCTTCGTCAAGATGAGGACTGGATAGACACAAGGAAATTACAACACTGAAGAATTACAGCCCGGAACTCCACAAAGAGTGTGCAATGGAGTTGACGGGAGTCGAACCCGCCATCCTGTTTCCTACGCTCTCAAATGACTATCGGAGCTCTCAAGCGACTAGTCTTAACCACTCGACCACGGAAGGACTGACGATGACTTCCAAGTTAATTAATAAACTGTTGTTTTGGCTGTTAAATTGGTATAATGTCCTCCTTTTGAAGCTAATAGCCCTGAAAGGGTTGTTACAAACTATATTCGGACTTTATTTTTTATGAATATTTTATAAACTGAGAAGGTTTTTATTATTCCTTTAAAGTTAAATATGTTTTATCGCCTTCAGACAGTGATTATTATAGGAACATAGTCGAAACTTTTTGATCATGTGACAAATCGTTAATTAGTTTTTTTATCCTTTTGATGAAACAGTTTTTAGATCTATGGGTCCTATATCTGATATAGAATTCAGAAACAACTGCCCTGTCTACTAAGTTTAAGATAGTTGTTTTTGAATGTACTCTTTGATCTTACTAGGGAAGGTCCTCAACTGCCAGATCGGGATTTTGTCGAGAGTGGTGTCGGTAGAAAGCTCTTACCGTGGGGATCAAGGAAATGTATACAATTACCCGTCCGAATGCAACTGGTGAAGAGTTATAGGCCGATGAAAAGAGGACATGGGCAGGGCCTATGGGGGCAGTTCCCGAGCGCTCAACCATGGCGAATTTTAGCAGTACCTGTGGCTCGCGTTCCAGTTGCGCTGATTAAGGGATTAAGGGGAGGTGACACGCACCCCTGTGACATATTACGTTGGGCCCAATTCTGAAGATATCGTCGGCAAGTCTTCAGGCTGTAATGCTATCGCCTACAAAGCAAAGATTGCAAAACTCCTTAGTTTGTAACTGCTAGAATATTTTGGGGAATTCGAGGAAAAGGAGCAAACGACTGAAGATGGCCATTTAGTCATCGACTATTCAAGACAGTGAAGGGAATGATCGAAAACGAATTTTTCCGGTCGCTCGATATTCTGTATGAGAGCAAAAGAAATGATTGAAGAAAATGAACTGAGAACTAATTTGGAAATAAATACGGACCCCACTTTCGAATATGAAGAACCTGCGAAAAAAAGTGTATAGGAAGTAAAGGAGTATCCGTAGCAATAAAGGCGTAAGCAGTAGAAACGTATAAGAAGGCAAAGAAAAATAAACTAAAATTTGTGCAACATATATGTAGGCAGGTAAAATACCACAATATGATTCAACGGTGGGCACAATACGTAAGGAAAGGTGGGAAGTAAAGTGAAATTAATTTCCAAACACGTATGGTCGCAATTTTATCATCATCGCAGACAGTTAAAAGCCACCGTTCATGGCAGGGACCTCAAAATGTGGGCCATTGACAAATAATTGGAGCTTGGAATTCTCGGATCCACAGCAAGCTCACATTTGATAAAGAATTTCAAACAGGCACATAAAATAACAAGTTGAAAGGTGACACAAATCGTAACAAAAAGAGATTTGTTTCCGGAAGTGTCTTTGCAATCTGTGATCGATCAATTCCGAGAAAACGTGAAACAATGATTGAGCAGCGAAAGTGTTTACTGTCCAACGTCCTGAAAACCGATCAAAATGTTCCAATACGAATGTGTATTAACGCCGCTGGAAAATTTATGGGACCTTTACTACTTGTAACGCAGGAATGTCAGGGGGAATTTGGTCCCAAAGTTATGGAAAATGTGCAACGAATATCATCCTCAAATTTCCTCATTACATGCTCCAAGTCAGGAAAGAGCACAAAACAAATACTAACTGCGGCATACTTCGATAAACTAAAAGAATCGATTGGTGATCAGGAAACAATCATGGTGCTGGATAGTTGGAGTGGCCAAACGAATCTACGTTTATGCATTGAGAAATTCGGATTCAATGTGGAGACTGTTTTTCTCCCACCGGGCACGACAAAATTTCTTCAGCCGTTAGACGTTTATTTCTTTCAAAAATACAAGTACTTAATAAAGAGAATAAGTGGAATATTCAAAAACTCATCAGAGTGTTTGTGGAGATGTCGACATGACCACTAAAGAAAACATAATAATAAAATTGCATAAGTTGGCCTATAACCAATTCTCCTCGCCCACCTTCGATGAAATGCGTCGGTATGCCTTTCAAAAGGCTTTAATTAAAGACACGGATCCCGTCTTTCGATCAGTTAAACAGGCATGCTTTAACTTAACTAATAACACCTGTGACAACTGCGAAACATTCCTTTTCATTGTGTGTACCTGGTGTTGGAAACACTCGTGCTTCAGCCATTTCTATTCAGAAATGCACTACCATCCGTGAAGTTACTTTTTCCACCAAGCATAAACTGTCTTCTCTATAATCTGTGTAATCCGTCAACTCTCTTTTCTACCACACAGAGTAGCTTTACTACATAGATAGCGACCTGGAGAAATCTATAAATGACAGAAATACACCGGCCTATAACTCTTCACCAGTTGCATTCGGACGGGTAGTTGTATACATTTCCTTGATCCTCATGGTAAGAGCTTTCCAATGACACCACTCTCGACAAAATCCTGATCTGGCGGTTGGGGACCTACCCTAGTTAGAAGCTGCTCTCAAAAATTCTAAACTGCGTTATTGTTATTTTAATGGGTTTCTATTATTAGTCAAGAATACATTTTATCAAGGTATGCTTTTCTCTTGATTTTTATGTACTTTTATATCTGAATCAAAAAAAGAACTATAATTTTTTACCAATAAACTCAACCATTAACAATATTACCGATATCGGAAGCATAGACATTAACATTTCAAAATTATATATATATAGGGAAAGCTCGTCTTGAATATAGCTCTTTACATACAAACATAAAATACAATATGTGTCTATGTGTAACATAAACAGAGATCATAATCTAAATAACATGGTTTTTTAAGTATTTTTTATTGAAATTAAACGGACTCATTCGTATCTAAAAAGGTAATTTATAATTGAGTATGCTACATAAATATAAAGCATTGAAACTAAGTAAAACGTGAAATGATACATACAGGTATACGACAAAATAATAGGAACGCCTGTGAAAGAATGCAAGTTTTTTAGTCGTAGAGGGATGGGACACCCTTGGCCTTAATTACAGCTTGCATTCGACGTGGAATTTACAAATAAAGATCCTGTACAAAATTCAAGGGAATTCGCACCCATTTCTCGTGCAGAGCAGTGTCTAGCTCAGGTAGTGTACGTGGGAGAGGAAACAGAGCGTGGAATTTGTTCTCTAAAAAATCCACTAAACGCTTAATGATGTTGAGATCAAGGGACTGAGGACACCACGGGAGATGTTCCACTTTACCATCATGCTCATCTAACCATGTTCGAACACAGCGAGCTGTGTGAACAGGGACGTTAACATCTTGGAACACAGAACGTTCTTCATGAAACTTTCTGAAGCATAGACTGGAAATGATCTGTTAAAATACTGCAATAATGAGCGCCCGCGTGTTTCTTTCCCCTCAGAACTACGATTGACTCCAAGCCACTCCAAGATATTGCGCTCCACACCATCACAGAGCCCTCTCCGTGCTTCACGGTAGGAACCAGAGAGTCAACATGAAATGCTTCTTCCGGTGTTCGCCAGACGAACACACGTTCGGTGGTCTCAAATAATGAAAATGATGATTCGTCAGACTAGATGAGCTGTTCTCATTGCTGTTGTGTCCAGTTTTGATGATCTCGGAACAACTGTCGTCGTTTTATACCATTAAGAGGCAACACTAACGGCTTTGGAATAGCCTCCCTGTCATTAATGGTCACAGAATGCAGCTCCTGTTGAATAGTATTGGTGGATATAGTGTTCTGGAGATGGGTGTTTATCTCGGAAGTTATATGAGGCAGTGTAGTCTTGCGTTTTCGGGTGACTATCTTCTTCAAGACTAGTCTATCCTGGTCGGTCAACTTGCAATTTCGTCCTCTGCTCTGCTTTGCAGAGGACACCTTTTACAGGTTTGTGTAGTCTGTCATAACCCTTAACACAGTGGTTCTTGAAACCCCGACAAGGTTTGCTGTATTCGACACTGGCGATCCCACGAGGCGAGCTCCAATGATCACGACTCTTCGCACGTCGGACATGTCGAACATAATGGCGCTTTTTTAGGAACAGAATTTTCACATACAACTATAACACCGGCAAATACTCGACTGATACCTTCCTTTTTGTCTCCACTACATGGCAGACTGTTGCGACACATGGCGGGTTGTATTGGACGGTCGAAGTACGACACATTTCGAAATGGGTGTTCCTATTATTTTGTCCTATACCTGAATATTAAATATAAAAATAATAGCTTACCCTTTCCCTTCAATATTTTTCTATGGGACTTTCTCCTGACTAAAGACATTGGAAAATATTGACACATTTGGAGTAAAAACAATTATCTGTAAAAAATTTGACATTAAAAAAGCTGAGACCATTTTATGTCAATTAGAGGAAAAAATTAGAGAACAGCTTAGAAATTTTTGAAGAGTCTTGAGCCCCACGAGGCCATACAAGTTTAAATCTATGATTGGAACTGAAGATGCCTTAGTGCAAAAAGTGGTTTTATTCAGAGTAGCATGAGATTTATTCAAAATATGGCCATGTAGCTTTCTACATACATGCAATAGATCCAGAAGATATAAATCGAGAGGAAAATATATTTCCATATAACATCTCAAAGTGATTATATATACAAGGGTAGGCTGATAAGTTCTCGGCCTGACAGTGAAAGCACAAGATTTTTGACAAAATTTCATACTATTTTTCAATGTAGTCCCCTTGCATCTTAATACATTTAAGACTCACTCTTGTGTGCGAATTCTTTAGTGCAGCCCTGTACGAGGGTGGTTCGAAAAGTTATCGGCCTGACAAAGAAGATACAAGAATTTTGACAATATTTCATTTTATTTTTCAACTTACAACACAATACATTTCAGAAGATTCTTGAGAAATATTCATTCTTTGGCGGTTTTTGTCGACGTTCAACAAACGCGGCACGCATCGGACGGAAAGCTTTTTCATACCCAAAACATCGTGTAAAATGTAGTGGACATGGTCTATCGAGATGTTTGCAATGTCAGCAAGTTCGCAAATCTCATTCGGCGATCATTCAATTCGGCATTGTGAATTTTTTAGACGATTTCGTCGGTCGTAGCGGTTTTTGGACGTCCTTAGCGTTCATCATCGTGAATTGATTTCCTACCATGTTTAAATTCAACAGCCCACTTTTTTATCGTCGAATACGAAGGACAAGAATCCTTTAAGGTGGAATGTAACTCTTTTTGTATGTACGGGGGGGTAACCTTTTTTAACAAAGTATTTTATGACAGCTCGAACTTCAATATTTTCCATTTTTAGAAAATATCAAAACTTTTTTAGTTTACTTTATCGCCAAGCTATAACCAATAAATTCCCGCGTCTG
Organism: Maratus michaelseni; assembly: GCA_963931845.1. NCBI lineage: Eukaryota > Metazoa > Arthropoda > Arachnida > Araneae > Salticidae > Maratus > Maratus michaelseni. The sequence goes on from OZ007586.1 coordinate 281,739,829, forward strand.
AAACTCGGCAGCATGTCATCTAAAGGATCATACTTTACAAACATCATTGTTATTTAGTCATATTTGTTCCATCTCTGTGTCAGCCGAGAACTTATTAGCCCACTCTCGTATATACAGGGTGTCCACGTATAACCTGACCGACCTTTATTTTCGCAACCGTTGGTCGTAGATGCATACTTCCAATTACAAAAGTGGTCAAAATTATACAGCCCCCAGGTCCCTATACTTATATTTAGGGACGTTTTGTCTATTCAAAAGTATTGCAAACACAAAAAGTTCCGTATCTGTACGACCAATATTCACTGAGAAATTTGAGTTCAAAGTTATCATGCATAGTATGGGAACCGTATACAAATGGAGATGCGAATATATCCCCTATCAGAAAGACAAAAAGGTTTTATAGTTAGATATGATCATGACAAAAGGGTTGTTGTTCAAGTCAAAAAACAGTATAATATTTGTCTAATCACTGGTATTGAAAATAAAAATGTATATTTTGTATAATACATAAAATCACAGTGCACAAACTCATACAAATTTAATAATGTAATTTGAAATAATAACATAGTATGTAGTGCTTTCTCGCAGATAAACTCAAATAAAAACGAAATAGAAATAAACACTCTGGATAAATATCGTTTTTCATACTTTCTCACTACATGTGTTCCAAGTGTCTTCCCTGGACTACAATACACGTGACAAAAATTCGTCTTGAACATTTTTTAGCATTGCAGGCATAACACATCCCAATATAAGCCAAAAAATTGAATAAATTATTGAATTAAATAAGATTAAACTGAATAAAAAAACCTTACATCTATTTTATAGTATCAGATTTTTCGCTATTTTTTAACCTTGAAATTTACGATTTGCGAAAAATCCTGACATGATAGTTACAAGTGAAGGTAATTTTTTTATTCAGCGTTAAAAAATACATAAAACGTAATTATAAAAGTGAAAAAACACAACCATTGCAGGTTTATGTTATCTAATCTAAAACTCGTTCTTAAACTTGTTGACGGTAATCTATCCGAATTTTTTTGTTATCCTCTAATATAAGTATGTATAAGATGGTAAGTATAAAAAATCATAATAATATTACATTGTCATCGGATTTAAGTCAGTATGTAAAATTTAACTTCGATCGGACATTTGAAAGTGCGTTAAAGTTCGAGTACAAATTTTAAACTGGAAAGACGATCGTTGCAAGTTAAATAAAACCTTATGAAAATAACATAATTTTTGTTAAAAAAAATCATAGCCTCAAATCCTCACAAAATAAAACATATGTTAAAATATAATTATTTTAACTAATCTGAAACTTAACTAACAAAAGTTAACTCAATCGTAATAGTTGTACGATTTCTTTCAAAGCGCAGACCCCTTGAAATAAGTTTAAGTACTTTATATACGACCCCTGAAAGCATGGCCGAAATCATCTGTTTTGATATGCAAAAAAGTGGTATAAGTCATGCATTTCAAAGTTTCATAACTCGGTCAATTTTAATGTTAGATGAATGGGACTTTTTTTTGTCTTACTTGTTAGTGCCACAGTAAATTTTTACTAAATATCACTTATAGGACCTGGGGACCGTATAAAAATTTAATTTCGTAATTTTTTAATAAATGCTTTTCTTGGCCCAAATTTGTTTTAAAAATAATTCTTCACCTTATTTAAACCATTTTTGTAATTGGAAGTATGCATCTAGGACCAACGGTTGCGAAAATAAAGGTCGGTCAGGTTATACGTGGATACCGTATATATATATATATATGTCCATTCTTTAGAAAATTACTCTTTCTTGGTTTAGAAATAATTCGGTTTCAGAAAAAAATTTTGTTTGTTAGAGAAAGATTTAAGTTTAATTAGTTAAGTTAATGAGTTAAGTAAAATTTCCGTTTTAAGTGATAAAATAAAGATATTCCCAGTTTTTTTTATACAATGAAAATGCATTGTTTGATTTGATGTGTGAGTTTCACTTTGACCGACTATACTTTTATTTTTTGTTGTGTGGGTCCTTGTTATGGCTATCTTTATAAGTTTTTCGCTTTAACACATGGGCTGATAAGTTCCCGGTCTGGCACACAGATGGCGTTGCAATCGCCGAACCGATGTTTTTTTAGTAAATACTAACCTTTAAAAGGTAGTAGAAAAAATGCCATGATGATTTGCCGTGTGGATAAAACGTTAGAGTGGTTTTAGTTGAACGACTTTGTTGATAAACAAAAAAATGGATAACAAGAATTTCAAGAATTGTTATTTGATGGGGAAAAAATACCGTTCAAACAAAAGCTTGGCTAGATAAGCGTTATCCGGACACTGCACCAGGTAAATCAACCATTATTGACTGGTTTGCTGAATTTAAACGTGGTCGTACGGACACCAGTGATGCACCACGCAAAAGAGGTGGTTAATCCGGAAAACATAAAAAAAAGTCTACAAAATCGTTTTGGGGAACCGTAAAGTGAGGTTGTAGGCGATAGGTCAGACTCTGAAGATATCCAAGGAACGTGTAGGTTTTATTTTGAATGAACATTTGTCTATGAAAAAGCTGTTGTCAAAGTGGCTGCCGCGCGTGTTGACTTTTGACCAAAAACAATAACGAGTTCTAAGCACTGTTTGGAGCTTTTTCGTTATAAAATTATGTTATTTATTATTAAATTATTATTATTAATCAGTTATTCAATTATTATTATAAAATTATTATTATTAAATTATTTTTAAAATTATTTTTATTAAATTATTATTATAAAATTATTATTTTTAAATTATTATTATTATTATTATTATTATTAAATTATTATTTATTATTAAAGTTATGTTATTTATTAAAGTTATAAAGTCATAAAGTTATAAAGCTTTGTTAAAAAGTTGTGTTTTCTTTATTAGACCGGGAACTTATCAGCCCATGTGTTAAATTGTAACTCTTCTTAAAACATAAATGAAAATTTAAAAGATTTCCCCTGTTCTAAAAGTCGAAGTAAAATACTTTCGTTTTATTATTATAACGTAGTGCCATATGAAGATTAGAGTGAACATTAAGTTTTGCTGGTAGGTAAGCAATCGGTAATAAATATGTAGGAAGGATAAAAAATGACATTTGAGAAGACAATGATGAATATGTCATCAACGATAAATAAGTCGTGAAGAGATTCTGCAAAGAATTATCTTTAGAAAAATACAATGTCAAGGAAATGTAGATTCCGTTTTTTAACATTATCAGCACCATTTACAGGTCCTAATTTAAAAAGTGTGCTTTACTTTTTTTATGACTGAAAGAGTTTGTTTCGACACACAGCGATGACTAAGTCATCAAATGATTCTGTAAATAATGTATCTTTAGAAAAATATGATGTGAAGGAAATGCTGATCCCGATTTTTAACATTAGTAACACCAGGTCTTAATTTATAGTACGCTTTACTTTTTTTATGACCGAAAGAGTTCGTTTCATTGTTTTAAAATTCATTCAAACCGAGAAAAAAACTTTATTATCTTAGTTTTACAAATTGTATGGTTTATTAAAATATAAATTCATTAAAAATAAATTTGCTCTGAGCTCATATTCGGAAATTATGTAAAAAACATAGCTTTCGGCTACATTAAATTTGTTTTTCTTTTTAATCCTAATTTTTAAAAAATTATGTTTTGTAATCGTTTTTTTTTTTTTTTTTTAACAGAAGCAATTTTTAAATTTCCCTTTATAACAATACATTGTTTTAAATATTTATTAATATTTTTAATAAAATTTTGAAGTGTGCACATAAACAAATAGACATTTTTAAACATTATTTTAAGTTGGAAACATTTTTAAACTAGCAGTATAAACGGCGACACTTTTTTTAAACGAGTAGTCTTAAAATTTGGGCTAATGCAATATTTCATAAGCAAAGAACCGAATGACGCATTTCTCAAAAAAGAATTTCGATTTCATTCTTGGCACTGAAAGGGGGCATGTATGAAAAATGCATAAAATATGATTGTGAACACACTTTTACTACATACTTTTTCCTAGAATATAAGGTGTTGTTAACTATAATATTATTAGGTTTCATTTAAATAATGCAGTAAATTAATTCAAAGAAATGGCAGCCAACATTTTATGGTGGTGTCCATGGTGCCTAAATCAAATTGCTCCTTTTTGGAAAGTGTCCAATTTTATAGAAATATCAATGTTAAATTGGAATATCTTTTGTTTAAAAAAAGGGGAAAAATTCAACTTATAACGAACACTTTTTTCTTAGATTAGATGTCGATACTCTTGAAATGTTGATACTACTTTTTAAAAATTTCAATAATTCTCCAACAGATTCTGTATGAGTTCGATACTTAGTGTTATGGAATAAAATATGCGTATCTTGCATATCATGAGCTTACTTAAAAATCTTGATTAGATATTGGAATAGACAATGGCGTTAAGGTAAATAAATATAAACTTCTGTACTAATCTTTTGTAGCAATATAAAACTGGTGGTTACTGCACAGGTCTCTGCACTTAACAAGCATGAACTTATGTCGACAAAAGTCACTCTTTTTTATATTTTTTTAAAGAAGACGATTTAGAAGACTTGAAACAGCTGTTTACAAGATTTATAGTTATTTATATTTTTTACCCGTTAGTATTGAAAAAGTGGTATTATATTGTTGTAAATAAAGTAAAAATAAAAATAATAAAAGTATTTCCCTGATTACAAAATTTAATCCTATCCGCTATATATATGTGAAACTGTTGCCAAAATGTGTGAAAACTATCCAGGTTTTTTTTTTTCAGGTTTCCGTAACGTGTCTGTAGTGTAGCAGTGTCAATGTCCAGGAAACCCACCACGTACCGATAACTGGCCGACCAGCAACTTAAGCTGAAAGGGTGAAAGAATGAAACAGTCTTTTGTGCGAAGTCCCAAGAATTCAGTGCGTACGGCCTCATGTGAATTACAGATGCCAAAAGGGTCTCGTTATACAAGAGGACACACTGAGCTTTTTCCTGATTTGTGAACATTTTCGGTTTCTTGTACACTGGCACTGCTACACTACAGCCACGTTACGGTAACATGCAACAAAAAACTTGACTAGTCTTCCAAAATTTTCGCACCGATTTTACATGGCCATCTTATATATAGCGGATATGAAGAAATTTTGTAATCAGGGTCAGACTTTTCAGACAAACTGAATGATTTGTGTGACACAGAGGGTGTCCTAAAATAGACTAAGTAGTTTTAAAATTCAATAACAAGTAAACGGTGATAGCTATTGAAGTTATTCTTGGAGGAGAATAATGTGTGGAGTCAGGAATATCTTAAATATGCTTGCTTTAGTTACAAATATCACCGATAGATGGCACTGCGCTATCTCATATTGTAATAATGCTGAAAATAACGTACGAAAATGGATTAAAGTTGACTTAGTTTTTATCCTTCAATCTGTTTAGCTGTTAAAATGCCAAAATATGGTTTGCGTTTTGAAATTATATGGCTATTTTGAGCATTATTACAGTTTGAGACAGTGCGCCGCCATCTATTGATCATATTTGAAACTAAAACAAAGAAGGAGAATTAAGAAATTCTTGACTTCACACTTTCTTTTCTTCCATTATAACTTCAATAGATGTTGCCGCTTACTTCTTATTGGATTTTAAAACCATTCATTTCATTTTAGGCAAATCTGAATACGATCGGACTTTCTGCGAAAGTAAGAAGGAGAGAATAAGAAGGGTGAAATAACGTACCAATACAAAGTTACATTAAATACTTTATTTACTCATAGGTCACAATATGTACAAAATCTTTATAACTATGTATAATATAAAGTATAGATATCAAATACAGGATGTCAGTCTTTTGCAACATATGCATGGCAATCAGATTATTTGTGTTAAACTCTATACATAATGGCACCATACATTTATAGTACCTGAATCGTCTCCTATGCTTTCTTTGAATTTAATCATAGTTATCGAAGAGGGGAAAATGCAAACTAATTTCTAAAGAAAATATATCAGATTATTTTATTTTTTATGCCTAATTTGTTAATTTAATTTTATTGACTTATGAAAGATCACACCTGAATAAGAATTTTTCGGATTAAAATCTCACAATGTCCGTAATTATATGTCATTATTCTATATATGAGGTGATGAAAAATATAGAGGCTTAAATTAATGCAACGACAACAATCCAAAATACTGATTTGATGAAATTTTGGCACAAAACAATCGTTAGATAACACTAAACATTAAAATAAATATTTTTCGTCAAATTTATTTCGTTTTTATAGGTAGAATCTAGATTGACCTAACACACATTTGTGTTAAAATCTCATAATAAATTACGCGCTAACAATGTTACCAATTATACACACACACACAAAAAAAAACGTTTAACCACACAATATCCAAACGCAGCACCATGAAAATGTTCGTTTTCATGGTGCTCCAGTTGGATATTTTGTGTTTAAACGTTGTTTTTTTGTGTATAATTATCCACAAGAGTTTTTAAATTCATTAATGTTGCCAATTTTTTGTATCGTATATTTCTAAGCAAACAAGATTTTGAGATGGGTGAAAGTAATTTTGTCATATTAAAACATTATCCTAGATTTTCATTTCCCCAAAATATTTTTTTCGGGAGTGGGGAGTCGTAGGAAGGATCTTTGCTTATCTTTGCTTTCAGTTAAATGCAGCAAGCAAATATTTTCTCAATCCATATGATGCGGGACCTTTATACAGAATTTTTGAGCAATCTCTGGATGTCATAAATGTCTAAAAACTGCCATGGCATTTATACTTAGTGCTTTTAAAAAAATCACTTGCCATTTTAAAGCAATCAGTAGATCTTCTACCTTTGCATAATTCGAAGCGAAGTTAACAAATATTGTGATTGAGAATACAGAAGAATTTTGCTGTAAACATGCATTTACAAATAATAGTTTAAAAGTTTGTATTTGTATCAATACAAAGTTTAAGCAAACTGTAAATATAATATTTTCGAGCGTAAAAAACTCTGATTCATTGGTACATTTAGATTTTTTACGGTAATCTGTGACCGAATAATAAGAAACTCTTTTATTTTATATATACTTTATCAAAGGACTAGATGGCAAGTAATTTTTAATATATTTGCGATTTTTCACATATTTTAAGCTGAATAAAAATAACGTGAGCAAGGCGATATTAGCACCGATTCATGTGAAAGCAGATTTCTCACTAAAAACATTAGGACTTATTAAAATGTTTTACCATCTCAGTACTGATATATTTCAACTAAAATCATGCATTAGTTATTTTATTTGTATTTTTAAAAATTATTTTGAGATGTGTGTTCTAAATGCAAGCTACACTTCCTCGAATAAATTAGTTTTCTTTCTGATTTTAAGAACTTATATCAAGGAATCAAAATAGTTTAAGAATTCCAGGGTATTTTTTTAAGAATACTTGACATTTGGTGACTATGATCTTAAAAGTTGTAAAAGCATATTAAAGAAAAATTAAAGTACTAAATGTTCTTGTCTCCCAATGCTAACATGACAATAATATTTTCTTGCTCAGTTTTTCGTATTTTTAAACTTTGCATTTGTTAGAAAGAGCAACCTAAAACTAGAAAGAGATAAGGATAAAGATGTTTCTCTTAAATTCTGATGTGAGACAGTGAAAGAAACTTTTACTGCGTATTTCATTATCATACAGTATTTGCTATTTTCTCTACGATGATTTTCACTTTTCTCTTCCTTTCCGTTTGGTAACTGTCAAATAAATATTTTTTTTTCCATTTTAATATTTTAATATTTTAATATATTATGATAGGTGTTCACTTTTTCGATTTAGAAATCGAACAATTGAATAGACGTTAGCGATAAAAAAGAATGAGATTTAATTCATTTAATAATTTTCATATGTAACTTATGGAAAGCGATGCAAAAACCAGGGAAGCAAATGGGAATAACATGGCGATAGCAAATTGAACTTTCTATAAAATGGGGAAACAATTACGATCAACACTAATTCAAGGATAAAAATGTTTCTGAATGTGTTTTAAATGATACGGGTTAATTGCTCATAAAACTTTTCATTTGTTAGCACTTTATTAAGAATAGTTGATGATTGTTTGGTGATAAGCGTAAAGGTTTAAATAATACTTATACACTCATTAAACGAGTGCTTACACATTAAAAAACATGTTCAGTAGTAATTTACTTTTGTTTAGTAACACTAAATAATCCTTATCATATAAAATTACTACTATAAAATTGAAGTTATGAAACATATAAACTGTTGTTAGAAATGAAATTATTTTTTTAGTTGCATCAGTTACAATATACACATATGCAAAAAAATAAAATAAAAATAAAAATAAATACATGTATGACGACGAGCCAAAACCTAAAACCTCATGTCATACTCACTCAGAACTTTGGCTTAAATTGCCAATGCTCTTTCAATTGAGCTACCTGGGACGACAATCGGCCGTTCTTTTACCTACGACTTATTATGTTGAGTTGTCTACATGGCAGGCCAGATGCTATTGCCAAAAGGCTGTCTGAGTTAATTGTGTCAGTCAGCTGTCGTTTCAGGTAGCTCATTTGGAAAAGCATGGGCAATTTAAGCCACATGCTCTGGGTTCAATTCCCGAAAGTGCTACAACTCGAAAAATAAAGTTTTCAAAAAAAGGACGGAAAACGTTTTCAAGCGTTGAAAATATTTTTTTTCATTTTAAATGGATCAGGAAATAATTCGAAACTTTTATATCTAGAATCAAAAACAGCTTATTTACTTTAATATGAACCACATTACACCCAATATCCAATTATCTGAAGATTTGTAGACAGAAGGGTTGTATAACTTTGTAAGAGAAAATGATAAAACTATTTTTATTGTGTCATTTTTAAAGGTATTTGAACTTGCTTTTAATGACAAATGGGAAAATATATGATTCATTCATGTTAATATCTCAAATATTACGTTTTTTGAGTTGTGTCACTTTAGAAATATGTGTGCGATATGAGTAATAAAAATTTACTCCAAAATGACATTAGTTAAGAAAGCTATGAATAACGTCCTTATTTAATATATATATATATATATATATATATATATATATATATTTCGTGAATTGAGGTGAATACATTATTATACACACAGATAAAAAAAAAAAAATAAAAAAAAAAGCCCATTTAATACATTTCAAATGCATAAAAATAAATATTTCTCGTGTTATTAATTTTTGAAGTATATGATATAAATAAATGCAGCTTGATAAGGAAAAACTCAGCATATTATATCAAAGTGGATTATAATAAATTTGCGTTTCATGATTTTCTTTTGCATCATATTTCTATCGCTCTCTCTATAATAAAGTATTGTAAAAATGTTATAGTGAAGTTTCTTCAATCAAAATTTTTTGCTGGTCATCTTACGACCTAATATATGCTGATTTAATATACTTAATATGCAAAGGGAAGAAAAAATATAATTCAACTGCTGAAAAAATAAAGTTTCTGGAGTATAATAAAAGTAATAAATAATGACATATTAACATTCCAGATGCATCTGAAAAACATTTAGCTGCAACATCACTAGTTTTATAGCTCTTTTTATCAGACGAAACATGCATATGATCGCTACAAAAATAGAGAACATGTCTTTGTAAACCTAATTTCTACTGTTGTAACGATCCCAAGCATACTTTGCCTGACGAAGAGAGTTAAAAATTCATTGCTTTTGAAAATAGCATTTTTTCAGGCACATCTGGAATTTAAGAACAGGATTGCCTCAGGCAACTATTTTCTTATTCTTTTTCAAAACTACTTTTTCTAAACTATAATTCTTCCCATATACTTCTACAACGGAAAGGGGAATCTACCACTACAATCTTTTGTCAAATAGTGGTACGACTAAATAATAAAAAGGGTCACCAGTGGCAACCCTGTAAGAAATTCTCTTTTAATAATGTAAATAATCTTGTCCAAGTCCGGTCTTATCCATAGAGATAAGTCCGTCGTGGTCTTAAATCAAGGAAAAGAACCCATACATCTTCAACCTAGGTTTGACCCATCTGAAAAGAAATCCGTATAATTTAGCAGATCTTTACCCCGTTCAATGTCGTTGCAACACCAGCATTTTCCACAGATCAATAAGGAATTCATGTCTATCATTTACTTATTGAAACTTTTGCATTTCAGTGGAGTCTGAAATACCTAGATTTGTGTTGGGAGCATGATAGTATGCAAAATTGTTTTCAATTATAATTATTGTATGTAGAAATGGGCTTCAAATGAAAAATCACAGACTTGCAATTTATATTTGAGCAAATAATTGATATTAACAAATGCTACTATCACTGGCATCTGTTTTAAAATAATTGTATTTCATATAAGTAGATTAAACAAAGTTTTAAGCACCAGAACGTTTTAACTAATTGCAGACTAGTTACGGTAGCATTCAGAATACCGTCATCAGTGCAAACTTAGACATGGACTTGCTACTTGATCAGCGTTCCGAGGAAAAAAAAAAGTCTTCTATGTCTAATTTTAGAAATGACGTGGAAAAATAAGTTCCTCATGTCCAAAAAAAAAAACGATGCCCCCAAGGCCGTCCCCCAAAAGCAATTTTCAGAAGCATAGAGTAATAAAAATTAAAAGTACATAAAATACGAGTTTAAAGCTAAAATAAATTAGCTATTTACAAATTTACAAAGCGTACATAAATTACAAGTTAAATGAAAAATAATTAAGATATTTACATATTTACAAAAAATAAAACCTAACAAAATGTTCATAATAAAATAAGAGAATTATTTACAAAATTAATTTTTTGATGACTGATTTTCACTTAAGAGTGAATTACCAATTATATTTAGGACATCGTTAACAGGAAAGGCAAGTTCAGAATTAAGATAATGAATTTTTTCAAGTAAATTAACAATCAATTGCAGTTTAACAATAAAGTAGTCAATACCATTATTACAAATATCAGGAAAGTTAAATTTAGCTGAGCCAGGAGCACTTAGTAATTAGGAGGAAAAAACATTCTCAGAACTATCATTTTCAGTGGTAGTAGAATCAATGCTATTTAGAACTTTCTATTCATTTCGCTAAGGAAGCAAAGAAAGTATCAGAAGTAATATTTTTGGAATTTAATACATTGGGGAAATCCTTAATGGTAGTAATTGTATTAACTTTAGTAATATTTAGGATGTTTGGGATACTTACTGTAATTTTAACTGTATGATTACCAGTACAGTTTACACACTTAATAGCTTTCTTTTCTGAAATATTAAAGTATTTGGTTTTATGTTTGCCGGTGCACTTGACGCAGACAGGAATAAAGCCACAAGTGGCGGATGGAAGATTGTAACGTCGACAATTGTAGCATTGTTTTGTGCCTTTAAAACGGTATGTTTCTAGTGTGACATAGAAACCAAGAAAAGTTTTTATATTAAAAATATTCACAAAATTAGGGATAGGAAAGATATTGATAAGAAAAATTGGTATTGGGAGTTTAGTTTTAAAGTTTCGAAACCGGTCGTAGCTATGAATGGAGTATTCTAATTTATTAAGGTCTGCTTTAATTTCCACAATGACGATATCTTTTCATATACCTTTAATGAGGACCTTGCGTGGCCTCTGAGATTTAAGTCGGAGTCCATAAAATTCCAGTTTAGTATCCACGAAATAACTTTGAATTTTGCGATAATCCTCAAAGATCCCAATTAACAATATTTTGATGACTTCGCTATTCCTCTATTGTCAGATTGTTGAAAATATTATATAAAAACCTCCTTTATTTAATTACTACTAGCATTTTTTCCCATTGCCAGTTCATTTTCCTATACAATTTCTTATTGGCTGTTCCCTGTAATTTCCTGCAATTCTATTGGTCAATAATCACATCCCACGGATCCGCTTCTCCTCCATATATATAGACAAAATTCCGTCATTCTTTGCACTGATGACTGTATGCTGAGTGCTACCGAAACTAGTCTACATTTAGTTAAAAAGTTCTGGTGCTTAAAACGTTGTTTTATCTGCTTATATTGTACTGTTCCAAGTATCATCTTAATTTGTCACTTTTATTTCATACTGCTGCTCATGCAAAATCATTATTTCAGAATGAATTGACCTCAGCCATAGATTTTATTATACTTGCCAAAATTCCTTTTTTAAGTGAAATAATCATACGTTGAACCAGAAGTTTTAATTAATAAATGAAATCAAATAAGTACCAAGTAGAAACAAGACACATACTTAAATAATTTTATTAAATATTTTTTTTTTGTTTAACGTATGTGTTTTCTCCCGTTAAAAACAGACTTCGGAAATATGACTTATAAAAACTTTTCAGAAGTCATTCAAATTCTATAATTTGCTTTAACTTAATTTTCTGTTGCATATACGGTTAAAAATATATTTAGATGTTCAACAAAATTTTGTTTTGTTGCTTTTTAGTTTACAAGAACGAAACCAATATTATATCAATGACGTTGTTTAAATGTTTTGGCTCGTCAATGTATGACTACTAATATAAAAGAAATAAATGAAAGAAATTAAATTATTTAAAAATAAATAACAAATAATTAACATAGATGATCATTAATAAAGTTTTCAAAATATAACTAAGCACTGAAGAAAAAATAAACTACATATTTTCATAAAACAGACCATAGCAAATCTGAATTCCACATATTTAAGAAATGAAATCAATTTTATTTCCTAAATTTTCCAGTTCTCCAGCATGTCTTCTAAATTTAATACAATGCATATAAGATGTATGGGTTATCAGGATGAAAACAATAAACAATATTTTTAAACAACACCAAATATGATTTTGACTTTTCAAAATTAGCTTTTATACATTTTACTTTTAAAAAAATGTGAAAACCATCTCATAACAATAATATTTCATATCAACAATATAACTTCCAATTCCACTCATTTATTTGTTATGAGCCACCATTTATAATTCTCTTTTATAAATTACTATGCTATAAAAAATACACATAACTTAGAAGTTAAAACGAGGGTATAGAAAGAGGATAAGAGAGATTGAAAAAGTCTAAAATCAGATTCAACAACAATGTATAGATACATAGAATGAAGTCAGCCGGGTATTGCAGCAGTGACTGTATGTGCATTCAAATTTCTTTTGACATGAATTAAATGATGAACGAATTCCAGAATGCATCATTGCTTTAGTTCATTGTTTCGGAAATTATTATCGAGGCAAATAGAATCTGAAAAAGATATAGAACATTTCAATGAATTTCTTATAACATGCTTAAATAATCATGAAACAGATAATAATATTTTATTTTTCGTACTTGTACAGTCCTGAAAATGTTTTTTTCGAAAATTTATATCTTTTGCAATTATTTTATGAAAGAAATTGGAAATGTAACCTATCAATTTTTTTTTACAGAAATCTATTTTTAGAAGCTTCAAATAGGCGAATTCAAAATTACAGCTCACTTCGCCAAGTAGGTTTTGAGTAACGCTAAAAAACATCCCCAAAACCACAATCTGTTTTGAAAAGATTAAAAATGAATTTAACATTAGGAGTTCCAAACTTTAAACCTGTATAATTCCTAAACCACTTGACCAGATGATTTACCGTTTGATAATAAAAGAAAAAAAATTACCGAAAAATCTAAATATTATGACAAAATTTTAAAGTTTGTTACAATTTATATATGTAGACAACCCCTAAGCAAAATTTAAGTATCTCATTACCTAGCAGACGATATAACAAATTGATTCGTTCCAGTCAGATTATTATACTATGATTTGTGGCACAAAATTAGTAGGGGAAGATCACTTTCTTTTTTCTGAGACTATGATTAAACAGCATACATGCAAATTAGTTGAAAAAACATACAAGGATCGGCGCGGTCACTCTTTTTATTACTGCTGTTTCCAAACAATAATCTTCGTGAAACATTTCTTTAACATTTTCAAGAGAAACCTACCACGAAAATTATTGTCTGGAAATAGTTGCGGACAAAAAATGTGACTGCTTCGATCCCTGAATATATATTTTAAAAATATGTTCGTCATTTAAGTTTCAAGATAAGTTTGTATATCATATATTCTAATACGAGCAAATCTTGTGTGTGGTTATATATATATATATATATATATATATATATATATATGCAAAAATTATCTTAAAAACGGCTCTAACGATTTTGACGAAATTTCGTATCCTACCGTTTTGGGGCACCAGAAAACCATTGGGCTATGTCACATGTTCGAGAAAATTCGATTAGTGGGTCATTTTGGGTCATTTTGGGTCATGGTCTAGCTAATTGTATCTAAAAAACGGTTCAAACGATTTTGACGAAATTTTGTATCCGACCATTTTCGGGCACAAGAAGACTATTGGACTGGGTCACATGTTCGAGAACTTTCGATTAGTGGGTCATTTTTGGGTCAACGCGGGTCAAATTAATTTTATCTAAAAAACGGCTCTAACGATTTTGATTACATTTTGTGTCCTACGAGTTTCGGGCACGATAAAAGCATTGGGCTAGGTCACATGTCCGAGAAAATTCGATTAGTGGGTCATTTCTGTGTCATTGTGGGTCAAGATCTAAAAAGCGGCTCAATTTACACTAAAATTTGCATCCAATGGTTTTTGGGCACGAGAAGACTGTTGGGCTAGGTCACATGTTCGAGAAAATTCAATTAGTGGGTCATTTTGGGTCATTTTGGGTCATGGTTAAGCTAATTGTATCTAAAAAACGGTTCAAACGATTTTGACGAAATTTTGTATCCGACTATTTTCGGGCACGAGAATACAATTGGGCTGTGTCACATGTTCGAGAACTTTCGATTAGTGGGTCATTTTTGGGTCAACGCGGGTCAAATTAATTTTATCTAAAAAACGGCTCTAACGATTTTGATTAAATTTTGTATAATACGAGTTTCGGGCACGCGAAAATCATTGGGCTAGGTCACATGTTCGAGAAAATTCGATTAGTGGGTCATTTCTGGGTCATTGTGGGTCAAGATCTAAAAAGCGGCTCAATTTACACTAAATTTTGCATCCTATGGTTTTCGGGCACGAGAAAACTGTTGGGCTAAGTCACATGTTCGAGAAAATTCAATTAGTGGGTCAGTTTGGTCATGGGTCATGATATTTGAACTCAAATTTAATTTTGACCGAGCATAGCTCGGTCTTCCCTGCTCGTATAGTTTGTATAAGTTACCTGTTAGTTTTAACAGGTAACCTGCCAAAACTAACTATAAAATATAACTTTATTTATTAATATGATATTTCAACATATTTTTTTTTTAAATCTAGACTTAAATATACGTATAAAATACATGAACTCAGAAATAGTTGTTGTTGTTTTTTTTTTCAACCAAGGAGTAAGATATATATTTTTTATCTATTGAAGGAAGAATTTTCATTATCAAACGTTGTTTTACTTATTTATTTATTGTTTACTCTATTTTCACTTTCCTGATTGCCAACTGTAGAAGTAATTATATTTCTGATATTAGTATTGGCTTATGCAGTTTAATTCCATTCTTGTTTTTAATATTTGAATAAATTGTTTGTTATTAGATAAATAATTATAAGAAAGTTGTTCACCGCCGTTTAAAGCACAGTTGGAGAAAACAAAGGGGGCAGGCCACAGTATTCCTCCGATCACATTAATTGGTGAGTGATATCACTATGCAAAATATAAAATTAATTTGATTAAACTTTTATTGTTCTGTATATTTTAATGGAGTGTTTAAATATATTTGTAAAACAATTTGAATATTCAAGCCTTTTTACCAGGATTCAATCATAAAGACATGAAATTTTCATTGCCACCTGTTTCGGATAATGAAGTGAAACTCTCTTCATCAAGACAGGAAAACCTAAAATTACCTTTCGCGTGTTCTATTTGAAAGAAAACTTTTTCCCAAAAGTTTGTCTTAATTAGACACATGAAATTTCATTTGGTGAAAAAACCTTTTGCATGCGTCATCTGTGGAAAAGCATTTGTTCAAAAGAGTGATTTATTAAATCATAGGAAGATTCATTCAAAAAACCCTGTAACTCATAATTGTGATATATGCAACGATGTGTTTTCGAGGAAGTGTGATTTATTAAAACACAAGGCGATTCACAAATCTACCAAGCAACATAATTGTGATAAATGCAGATATGTGTTTTCGATTAAGTGTGATTTATTTAACCCATTTATGCCGAGCGTCGATGCTTTAGTAAAATGCGAAAAACTGCATTTCACACCACTTTTTTTTTAATAGAAATTTGGTGTCTTATTTTATAGAGGACTCCTCGATAAATTAACACACCAAATTTCTATTAAAAAAAGTGGGGTGAAATGCACTTTTTCCCATCTTACTAAAGCGTCCCAAAATTGGGACGCTAGGCATAAATGGGTTAAACACAAGAAGATTCATTCAAAGACCTCTGTGACTTATAATTGTGATAAATACAATGCTGTGTTTTCGAGAAAGTGTCATTTATTTAATCATAAGAAGATCTGTAAGACTCCCAAACAACCTGAATATGTCCAGCGTAAGGAAATATTCACTCGAAAGTCCGATAATTTTCAAACTTTTTTCTTCTTAGTTGATTTCTCTAGAAGATATCTTGATATAAGTGTATTAGAGATTATTTTTCAAATAGTGGTACGAATATAATAAATAATCTTGACCTGTAGTCAAAGGGTTAATCATAATTTGTCTCTGTTTAGTTTTGTGAACATCATCTTATACAGACTATATCTAATACAAATTTGAATAGTTCCTAATCCGCTTCATGTACGTTATTCTGTCTATACCAATATCTTCATCCATTTTTCAGATAATTTGTCCAACACTGCATTTTTTATCCCAAACTGTAGCAACCATTTCGTTCTCAGGCATATCTTGCGATGTCAGTGGGTTATCTCTAAAGGTTCTGTACCTTTAGTAAATATACTAGTTCCACCTGTCACAGCTCTTATATAATCAGTAGTAGTTGTAACTTCTTTGATTTTATGACCATATAGAAACTTTAAATTATTCAGTACTTTTTCCCGATTTAATCCTCTTTGTTTGAAAAATGATGATTATTTATTCAATGCATTGTTTTAGACTTTTGAAATCACCATTTTGCAATTTTTATTAATGTTTTAAAAACTTTTACTTTTTTACATTCATTTTATACTTGTTTGATAACCTTTTTATTTTTTTCATAATTGGTTGGAATCCATATTTTTATTTCAACTATTACTTGAACTGTTACTTGTACTTGTGTTTATAACTGTTACTGAAATTTCCTGTTCCGTTACTATCTTCTCCATATCAATATTGTGGTATCTATCTTATTTGATTTTTTAGATGAATTCCATGCAATTTTAAGCTCATCTTTTTCTTTTTTCATTTTCTTCAACTCCTTTGGTCTCCATTTAGAATTATTGAAGACAAAACCATTTGAGTGCGGGTAATGAGTTTTTTGATACACTTTCAAACCCATATGCTTCTGAATGTTTCAAACAATTCTGAACATGTACAAAAACCTTCTCTAAAGAAATAGTCTGACTAAGGGCGGTTTTAAGCATATTCTCTGGAATTTATTCACGGACTGGTTGAAGTTCCAAATTCAAATGCACCACCTTGTTACCAACGGGATGCTGTGCAATTAATTATGACAAACAATGTTTGTAAGATCTTAGTGAGTTTCATTTAACTTGCCCTGTATTACTTCCATTTATTTATTTTGACAAACATCAGCAGAAAAGTTTTTTTTTTCAAGTTTTGTACTTCTGCACTGTTATTCGAAACACACTTACTGGGGGACTGACAGCCCACTGTACTGCTTGAAAAAAAACATCTATGAGAGTAATATATAGTTGGTTTGTTTGTCAAGAATTAATACAAAGTTTTGTAAGGAATATACCAATCAATGGACTAGACAGAAATAAAAATTTGAAGTTCTTATGCTTAAAAAAATAGATCACACAAGGTGAACTATGATTTCTAACATTTATCTGATCTAAAAATGTACGCACATCATCCCACTGATACAAGACTACAGCAGCACATTCTGATAATCTATCAAATTTGCAATTTTTCAGAAACTCAGATCAGGTATCCTTTCTTTACATGTGATTAAAAAATGGAAAGTCAGAATTAAATCACCATTAAACTAGTCGTTGGGGGCCACCTTAATACTTACCCAAGGATATGCATGCTATAAAATATGAAAATAAAACAAGTGTAAACTATTTATTGCAATTCGAATAAAATCGTGGCTTGATGACGTCTTACACTTTAAATGCTCTATTACTGAATTGCGTAAAAGAAACATCCTTATAAATCCAAAATTGATAATCATATTAACTAACGGTTTACTGCGTCGAATTAAGCGTCTCATTTCTAATTAAAATATATGTTTGAATTGAAATTTGAATGAAATACAGGGTCATGAAAAATCGAAGAGTGGGTAAAATATGATCGCAAATATCTCGGCAACTAATTATCCAATCTACTTCATTCTTTATGCAGAATTTATGTTTTTTTATTGTCTTTTATATTCATTCCTTAAAATAAACAATTTCGAAAATTTTTATATACTTTTTATCAGAACAAACATTTAGAGTCCGAAAAAATAGTTCCGGATAATCGAGGTTACTGAAATTCAATAAGCTTCTTTCTATTATTACATACTAAGTACATACCAAAGTTCAAGTCTCTCTCTATCTCAATTTTTTCGGGAGATAGAGTGTTTATAGACAGGGTCTATAAACTGTCTGTTTGGTAGTAAACCACACAGACAGACGGACGGCAAAATATTTTTTCTAAAAATATGTTTTTCGGAATCTCCAGTGTCTGAAACGTGTAAATCCGTCAAAAAAATTTTTTTTTGATTTTCAAAACGATTACAAGACTTAACTCTATACTACGCATGATGGGTAAGTAAAATCAAAGATTGTTAACTCTAATTTTAGAGTTCACTGCGTTACACTTCAAAACAAAATAAAGTCATTAAAATGGGGAGTAATATGCTGCCACTTGCAACTGAAGTAAGCAAAATACGTTTTATAAGGCATAAAAAATTCATAATCCAGTGACGTTTTTGGTAGTAAAATTTAAAAAAAAAAACTATGCAAATAACCATTTCATTTTCCGTGACCCTGTGTAATGGCATACAAAACATTACATGTAAATTGTTGTAGTTTACTCATTTTTTTAACATTTGCGTTTGCCCAAGAAACAGAAAATGCTCAAAATGATCCGTCACGGTAGCAAATGACTACGTAGTTGTTCAACGTTTTTGTGCATTTGTGTAAGAATAGCACGCATATTCTAGAAGATGTTAACGTTTCTGCGCAAAAATTCAAATTTTTTATAGCATGCAGAGTTTTCAACCAAATTTAACACCGCTTTCCAAAAACTTGAATAGTAGAAATAGTATAATGCAATCAAATGATAAATATATTGAATATTTGATGATATATGGGTATTTGTATGAAATAAATTTTAACTGCGCATGCGTAAACTATACCAAAGATTTTTTTTTCATGATTTGGTAGTCAATTCTATAGAGCAACTTATATAAAAATCCATTCAAATATCGCGAAAAGTTAGAAAGATACAGGCAATACAGTGTGCTAATTGATAAATCGGGGAGGAAATTCCATAGGATTATATGAGATTTCCTTAAGGGTATTTTTAATTATGTTAGGCATTTTTCTCCTGAACAAGATATATAGAACAAGATATATTGTCATATATGATTGGTAATTGCTGGAAGTGAGTTTTAATTTGCCTTATGCGTTTTTTATCTGAAATAAATTTTAGTTTCATATGTGGTGTGTACAAAATTTTTTATATAATATACAGAGCTGTACAAAAGATTTCGAGTGCATTTCCATCGATTGAAGAAAATTGCTAAAAGTGAATTTTATAACTGAACTAACTTTTATCATGCTATGTAGTATATATCCAGGTCTATAGTTCATGTACAAGGCTGTAGAAAATAATTTTACTACTTTTTTGACTGTGAAAGGTAAATGCTAAAACTGGATTTTTAAATGTATTATATGTTTACTAGACTGTTTACTACATATCTTCTTTCACCTTATTTAATGGTGAAGTTTCGTTACAGTTTTCAAGATGTTTTGGAAAGTGTTTCATAATCTATGCTTGACGCATGGTTTTCCGTTCTTGTTAATATTAATTTATAAGCGCATTTATTCTTTTCCCCTTAACTCTCCCCCCTTATTCATTAAGTGCGTTCGTAATTATATAAATACGTAGCACCTATAGTCGCCGTCTGGTCCGTCCGTCCGTCTGTTTGTCCATCCGCCCATCTGTCTGTCCGTCCGTCCGTCTGTCCATCCGTCCATCTGTCTGTCCGTCCGTCCATCTGTCTGTTTGTCCGTCTGTCCGCATATAATAGCGTAAAAACTACCCAACCAAATGATTTGAAATTTAATATATATAATCTTTGCAGAATTTTGCCGAGTCTATTCAAATTTTATGAAAATCGAACCAAAACTTAAAAAGATATTAATAAAAATATTTATTAAGTAATTTGATTTTTTTTTTTAATTGGTACTCCTTTTTGTTATAGCAGCTTCCGAGGATTAAACATCAAGAGACCGAGATGTATCATTCTATTAAATCCTATCATATGTAATTAATTCAATGATATCACATGATAGGTAATGATACTAGGTTGCCATGTTGATTACGTCTTATTTAAAATGGAGTCCTATTATTTCCATATTACTGAATTTAAAACCTGAATTTGTATACTAAAATTGTTTAATTATACCAATCCTATAATCTACCGACAGTTTTTGGATAGAGGTTTCCGGAGAAATAGATATTAAATGGAAAAAGAGCCTAAATATGGATTTCAAGTTCTGAAATTTTCAATGCTAGGCTTAGTTTCACATTGGAATTTTCAGTAAATGTCACAAATGATAAAATGTTGGCAACTTAAAATATGCCTTTTTTATTACGGAAATTAATCATATCATAATAACAGACGATATAATTAATTTCACTGAAACTAGTTATAGTATGAACGCACCTCATTTGTCACGTTTGACGTACAATTTCGAACTTGTTTTTATTTTAATTTTCTTATCTTATTTTATTTTAAATTAAGTGTCAATATATAACATGTAAGTTTAATCAACTTTTGTTATTAATAATACATAGTTAAAATTGAATTAATTCCAATTCTTTCCATTTTTTATTTGTACTTGAGCTTAGTAGATGGCAGCACCATAATTTAACTATTTCAAATATTTCTGGCTTCACCTTTTTTATTCTTTCTCTTTTTGTGTTTCATTGCCTAGAAAGAAAAATCAATCAATTAATTCTCACGAGCTATTCCTTTAATTTTTCATCTCATCAGAATGGCAAAAATTATGACAGCAAAAATATAGCTTAAAATGGCAAAAATTAGGAAAGTTTTTTTAATTAAAACCATCGGACAATGAAATGTAAAAATCGAAAATTTCAACTTCCGTCGTCGAGAAAAGAACCTAGAACCTTTGGGTAAGGAAAAAACGCGCTACCACTGAACCATCTAGCGTACACAATAGAGTCTGGAATTAAGGTTCTGTTTTAAGATCTAAGAAAATTGCAGAAATGGTCGGATATCATTAAATTAATTCATTTAATTAAAATAATATGACTTTTTCAAAATTTTATTATTTGTCGTGTGACAGGAGGTATTCTGCTATAAGTATGCAAAATTTCAAGTCTCTAACTTATACAGTTTTCGAGTACGAACTCAGTGACAGACAGAGTGAGACGAATAAAATTTCGTCAGATGAACAAAACTCTAAAAAATACGCATTCGTAACGTTAACTCTTTGAACTTGCTCCGTTAAACACAGTGGTATTCGACACTGAAAAGTGGAAAATGGAAACTGTAACTGCACGAGTTGAACGAGTTTCCAGTTTACGAATGCGTCCAAAAATAAAGAAAAGTAAATAAAAGTGGATATAGCAAACTTGCTGAACAGGAATCTCAAAATGCATGAATTTCGTCAACGCAGTGATCACAGTACCTCATGTATGTGCGTTTTGAGTCTAACAGCAGCAACAACAACAAATCAATTCGGTAGATTCTGCTACGTTCCTTCATTCGGTCGATTTGGCGATGACACTCTCACTGTTCGAAAACCGAATCAAATTTCGGTCGAATTCGTTATTCGAGCACCGATTTGTTCGACAACTGGTACATTCGAAAACCAAGGTTCAACTGTATGCTGACTGCTAAATTATGAAAGAAAAAATATGTTACCTTTCGCGCATGTACCGTTAAATATTATTTCATACAAATGTATAGCTTATAAAATATTCAATATTTTAATTTCCTAATTGCAGTGTAATATTTTCTCGGCACTTTGTCAAGTATTCGAAAAGTAGTATTAAATTTTATTGAAAACCCTGCATGTTATAAACAAACAAAAAATGCTGGTATATATTTTTGTATTTTTAAAAGAAGCGTTTATATTTTCATGAATATACGTGCTATTTTTACACAAATACATACAAATATTGTTAAAGGGATTTTGCAAACCATTTCGAGCTTTTTATGATACAGATACAGGATGATCGCAAATATTATATTTTTAATTAATTTTTTTTAATTGTCCTCGTGACTAAAATTTCACTGAAAAGTTGTGTTCAAGCATGTTTTTTACATCCCCATAGTTCAAGAACAATTCGTTAAGTATTTCACTGGATATAGATATTAGACAAAATGACTAAAATCGAAAGTGTCCCGTGACTTTTGGCTATATAAGTATATGAGTGCTTTATTATCTATAGGTGTTGACGGAAGTAAAATTAATTCATACAACATTATTAAAATAATTATACAAATTCAAATAAATTTATATAAAATATTTTTATTTCCAAATTATGAGAAATTATACATGCTGTTTGTCTTTAAATATAGTCTTTAAATTTTTTTGTTGAAAATAATCACTCTATGATCAGAGTTCTTGTTTTATTGTACATCAACTTAGTTGAATGCACTCTCACTAGATGCTAGCTTATGTCTAATCTGAATTCTCGCGATATTATGCTTTTTCAAGATAAGAAGTTATAACAAAATATTTAGGAGGACTGAACAAAGTAAGTTCTTTGTAGAAAGTAAGCTTACCGTTTAAGCCACGTCGAATGTTTGGAATGCTTTATGACACTAATTGCATTTTGCATCTTGTTTTCATAAAGTTATTACATGCTATTAAGATATATTATTGAATTTATTTAAGTTTTTCTAGCATAATTTAATTCATTAAGAGGCAGCGTACTACAGGTAAGACTGAAGAATTTCACATTACAATCGATACACAGGAATAAATTTACATCAACACAGCGACACGACGTTCTATTTAAATAAATGCAAATAAAGCTTATTCTAAATTTTCCTATTGACCTGAATTTAAGTGCCCTTTCTGTGTAAAATCATCTAAATAATTGTATAATGTCTATTTTTAAATGGATTTTTTTTTTATTTTATGTTATGTTTATAGTTAATGTTGATACAGATAATGTTGATACATGATATAGATAATGTTGCTAAATTTTCAATTATCTGTACGTAATGCTGTACGTAATGATTATTCCTTTTTTATTTTGTGATAAGTTAGAAAAATATTTTTAAAACAAAGTAATCATATCAACAAGAAACAACCACATTTCTTTAGTAAAAGTAATATGTATAAAAATAAGAAAATCAAAATGTTGAGTCAGACTTTGTTATCTTTAGAAAATACAGGAAATTAATCTGCTCTAGGATTTACGTAAGAGTTTTATCCTCTTTCATATAACACCTGTATTTTTTTTTCAAGGTTAAAAATTTAATTAAGGCCTCCAGGAATGTGTTGACAGTGTCGTCCTATCATTTTTACAAGCCTTAAGTGAAATGTTTTTGGGGTCTCTTACTTATCATTTTTTCTCTCATAAATTTACTTCTATTCTGTGCCAATTTGTCCTTGTTTTTATCGAGGTCTTTAGTTGTAAGACTTTGTTGGAAAAACGTTTATGAAGCAGAGTTTCAACATTTTCTTGAAGCCAACAAATAAAACTGTATATTAAAAATAATTTGACATAAAGTACAAAATGAAGATTTTCGACAAAATTTAACGTCAATTAAATGAGTTTCAGATGGACTATAAATTTAAATTTACAAAGCACTTGTCCACTTATTTGGATATTTAAATGTAACTTTATAAAATATATTTATTCATAAAAGTATTACAAAAATAAGTATTTTATTTATGAAGGTGATCAAGACACGTACGAAAAGGACCAGTTAGAAATGTGGACTAATTTTTTAATGGTCGTATCTTCTGTAAGAAAAATGCGGATACCTTTATACATTTTTTACGTGAATTTAACTATACATTTATACATTTTTTCAAGCAAAGTATGTACTTTAATGGTGCAACAGAATTGCATAAAGACAATGTATAAAAATACATTATTTATGCGAGAATTTTTTCCCCTTTCGTAACACTATATAAAATATCTAAATCATATAGAAGTATAAAAATTCAAAATGTAAAAAATGATAGAATTCTGTATCTCGTACACTTATTTTCTTTACTCATTCATAATACCATTTAAAATTAAATTAAATGTGCATAAAAATTGTATTAAAAAAAGATTCACGCTTTCAACAGTGACGTCGATTGTTTTTTGTTGTACTAATGTTTATTCTTGTAGCAATACATATAGGAGCTCTTAAAGGGTGCTTGATCAAATATTACGACTTGCAATCAGCTTTTGTTTAGCCGGATTAAGGTCAGGTGGCCTTGAGGTAGAGTTGCAAAGGGTAGAAAAAACCCGGTTTAAACCTGGGAATAAACCGGTTTTTTGGGAATAAACCGGTTTTTTGGGGAATAAACTGTTTTTTTGGGGGGGAATAAACCAGGTTTTTGGAAATAAACCTGGGAATAACCCGGGTCTATTGGAAATAAACCCGGGAATAAACCGGATTTTTGCAACTCTACCTTGAGGACACTACATATCTGTATTTTTTTCCTTCTCGTGGTATCGCTGAAACAATCGAATTCGCGGTCATGAATTGTCGTCGATAAATATCGTATCTATAGTCATTGAACTAGTAAACGGATTTCGTCGTGATAGCGGAAGCTCTTGACGAACTGCTAAGAAAAATGTAGGTCAGTGCAACCATTCATTGTAATTTCTGCCTTTCCTCTGTAAATACTAATAAGCGTCTCTGTAATAGTCTCTTCTAATCTGTTTATAACCCGGTATCGAGTCTAGGGACTCTCCATGCCAAAGGTTTCAACAGTATGTGGAACAAGTTGGTAAAGTAGATTGAAAGTCGCGCTATTTTATCAAGCACCCTTTAAGAACTCCTACATGCGTTCATACAAGAATAAACATTACTGCAACAGCAACAACAACAAAAAAAAAAAAAAAAAAAAAAAAAACCAAGGTCACTGTTGAAATGAACTGTTGGAATTATTGAATAATTGGAATTGAATCATCACCAATTCACTTTGGTAATGATTCCAAAGTCTGTATATTTCAATATGATGTACATTATATAAAGCCCTTTCAGAACATCACATTTACTTGAATCTGCTTGCAACATTCCTGAAACCTTCCAATGCCAGAAAGCATACCTCGGCAAACTTTTCCGCGTAGACTACGTGAGTGTGAACTGCTTGCAAAACGCTCATGATTTCTAATTTGTTTATCTCTCATTTCTCCGAGAACTCACAGATCGTGATTTAAAGAAATAAAATTACAAATGTTCCATTTTAAATTGTTGTGTTTTAACTACGGGGCTAAAAGTTACACATTTAAAAAATAATTAGAAATCAATCATGAAAATTCTATAAATTATATTTTTTTATTCCAACAAATTAATTTGATATGATTAATTTTTATTTTTTGGTTATTTTTTAGGATGAATGTATGCAGCAGTTACTAATACTAACTTCTGTTAGTGATTAGAAAATTCAATCTTTTATTACGATAATGTAGCATAATATGTTCTAAGTTTTATAAACATTTTTGATGTAATTTCAAATATTAGAAATAAAATAAAATATTTTCAAACAATTAACATTGTATTTTTTGCATTATTCGTTGCACAGATAACACTTACCAGATAGTGTCCTTCCGATTCTTAAAGGTCCTAATGGTAACTTTTTTGAAGCTTGTTCAAGGTCCAAATAATTTGGAAGTGATACGGATTCAGCAGGTTTTGAAGGTCTAAACCGTGATCCGGAACCTACTATTAAAATACTTTTTGAATCAAAGTTACAATTTTGTTCTACCGGCACATATTGAGATGGAGCCGTTCCGAATTTTCCTTGGTTCGTATTTAAAGAATGCTGCAATCCTAGAGGAATAAGTATAAATAAATAATTCGTTTTTAACTGTCATATATAATCATAGAAGTAAAAATAATATAAAAACTAAGATACATTCTAAAGACTTTTAGAATTTATCTGGCTTTTTCTTGTTGGATTGGTGTTTATTGCCAATTCTATTAGATGAGCATGTGTTTTGAATAGAAAATATTTGAAAACAATATTGTACAGTCAGTGTAAAAAAGATGTGCAGACTGTTTACGACACAATCGCTTCGAACGTCTTCTTTCAGAATATGAATGCAATATTTGAAATAGGGGTCGTCTACATACTAAACATTGCACCAACTTTGATTTTTCAAATCATAAACCCACTTTTGACACTTTATTTGAGTTCCTTGGAACAAATCAGCATGGAAAAACACTGTAAAATATTCCGTTGATTGCCAGTACAATTTAAGGTTTTTTTTCTTTTCTTTGTGATGAAAGTGATTTCATGAATGTGTCAAAAATGATGGATTTGAGAATATCTTTGACAGATAATGCTAAATTTGAATTTTTTATAAAGCTGTGAGATTTATTTTTATTATTGCAATGCAAAGGAAAGAAAACCGTAAAAATACGGAAATTGTAATGGCAAAATACGAAAATTCTTTTTACAGTGTAAAAAATATAAAAAATACGAAAACCTTAGCGAAAACGACTAATTAACTAAACTTTTAGCTTTATTATCTGTCAGGGGAATTCTTAAGGGGTTATCTACGTTCTCAACTTTCAAAATATAGATTTATTTTTGTTCTCGCGGAAATTAAATCTTTATAGTGTGTAGAATTATAGGCAAAAAGATTTAAAGTGATATCTCAATTATTAAGAAACATATGAGTAAAAATGTGAGCGCGCGCACGATCGATAAAACCAACCTTGCCGAAAAGGTTCTACTAAAGATCTACTCCCTTTTAAATAAGCAGATTAAAGCACAAGATGGCATATAGTGAATATGGTGCAAGAATAGCAAATTAAGTGTAGGGGGAACTGGGGCACATTGATGCATGGGGCACCTTGATACACCCCCTCTACTGCTCACAAGGTCAGAACAGGAAGTTTCACAACAGCTCCAAAATATGGCACTAGTGTACACAAGTACCCACAGAATGTCTTGGCGTGATTCAGTATTTTGATGAAATGAGACGGGTGATTTAGTGATTTTGTAGGTCAAAAGTAAATTTGAGTTGTACAATTGCAGCGGTATTATACAGCTGTTCCAGTATTTTCAAAAGGAAAGAATACCGTCCCTGGTAAGTAAAGCTACTCTTTATCAGTTCCTCATTCTTTTTTGAGGTAAATTATGAAGTGTTGGATTTGAGATTAATATTATTCAAAATGGCTGCTTGGGGCACATTGATACAGCCTATGTTGGGGCACATTGATACATGATACGCATCAATGTGCCCCATGGAGAAAATGAAAGCAAGAAATTTTGAAGAAAAAGTCATGGATCACGGTTCTAACAAGGAAGGTCTCCATAAGCGCATACTCAGAAAATTTTGAAAAAATTACAGAATATTCTTCTCATGAAGATATATACGTTTATAAAAAAATTTGCTGCGGAACCTCGATATAACGTCCGTAAAAAATTATGAAAATTTCGTGTTTTGGCGATTTATCGCTGGGTTGGCGACACAATGAAATTTTTAAAATGCGCATTTACTATAAATACGCTTTAAGGAAAAAGTTTTCTACTCTTTATACTGAACTAGTTTGAGTAGCTTCATTAGCATTTTTTTCAAAATATTCTGAGTATGCACTTTAAGGAGACCTTCCTTGTAAGTATTCCTCTCAACAGGTATCTACCGCAAAACAAGAAAAACAATTAAATGAATATCTTGTTAAATCCAATGAGTTGCATCACGGTACACTGAAGCAGATGAGGCACTTGACATATGAATTTGCTAGAAAACTACGCTGTAAGTATCCTGAAAGTTGGTATGATAATGCAATGGAAGGGGAAGATTGGATGTACGATTTTCAAAGTAGGAATGCAAATTTAAGTTTGAGGAAACCAGAAAAAACAAGCATTATGAGGTGAGTAGGTTTCCGCAGGAAGCTGTTGAGGAGTTTTTCAATAATTATGAGAGTGACATGAAAATATACAATTTCGTTCGAGACAGACTATTCAATTTTGATGAAACTGGGATAACCACTGCCCTTGACACTCCAAAGGTTCTAGCCTCAAAACACCAAAGGCAAGTAGGACAGGTGGTTTCAGGCAGAAAGGGGGGAACTTGCTACATTTGGTGCCTTCATTTCTACTACTGGAAATCAATATCCTCCAGTATTCATTTTTCTCAGGGTTCATTATAACGACCACTTCATTGCAGGAGTTCCAGAGGAAAGTTTCAGTTTGACCAGGAGTGGGTGGATGACTGCCTTTATTCTTATTGCCTTTGTTCTTTATTATTACTTTATTATCGATATTCCTTTGTTCTGATGTGTTCTTAATATTCTGAGGCACATCAAACAACATACAAATTATTCGTCAATAGAAAACCGAATCCTGTTGCTATGTGATAATCATGAGTCACACGTTCCTATTGAAGCCATTGACTACTGTCGTGCAAATGGAATAGTTTATTTGTCATATCCCCCATACACACCTCATAAACTGCACCCATTGGACGTAGCAGTGTTTGGTCTCTTTAAAGCAAAACTGAAAATTGCTTTCAACGATTGGCACCTGAATAATCCAGGGAAACACCTATCAATTTATGACATTCCAAAGCTTTCAAAACTTGCAAACTTAGGATAATTTATTTTGAAAAATATTGTATCTGGTTTTGAGAGGACAGGCATAGTATCCTTCGACAGATTGCTATTTTCTGACTCTGATTTTTCTCCCAGCACAGTTTCCATACCTCATTCGCAGTCTGATACAGTTGTTGTCACACCCCCTCAGACAGACTCAGCAACTCCCTCAACTGTCTCTCAGTGACAAGATAGCAATGTTCCACAAAGTGGTGATGCTACCCATTCTCCACGGCCAACTACTTGTTCAAACAATCCTGTAACTTCTTAAGACGTACGACCTTACCCAACAGCTAGTGGTAGTAGAACTAACAAAAGAAAAGTACTGCGGCCTAAATAAATCTCGAATTTATACTGATTCTCCAGAGACAAAAAGGCTTTTCGACATGAGAAAATTTAAAGAAGAGAAACAAGCTGCAGCACAGCAAAGGAATACAGACAAAGAACTGAAAAACGCAAAAATGCTGCTGGGGATAGAAGACACCAAAAATTGGAAGTGACAGACGAAGAGAACGAAGGTGAAGAATTATATTCATCAGATGAATCTGAAACATCCTCAAAACAGTTGTGTGACTGTTCATCAGATAATATGAATCGAAGTGACCTACTAGGTGAAGAAGCAAATACTTTGAAAAATGATACTATGGAAGAAAAAAAGCAGGTAGGGGAGACCGGGGCAAGATGACTATGTATTAATTTTTGTTGTTTATTAATTTATTTTGAAGTAATAGTAAAATTAATTTTACATGAACTGATAGAGTATACCTTTGTAGTATTAAATACATTACCATTTAATTTTTCAAATAAAAAAAAATAAAGGATAATTTTATTATTTCATAACATTAAAAAATCGTCATCTTGCCCCAGTACTGGGGCAAGATGACTTTGGCCTTGGGGCAAGATGACAACACTGAAAAAGATTGAACATATTTTATCTTTTGAATATGTTACATGGTTTAACAAATGATAACTGTGTTTTTACATCTTACAAAGTATCAAACTAAGCATAATGCAGTGTAATGTAATGTTGAAGTGTTTAGTTGTGCAGCTAACAATAGTCACAAATAAAAATGCCATTTTCATAATTGGAACATTCCACATGCCACCACTCTTGGCATTTACAGCACTGGATCTATTCTTCTGTTGGTGGGTCACAATGCCGGAAGTTGGCCTTAAACGCTTTTTGAATTTTTTGGGAGGAGGGGGGCCAGCGGGGGAGGGGGGAGGTCTTGACCCCGTCGAACGGTACTCTCCTCGTACCGATCGGACGCTTGGAAGTAGAGATATGGACCCCGATACGGTTTTTCTTTCTGGAGGCTAGGGGGTGACTTAGCGGATGGCAAAAATGTCTTCCTCTGGTCGCCCCCTTTCGAACGACACCTCCCATGATCTCATGCACCCCTTAGCCCCAGAGGAGATAGAAGCGCAAGGTCGCGCAAACAAACACACAGACAAACAAGCGTTTACAGGATTTAAATAGAATGGACAACATAGTTAGTTTAATAAATTCCGAAACACGGGGCCAGATGACGAGCTCGTCATCTTGCCCCGGACTGTCTGTTTAAAAATATTCGTTTTCATTGCCATGAAGGAAGACGATTAATTGACATTTATTCATGGTAGTATGTAGTATTTAAACTAAGTTACTCGTAAATATTAAAGAGAAACGATATATCTTACCTGTATCTGTAGCAGAGCTTATTTACACATGCATAAAAGTTGTAACGTGGCAGCGGAAAACAATCAAAGCATCACAACTGACACAAAAATGGCGATTTCAGCGTCTCTATAGTATTGTTTAACGAATGGCCTATAGGAGAGCCAGTAGTGTCCGGTTGATGCTGCCACCTAGCGGAAAACGGAAAAATTAAGACATTCGTCATCTTGCCCCGGTCTCCCCTACTTCTGACCAAAATATTGTCGATGCCGACTTTGTTATAGTGCGGTTTGCAAAAAAGAGATCGGTTGTTCACTTTGTAGGCCAAGTTAAAGGAAAAACTGATGATGGTGACCATCTCGTCCGGTTTATGAACAGAAAACCTGATAAATTTTTCATTTTTCACGAGAAAGAAGATACTGCTGGGGCTGAAGTGCGAGATATGACAAAGTTGCCACAGCGAACAACTGGACAAGGAACAGTAAGAACATCAGGTCGTTATACATTTAATTTTGATTTTGATCGCTTTAATATTCCTTACAAATAAATTGTGGGTAATTTGAATTTCTTTAAATAAATATAAAATGGTTTGCTAACTCATTTTCTATGGAAAATATGCAGTAGCTGTTATTTTTTTCCCACTTTTCCCAAACGTATCAAAGATATATGAGGGGCATCAATCTACCCCGGAGATGGGGCACATTGATACAAATGACTTTTTTAGTTTTTTCTTAAATTACATGCAGAAATACTACATAAAACAACGAATGTGCCTGTTAACAACAAACTACACTAGTTTTTCTGAAATCACATGGAAAAATAATTTGAAATTTCTGTTTTCTGGGCATCAAAAAAATTCTTAGAAAAAAACCGCATCAATGTGCCCCAGTTCCCCCTAAGTTGAAAAAAAATTATCTGTCTATTTATTTGTTCTAAAACTTTAAACGCGATTTTTTGGAAACTACAATTTTCAACATGGGCAGTATGATAACTTGAACAATTTTGGATACAATTTACGCCTATCAACGCATAATTAAATTATCTAAGGGACACCAAGACATTTTTTGAAAATTTAATTTTTTTATATTTTTCCTATACGTTTAAAGGTCAATTTTAGACGTGAAATCAATTTGTTTAGACTAGCGCAATCTTATTTTTCAAAAATTCTAGTCGAGCGTCCTTATCTACAACCTTATTTTACAAGAATAAACTGAGATTTTAATAAGTTTGTTTCTACAGGAAGTTAGAATGCTGCCCATCAAGCCCGGATATTTTGTTACAGGTTTCAGACGTAATGTGATCAAATTTAGTTTTAAAAAAAATTTAAATGCTGGAGCGGAATAAAAAACCACATGGAATTATTAGTTTTCAATTAATTCTACTCCCTTCCTAAAAAACATTCCAAAATAAGTCAATTTTTTGCCGCCGAGAACGTATGTCGAGAACGTATTAAATCCATTTTTGCTATTTTCTGACACATTCAAGAAATCATTTTATCGCAGAAAAATATTCCGTAAAAATAGTGCCATTGTACTGGCAATCAATGGATTTCTTTTTACAGTGAAGGTATAGTTTATATACATTTTAATAAATCTTTATAAAGTTACAAAAGAACATTTATTATGGGTGTCCATATCCACAAATTTAGAAAAAAATAAATTAATATCTCAAAGGAAAAATTACCACAATGACATCAGTAAAATTCTAGAGGTAATCGATATATAAAATAAACAAAAAGAACTCTCATCTCCCAAATTTTATTTAAGAGAATTTTTCACATAAATTTTGTGGTTTCTGTTTTCGATTTTCTTCTATGCGATTGTAAGCCAGCAGAATATGGTTACTTTAGACCTTCGAAAAGCAAAATTTCCCTACATCTCGAAAATTAATGATTGGAATGAACTGTGAATTACACACCCATGTTTTTGACGATGCCCATTTTCTTTATGTAAAAATTGAAGTAGGTCATAATTCATGAAATTTTTGATTATGCATTAATTAATAATTTTCATAATTCAAATTATGCTGTGAGGAGACAAAATGCCTAGAGTATGTTTGGGTTCATTCAATGTATCTCAGTCAAAAAAAAATCGAAGCATTTTTGGGAAGATATAAGTTAAAGTTTGTCAAGTGAATTCAACATTACCATCCGCAAATTTTGGCCACTTGTAATTCCATGAAGTATTAACAAAAACACATAAACTATATATTTTTCCGGATTGATTCGATCCAATGAACTTAAATAAAGTGTCAAAAGGGGATGTTACCATTTGAAAAATAAAGTTGTTGCAATTTTTACTTTCAAATATTGCATCCATATTCTGAAAGTAGCTATCAGTCTAATGACAGCTTTGGTATGATTTTATCGTAAACGGACTGCGAATAAATGCAAGTATATCGTTTTTAGAGTTTCGTACTTGAAAAGGAATAAACGGAACCCTTATAATTTGGCTTTGGAAATCCCGATTATGGAAAATCACGTAATCAATATAGAATTAATGGTTTTAGGATTTTTCCCTTTACATGTATAACTGTAAAAAAAAAAAAAAAAAAAAAAAAAAAAAAAAAAAAAAAAAAAAAAATCGAAACATTGCTCCATCTAATAGGGCAGCAACGTGGCCCATTAGATGGAGTAACGTTTCTGTATATTTCGGTTATATATTCAGAAACGTTTCTGTGTATTTCGGAAACCTTCCTGTATATTTCGGAAATGTGTTTCTGTAAATTTCGGAAGTGTTCTTGTATATACTGGAAATGTTTCTGAATGTTTCTGCGTATTTCCGTATCATAATTTTTTTATTTAAGAAAACGATACACTTTTTTAATAGAATTAATATTATCCGATTGAATTTTATTGTATAGTAATATTTGAGTTGCTGTTAATCTTTTGCTGCACATAAATAAATCGTTCGAAAGTTTCTTTATACTCTTGTTCCATGAATACATAATAAATATTAGATATTTGATTGATGAATAATAATGTAGTACTAGTATTAATGAAGTACGGAGAGCACCGTTTATACGTTTTTATCATCTTTTCGTTTGAGATTAGGTTCCGATTCATAACTTTTGAAATGATGAAATGTATAAACCCTTATATGACACAAGAAATTACTAATTTCACTTATACTATTTGTTTTTTCCTCATTTTTTATGAATCATATATTTGTAAATAAATATTATTGAAAATTTTATTAATTCTTTTTTTTAAATGCTGTCTCCTGAGTTCCATCCTGTAAATAGATACATATGCATTATCAAAATGTTTAATTTCCCTAAATAGATGGATTTTTTTTAATTAACTTTTTATAAATATTTTTTATCTTGTAAGTAGATATACTACTTCAAAATATTTCATGTCTGTGAATAATTATTTTATTTTCATGCATTGTATACTTATAAAAAGACGTATTTTCTCAGGTTATTTTAGATCTTCTGAAGTTATACAAATAAAATAAATATTTTAATGAATGTATTTATAAGCCTGATAATTGTAAAACACTATATTAAAAAATTTTTACAAATAGACATATACAATACGTACAATGATTACATTACCATTATTGTGAGTCCATTGCTAATGCATTGGATATTTCCATTGGTACATTGATATCTTAAAAGTCCTCCATATCAATATGGCTATGCCTAAAACGTACCTGCACATGCATATGGATGTTTCATTGAAGTGATGCTGAACATTAGAACAATATTTATTTCGATTCGCAATTTTTTTGATTTTTACAAGTGAATCTACTGTTGCTCAAAGTACACTGCTCAAAACAATTAAAGGATATTGCAGTTTTAGGTGGATTTTGTATCTGGGAAACTTTTTAGCTGATTGATACATGGTCGGCAGACATAGTAGGTTATATGAGAATAAATTACACATGTTTGGCAGAAACAAATGCATTTTATTGCGCATTTGTGTACAAAAGGAAAAAAAACACAATTTGTGCATATGAGAAAAAAATAATAAGAAAAGGTGTTTTCTTCAAAGAAAATCATTTTCAGTAGGGGGTATGGTTTCCACGGGTGACCAGCAACGTTGAACACCTTTGAGGCATGGACTCAATGAGGCTATTAATGACGAGTTGGGGTATTCTGCCCCACTCTTCCAGAAGAGCTCTTTCCAGTTCTTGGAGAGTTTGTGGGGGTTGTTGGCGGCCAGAAACTCGTATTCCTAGAGCGTCCCAAACGTGCTCGATTGGATTCATGTCTGGAGAACACGCTGGCCATTCCATTCGAACGATTCCTTCCTCGAAAAGGAAATCCTCCACCAGGTTTGCACGATGTGGCCTGCAGTTATCGTCCATTAAAATGAAGTTATCTCCGATTGCTGCAGCGTAAGGGACTACAATAGGTCTGAGGATCTCATCCCTATATCAGCGACCAGTCAGAGCTCCATCTCGAATGATGTAGAGGTCAGTGCGCCCGTCAATGGAGATGCCACCATACACCAACACTCCTCCACCGCCAAATCTGACACTTTCGTGCACGAACGCAGGATTATTCCTACTGCCACGGTCCCTCCAGATGAAAATACGCCTATTATCCGGATGCACAGAAAAACGGACTCGTCAGAAAACAGAATATTGCTCCATTCATTTCTCCTCCAGTTGACATGCTCGGTTGCCCACTCCCTGCGGTCGCGACGATGCCTTGATGTTAATCTAACACATACCATCGGTCGGCGAGCATACAGACCTACAGCATGAAGCCGGTTTCGGACAGTCTGAGTTGAAATCGTGGTGCCTGTAGCCGAGCGAAGGTGTTGTTGGAGAAGAATAGCGTTCATGTTTCGGTGTCTCCGAGCTGTTAACGCTAAATACCGATCTTCATAAGGCGTTGTTGCCCGTCTACGACCTTACCCTGGTCTTCGGCCTGCACATCCACTCTCCAAAAAACGGTTCCAGATCCTGGAAATGACACTTTGTGACACTCCAATGGCTTGCGCTACTTCGTCTTGAGTTTGGCCCCCTTCTAACCTACCAACAATTCTCCAAGCTTCTGAATCTGTCAAATGACTTCGCTGAGACATCGTACTCATCGAAACAAAGCAATCACTGAATGCCGATCATCCTTGTCTTCATTCTCTTTTATCCAGTTGAAAGTCAAATTTCATTCGCTGCCGCTGAAGCGACGTTTTTGACGTCGAACTCAAAATTTGCATACTCCACAGTTTCAAACAAGAAAAATTTTGCATTTGTGATTCTCTTCTTCTATTTTCGGCAAAAAAAATTTCGTTTATATCTTTATTTTATATAAAACTTCAAATATCCTTTAATTGTTTTGAGCAGTGTAAAAAAAAATTGACTTTTAAAAACAGAAAAATTGTTGTTCAACTCAATTTAAATTATTAATAAAGTTGTAAAAATTTCAAGGATACTTAGCATAAATCAGCTATGTAAAAAATCGCAAAAATTTAGATTCACACGTATTTGTCATACCTTATTACTTAGCATTATCTTTCAATGTATTTTCAAACATTTTAGTTTTCAGAGTTTTATTTAATACAAATTAAATTTTTAAGTTAATATTAACATAACTTTATTGCTTTTTCCACAGGGACAAATTTATTTTCCATAAGATATTTATTAAAGTATGAAGTATAAAGAAGACAATAAATTTTATTTATATTTATTTAACATTATGTTTTAATGTGTGTGTGTGTGCGAGGACGCACGCATGCGCGTGTTTGTGCACGTACGTGTTAGTGTTCACGTGCGCGCGCGCGTGTGTGCACGCGTGCATGCGTATGCGTGTGATGTTTTCTCGCAAAAAATGTAGTGAAAATGAACATTTAACAGAATGAGCGAAAATATCGTCGAGTACGAATTTCTATAAAAAGTAAAAGCATGCCTCAAGCATAGATAATGAAACACTTTCAATACTTCCAGAAAACTTTAACAAACATTCGCTAATCAATAAGGTAAATAATATACCTTTGTAAACATATTAGAAAACGCAAAACACATTTGGAAACTATATTTCAGCAATTACAGATCATAGCGAAAAAAGTATGGCAATTCTTTTGTGCAGCCCTCTATATAATCTATAGATTTGTATCTACTCTATATAGTATGCTACAATTTAGTTTAATAAGAAGACACATAACACAGTTGAAAATTTAACTTCAGCAGCAATAGATGTAAGCATAAAATTAATTCTTTTGTACAGCCCTGTATATTACCTTAAGATTTTTTTACACTAAAGTTTATTTCTGGCAAAAACACGCTCTAAACTGCTGAAATAAAACTTTTAGACTTTATTAAACATAAGCCGCCATGTATCCAGTTCTTTGCGTGGCCTTGTATATGACTTTATTTATATTCAACAAACATCTGTTAGTATTCTAAATATATTCCACGTTCAAAAAGCATAGCTCGATTATAAAACCTCTTTAAATAATTTAAGGTGATACACATTAATGCTTACGAATTCTTTTGTCTAGTCCTGTATAGGATCTATAGCATTTATACATACCACATAGTCTGCAAAAATTTAGTTAAATGCATACTTAACTGAAAGCGCACTTCCAACAACTATCGCTTATAGGCAATACTTCGGATACACTACTGTATCCGAAATCGTTTGTGTGTCCCTGTAAATGAACGATAAATGCTATGCACACCGTATTATACAACAGGTATCTTGTAGTAAACTTCAGAAATGTATATCAATTTCAGTATGTTTGAAATAGTGTAAAGTAATTAAAATACGCTGCAAACAGTTTTCTCCGTAGACCATTATGTAACCGAATACTTTTGTGTAGCCTGTAAATCACTGATAAATGCTGTCCACTTCATATTCTACAGAAAGCATATTTTAGTGCACCTCACATTTGACATCAATTTCATTATGTTTGTAATTAAAAATACACCAAATACGATATTTCCCCGTAGACGATAATATTATGGAAATCTTTTGAGTTTACCTGTAAATTAATTATAAGTGCTACACGTACCATATTCGATAGTAAGGATCTCGTAGTGCACGTCACTAATGTATGTCAATTTCAACAAATTTAAAATAATGAAATATCATTCAAATGCACTGCAAAAGATTTTTCCCCATAGACCATAATGTAACGGCATTATTTTGGGTGCCGCTATAAATGAAGTATACCTGCTATACACTTCATTTTTAATAATTTATTTTTATATCAATTGCATGGCAATCCGAGTATATTTATGGGAATTAGACCACGGCCAGATAGACGGACAGACAAATCGAAATCATAAATACTTTTCAACTATGTGGGAAAGTTTTAAAAAGGAGTGACCAAATAGAGAAAAAAATGCACTTGTTCGAAACCTCAAATAAAAGAGACACTGCAAAATTTACTGAAGTAGTGGCCACTTCCTAAAGATTCCTTAAATTAATAAAAAAAATAAAGCAGAGTTTCAAAATCTCACTCAAATTCTAATTGCGAACACAACTGTTTGAAATTTGTTCTAAGACTACTATAGAGTCACATCCTCATTGCATTCCTGTATTCGAATGAATATAATTAAAAAGTGCTACTTTCTCAGTAGCTATTTTCGTATACATCTGTTTATATCTTTTAAAAAGTGACATTTTCCAAAAAGACAAATCTATTCCTGCCAAATGTTGTAAAAAAAATAACACAGATTTTCACCCTAGGAAAATAATAGAATGGAATTTTCAGATCCTAACATAAATTTTAATCGGCATGTTCGAGAAATAGAGTTATTTTAAGTAGTATTCTAATAAATATCTATTCTGTGATCGCGCGCACTATCGCAAACACTGTAACACATATTGAAATGCTCTTTAATGAATGCAATATCGGTCAAACATTTTGTACGAGTCAACTTATTGCGAATATTTTATGGCTTTAAATAAACCTGAATAACGCATTTTAAAACACAAAAGTACATGCATTATGTAAAAAAATTATATTAATAATTTTGCTTTTTAAACACAATCCTTTTTTACCTAATCCCACTATGCTTGACATCCATTTTTTAAAAATAAAGCATAAATGAGTATTACCCAAATAGCAGGTGAGGTCGTAACTGTAGAACAAATTGAAAATAAAGATAAAAACACAAAAATTTGATAAAAAAAAGTCTCCCAGGGGGATACCTTCTTTAGGTTTCACAGGCTCCTGAGCGATAGTTCTTTTTTCCATTTTCCTCTTCTTTCTCTTCTCTATTATTTCCTCTTTGCTTCATATTGTTGTGATTTCTTCGTCGTATGTGAAGGCAATACGCCATAATTGATATCAACGTCTCTATTTTGATTTATGTAAAATTACAAAGAACCTACGTGTTTGCCATGCGTGGCGACCCGTGTCCCTGGAAAAGGGAATCCAGGCAATTGAGAAAACTACAGGAGGTCCCTATTGTCCAGTATGCATCAATTGGCTGATCCACTGATTTTTCATTGTGTAGGGAGGGATCAAATGAGCGGTCACTTACTAGTCATCTCGTTAAAGGTGGAGACTGACATAGGAGTATCTTGTGAGCATATGAGCCCCGCTTAGAACTGGTGCAATATCTGTGCATCCCCCCGTGTGGTTTGGTAGTGACTGGTGCAGCCAGGTTCTGGATATTTTTCTTTTTTACTATGGATGGAAGTGTAATGCATTTAATTATTTCTCATGTGGAGAGCTAGAAACTGTACAGAACTTTTCTATAATACTTTTTTTTTTATTATTCATCGCACCAATAGTTCTTCTGATAGTTCATTCAAGGAAACTTTACCTTTTTTGATAGCAAAAACTTTTTACTCTGTTCTTGTGGATGTTCGCTGTCTTTAAAAACGACACTCTGGTGACTTGCTAGTGGATGTTCCACCAGCCAATCAATCAGAATTACTCTCAAACTGCAAATAATGATGTTCTTTCTCTGTTTCGGTTCAGGTCCATTCAACTCTGAATGATATCCATGGTGTAATATCTGAACCCGATCTTTTATACTCTACAAAAGAGGAACTTCTGGATAATTTAAGCGATCAAAATGTTATTGATGTACTCCGAATCCCAGTCTACCGAAATTATAAAATATATTCTACAAAGTACATAATTCTAACATTGAGTAACCCTAATTTATGTACAAGAATCAAAGCAGCGTACCTGAATTGTCTTGATTAGCCATATATTCCTAACTCAATACGTTGCTTTAAGTGCCACAGCGATGAGTATGGAAAAATATCTTGTCGTTTTTCCGTTACCTGTGTTCATTGTGCAGAAATCGGCCACGACAATTAAACTTTTGAAAATGCTGAACGCTGTACCAACTGTCAAGGTAATCGCTCAGCATATTCCCATTTTTGCCCAAATTTTATTCAAGTAAAATCCATGGTAGTTAAAATTACTCAAAATCTGTCGTATCCTGCACGCAAACGTGTAGAATCCAGAACCCCATCTACTGGTGATTCGTAATTTAGTCTATTTAAAGCGTCTTCAAAATCTGCAAGGCACATAAGCAGTCAAACTTCATCTTCTTCATCGATTTATACATATTTCACATTATAATCTAGTACTGTAAAGAAAAAATTCCGTGATATGCACTCTTATTGCAAGTCAACAAATACACCCCAATTGAAACATTTACGACACTCATCACAGCCCATCACAATCGAATACTTTGATCCTTATACACATGGACATTCTAGATTGTCAAAATCATCACAACCTGTCACAACAGATTCATCCAAAGATCACCCAAAACAATCTTCTGTTCCATCTGTAAGCAAATTGGAAAAACCTTATGTTTCTCTAATACAGCAATTAAAGGAAAAGTCATGCGCACAGAAAAAGAAAATTCCATCTGAAGTCTCTTCACACTGGAAATCTGTGAAGAAAAAAAAAGAAATCACGACTTTGACCACCATTTAGTAATTTTAAGGATTGCAAATAGCTGTTCCGTTATGCGGAAGAAGTTATGGAATCAGCGTCTTACAGTTATGAATCAGATACAAATGACGAAAATACCATTTTTGAGGAATTTAAGCCCACATGATTTTAACTAGTTTTCTTTTATTAATCTATGGTTTAGTTTAATCCTTTTTATGCTACATAATTTGTACTTTTTATGGTTCGTTTTTCGAACAATCATCAATGTACAGATTTTAGCTATGAAATATTTTATTTTTTAACACGATAGTATGATTTCATTAAATGATTTTAGTTACATTTATCATTACATTATATATTTCTCAATTAGCTTTTTTGTTTTAGTTCAACTTACACATATGGCATGCTTTTAAGATAACTTTTCAAAATATTTCTATGTTTATTTTAACATTTGTTTTGACTCTGCTAAAGCCATTAAACCCCATTCAACCAACCAACAGATCAAAAAATAAGGAAAATATGTTGACTGATAAATTGCTCAAAGGAGACAGCACAGACAATGAATAACTATACTTTCTTTGCATGGTAGTGATGAAGAATCATAGACAGATATCATTCCAAATGCCACATGGGAAATTCTTACCATTTTCTACGACACACCAATATTTCAAGAGAATATTAAAGAAGTAACTTCTGTTTTAACTGAGTTTAAACATATAATTAGAAAAATTACTCTTTATAAATACGTTTGTCTCAGAAATGAAGTAAAGGGAAGACGAAGCAGAGGCAACAGTCCAAGGTTTGAGGTGTTCGAACAATCGATCTAAGGACTGATTTCGTGTATAAGGAAGACGAAATCTTTGTAGTGGACAATATTCGCTACAACCTGAAACAACCTTTCACTGAAACAACATAAAAAATCAGGAAACTATTTTTAATTTTTCTGGGCGTATAAATATAAATAAATAATGAATTAATTTATCAAGAATTATATTATTGATTTTGTTTTTCAAAAACGGATGTTATATGATTGCAAATTTGCTTTTATAGATTCATAAAAGAATAGCTTAACTGTTGCAAATAATTTTCTTCTCGGTTTTTTACACTAAATAATCATTCAATAAATTAGGGAGGGAGTTTATTGTAGTGGGTTTTCATCAGTGTTCTAGTGGACGCTTGAAATATGTTCCAAAATTCAGGCAAAATGAAAGATTTAAAAAAAAAACTGCTGAAACATTAGATTAAGGACAACATTGTTACAGGCCTCTCATTTTCTTAGTATTTACAAACACTTAAAAATAATGATGTCTCACTTTATCCACATAGTCGTCTCATATTAGTCCCATTACGTGGGACTAATACGAGACAGATGTTTTTTTTTTTTTTTACCTTTATTATTATGACATGCAATATTTTTTATCCGTAAAAAGATAAAGGAAACAAAAATACAAATTAGAGTATTGTTTATTTTGGACTAGTGTTAACAGGTTAAAAGTGACTATAAAAATAAAATTGATATATCCTCTTGAGACAGCGCGTTCATCTATTTTTCGTATAAAATATTTAATTTCTGTTGGAACTCGTAAAAATTTACTGTCCATTGTATTATATCGTTTAGTGCTGCTATCTATGCATCGAAATAATAAAAAAATGCAGCAAAATGTGTATTTTAATCATTTGAAAATGGCGGCGAACAAGAGAAAGCCTGTTGAATGTAAGCACACAGTTTTAACTCAAATTTCATATATTTTTAAAGATTATTTTGATATTAATGCAACATATATTTAATTTTAA
This sequence comes from Maratus michaelseni, assembly GCA_963931845.1. NCBI lineage: Eukaryota > Metazoa > Arthropoda > Arachnida > Araneae > Salticidae > Maratus > Maratus michaelseni. Next base: position 281,782,224 of record OZ007586.1, read on the forward strand.
ATGTATTAATGAAATTAATTCGTAGTCTAAGTAATTAAACGTATATTTTCGAGAATAAACAGATGTTTTTATTGATGTCCTTTGTATTGGACGTTGGGTTTTCATAAGTTGTTTACACTCACATTAAGCTCTTTTTGTATATTGAAAGGAAAGATTTGTTTTTACTTAAAATTCTATACCGTGTTGGAAAGAAAATTGATACAGAGGTAGATAATATATTTCCAGGGTTAATTAAATAATTATTTAAATATTATTCTAGAAGTGCATAATTCTACTAATTAAATGCTTGTTCTAAATTAGTACATTGTAAAATTTTTTATTACAGTGACTTTTTTCTTAAAATTTTTTGCAGCATTTAGTAATAAGGAGATTTACAATTAAGCTTTTTTAATATGTTCTTTTTCTCTTATTCTTAGCAAGCTTTTTGTATTATTTTTTTGTGAGTGTGATGTTTGTAATTAAATTAATTAACTTAATCAAATTTACATAGCAACAAAATTTAAAAGAAAATATGGTTAAAGATAACTTTATAAGATCACAAATAAATTCAATTTTATTTCTTTTTAATTTCCTCTTGTCATTTATTTGCCTATTGTGATAGCCGTGTCACTAATTATTATCATTATTCTAGCAAATAAAGGGTTGTTGTTGAGACAGATTAAAAAAAAATATGATTGAAAATTATTTAAAAGGTCACTAAATTGATCTAAACTTTTTAAAAATACATTTTTTTCTATTTTATCATCTAAAAAATGAAATATTTCGATGTTTAGACGTGATGGATGAGCAATAAAAACACGCCTCTGACAACAAAAAAGTTTGGAGTGAAAGAAATAGAACTTTGTGGCTAAAAACCTGATTTTTGAAGCCTGTCTTTTTTAGAGATGTTTGGAAAACGGCATTATTTAAATGTAGAGAAAGTTACTGAAACAATTTTGGAAGCAATAAAATGAATGGTGACGTGTCAGATCTTGACATTAGTGATGAAGATGAGAAGCCGTATAAGAACGGAAATATTGGATTCATGCAAATTCATGCAATTATTAGACTTTAAGATTCTTATTGCTGATCAGCTTTTGAGGAAATCGAAGTTGAGTTATTCGAGTGATGACGAAAACTTATGCCACAACACTTCTCCCCCCAGCAACCGCACATACAAACAATATCTCGTCTGCATTTCATTATTTTTAAACGATTTTTTTGCATTGGATAGCTGACATCGATCTCTATGTCGGATCTTTTTTACCTTTTCGATTTTGTTAACAAGATTTTTTTATTAAGATAATTTTACTTTCGGAACCGGTTTCGAAAGTGAAAGTATCCTCAAGAAAAAACCTACAAATAAAATCAAAAAAGTAAAAAAGGGCCTGCATAGAGATCGACTTCAACTATCCAATGCAAAAAAAAAAAAATCGTTTAAAAATAATGAAATGTAGACGAGATATTGTAAAGTAATTGTCTCATAGGATTAACATTAGCGAGCGGGTGTTTTCGCATGAGTGAAGTAAACCCTTAAGTACAGAATCAACTCCAAGTTCTAAAAATAATGTCCAGCACTTACTTAAAATTGTAGACAAATAAAATTCAATGAGATGCAAAAGAAAAAAAAATGTGTGCATGAAATGCAACTTGTATATCTGTCTAACAGCCAAATGGCTTTGCAGAAGCACATTCATAAAATATTGAATTTTAAGCTCATATATTTATTTTTTACGTGTAATTATTTTTTTTTATAATTCTTATCGTTATTTAGTATTTAATTAAATTTTGTATCATTATTTTGTGTCATTATTTTTCGTCCAGTACTCAGAATTTTACATTCGGATTCATGTAATTCAATAATATGGTTTTCACAAGACTAAGACCCAATGTCGTAGACCCGCTAATATATATATATATATATATATATATATATATATATATATATATATATATATATATATATATATATTGCAATTCATTGCCTCTGTTTAGAGATGCTCATATATCTGGTTACTGATGTGCACCAATATCCTTTTTAATCCAATTGTATTTCGTACTTTATGATTAAATTTCACTGCTTTTATCTCTTTATTATGGGTAAGTTTTCTTTCCTTTTTAATCCAATTGTATTTCGTACTTTATGATTAAATTTCACTGTTTTTATCTCTTTATTATGGGTAAGTTTTCTTTCCTTTTTAATATTGTTTTTATTTTTTGAACTTTAAGATTTTTTCACAGTTTTTATTCTTTGTTTATGTCGTGGTAGTCCCAAAATCATATTCCTTAGCAATGTTATGGCTAATATGATGAAACCACACATTTTATTTGTGGTATTTAGGCATTTGGGACTTGATAATTCTGTCTAAATTCCACAAATTTCATTCATTCAATTTCATTCAATCAATTTTTAATTTAATTCCTTCTTCTTTTAAATAAGTATATGGTATCTATATTCAGAGTGTTGGGGAACACTATCGTTGCCAATTAATTATTACATACTAATTCATTATTTCATAGTTTATGTTGGTGTTACGGTAATGTTTCATTAATGGTTATATATATATATATATAAACTTATTGCAAAAATTAACCATTGAAACAGAAGCAAATGACCATATGCAATGAAATTATTACCCCATATAGCACTGCCAAATTACACATTATAAAACATAGTCCTAACAAATGAAGTATTATTTATTCAAAGAGTGAAACATAAGTAAAAACACAAATGTAGGCTTATAATGTAATTTACTTTTTCAAGGGCTGGGAAACCACATTATAAGCAAAGAATGATTGTTTTCTGTAATTGACACCAGCTTAATACCAAAATGTGCGCCAATTCCAAGCCCAAACAATCATTGGAAATAAATTGAAAAACAAGGATACCTTTGAAAATGGAACACTACAAATCATACCAACAATGTGATATAGAGGGGAGAAAATAAATACATGTATAAACAAATAAAAACAAAGTAATACAAAGAAAATCTATACATTACAACATCTTTTAGCCATAATCCGAAGCCAAATTATGCAAAGCACATGGTAAAGTGAGAAAGTGAATTCAAAAGTACAGGTTAAAATTACAGTTAAGTAGCTAACAGTAGCAGTTATTAATTTAACCACTGAGATTTTAACTGTTACTAATTTAAAATATAATAAATACAAATAAATAATATAAAATCTATAAATTCATTTACTAAAAATATTTTTTAACTTAAATAAATTTAATATATATATTATATTATTGGAAAATTTAAAAATTTCACTTGTATTCAAAGTTTCAAGAAAAAAAAATTTTTTTTGGATTATTTATTTGGTGCTGCCATCTATATTAATAATATGGAACAATAACTAAAGAATAATAGTAATAGATTTTAGATCATTATTGTGTATTGTATATAATTGGATACTGTGTTGACCTTTGAAGTTCAAAATACGATAAACAAGTTCTTGCAACAATATATATTAAATAAATGAACATATGTACTGCTTTCTAGTTTCAAAAGGAGCAATAATCTCAATTATGGTAAAATTTGTGCAAAAAATACGAGCTTGGGTCTCAAGAGGATAAGCGAGTTTTCTAGCCAATGTTTATAAGAATTCAAAAAATTGAGTTTATTAATATTAACGTGAATTTTACATTCTTGTTAATAAGAAAAGTGTATTACATATTGTGAATGTTAGAAGTAGTTTTTCCAGTCTCTGTAAATTACATTGAAATACAAAATACCAATCGCAACAATCTACTTATACAAACACTTTTCATACGTACGATGATTGCATTACTATTATTGTGAATCCATTGCTACTGCAATGAATGTAAAACATACGTGCAAATGGATAGTTCGTTGAATTGATGCTGGCCATTCGAGTCAAATTTATTTATTACGAATCACAAAGTTTTACATTTTTACAAGTGAATCTACTGTTGCTCAAAATCAACAACAATTAACTTTGAACAACAGACAAAATGTTGCCCAAGTCAATTTAACAGTTTAATAAAGTTGTAACAATATCAAAGCCATAAACGTGAGCACAATGTACGGAGATCATGTTTTAAATGGGATACTTAGTATACGTTTATTATTTTAAAAAATCGCAAAAGTTAGATTCACACATATTCGTCATTCCTTGTTTCTTAGCAAAATATTTCAATGCATTTCAAATATTTCAGTTCAGAATTTTAATTTAAATCGAATTAAATTTTTAAGTCAATGTTAATATAAGTTAAGTTACGTTTCCTTCAGGGACAATTTAATATTTTAGAAGATATCTATTGAAGTATGAAGTATAAAGAAGTCAAATAACAAATTTTATTTATGTTTATTTAATATTATGTTTTAATGTGTGTGGACGCGCGCCCATGCTTGTGTATGCATGTGATTTTTTCTCACAAAAAATGAAGTAGAGATGAGAAATTAAAAGAATGAGCGAAAATGTCAACCGAAAAGTATTTTTTAAAAAGAAGTGTGCAAATGAAGATGAAATTTGCACTTGTAAAGTTTCGAAACCTGAAACAAAAGAAACGCTGCAAATGTTAATGACAAAGTGGCGACATCTCTAAATATCCTCCAGATTAAAAAAAAAGCAAAGTTTCGAAATCTTATTCCAACTCTAATTGGGTTTACAACTGTTTTCAAAATTTTTAAGACTACTATTGTTCACATCCTCATTCCATTCATACACTCGAATAAATATAATTTTTAAAAAAGTGTTACTTTCTCACTAGCTGTTTTCGTATACATCAATATATCTCTTTTAAAAAGTGACATTTTCGAAATGCTCCTTAATGAATGCAATATTGACAAATATTTTTGGATATTAATGTATCCCACTATTCTTGCTCCCCATTTTTTAAAAATGAAGTAAAAATGACTATGCCGATTATTTCAAATACATTAATATATAAAAAGACAGTTTCACTTGTTAAATAAATTATTTTGATGCAATTTCTTTTTATTTTTTAGGCTTTTAAGGAAAAAATAACGCAATATTTGATATTTAGCAAAAATGCCCTCAGGTTAAAAATGATGACAGTTTATTAAATTTTCCTTCAATATATATATATTTATAATTTGGGTTACTAAGAATGTAATGTACTGCATTCTAATTCATAAAATAAGAACGTTCATAGAACGTCTTACATTGTTTAACATTATTTTAACTATTAAGATAAGACCATGATTTGTAAGATATGACAAATAGCTGCAAATCTAGATTTTGCGGGGTTGTTTTCTATAATTTCCAATGTCGAAAATAAAAATTAGCTTTCGTTTCTCAAGGCTTATATAAGCTAAAAATACATTAAGCAAAAATTTGACTATTACAGATTGGCATTGCATATCTTCCATAATTAAAATCCTATATAAACATTAAACAAAATTTAATCACTTTTTTTTCCCAGTTTGTTGTCGACAGAGGATAATTTTTCCTAAAAAAGCTAAAATATAAGTCACACCCAATTAATTATAAACATGAACGAGCTGATTATTTTTGTTATTTCATTCTACTGGGTTATTCAATAGTCAAGCAAGATCTTAACAGATAATAACATTTTTCTTCACAAGTTATTTTTATACATTTTTTGTTATGATAATTTTTAAAGTCGAGAAATGTGTTTACATTATGTATGAAAATTTATGTCCCTAACATTATGCCTATATTAGGTTTAGAAAATGGAGAAATTTTTTTTAACAGAATATTCCATGTCTCCGTGACAATATAACTTCTCTAACTAATATCTTTATATTATATGTTGTAGTACTCTATTTTCTATATGAATATTCTGCTTCAGCTTCTGGATAGTCAAAAGATTGTTTACATATCCCTATTTTATGGTGCAGTAGAAAAGGAAGTCATGGACCGTTAGGCCTCTTATAGGTGACGATGGGCACGTTGTGCCTGAATAATTGTTTTCGAAATAACTTACATTTTGGTTCACCGTGCAGTTGGAAATGTTTCTATAATAAATATCCATAAATTTAATATATTATAATTTCCATCATAATAAATTTCTATAATAAACTGTGTACTACAATTTCTAAGAGAAAGTAAACGACAAAAATAATAATTAGAAGGTGTTAAAACCTCGTCGTGATTTATGGGACACCCACTTTTATCTTTCTAAATATGAAGTGCGCCATTATCAGAAAGCCCATTACCGATAAGCAATTTATTATTTCCTAAATGAATAAAGTGCTTTCTGTTACCTTTGTTATCTCTTAATTAGAAAATTTGCAAGTTTTCGTGTTACACAAGTCAAATATTTATTAATGATAAAGATTTATTTTTACCTCATAAAAAGAAAAACAGAAAGTATATGAATAATTTTTATTTTGTTTATTCATTTATTTTGTTTATAAATTTGTGTTACATAAAATTAATTAATCATATTATGGATTACATTACGATGCTAGTAAAATATTCTGCTACTGCGAAAAGTGTTTCGATTATATAAAAAATACATGAGTATCAATAATTGTTTAATTTTGCGATAAAAATATTTTGCAATGAAAAAGAAACAAAAAATAAAATAAAACATAAAAATAAGAAATGGAGACCGCTTCTATTTTTATTACAATATCTCTCAATTAGCTAGAACATCTTTTGTAAAATATTTATAACATTGTTTTAAAATTTGTTTTTCAAAACTATCTTAATAAATTTAGCGAAAGTTGCTGAATGCCGCATGCTATAATATTTTCTCCAGCTTACAAAATGCCAAATGTTTATACAAAATGAAGTTTGGGCAATCAATAATTGATTTTGCTTTCCTAATGTTAAAACTGGAAACAAACAAACAAAAAGGAAAATGCAACTTATAAGTTTAGTTTTATTTTCTTTTTTACAAGCTTTTAGCTACAACATATTTCTATTGTATAAAATATAACCAATGGAATTATCTTCAAACAATTGTCACTCGTTTCAATAGCAACAACATTTTTAGAAAAATATTTAAGCTCTGATATAGTTTGTTTGCTGCAGCACGGAAATATAGATTTGCATAAATAAACAATTCTTATGTATCACAGAGAAATTATGTTACTTTATGTAACGCAGGGGGATTAGTTGTTGTGAAGCACAGAGAAAGCTTTTTTAGCCGTTAAAATAATATTAAAAGACATTTAAAGGCTTTCATAAATGAAGAAATACATATTAAAGCACATAAATTAACGTCTGAATTCATTAAAATTACACTTAGAGAACAATTTATTTCAGACACACAAATTAATACAATAAACCTAACACGAGGGTTTCAAAAATGAAAAACTATCCGGGGCCAGTAATCGAACCTGGAACTACAGCGTATCGTGTTGTTGCTCTAACCACTAAGCTACCCTGGCCGATATCCTAGCTCGGGAATTTCTCACTTTTAATCCATGTTGGGGAACGTTACAGACCATCAATCAGACAGCACTGGGTGATGGGACAACGATGTATAAACTAATATTCCATCGGTACACAGTATATATATATATTAAAGCACATACATTAACGTCTGAATTCATTAAAGTTACACTTAAAGAGCAAATTATTTCAGAAACACAAATTAATACAATAAACCCAAGACGAGTGAAAAACTAGCCAGGCCAGAAATCGAACCTGGAACTACAGCGTACCGTGCTGTTGCTCTAACCACTAAGCTACCCTTGCCGCTCGAGAATTTCTCACTTTTAATCCATGTTGGGGAACGTCACCGACCATCAATCAGACAGCACTGGGTGATGGGACAACGATGAATAAACTAATATTCCATCGGTACACAGTATATATATATATATATATATATATTAAAGCACATACATTAACGTCTGAATTCATTAAAGTTACACTTAAAGAGCAAATTATTTCAGAAACACAAATTAATACAATAAACCCAAGACGAGTGAAAAACTAGCCAGGCCAGAAATCGAACCTGGAACTACAGCGTACCGTGCTGTTGCTCTAACCACTAAGCTACCCTTGCCGCTCGGCAATTTCTCACTTTTAATCCATGTTGGGGAACGTCACCGACCAGCAACCAGACAACACTGGGTGACGGGACAACGATGAATAAATTAATATTTCATCGGTACACAATATGTATATTAAAGCACATAAATTAACACATGAATTCATTAAAGTTACACTTAAAGAGCAATTTATTTCAGAAACACAAATTAATACAAACCCAAGATGAATGAAAAACCAGCCGGGCCAGAAATTGAACCTGTGATTACAGCGTACCGTGTTGTTGTTCTAACCACTAAGCTACCCTCGCCGATATCCCAGCTCGGCAATTTTACAGTTCACAACAATTGTAAAATGAAATATTAACAATGAAAAATCGTGAATGTTATCTTTCTTCGGTTATTTAATTATAAATATATATGGTTAAACTTTTTCTTTTATGACTATATATGCATTCATCAATGACAATAATCAAACCAATTATTTGAAAAAGTCAGAATATTTATTTAGAAATTATTTTAATAGAGATATGAAATTATAATCAGTACACAGTCACTTAAATGAAATATCACCCAGAGAAAGGAATTGATTAAAACTACAAAACATGTTTTGTTGAGTACATTTTGGTTGTTTTAGCAAAATTAAAGTAAAATTGAACCATTTTACTTGAATTAACAAAACATTTTTTGCTGACGATACAAAAATTTTTTTTGGAATTGCAAAAAAAAAAAATTCTGTTGATTCAAACAAAATTTCCATTGACCTATATTTAAACAAAAAGTTTTGTTGGGTCAACCAAATTTTTGTTGATTCAACAAAACTTTTTTCTGGGTGTAATAATACACATTGAAATGTAAAAGTTAAAGGATAGATACATTTTCCTTGGATAATTCTTGTGCAAAATTAAATTTTTAAAATAATTTTATTTAATGTAAAACTAAGAAAAATTTATGTTGTGAAATAAATAACATTTTAAAGATTCTAAAATAATTTATGCTAAAAACAATGGCACCAGAAACTTATTAAAGCGCTTGAAATAAGCAACTTGTTTCGAAAGAAATAATTTTGCCAATATCTCCCTGAAAAATAACACAATGTGCACAATCAATTCAGAGGTCAAAGTCAGACCAATTTTCTAATTTTGAGATGATGAAGAATCCTAAAAATTTTTGCCTTTTGAAATTAGTTCCTTGTTTTAATTATTTCAATTATTTTAAAAACTGAAACTATGATTAAACATTTTTTAATTAAATGTTAAAAATAATTTAAATAATAATTTAAAAAAATGTTTGATTGTTAATTAGAAAAGATTAATTAAAAAAGAAGTGGTATGTTAGCACCTTCTTTAATTACTTAACTTTGAATAACGATTTTCGGTCAATATTGAAACATACTAACATAAATTAAATAAAAATACCTGGAAGACGATAGAAGGTTTAACTTATTTTTTTACAGAAGAGCCAGAATATTTTTTTAATATTTATGTGCTAATTCGCAGATATGAAGAATAAATTATTTCCTCTTTTCTTCATCTCTTGTTCGTTAACTCTTTGTTCTGTTAATTATTAGCCTTTTTAATCATTCTTACAAATTTTGCTGTTTCTTAAAAGCAAACATTTTTGTTTAATGTCACCAACAAGTTAATACAATCAACATTAATCACAACATTGCAAAATTAGTACAACATTACTACCATCAGCTGTTACTGAAGAATAAAACTCAGTAATGATTTGCGTAGTTTGGAATCATGGTGTAAGCAGTTCTGTTTTTCATCCTTATTAAAATAACTTTCAGTGTTTTAAAAGAAGAAACCGACTAGCTTTTTTTAGTTTCAAAATTAGTAAACTAAAAAATTTTTCTTTAAGATACTTTGCATTTTTTTAATAATTATTGCTATTATTTTTTTTTTTACATTTTTGATAGTTTTATCATTCTGTATCATACAAAGAAATATTAATTATTTGTCTCTTCCTGACAAATAACACAATGTACGAATATAATAAGATGAAAGAAAGTTTCACAAAGCAATTTTCTAGCATAAAGCAAAAATACAAGGATTTCCAAAAGTTAAGTTAAAACATACTTTTTGATCAGCATGTTATCTTATATTAGTGATATACATATCAGTGCCTAACAATTATTATTGTATAAATAAGATGCAAGAAATTTGAATCATATAAAAAAATCTATATTATGATAAAGTTAAAAAATTACCAGCTCTAAGTTGTGATTTTTGATATTCCAAAACTTCTCTAATTCCTGGATCTAACGTTCCTGATTCTCTTTTCGGGAGAACTGGATTTAAAGACTTGGACTTTTTACTTCCTTCATGCCCTCCGTTCTCACCGTTTTCTGACTGTAAGATAATAAAAAAGACTCTTTTAATTAAATGTAAATGTGTAATGATACCAAATAATCAACAGCATAGATAAAGCTTAGATTTTGTGAAGTTCATCATTACAGATCAATAAATTGTTGAACAAAAAAAAAATCGCCAACTTTCCTTCAATCAAGTTGATCCAATATTCCATTCACTGTAAATATTGAGAAAAACTGCCTTAATAGATCAGAAGTTTTTATGAAAACTGAATGTAACCTAATCGTTATCCAGGATTTAGGAAAATTTCATTTACTTTCTGAATCATTTGGAGTCATAAACTTGAGTACTTCACCAATCATAAACTTGAGAAAATAATAAGTTTACGAGGTTTACAGAAACATTTCTGACATAAAAGGGTGTACTTTTCTATTCTTAAATTTCGGAATGAACGTTTCAATTAAGTTTAGAAACTTAATTATTTGTGATTGGTTTTTATCCTAAAGTTGTTTGAAGATAAAAACCAAACTACGCTACCGAAAGCGGACGTACATAACCGTCCAGTCTGGGTTTTCATGAACCCTTCGAGTTATCCACCAGGAGGCTCAGTTTACCCGGGACACCTGCAGGTGGGCTCATTCGGTCAAGGGGAGCACCGCCACCTGCACATTACTCCCCTGTACCCAAGCAGTAGACGAAGGTCGTTACAATAGCAGAGCCTATGTAGAGAGGAAACTGCCGTATGACACTTCGGGACGTACAGGAGTTCCCCATATGCTTCAGGGCCGGAAGTACAAAAGGGCACCCAGCCCTAGGCCTTAAACCACGGAACTCCTGCACGTTCTTGCTTTAACAACGCCTTCGAACGTGAGAACTCTGTAAAGTTGTTTGAAGGTAAGGGAACAGAATCCAGAATCGTGGGTTACTACAAAGTTAACAATGTATTCTCTCAAACATTTATTTTATAACAAGAAACGTTTCTGTAATTTTTTACAATGATATAAATCAGGCGAATAAGTGATTACTCAACTTACTATACGCTAACATTCGGTTTTGGCTCTTTAAAATTTTTAATAATCCTTACAGGATTTTAAGATATCATTTAAAAGCTCTAGATGTCTAATCGCATTGAAATTAACGATTATTATTTTGTTTTGTAAACCATACAGTATATATAAACTGTTTGAATACTGTATGCCTGGGATATGTTATAAATTAAACGAAGTATATTGGTTAGTATTGTAAAAAAAAAAAAAAAAAAAAAAAATACATACAATTTTATAAAATGGGTTATCTTCTAAATGAATATAAAAAAATCCTACATCACGCATATAATATGAAACACTTTCCAATATTATCAGAATATTATACTAATTGACATTTTTTCCAACTGAGTGAAAAGGTGCCCAGTCAGGATTCCAACACAAGATCTTTGGCTTAAATTGCAAACGCTCTGTCTACTGAGCTACCGAGACAGAAAATCGGCCGACACTATTCACTTAGTCAATGTTTTTGGCAATAGCATCTGGTCTGCTATCTAGACAGCTCAACAGAATACATCACAGGTAATGTAACTCCATTAAACGATGGATACGTAGATACACTTTATTATTTTTAACTCCATCATACTGATTGGTAAAGACATACGAATTGACATTGAGGTTGTTTGAATGAATAGTGTTGGGCAGTTTTCGGTTCGGGTAGCTCAATAGGCAGAGCCTTGGCAATTTAAATCAAAGGTCTCGGGTTCGACTCCTGGTGGGGACACTTTTCACTCAGTTGGATAAAAGGTCATTTCGTATAATATCTTTACCAATCAGTATGACTAAGTTAAAAATAATAAAGTGTATCAGAATTATTGTTACAAAACTTTTTTTTTATAAGATGAAATGAGATATCTAAATAAAAAAATTCAGTAAACACATAATACAGTTAAAAATCCATTTTCAGCAATTATTTCCTATGGACGGTAATGTTTTCGAAATCTTTGTGCAACTTTATAGATATATAAAACATAGATTTCTATATAAAACAAATTTAATTCAGTTGAAAAACTCTTTTCCAGCAGTCACCCTCCATAGACGGGGGTGTTTATTTTGTGCAGCTCTGTATATGAATTTAATAACCTTATACTCATATCACACAGCACAAAAAATATAGTTCAGTCGAAAAACGTGTAACAGGGATGAAAATGTACGTTCAGAAATTCTCGTCAGTGAAAGTTAAATAATTAGAATTCTTTTGGGCTGTCTCCAAAAGACAGCCTGCATATGATCTATAGAATTTATACACACCACATAACATAGTAAAATTTAGTTAAGCTTGAAAATGGATAAAATAACTGAAAATGCACTTCCGATTATTGAAGATAATGTATCTGAATTATTTTGTGAGTTTCTGTAAAAGAACATTAAATGTTACATACCCAGTTTTCTATATGCAACATGTTATCACACATCTCAGTAACGTATATAAATTTCATAAAGTACATTACAAAGAATTAGTGTCTACAGAGGGTATTGCCATCGATTTCTTGTGTGTGTCCCTGTAAATGAACAATCTATTCTCCGCACACCTTTTTCTATAGGAAATTTCATGTAGTACATACAGCGGTCGATGCAGGGTTTTTTTTTTTCTTGGGGGCCCATTTTGTGAAAAGTAAAGGTTATTTTTGTGAAATTTATTATATTTTTGTGAAATTTATTATATTTGTGAAATTTATTATATTTTGTAACTGAAGTTGAAATCCAGTTAATCAAATTCGAACCAAGCATTTATAAACAAAAACTTTTTAAAATCCTTTTGGTAAAGTTTTCTTCTCTGGTGAACTATTTTGTTTACAAATTACACATTTTAAAACATCGCAAAACAATAAATAATAAATATCAAGTTTTTATGGAATGGAATTTTGTGAAAAGGTCTATTTTTGTAAAATAATTTTGTGAAGGGGCCCATTTTGTCAAATTTATTTTTGTGAAGAGGCCCATTTTGTCAAATTGATTTTTGTGAAGGGGCCCATTTTGTCAAACTGATTTCTGTGAAAGGGGCCCATTTTGTCAAATTGATTTTTGTGAAGGGGCCCATTTTATTAAATTGATTTTTGTGAAGGGGCCCTAATTAGGCCCCAAATTTTGCCTGGATCAACCCCTGACATATCAACAATGCATAGCAGTTTCGTAATATGTGAAGTGGTGTAATATTATAAAAAATTCCTTCAAACAATTATCGCCCATAGACCATAATGTATTATATGAATGGAATTATTTTGAGTGTCTTTGTAAACGATCTACAAATACTTACACTTCATTTTCAATAAGAAACTTTCTATAGGAAACCTCAATTACATATAACAATTTCGTAGCAATCCATATATATTTATGAAAGTTGGAGCGTGAATAGAAAGGCGGACAGACAGAGGAATCGAAGTCATAAACACTTTTCAACAACTAAAAATCTATTTATTCACATTTTTTTGCATTTAGAAACTCTTAATTTCCATGTGCGATCCTTTTTTTAATAGAGTTATTTTTCAGGTGGTGAGTATACACCTTTCTAAAAAACCAAAGAAATCATACGAACTTTAAATTACATTTTTTTTTTTAATGCTCATACTCATATTGAGTATAAGTATTGCCGATTATAACTATTTTCTTTCTAAACACAAACATAAATAAATTAAAAATAATAAAACTATTTTTTATTGGAAACAAAAAATAAAAAGTAAAAAAGTAAATTTTCTGCGTGTCATCTTTTTTTCCATGCATTTGTTTGTTTGATTGGAATTCAGTATGTCATCCTGCATACATACATGTCCATTAAATGTTTTCAATCATCAGATTTATTTATTGAAATAGAATTAATTTTAATGTAATTCTTATAATTACGATTTGTGTCGTTGCTTTCGCATGCAAAATAATAGGGTTCATTTATATAAATTTTAAAAAGGGAGTTAAACAAACATAAAAAAAAAAATTTAATGTCATCTGAAACAGAGATTCTGAAACTTTCCCGGTATCTGTGCCCATAAATTTATTGAGATTTTTTCCACTTAGCCACCTTATTCAATGCATTCAAGCCTTACCATCTCATTTAATCCTTAATCTTAACTTAAACACGACTACCAGACAGAAAGAACTATATGAAAAATGTCGTTGGTTGGAAAAAACTTCAGCAATCATTCAATAAAATTAAATATTTTTTAAATATCTATAATTTGAAGTTAATAGCATAAGAATATATATATATTTTTTTTTTTTTTGCATTTTCAAACAAATTCTATATCTTACAAATAGCTTGCCGATAAAAAGTAACTGTGAATATTCCTCTATAAGGATTAAGCTATAGAATTGCTTATATTACAGAATCTCAGTTATATACAGTCAATGTAAAAGGGGGGAAAAAATTCTTTTTCTGACTGCTTTGATCCGATGAAATCAAATATGGTATCAAAAGTGAATATTACCATTTGAAAAAGCAAAGTCCGCACAGTTTATAATACATAGATGATCCCTATTTTAAAAATTGCATTCATACTCTGAAAGTAAACGTTATTCCGAGTATACGATGACACCTTTGTTGTAACTTTATTGTAAACGATCTGCAAATAAAGGCGGGTGTGTATGTATATATAATACATATTATATTATATATAATACATACATATTATATATTTTTTATTTGACGCAGACTGTACAATCGGCAAAAAGAAAACAAGAAAGAAAAATCATGCGCCAAGCATAAGTTATGAATTACTTTGCAACACTTCCACAATACTACAATCGAACTTCACCGTTTAAAAGGGGAAATCAGATTACTTAAATAACCATCATCTATAGCCAGAAAAATGTTCTAGTTCTTTTGTGCATCCCTGTATATGAACTATGAATGTATATACACTACATAGTGTACTATAATTGAACTTAGTTTACAAGACGCATAATACAGTCGAAAATTAACCTTCAGCAATTACCACCAATAGACATAGAATAATTTTGTACAGCCCTGTATATTATTTACGGATTTTTACACACTCCTCATATTAAACTAAAACTTAATTCGGGACTAAAACTTAATTCGTTTCGACACAACCGAAAACGTACTTTCAGAAATTACCATCCATAGACGGCAATGTAGCGGTTCTTTGCGTAGCCATGCATTATTTATAGTCTACAAACATCTCTTAATATACTAAATATAGTTCAACTGGAAAATGCATAACTCAATTAAAAAACACCCTTAAGCAATTCTCGCTCATACATGCTAATGCTTACGAATTATTTTGTGTAGCCCTGTATATGATCTATGAAATTTATATGCATCACGTAGTATGCAAAAATTTTGTTAAACATAAAAACGCAAACCACATCTGAAAACGCACCTCCAGCTTTTATCGCTCATAGACAATACTGTAACCAAAATCTTTTTTGTGTACATGTACATGAACATTAACTGTTATTTACGTCATATTCTACAGTAAACATCTTTTAGTGCACCTCAATAATTTATATAAACTTCTTTATGTTTGAAATAGTTTAACATTAATAAAATACACTGCAATCAATTTTTCCCCGTAGACCATTATATAACCGAATTCTTTTGAGTGTAAATAGTAAATGATAAATACTTTGAACATCATATTCTACAGAAGGCATGTTTTAGTGAATTTCATAAATGCATATAAATTTCAGTTGTTTGAAATAGTGTAACGTCATTTAAATACACAGCAAACGATTTTTCCCCATCGAGTATAATGTAACGGGATTTTTTACAAATGCTACACAGTCTAATTTCAATAGAGAACATGCTATAGTAAACTTCAGTAACATATATCAGTGACATGGCAATCCGAGTACCTTTATAAGAGTTAGAGAACAGATAGGCGGCAGACAGAAAAACCGATGTCATAAATATTTTTCATCTAGGTTTGAAAGTGTTAAAAAAACACTTTAATCACCAAACTGTCGCAGAAAAAACAACAAAGAAAATAGCCATTTAATTGGAAAATGTATCTTCTTTCTTTATAGATAGGATTTTAATACTAACACTAAAACTTGACTTCATATTACTATTCTAGAGTAAATTTTAACTTTGGATATCAAACTGAAAGCCATTCGGTCAATACTAACACCAAAACAAATATTGGTATTCTAGAGTAAATTTTAACTTTGGATAGCAAACAGAAAGTCATTCGACCTAGAAGTTTAGGAGTTATAAAATAAAGTTTTAACTTTTTATGTGTTAAAATATTTTTTAACATTTTAATTTATATCTTCCGCAATAATTAGTTTGATCATTTTTCTGTGGTGTTATTATTAACTATCTTAAACGTAATTGTGTGATTTTTAAGCATTTAAAAATTTATAGGTGAAATATGAATTATGAATTAATATCCGAAAAAACTAAGAATGGAACCTATGGATTTTTTTACAGAAGTTGATTTCTAGAAGTTTCTAATATACCTATGAAATATTACAACTTGATCCAACAAGTACTAGTTTAGAAAACAAGGTTCAAAAATCCTATAACATTTTTCTTTCATTGCTAAAAATGGAAAGACGCGTTTAGTGTCTGAAAATTCATAGAATACAAAAAATCGGAACTTACTAAGTTTTCATCGTACGAAAATAAGTTTTGTTTGTTTCTTTGTTTTACTTGTGAAGAAATTTGTTTACTTGTTAGCATGAAGAATGTTTTTTTTTTTTTTTTTTTTTTTTTTTTTTTTTAATATGATAGTTTTCTATTAGGATCGAGAAACCATTTAAAAATTCAAATTTTGTAACTTTTACAAAATTAACTTTATTGACACAAAGAGGATAGAGAATTGCTAAGATGATAGAGGACAAAATTTGTAACATTTTTGCAGTTGAATGCATGCCTGCAAAACTAACGGTTTATAAATTAACTATTGGTCAGCGATAAGAGGGGACACTCTACATATTTTTAGGTAAGAAATTTCTCATTGTGAAATTAAACTATATTTCTGAATTTTTCATTATTTCTGCAGGGCAATTAATTAAGTTTAATTGACGTTTAATTATTGAAAAAAAATTAGCATTATAAGAGACATTCTCTTTTCTTGAATCTCGGGATTGAATCTAAGAAATCCCCGAATCTGAGGATTACAAATTATTTTGAGTATTGTATTCCTTCTTTAAAACCCAATGATAACCGTAAATCTGTACTTAAAAAAAATGTTTAATGAAATTTTACAGTCGGTGTCAAAAGGCAATAAATAAATAAATAAATAAATACGACGCATACACTTTAATAGTCGAATTGTCGAAGTAAAAAACGAAATTATATTTTTAAACATCGCTTTTAGTTTAAACTGAAGTGAACGGAATTTTACATTAGTAATTTAGATGATAACTGGCAGTACATATGCCATATACATACTAGCAAACAGTTACTTTGTGAGAAATAAAATAAGTTGAAACTGGTATGAAACACTAAGAACTAAAATAACTTCTTAAAACACCATAAAAACTTTAAAATGCGCTAGGCCTTTCGAAAGATCTGAGTCTTTCTTCGTCAGGCGCAAAAAGACGTGCGTCTACTATGAAAGCAGCAGCAAGACTGAAATGAGAGGTAAGGGAGAGGATGTATTCTCTACTGTTTTGTTTTTACTCTTCTGTGATTGGCTGTTGTCTTCTGTTCTCCTATTGGCTGTTGTATTCTACTATTGGCTGTTGTATTCTACTATTGTATTCCTATTGGCTGTTGCATCAGCTTGTTTCCTCTCCCTTACCTCTCATTTCAGTCTTGCTGCTGCTTTCATAGTAGACGCACGTCTTTTTGCGCCTGACGAAGAAAGACTCAGATCTTTCGAAAGGCCTAGCGCATTTTAAAGTTTTTATGGTGTTTTAAGAAGTTATTTTAGTTCTTAGTTACTTTGTGGTATAAATGCCGTTTATAATTGAGGGGGTCGGGGCAAGAGCGTGCTAAGCCACATTTTTGAACTTCTGAGATATTTCAATTTGAAAATTTGATCAAATACTCAAATCAAGATATACAACATAAAGTTTTTTCGCCAGTGTCTTAGTAACATTTGAGATATTCTGAGTAACAATGTGGCATTACTTTAATGATATTACTATTACGTGTTTTGTAAATTAACTATCTTCATTGGGGGCATAAACATCTGGGGCAAAAACGAAACCTGGGACATATGCTGTCACCAAGTGACATTCGAAACAAATTATATGCAGGATATTATAATTTACAATATTAAGCAACAGATTACACTGTTAGATTTATTTCACCAAAAATGGGGCTTGGCACTTTCTTTCCCGACCCCCTCAATTAAAGTGATACATATACTGTACTTTTAAGTTTAATGTACCATAGAAATACTGTGCGCATTCCTAAAGAATTAAAGTGGCGGAAATACAGTAAAATTGCTGTACATATACTGAAATTTTACGAATTTATTTTTATGTAATAATTAGCGGTAGATATTCCAAATATTTACCAGCAAACAGTTATTTTATGGTATAAATGCTATTTACAGTTAAAGTGGTACATATACTGTATTTTTAAGTTGAATGTTCCATAGAAATACAATACTTTATCACAAAGAATGAAAATGATAAAAATATCATACACTTTACTCTTTATATAATGGAATTTTTGAAAATATTGTCACAGTGCAGTTTTTTAAGCATAACTGATAAACTACCTGGTGGAATAAGTTGTAAATTTGGATTCGCATATTTGAAACTTTTAGAAATCGATTTCTGTTAAAAAAAAAGTCATAGGTAGTTACGTTCATCGTTATATATTAATATATTTTTCAAAAATTAATTTCTATATTGAGAAAAACATGAACTTATTGCAGCCTACGATTTTTTTTTATTTTTTTTTTTATTTTTAGAAGCTTTAAATATGCGAATCCAAAATTATAGCTTATTCCACCAAGTAGTGTTTGAGCTAAGCTTAAAAAACTACCTGCATTTCAATCTATTTTGCAACAATTAAAAATGAATTTAACATTAGGAATTCCAAACTTTAAACTTACCTAATTTTAAACTATTTGACCGAATGATTTTCAGTTTAGTACCCGTTATAATTTACCTTACAATTCAAATATGATATCAAAATTAGATATTAGCATTGATAATTTAAAAGTTTATTACAATTTCTATACGTAGACCTCCAAAGTAATATTTAAGTATAGCAATAATTAGTAGCCATTATTACTAATTGATTGGTACCAGCCTCATATACGATGATTTGCTGCAGAGTTGGTAAGGGGGGGGGGGGGGGTATCTTTTTTTCCATGACGGTACATCCCTTCAAACAATCTATTCCATCATATTGGGACACAGAGTTTAACAAATTATTTGCACTTTTCAGTAAAGAAAAATTCTACCTTAGAATAATTCTACCTTAATATACTTGTGGTTCGGTATTTCTGTTTTTTTTTCGTATTTTGTTTTCCTGTGCCGTTACAGATTTTTAAACTTTGCAGAAACTAACGAAAAGCCCGAAACATCGTACGGAAGCGATTTTTTTTAAGCGGTTAATATTTGTATTTTTAAAAAACAAATTGCACCATCATAGAGCAGAAGGACCCTAACTAATAGGGCATTTTTCTTCTTTTCCGTATCCCAAAAATTGAGGCCGATGTGGGGTTTGAGAAAAGAGGGGAAAACACGATATCGAACTTGCTTAAAATATTTTTGAAAGCGTACAAATTTGTATTTACTTTAAGCGGATTGCACCGTTTGAAAGTGAAAAGTACGACATTGAAGCGTGTATTTTTAATCTTTCCGTATTTCGAACGGTTTGGCCGATGGGGGCTTCGAAAACGCCCGAAAAAAAGAGCATTTCCGACCTTCCGATATTCTCTGCTAGCGATCTTTCGAAACGGGTGATGCGCGCCATTTTGAGAAAAGAATGTCTTTTTGATGAGTGTTCGTTGTGGTTTAATATATCGTCTAATCCTCAAAAATTAAAAATCTGAGCCTTAGTTGCATTAAGACTTGCCTTAGTCTATCTTCATCAAAATTTTCATACCTCTACGCGCGGTAGATTTTCCTAGTCATGGCAAACAGACAGACAAACTCTCTTCTTTTATTAGTATACTAGCTGACCTGCCCAACGTTGCCCGGACACGTAATAATAACCTTAAATTTGTATGATTTTATATCTTAACCCGATTTTGAATGAATTTATATTGTAAAGGAAAAATTTGCGAAAAAATATTGATATTTAGTGGTAAAAGAGCTCGTAAGAATACATTTTCTTTTTTTCACGTAGAGTTGTTTCATAGTTAAAAAAATAGTTAAAAGTTCTTGCTGTCCAAACTCCTTGAAATTTTTATCGATTTTAAATATAACAGTTTTACAGCCCGTGTAAATATTTCGTGGGGAAAAAACTTTATCTAGTTATAAAATAAATATATTTTCTTCTCGTTTTTTTTTGTTTTGTTTTTTTGTTGTTGTTGCTGTTGTTGTTGTTTCTTTGTTTTCACGTGGGGTCCTTTAACATTAAAACAAATAGTTCTCATCGTCCTAACTCTGTCAAATTTTTATCGGTTATAAATGTATCCAAGTTCTCTTTAAAATTTCGTTAAAAGAATATGCATATTCACTGTTAAAAATTTGCAGCAAACTGTCCAGTCAGTTGACCGTTTTTGTAGAAAACGGTTACATAATCGTAATTTAACTATATTCTGACCGTATTATTGATCATTTTATGGTCAAGATATAGTTAAATTACGGTTATGTAACCGTTTTCTTCGAAAACGGTCAAATGACTGGACAGTTTGCTGCAAATTTTTAACAGTGTTTTTTAGTAGGGAAAACATGAGCCGCAGCTGAGCGAAGTCGCGCCGAAACGCGCGTTTGGCCGTTTTCATCGAAAATGTCTAAGATTTTTTTTTATAAATACTTCTACTCGTCCGAACGTTTTGACATTATTGTAGGTTATGGAAATCTGGTCTACTGAGATGCTATAACTTTGCGACAAAAAGATTGTGTCGAATAACGGACGTTTAGTTTCTTTCAGCGTAGAAAGACAACTGCCTGCGGGAGGCGCAAAGTGACCTGTGGTCGCCAATGTTATTCAAAATGTAAAATTTGTATTTTTGAAAACCGATTGCACTGCCGAAAAGACAAAGGTCTCAGATGTAAGAGCATATTTTTTTTCTGAAATTGCGTCCTGGAGGAACGTTTCCGTAAGGGTTTCCGTTAACGCCAACCATGAAAATGGCCCTTTTTGATTTTTTTGATTTTAAAGGATTAACAACGATATATTTTTTAACTGATTGCGTCGTGTAAGACGTAAAAGTTCTAACTTTAAGAATATGTCTTCCGTTTTTCCTTATCCCGAATGGTTTGTCCGATGGAAGTTAAAACAAATGGCCAAAAATGCCAGCATTTTGTTTTCCCCTCCTTTCCGCTCGAGAATCAGGTTCTGGGCATGCACGCGCGCGTCAGCCAATTTTTGCAATAAAAAATATCGCCTTTTTAATAAGTTTTCAATTAATATATCGGCTAATTATCAAAAATTTAAAAATCTGAGCTTCAGGTGCGTCAGGACCTGCTTTCGACAATCCTCACCCAAATTTTCAGACTTCTACGTGCCGTAGATTTTGGTAGTCATCGCAGTCAGACACAGACACACAACGCGAAACTTTCTTCTATTATTATAGATATGTATAAATATAATATTATTATATGCCATCTTTAAGTAAGAGTAAGAGATTCGGCCTTCTTTATGATACGAACTTTTAAGTTACTTATTATTTTCTTTTTAAAGGTATATATGTACGATGTATATATGCACGTTGTGCTAAAAAATTTATTATGACATCAACCTTTATGGTGCTATCTACTCTTTCTCTTGGAATATTTATATATATTTTTAGAAAAAACTTTTTCTTTAATATTATCCTAGAGCTTTTCACATAGAAATGCACTTTTCTCCACCCTTATACAATGCACCGTACACTCCACTGATTTCCCTCCATAGTTCGATCGCACTGCAGTGCGAACAGTTGTTCAGAGGGAGAAAAATTTCGCTGTGAAAGAAAAAAAAATCGATTCAGGAAACTCTGAAATTGACGGTGAATCTCCTCGCGGTTAGATTATTTATAAAAGAAAATTTAAAACATTTACTCCTGTTTGAATAAAGTGGGGTCTTCTTGATGATGTTCAATATAAATTTATCTAGCGAATATACTTTCACTTTCGTTTACTTCACCTTTACTTCTTCGGTTATATAAACGCTCCGAGTAAAAACATCGATAAGAATGTTTTCTTTAAGAAGTCGAGAATAGAAATAACAACGAGAAGAATGAAATATGCTTAAGTATAATAATCAATAAAATAGTTAAAAAAGAAAATAAAGTGTCTCATACATTGTCATTCGCATGCAATATATCACGAAAGAATCGAAGAATAAACGTGCCTTATGAAATGACTTTTTGATTAAAAATTGATAGCCTATATAAGAACTAAAAAATCTAAGTCAAGTCCTTAAAATACATACCACTGATCGACTAAAAATGAGTTTTGTTTAAAATGGTGTAAGTGTGTTAGGAAAATGTAGTTTTTGTAGAGTTTTCGAGGTATTTTTTTTTCTTTTTGAGAATGAATGTATCCGAATATATATGTAATTGAACTTAATACAAGCACTTTAACAGAATTTTTTATAGAGAAATATAAAGCAACTTGTATGTATAATTGTACAAGAGAGCAGTTTCTTGGATACTTATATAATAAATTGAGTAACTAACTTTATTGAACATTGGCTGGCTTCGTACACATTACCATAGGAAGAATGTTTTCGGGGAGGACTTTTGAAAGACAACAGTCTCAAGGTTTCCTTTTAGGCGATGATTGAAATTCTCAGGGATGATCCAGGTATAATATGAATTACACAAATCCAAAGAAAAGCGCACACCTGCTTGTCTTGTGTAGGGACGCTGGGCTACAGGACAAGAGGTGCAGGATCCCAATCCCAACTCTGGCATTGATGTTTGTAGTGGGGGTCAGATTCCTCTTTAAATGGAGGTCTCGATCTGTTTAGCCTTCGTGTGCAAAAGATGACCGTAGCGCCCGTAATCAACTAACCAATCATCCACAGAAAAGCATAAAATAGTCTGTATGCATTAAGGTTTTCATAATTATGCTAATAGTACCTGTTTTAATTTTCTGTTAGATCGTTCCATCTGTATAAAAAATTTCGTTGAAATCTGTTTCTTTCGTCAATATTGATAATATACACATTTTGGACAATTATTTATAAATTAAGTTTTCCAGAAAAGGTGAAATTTTTTTCAAGCATGAAAGCAAATGCTTTTATGTAAACTTTGAAATAATTCAAACTTTTAGATTTAGAGTCACACGCACATACATATATTTATTTATTTCTATATGAATGAAGTGATAACTGATTATTTGAATATTTATAGGCATATGTGCATTAACTGATTTTACAAATTAATATTGCTTAATATAATTTTTATACTTTTCTTGACATTTTAGAAATCTGGGCACTTTAGCTTTTTATTACGCAGAAATTCATGATTGAACAAGAAGTAGCAGTGGTAGAACTTTCAAAGGAAAGATCCGACGTCGGAAATAGAGAATACGGCGTAGAGATGCATGGACCTGGTACGATTTTCTTTCATTTGACTCGGGCCTTATTATTTTCTGCAGACTCAAGCCGACCCTGGAATTCATTCCGTGTCGCACCGTGATATTTTTTCTTCTTTTTTTGTAAAAATAGCAGTTATACTGTATATTTGTTTAACGGAATCTTCAAAATTTATCTTGGCTTAATAAGTTTCAGAAATATATTTATAAAAATCTGCTTTTTTTTTTATACAGTTTCTAAATTATAGCTTTTTTAACGAACTATTTTTCCCATTTTAAATCTTCGAGCGTTAGGTAATATTTATAGAATTTAAAATTATAGCTTTTTTAACTGACTATTTTTTCCAAGCCTTAAAAAGATATGCAATACTGTACATATCTCTTTAAAGTTTAATAAATAAAAAAAATGTCAAAGTATCAATATGTAGATTGATATTTTAAAAGCTTGTGTGTATCCTAATTCCAGTTATTTTATTCATTTATCTTATGTGTGCCAAACACTCATTGTGTTTTAAACTATATATATAAATATCACAGTAGATACATGTGCTATTTACAACGTTTTGCTAACTCGTTGAAAAATGTTATTGAAAGGGTACGTTTTCATTCTTTATATTTCATTTTGTTTTATCATTTTTTCATAAATCTCCTCATGTGTATTCATAATGTTCCATTATAATTATTTTTACACCAATTATCTTTAGATACTTAATATCTGTTCATTTTTATTAAATATTCTTTAATTATTGGATCGTAATTGATCGGTCAATTTGAATGAATAATATTTGGCTTAGACTTATTTATTCAAAAAGAAATCAATTACGTTTTACTTATATTTGTGGAATATTGCCCTTGAGAAAGTGTTCCACGATATAAGTTTCAATTTGCTTCTTGTCATTTTTTCACCGTATGCATATTGGTTTTTTTCTTCATATAACTTTATTTTTTATTTTTATTTCATTTTCAGAATCTCACATTTTTTTTATGTATTTCTTTGTATTTATATGATTTTATGGTTATTATGAACAAAAGTTTTATTATATATATATATATATATATATATATATAATGATTCTTCATTTGCATGCATCTGTCAAAGTATTCAAGAATGTTGCTATCTCATGTGCCATATAAGCTGAAAAATGAACTTTATAATGCATAAATATATCTAAAATAATCTTTTAAAAGGCCTCATTGTACGATAATGCTAATTTTAGTTAAGAAATATGGACACTTATTTTAGAAATTCAGTCGAGCCGGAACCGGTAAGAACTTTTAGCTTTTACACTGGGCCAGACTCAGGCCTGAAAATTTTGTTCCATGCAGACCTCTAATGCTGTGAGCCTTTGTGTATTGAGTTGCATTCCAATTATAAAATACTCAATATAGCTACTATTCTTTCATCTATTAATAAAAAAATCATTCACCTATATTTAGCTATTCATTACGCAATAGGGGAGATGGGGGATGAATGGGACATTTTCACAAAAATATTTATTTCAAATATTTTATTTAAGTTATTATCCATATTATATATCACGTGTCATACATTAAGTGTTTGACTACATCTTATGCACAATATTTATTCAAGATTATTATTATACAGCAATATAAATGAAATTTTAAAAAATGTTCTTCTATGTCCCAATCATCCCCACAGCAGGGATGAAATTATTTTTATAATATAATAATTTTCTTTTTTTTATAATCGAAATAGAACATCAAAACTTTCCCAGATGCTTCAGTTTGTCCCAAAACGATCAACGAGCCCAGAAATAAAACTAATCAAGCAAACAAGTCATTTATCCCTTGAAATATTCTTCAGGTTTTTATTGAGATTTATTATTCGTCTTCATCTGATGGTCAGCTTGACGATGAGCTACCTGTAGTTAGGTAATATATTGTCGTAATAATAAAACTGTGTTACAGTTTTCTTTAGCTAAAAATTCTGCTTTGAACAGGACAGTACAGTTTTTAACCCCATTCTCCTGTTCCATGCTTACTGATTGACCTAAACATCTTAGAATTGAACACATCCAGGTTTTTGTAGGCATTTTGAAAGTGGTAATAAAATGTTATATAAAAATTTACAAATAACCAATTTAACAATAAAGTTACTTTTCCAATTTCAGTCAGCAGATTTCAAGCAGTCAATAGTATTACTCGATATAAAACTATAAAATAAAAAACAGATAAGATTCGCCAAAGTGTGATAAATGCGCCGTTAATGCATTCATGTAATATTTTTCCATAAGTGTTGACAACAATTGGTCCCAACGCAGTCTCTGTTGAAAACGTTTTGCGCTTTATTCAGTTACGGCAAAGTCTATGAAAAAAGATTCGCTAGGGATTATAAACAAACACCGTTTTTGACAAGTATCCATCTTAGCATGTATACTTGTATAAGTTTCTTTCTGTCATAGGGACCATGAAATATTTCCATTTAAAAAAGGATTACGCTTTCACAGGATTTACTGTAATATAGTAAAACTCACCAG
Organism: Maratus michaelseni; assembly: GCA_963931845.1. Lineage (NCBI taxonomy): Eukaryota > Metazoa > Arthropoda > Arachnida > Araneae > Salticidae > Maratus > Maratus michaelseni. The sequence goes on from OZ007586.1 coordinate 281,808,578, forward strand.
GATTAGAAAAAAGTTCCATTTTAGAAAACTTTCCGTCTTAACAGATATATAAGTATGTTTTTAGTTTCGGGTAACCTTGAACTTTTTTTCTGATTATGACAATACTTCCTTATAGGGAGGTTCCCTTTTCGCAGGTTTTACTGTAATACATCTATACTCTTGCTCTCTAGAAGTGTATTATAGAGCGGACAAGTTTATTAAATGTAGCTATCAACGAAAGGAAATAACTTATGAAAATTGTTTTAAGGATAATTCTTTTGATACCTTTAAAACCTCACTGATTTATTAAAAACAAAAATAAAGTTTTATGAAGATCTGAACTGGCAGATAATAATTTCAAAAAACTACATTTTAATTGTTAACATAGCCGATAAACCAGTATCTAAAATATATGGTTCTTTGAAATTTTATAATCATCTTTCTGTCACAGCCTACAATGATAATAATATTATTCGTTTGTCATCATTAAAATATATTTCAAGTCTAATAGTCTAAATTCTTTTTTCTCAAATTGACAGCTGTTTAAATGAGCTTAAAGCACTTTTGCATGTTCAAAGTGATAATGATATGCTAAAATCACTTATAAATGGGGTATGTGATACTCTGAAATAAGTCATAAATTATTATTTTCAAAATTGACAGAATTTAACTTAATTAGAGATTCTGTATGTAATCCTAATTATATCTGTGTGTGCGGAAAACCTAGCATTGATTTGGTTAAAGATGCTCTATCCAGATCGTCAAACATTTTGATAAGTAATTATCTCAAAATAAAAAATTAAGACGTAAAAAAATAAAAAACACAGAAAGAAAAAAAAATTATTAGAACAAAGTGAGCGACAAGGATGCAAGGGGATTTGGCAAGGGTGATATATTATACCCTCACAATGTAGTGAATATCAAATTATTGGGATCCTCACAATATTGTGATAATACAGAACGATAATGTACAGGATTTATAAACGTATATGAGTTCTGGGGGACTCATTAGCCAGTTCTACTATTTGCTTCACAAATACAATATTAATATATAGGGTAGATGTGCCTGTAATGGACCCACTTCCAGTAATGGGCCACTTTCAAAGTTTTGGATTTATAAAAAAATAACCAATTAAAATTTAGCCTTTTATATATTTTTTCATAATTCATCCTTGCTTGTTTTATGTGTTGTTGACACTCTTAATCACACCAATCAGGAAGCAGAAAATAATGTTTCACAGTTCCACAGATTTTCTGTGAAAATCTTAATGAACATGATAAGAGCTGGCTTCACTTAAACAATTCATATATTTTTTATTTTCTTGAAAAAATTGCATGTTTTTGTTTAGACAATAATAGAAAACTTTGAATTTTACATACCAATGGCAATTTACAAAATTTCATTTATTTTTCAGGTTTTACGACCATGGTCCATTACTGGAATGCTTAATTAGTCAATTTCCAGTAATGGGCACCCCATGTGGACATACTGAAAAAGCAATTTCAGTAATATTCATAGTGCATTTTTTTTTTTAATTTAACTGGAAAGCTAAGTAATCAAATATATTTTTTTAATTTCACTTACCAGAATGTAATAATATATTTTGTTTTATATAAATAGCTGTTTTTACTAATTTCACGTAATTAATAATTTTTTTTAAGATTGTTATAAAATTATTTTTTGTAAGCCTTATAATCTAAATTGCGGCAATCAACACCCATCAGGAAGCAGAGAATAATCTTTAAGGGCATGGGAAAATGAGGGGCTCATGGAGTTCAAACTCTCCCCATTTAAAAAAAGACAATTTTTTAAATCGCACAAGTTCTTAAAAATCTATTATTTTTTGTCTTAAATGTTTCATTATTCATCTCTGACAAAAGAACTACATACAAAAAAAATCCCTATAATATTAAATTTACAGTAGCAATGAAAGTAGTAAATCTGCAGATCAAGGGGCTCAAATGTCAGTTCTGATATTTTATTTTGAAATAATTTTATTTAGTATTTAAAAAACATTCAACCTACACTTTCATTTATTTGATATATTTTATTCAAATTGCTAAAAGTAATATAAAGCAGTTTTAGGAAGTTTAACTGTTGAGAATAAAAATAAATATGATTCCATGCACTGGTGCGCCAAGACACTTTTTTAAAAAATCTTTTTTTTTTAACTAACCCTTCTAACCCCCCCCCCCCCCCTCAATGACTTAATAATTTGGTAAATATAATTCTTTGAAATTTAGTATTTTAAACCTTCTATCTAAAATAATTAAAATATTGATCTTATGATAATGACAATAGTTAATTTAAACATTGAATTAGTCTCATAAATATTGTATTAATTATTAATATCCTAATTGTTAAATTTATTTGAAAATGACTATTTTATTTCATTAATATGCTTTCATTAAATTTTGGTTTTAAATACAATCATAAAATCAATTACCTATTATTTTTTGTGAGGTGTCCATTACTGGAACAGAGAGTGACCCATTAATGGAATTTTGATACATTTCTGTTATTTACAATTAAATTTTGATTCACATTGGGAAATGAGACTAAGAGATTGATTAAATAATGTTGATAGATTAATATAATATTAAAAAAAGTGGACTATAATAATTATAACTATTAATTAAAAAATAATTCTTCAAGAAATTCCTTAAGGGTGTCCATTACTGGCACATCTACCCTAGTTGAGAAGTTTAGAAATGTCATTACTAAAATTGTTTGGATGTTTTGTAAATCACTTTTCAAACATTTATAGTTTTGCCTAATCGTATTAAAATTATGTTTTTATTTAAGCTGTCTGTTGAGAAAGGAGGAAAAATATTTTTATTAAAATAATAAACGGTTCTGCTATTCTTAATTTAGTAAATTATAGAAGTATTTTTGTTCTTTTCATTATGGGAAAGACAAAATATACCCTCCCAAATTCATATGTTTTTGATAAAAATGAATTTTATCTTTTTTGTTTATTATTATTTATTATTATTTATTAATTATTTATTATTATTATTATTATTATTATTTATTATTTATGTTTATTATTTTATTGTATTACGTTTTAGGCTACAGAGATATATCGAAATGTTGAAAACGAATATTTTTTCTTATTTTGTTTTTTCAACCGCAGCAGTAAAAAGAAATTAATAATGACACATGACAGAAAAAAGTTAAATTACCTTCTGCATAAATAAAATGTTTTTAGCTCGGATAAAAGGTATAAACTATTGAAAATAGATTAAAAGGAAAGGGATTTTTAATTTTTAATCCGCTTAAAAATGTTTAAATAATTTAATTTAGGGCATCAATTAATTTTTAATATTTTATATTAACAAATGTATGATCCTATCGTAATGTTATTGTTAATAAATTAAATATGTTAATTATTAGGGTGTATTTATGTAATTTAAATGTTTAGGTTGAGAAAGATACTTAATTGTTTCATGAAACTCATTATTTATACATTTAAGGGTGTATTCAAATCCAAACTGCTTATTTTGAGACACATTTGTAAATTCATTTTTGCTGTAAAATGCATCCAATTGGCAGGTTCTCTTATTCAGAAACTTTATAATGTCCGTATTGTCTCGATTTTTTGATAAAGGCAGAATATATTTCAAAAAATGCTGTCAAAGTGGACATTTTGAACCGAATTTCCAGAAGCGATAGCGCTGGAAACAAAAAAAAAACGATCGTACTGTGAAAATAATTGTCTGTAAATCAATTTCTAATTAATTGAACGAAAAATAAAAACATGGGGCCCTTATAAATGTCTTTACAAATCACGCCGCCAAGTTTCCTGTTGTTACTTTTAAAAATGAGTCTGGGAATTTCTCTCAAAATTTTGAGTTGTTGAGCGTGGAAACTTTTTTTTAATACCGCCTTGACAGTTAGTATATAACATTCATAAAAAAATAATACTTACATAAATATTAAATATATTTGTAATTAAATTATGTATATATTCTCCAAAAATGCTTACAATAAATAAATTAGATTTTAAGGGGGAAAAAATATTGATATATTTCATTTGATAACATTTGAATTTGTCCTTTTCAGCATTAAAATATATTAAAAAGAATTCAAATTCTCAACCCTAATTAATTACCTGTTTATACGACATATCCTCTGTATTTTTCTTACATATCTCATACATTTTTATATTAAAAACGTGATTAAAAAGTTAATATTTACATATACATTAAATATTTTTATAATTAAGTAATGTATTTTTTTTCCGCTTCACAAATATTTAAGGTGAATAAATTTGATTTAAGGAGAAAAATAGCTTCATATGTATTCCACTTGATAACATTTTAAAAATATTGTTTTAAATATATTAAAGTATCTCAATTAAAATAAAATTTAGCTGAAGTAATGGTGTATTTTATATATGTATATGCGCCCTTCTTTATCTACTCTTTGGAGAGAAAAGCAATGCACTGCTACTGTGACGTCACACTCTCCAATTGGAGGAGGCGCCATAGCCTTTTCTGAAGGTAGCCGTGGGTTATCACAAGCTGGTGGTTAAAAAATCATAAATACACTGCTCAAAACAATTAAAGGATATTTGAAGTTTTATATAAAATAAAGATATAAACGAAATTTTTTTTGCCGAAAATAGAAGAAGAGAATCACAAATGCAAATTTTTCTGGTTTTCAAACTGTGGAGTATGCAAATTTTGAGTTCGACGTCAAAAACGTCGCTTCAGCGGCAGCGAATGAAATTTGACTTTCAACTGGATAAAAGAGAATGAAGACAAGGATGATCGGCATTCAGTGATTGCTTTGTTTCGATGAGTACGATGTCTCAGCGAAGTCATTTGACAGATTCAGAAGCTTGGAGAATTGTTGGTAGGTTAGAAGGGGGCCAAACTCAAGCCGAAGTAGCGCAAGCCACTGGAGTGTCACAAAGTGTCATTTCCAGGATCTGGAACCGTTTTTTGGAGAGTGGATGTGCAGGCCGAAGACCAGGGCAAGGTCGTAGACGGGCAACAACGCCCAATGAAGATCGGTATTTAGCGTTAACAGCTCGGAGACACCGAAACATGAACGCTACTCTTCTCCAACAACACCTTCGCTCGGCTACAGGCACCACGATTTCAACTCAGACTGTCCGAAACCGGCTCCATGCTGTAGGTCTGTATGCTCGCCGATCGATGGTATGTGTTAGATTAACATCAAGGCATCGTCGCGACCGCAGGGAGTGGGCAACCGAGCATGTCAACTGGAGGAGAAATGAATGGAGCAATATTCTGTTTTCTGACGAGTCCCGTTTTTCTGTGCATCCGGATAATAGGCGTATTTTCATCTGGAGGGACCGTGTCAGTAGGAATAATCCTGCGTTCGTGCACGAAAGTGTCAGATTTGGCGGTGGAGGAGTGTTGGTGTATGGTGGCATCTCCATTGACGGGCGCACTGACCTCTACATCATTCGAGATGGAGCTCTGACTGGTCGCCGATATAGGGATGAGATCCTCAGACCTATTGTAGTCCCTTACGCTGCAGCAATCGGAGATAACTTCATTTTAATGGACAATAACTGCAGGCCACATCGTGCAAACCTGGTGGAGGATTTCCTTTTCGAGGAAGGAATCGTTCGAATGGAATGGCCAGCGTGTTCTCCAGACATGAATCCAATCGAGCACGTTTGGGACGCTCTAGGAAGACGAGTTTCTGGCCGCCAACAACCCCCACAAACTCTCCAAGAACTGGAAAGAGCTCTTCTGGAAGAGTGGGGCAGAATACCCCAACTCGTCATTAATAGCCTCATTGAGTCCATGCCTCAAAGGTGTTCAACGTTGCTGGCCGCCCGTGCAAACCATACCCCCTACTGAAAATGATTTTCTTTGAAGAAAACACCTTTCCTTATTCTTTTTTTCTCATATACACAAATTGTGTTTTTTTCCTTTTGTACACAAATGCTCAATAAAATGTATTTTTTTCTGCCAAACATGTGTAATTTATTCTCATATAACCTACTATGTCTGTCGACCATGTATCAATCAGCTAAAAAGTTTCCCAGATACAAAATCCACCTAAAACTGCAATATCCTTTAATTGTTTTGAGCAGTGTATCACAAGGCTTGAAATCCAGGCTGAAATTACTAACGAAGGAAATAATTGAATTTTTTTTATTTTGCGTTAATAGACACAACCATGGATATACCAAGTTATTACCAATGTGTTAATGTGTTGGGTGTCTACTAAAAAAATGTAAATAGGAAGTTTTAACTTTGATATCTACTGTAAGGTACTCTCTGTTCAATTAATTTCCGGAGGGTTTGAATACCACATGACTTGTTACAGAAAATTGTGTAGCAAGTGGTTTTGATGGAGCTCCAAACATGCACCGAGAATATAGCGGAGTCTCCTATCTATACTCAGATATGATACTAAGCCATTTTCATATTTAGTGCTATGTGACTGTGTTAAATCTTGTAAAGTCAAATACTATACAAACAGGTAAAATAAGTAAAAATATCTGTACCCGAAAATTCAAGGTCTGCGACCTTTTCTCTGTACAAGTCTGACCCTGTATCCTCTACATTGAAGAGATGCATAATTTATATAAACTAATTTCCTGTTAAAACCAAATACAGAATAATAACTTTTATACCCAATTGCTATGATTTATTCAAATATTTTTAAAAATGTCATTACAAATGATCGACTTAACATAATTTGAGTTTGATGATTTCTTGAAAAAGGTTATTTATGTTGGATAGACTGTATTCTCATTGCTCTCTTAATAAATCTAAATTGGACGATCGAGACATAAATATATTGATTACCGACATAAATCTGCCTTATGACTTCTTTCGAAAGCCCAATATAATCACTTCACATATCCTCTGGAGATTCACCTAATGGAATGGATGAGATCTAATTTTCGATAAAATACTGGCAAGTATCGAATAAAACGATTAGAAGTCAAAATAAATAGTAATTTAGAAGACAAAAATAAATATTTCAAAGGTTAGGACAGCCATTATATTTTTAATTACGTTATTCCATATTACTTTTAGTTAATTATATTTTTTATCTCTCTACCATTGTGCGTATCAGCGTGAATTCATAATTCTATGAAAATGTAACATTTTTAACTGACTGTAAAAGACTTTCGTTAAACAAAAATTCTAACTGTAAAAATAACATAGCTTATGTTTAGTTTGAAAATTAAATTTGAATGAAGATATATTCTCGAAGCTTTTAAAGACTGTGCTTCAAGACAGGAGATTTCCAATGAACTGAATACCAATGACAGAAACTGAATATAATTCATGTTTACCCTCTTGAGACCCAATCTCATATTTTTTTAGAAAATTTTACAATTTTTTAGATTTATGTTTCTTTTGAGTCTAGAAAGCAATACATATTTTCATTTATTTAAAAAAATTTTAAATACTTTGTTTTTTAGCGTGTCCAATAGAATCGACATTGGGTCTCAGTCCTGCAAAAAACTTGCTATTGAATTAGATGAATCAAAATGTAAAATTCTTTATATTTGAGAAAAAATAATGACACAAAATTGAATTCTACATAAAATAATTATACAAAATCTAATTAGACACCAAATATATTAATAAGAGTTTTAAAAAGTTCATTACCCGTAAAAAATAAATAGATGAACCTGAAATTCAGTAGTTTATAAATGTGCTTCTGCAAGTCAATTATTAATTATAGTTAAACGAATATACGAATGCAAGTTGCATTTCATGTGCATAACCTTATTTTATATTATAACACTTATCAAGTAAGATGATAAGTATTATAATATAAAATAAGGTTGTGGACATACGCACATAGGTAAGATCGCTACATAGGCTTAAAAAAAACAGATTTTTAAACAAAACACTCAAAAAACAGCATCAAGTTCTTATTTCTACAAACTTTTGTATCATCAGAAGTGTGTTTTTATTGTTTATATGTCACTTCTAAATATCGCATAAATACAATTTTTGCATCATTGAATAAAAAAGGTGTACTTTAAATACGAAACGTGTTGATCAGTGTACTAATTTTCAAAGTAATAATAATATCTTATTTTGTTTTTTAACTCTCTCAACAACAGTCATTTGTTTGTTATAATAATAATAAATAGTGGCACATCTACCACAATTGTCAAGTAAATGCCAAGAAGAAATGTAAAAGAAATCAAAAGGAGCTTATTTATAATCTTATACTGTTATCTATAAATATATTGTCTTTAAAATTTTTGTTGTTATTTAAATATGACTAAATTTATTAATTCAATTATGAATAGCATAGTAACAGAAAAATAATACCAAAAATAGTTACAATGAATAAGACTATTTACCAAATGCTGCAAAAAAATCTTTCACTAAATATTTTTTATTTATTTATTTATTTAAGAAAATAGATTATCTACTTCTGTATCTATTATTTATTTCAATAAAGTCTTGATTTTTAAGTAAAAACTAATGCGTTTCTTCAGCATACAACAAGAGTCTAATATGAATAAAAACAACTGATGAAGACCTAACGTCCAATAGAATGGACATTAAAAATTTTTTGGTTTATTCTCTAAAATATACATTAAATTACTTAAACTGCGATGTCATTTCATTGGTACAACATTTAAAATTAGATTTGTGTAGCATTAATATCAAAATACTTTTTAAAAAATATATAAAATTAGAGTTAAAACTGTCTGCTTACCTACAACAGTCTGTTTCTTATTCTCTGCCACTTTCAAATGATTAAAATACATATTTAGCTGCAATTTTTTTTATTATTTCGATACACAGATAGAAACACTAGACTATCTAGTATAATGGACCGCAAGTATTTACAAGGTCGAACTGAAATGAATTATTTTATATAAAAAATAAAAATGTCCAATAAAATGGATGCGGGGTCTCAAGAGGTTACTCCATTTTCATATGCATGGAACACTGGTATAATATATATATATATATATATATATGAATTTAGATCTATGTGTTATGATATTTCAAGATCGCCATATTTATGGGCTCGCGTATGCACAAGGCTGCGTTATAGTGATTGCCATATAATAAGTTTACAAGCGTACAACCCAAAGGGCTCTGTTAAAATAATTTCATTTTAACGATTTATGCACGCAAAATAAGTAATCCCCGTTATAGTGATTGCTGTATTAACGATATATGGCTGCGAAACACACAGGACCACGTTATTTTGATCACGGCATTAACAATTTATGGGCGTGAAACCACGGTGCCCATTTCCAATGATCGCCATGTATCTTATGCAATTCCATTTTTCTTTATTTTATCTAAACGCTCTCCCTTCCCATTAGATAATCACTGCCAGGTCCAGCAGTACTTTGTCAGGGGGCTCATGAAGAAAATTATTATTTATGTCAAGAAATCTTTATTTACGTGATTTTTTTATATTCTTATTAGTTATTTTCATATAGTTTAAAATAAAGTATTTTATTAATATTTTTCTGTTTGCATGTAAAATACACTTTCTGGGCGCCAAGCTAAATCAGGCCTGTACGCTTCAGAAGGTATCTGGGCCCTAATCGGTAGCGAACGACTAGTAGCTTATGAAATTAATGTTTGTAATTATTTTATTTTTCTTTCAAAAATTATAAGAAATTTTAAATATTAATTTTACTATAAAGATTCTTTCAAAATTCACTGTATTAAAATTATATTTTTGCGTTTACAAGTTAAATGCATGTCTTTCTTTATGCACATTATTCTGAAGTTATAGACACCTGTTTCATGAAATTGAATTGGAGATTTAGAGATTAGTTTAATCTCCCTTGATAAATTTTCAAATTTCGTTATAATAATTTAGAAGCCGGTCGTAGAGCTCATAGAAATAATTTAAATGAAAAAGTATTATAAATATTTTGCATACCAGGAAATTTTCTTAGCCTAAGATACACGTTATTAAAAAATATTAAATTTTGAAAATGTTATTGGTTTCAGGAAACTTAAATGATAAGTGTATGCTGAAATCAGCATTAAATCATTGAATTAAAAATTCTGTTTTTTTTTTTTTTTTTTTTTTTTTTTTTTTTTTTTTTTTTAAGAACTTGTATGGTTATCTCTTCCTTTTACTGTATTATAATATGAAAATTCGACCTCGAATATTAAATATCAAATAAAATATCGCCTTAATGAAATATAAAAACACGCACTCACGTGTCGGTAACTAGTAATCATTATATGTCTTTTTATGACAAAAGATAAAATATTTATTCTATCGGCAATATATTTGTCATGTTATGAATCCTAAGCTTATTAGTTTCTTTCGTAAGGAATCGAATGTTTTACGATGCAGAAAACGCTATGTTTATTATCCAGATGATTATTAAAGGAGTACGGAAAAGCCGAAAAGAATGGTTATAAAATAATTTAGTACTCTTAATCATGGTTATGTAATATGTAATTATGTAATATGGTTATGTAATATGTAAATAATTTTGAGATATTCCATTATAGCTCATAAATTGTCAAAACGATTTCAACAAATGAAGTATTGCTGATTTAATTCAACAAGCCAATTGGCATAAGCAAGAAATATTTTGAATAAATCTGAAATAACTGCCAACTGGATGCGTAAATTTGGTAATTTCCAGCATATCTATAAAACTATCAAATGGATATTCACATATAAAGATTTTATCTTTTACTTGGACATTGCATTTTTTTCCATAGCCAGACTTCGCTTTTACGGTATTTAAATATTTAGTTGTTATAATTTTAATTGTATTAAACAAGTTGAGCCAAACTGAAACCATAAACGATTAAACTACCTTGAAATGAAAACAGCTTTTACGAATTCTGAAATATTAAGTATTACTGAATATGTAAAATATGCGTAAGATGATATTGAGAAAACTGAAAACCTAATTTATTTTATAAAATCTTGTTTGTTCTAACAAATATTTGAATCCCATCCCTTAATTTAATTATCAAACAATATTGAAGTGATGATGTATTATTTAAAAAAAATAGAAATATTAATGTATTTTCCATGCATAGAAAATTTGCGCTTAGGTCGTACCCCTTTAAAAAGGGTGAGACGTACATTTGTTTCTAAAAAAATAATCAAAGTTTGAAAATAAATTTCAAAAATATGTTAGCATATTTAATTGAAACAAAATGCTTATTTAAAAAAATAATTCTTTGTATATGATGCTAATTGTACATGCCATTTGTTAATTACAACAATATCTTCACTCTAAAAGCAATGTTTTGTAAAAATGCAATCAAAATATTTTAATTATCTTTACTCGGAAGTTTAATATATGAAAATTCTCTTAAAGGCAATGTGTAGGTAATTATTGATCCCCCCAACCCCGCTAGGGTAAAAATAAAATTATTTTTCTAAGATATTTTGATTGTTTATTATAATTTAGGATTTATATTTACTGAATATCTGATTTTTGTTTGAAGATTGTCATAGCAAATGTTAAGGTTTTTCAATTATATTAAGTCTATTTTGTTTATATGAAGCAATCAATAACGCTTTTTTTATGTTACTATATGGAAAATATGTAAAAACTAGGACGGTGTCATGAGAATTTCATATCAGCGACAACAAATTGAGATAATTGATATCAGTGGCGGATATTCAAGTGTATTGGGTAATCTCAAATGTACCAAATATTTTTCAGGTTTTTTGAAAATTTTCATAAGATATTACACATAAAATGACAGATTTTACTAAATATTAAACAAAATTTAGCAGCGTGTTTTAAACAAAAAGCAACAAAACTCTCCCTCTTGCTAAAAAAAAAAAAAAAAAAAAAAAAAAAAAAGCTCACTCAAAATAAATGGGTCCTCTATTTTCATAAATTTCCTTCAGTCAGAAAGATCATCAAAGCTCATGCGCTTCAATTTGTCCAAGCTTTTCTTATTCGCGATTTTCGGCTGTGGTCCTCTGATTGAGATCACGGTCTGTGGACCGCAGTCACATCCTGTCTAAAATCTTACCCTCCCCCCAGCGTTTCGTTCTACCGGTCACCATGCAAAGTACTGCCACTGCCACTTCTGTTCTGTCTGTAAGAAATATTGAACAAAATTTCATAATTATGCTAATATAGTACAGAAGTTTTAAGATTGCAATGTGTCTAAATTCATAATATAAAAAATAAAGAAAAAATATTCAAAATTAAAGCTTGTAAATTTCTTTTGCTTATTTTTATAATAGTAGTAGATAAACGAAAAAATTTGATTACGTTTCAATTATTTGGATATATTGAGTTATTTGCATTATATTGATTTGATTGACATAATTTATAAAAAGTTTATTTTATATACATATCATAATTTTCATATAAAACATTTTACTTTGTGTATTCCCGTACGTTATGTGATAACTTTGTATCATGATAATCAAGCTTTTCCAGTGATTTTCCTTTTTCAAAGCTGATCGAAGATAATAGTTTTTAAAGTAATTTTAATTTCTGTCATCGTAATTTAAAATATGAAATGACTGCATATAAAATATAAATGTGAATTAATGTGGTTCTTTAAGATTGCGCATGGAAGATAACTGTCACCAAGATATCACTTTAAACCTCATTTAGAATTAGATATGCATTACTTTCGAAATACATTTCTGAACGAAAAAAAAATTACTATGTTAACAACAACAAAAAAAGTTATAGGTAATGTTAAATTACAATACCGTATTTTTCGTCCTATAATCCGCGGCTCAAAAAGTTCATTTTAGACCCAGAAATTGTATTTGATAAAATGCTACTTTATTAAACTCAGAATACACTTGACTTCAATTACTAAATATATAGGGTAAGTCAAAATGAATATAGCGATTACAAAGGGCTATAACTATTTAATGGAAAAGAATTTATAGATAAAATTAACACAGAATGTAGACGGAACTTCAAAATTTGGTATACATACGTCATAGATGTTCTATGTGACTTCCCTTAGTCACACGGACAACATCTAGGCGGTAGTCCATTTCCACGGCCTAACTCGATCGTTCTCCTTCCTCTTATACGGCCGTAACAAAAAGTCATTTTCCCTTTGTTCAAAAGGAATAACATTTTCTCCCCGGAGAAAGTAGGGGGCGCTATTACTTACCATGGCTAATGGAGAATTTCCTTATTCTCGCCTTTCACTCTTGTATTTTCTTAGATATAACGTAAATGAAATTGCGTGTTCTTATTTTTCTTTTGTTGAAAATGGTTCATTGCTGTGTTCCACATTGTGCTTCAAATTCAGAGAAAAAAATACCTGGAATTTCTTTTCATGAATAGGCGCTTTTATTACCGATACACCAGCAATCAGTAGAAGTACAGAGCAAAATTTTCGAAATATGTGCCTTATAAAATTGCTGCGGCTCTCAATTTATTTGTAGATTTAAACTGAATTTTAATGATCGAAATTATAAACCACTTAATTAATTTCTTTTTAACTGCTAGCACCACCAAGAGTTAAGCTGAAGTTTGCAAGTATTGCCATTGTTAGCGGATAAGTAATCTTGTAAGAGTAATTCAAGGAAATTTTGAATGAGAATCCTGCTTATCAAGCATAGAAACAGATCAATGTGATGCAACCATACTTCAGTTAATTGCCAATCAGGATAGAGGTGGGTTGTCTTATCCTAAACTATAATTCATCAGTCTAATTTCCACAATTTTAGACTGAATTTTACTAGAATTTTAGGATTATACCAATCCTAAATTCAAACGGAATCGTCGAAACTATTATATTAAATTTTATATATTAAATTAAAAATTATTATGAATTTGTTAAATAATCCGTATTTTGAGAAAAAAAAAAGCGATATGAGGTGATTGCCGGATATTGGCGAAATAGGTTGTCTTATTCTGTTGATATTATGAAACATGAAAGTATATTTTTATCATATACATACTTTTATACCATGACTTTCCAGAATTAGAATATAATATTTAATTTGATATGTAATTCTATCATATTTCTATATGCTTATATATTTCTGATCAGCACCTATAATGGTTAAATTTATTAAAAATTGTTTTGAATGTACACATATATACCTATATTTTAAATAATTGGGAATTGTGTAAAAATAATCCATGTTTTGAGAAAAAAAAAATTTCGGTATGAGTTCATTGCCGGATATTGGCGAAGTTGCTTGATTTTCTTAATAATGTGAAACTAGTAAATCTTTTTAAAAATTTTTACAGTGTATTTTACGCTCAGAATTATCAATGTTTCAAGTAATCCAGAATTGAAATGCATATAAATATAAAAAATTATTTATAATGTTTGTTTTACATTTTATAGTAGGGTGTTATTTAAACTATTTTTAATTGCTTAAAGCATTGCATTTATTTATTTTATCTTTAAATCTTTTAGTTTTTCCTGTTTGTAGCAAAGCAAACGCCGAAGCAAAAGATAGATATGTTATATATAATGCTTATATATTTCAGATCAGTACCTATAATGATTAAATTTATTGAAAATTGTTTTTAATATACATATATATACATATTTTAAATAATTAAGAATAGTGTAAAAATAATCCATGTTTTGAGAAAAAAAAACGATATGAGTTCATTGCCGGATATTGGCGAACTTGCTTAATTTTCTTACTACTATTATGAAACTAGTAATTATTTTTTAAATTTTTTACTGTGTATTTTACGCTTAGAATTATCAATGTTTCAAGTAATCAAGAATTTAAATGTATATAAATATATAAGATTTACTTACAATGTTTGTTTTGCACTTTATAGCAGCGAGTTATTTAAACTATTTTTAATTGCTAAAAGCATTGTATTTATTTATTTTATCTCTAAATCTTTTAGTTTTTCCTGTTTGTAGTAAAGAAAACGCCGAAACAAAAGATACATATGTTATACATACCTTTTATAATGAATATATTGCAAAGATTTTTGTATTTTTATGTATAGAAGTAACCTTTAGTAAGCATTATTTATGGTAAGTATAGCGCGCCACCTACCGGCGAAAGTAGCCCTTTAACGATTCCGAAACTAAGGGGTGATTGTGAAGGCCGTATGAGGGGAGAGAGAAAGATCGAGTTTGGCCGTGCCATTTCACGCCATACGTTCTGAAGCATTTGTTCAGTCACCGACGCAAGCGCATTACAAATGCGTACTTTGAGTTCTTCAATTGTTTTGGCCATGGGAGGCACATACACGCTTGTCTTTCACATAACCCCATAGATCGGTCGAAGTGGAGATGCCGTCGATGTCTTCTGCTCTTGACGACCGAGATCTCCGGACTTGACACCCTGCGATTTTTTTCTATGGGGTTATCTGAAAGACAAGGGTGTATGTGCCTCCCATGTCCTAAACAATTGAAGAATACGAGCGTTTAGAACATCTATGACGTATGTATACAAAATTTTGAAATTCCGTCTACATTCTGCGTTAATCTTATCGACAAATTCTTTTCCATTAAATAGTTATAGCCGTTTGTAATCGCTATATTCATTTTGACTTACCCTGTATTTTCTGGGTCTAAACTGAATTATTTGAGCCGCGGATTATACGCCTAAAAATACGGTACGTTTATGTTTTTTTCTTTCAAAATATTTAGGTTCTCAAGATCTGTTATAAAGGTAAAATTTCTTGAAAAATGACGTATGTTATACAAATTTAAATAATGTGCATTCATGATAGATTGTAAATATTTAATCTGTCAAAAGAAGAAGACATGAAAAAAATGCCCCGAAATAAGATTTTTGCAATCGCAATCCTATAAAATAATTTTAAGTCGCCGAAAAGAATACTATATCCCCCGATGCTGCAATCAAATTAACGCCAATGGAGTAAACAGACTTTGTGAAGCTTTCGCCCACTATCTTCTATCTAACGCTTTCCCCCAACTATAGTGGATCCTAAGAAAACAAATGTCGTTATTTATGCAAAGTTAACCCTAACTGCTGTAACAAAAAATTGTTGACCGTAGGATGAATAAAAGGCTTGATTAGCTCATGAGATACTGTTTCTCATAGGATACTAAGGACTGATTCTCATACGATATCCATGGGATACTAAATTTTATGTAAAGGACTATTATAATTAAAATTCACTTGCTTAGAAGTCTCTAACGATAGTACTAGGTTTACAAACGAAACAAAAGTTCACCAGCATCTACAGTTAAGCAGAAAATTGCATGTTAAGCTGAAAAATTGAAAAGCACTGGTCTTTGATACCGTTAGCAGCAGTTAAGGGTTAAATTATAGTTATTCAGTAAAGTAAAGTATCTATTGAGTTTTCCCATTATTATATATATAGTAGTTTGAAAATAATTTGTCATTATTTTGCCTGCGAAAAATAGTTTCCTCGGGTATCGAAACCAGAGAGAAAATTTACAAGACGGACGCGCTGCCAACCGTGCAACGCAGCGCTTCAGAAAAGGGTAATTTATCCGATTATTACCGAAGTGTAAATGAAGTGTAAACTTTGGGGCTTTTATTCTGAAGACCCTCTGCCTGTAACTATTATACTTTATCTCTTTCACATCTTTATTTTATGAAGTATAATCTGCAAATACACAAAGATTCACCGCATTCTCCTTTCCTACCTAAGAGCCTCCCCTTCTTAAACGTTGAAAAATTTCCGCTACGTGAAGTCATCAAATGTTAAAGTGCTTAATTATCGGCATTTAATTTTATTTGCGAATGTTTTCCAAATTTAGACCAAACAACTTTTACAGATATATTAATTAAAAATTCTTTGGAAAGTCACAAATGGTAACATAAATAATGGAGTCATAAATTGGAAAGTAATTCAATGTGGAATTTGGTTGATTATATGAGCTACGTTCATCTTTTGCACACGAGGACTAAACAGGCCTTTTTAAGGTTAGGAGAAATTTGTAATTAAAATTATTTTAAATATTAAAAGGAAAAAAATTTGAATCAAAATCTTACATTTTATAACAATTCATAAAGTTCTCTATTTTCCCTAAAATATGATTAAAATGGTTTTTATATTTGCTTGATTTTGTTATGATTTCCAAATCAATTCCAATGTACAAATTTGCGTCATGTAACTCTAGAAACATTAGCATAATAAATATCGTATTTATTAATTCTTCATCCTTCTATAGATCGATATGTGTCTTTTACTTTAAGAAAAATAATCCAAAGTGACCGGACCGAAACCTTATCAAATTCAAATTAACACGAAAATTCTCTAATACTTCAAAAATAGATGAATGTTTTTTTATTTATTTTTTATTATTTTTTTTTATTATATATATATATAATTCTCTTACTGATATCAGTTTCATATTTTAAAATTTCGCAGAATAGCATGCACTATAAACATTCAATGTAATAACGTCTCATTACGTTATTATAAAAATAAAACTTCACTCAATGAACAGGGCTTCCTGTGTATGAACTCCGAAAATTAATTCTACTTTCAGGAAGAAGGGATAGTAACCCTTACATTATATATTATTTAGAAAACTAATTTAGTTTTTTCTTCTTTTTTCCGACACCGTAAGTAGTCACTCGTGAAAAGGTACGTGATCCAAAAATAGGCAAAGCATCATGTGGGCTTCTTTGTTAAAATACGAGATGTTTAAATTACTTTTTCATACATTCATATGTTTTTGTAAAATATCCGTGAAAGACAAAATAATTTTAAAGGCTATATCGACGATAGTAATAGATTGGCAAATAAATCATATGAATTTTGAAATCATTTTGAATTATCTGAGCGGGAAAAAATAAGTAAAACATCGGATAAAAGGCAACATTTTAAATTGCATTCAAAGTTAAATCAACCTTTTAAAATATTGCTAAAAAATATCACCAACAAATCTTGAAAAATATTTTAAATACCTTCAAAAGTGTTTAAAACCTCAGTTTAGATAAGTGTAATTTTTGGAATATATTTCAATCGTATATATGCTCGGTTAGAATTTGAACAAATACATTTCTACTTCCAAATTTAAGAAAAATATCAGATTTTAGATATTTTTTTATATTGTGTTACATTGTCGTAGATATCCTAAAGTTTTCTGAAGTTTTAAATCTATATATGCAGCGCAGCTACTCCTTAGACTTATTTTTGTAACATATTTTGCTAACACAGAAATTTGAACTGAAAAACTTTTTCTCGTTTTACACTTATATAAGTATCACTTGATAATTTCTGAAATTATTTCTGCATATTTTAATATATCTCGAGACAGAAAGTACTAAACCTTCATTTCAACTAAGCACACATCTGGTACACAAATACAGGGTACATAGCAAAGTCAATTTATCCTGAAATAATTCTTAAACGGATACTGATAGAATTGTGAAGACTATAATGTTATCATACCATCAGACTAACTGCAGCGCTCCTAAAGGCTAAATTTGAAATTTATGGACACTATCTCGAAAAGTGTGAGAGATGGGGGGGGGGGGGTTGTAAATTACTAAAGTGTAGAGCGTCCTCGATTTAGTATGGAATGATGTCTTACATGTAAAAATAACTTTATTATAGGCCCTGTAACGCTCATTTTTCGATAACCAATCACCGACTTAAATACATCACTAATTGCTTCTAGACGTGTGGCATTATAAGGCAGATGCATATTTACTAATAGAAATAAGACATTTAAGCAAGGTTCAATATATTTTAATAAAAAAATCAACTTAAGTATGACCAATGTGTCACCCTCTGTAGAAATGCATGCACTTTCAATACAAATATCCAAAATTGACATCATACTTCAATACTAATGTGAATTTTAACTTTAGATACCAAATTTAAAAGCATTCAGGGATTAGGTATACGAATTATAAAGATATATATTATTAGCCTCTTAATGTTCACTTAATTTCCATTTATATCTCCTGTTCTAATTATTATTCAAAAATTCAAAATCTAACTATGCTATTTTTATATATTTTTTATAAATTTATGTATAAAATATGATTTATGAAATTAATGTACGAAAAAAAATACCAATTGTATAACAAATAAATAGTTTAACAGATATGGATTTCTAGACGCTTTTAATATATGTATACAAAGTTCCAACTCATTCCTCCAAATAGAGTTCGAGTTATGATTAAAAAACAACGCACTACAGGACTTTATAGTAATCGAGAAAAAAAATTCATAAAAACTATCAATAAATGCAATAGCGGTCTCAATTACTTGTTAGAATATAAATTGGATTTATTTAACGTTTTTTCTTTAACCCCTAATAATGCTCCCCTTAAAAAAGTATTGATAAAAAAATTCCTTTAAAGGTATTGACGAAAAAATTCCTTTAAAACAGTATTGTATGTATTAAATTTGAATCTTAAATTAGTATGTTTTAATTTTTAAACCGCTCCTAAAATCAGTTGAAGTTTTAATATTGAATATCTCCAAAATTATTCACAGAAACTTCTTAAAAAAATTATATTTAGGCTAATTTGAGAGTCTAGATTCGTATGTCGGCTTTGAATTTTTTAAAGTTTATTTCTATTTGAATATACCAACTGTCCCGTATTTTATTTATTTATATATTTATTTTGTCTTTATACAGAATTATAAGACACGATTGCTGATCTAATGGTAACTGTTGCAACTCTCTGCGATAATCTGGTGATAAAATAATATGGGATATATGTTATTTTTTGACCGACTGTATCATAGATCTAAACAATATAAACATTGTAGTTCCATATCTAGATCAATCAGACGCATCATATGACAGTAATTGCATCTACTTGCGTAATCATTATATTTTTGTCTCCAAAAACAAATGCATCTTGAATCAACTGTTTGGGTATTTGTTTTTATATTAATACATTATCAGAGATATAAACTGAAAAAAACGTTAAAAATCGTTAATTTTCCTTATTAAATTTTGCGAACAAGACACACGAATGTCACTCTGCTCTAAATACGTAAACAGCATGTTTGTGCCACTTACATAATAAATGATAAAATTAAAAAGTTTGGCTGAAACATTGTATTTTGTAAATATTTCTTCAATCTTTTACGCCATGCAAAAAGTATAAAGTAGTTATATTTAAAAAAAAAAAAAAACGTGCTGAAAGGGTTAAAAATCAGAGCAGACATCATGAATTTAAAGAGAACTTTCTTGATTTCTTCGTTTTAAGATGAAAATCGAGCCAGTCCTATTCGTAAAAATTTTACAGATAAAGAAAAATATCATATTTATCTATTGAGGTTACTCAAAAAATCACAAAAGTGCTTCCAGTTCATGTTGGGGCTGAAGAAAACATTTTGAACAGGAAATTGGATTTGGCGAGGCTTTAATAGCCATTTTAAAAGGTTTTTCCTCTTTCTAACTATTTTTTTAAATCAGCTATTGGAAATTCATCCATATTTTCTTTAAATTCTTTGCTCCCAGCGATTCCTATGCACAACACTTCAGATACCTCTCCTATGCCCAATGATCCTACTTTACAATGAGCTGAGAGCAGCGACATCTGAGTTGGGTTTAGCTTTTTGGTACATAAACACTGTAAAAAAAAAAAAAAAAAAAAATCTTGGAAAAGTATTTAGTAACGTTTCCGTATATTTCGGGAATATTTCTGCCTGTTTCGGAAACGTTTTTGTATATTTCGGAAATGGTTCTGCATATTTTGGAAATGGTTCTGCATATTTCGGAAATGTTTCTGCGTATTTTCGAAATGTTTCTGTGTATTTCAGAAATGCTTCTGTGTATTTCGGAAATGCTTCTGTGTATTTCTGTATCGTAATTTCTTTTATTTAGGAAAACGATACACTTTTTTAAAATAGTTAATATTATCTGATTCAATTTTATTGCATAATAATATTAAATTTTCAGTTAATCTTTTGTTGCACATACAAAATTAAATAATTCGTTCGATTAGTTTCTTTACTCTTGTTCTATTAACCTATAATAAATATCAGATATTTGATTGATGAAAAATAACGTAGTAGTAGTATTAATGAAGTACAGAAAGCACCGCTTGTACATCTTTATCATCTTTTTGATTTGAGATTGGTTCCGATTCATAACTTTTTTAATGATGATATGTATCGTTTATATGACAGAAATTCCTAATTTCACTTATACTATACGTTTTTCCCTCATTTTTTATGAATCAGATATTTGTAAATAAATATCATTAAAAATTTGATTTATAGATCTATAAGTAATTCTTTTTTAAAATGCGGTCTCGTGAATTCCATCCTGTAAATAGATACGTATACATTATGAAAATTCTTTATTTCCCCCAAATAGATGGATTTTTTAACACCTTTAAACAAATATATATTTTTAATCTTGTAACTAGAGATAATATCTCAAAAGATTTCATATCTGTGAATAATTATTTTATTTCATTAGCTGTATACCTATAAAAAGATAAATATTTTCACAGGTTATCTCAGCACTTCTTAAGTTATACGAATAAAATAATACTTTTAAAAGAATATATTTAGAAGCATCATAATTGTAAAACACTATATTAAAAATATTTACAAATCGACAAAACATTTTAAAAAATATATCCATTTATAAGTATACAATTCGTGAAAATAAAATAATGAAATAGTTTGGAATAGTTTATCTACTTACAAGTTAAAAAAAATACTGAAAGGTATTACTAAAATCTATCTATTTATAAGTATAGGGAAATTAAACATTTTCATAATGTATCTATTTAGAGGATGTAACTCATGGGGCTGAATTTCAAAAAAGAATTATTTATAGATCTATAAATCAATTTTTCAATAATACATATTTACAAATATGTGATTCATAAACAGTGATGAAAAAATGTATATAATATGAAATTCTTCTGTCGTATCAGCGGAACATTTCATCATTACAAAAGTTACGTGAGTTAGATTACGGATAGACGGCAGATAGACAGACAAAACGAATTCATAAACAGTTTTCAACTTTGTTGGAAGGTTACTAGCTGACCCACCCGGCGTTGCCCGAGCCCGTGTACTAAACTTAAATCTCTTAAACAATGAAACTCTGGCCAGGGTCTCCTATGTCTTCGGCACCGTATACCGGGCATGCTCGTACGCTGCCCAAAATCTTTTATTTCCACCTTCCACTGCCATGGGGGCATTCTGTTCTAAATAAACCTCTTTCCGAACGAACTTCTGAGACAAGTCCCTGCTGTCTACGGCACTTTATAGTAGGCGTGCTTCAAAACTGAGCTGATTTGGAAAAGATGGGAACCTTATTAGCCGAGTTAATGAAACAAGGCACAGTTAAAGAAAATAACCTTGAGGGAGGTGCCGGGGGGGGGAGGGGATATTCAAGTGTCCGTCTGCAAATGATTAATTAGGAGGACCACTATGCATCTTTAAAAATTTGTTAGTTTGGTTAAGCTAGGAACTTAATTAGAAATTTGGCTTAAACTATTATTCTGTAATAGTAGTAACTATGCTACTCATAAATTTAGTTTAATGTTATAGAGGGAGACTATTAAGTTAATTTCAATGTTTGGAATCACTTGCGTTGAAACTGGAAAGTTAGTTGCTGATTTATGGAAACGGAGGAGGGGCCGGGGGGAGCGGATTTTCAAGTGCCCTTCAGCAAATGACAAATTAGGAGAACCACTACGCATCTTTAAAGATTGGTTTATTTGGTTAAGCTAGGAACTTAATTTGAAATTTAGCTTAGACAATTATTCGGAAATACTGGTAACTGCTTTCTAGAAATACACCTTGAAGCTATGAATTTTGATTTTTTACGATAATTTAGAAAAATGGAACTGGTTTGGAGAAGTTCGGAACATTATTAGCTGAGTTATGAAAATAAAGCACAGTTATAGAAAAAACCTTGAGGGAGGGGCCACGGAGAGGCGTGCGGTCAAGTGCTCAACAACAAATAACTAACTTTGACTATTGGTATGTAATGTAAGGAAAGTACATTATCGGGACTTTCCCATAAGTCGCCTCAGTTGAAAGATTTAGGATGGCAAATTTATGACCAGAGACTCGCTGGCGACAATTTTCAGCCATAAAAGTCAAATAAGAAGGACTTTGATTTAAGTTGGTCTGGGAGATAATATCAAAGAACACACACGTAGTTCCGAGAAAAAAAAACAACACGCTACAGAAACAACTGATGCATAGCCATTGGTTGGGGTTGGTAAAGAGGAGGTGAAACTGACCCTCTGTTATGCAAATTTCAGTTAAGACGGGAGATCAACTACCCAATAAAAAAAAAAGAAGGATGAGCTTAAAGCACTGTCATGCAAATTTTGGGCAGAACGAAGTACGGCCCACCGTGGTGATGAAAAAGGAGTTGTGAAAAAGAATGAAAACAGAACACACATCGATCTCAGAAGCGAAAGTAAGAGGTGAAATAAAATGACGCGATGAGTTTTGTGCGGTCCGAAAGAGGAAAATAGAGTGAGTGGTATTCTGATGGTAAGAAAGCAACGAACCCGAACAACATATATGGAGAGTGGTGAAGTTAAGCTAAGTTTTGTGAAATGAACATTTTCAATAAGTGCAGCGCTATTGAGTTAGCGGAAAGAGTGTTCTGATACAAAGAGAAACCTTCTTCAATCAATGTGTGGAGGTAAATATGACTCTGACCTAAGTAATTCCCCAGTTTATTTGATTTTATCAAAATATTATAAGAGAAGATGGTAGTGTGACCTTAGTCACAAATGGAAGTCAGAATTTTAATTGTAAACAAATAATGTTGTCAAAGATCAATTTAAATAAAAAAAACAAAAAAAACAAATATAAGTATCCTTTGCAAGGATCAAAGTTTTAATGCCAATATTATAGGAGAAATTTTGTTAGGAAATTAAATCAGATGTGTTCTGATAAATCTTTTTTTTTCTTGAAATAACTGTAAATATTGTAAATAAATAATAGTGTTAATTATTTGGAGTCTTCTCATTTAAATTATCTAGTATGTGTTTGTTTATTTAGATTTCCACTTTAAAAGTCAGCTAAGGGCAAGAATGATCATTCTCAAAAAGGGTAATGGGCTACTTCGAAATTACACAATGCAATGGGGGGAACATATCCAAAATTTAATCTCTAAGGATTCCTTTTATTATTATTATCTTGGTAAATTAATTTATTCTATTAGCCAACCCCAGAGAAACCTTTATATATTTAATTCTAAGCTTTAATTTTGATCAACTTGTCCCAGCAAAAGGGTTATGTTGGAATGGGCAGCAATTAGAAGGGAAATTAAAGAATAAAAATCTTAAATAAATAATATAACTGAGCCATGCATATTTCTCTTCAACATCTGCAATTCCTATATAATTCACTGGTGCCGTCCAGTTCTTAATTATTGTTAATTGAGTTTTCAATTTTAATGATTAAAAAATTGCAACTGGGTTATTGTCAAACATTAAGTTAAATACCTTTAATGTATTCTAAAATACAGGCTCATGTTAAAAGTAATTAATTTAAAATTTTATATTCAAATTGTGGAAATTTACAATCTATATAGTATATTGCAAAATAATAATTATGAAACTGTTAATTAGAATAATTTCACCTCTTTTATTTTAATGATAAGTTATTGGAAGATTAAATGGAGATTTTTTTTTTTTTTTGATGGTTTGTCTGACTTCCTCTAAAAGGCTCCACTACCAGCAAGTCGGTGATTTCGTAAATATCAGTATTCAACTTAGAAAAATCAGTATATTCGTAATTGTATGTATATTTTATGTTACTCTTATATGAACTTTGCATTTGATCTTTAACAGTATACTGAAATATTGTGCTAAGAAAGTAAATCATAAAAAAAAAAATCAAATGATATCGTAAAATGATATGAATAATAAAAAAAAAAAAAAAAAAAAAAAGATAAGGATTTATGTAGCAGATAAAATAGTGTATTAGTAGATTGTTAATGCATATATATTTTGATACTGTATACTTTATTGTATAATGCATTTATATTTTGATATCTTTGAAATTTTGCAAATGTTTACACTTGGCTTAATAATATTTTTAGGTGTAAGAATTTCCATGCATTTTTAAAGTTAGATTTAGAATTCAGTATCTAAATAAATTTTAATTATCAAAAAGCTGAATGCCAAAAAAGAATCGTAGAAATCATAGAAATAGCTTGAACTCGAGTTTTTCTGGCATATTAACGCGAGGGCATATAAAAAAGTTAAATAAAGAAAAGCAAATTGATTCGAGTAACACGATGGCAGATCCATCAGTGGACACAATAATTTCTCTAATCCCGAATTTCGATGGGAAAAAGTTAAGTGATTGCGAGTATTTTCTCAGACAATTTGAGGACTTAACTAAACAAATATTAAAAGACGATGCGAAGCTTACAATTTTGAAAGCAAAATTGTCGGGTACTGCGAGAGAGAAACTCTCACAAAATAAATCGCTTATAGAAGAGAAAAACTACAACGAATTCAAAAAGAAATTGTTAGATTTATTCAAAATCAAGAAATCATTTACGCAGGTACAGACTGAGTTTTTCAATCTGAAACAGAAACCGGGACAAGACTTAACAAGTTTTATTAGCGAATTCAAAAACGCAGCGTCTCTTTATATAGAGAAAAGCCATACAGAAGTTGATCCGAACGGAAACGGGAAATTTTTGGACTTAGTAAGATTGACACGATTTTTGGATGCGATTAGACCGGATTTAAGTATGGATTTAAGGAAAACCTTTCCCGATAATTTTGAGGATGCTTGCAAAACAGCAATTAAATTAGAAGAGGCGTACAATAATATAGGGGCAGAACAGGTAAATACTATAACAGCTAACAATGAATCGCAACTTTTTGAGAAGTTATTGAAATTAAATGTAGAAACGGCGGAGCAGATTAATAATTTATCAAAAGAAATAAATAACATAAAATTGGGAACAATCGAAAAAAGAGAGGAAGTCGAAAAATTTTGTAATATCTGCAAGAAGGGGTCACACAATGAGGATAGTTGTTGGTATAATAAAGCTAATAAAAACAACAACCAGAATTATAGGCATAGATTTGTAAACAATAGGGGTAATTACAGAGCAAATTACAAGAATTATAACCAGTATGAAAGACACGATTCTCACAATGCATTTCCGGAGGGTAATATTTACTATAATCTTGTACCAAATGCTCAACCTTTTCCACCCCCACCACAACAACATTACAACACGCCGTATACTTATTATCAACCTGACTTTAATAATTATGATGCACAGGGGTATTACACTCAACAGAGAGGAAATTATAGAGGTGCACAGAGGAATAACTATCGCAATAAATATACGGACTCTAGGGAAAACAGAGAAAATCATACGAACAGTAACAAGGATAGTAATCAAAGGGGTAAATTTCAGAGGGGCAATTATAAAAGATACAAGCAGAACAAAGATAAGGATGCGGAAAACTAAATACGAGACTTGTAAATACAGATAAAGAAGACCCGAGCAAGTCTCACGATAGCGGGCATACTTTAAGGGATAAAACTATTGCAAGTGTACAGAACGATACAAATGAACTTCCTCTAATTAAATTTAAAATTAAAGATATTGTAATTAACAGCCTTTGTGACTCAGGCGCACAGGTGAGCTTGATCTCACCGCTTTTGTTTGAAAATTTAAAACAAGCAAATATAAAATTTAAATATTTGGGAAATCAAATTAAGATTCAAACACTTACAAATTCACTGATTACATTCAAACAGTGCATTAGAATGTCATTTAAATTACAGGACACTTTTGTAAAAGGAACTTTTTATGTTACAAATAAAGATTTTGGCCGCAAATATCAATTATTACTAGGGTACGATTTCTTAAAAGAAAATCAAATGGTTCTAGATTTTGAAGAGAAGTATCTTAAATTCAAAGGAAGAAAAATGGCATTAAACATCAAAGATTCGGAGGACACTGGGGAAGTAAATACATTAATTACAGAACAAAACACAAGGACTAAAAAATACAGAAAACCTACAAAGGGGAAAATGTTTGCAAAAACGGTAGGCCATAATATTATAAACCCAGGGGAGGAAAAATTTGTAAAATTAGAATGCCCCATAAAATTAGAGGAAAATCAAACATTTATCCTAGAACCAATACAGCACAAAAATAAAATTTTCTATGAAAGATCTATCCATGACACCCCAGGTAACAGAAAAATAAATATTTTAATTAAAAATATTACTAATAACAAGATACATTTAGAAACAGGTATGAACATCGGGCAAATTTTCACTAATTTGGAATACAAACAAGATAAATCTATAGACAATATTGAGCAAGGGAGAATTTTTGAGGTCAATGCATTAAATTTGGAAGATGTACATAAATTAAGAGAGGCAGAGATAAATGAGGAAGATTTTGATCTTAATCATTTACCATCGGATGTACAGGATTCGTTCAAACAAATTCTTTTAAAGCATGTACACGCTTTTTCGAAATCCTATCAAACTTTAGGTCAATGCTCACTGGTGACACCAAAGTTTACACTTAACCACGACTATCCCATTCAAACAAAACCCTATAAAGTGCCACAAGCAGTGAAGCAATATGCAAAGACAGAGATAAGAAAATTATTAGAAGCGAAAATCATCGAGGAATCGGACTCTAATTACGCATTTCCTGTCATTTTTGTAAGAAAAAAAGCTGATAACAAAAACAATCCTAAATTTCGAATGGCGGTAGATTACCGGCTGCTAAATCAGATTTTAGAGCCATATTCCTATCCGATTCCAGATATTAAAGAAATTTTACAGAATATTAGTAGGAAGAAGTACTATATAGTACTTGACTTACACAGTGCTTTCTTCCAAATTAATTTACGACCTGAAGATAGCCAAAAACTATCGTTTATTACAGAAAATGGTAAATTTCGACCTCTGAGACTTGCGTTCGGAACTCGCAATTCGAGCGCCTATTTCGCTGAACTGATAAATAAGGTATTGGGTCATTTTAACAAGCATCAGGTAGCCTACTTTATTGATGATGTTTTAATAGGGGCTGACACTATATCAGAATTATTAAGAATTTTGGAAGAAGTGTTACAGGCGCTAATCCAACATAATCTAACAATTGAGCCATCCAAGATGCAAATATGTAAAGATAAAATAGAATTTCTTGGTTTTCAAATTCACAAGCACGGCTATTCACCATCCACAAGGAATATAGATAAAATTAAAAGTTTAGTAAGACCTAAAACAAAAAAAGGAGTAAGGTCACTCTTAGGTTTGGCTAACTACTTTAGAACACTTATTCCAAAATATGCGGAAATAGTAAACCCATTAGTTAATCTTACTAAAGATAAAATTAAATTTAAATGGGATGAAAATACTGAAATGGCCTTTAAGAAAATCCAAGATGAAATTATAAACAACCCAACATTACATCCTCCTGATTACACCAAACAATTTACTTTAATCACAGATGGCTCAAAAATTGCAATTTCAGCGGTACTGGCGCAGGAAATTGAAGGAAAATTACAACCTATTGAATTTTTTGGGAGAAAATTACGGGAACCGGAAAAGAATTACCCGAGCTTGAAATTCGAATTATTAGCGGTTCATGAAGCGGTGTTACACTTCAGAACTATGTTGGAAGGCAGACACTTCAAGATTCTCACCGATTCCAAGGCTCTCACGGAAAATTTACATCTAGAGAATCAGTCCGATTTGGTTAAAAGATGGGTGATAAATCTCAGCGATTTCTCTTATGAATTCGATCACATTAAAGGGGACACCAACCCAGCGGACTATATTTCGCGAAATATAAATAATATTATTACGGATACAAATTTACACAATAATTTATTTTCCGTTAATCCCGCATTATCTAATGAGAATATTAAACAACATCAATATTCAGACGAGAAATTAAGCAAAATAATTCAGAAAATAGAACAAGGTAAAGAAAACAGAAATACCAAAAGGTACACTTTAAATGAAGAGAAGATGCTAATTTTAAAACCGGGGAAACAGAAAACTGAACTAATTATAGCGTCGGATGCTTTAAAGATTGCTTTGATGGAAGAAGTGCACAAACCGCATTTTGGTTTTGACAAAACCTATGAAGCCATGAAAAGTAGAATATTTTGGCACGGAATGTATACAGATATTCGAACTTATTGTGCCAATTGTGTACCATGTAACACCGCAAAGCCACATAAAAAAATGAAAGTTCCTATTCAAAAAATGGTTAAGGACCATGAGATAGGGAGTGTATTACATGCGGATATCGTCGGAAAGCTTCCACTTACACTTCGCAAGAATAAATTTATTCTCACGATTATGGATTCTACTTCAAGATTCCTAGAAGCCATACCTATTCGCAATGTCGAGTCCCAGACTATTCTTAATGTCTTTAATAAATACTTCAGTTATTTTGGATTGCCAAAACAGTTAAAATTAGATAATGGGCCATATTTTAGGGGAGCGGTATTCAAAGAGTACATGCGTGCTCTAAACATTGAAATTCGCTTCAGTTCAGTTTACAGAGCCCAAGGAAATGGCCTGATAGAAGTCGTGAATCGAATACTGAAAGGATCACTGACAGCCATGGCACAAAGTTCCTTACAATGGGACATTCGCCTAGAGTTTTTCAAACTCCAATACAATATGGCGAAGCACAGAGCGACGGGATTTTCACCCGCCTTCCTTTTTTTTGGAAGAAATTTACGCACTCCTTTTACTGCACACATGCCAACAGAACAAATTCACACTCAGACATATGTCAAAAACCGAATGGACCACATGCAGGAGGTTAGACTGCAAGCGTTGGCACAGCAGGAGAAAATGATGGCCGAATATGTGAAAGAGGAAGACCTTGATAAAATTACAACACTTGAACTAGGACAACAAGTTTACCTTAAGTCCATTAACCCTACTGTTTTACAAAAAAAATTTGAAGGCCCATTTAAGGTGGTTCGAAAAGTGCGAAATAACAATTACATTTTACAAGATGTAACGGAAGAAAGTAAAGGAACTATAAAAAGACACATTGACAGACTCTGGGCACCAAAGCATGCTGACAGGTGCAAAACAGAGGAGTCAAGCTCATCGGAGGAAGAATAGTGGGAATAAAATACCATTAAAAAGGGGTAGTAAAATGTTACTGTTACAGAAAGACTAATAGCTTAAACAGTTTATGTAAAAAATTTTAGTTGCGGTTTGCAGAATTCTACTAACTGTCAAATTTAAATATTCTCAAAAAAGCGATGGCATACTCAACTAGGGTTGAAAAAAAAAAAAAAGCGTGCGTTCAGGGGGCGTGTTAGAAACGCATTATCACAGGTAAGGAAGCATTTAGGTGTTGAACCGGTCGTGGTATGGGATTAGGCCAGCATTTTCAGGTGTACGAGGAAGGAATGAATCACCTGTTCAGTAGGGCTACATGATTGACAGAAACGGGGTGAGAGTATGACCCGAGGTCACGCAGCTTTCCGATTCTTATCATTGAGTAGAAGTTTTTTTTTTTCTTCTTTCTGTCGGGCAGAAAAAATTAACAGTGAGAGAACGGGGAGTTATTATTTTCAACATGTTAGAATTAACATGAGAATTTTTACGCTTAGGCGTTAAAAAAAAAAAAAGAAAAAGAAAAGGAAATAGAGAAATAAATAGAAAAATAAAATAGGAAAGAAGGGAAAATTATTAAAGAAAAATTTCATTTTTTTTTCTTTTTATTCATTCTTTGTTGTTTAATAATTCGAAAGAATTGTATGTATATAATAAAATTACAACAATCATATGAATGGACAATACAAATGGTAACTGAATTAATCCATAAAATTGGGTCAAGTAGTAGATGAATATCATAAAGTTACAACATCATGAATGTGTCATGTTTTCAGATTGCTAGGACTGTTTTTGTGTCCATCTAAAATATTTGTCTGTTTGCATTTATTAATTAGATATAGTGCTGAATTCATTCATTAATATGTGTAAATATTGTAAAGTTGAAGACATGCCATTTCATCGAACTCAGAAGAGTATTGCTATTATATATATATATATATATATATATATATATATATATATATATATATATATATATATATATATATATATATATATATATATATATATATATGTATGTATAGATATACATTTGTTCCTTTTGGTTTGTTTTGGCCTAATTTTGGTTTCAATTTTAGTAGCACTAGATATAATTAAATAATTTGAAAAAAAAAAAAAAAAAAAAAATCTGAGAATGTGGATGTACAGTTTTATATTGGATTAAACTCTTTGCTCTATTGGTATATTGTTGATATACTCATATGTATATTTTATCCAAATCACGTGTATCTATAGGATTTTTTTTTCTCAACAAAGTATAGAGAGGTAGAGCTAGACAAAAACTTTTATTGCTCTATATCAATACGTATATATATATACATATTTTGAATGTATACTCATTATCATAATTTTTCTCTCAGGTATCTTACATATTCAGTTATGTATGTGTAATTGTAAGATTTTGCCTGAATTGGGTTTTATATATTGTATGATGCATGTATTGTGTTAAAAATAATTATCAAGAATCATTGTAAAGTTGAATACTGATCCTTACATATCACAGTGTATTATATCTTTTTGTTTTGTATGGTCTGTTTGGCTATTTAGATATTTTGGATTTGGTGAGTGCTCTATCTTAGACACACCGGTTATATTTAACCACAAAATTTAAAATTTTTTGTACTAATGATAATATTTTATCTCTAAATTGTTTGGGAATACTTAGGAAATGTGTACATATATGAACTGTTCTTTATTAAAGTCACACAAGTAATTTACAAATGAACATTTTCCTCTGCATGAACTTTAGTCTACAATATGATTCTGTATAGATGAACGTGGACTGATATCATCTATGTGAGCTATAGATTATCTGCAAGGGTGATGGACTTCTTGGAAATGCGATGCTAAAGAAAACTGGACGTTTTCTTTCTTTTAGTACGGGGGGAAAGATAATGTAAGGAAAGTACATTATCGGGACTTTCCCATAAGTCGCCTCAGTTGAAAGATTTAGGATGGCAAATTTATGACCAGAGACCCACTGGCGACAATTTTAAGCCATAAAAGTCAAATAAGAAGGACTTTGATTTAAGTTGGTCTGGGAGATAATATCAAAGAACACACACGTAGTTCCGAGAAAAAAAAACACGCTACAGAAACAACTGATGCATAGCCATTGGTTGGGGTTGGTAAAGAGGAGGTGAAACTGACCCTCTGTTATGCAAATTTCAGTTAAGACGGGAGATCAACTACCCAATAAAAAAAAAGAAGGATGGGCTTAAAGCACTGTCATGCAAATTTTGGGCAGAACGAAGTACGGCCCACCGTGGTGATGAAAAAGGAGTTGTGAAAAAGAATGAAAACAGAACACACATCGATCTCAGAAGCGAAAGTAAGAGGTGAAATAAAATGACGCGATGAGTTTTGTGCGGTCCGAAAGAGGAAAATAGAGTGAGTGGTATTCTGATGGTAAGAAAGCAACGAACCCGAACAACATATATGGAGAGTGGTGAAGTTAAGCTAAGTTTTGTGAAATGAACATTTTCAATAAGTGCAGCGCTATTTAGTTAGCGGAAAGAGTGTTCTGATACAAAGAGAAACCTTCTTCAATCAATGTGTGGAGGTAAATATGACTCTGACCTAAGTAATCCCCAGTTTATTTGATTTTATCAAAATATTATAAGAGAAGCTGGTAGTGTGACCTTAGTCACAAATGGAAGTCAGAATTTTAATTGTAAACAAATAATGTTGTCAAAGATCAATTTAAATATAAAAAAAAAAAAATATATATATAAGTATCCTTTGCAAGGATCAAAGTGTTAATGCCAATATTATAGGAGAAATTTTGTTAGGAAATTAAATCAGATGTGTTCTGATAAATCTTTTTTTTTCTTGAAATAACTGTAAATATTGTAAATAAATAATAGTGTTAATTATTTGGAGTCTTCTCATTTAAATTATCTAGTATGTGTTTGTTTATTTAGATTTCCACTTTAAAAGTCAGCTAAGGGCAAGAATGATCATTCTCAAAAAGGGTAATGGGCTACTTCGAAATTACACAATGCAATGGGGGGAACATATCCAAAATTTAATCTCTAAGGATTCCTTTTATTATTATTATCTTGGTAAATTAATTTATTCTATTAGCCAACCCCAGAGAAACCTTTATATATTTAATTCTAAGCTTTAATTTTGATCAACTTGTCCCAGCAAAAGGGTTATGTTGGAATGGGCAGCAATTAGAAGGGAAATTAAAGAATAAAAATCTTAAATAAATAATATAACTGAGCCATGCATATTTCTCTTCAACAGTATGCATCAACTAAATACCGGCTGTGTACTTTTATTATGAACATAAATTTAATTTTTACGAAAACTGTAATTTTAAAATAGCGGTATTATCTATATAAACTAGCAATTAAACGCTACGGGTGAAGCTCAAAATGTTAAATTTGTTAATTACAATTAGTTTTGTTGAAATCAGAGCAGTAGACTTGGATTTAATAATAAGGGGGGGGGGGGTCAATTAAGGAAAAAGACGCCGTCAGGTGGCGCGTGGTCAAATAAAATAAATGCTATATTTAATAAAAAAATGTTTACCCATACCCCTCTCCATCATCATAATAATATATGTCATGTAAAAATAAATAAAGAAAGAAATAAATAAAAACTTAACCCTTTCAGGGGCAAGAAATTTTGTTCCTGTAACGTCGAACTCACACCGGTATTTACGAAAGAATTTAATTCAAAATAAGGAAAAGCAATTTTTCAACTTTTCCCGTCAAAGTTAAAAAAGTAAAATATAATTAAAAGTTTCTGGTTTGAAGCTGATTAAAATTAGGTGGTATATAATATATACCACCGCCCCTCAAAGGGTTAAACCCAGCTAATTATCATGAAGAAAAACGTGCCTCGACAAAAAGTTTCAAGCAGGTGGCGTCTGTGTAGGGCAGTTGTATCAGTTCGTCTGCCTAGTAACATTTTCTGTTTGTCGTGTGCAGGTGACGCTATATATGAGTATGGCTGTACGACGGTGATTTCTGACATTGTGATAGGTAAGTCCAAATTTGGACTTATTAATTCAGTTTAAATTAAATTAATTTAATTTATAAAAATATAAACTAAAGACAAAATTACGAACTTTATAAAATTATAAACTTCATTTTTATAAAATTAAAGAAAAAATTTTAAATTATTTTTATAAATTTAAAGAAAAAAAATTATAAACTTTGTAAAACTATAATTTATAAAATTATACATTTTAGTTTCATTCATAAATTTATCATCTGAATTAGTTTAGTTTAAACTAATAATAAAAAAGATGTTGTAGTATTTACTTTTCAACTGCCTCAGACTTAAAAGAAGTAATCAGTTATATAATTTATTAAAGTGTCGTAAAAAATTTTCAATCTTTTTTTTTTTTTTTTTTTTTTTTTTTTTAAAGAGACGATATTTGAAAATATTGGCTTTCTGTTGAAAAAAATTCTAATATAAAACCAATATTTGTGGGCGTTTCTATGGAAATATTTACAATATACAAGTAAATACAGTAAACTCTGTCTAAAGCGGAATCGATCCGTCTTAGACAGTATTCCTCCTTAGACAAACTTTTATCTATGTCAATGGATTCGCCGAGACATGAAAATCTTGCAGACAGAGTTTAGTATATCTACTGTAGGTCTGCATGGGTAGAAATTTGCAGGGCCTGGGCCGTTTATTTTTCATTGTTCATAGCCCAAGCTTGGCCCGGGAAAAAAATCAATAAAATCGGACCCAACCTTCCGTAACCCAACTCATTTTTTTTAAAGGAGCCTATATTTCTTTACTAGCATTAGTCTACAATTAAAAGTTTTTTAAATGAATATTTCATACGAAC
Organism: Maratus michaelseni; assembly: GCA_963931845.1. NCBI lineage: Eukaryota > Metazoa > Arthropoda > Arachnida > Araneae > Salticidae > Maratus > Maratus michaelseni. The sequence goes on from OZ007586.1 coordinate 281,843,330, forward strand.
GTAATAAAAAGTACATTTATTAACGAGCCATGGAATTCGGAATAATATTATTATTGATTAACATTATACATTAAAATGCAGAGTCAGTAAAGAAATCAATACAGTTTAAAACCCAATGAGCGTTTGGCCCACATAAGATAAATGAATATGCCAGCTAGAAAAATTATTAATTTATACATCAATAATTTTCATAGATATTATTTTATGAAACGTTAAAAAGATAAGCAAAATATTGACTAACGTTAAAATAGTTTTAAAAAAATTGTAAAAGTATTTGTAAAACTAATTTTGAAGCGCTATAAAGAAAAAAAATAGCTTTTGAAAAATATTTTTCTGTAATTTATTAAACCAAAATAAATTTCGAAAGTTTCCATTAAAAATATACAATATCACTATTTTTTTCACAAAAAATTTACCGGACCGACACGGCCAGAAATAATGAATAATGAGCTCTAGGCTCAGCCCGAGTCTAATGAAAGAAAATAGGCCAGCGGGCCGGCCACGCCTGGGTCTATGCAGAACGCTAGTATAAACAACATTCTATTAATTCACATTTCAAACACAGCGATTTCTGTATGCAAGCCTGTGAACGTTATTTACGGAAATTGTACTGTTTCAAAAGCAAGACGGAAATATCCCATTAAATTTGCGGAAAACTTTCTTCATTTTTATGGATTTGTATTCTCTATACAAAATTAGCGTTCGAATTACTGAAATTGTACCGACTTTTAGAAAAAAATTAAGCTATCGCGAAAAATTTTACGGAATAGTTCCTGCATTTACGGTTATTTTTCAGTGTATCTCAATGAAATTCAATTTTATATTAATTTTTTCAAGCATTAGAAAAAATATTTAAACGTTCTTGGGCATAAAACGTTCCACCGCACTTTGGGAAAATATACAGTAAATTGTATTCATATTAATTATCCCCTATGTAAAAAAAATAGCTGCTAAATATAAATGCGAGAGCACCAAATAATAATAATAATAATAATAATAATAATAATAATAATAATAATAATAGGATTTTCATCGCCAAATGTCACCATATTGGCGGAGAAGTAGAAGAATGCCGTCAACACTGCTTAGTAGGATTTCAATTAGAATTAAAGATAAAAGATATGCAGCAACAACAGTTGTCTGTCATTCGGTACTCAAGAATATGCTAGGCAAGCATTGCAATCCATAATAAAATATGAAACAATTAAAAGCCTGAATTAAACAATAAAATAAATCTCACTCTGGGAGTATAAATTAGAAAGAAAAAAAGGAGGGAGAATAGGACGACGCATTCGATAAACAACACTGTACATTTGAAAACAGATCAACACAACGCACCACAGTCACTGTCAAAGAGGGGTGGGGTCGTTTGCCCCTCCCTGGATTTTCAATTTTAATTAAATATTTTTTTTTCTCTGATGATTTTTTTTTTTTTTTTTTTTTTTTTTGTCGGGGAAACTTTGTCTCCCAGAAACCCCGTGGCAGTCAATTTTTAGATCTGTTTTATTTTTTACATTAATTTATTTTAACTATATTTTAAACAGGACGAGGGTGGGGGGGGGGCTGCCCGTCCTAACGAAAAAGAAATTACTGTGCAAGTCGCTTAGCCTTTTCTTTTTTTTATACTGGTAGAACTTTATTTTTGAATATTTACTATTTCTTAATTGTAAAATTTCTGAATTGCTTTTTATACTGATATGTTTTGCTTATTTCATGTTTATAGCTTCCATTTTAAGAACGCAGCCAAGAGTGCGGACCACAGTCACATTCGTTCTAAAATTTGTCCCTCCCAGAGTTTCGTTCTACTAGCGACCATGCAACGAACTGTTACTTATGTCTGTAAGAAATATTGGAAAAAACTGCATATTTATGCATATTTATACACTATCTACCAACGGATAATTGCACACCTCTGCAAACTACGATATCTGCGGCTCTAATACACGTCACGGCCGCCGCCGTTAAATAGTGTGTGGGAAACAACAACACAAGCAGTCACATGCAAGATGCAGGCAGTTCGGAGCTCTCGGAGTTCGAGAAATGCGTAATCGTCGGGATCACAGAATTGGCAGATCCATACGTGACATATCCAGCGAGTTGCAGTACCCAAAATCGATAGTGGCCTACGTGATGGGCAAGTGGAAGAAGAGCGATAACAGTCGGAATCTGCCCTGACCCGACAGACCCCCAAAAAAAGGAGTTAGAGCCTGACGGGTACTGGCCAGAGAAATTTGGAAGAACTGCACGAAATCGAAGGGCCATGTCCACGAGGAGTTTCAACAGGCATCCGGGTGTGTTGTTTCGATGAATACCATCTTTAAGGACGTCTATCTGCATGTGCCTCCCACAAGCCGATGATCACCAAGTCCAATAGCGCTGCTCGTGGAAAGAATGGTAGTGCAAAGAATGGCAACAGTAGACCGTGAAAGAGTGGAAAAAAGTTCTCTGGGGCGACGAATCAAGGTTCCCCCTGTACCGTTCGGTTGGCAAGGTCTGAGTTCGGCGTCTGCCTGAAGAACGCTTCCTGCGGGAATGTATGGACCCTATTCTCCGTTTGAGTTCAAGAACGCAATTTTGGAAAAATTTTCCCAAAGCACATGACTCAACGTCACAAAAATATGGTCCGTTACAGCTCTATGACACGCAGCCTTGGTTGCGAAACGAGTCGTTGCATAATTAAAGCCTACAATGCCGGAAATGTTTCCCCAAAGCACATGACTCTGACATCAGAAGAAATAGGGTCGATTGTGACAGGTGGAGTTAAGCTGTGGGGGTGTTTCGCCTGGTATGGCACGGGACCATCGGTCGCCATTCCTGGTAGACTCAACGCCGAGACCTATTTTAACATTTTGGATAACCATAAGCTTCCTACGTTGTGGCAGTTTTATGGGGTGGACCCATGTTACTTAAATGATGACAATACAACCCGTCATATTGCGAGGACCCCCATAGCTTTGTATGGAATTAATGTGGTACAGCGACTGGACTGGCCTGTGCAGAGCCCGGACCTTAACCCTATCGTCACCTCTGGGACGAGTTGGAGCGTTGACTGAAGGGGTGCCCCGACCGTCCGATATCGGTGACGGAACTGACCTGTCTTCGTCAAGCCGAGAGGAAGAAAATACCGCTAGCCGTCGTACAATGACTGATTGAGAGTCGCAGCTGTAATCGCCACTTGTGGAGACTCCACCAACTATTGAAGGTGAATAAAATTCGTTTTCCTTTGCTATCACAGGTGTCCAATTATTTGTTGGTAGATAGTGTAGTAAAGACGTTTTAGCATGACAATGTGCCTGAGTTCACAATATAGAACAATGTTACTGTTGATAGATTAATATAATATTAGAAAAACAGGAATATAATAATTATAACTATTAATTAAAAAAATATTTTAAAAGAAATTCTTTAAGGGTGTCCATTACTGGCACATCAACCTTATATCATAATTTTCATTAAAATCATTTTACTCTGTGTGTTCACGTACGTAATTGCGACAACTTTGTTTCATGGATGTGCATAATTCCGCTTTTCCAGTTATTTTCATTTTTCATATGTGATTAAATATAATAGTCTTTAAAACAATTTTAATTTCTCTCATCAAAATTTTAAATATGAAATAACTGTATATAAATATAAATGGGAATTAATGCGGTTTTTCAAGATTGCGCATGGAGCAGTGGAAAATACCTGTCACCTAGATATCAGTTTAAACCTGATTAAAAATAGATAATAATACATACCAAAATACATTTCTGGGTGAAAAAAATGGCTGTGCTTTAAAAAAATAATTAAAATGTTGCATGCGATGTTAAATTACAACACTTTTTTTTTTTTTTCAAAATATTTAAATACTTTAAATTATTGTCTAAGGTCAAAACTTTTTGAAAAATAACGCATGTTATTCTAATTTAAATAATGTACATTCGTGATATATCGTAAATATTTCATTTTTAAAAAGAAGACGAAATGAAAAAGATGCCCTGAAATAAGATATTTGCCAACGCAATCCAAAAATAATTTTAATTTGTCGAAAGATTATTATACTTCCGATGTGACAATCAAATTAACGCCAAGGAGTACACGGGACTCAATTCTATGGTCGAGACTGTAACAGACTCTGTTACAGTTTCGACTCATCAAAGAAGGCAAGGGAGAATAGGCACACATCGTACAATAGAATGTGTTGGGCTAAGCCTCTTTTGTGAATTTCTATAAGAAAGCTTACCATTAATGAAAAAAAAATTTTTGAAGTGAAAACTTCTTTAGGAGCGGTGGGCATTTTTTGAGATGGGAAAGAACCATTGAACTCGCGACACTGTTACTGTAACCGACCTGTTACCGACACCTCTGTATATTTGAAGTGAAAACTTCTTTAGGAGCGTTGGGCATTTTTTGAGATGGGAAAAAACCATTGAACTCGCGACACCATTACTGTAACCGACACCTCTGTATATAAGTATGTACATGTATTGTGTATATTTCGGTATCATGTAGGACGGGGCGGGCCCGTCGCGCTCCCCTTGCTTGCCTGTGTGCTATTGTTTTTTATGAAAATTATTTATATATTACATTTAATATATATTTATTTATTATTTTTATGTAAATTAAACAGTAGTATTATATTATATTATATTATATTATATTATATTATATAATTAAATATATAATATATTAAATATTTATATAATTAAATATATAATATATGAAATATTTATATAATTATATATTAATATATAATTATATATATTATATATTATATATTATATATTATATATATATAATGTATTTCATTGCATATGGTCAGTTGCTTCGGTTTCAATGGTTAATTTTTGCAATAAGTTTTTATATAATATATATATATATATATATATATGTTAGAGATTGTGACGGTGTCTCAAGAGGATTATACTAGGTTAACGAAATGTCTATTAAAGAGCTTCAGAGTAAATTTATAATTACATATGTCGATAAAGCTAACACAAGTTATGCATTAATCTGTAAAAAAAAATTATAGTGAAATATTAAATGAAAGTTATAATAACAGCGATAACTATGAGCTATTGAAATTGAAAGTTTCAGTCATGGAAAACAGGGTTAAGGCACTATATAAAAAAGTTAAGTTGAAGTAGAAAAGTCAACGTTTTCCCATATCTTGTTATAGTGCCAAAGTTTCACAAAAGAACAGTGAAATTTAGAATTGTAACTTGTGGGTATGGTTCATACCTAGAGTCTGCTAATAAGAAATTGTTGGGAGTTTTGAGTAGTGTGTTTGATAGATAGTGTTGAGTACGAAGTCCACATTTATTATAATGAACAGTTACATTTTATTAGATAAATTGAAAAAAAACATCAAAACACAAAGAGTTTGTTTGTATATGATTTTGCAGACCTATACAGTACCATTAACTTACTGGATTTAAAGGACAAGGTTATAGATTTTTATAACAAAAACAGCAATATAGATAGCGATAAAGATTGGTTTATTAACTTGTTTCAGTTGGTAGTGCAAGAGAATTACTGGTATGAGGGGAGTAGAGTATTTAAACCGATTCGTGGAATCCCAGTGGGGGGGGGGGGGGAGTTGCAGTTCAATTTTAGCTGACATGTACTTACACATATATGAAAATAACAATATTTTAAATAGAGAAATATTGAGTTATAGGTATATTGATGATGTTTTAATAGTTGGATTAAATAAGGAAAAATGTAAACCTAGATTTTAAATATTATCCAAATACTTTAAAACTAGAACTCTCCTCCCAGAATATTAAAAACATCAATTATCTGTATGTGAATTTAGAGTTGGAGAATGACAATTTGATAACAAGGGTTTATGACAAGAGAAATGATTTCGATTTTAAAACTTTAAAGATCTTAAATTTTGAATCGAACGTGCATATTCCAGCATTTAGAAATGTGTTTACAAACGGTTTAGTTCGTATTGAGAGATTATGTTCAAGATTTGGCAATGCCGTTGGCGAATTCATGGAGTGGATTAACATGGCATTGATGCAGGGTTACCCTGTGAACTTTGTACGGAGAAATATGATTAATTTTATAGGTAGAAGTAAATATAGAATTGAACTGAATTCATTTTTGAATGCTAAGTGTGGTCTAGATCAGTTGTTCGCAGAGTTCGGATAGGGTTGGTTACTGCTGTGTGTAGCTTAGTGTTTTGGTTGATAGTTTGAATTAATTTGGTCTCGGCAGGAGAAGGGGGACGTTGCCTGCGTGAAAACCAGTTTTAACCCTGCAGTGCATGTCGTTAGCCATGCCCTCCTGCCTTCAGGTTTAATTTTCCTGGTATTGGTTTTTCGTTAGTATTTTGTGTTTGGTTATAATTGTATTATAGTTTTAATTGGTTATATTTTAGTGTTCAGTTGATATAATCTTATTTGTTTTTGGCTATATAGTGTAGTTAGTGTAAATTTATAATTGTATTTTAGTATATATATATATATATATATATATATTGCAAGAAGAATGTCCTACAGAATGTTAGAAGTAGGAATCTGGATAAATAAAGATGATGACAAAATCTATTTATGACAAAATAAAACATAATATAAGGAAAGAGCTTATCAGTAGTGATATTAGACATAATATCAATTTGAATACTTCGAAAAATCTAAATACTTGTAAAGAAATAGAAAAATCAATATTTAATTGGGATGGTAATCGAAGGGAAAATGACATTAAGGGAATTATATTTAATATAAAAAAGAAATTGATACCGGAGACTTTAACAACTTTACAATCTAGCACAAGAAATGTTAATAACGATTTGGGCTTGGATTTATTGCGGTATAGAATCAAGAAACAGGATCTACAGAGATATTGTAATTTAAAAAACTGTCAGAAAAGTACGGAACAAAAGATCTATTTTATATTGGATTATGTGGGGAATTGCTATAAAGGAGTTAATTTTGGGTAAATATTTAAACAAGTACAATGATCTACTACCAGTGAGTAAAGTAAAAATAGTTAAGCCATTTAAATATGATAAGCCTTTAGACCGTGTTATGTTTAATTATAATGGATATGCAAAAGACCTAAAGAGGTGTATTTATGAAAGTACATGCAGTTGCAATGATGAAGAATTTATTGAAGTGAAAACTTCTTTAGTCGCGTTGGGCATTTTTTGAGATGGAAAAAAAAAACATTGAACTCGCGACACTGTTACTGTAACCGACATTGTTACCGACACCTCTGTACATTTGAAGGTAAAATTTCTTTAGGCGCGTTGGACATTTTTTGAGATGGGAAAAAACCATTGAACTCCCGACACTGTTACTGTAACCAACACAACACCTATGTATATAAGTATGTACATGTATTGTGTATAGTTCGGTATGAGGTAGGGTGGGTTTATATATTATATTTAATATATATTTATCAATTATTTTTATGTAAATTAAACAGTGGTATTTTATTATATATATATAATATTAAAATTCATGTTTTCACTTCTGTCGGAGTGCTTGTGCTTTTTTTTTTGTTTTTCAAATCATATAGTGTATAGGATAAACCTCTAGAGACGGTTATATGAAATTCAAAATATTTAAGAAGTTACAGTCAATTAAAAGAAATCGCGGACTTTCTGAAAAAGAGGTATCTGGGTCCCGGCGGCACACAGTTTCCGTAGCAGTTTTCGTAGGTATAAATCCAAGAATCGCGAACTTGTTTTGAGGCAATTTGCAAAATTTAACTATTAACTAAAAATTATTATACTCTTTTTCTTTAGTAAAAAAGTTTTTATTTTTTAAACGCGTTTTTCTTGAAACATCTTTCAGCGCGCAGTGTAAAATAACATTTAAATGGATCAACCATTCAACTTTTTTTCTTTTTGTAAATTAAAGATTATACATTTTGTGAGGTCGTGAACATTTCATTTGTAAAATAATAATAATAATAATAATAATTTTTAAGCCACGTTGAAGTTATAGAAAAAAGCGCAAAAAATGACTTTTTTTCTTTTAACGATTACCAATTTACCAAATTACGTTCAAGTTCACAAAAAATAGGTTCACAATATTCCACTGGTCTTTTTATATGAGTTGCTGAGTTGCTTCATGCTGATTCATAACTTGTTCACTTAAACCGCCAAAAATTGTAAAAATCGCACAATAATCGCTATCACAGCACTCCCTTCCGGGGGAATATCCCCATTTTCCACTGGACCTATTGGTCATAGCCAAAACATATACAAGACATCAATAGAAAAATAAATATACAGAAGAAATATTTTACCTTATCACTGTTTTAGAAACTCTCTGACCGCTTAATTTTTTTTTTTTTCAAAATCCTTTCGACCAATATGTAATCGGCCAGTATGTCCTCTATTATTACATATTTGAAATCATAATATGTTTTAAATATATAGCAAATTTATCATTTGCATTTTTACCCTTTGACTGTGGAATTTTTTAAACAAAATTTCTTTAAAAGTTGTGTTTTATATAAATTTTTCTACAAATGTCTTGCCCATGGAAATCGCGGGATAAGCGATCAGAATGTAAATTAGCTTCTGTAAAATTATAGAATTCCACTAGAAATCAGCCACTGACAGAGACTGGTTAGTATTATAATTCAACCAATAACACCCACACCAATAATTCACAATTATTTCGATTTATCAGAATAGCCCACATTTAATTGTGAATATTGATTTCAGATGGACCTGAATAGGTTCAGGTGTAAAAATTTGTCTTGTAATATATTTATCTTTTAGTCTGTAAAGCAGTTCAAAATTTCTGATATATCATTTAGTTAATCAAAGTTTAATTTTAGTACACAATTGTTACTTTTGAGTATAGTTTAAGTGACTTTTAAAGATTTATTAAGACAGTACTTTTAATAGTTTTAAATAACTATGGTTTAACATCCATTAACTTTAGAGATAGAATCATTAAACTAAAGTATATTCACTATTTTCTCCATCTTAAAAATTATTTAAGAGGATGTGGAAATTTTCTGATAAGAGACATTATGCCAGAGGATAATTATGGGCTGCATCCTTTTATGCTTTCCTAGAAACTCCCCTTTAAATATATTGCCCTTCCAGAATAATTACTTTCTGACGTCATGCATTTTTGTCATTTCGAAATTCTTCTTTTTTTTTACTTCGGAAAATTTAATCTCGACAGGCTGCCCTCACCGAGCTTTAATTTTCTCGTAAATCAGAGTTTCTAAACCTTTTTTTTATGACATTAGATATTTAAATGGGTATGTCTATGTAAGTCACTCAAATATATTAAACGAAAAATTTCAAATGTAAAATCAAAAATAAAATAATAAAATCAAGAAAAGGAAGAAAATAATATACATAATTTTTCGCTGTTAAACATAAAAGGAATTATTAACAGGAATGAGCCTTAAAGTCAATTGAGTTTATAGTGTGAGTTAAAATATTTTAGATTAATATTTTTTAATAATTCTTTTGTATAATCTACTGAAGTTTGATCTGAATGCATAGTTGGTTAAAACAAAATAGTACAACAACACATCGTACATTTTAATCTCCAAATTTTACCAGAAAGAAAAGGAAATAGCCATTCAACTGGAAATTATGTCTTCTTTCAATATTTAAACAAAATAGTTTAGGGGGTCGTCTTCATGATGAAATTGTACCAATCCCTGAAATTTTCAATACGAACATCAAATTTTGACATCATATTTGGCTTTTTCGGTAAATTATACATTAGGATACCAAACGGGAAATCATTCAGTCAGATAGTTTAAGCATTATGAAGGTTTAAAGATTGGAACTTTAAACTTTAAACTGATGTTGCAAAACAGATTGCAATGCGGGTAATTTTTTAAGCATAGCTAAAAAATTATTTAACGAAATGAGCTGTTATTTTGGTAGCGCATATTTGATATTTCTAGATATCGATTTCTATTGCAAATTTTATAGATTACAATTCATATTTGTTTCAAAATTTTATTTAGAAAATAGATATATTTATTGCAATTAATTTTCGATAAAAAATGTGAATTGTAATGATTTTTTTTTTTTTACAGAAATCGATTTTTAGAAGCTTCAAATATGCGAATTCAAAATTACAGCTCATTCCACCTAATGGTTTTTGAGTTAGGTTTAAAAAACTCCTCGCATTGCAATCTTATTTTGCAACGACTATAAATGAATTTAAGATTAGGAGTTTCAAGCTTCAAACCTTCATAAAACCTAAACTTCTTTGCCGAATAACTTTCCTTTGGTATCCTAAGGTAAAAGTTTGCGAAAAAGCTAAATAGGATGTCAAAATTAGGTGTTCGTATTTAAAATGACACAGCACGGAAATTATGTTATAACTTTTTTCATATGATAAATATAACCATTATATTAAATTTATTTAAAGATAATAAAACAGATTTCAGGGCATAATTTGTCAGACTGTCTGTTTGTCTATGTACATACGTGTATATTTTTACTCTAGAATTAGTGAAAATGCTGAATTGGAAACGTTAAATTCTATGTTTTGGTGCGGTGGAATACAGCATAACCCCCGGCCCCCTCCCAACTTAAAAAAGAGAAGAAAATTCATTAATATGCATTGCTCATTTACAGACGTGCATAAAAGAATACAATCAATTCGCTTTAGTCTTTAAAGTTTTTTTTTTTATTATTGACGTTATATTCTACAAAAGAAATTTAGTATATGCATGATATACAAATAAATATAAAGAACTTTCAGGGAATTTACTTTTTTTTTTATCTTTGCCTGTTCGTCTTTTGGTCTATTCCTCTGACTGTCTGCCTATATTTTACAAAAATGTTAGTATCGCTACGAAATTTACATGTATATTTGAAATGGAGTTAAACATGTTACAAATTGAAAATAATCATCTTTATTTTATTTTCCAAATTTTCTTTTCCTGAGCTGCTTAAAAACTGATTTTTTTTCTATCATGAAGTTTGAGAATTTTTTTTATCTTTACAAAATTTGATATGTTTGTTTTATTTATTTTTTTTTCGATTACATTTTTTTAAAATTCCTATTACATTCTTTCGATATTCAAATGTATATCTTTGCCAACTTTAATTTTCTGAAAAATGTTCGAAATAAGATGAAAAATTAAATATGTGATTTATATGAACTGCAACAAATTTCCAAATAAAAAGGCCGCTATAACATATTGCTCATTTATTAGGAGTGTATAAAAGAAGTGTTCTGCTGACTCGTCTGATAATTGGACATTCGAGAATTACTCATAAGCATCTTTTAATTCGGGATATTGCACCCATGTGTCGCTCACTGTCACTCTGATCTCTTGGCTATTAATAACCTTTTAACTGACTGTCCGGGCCTCCGGCACTTGTATAAATTGTATTTTAATTCATCATCACCCACTTTGACAAACCTTATTGGGGAAACACCTCATGGGGCACTCTATAATTTTCTAAAGCATCAGGCTTTTATTTTGAGATATAGTTATTTGTATGTTTCATAGTTTTAACAATTAACAATATTCGTTTACATTTGTATGACATCTGGATGGGTAAACCCCATCCAGATAGTATTTCTTACTGAACTATTTTTACTTTTATGTTTTACTGTTTTAAAAATTAACAATATTCGTTTTGTACACTTGTATGACTCTATCTGCTTTGTTTTCTATTTTTATTTCTAATTAAATTTATTTTAATGATAATGTTTTAGCATTACATTTTATGGATTTTTTTATGTTTCTTTTTAACTTTTATTTTGGCGCGGCATGTCTCTAGAGGAATTTTGTGTCATTAAAACCTATACAACCAACCGACCGTATAAAAGAAGTATTTATATTATTAGTTGTGGGTTGCTATTGTTTTTTGTTTTTTTCAGACACAAAAGATTTGACTATGCAAATTAAAATGAATTGGCGGAATCTGTTTGCCAATCTGTCTGTTTTATTCGTCCGTCTGTCGTTGTGAAAGTCAGCCTTTCTTTAGATTGAAATTACTACAGAATTTAAATCTGTAATTGAGATGGATTACACCATATTTACAGTTTCAAATCATCGTAATAATGCAATCAGTACTTTTTAAGGACTAATTGAAAAAAATGCATAAATCATCGTCTGTGATGTGTTGTTGGTTGAAATGTGTTTCTAGGACTTTATGCTCAAATTATTTGGCGGAATACTTTTATATGCATTTGTTTTATCAGTTGCAGAGGAAAAAAAAGTTGCAATTAGATAACACCCATTTCAAAATATGCGGCAAATATTATTTACCATTGCAATATTTAGTATCATTACCTGATTTTACTCAGCAACTACCCAAGCCATGACTTCTATAAAATTATATAAGGATAAATTAATGCGAAGTGTTTTGGATATTTGTAAATGCCGTGCTATAAATCTAAATTTTTAGATTCCCACATTTCAGTTATTTTTCCTTTCATAGCATCATTCCAATTATGGTCCCATTTCCACTGTAAACATTCGAAACAATTGACATTTTATCAGTTGAAAGACAGGAAATTGTCTATCATTTGAATATTACAAATATTGCCCGCTATGAAGTTAAAAATAGAAAAGCTTTATTATTTAAAATTATTGTTGTGGACTCTGAATCAAGAAATCTTTGTTATATCCCAGAAAATTAAGAAATCATATAATGCATTTATCATACAAAACTATTAAGAACTTAAACTTCTACACATATGGATAAATTAATGTGTTTCCACTGATAGTATAAGATTTTATACATAAATATCAATATTTATAATAATGCTTTTCATACACTTTGACAAAATCTTTTGTAGTAGAAAAGTATTAAATAATTTATTTAAATATTTCGCAAAATAACTTCTACATTTTTTTAATTTTAAAAATTTAGCATATGTTTTAATCTTGGATCTCAAAAAGTCGTGGTGATTGTTTTTTAAAAATCTACTTACGAATTAAATAAACATAACTAAAAAAATTACTTACGAATGATGGTCCGTATTTACATAATAAGAAACCTCTATAAATCAAATGTCGTTAAAATATTCCCCATTTACGATTGAATAATAATGAATCATTTAATTTCATAATTCATATTTCATGCATAAAAATTATTTTTTTCTATCCAGATAATTGTGTTTAGAGTACTTAATACTGACATAACATACACACAAAAGTGAAGGGGAAAGAAACAAATGTGAACATTGCATTAAATTAAATACATAAATAAATATATACATTCAACAGATAGATAATATCTCTATCTATATATATTTATTTTTGTCTACATTATATATTTATTTACATGGGTTTGTTTTCTATAATTACGCATTTATGCTTTCATTTGTGTATATGACATAGATAAATAACCGATCAAAAGTTCACTTTTTTCATAATGTGGTTTCATGAGATACACATTTTTAACCTAATACGTTGAATCTCTTTCAAAGCAATTTTGATCGAAACTAAAAGCATTTAACTTGAAGATCAAAATGACATATCTTAGAATCTTTTAATTATTAAGGAAGAAGAATATATTTATAAATATTAACCTATATATGAAATTTCTTGAAGATTCTAAGCACTTTTCGTGCTTCTATCATATGATATGAATAAAATTCTACACACGTAAAAGGTTGTTGACCCTTAAGTCTTCTCTTAATATTAATCTACTCCACCCTTAAGAAGTATTCTCTACGTGGTCACGAATAGCCTTGTATAAAGTTAATTTTACTTCCGCATTTCCCATTAAATTCTTGGTTAGCACAAGTTTTGACACACTGAGGCAATTTGGCGAATATTTAAGTCAGTAGGGAAAGAATATCTTAGAATGCAATATTTTATTACTAATAACAATGTTGTTGTAAAGGCCTACTGATAAAGTGATATTTTCGAAAGATAAAATCTAAATCATATCCAACAGTGGCATTAAAAAATGTTAAAATAACTATTTAAGAAGGCAAATATATAAATAAAAAAGTAGGAGTGAGGTCAGCTTGGAAGATGTAAATGTTTTAGACCATTTCCACAAGTAAGTAGAATAATTCTCCTTAACAACATAAACAGGTACATAGAGTTGCACGGTTTGTACGTTTACAAAATTCAGAGGACTATCCTGTTTATGTTACGTACATGAATACTTGTTGCTGTCTGTTCAAAAAGAACAAAATATCTATTAAAATTAATTTCCATCTTTCTTACTCTTTTTGAAGTTTTAAGCAGACAATTTTATTCTTTAATTACAAGCGACTGTATTACCAACCTTGATTCCAGGGGTCGGAAAACCTACTTTTTTTATTGTAAAAACTGAAACTACTTTAACTAAAATTTAATTAACTACGACTACTTTTTATAAAGAGTAGCAACTACAAACTACTTTTCAAACGTAGACACTACATCGCTATACTTTCAGATTTTTGTCAAAGCATTCAATTTACACTCGAAACTGAAAACACGGATTAAATAATACAGTGACCCTCTTCTTATCACATCTGTCGGGTTACAGTGCGGAATAAGTGCGATATAACCGAGGCTATTAAAAATTTAAGAAAGGTAATATACAAGAAAGTGTTCTGTGTTTATCTCCAAAATGTTTCTTAACGAAATTAAGAGAAATACATAATACAATCAATATTTAAAATGCAGTTACTTACAAAAATCAGGAGTGAATCCACCCGACTTTCCCAACACTTTACAGAATATTGTGGATTCAAATAAATAGTACTATAACAATAAATAAAAACTTAAATTCTAATTTTAGAAAGGTGAGTACTTGTACACGTGAGGAAATTTTAATATACGCATACATCCACACATACATGTGGATCATTGTAAAGATAGATAAAACGGATTCAGAGCACCTTAAAATGTAAAAACCTACAATATTTACAAAACAGGGTTTTTATCATGATTACATTACATCCATTACACTGTATGTGTATGGAAAGAAACTACAGCTTATTGTTTCTGGAGGCACAAAAACAAAACTATATGTATGAACGATCGATATAAAGAGGGTATACTCTTATATATAATATATTCATGCGCCGCACAATCATACCGCTGCATAAATTTTATTTACTATTCTTACAGTAATTATCGCATTGGAATATAAAGTTACCGTTGGCATGTATTTACTAATATATTTGTTTACTCAACTCTCCAATACATTATTAATATTTTCATTAATATTTTCATTGTATTAAGTTCTGTTGAGAATTAATTATATTGTTGCCTTATTTCATAATCTAGAAAATTACGAAAAAACAACTCTAAATACAAACAATACAGAAATCTGTAAATAAAGAAATTCCAAATAATCCCCAGCGTTAAATATGAAGCTCTAATAAAGAGGAAACAGACAAGTGTTTCCAGCAAGAAAATAAATTCCTTTGGTGAGTTAGTACTTGCATTAAAGTATTTAACAAACTGGTGTGATGCTATAAAAGCATAAAAACTTCTTAATAACACCATAAAATAAGGGATTGAGTTTTGCTCCTGCCTTCAAAGTGGTTGGACGTCTTCTTTGCGCCTGACGAAGAAAGATAAAGTTTCTTCGAAAGACCTTGCGCATTCCTTATTTTATGGTGTTATTAAGAAGTTTTTATGCTTTTAAGTTAGTACTTGGTTTTAGCGCCAAGTGTAAAAGGGGAAAATCTATATGACTTCGTGCGATGCGTTGCTATGCACTGCGTCTGAGATTTGACGCTGAGATTAGCAAATTGTTGAGTAGAACAAATTTTGCTCAAAAAAAGCCAGTGACGGCCACATGATTTTTAGAATGGCACACCTTTTTCCCCCTGAAAATAGCGTTAAAAGTAGCATCGGTTCTTGCTACTCTCTACGGTACATTGTTCAAAATGTAGCGCACTACCATTACTGTCTCTATTGTAAAGGGCCCAACTAAGATCTAGGCCCAACTAAGGCTCCTATAAGGGGAGCTGGCGCATATCCATTCTGTTGCCGAAAATAACCGCCATATTGTGACCTAGCTCAGCATTAGGAAACCGCCTGAGCAGGTGTTCGCCGTCCCCGTTACTGTCACTCGCCGTTCACTAGTACGGTAAGCTAACCGGTTTTAGCTTGGTTTTTGGTCCGCTGGGTCATTAAATGGCGGTATGATTCAGCCTGTATTATAGGAGCTCTAGGCCCAACAGGTGCGAATGTTAATTCCTTTTGACGTCACAAAAGAAGATTACTCGCTGGTTTGTACTTGGAGTAGCTAACCTACCCAGTACTCAGTAAAATATCTTGTATCGCTAACCACGTGGCCGAACTTTGGATTATTTTCGCGATGTTTTATTTAGTTTGATTTAAATATTTTAGTGTATATTAAATTTTTAAGCTTGAATGATGAAGGTGTGGTGTCAATCTAGAAATATAATAAACAGAAATGGTGTGAAAAAAAATCATTATATTTGGACATCGGAAGAAGATATTTTCAAAATGGCTGCATAATATTTTTTTAAACTTTAGTCTAATTGGGAGTTCTACGATAGCTTGGTAAATTTTAATAAAAATAGAAATTAATCAGTTATCTAGAACATCCTTGTTGGACATGAAAAGTTTTCCTCTGGGCAAAGGTTTATAAGTTAAAAGAAAATGATATTCGCAAAAGAGTAAGTGGCTATAAAATATAAGACTCAATTTCTTTTCGTTAATGCTATATTATTTTTAGAACTAATTAGGTTTTAATAAATATGTGCCTTAATCTTATTTATGTTTTTATGAGTTTCCATTTAAGATTTATAAATTTATGTCTTAAGATTTTTAAATTAATATTAATCCATATTTATACTTTTTTCTTTTCTTTTTCATTATATCTATGTAATCTTCAGTTATAAGTATGGTTTTCTTTTAGCTTTTTTTAATGCAATTTATTTGCTTATAAAAAATAAATAATCTTCAATAATATTTAAATTATATCTCATTTTCTTATATTAGTGAGAAATAAACAAAAGTCTTATTTTTAGAAGTAACACTATTTTTAAATAAGAACTTCATTATTGCAAAAGTCGTTAATATCTATTTCATTATTAAAATATACTCAGTTATGTCCTTTTATATTGTTAATTTTTTTATCATCACAAATAAAGTTTTTTTTTTTTTCAATTATACAACTCACGACCGCAAAACTAAACGTCCTGTCTACAATATGTCAATAAAATTATATGCTGTTTTATTTATTAAATTTTCTTTTTTAAAATGTTGTTGAATTTTTGTTGACGGAAAATTGACGCGAAAGCAACTTTTCTTTCCTTTTTAAATATAACTTTGTCATGGTAATAATAATAAATATTTTTTCTCCTCTATCTTTCTCCACAAAAGATTATATTGCGCTAAAATGTAGTATTATTTAACATGAATATATACATATGATTTTATCCCATGCTTATGAAGCAGTCAAATTCGTCTTTCGATTCCGAAAGTATAATGATATATCGCTTTATAATATTGCTTTTCATTTATTTTTAGTTTGTGTTGAAATATTTTATATTTCAGTCATACTGAATGACGCATATTTCTTTTTCAAAATGTATATGTGCATTTTTATGATCAAAACTTAAAATGCCCCAATGTCTTATTTTATTTATTGTTAATCATTTACAATTAGTTTATAACCAAAACAGAGCTTTAAGAAATTGCTGTAATGTGTAAAAGAAAAATTAGCAAGTACATAATACGCCACTGAGATTATAACTAATATTGAACTGAATGGCATAAGTTTCTTTTTTTCTTTGTTTTTGTAATTGGAGACTTGAATGAACTTAAATGTAAAAATTTGACAAATTTAAATATCAAATGTATTTACATGTTATATGGGTGCAACTGGATGTGAAGTATTTTCAGAATTTTCTAGTTATCAGACGGGAAATAATTAAAATATAAATTTAAAAACGAACGTGAAATTTATTAATATATTTTAAACAGTATTTTAGTGAAAAATAGTAACCAAACGTATTAGAAAAAAAAAATGTTTTCTTCTTTTATAAAATAACATGTTTACAATGTTATCTGTTCTTTAAAGTAAAAAGACAATCCTGGTAATAGTTTTATGAGTAAATATTGTGCAGAAAACATATGCAATAGTTTATCTTCATTTGTGACGTCACGAAACCAGTTGTTGGTCCCCTAGAGCTCCTATAATACAAGCTGAATCAACGCCCCCTAGAGATATCTTTAGGGGGGCGTTGGCTGAATCATACCGCCATTTAATAACCCAGCGGACCAAAAACCAAGCTAAAACCGGTTAGCTTACCGTACTTGTGGACGGCGAGTGACAGTAACAGGGACGGCAAACACCTGTTCAGGCAGTTTCCTAATGCTGAGCTAGGTTGCAATATGGCGGTTATTTTGGGAAACAGAATGGATATGCGTCAGCTCCCCTTATAGGAGCCTTAGTTGGTCCTTGACAATAGAGACTGTGATGGCACTACACTACAAACAACTATAAAACGTAGACTACTGTAGTTTCGCTACTTCCAACCTTGCTTAATACCAACAACTATATTTTTGCCGTGTACATTTAAATCGTACTATGGTCTAGCATGAGAGTTAATGCCCTCTCATTGCATTCTCATATTTCTGGAAGACTTATTTTTAATGTTTTGTGATAATAAATATTTTATTCGCGATGGAAAAATTTAATTTAAAATGATTCGACTCATAATATGGAGCGGTGTAGATTGAACACATTTTCAAACCCGGGTTTTTATAAGCTTTCTTTTTTATTAAAAATATATAAATAATGCTTTACTAATTCAAATATTAATTTATTTGTTTGTTTATTTTGACCAAAATATTTTTAATTGCTATACAATTTACATTTTAAAATAACTTTTGTGAAAATATTTCATTCCTTAAAACAGTTAAATGTAAAAATCATCCGTAATAATACTCCTAAAGAATTTTTTTAAGCACAATTTACAAAAACGTGCACCTCATAGCTATTTCTTAAATTTATTAAGGACTTTTTACCATAAGAATGTGTTTTCATGACAAATTTTTGATCCCCAGATAGAAATAATACATCTAAAAATATTTCAATATTTATTGAAACGAACTTGATAGTAAATTCTGGAATACAGCATAGAATTCCCGAGGCCTACGTGAACGAGGATGATCAAGCTTCTTCAGTATTAAATATTTTTCAGGGATAAATACAAAATACCCTCACATATTAACCCTATCATGCATACAAACTTAATATGAGGTTGTATTAAAAAACTACCAACAACGAACATGCATGTGATTTGTACTTCTGTATCTTGCAGGGTAATAAAAAACCTGGGTTTTAAAAAAAAAAGTCCGTGCGGGTACCAAGGCAGCTACCCATTACAACCCTAAGGTTATAAAAAACCCGATTTATAAAAACGGACCGGACGGGTAGCTGGGTGGGTACTTCGGCAGCCACCCACTACAACCCTGGTATCTTGAATCATAAACTTCATAGAAAGTTCAACAATGCTTGTGAATCGAAAAGGAAGATAACAAACCTTTTCAAATATGCAATAGGAAAATCTGCCTTTGATTGTTTTTACTGTTCTGCACAACGGAAGATTTTCTTAAAGAATTTCTGCTTATGGATCTAAACAAAAACATGACTTTTTTTGTACTTTTTACATTGTTGTAAGGTATTCAAAGTTTAAATTATTGCAAAAAAAAACTATTTAGTAACTCTTAATAATAATTTTTATTGCTTGTAAACATTATATTAGAGTCGTTTTGTAATTTTGAAATAAATGAACGATTTTTAAAAATGCAATATAATTTGTTCTCAGTAATACATTTTAAATCTATTTTAAATGCAAAATATGTTTTTTCATCTACTTCAAAATAATCCATGCATGAAAGGGGTAAAAACTTTTCAGTTCAAACGACTCCTTGTTCATGCCAGACTTCACTCTACCCGGTGGTCAATGCTTAATGCCCAATTTCAGGATTTTCAAACCCGCTTTTGAAGGTCACAAGATTAGGTCATACAGTGATCAAGTAACGTAACAAAGTAAAATTTTCAGGGATTTTTTTTATACACGATGTATTTTGAGATACTTGTCGTTAGAAAGTTCTCCCTGAAGGTATCCCTCCCATGGCAGTAAACTCCAAATTGATCGCTGAACTTTCAAAACCTAACTCCCTCAAATAAGATGCAATATTTATAAAAACTAGGGTAGTTGATTTTTTGCAAACTTGAAAAGAAAATACCCCTTTTTTATTGGTTGAAATATGACATCTCATTTGAAGCATAGAAAAAAAATAAGTAAAAAATTAACGACAAACAATACAAAATTTTAGATGTTATTTTACTTCGAGAAAATTAGTAAACTCGCAAATATCGGGAGAAATTAATTAGTGGCTGTTTTCATCAGGAGCAGCAAGTGTAAAAGCAGTTCTACAACTGTTTTTTACTTATGATAGGATGACAACTCTGCTGCGTATGATGAAAAGAGCCTCTAGTTAATTATTTCCGAAACTATAATTTTGAATTTAGTAACTCTCTGGAGCGAAAATAATATCTCATTTTATATTATTTAATTTTCGGTGTGTTCTACTGCTACTGTTTATTACAATTTGTTGGGTATAGTAACAATTTGTTCACAAAATGTGGTCAAAAATATTCAGAAAAAATAAATAATTCCTAGAATTATTACGAATTATCAGGTAGAAAAAGATAGTAAATTCTGTTTAAAATTCTACTTTAAGTTGCTATATAAATGGTTGAATATTATTTTGTTTTTTAATACTCATTTTAATAAAATAAACGTTGTGCTTACTTTTGTCTGGTTGATTTGGCGTTTTGGTGAGTTTGCTTGGATGTACATAAAATGGGACAAATTTTGAGGAAACTGAGGAGGTGGACTCCGAACCAGATGTTGGTGGATGTCAACATCTTTTTCAGTAGCATTTATATATACATCTTCTTGAAGAAGGGCTTTTTCTGCAAGAGCACATGACATAAGTGTCTCTTCTGGCAAACTAAACCGTTCAAGTTGTTTCAAATAAGGATTGTCTTGTCTAGATAAGTGCAAAGTTTCAAGATCGATTTTAAGATTTTCCCGCCGTGTTTTGGCAATAGGGGATCTAAAAGCTTTTACATCTTCTAAAGTTCCAGGAACTGTTGTAGAGCGTCTAGGAAGTGATTCATCATCACTTGAAGAATTTTTAGCTGGTATTCCGTTACTGTAGGTCCCTCTCTGCTTAGTCTTATCTAGGCTTTCGTTTTCTAAAACACTTTGCTTCTTCTTACTGCAAATAAATAAATACATTAGTTAAAATATATACTATGCTGATTCATTATAAAATATTAATTTAATAAATATTTTTCAGTGCTTTCGGCTTGTCATTATAACTTAGTTTGGTGAGTGACATTAATTATCTTTCATTTACAACAGTTAAACAGAACTGTGGCCAAATTCAATATTTCAAACTGCAGTGGAGGCAAGAAAGATGTAGCGAAGTTACAGTGAAGGTAAATAGCGGGGTAATCATCACAAAGTTCATTCATTCGCAACATTGTACAAAGATAAGATAAGACTGTGTGAAAGAGAGACTGTATATTTTTGAAAACTTTATTACTAAATTCAATCTTTGATAGGGATTTGTTATAATTTGAGTACAGATATTTTTTTTCATCAGTTGAGTTTTAAGTTATGTAGTGTAGTGGATAACTTTGAAAAATTTAGCCTATAAAAACTGTTAGCTTAGAAAATTTTTCTTTCAGGCGTAAATCTATGTATTTCTAGAAATAATGTATTTTCATGAAATTCCGGAAAAACAAATGTCTTAATCGTTAAATAATTTTATCTGTAAACAAATATTGTTTCACGGCCATCTTAGAAGCAATATCAAGTTGACATAAAATTAATATCGAAAAAGTTTCTGAGTACGCGGTGGATGGAGACTTCCCAAGCCGCTCGCTTACTCCCCCCTAAGGTCAAGGAAGGGAGAAAGACGTAGATTAAAAGAAAGATAGCCTGAATTCGAACTCCGTAAATGATTGGGGTAACAGGGCTTCCTTTTTACCCGAAAATTTTCTATCTGGAAAGAAAATGAGGGATATTTTACAAATCAAAATACGGAAACGAGATTCCACTCTAACAAATTATTCCACCAAATTAATGTGTTTTTAGAGTCTACTAGGTGTGGACGGGTCTTTGCGATCATACTCATAGGGGCAGAGAATACGTAGAATGCTAAGGGTGATTGATTTAAATCAATATTTAAAAAAATTTCTGCTGAAATATGTATTTTTGCTTTGATTTAGATTATAATAAAATTTAAGCGACCCACATGTTATTTATTTGGATTAAAAAAAAAAAAATCTCCGCTTCTCTGAAATCTTTTTTTAAAATTCTCAATTTTAAATTTTATATTTGCAATCTGTACATATTGTTTTTTTTTTCTTCTAACTAATGATAGAACAGTATTTATTACAAAAAGGTTATCCTGATGGCATTTCCAGAACAAAAGTGGCCCAAAATTCATTTGGTCATTAATATGGCATTATTAAAAAGGCCATTATTACCCTTATATATTTCACTTAAATGCTATTTAACATGATATTGTTGTAATTTGTTTGATAAATCAATATTAATATTTATTTTTAAATATCTTGCAATTGTTTTATCCATGGCTGTGTCACACGCTGTAACAGCACAGAAAGGCAAAATAAAGAGGATGAATACTGTCAATCTACAGATCTTTATAGCTGATCAATTTTTGAATGAATTTTGAATGTTTTCTTTCTAACAATAGCTTGTTTCAATACTTCGTCACCAAATGCAGCAAGGATTGGTATCTTGTGGATTCTATTGACACATAAGAAAATTCACACAGAACCGAATATACCTTAAAAAATTGCTCATGAAGTAATATTAAAGTGCAAAGCTGAATGTAACTGTTTTATTGGTAGCCTTGTCCTTGTCACAGATATTGCAGCAAATGTCAAGAGCATGCATGATGAATTAAAAAAGATGCGATTTGACTGAGATCGGAAATATATATATATATATTTTAAATTTTCTAAGAAGAATAAATTTACTAGTAGTTTTATAACTTTAATCATGAGATTCCTAGCTAAGGCAGATGCTTTTTATGACTTTATTTTTGAGCAAAATACTGTATTCGAAATGTCTCCTTCGGAGAGGTAGAGAGCCCATTTCAAGTCAAGTTTTTGTGAAATGTCAGGTGAAAAAGCAATAAAGCAACTCTGTATTAAGGACTATTTTCTACTTACGGTTTATAGGACATTCAAAACTTAGAAACAAAGTGGGGAATGAAAAAGCAGGAAAATTGTTTTTATTATACAAAGCCTGCTTGCATTCCAAACCCTTGAGTGTTTTGAAAAAATAATACATTTTTCATATTTTCTAAAGTATTCGTCTATTTTTCATTTCAATATATCTACTTATTAAAAGTCACCAAGGCAAAAAAGTAACAAGTAGTAACAAAAGTACAAAGTAATTTCTTTCCATTGACTTTCAATATCAGGTATTAATAAAATTAGAAATGAAAATGGAGGTGACTCTAAAATACTATTAATTGTTATATTTTTTAACTTTAATCTTTTGAGAAAAACCTTGAACATTTATGTCATATATTTAAAATTAATTGTATTAACCAATGTGTATATATGCATATTTTTTATGAGAAATGCAATTTCAAAAGATTTTAGATATTTTATATATTTTACACTTACACATTTAAATATTTTTTAAAAATAGGACATATCTTATATGCTGACAAATACTATCTAATATTGCAAAAAGGAAAAAAAAAAATCTGTTTTTCTTTTCTTCACATATTTTCATCCATTTAAAAATTAATTAATTTATAATTATTAGTTTTCGTATGGTACTTGCATTTAAAATTTAAAAAATCATCAAGCATTCTTGCTAAATTTATATGTATAATGTGTAGAAAAGTTAACTTTCTAACATAATAATTTAAAATTTAAAAAAATCCGATTTAAATAACAAAAAAATATATGATTTAAATGAAATAAATCCCTTTTTAAAAAAAAACAAAATCATGATTTTTGCGTACCCTGATTTGAAGCCTTCATGAATGTTTTAAAATGTATAATATCAATGATTTTTAACTCCCAATTAGTAATTTTTAACGTTAAGACATTTTTAGAATATTTATAAGACTATTCACTTTAAAAAACAATCATTGTTTTTCCATTGAACTTAAATATTTTTCGACATCGAAGCGAATCAAAAGAGTATTTCTGAGATTTCAATTACCATCGATAGTATTTGTTTTCTATCCAAAATAAAAGTTATGTACATCTATAAATAAATCTTTTTTTTTAAGGGGAGGGGCAACTTTAGAAATTATAATAATTATTTCTTTATTAAACTGGGCTAACGACTGATTATTGGCAAAAGAATATAAAACGTTTTAATTGATTTAAATATATATATTCGTTTTTCTTATGAATTTGATTTGTCTGTCCGTCTGACAGTGTTCTAACTCACGTAAATATACTCGGATTTTCATGTAAATGATGTTATTCAGGTTTATTATGGCATGTTCTGTATTGAAAATGAAATATGTAGCACTTACGGTTCATTTACAGGGACACACAAAATAATTCCGTTACATTTTGGTGTAGTATCAGGAAAAATCGTTTGCGGTGTATTTCAATGATATTTCATTATTTTAAACACATTTAAAATATACATCACTGAGGTGTGCTACAAGACGCACTTACTGTAGAATTATGGTATGCATAGAATTTGTCGATTTTTCACAAATACACACAAAAGAATTTGGCTTGAGTACTGTCTATCAAAAGTAATTGCTGGAAGTGCGTTTTCAGTTGTGGTACGCATTTTAACATTTAAGGTTTTTTTTTTTTTTTGCATACCACTTGGTGCTTTCCCTCCGCTGAGCTTAATTATAAAATGTTGCATTTAACTGAGGAATAAATTTTGACATATATGTGTATGATGGTATTGAAGAATTCAGAAATGTATTGTAGTGAAAGGCTGCAATTGTTTATTGAATATATTATTCTTGATTATTTTACAAATTAAGAATAAAAAACTATTATTACTTGTGTAAGAACGTTGAACTTTTCAAATTCATCAAAACGCACTTATAAAACATTTCTTATAAGAAGTTTAAAAATGTGTTTTCATAGAATAAGTTTTTAAAACCTGATATTTCTATTTCTTAATTCACTTTTCTTCTGATTTACTTACCAGATATATGCATTATGAAGATCTTTTAATAAATGGTAAAGTTTCAGTATCTGTACGTGCAGAATAAAATCTATTGACTATTGACACAATAATAATAAAGTATTTTATTTTTATATGTCAAAAGTCATTTTTCTTCTTGTTAGAATAACTTCATTATCACTACCTAAATTGGTTACCTGAGTTAAGTATATTAATTATTTCAATCATTTTTAAATGTCTGAGTTTTATAGATTTACTTATTTTTATTTCAAGGAAATAATGTAATTTTCGGAAACTTTTTAATTTGGTGCATATAAAATTTATTTTTTAAAAAAATGGGGGGGGGGGGGGGATATAAGTAGGAACTTTATTTGCAGAACTAAAAGTTATTGAATATGAGTTCATACTGACTCAATCATACTAAATTATTCCATTCTCATAAACGAAAATGATCTTTTTCTTTGAGAATGATGTCAATATCACCATCCGAACTAATCTGTCAATCAATAAGACAACTTGAATCTTTCTGACACATCCACGGACTCATTTTCAAACGGAAAATTGATGGCACTTGCATGCCTGATTATTGAAGTGATTTGGAATCGAATGGTGTTTACAATCTTTTGATAAATGAATATTGTCTATCGCTATAAGTGATTGTTGTCACGTGAAGAAAGGTTTTCTTCTTTCCCGCGTTGTTACGTCCTGAATGTCGATTCTAAACACAAACTTCGATAGTATTTTGTGTCTTTATCAAAAAACAGCATTTGTTTGTATAGTATCATAATAAAAGCAGCTGCCAATTTCATTCGTTTCCAAACAAAAATGAATCCAGAAAATGCAATCTTTTAATAAAATTACAGTTTTATGAATGCCAATGCAATATTTCTTGAAATATAACGTCATTTTCATTTGTCGAAGCATGATTCTGATGGGTGATGTATGATCGGGAAATTTTATGTTATAGAAATATAGTCCTTTTTTATTATGTTACTTAAAGTAAGTACTTTAACAACTTATTTAACAGAAAGAGCAACAGAAGTTTACTGGCATATTTAAAATAACCTTTATTTCTAATTGCTAACATTCCTAAGCATGGTAAATTTCGTATAAATTCAGAATTGAATCTATGAATTTAACGATTATCGAATTTAACTTGTGAAATGGCGAAAGTTATAAACATGAAAAAATTAGCAAATACAAATCAAAAGCTATAACAGATAGATATAAATGAATGTAATTATATTTGCGCAAAATTAATGTGCAAATTATACTTTTGATTAAAATATATTTATATACAATTGGTTAATATATATATATATATATATATATATATATACGACCCCCTATATTTTACCATCTTACTTACTTTCAACTGGTAAGAAATTCGACTAGAAAGGAACAACCTAGTTTTCTCCCCACCGGAGTTCAGATCTGCCGGGAGATAAGAAAGGGTACTCTAATAGGGTTCTATTGTGGGGCTTGACCCAGTGCACCGTGGGAGTGAATCGCGGTGGATATAGCCAAGTTGTATGCGGAATTGTGTTCATGATAGTCCATGACTCAAACTGCCCTCAAAAGTCAAAAACATGGTGGGACAGTTATAGAAAACTCACTACTCTTTGAAGAAACTGCTGAGACTCGGAATAAGTATTTTAGGCTGTATTAGACAATACAGGTTGTCCAAAAATATTTAAACGCGCTTTAATCGTTTACCTGTTGGAGTGTGCAATGTAAAATTCAAAAATGTTCAAAATAAGGTAGGATTTAAGATTATGTTGATAAAAGTCCTCCATTATTTTTTTAAAAGTTACACTTTTTTAATTTTTATACGTTACCTAAGTCCGATAATTTATTTTTAGAAACATTTTATCCATGCTCTTACAAATACAACAGTACAATTTTTTTCTTTTACGACTAAAACTCGTCGAATTTTTGAAATATCGAAACTTTCTGGTACTACAGGTTAGTGTTTTGGTTTTTAGTCAGAAAATTGATATAATTCAAAGTATCGTAACTAGATGAGTTTTGGTCGTAGAAGAACGGTCTGTTTTACTTGTCAGAGCACAGAGACCATTTTTCTAAATATATTTTATAGGACCCAGAGATGGTATAAAAATTTAAAACATGTACTTTTTTTTAAATTGATGGCACAATTATTTCATTAGCATAATCTTAAATCTTACCTTATTTTGAACGCTTTTGCAATTTACATTATACATATAAATATACATATAAGGGCAAAAATTATGAAATTTTCATTATTTGACGAAACATCACTTTGTTAGTAACGTATTAATACGACTTGATGATTTTTTTCTTTTTTAAATCTGCTTCCTATGTTAAATGATAATGGTAAATTGTCATTCAGATCAAAAATATAATAAATATTTTAAACTAAAATAAAATGTTTCCTTTAACCGTTTTTAAAATAATATTTCATTTCATTATTAATTTGCATAGGAAAATGACATTTCAAAACATAAAAGGAAAATGAGACATTTATGAAAATAAAACTATTTCCGTAACTATGTTTTTCATTTGACATTTACCACCAACCAACTCCCCAGGAACTTCTTCTCATTCTACTTGCACGTTAATATGTTTGGGAAATTCATGTTGTTTTAATTATTCACAATGTGGAATTAATTTAATTTGTTTTGCAGGCAATATTGCATATGTTTACGCTCTGATGTGCAGATCTATGACCCCTCGTGAGCAGAAAAATAGAATAACATCTTATTTTTTCAGATCGAAAATTAAGTGATCAAAAGTCATCTGAACTGCAAGATAAAATAAACAGTTCTTGCAGCTCTCAAAATAATACTTAAAAAGAAAATTTAAGTAATAAAATTTAATAACTAATGATTGTAACTTGCTTTTATTATTTAAACTTATAGAAACTATGTTATTAGTTACATTTTAATTCAAAGAAATCACAAAATTAACTTGTTTTAAAAGCAGTGTCGAAATCATTACATTCACAAGCGTTTCACAATTGTTTACTCGTACACTGCAACTTATGCTCTCCAATGTGTACTAATTTCACTATAAAAATCCTAATTTTTAATTTTATTCTGCGAAATCAATCGAAATTCTGCTACTAAATTTGATTGATCTTTTATTGTACACATACATTGTATTGTATACTTCAATATTTCTTTCATATATGTTTGAGAATGCGCTCTGAGGAAAACTTCCTTGTAGTTCAGATCCACTGTTATTTGCCTAAGACCTACAGAGAACTAAACCACTTTAAAAGGGACTTTAATCCTACTACTGAACCCTACATGCTGAACCTTTCAGTGAAACAACTTGTCAAACACAACTGGACTCGGATATTGATGAAAACCATTCTGATGAAGATTTTCTTATGATCTGATGAATAATCTTGCCGTCATAATAGTTTTAATTTCATCAGAATACTATTTTTAATCTAATTTTGCTTAAATTAAATAAATGATGTAATTGATTAATAAGTACCTTAATTTAATTAATTATTATTAATTTACTGTGTTAAAGTATAAGCGACAAATTTCTACTTGAGAAAGAAAAAACTTGGTGTAAAATTACTTTAAAAACACTATACATCTCTAATTATTATTATTTTTTAATTACAATGTGACGTTAGAAATTTCAGTTTTTGAGTTACTCTATATGATAAGATATGATTTATTGATGGCTAAAATAAATCACAAGCAGAGAACTAATTACTAGCATTTTATTATAATCAATTAGTCTTACGTGTTATAATGAATTTTCACAAAACCTATACATACAAAAAACATATTTTCCAAAGAAAATTTACTTCAAAAATATAATAATATGATAAACTAATACAATATAAGCTTTATAGTATTTTTTCCATAAAAAATACTTTTGTCGAACTACGTCTTCTAAATATCCTTATATGCTTGGTCTCCAACTTAAAGTGTATTTCGATGTATCCCGAAAATTCAAGTTTTAATCGGGAATACTACTCTACACGTCCCGGCGATTTGTTAGAGTTTTAAGTGTTAGAGTCCCGGCGACTTACTAGTGTCTTTTTAGAGTCTCTTAGTTAGCCCGGTGACTCTAGCAAGTCACCGGGCAACAAGAGGATTTGGAAATACCTATGGAAATTGCACTATAGAAATACTTTCAATCAATATTTCATGTATTATCTAAAGAAATCAATCCAAACCTCTTTGCAGTCAAACTTGAACAATTCCCATGTAAAACTAAATGTGTCCACTTCGTTACGGCTGTTAATATATTTTAATTACTACATACAGTTAATTGCATCGTTTAATTAAACGTTATAAAATTTATTGTACATCGTTAAATTTTAAAGCTATTAAAGTGTAAATCATTATCCTTTCTCTAACCTTGTATAATTGAAGCAAACTTCAAATTAAATTACGAATTAATATGCTCGTAATTTAAATTTAACATTTTTTATACATTTTTAATATATCAGATCAAAATATTATAAGTCATCTCATTAAAATGACTCATTCTAATATTTTGATATGAAGTTTTATAAAACATGAACAATAAAGTACTTGTATGTTTTTGCCCCTAGGCTTGACATGTATGAGTAAATACAGTTGGGTTGCGGCTATCTGAAAACAGAGGAAACTGAGATATTCGGTTAATCAATTCGTCTCTATAGAATTTTACTCACGATTAACATCATACGTGTGCATCAAAGCAGATTTGTTGTTCTTTTTACTGCGAGGCCTTACAATTTCACTAAAATTCTACCAGAATTTTTTTTATTTAAATCCTCCAGATTTAAATCATGTAGAGTTCGCCATGTACAGTAATGGCGTCTGGTGCATGTAAAATCTGTCGTGGGTGCAAATTCCTCCAATTTCCCTGTGAATTATACCTCTGGAGGTGCCTAGTCAGGTGAAGGTCTCGTCACCTGATCAAGGCAATAAATTAAGAGATCAATACCTTTCTCTTTTTTTATTATTTTTATTTTTTTAAATCTGCCAATTCAACAATGTTAAATGGAAACCATGAACCGGCAAACAAAGAAAACTTAGGCAGAGCACTGCAGCGATGCCAACAAGGCTTTTGTCAGGTGGATCATCACAGCCATGCTGTGATCAGGCGAATATCGCCCCGCGCTCAGGTACTAATTCGTCAAGCTAGGCACTCATGCCCTGGTTAGCGGTATATAAAAAAATCATGTAGAGTTCGATCAGAGTGAAGTTGGACAATTTATAAACATTTTCATATCGAAAGACCGAGGGATTCATTATCATGCTTTTAAAGTACGAGTATATTTTCTGGGCTTAAAAATCCAATAAAGGTCGTTCATGCAACATATATTGAGGAATTAAGAGATAAGAAAATCAGTCCTTTTATTTCTTAAAAACAGTTGAGCTTCATAAGTTCGAAATATAGCAGAACGAAATATATTTTGTAACAAAATTTTCTGCATTTCCCAGCGATATCCTAATTAAAGAAATATAATTCCATTATAACAAAAATTTAATTACGTATAGATAGATAATTTTATTTCAGCGGAGTTCTCTCTAATGAGATTTGACTGTATTTTATGCATTAAAGAAAGTTTTCATGCAAGAAAAAATTCAAATATTTAATATATTAAAAGTAAAAAAAAAAATCAAACAGATTTTGTGATTTTTGAAGTATAAAATGATGAAACATTTTTTTCGATCAATGCTTTTTTTATGCTAAAACAAATTAGCTTTAAAACTACATCTTACAAAACAAAATAATAATAAATTGAATGCTTCAAATAGGATATTAGATATAAATATAGATCATAGAAACATGATGATAATAAATCAATTTCCATCATTTTGCTTTGTTTATCATTTAGAATCAGTAATATGTTTTATGTATCATGTTCCGTTGCTCATTTATAATCACTATACAGTTTAAGAATATTTAATGAGATTTCAGGCCGTCTATTAAGGTACAAAGGTAAATCAAATATGAAAAGTCATTTAATATCAATAGAAAATTTTTATATGGCAATCATGATAATTTGTTTATGGGCTAAAAATTCGATTGTCTTAGTTTTATTATACATACACTCATCAAATTAGCTACCATTATGAATAAACACAAAAACTTAGTACGGTAGCACAAAGTTCTTGTGTTAAATTTTCAAAAAATAGAAATGTCGAAGCTATTGAAATTTGGCATATATTGAATATACAATTCGGAAATGACACCCTCTTTATTGAGGTCTCAAGTAGGTAAATGGAACAAGTTATCATCAGGTTTAAATATCGTGTCAATGCTCTGATCAAAACTCCCCATTACCCCGGCCCCCCTCCCAAATCAGAACTTTTTAAATACTGGTTCCATTCAAACATAAAATTGACAATAATAATTGACATAAAATTGAAACTATATTTTATTAAATTGTTTTAAAATAATTTTGTATTATTAAATAATATGTAAGGTAGAGTCAAACTAAAAATAGACTGCATATATTTCGCATAAAATTTTAAAGCCCATTCCATCTTATTTCAATCCTCTAACAATATTTAAATTCTAATTTAAAAAGTATGAATCCCCACTAGGAAATAAAAATTTCGTTCGTGAAGGTATTTCTTATATGTTATAAGAAAATGTAATATATTTCAAAAGTTCACAGATTTTAGTTAAACGCGATATAAAAATGCATTAATTTTGAAACATATTTGCTCTATTCATACCTTTCCAGAATGTAATTTGAATCAGGAAATACATTACTTACAGTGCACATAATTATAGGTTATAAAAAGAATTCTAAATTATATATTGCATTAGTATGAAATAAAAGAGAAGGGGGGGAGGGTGGTCTCATATGACTATAAATATTATTTCATTAACAAACGGCCAAAAATTTTAAACGCCTCAAAAAATGGGGGAATTTCATTTTACCTCCTTTGAAAGAATATTTTAAAAATAAAATATTAAATATTTTTCAAATTAAAATAATTAAAAATTTTATATCTAAATGCCAACACCAAAAAATTCTCCCGAAATTATTTTAAAATCCCGAAAATACCTCTGAAAAAAATCCTTATCGTCTTATAGCACGCTTTCTTATCTCACCTTCACTTTCCCTAGCACCTCCACCACCCAGAGGCACGAAATGTGGAGGAACACCTCCACTTCCTCTCGCCTCCCGGTGTCCTCATACCGGTATTCTTACCTTACTCAAGTATAACGAAACGAAAATTTTACTGGACAACACTCGACCACCCTCCTTATAGTCCGAACAGTTTAATTTCGGTCTAGAATTTGTTTTGATCGTAAGGCGGGGAAAAAATTTTATCAGTTGAAGAAGACAAAGGATTTTTTTGCAATTGGCTTCATACACGTTCTATATATATTTTTTTAATTATACAAGAATAAAACATAAAATGTGTTAATGTTCAAGTAAGCTATCTAGAAAATTAACATTGGCATATTTTTTGTAAATGATATTTTAAAAATTATCTATTAAAAAAGTATCCTTTATATTTGATCTACCCTCGTAATTTCCTATTAGATTTATATCAGCGATAAATTCTTTTGAAAGAAATGAACTTTATAAATCTAATTTATAAAGCTTTTTCTAATTTATAAAATTTATAAAGCTAGTCTAAGAATTAACTCTCTCTGTAGATGAAGCAGAACAAAATTACTTTTTTTAATTTAATCAAGAGGGTTTTTTTTATGTTAAAATTAATTTTCGATATTAATTTGCAAAAATAACTTTTCCATGTATTCTTTAAGTGCCTATAATAATTTAATAATTTTACAAGAATAAATTAAAAAATTAATGTATTGAAATTAATTCTGCGATAAAATCTTTTATTTATCAAAATGAATGTTATCATGTGTTATAAAATGAAAGTAATGTTATCAAAGAAAACATTTTTTTTTTAATTTTTGGTTTTGATAGGAGAGAATTTGTGTAATGTTTACATTGTTACAAATCGGTGTTTTTTTTTTTTTTTTTTTTTTTTTTTTGTTAATTTGTTTGTTTGTTTGTTTAGCGTTGTAAATATTTTCTGCAATTCTAGGGTGAAACCCCCAGTTATTAAAACCTAACCAGTGACTGACACTTGAGCAAAAATCTAACTCAAATAAGCATTTTGTTGTAAAATTCTGCAAAGTAATGTCATATAGTGGTAAATGAGACACTTATTCTTATTTTGAAGTCAATTCATTCACCACTAGAGTGTCAAGAACATATTCAATAAGGAAGGAACTTTTGAGAATGCAAAAAGTGCCATTTTGAAGCAACCATCTTATTTCTCAAATTAAAGAAGTGTTTTTCTAATCTATTTGTAATGCAACCATCCTAAACTTTAAGAAGAAAGTTATATTTGTAGAAATTAGTTTAAAGATGCATATGATATATTAAGGCCATGATTTAGGGTTTATAGTTATTTAATTTAGCTTAATAAGGGGGGGGGGGGGTGTGCCAGTTGGTTCCTAGAATTTCATTTCACCAGTCTCTGACAAAGATGTTAGTTATTGGTTATATTAAAGAAAGTTGAAATATATTATTTGAACTGTTTAAAAATGCATAATAATCGATTAAATTTATCTTGTAGTAAACATCATCAAAATTTAAGTTGTTTTACCAGTGTCTGACACCAGATGTCAGTTACTGGTTCATAAATGTCAGTTATTGGATATCTGCAGTACTAAATATTACTGCTATATACTCTTATTATATACTCTGCATTACTAATAATGCCGTACAGCTTAGTAAATCCCACTTTTTACAATACATATTAATATATTTTGTTTTAATAATAAATAATAAAGTTTTTTTAAAGCATTTTAATCTTTTAAAATAACGTGTCATTCACTGGTTCACTTTGTGTCAGTTATTGGTGTTTGAAAATAGGGATGGTGTCAGTTACTGGAGTTTTTGATCATATTTATGAATAAAATTAATTTTTAATAATAAAATGTATAATTTTTCAAAATTTTGTCAACAATAATTTTTAATATACCTCTACTATCCTTTCAAAAACAAAGGTAAGTATAAAATATATTTAAGGTATCTGACTACGTTTAAAAAGTGGTTTTCGACCAATATTGTCAAAATGGCTTTATTACATTTTATTAAAGGTCAACTTTTTACCTTTCCAAAACTATATTTATTTTTATTGTATGACAAATAGAACTGGAGTTGTAGCGGTTTTTAAACTACTCAACAACTGTCACTCAAACCGGAAGTACTGTTTAAAGGACCGGAAGTACTATTTAAATTTACTAACTAGGAGGGGGGAAGCAAAACTATGGCCTTCTAGAAATAAACAAAGGCTCAGTACTTAAAAAAAAGAGTTTTGCTCATAAAAACAATGAAGTTTTGATGCATATTACTCTGTAAATCCTTGTAGTAAAACATAAATCTCAACTTTAAATGCATTTTTTGGAAAATGTAATTTTTGGTGAAAATTCTATACGCAAAACATGATTTCTCAAAAAGTTTTTAGAATATCACTATGAAATTTAAAATGCATGTTGGCTATACTATTGTGAAGGCAATGAACTACAGATTTAATTTTAAAATAATTTTTTTTTGTTTTATGGATGTTTTGGTGGAAAGACATCGATGAATTTTAAGAAAATCAGCATGTAAAAAGGTGCTATATGCTATACGTTTTGAAACATTTAAAATATATCTTAGATTTTAGTTCATTGCCTTCACCAATGCCATAAGTATGAAGTGTAAAAAGGAAATTAAGATACATACAATATATTTTTCTGTAGCGTGTTTTGCGTATTGGGCCAAATTTCACTAAATTTTACCACAAAATCCCCCATTTAACAAACTTTTATCAATGAATAAAATATTTTTTACCCTTTTCCACAGTTTCTAGTCACAATCTTAATAAAAATAAGTTAAAAAAATAATTAAATGGCTCTTTTGGAAAAAATTGCTCCGTACGTAGTCAGGCACCTATAACTTTTTGTAATAGTGATTTGAATAAGAAATAATCCTTAAATTGTCAATTACTGAGAGTTTCATCCTAGTATTAAATCAAATTTAGTTGAACAGCAGTCATAATAAAGAAAGACGAATTCGTAGAGAAAAATTCATCGCGTGATAACTTAAAATGATCGAAAAAACATGAACAAATTAAGCACAATTTTGTAAACTAGTGGTCCTTTTCTACAAAATTAATTTGTTATATAAATATAAAGAACTTTTTTCCACATTTTTTGAAAAACAGGGCGTATAAAAGTCGCGATAACTTGGATTTGTACTGCTGCTTGTCTACACTCTAACTTTGATAAAATTCCTACACTACTCTAAAGCGGCCTGTGGATTTTATTTTTTTTCCAAGATTCTGAATACTTTCATTGAATTTTTATTTAGCTGACATTTGTACTTTGCTTACCAAAATTATATTTTAAATTCAAATAATTTTGGTTTGATCCAGAAATGATTCGATAAACTGCATTATTTACTAAAGGTTCTTCCATTCAATTTATTTTATTTTATTTTGCGTATAATTTTTGCTTTCTTTTTTTTTTAAATATACTCTACTAGAAATATTGTAAGTCAAACATATTTTGGTTTAGACTTCATTAAATTTCTGAAATATATTAACGAATATGCACATATATTTATTTATAACGCCCATCATATTTTTCTATATCAAAACCATTTTAATATATTATACAATAAGTTGCTTAAAAAAGATCTATTGATTAAAATTACTTGTTAAAATATTTTGTATTTGCTGCAGTGTATTTTGTTTCATAAAGCTATAAATTTAATAGATTTAAATAACGTTGAATGTGCGCAATATTTGATAAGGAGATAACAATTATTCTTTCATGTTTCTCTTTTAAAATTTTATAACTGTTATAAACACTTAATGCTCAAATCATTAGTGCTGTAATTTAAATCTATGTTATGATAGATAATCCCGACTAATTATAACGGTTAAGAGATATGAAAAGTTTAAATTCTTATTTAAGGGTTAGTAAAACTGGATAAATCCTGTTTAAAACAGAAATAAAAGTATCGCGTTTTAAATTACATAATTTTTAGTATTATATCAGTGGCGAGACGGGAGGTTTCGTGATGGTCATCGCTAGTTCACAACCTTCCAGCGCCGCACTCATTACCGGCGAAAATGATTGTAAGGGGTTTTTGTGATTAAATTTTGTAAAATAAAAAAAACATAAATTTAACAACTTTTATTTTATTTTCCTAAAATTAACATGAATATTGCAATCTACAATTCTTTTTTATATACTTGCATTTCATTTATAAATGTAATCCAGGGTTCGCGTTTTTGTGGCAAATTTCTCAATTACAAGATTATAAAAAAATTTCTTCTCTCTCAGTAGCTCCAACATTTCTTTTTCAATTTATAACAAAGAAAGATTATTCATACGATCTTCAGTTTGGGTGGATCTTTTACAGGTATGGATTTTTTTTAAAGCCGAGAAATTCCTTTCAACTGATGCAGTCGTCGCCGGTATCGTTGCAATTAGTCTTGCAAACAAAAAGATCTGTTTAAAAAGTTGATGTAAATTTTTTTCTTTCAAAAATTTAATTAATTCATGAAAGGATTTTCCTCGAAAAGCAGAAGTACGGTAAAATATGTTTATATCGCTCTTGAGCTCACATAGATCGAAAATGTTTGGGTAAATTAACCCTAAGTCGCTTAAACTCGCTATAAGTGACACAGGAAAATTTTCCTTCAAAGAAAATTTCTTGAATTTTCTCGGGTTTAATATTTCAAAAATGCTAAAATTTTAAGAGAAGAAAATCAAGCAGTTAAATGGCTTGTTAAGTTGTCGATAACGGAGAAATATAGTCTGTGATGTCGTTTTTGTAATGAAACATCTGAATCTTCGCGTTGTTTGTTTCTTAGTGGAATTGGTAAGCCCGTGATCGAGACAGTGTTTTCCCAAATCATTTCAAAGCCAACAGTTTCACAATTAGCACATTTATCCTCTTCTGAAATGATTTTATTCACTTTTAAATATACACTGAAAACACTTTTTATTTTGCTTAAAAGACGTCAACATAAACCTTAAAGATGTTAAAATTTAAAATTTACATGTTTCGATATGTTCATGAAATCGCCATCAGAATATATACAAACAACAAATACAATGTACATAAAAAACGAGAGATTAAATTAATTAAAAATTAAAAACCAGAGAGTCTGAACAGTCACTATGTGAAAGAATGTACAACGCCCTCTATACTTTTAATTTTAACACCGCTCTTAGATTCATCTACAGACCGCATCCCACTATTATAGCGGTGTTAAAATTAAAAGTATAGAGGGCGTTGTACCTTCTTTCACATAGTGACTGTTCAGACTCTCTGGTTTTTAATTTTTAATTAATTTAATCTCTCGTTTTTTATGTACATCGTATTTGTCGTTTGTATATATTCTGATGACGATTTGATGAACATATCGAAACATGTAAATTTTAAATTTTAACATCTTTAAGGTTTATGTTGACGTCTTTTAAGCAAAATAAAAAGTGTTGTTAGTGTATATTTAAAAGTTAATTCTAATGGACGTATTTTGACTCTCCACTTTATTTGAAATATAATAACAGTTGAATGATTTTATTCAATAATTTGTTTTCGCATTCGTTACGTTACAATTTTTTTAACACCTTGCCTGAAATTTACCATACATTGATGGAAATCTTTTACGTAATTGAGGCATTCCAAAATATCTATATTTTCCGTCTGCAAAATTCGAAACAATACATCAGATTGGGAAAATAAAGGCGAAAATATATGTAATAAAAAAACTGTTCAGAAAAATCCATCACAAAATTCCTTTTCATAAAACAAGGTCTCTTCACAAAATTCCATTTCATAAAACATACTCTTCATCAATTTTTGTTTTGTAAGCTTTTAAAATATGTAATTTGCAAACAAAACAAATTCGCCAGAAAGGAAAACTTTAGCAGAAGGACTTAACGAAATTATTATTAATATATGCTTGGTTTGAATTTGAAAACTGAATTTCATCTTTTGTTACAAAATGTTATTTTCCCCAAAAATATAATAAATTTCACAAAAAGAACTTTTACTTTGCACAAAATGGGCCCCCAAGAAAAAACCCTGGATCGACCCGGACACTTGTACTTTTAAAATTATTAATGTAAAAGTAATTTTTCCAAAAGCTGAAAAAAATTCGGACAAGAAAGGTTTAAATAACAGGAACAGTAAATAAATAATTCATAAAATTATTGCATTAATGTACCCACAGCATATTAAATGTGATAATTTTGAGAACACATTTAAATAATGAAGCGAAAATTACTAAATTGTTCGATCAATCTATTTATAGTGTTTAAACAATGCAAAGGCAAAATTCCGTAAATTACTCATTCATTTTAATTTAATAGCATTATTTAAGGATAAAATACCGTAATTTGTAGTACTTAACAAAATAGAATTCTTTTAGAATAATTCAAAAAGGAAATAAACGTAAAAATGAAATGCACGTACGTATTTTTCTCTAAAAACCCGAAGAATGTATTCAGTAAAATTAGCGATGATAAGCCTCAATATTTCTCGGAAACTGGGAAATACTTCCATAGCCTGATTGGTCATGGGGGACTCAGAATATGAGTGCACAAGCAAAAGCAGATTCGGAAAACTGGGCGAATCCTTGTAGGCTACGATCCAGTTTAGCGTTGGAAAAAGGAAGCCGCCTCATTTGAAAAAAAAATAAAAAAATAGATGAGACCACTAAATATTTAATTATAAGAAAAAGGGGAATTGGAAAAGGGATTTACAGTATTATCACGCCGCCTTATACACAGAAAATGAAAAAAAAAAGTAAAAGACATTTAAAAATATGCTCACATAGATTTAAAGCGTTCTATGTTGTCATTATCTTTCTCTTGACATCGCCGAATCTAATGATGACCAGAGGCTTCGCCACTGTATTATATGTGAATTTCAGTTAAAATGTAATAGAGATAAAATGTGAAACGAGGTCTTAAAAATTGTACAACAAAATTTTTTTTTAAAAAATCTTTCATGAAGCAAAGTTTTAATTTAACATTATTTCGCATAAAGAAAATAAAAGTAGATTATTATTTATTACTTATCTATTGTATTTATTTTCTTTTATTTGAAGAAACTTTAAGAATTTTCTCTTTGAAATGATTGTGTCTTCGGAAACTTTACGATATTAATAAAAGAATTATTTTTTAATATTTTATAAAATTATTTTATTTTAAATGCATGTTTTAGATGGAAATCTAAAATTTTATACATCTATTTTGTTTTTCTTAAGAGTTAGAGTGTGTTTTGCGATAAAAGATTAATTTTCAAACACTAAAAGGATAACAAACGTTCATCAAATGGATATATTATTATTATTATTTACTTATTTATTTTGAATGCTCAGTATAATTTTTATTGGAATCTGAGAAAATTTATGCTATGTATTTAAAAAATTGCATAAATGTACAGTGCAAACATTTTTTTATAAACTGGGGATAATTCTTGACTTCATCTACATTTTCATTTATTTATAGAACATACTCATTTTAAGAAATTTTTTAATATAATGCTAAACAAATCATAATTTTATAAAAAATCATATGCTGAACTTAAAAAAAGTAATAAAGTCATTGGAAAAATATTTAGCATTTTAAAAGCAATATTTTTGCCGTGAACAAGCACACTATAAATGTTGAAAAATAAAAGCTTTCTACCTAAAATATGGAAAATTTTCTTGTTAAATTCGTTTAATAAAATATTGCTTTGATAACTTTTATTAAAAAATAAAATCAAAGTTTTCATTGACAAAATCAGTTAAAATTTAACAAATTCTCTTAAATAAAAACTTACTTTCAAAAATATTTTATTATTTTACACTTGTCTATTATTTATGCTATTGTAATAATAGCTTAACACATTTCGAATATTTTTATCATCTAATATGATTACTAATAATAAAATTACATAGTGTTTATATTTCGAAAAGAATCATTCAAGTAGTTTTATTTCTGGTGATTTTGAGAGGCTTGTGAAGTCTTACAAATCAAAATAATCTTGATTCAACTATCATAAACCATGCAATGAATAGTTTGACTTCCATTCAAATTAATGTAAAGCATCTGCCATTCGAATATGATTTAGCAGTATCACATTTATTACATTTTTTTAATCGCATTTAGTTGTCTTTTGTTTCAAACAAACTCAATTAAGAAAATTTAACGATTTTCGATCATGTAATATTAACGATGCATGCTTAACTTAGTCTTACTTTTTTAAATTCCATATTCTTATGTATGATAATGTTTAGAATAGCTACGTTTCATTTACAAAAGAAAAAATACATGTAAAGGTTGGTAGAATAATGTTTAACTTGGCTACTTTTCTATTTTAAGCTAAAAAGCGATAAATAATCACGATAAATAATACCCTAGTGTACAGTTGGCTAAAAAAACGAAAACACTTCATATATTTTAATCACCAAATTATCCCAGAAAAAGCGGAAATAGTCATTTGACTGGAAATTTTGTCGTCTTTCAGTTTTTGTTTTATAAAAAAAAGCTTAGTCTTCCTAGTGAAATTGCACCAAATTTAGAATTTCTAATGTTAAATTTATTGTAATCGTCGCAAAACAGATTGCAGTATTTTTTTAAGAATAAGTCAAAAACTACTAAGCGAAATGAGCTGAAATTTTGGATTCGCATACTTGAAGCTTCTGGAAATCGATTTCAAAAAAATTATAGGTTACAATTCATAGTTTTCTCAAAAATTAATTTGGAAAAAAATATTTTGGAAACTAATTTTCAAAAAAAATATGAATAGTAATTATATATTTTTTTTAACAGAAATCAATTTTTAGGAGCTTCAAATATGCGAAACTTACAGCTGATTCCGACAAGTAATTTTTGATTTATGTTTAAAAAACTCCCCGCATTGTAA
Source organism: Maratus michaelseni (assembly GCA_963931845.1). NCBI lineage: Eukaryota > Metazoa > Arthropoda > Arachnida > Araneae > Salticidae > Maratus > Maratus michaelseni. The sequence continues at coordinate 281,884,361 of OZ007586.1, forward strand.
CCTGTTTTGCAACGACTACAAATTGACTACATTTGGAGTTCCAAACTTTAAACATTCATAATTCCTAAAATACTGGACCAAATGATTTCCCGTTTGGATATCCCCATGGTTCCCGTCCTAGGTAAAATTTACTGAAAGCCAAATGGGGTGTTAAAATTAGATGGTCGTATTAAAAATGTGTTCGGGGACTGTGTCAATATTGAGAAACACATTTTGAAAATTGCGTATAATATTGCGGATAAAGTTGTTAAAATAATGATATAATTAGAGTCTTATTACTGAAAAGGCACGGTAAGCGCGAACCTGTAAACTTTAAGAGGGGGGGGGGGCGAAAGTGACTGTTAAATGGAGCCTCTAATTTTCATTATTATTTCCGTACACTGCTTTTATAATATTTTTTTTTGAGAAAGTTTGCCTAATTCAAGAGAAAATCCATACAACTTCTCGAAAGTTCTATTATCGGACAGCAAAATCTGAATATGATCAACAGGCTCTAAACGAATCATATGCCATCTTCATGCTTTGATTAGAAACTGTCCGGGTAACTGAACATACAACTATGTATGTTACAAATATAGTATATTTTCATACAGGTTGCATAAAAAAAAATTAACGGAAATTATTTTTTTCTAAGCCAATCCCGGGAATAATATTTTCAGCATTGATGAGTTTCCGTGTAATATGTAGAATTTAGAAAACTTTCCCCAAATGAAATGGAGCCCCGAACTGATACTGTTTTTCCCCTAACTTCAGAAGTTAACCGGGCCCTTCATATAACAATAATTTATTAACGAGGGTAACTGTACTCATAAATAAATCCATAAATATATCCTTTATTTGCTATATTCAGTATGCATGAAATAGCCGAAAATATATTTTTGACTTTACGTATACTCCCTATAAAAATCCTCGTTTTTAGATATCTAATGATAAATTGACAGCTAATGGCGAAAAAAAAATTATATTGTGTGGTTTTCGACCACCTAATACGACCACCGGATACTAAATGTGACGAAAAAATATATATATGTTTCTATTTATGAATTTTTAAATATCGCATTTTCAATTAAGAATTAATATTGCAAAAACATATTTATATAAAATATGCATGCGTATTATGTTCGAGTTTCAGCGATAGATAGTTTATCGTATAAAACTTTTAGACTGGTGTACTAAACTGAATCTCATAATTTTGCTGTAACACTATAATAAAAATATTGTTAACACTTAAAATGGTATTATACACTAAATTAACACTTGGTTTATCTTCTGTTATAGATACTAAAGTAACATCATGATTATATTTTAATAAAAGATTCATTCAATACAGGAACAGGCAAATTGTATATATATATATATATATATATATATATATATATATATATATATATATATTAATACGAAAAAAAAATGTACAAAATAAATTTATGAAAATTTACAAATTATAATGCTTGAGAAGAAATCTATAGTACTCATGGTTTGAAATACATTGACATACTATCCGGGTAGATCAGCTATCTCTATCTTAAATAGTGCGGTTATCCGTTCCATAATAATATTCTGTATACACTTTGCGTACCAGTACCAATATCTAAAGGTTCGCGCACCAGAACTGGTACGCGTTCTACAGTTTGGAGGTACTCTGGTATAAAAGAAAAAGTAATGAAAATTTTGAGCTTGTAAGTATATAAAATACAGAAATTATTGGCTGATTCGTTTTTCAGTAATTTATATCTCACATATGTTATCATTCAAAATTAATGCCAATTTCTATTTTCACATTTTTTGGCATGATGAAGTTAAATATGCTATAAAATTATGGTGTTGTTTTGAACTGTTAAAAGTTAGGTTCGATTTTAATGTGTTGATGATCTCTTATGAAAAAATAAACCTCATACTTCGTATAAAGAACTCTTCGTATAAAGAACTTTATACGAATTAAAACAGTACTTTTTTTTTTCTTGCATCAATTAGAATGTAAGTTATAACCATCGTTTGTATTTTTTTCGTACGTACTAATAGAATTATGCATTATAGTATCGATACATATGTAACATTTTATGAAACACTGAAAAAATTTGTCAAACATATTGCATTTCCTGCGCAGTACTAATATGTTTGAACACAAGAACTCATTGTAACAAAATAAACAATATACAATTTTGAAGAACTTTATACGAATTAAAACGGTACTATTCTTTTTTCCTTGCATTAATTAGATATACAGGATGGCCATAATTAAAGTATAGGTGTTTAGAGCTCAATTATAAAGAATGCATTGGGGCAAATGCAACACCATTTCGAAAAATACTATTTAGATAATGAGGGATCTATTTATAAAAAAAAAAAAAAAAAAAAAAAGATAATTTACATTTTTGTCACCAGGGGCAAAAATGGCGCTCCAAGCTGATTTTGGACAGTAAAATAAACATAAAAACTAAAAAAAGAGAAACGTTTTACATGATTGACTAATATTTATCAGACATTTTAACGTAGAAATATTTTTTAGTAGTTACATTTCATTTTTTACCTTTATTTGGTTTTTTTTTTTAATGTTGCATTTTAGGGTTCGTACTTAAAAATTAAAAACGGAACCATTATAAGATCACTCGTGTGTCTGTCTGTCCGTTTGTCAGAGCCGTTTTTCTCGTAAACTATAGAACGTGAAAATTTCAAAGTTGGGAGAGTTATAAAGGTTATTGACCCACATATTTATCGATTATTAGCCATTCACAAATATTTTAGGGGAAATTTAGGGGTGCTAATTAAGCTACTTGAAAAAAAAAAATTATCTTTTAGTATATCGTGTGAAAGATCCGTAACACCGAAGTCAAAAATATATTTGTTTTAATTTTATGTGTTATATTTTCAGAGATATCGTCTAAAATGCACTGCAAAATTATGTCGTCCCCATCGCGTTCTATTTCCGAATCTACTGAAACTAAAATTATGAAAAAATTAGGGGTAGTAGGAGTTTATTTAAACCTTGCAAGAAACCTACAGCTATTATTTTAGGTCACATAGTTTCGAAAAAATCGTATTTCTCCGTTACAGGCAAACTTTAATTTGCGGACGCTCAGTAGGGCTGTTGACGGACGCTCGATGTTCCTATCAACGCGGAATCATCCAAGGATTTTTGCTAATGATTTTCGAAAAAAATGTGTCGTAATTAGCAAAGATATTAATTAAAACATATCTAGAAACCGCGGCACGGACCATGGCGACGTTGCAACTTGGCGAACTCCCTTCGAAGCGCCCTTGACACAATGCCAAGTTTAAACTTTGTACGAGATCTTTGTTTTTGGTAAGGCGAATCATAGTGATTAATAGTCAACGTTTTTCATTCCAATTGAATTAAATTATTGAAGGCAATTATTTAAAAATAATTCATAGAATAATTCCAAGACATTAAAAGTCAGTAGTTTTGAGACAACAATCGCTTATAACTCAATACGTTATTCATTTATAATGAAAAAACTTTTCGATTACAAATCACTTCAATAATCATGCCTACAAGTATCATGCTTTTATGTTTAAAAATAAGTCTGAAAGTTTCTCGCGTTTTTTTTTTCATCGCTTTAAAATTATCTTGTTACGTCAAATATGACTGACAGATGACTTTTTGTCAGCAACTCTGCGACCTCTTTTCGAAGCGTGGTTGGCACTCAGCCAAGTTTAAACTTTGTACAAGGTTTTTGTCTTAGAATAAGAAATATTGATCGTTTTTCATTTCAATAGAATTTAATTTTAACATGCGGTACTGTTTTACATATAGGAGTATATTTTCTTTGAACAGTTCTGATACTTTGTTCATCTACTTTTTTTATTAAGATTACTTTTTCCAAATGTTTTGCGTTCTATCATATTTCTATCACTTAGACATTACTAGGTATGTCGAGGTATGTCAAAATTTAATTATCTTAGGTGATTTCAATGTCAACTTCAGAAACAAAACTAGAAATGAACTTTTGGAATATATTTTAACTCTTGGTCTAAGTCATTCAAAAATCTACTACCAGGAAAAACACAATTATTGACAATGGATTCAGCAACATCGCAATGTGGCGTTATTCATTCATTTTTTTAGCCTTCATAAACGAAGTTGGATAAGTGTTAAAGAAAGTCATACAGAATAGCGATATTTGTTACTATTTAGGCTTCATATATCTCTGAATGTTCATTATATCCATCTACTAGCTAACCCGCCCGGCGTTGCCCGGGCCCGAGATAATTACAATCTCAGAGAAAGGCGATAACCCCCTCCCTCCCCATACCCGCAAATATAATGAATAATTTGTTCAAGAGAACCACCGTCACCTACATTAACGCGATCATTAAAAAAAGAATTACATTTTTCTTCTAATTTGAACATAACGAAGACGCTACGCTAAAATAGCCGGCAGATGACACCCCTTCCCGACCTCAATTTCAAATCTATATCTTAATTAGTTACCTAAATTTTTGTTCATTAGTAAAAATTGGCAATTATTTCCTTTCATTTTCGCGAACTAAATGGAGGGTTCGGCCCGAGAAACAGAGCTCTTTGTAGTTCAGTTTTTAATGAAAGCAGATCCCTGTCTGAAACTTTTTCGTATCGTTTTCACTGGCGCCGGCAGATTTTTGGCAGTTTTTTGCGTAAATAAAAAAAAATTACCAACCGAATTGTTCAAAAATCACATATTCAGATACAGAATATTTTTTTTACATATGCTCAGAAATTTTCAAATTGATATCTCAATTAGTTTTCTTAAAATTCGCTAATTAGTAAAATAATTTCGAATTTGTTCATTTCCGCTTGCAAATCCAACGCGCCAGTTCGTTTCTTTCGCCATTTTGATTTAAAAGATGACATTTTAGAAGCGATGGTTAATGAGATTCTAATTAATATCTAGGCTAATTATCAAAATATTAAAATTCTGAGGCTCAGGTGCACATGGCCAGACCTTGGACTATCCACACCTAAATTTCCAGACTTCTAGGTGGGCTAGATTTTGCTGGCCATCGCCAACAGACACACACACACAGACACACACACGGACACACACATAGAGCGAAACTTTCTTTTATTAATATAGATATAAAATATTAATATTAATAAATTTGCAATAGAAAGTTTCAAGAATTCTCGCTAAACTATCCGCAGCTCAAGCAAGAACTTAAGAATTGCCAATCTGTAGTGACAAAATTGCCTGTTACAATCTCAGTAATTAAAGTAGAAATTAAAGTGTTCTAATTTTTTATTTAATGTTTTTAAAAAAAAATCTTATTATCCAAATTTTTATGAGTATTAAAAAAAATGTTTCCTAAGCATGGGTATAATTTTTGTGTGAAAATATTAATATTTAGCTGAAAAAAAAAAAAAAAAAAAAAAGTAATTCACATGAAACATTCGACTTTCATCCAAAGATTTCTAACGAAAAAGTCCCTCTAAAATGTTTCAAATAGATGGTGATGGCACTCGAGTAGGACAGTTGTATCAGTTCTTCTGCGTTAATGACACTTTCAGTTTCGCGTCAGCAGATGGCGCTACGTGTGCACGGTTGTATGTTTGTAACGGCAGAGCCGTGCGACCACTATTTCCTTAGAAATCCTTATTTTTGCATCGCTACTCTGGTTTATTTAATTACTTCTGTGAAGAATCGATGCAACCAACCAGCGAACCAACCAACCCAAGAGAATAAAAGCGTATTTTTAATGCGAGTGCTTTGTGCATTTTAATTAATATTTCAGAAAGTAATTAAAATATTAAAAATCTGAAGTAATGTTGCATCAGGAGAGGGTTTGGACTACCTAAATCTAAATTTCCAGCCTTCTAGGTGGGCTAAATTTTCCTAGCCATCGCCAACAGACACACACACAGACACACACACAGAGCGAAACTTTCTTTTATTAGTATAGATACTTTGCTAGTAGATATAGCTATACCCAACCCTACGTTGTATAGTTTTTAACAAAGTCTTTTTATTCTTTTAGCAACGAATTTTTGTATACTATTGCAGTTAGTAATTAATAAATTTAATGTACGGAACCCTTTGAGCGCGAGTAATACTCGCACTTGGCCTATTCATTTAAGTTTATGCCCGGTTTTCTGCTCAAAATCAGAGATCCTACATTAGAGAGAGATTGGACATTGACGAAATGTCCGCCATGTAAGTTGCAAAGCAGATGGAACGCAGTAGAACGGAATGTATTTTCATGACTCTCTGAAGGCATATAAAACGAATTTTCCATGATTTTAATACAATAAAAAGTGTTAGACGGTTATGAAAATACATTGCGTTCTACTACGTTCCACCTGCTTTGGAACTTACATGGCGGATATTTCGTCAATGTCCAATCGGGTTTTTTTTTCTCTCTAATGTTAGGATCTCTTACTCAAAATCATCCTGCAGCACCACTTTTACCCCTGGTGCCAACTATGTTTTCTCTACAAATCGACTCTCCATGTTCTAAATAGTATGTATACAAAACGGTGGTACGTTTGCCCCATTACATTCTTTTATAATTGAGCTCTAAACACCTTTTAATCTTGGCCACCTTGTTTATTAAAGATAATTAATTAATTAGATATATATTATACTATAGTCACATCATCTTTCTTTTTTTTTCTTTTTTGAAATATTATACAAGAGAATAATCTTACAGAAACACTCTTATTTTCACTATTTTTGTATTGTATATCTTAAATCTTCGGAATCTATCCTCTTGACATAAGTTTTTTATTAAATTAATGAAACGCACAATTCCACGCATTCATAGTAAAGAACAAACGGAGATACAACTTGTGAAATTCATTTTTCTAGCACAGCCAAGTGTAGTACTTTTAATATTTAGTGTTTCTTCGTTTACTTCTTTTTTTTATTAGCTTATACGTTTATTTGCTCATTATCTATACCTGACGTCACGAATGTCAGGCACTACATGTTTTTTTTTTTTTTTTTTTTTTTTTTTTTTTACAAGGAATCAAAAATTGCATTTATAATAACTAGCCTTTAATTCGTTGTTTCAAAACGAAGATATATGACTACATAAAATTTTGAATGTTCATCAAACTTTTTTTTTATTTTCTTTCTTTTATAGTGCAATAACTCGTTTTATTTAAGAAAACAAATTAATGACAAGTTAAAATTCAGTTTTGTTACACATTGGTTAACAGATTTTAATAAAACTAATTCTAATCGCTCGTTTTATTAAATAAGTTGTACATTTTTGTCTCTCATCTACAGTATTTTTTTATTTGATTAACTTTATTCATTTACTTATTGCAAACTTTAGTATAACTATTTACTCTACGAACCAGCAAAGAGTTTTCCCCTTTTTTTACATCGCGCAATTTTTTTTAAATTTAGCAAAAGAGAGAGTTTTTAATACTTTCTAACATAGTTGAAAAGTGTTTATGAATTCGGCTTGTCTGTCTGTCTGACCGTCCTCTAACTCGTTCAAATATACTTGGATTGACCTGTATTTTTACATGTTAAGGAGGTTCACTACAGAATGTTCGCAATTGAAAATTAAGTGTGTATAGAATTTATAGTTCGTTTACAGATACACACAACATAATTCCGTTATATTATGAGAAAAATCATTTGCTGTTTATTTAAATGATTTATTTAGATATCTCACTGTATCAAAAAAAAAAAAAAAAAAAAAAAAAATTCTTAATAATATTCCGTTAGTGTTGAAAAGTGTTTCATAATCTATGCCTGATGCATGATTTTAGACCTTGTTTAGTTATGTGTTCATTTTTACTGTATAAAACTATTTCTCTTCTTATAACAATCTTCTTCGCAAAAAGAAAATTATAACTTTTTGAATGAACGATTTTGTTTGTGTTTATGATGGAAAAAAAAAATTGGACACTAAGAATGTTAGAAAAAAATCAAAATTATTTTCTATTGGTCGGACACCTTCTCACAGAGTCGAAATTCAATTATTACACCTCAAATTTTTCAACATAAAAAAAAACTCTTATATAATTTTAATATTATAACAAGCGTAAAGAAGACTAAGAAGATCATAAAATTTCATATCATAATTACGAGACCTTGACATATTCGAGACTATTATTATCCTTATTACAAGCTGTACTCATAATTTGAATGGAGGTATGGTTAGGTTCACCCGCGTCAGGAACAGAACAGAAAGCGATTATAATAGACAAATAACAGGCGTAAATGATAGGTTAGATAATTTTGAAGTTTGAAAAAAAGAAAATTTCAAAATGAGAAAACTATTTCGGCACTTATTTAAATGAAAATTCTAGACATACAAATATGTGTCATGCATATAGTAAATAGCAATTTTCTATCATGGGACAAAGAATGTGCATTTGTTTCTTACAATTTTTTTTCGCCTAATGTACGATCTAGCCCATTTATAGAAAATTTTATTTTGCTAAAATGAACTATTCTTATAAATGGGATATTAGATAATCCAAGATTTCATTGTCATACATTTTTATCAATAATTTAAATTATTCAAGCATAAAATACTTCTAAATGTTTAATCTATTCAATTTTTTGAAATAATAAACTTTTATGGAAATAAAAAAATACCTTCAACATATTAAAATTATTCGAATATAATTTGACTTATTTTAACTAACAAATAAATTAAACAAGAAACATTTAAATCGTTAAAACATACATGGAAAATTAAATTATTTTAAAATTTCTGGGCCTTAATTTTTGAAGAAACTGTTTACTAAGTACATTCAGATGTTTGGTTTAGTCGAATGAGTGATCTTTGAACAAAAATAAATTGATTTTTGAATAGGATTTAACAGAGAGCCATTCAAGTTTATAAATGGGAACTTGCAGAATAAGTTCTAACACATTATTAGCGTCATCTTAGGATAGAAATTTTTCTGCGAACAAATAAATTAATTACATTAAAAAAGACGAAGAAACTGACATCAGTTAATAGCGGAAAATTGCACTTGGTGTAATAACAACGTACAACTTAATAAAAGATGACGTAAGTTTCATTACTGGTCATTCCTTTTTATATTCACCTCTGAGAAAAATTATAAGGGCACTAAAAAAAAGTAAAGAATCATAAATTTTATATCATTCTATGTATTAATAAACATCATATAATATGTATAAAAACTATCTTGCTCATTTATATTTTTTAAATTATAATTTAAAAAAAATATATATATGAAACACAAGAAAGGTTATTACAATTTTTAATGGTCATAATTTTAACGACACTGCTTAGATGTTGGAATTGGTACAAATTTAAAGAGAAATGTAACTAGCTTTATTTTGGTGACACTCAGCCCATACGATTCGATATGCTTGGAACAAGTTTGGATTTTAGGATGTGGCTATAGCTACCCAAGGATTGTAAATAGCTACCTCAAGATCTGTAACGCATGAATATTTCTTACTATTTACATAAACAAAAAGTTCACCATTGCACGCTATTAATTTTTTATAATGTTCGTATCGTGCAATCAAGGTGGCTAATCAAATACTGTCATATTATTATCATTGAACCAATTTTTCGTAACTTTTGAGGTACGGCACGATGCATTATCGTGTTGGAAAATGAATTTTTCCCCTACTAAAAGCAACTATATGCCAAAATTTGTGTTTATAAAATACGAGTGTACACTTTTAAGTTCATTTTATTAGAAGCAATACCTGGATTAGTCTTACCTTAAGTCGAAACAGCCCTCAAAACCATAACCTCCTTTATTTTGATGGCTTCAATTAACGTTTCTGTTCCTATACACATCATAAAAGTATTAACGTATAACTTGAAGCGGATGAAAAAAGCTTCAATATTAATGGACCTAAAGTTATAAGTTAATACTGGCACATTTGTGGAGGAATGAAAACGTTGCATGGAACCGTCTAAATAAAAGAGGATCAGTCATGGTTCGGGGTGCTGTGTCAGCTCAAGGTTGGACTTAGTATATTTTCTAAGGTTGTGAACTCAAGCGTGAATACATGTATTTTAGAAACACAAATTTTTGCATATGGTTGCTTTTAGAAGGTGAAAAATTCCTTTTCCAACAACATAATGCATTGTATCATGCCTCAAAAGCTACTAAAAAGTGGTTCAATGATAACAATATCCCATTATTAGATATTTTCAATATCGGTCGCACGATAAGAACATTATAAAAATGAATGCAGTGCAGTGGTGAACTTTTTTTTATGTAAATGGCAAACAATATCCATGCATTACAGATCTTCAGGAAGCTATTTACAATTCCTTGGCGGCTATACCCACCCACATCATAATTATCAAAACTTGTTCTAAGCATGTAGAATCGCATGGCTGAGTGTCTCGAAAATAAAGGTGGTTACATTTCTTATTAAAATTGTATCTGTTCAAACTTATAAGCAGTGTACTTGTAATTATGACCATTAAAAAATTGTACCAATTTATCTTATCTTATATATATTTTTTTTAAGTATTTCTTATATATATTTTTTTAAATATATATTATTTTTAATAAAAATGAGCGAGACACACACACACAGTTTTCGTTGGATTATAAATACATATTACATGATGTTTATTAATACCTAGAACTGTATAAAATGGATAACACTTTACCATTTTTTAGCGCCTTTATAATTTTGGTCTATGCATCTACATGCATAGTTTGAAAAATAGGAATAGAAAAAGTAACAGATCTGATACAAGTTTTAACTTCAGTTCTAAACGTTACAGAATAAAGTTGCTTGCGCTAAAGTTACTTAAGATTTTCTATATTTCTGTTACACTTTTGTTTTGTTTTGTTTTGTTTTTTTCGGGGGCAATCTACATATATATTTTTATTCAAATTTTGAATATTTCAATATGAACTCCAAATATTTTCTCTCTCATTCAATTTGTCATAGATTAATTAGTCTAAATATAAATTTTCAGTTGTCATTCCTGAAAAACAAGTTAAGTTAAGAATGAGCTAAACTTGGTTCTTTTTAAATAGTGAGAAACATATTTTAGCCCTTCATTCCCATAAATTAACTATTTGTGTTAAAATTCTGAAATTTTAAAAATAGAATCATTTTATACTCAATATATATATTTATTTATGCTCAATATATATAATTATATATATATATATATATATATATATATATATATATACCGAGTGAACCAAAAGTTCGTTAAAACTTTAAAAATTCAAAAAAAAGGAAGAAATTATGATAAATAAGTGCGGTTTGCAAGAAAGGGCTCACAAGGTAGGCGGATTTTTTTTTTAGCAACAAAAAAAATTTTAGTTAAAAATGTTACTGGTAGAGCGCGCTGACGACCCGAAACACAATGAACAGGACAACAGTAAGCTCCATCCATTTATTCTTGCAATAACAATTGTTCAATATGACCTCCAGACTACATTCTTCGTCTTCAGTCCTTTAGCCTTGCGAAATTTTTGCAACGCAACAGTTGCTGACTCTCCGTTCAAATAGAACAACTTCACCAACAACGCTCGATCGGGTAATGATAACATTCTGAAAGCGAATGAGAAATCCTCGTGTATCCCGGTCTTTTATTGCAGGATTAATCTGCATAATTCGCCTGAATCTCTCGCATGTTAGCGCCGTCAACAGGTGACTTTTTTAACTAAATATTTTTTGCTGCTAAAAAAATCCGACTACCTTGTGAGCCCTTTTTCGCAAACCGCTATTCTTTATCATAATTTCTTCCTTTTTTATGAATTTTTAAAGTTTTAACGAACTTTTGGTTCACCCAGTATATTAATTTTTTTAACTTGTAGTCATGTCCCTAATACCCAATGATGCCAAATGGAATCATCAAATTTTACAAAGTATATACCAAGCAATATTCTTTTAAAAATATTTATATACAATAGTTAAAATAAATTTTTTTAGCACAATAAAAAATTTGTGAACATTTATAAAACACTGATAAAGTCCATAAAAAAATCATAGTCATGCCTTTTTTTACGAAATGAGCATAATCTCATTGTAGAGATGTTTACCTCATTGCTCAGATTAGTGTTACAAGTGATTTCTGAGAAACAAAATTATTTATCAATAGAGAAATGTATGTAGGGACATTTTGTATCAGTTAGAGGTTTCGGGTGTAGAGAAAAAAATAATGAATGTGATGATACCATTTGGACTCACGAGGAATGAAAGGGTTAAAAGTTTCATAAGAAGGTTTTTATAACTATTAAAACAGTGACATAGTCAATGCTTTTTTAGCAAGAGTAAATTTTCTTACGTTGAAATCTATAAATATACCGTATTTTCCAATATTTAGCATACCTAAAATATCAAAAAAATTATTTTCAATTTTAACACAAATCCTTAGCGTTGCCATTTTTTCTTATTTTCTCACAAGATGACAACCAAAAGTCAGAATGAAAAAAAAAAACTTATTTTGTGGAGTGTCGACCATCTTGATTCTAATGAAGAATGGAAATTTGTTAAGCATCGGCCAGTTTTGGATACACTGCTATAGAAGGGGTGCTTTTACGGAGGATTTTGGAAGGGAAAGCGATCCGAATTATAGTTATCGTACAAGGAAAACCCTGAAAACCTTGCATAGTAATCTCGCTCAGACCGCGTTGGTATAGAACCTGCGAACATCGGCCCAATCTCCCCATTTTGTGACCAGCCTGCTAAATGTTTTTGAAAGAGTTAAAATTCGTATATTTCAAAACCAATTGCATCGTCTCAGCTTTAAATAGGCATTTTTTGTGAATCGGTACATCTGAAATCGAACTCTAGGGATTCGTCGCCATAAGGAAGAAAAAATCAACCGCAAAAACGACCGTTTTTTGAAAAAAAAAAATTTTCAAAGTTTCAACAATAATATTTTTTCGAACTGATTGGGGCGTTTAAGTACGAAATTTAAGAATATGTCTTCCGTTTGACCGTATTCCGAACGGTTCGGCCGATGGGCGTTAAAACAAACAGGCAAAAATAACAGCAATTGGTTCTTCACTGCTAGCTGCTGCGAAAAACAGGTTCTGGGAATATGCGCACCTCCGTCGATTTCCAAAAGAAGATCCCTTTTCTATGAGTTTTTAATTAATTTCTCGGCTAATTACAGACCGATTTCTTCGAAAGTTGAAACACCTGATTTCTCGGGGTTTTCCGCCTCGATCTGTACCTTCCGCGCCGCTCAACTCTTCTGCTGCGCTCGGGTACAGACAGACAGACACACAGGCAGAGGTTTACGAGCGTTAATAGAATAGAAGTGATGACCCCTTATGGCGAAATTAACTATTATTTTTAAAAAATACCACGAATTTAAACGGTATTCTTCAACTTTTTCTTAAATAAATTATAACTAAATTTAGTGATTGAATTTGTGTGTCTGCATTTTGTACATTTGTAGCCAGTTCATAAGCATGCTTTATGCAACTACATCCAAATTAATTATATGCAGACTGAAGACTTTTTTGGGGCTGATGTCAAAAATATTCATAAACTTTGTGCAATTATTTACCAGAATTATTGCATTTTACTAAATACAAAGAATAATTGGCGTTTTACGCAATCGGTCATATGCTAATATTACTTACATATAATCCAATCACTCGATAAACATTTTTATAATAAAAAATAATAGCTGGCTATATAAAAAATATTAAGGGCACTCGGTACCCTTCATCCCAGGCAGCACATCTTTATGAACACATGTGGTCAAAAGTGGGGCCCATATGAACCCACATGGGCTCATAGTTATGTGGTACCTAGGATTTCTCGAAAAAGGACGAAATTATCAAATTTCCAACTTTTTGCTTATAATGAATTTAGTCCTTCGTAGTATATTCTCACGAAGGGACGTAAAGATACGATAATTAAAAATATGCGAAATGGTCTTTTTACTCCAAAAATTTTCCTTTAAATGATTCAGAGTTGCAATCTTTAAATTCATTTTTTCCAGTTTCAGTTTTTTCAATAGTATGTTCAACAAATATTTTTCTATTCACTCGCTACTTTTTCGGGCTATCCTTAAGGAGCTTTAAATAAAACTAAGCACTGGATTTTCTTTAATATAAATAATTTATTTAAACAAAAGTAAGAATGTTAAATAAATAGTCATTTCTACTATATATTTTACATGCCATGACATTATTATTTTTTTTATAAAACTAATTAACCATTTGAAAATATGATCCGTACAGTTATAGAACACACTTCTAAGAAAAGTGTTCAACAAAAGATATTTCAAAATGCTCAAAATTGTATTAGAAATGTGGTTTTAAAATTCCCTTATTTATTATTATTATTATTATTATTATTATTCAAATTTTACTTCAAAATTGCGTTTTTGCTTGATTAAATCGTTTTCTTTCATAAAACTATTTATTAATATTTCAATAAGATATTATAAAAAATAATTTTGAAAAATTCATATGATATCGAGTCCTCTTAACGCAAAAACAAACATCGGTCTCTATAAAAAAATTTTTAGGCATGAATATACTAAAAAGTGATAAAAGTTTACCTGAAAATACTTGAGAGCAAATGAAAAGGGCTGCGTTTGGTGGAAGCACTGGAAAGACTGGATTCTAAAACTACTAATTCTTTTTTTGATTCCAACATCATTAGAAAAATATTCCTGCAAAGAAATTTCGAACAGTTACTCATTTCATCATAGAAATATTAATATAAAAATCTTCTATAAAGAAATTTTCTTTGCTCTTTAAAAAGTTCTAATAAATTTGCGATCAAAATATCCTGAATTCAGTAATTTAAAAATATAAATAGTCAAATAAAAACTTACAAATCATTTATCAAAAGTTCGACTATAAGTACTTTTTCTAATAACTTAAGTAAAAAGTTTTACGTTGAGTTATTAGTAAAATCTATATAGGAAACGCAATTGTTTGCTTTGTACTTTACAAACACTGTGCACAATCTTAAGAGAACTTTATGAAAGAAAATTGTGTATATTCTTCTCTGGGAAAAGCGAGAAACTTTACCCCATGAATAATATAATCTCATCAGAAATTATTCTAGTGTGGAGTCATCCCTGAACATTTCGAACGCTGATCTCAAGACTTTTAAATAAATCACACGCTATCACCGTTTTTTAACCTACTTTTAAAGAGTGAAAAACCAATCAATACATCTATAAATAATAAAAATGTACTTATTTTGAAGAGATATAAAAAATAATAATCAATTAATCAAATAAATGTAATATCTGAACTAGAAAAAATGCAGGTTCGCCTTGGAGCTCACGAGCTTGTCTGTTTTCTGACAACAAAGAGGGAAAAGCAGGCCAGATACCAACCTCTCCCCCCCCCCTCTCCTTCCTCCAGAAAAATATCCTAAATGCCAGATAAACGCATCATCTCGCAAAGTAAATGCTTCATTCCATAGTCTAACATAAAATCCTAACTGATGTAAAAAAAAAAACATAAATCATATTTTGTGTCTCTCTGAATTAACATTACAACCATCCCCCCCCCCCTCTCCCGCAAATTCCATTGTTCATATATGTCTATGCTAATAAAAGAAAGATGTTTGTCTCTCTCTCTCTCTGTGTGTGTGTGTGTTGGAAATGGTTAAGGAAATCTACCGCACGTGGAAGTCTGAAAATTTGGATGAAGATAGACGAAAGCAGGTCCAAATGCACCTGAGGCTCAGATTTGTCATTTTTGATAAATAGCTGAGATATTAATTAAAAACCATAATGAACATTAAAAAATGGCACGCTGTTACAGTTGTCTGGCCTAAAACCGCATTTCAAAATTTCTTCAAGCAGAGAAGGAGGAAGCGGGGAAAACGTTCCGTTGTTTCGTATTTTCAAACTGCTGCTTTCGCTCTGCACTTCGAAAAACGAAAAAAAAAATCCACTTATTGCTCGTACCTTTGCCGTCCTAACAATGTCTTTCCTTCTTTCTTTCTTTCTTTTTTTTAATAGTAATATTTATTTTTTCAAAAAAATATATATTATCCGAACATTATTTATTTATTTTTTAACTTCCGCATATTAACAAGTCCGCATCCGTTCTCCTAATCGAAATACTAAAAAGTAAAAAAAATACCCATTTATTGCTGGTACCTTTTCCTTTCTAACGATGTTTTTGTTTAAAAAAAAAAAGTATTAATACTTACCGTTAAAAAAAAAAAAAATTAAATGCCGATTTGGTGTTTTCCGTTTATTCTGCAATTTTTAAAAATCCGCATTCTATTTCCAAATATAATAAAAACAAACAATACACACTTATTGATGGTACTTTTCCCGTTCTAACAACGTATCTGGTTAAAACTATATGTATATTAATATTTACCGTTTAAAAAAAAAAAATCTGAATGCTGATTTCATTTTTTTTTTCTGCAGATTTAAAATTACGCATTCGCTTTCCAAAATGAAATACAACCCCCCCCCCCCCCCCAAAAAAAAAAAAAAAAAAAAAAAACCTTTTTTTTGCATTTCTGGTTCCAATGATGACTTGGTTAAAAAAAATATTAATATTTATTAAAAGTTATTTTCTGGAAGTACTTTCACAAATTCGCCAGACTTTTTTTTTTTCTCAGTACCTTTCCAGATATCATTTCGTGTGTAGCGTCAGAAACCGATCTTGCAATTTTATTGTATTCGCGTTTTAAAAGCGGGAGTGGGGGGGGGGGGGGGTGTTTAAAATTATTTAGATTTTCTCTGGGTGTTTTGGTCAGAATTGAAAGTTTGATATATCTAAATGTCTGAAATTAAATCGACAATCACTATAGCGGGAGCCCTTGTTCGTTTGGATAGATTTTCGTTTAAAATATAAAATCAAACAAATTCGAGGGCGTACGCTGCCAAAAGCAAATGAGGCCCCCAACATTAGGTTCGTTTGGAAAGATTTTCGTTTAAAAACATAAAATCCAAACAGGCCAGAGCGTGCGTTTCACGCTTAGTGTACGCTGCCGAAGGCAATGGGTCCCCAAATTCTAGGTTCGTTTGAATAAATTTTTATTTAAAAATATAAAATCATACAAATTTGAGGTTGTACGCTGCTGAAGGCCCCTAACTCCAGATTCGTTTGGATAAATTATTATTTAAAAATGTATAATAAGACAAATTCGAGGTTGGACGTTGTCGAAGGAAGTGGGGCCCTAACTCTATCTTCTTTTAAATAGATTTTCATTTAAAAATCTAAAATCATACAAAATCGAGGGTGTACGCTGCCGAAGGCAGTAAGGCCCCAACATTAGGTTCGTTTGAAAAGATTTCCTTTGACAAACATAAAATCGTTCAACACTGGTTTTAGATATATTTAAAGTTATTATCATGAACCCGGGCAACGCCGGGCGAATTAGCTAGTATATTAAACGAAAGATGTTTGTCTGTGTGTCTGTCTGTTAGCGATGGATAGGGAAATCTGTTGCACGCAGAGTTCTGCAATTTGATTCCGGATAGACGAAGACAGGTCCGAATACTCCTGAGGCTTTGTTTTAGATTTTTATTATTTTAAATTGAATGGAATGATTCGCGTATTTCCCCAATTCTTAAGTGGCTACTTCACTCAGGCGAAAACACCCGCTCGCTAATGGTAATCCTAAGGGGGAAATAACTGACGCTATCTCGTTCGCATTTCAATACTTTTATTTATTTATTTATTTTTTACTTTTATTATTATTATTATTATTATTATTATTATTATTATTATTATTTTGCATTGGATAGCTGAGGTCACTCTATGATGACTGAGGTCACTCTATGCACTTCTGGAAACTGAGTAGCAAGTGGACAATTTATCAATGATAGTTGTTCATAGCTGTGGTAATAACTAGGAGTTATAATTAAATTTAATAAATAATTTTAATAAAATTTGTGTACTGAATTGAAAAATTATATTGTTATACGGACTTTATCAAAAGCATAAGCATGTCAGATAATTAAGTTTTTTGCCTATTCCAAATTTCATATCAGGATATATTTATCTGTGTGTGTGTGTGTGAAAAACTAGTCACAACAAAAAATAAATAAATAAATAAAATAAAATAAATAATAAACAAGTATTTAGAAATATGGTAGTTTATTTGTTAAGCACCTGTATAGAAATATTTTCAATATGCATTGTAAGCCCTTTTTTCCTTAATTTTACGTTCAGATAATACAAGATAACAACATATCCTCAAAGCGTAAAAAGAAAAATATATAATTCAAATTTAATTGGGTGAAACTAGCTTATGATTGAATTAAAAATTTATATCTTTCGAAAAATTTAATTAATATTCAATATTATGGCGTAAGTTATTTTAATAGTCTAATTTTGTCCTATACTTCAAAACTCTTTTGATCATCACATCAGTGTGCAGGACAATTTTTTTACGGAAGACCATTTGATGACTTTCGTGATTTTTCCGTTATCGATTGACCAATTTTACTGCTATCCATTGTTGAATTTTATAATTTATCAACTATTGATTAGCGAATTTCATGATTTTTTCCATAAACGTTTGACGAATTGCGCAAAAAAGTTAAGAATATCGTTAAATTGTCTTGGGTAAAAAAAAAATTAATATTGTCAAATGCCTTCGAGAAAAAAGTTGCAAGTTGAAACGCCTGTGACCTCTTTTTCATGTTATGCATCTCTGAGGTCCATCCCCCCACTCCCCCCCCCTCAAGTGGGACACTTTTCTAAATTTTACACACACCCCTTATGTGATATATCGCTGGAAAAGTCCTTGACCGCTTATTCATGTTATGCATCTCCGGGGTCCATCCCGCCACTTTCCCTCCCTCTAAGGGAGGCACTTTTCTAAATTTTGTTGACACCCCTCATGTCATATATTGTTGGAAAGGTCTGTGACTGCTTAATCATATTATGCATCTCAGATGTCCATCTCCCCACTTTGCCCCCCCCCCCCTCAAAGGGTACTTTCTAAATTTTGCACACAACCCTCATGTTATATATCATTGGAAAGGTCTGTGACCACTTAATCATATTATGCATCTCCGATGTCCATCTCCCCACTTTGCCCCCGCCCCCAAGGGATACTTTCTAAATTTTGTTGACACCCCTCATGTCATATATTGTTAGAAAGGTCCGTGACTGCTTAATCATATTATGCATCTCCGATGTCCATCTCCCCACTTTGCCCCCCCTCCCCCCAAGGGGTACTTTCTAAATTTTGCACACAACCCTCATGTTATATATCATTGGAAAGGTCTGTGACCACTTAATCATATTATGCATCTCCGATGTCCATCTCCCCACTTTGCCCCCCCAAGGGACACTTTCTAAATTTTGTTGACACCCTTCATGTCATATATTGTTGGAAAGGCCCGTGACTGCTTAATCATACTATGCATCTCCGATGTCCATCTCCCCACTTTCCCTCCCCCCAAGGGGTACTTTCTAAATTTTGCACACAACCCTCATGTTATATATCATTGGAAAGGTCTGTGACCACTTAATCATGTTATGCATCTCCGGTGACCATCTCTCCACTTTGCCCCCCCCCCCCCCAAGGGGTACTTTCTAAATTTTGCACACAACCTCATGTTATATATCATTGGAAAGGTCTGTGACCATTTAATCATATTATGCATCTCCCATGTCCATCCCCCCTCTTCCCCCCCCCCCAAGGGGCACTTTCTAAATTTCGCACACACCCCTCATGTGATATATCGATGGAAAAGTCTGTGACCGCTTAATCATATTATGCTCCCCACTATGAAATTTGTCAAGTTAAGGCAACTATAAATTTTACTTTTATGGTACTATCAAGTTGTTTGCCGTCAAATTTTGACGGGTTCCATCTAGTTTATATTATTTATTTATCAAGTATTAAAAATAATTTATTTAGAGTAATTTTAAATCTTCACATTTTAACCATGAAAATTTCCCAAGCTGAAATATCTGAATTCAGTTTAAAAACTAAACCTTGAACTTTTACTTATTGATGGGCAATTTTTCAGCGCCGACTCCAGCGTGCCACAACTTAACGGCTATGAAGACTAGAAAAAAAATCGTTTTATTCAACTTCGAAATTCCAAAACTAAAGAGAAAAATATAAGAAATTTAATCTTATTTTTACCAAGGTGGTATTGAACTAAATTTGTAGATAGACCCAATATTCCTTTTCGCAAATACTCAAATTTCCATCATTTCAGCACTTGAAATAAATATGCGCTAAATTCATGAACTTCAATTATTGATATCTTGACTTTTTTTTCATATTTCATCGGGTTAATAATTTCTTTCACTGTTAAAAAGACATCCATAAATTTTATTAATTGACATGTTTTTGATTGGAGGCTGTACAGTTTTTTATTACTGTCGGTCTCTAATTATCATTTTTGGAGAGAACAACTACCATAGCTACCCCCCCCCCTCTTTTTTTGCTGATCATTTTTAACATTTTCCAATGTAGTTAAAAAGTGTTTATGATTGCAGTTTGTCTGTCTTTCTGGTCGTCTATCTGGCCTTGCTCTAACCCAAGTAAATATACTTAGATTACCACGGAAATTCTATACAAGTTGTTCCATATAAAATACTAATTTCCAAAAGGTAAAAAGCGAAAAACATTTATGTTTTTTTTTTACAGAAAAACAAAATAGTTAAAAAAAACAGTAAAAGGCGTGGAAAATACTTGTATACAATATATTACCTGAAATACAGATTTGTTTCAGTTTAATGAAGACAAAACATGTTCATTATGATGGTCATCATTCTCTGCTGCCATCTGGAATCGTAACATGGCATTTCAATTGTTAATTGCAGTGCATGTCATTTTCCTGAAGACCGAATCATCAGCCGTCATTTTCCTACGGCTTGGCTTGCAACATTCCCAGATTTGACTCCCATGTAATTTTGACTGTGAGGATATATTTCTCCAAGACTTCATCTACCCTAATCGCATAATATCTCCATCCAATTTTAAAGACAGCATAACACGCCATTTCAGTAACACTCCGACGCGTACAATGCAATTAAACTCTGAGCATGCTCTGTTACGACGATTCTAGATGATAGCAGAGAACAATGACCATTATATTGAACACTTTTTGTCCTCATTAAACCGAAAAATTGTGTAGTTCATGTTATATATTGTACAAACATATTAAACGTCCTCTATCAGTGATTTTTGAAACTAATGTTTTTGCTCTAGAAAACTCTCATCATCTCCTTATGACAATCTCAAAATGTCATGACTTTCTGATGAATAGTTCTTGCATTAACTCTTTCGGAAATGTGTGCTTTAATTTAGAACACCTTGTATGTTACTGATGTTTACCATAACATGTTCTTTATTGAAAATGAAATAGTTGTTTACAGGGATACTCAAAATAATTCAGATACATATTGATATATGGACGATAATTACTTGAAGTACATTTTAATGGTGTTACTTTACTTCAAACATTACTAAACTGATATAAAATGTTGATATGCACTACAACATATTTCCTGAAAATGATCTATGAAGCGTTTATAACTCATTTACAGAAACGCACAAAAGAATTCGATTGCATTACTCTCAGTAGACGGTAATTGTTTCAAATGCACTTTATGAAATTGATATACTTTATTGAGGTACGCGGTAGCATTTTCCATTGGTAAAATAGAATATGTAACAGTTTATGTTCATTTCCATAGCCGCACAAAAACGATTTAGATATGTTTTCGTCTATGAGCAATAATTGCAAGAAGTGCGTTTTCAACTGTATTATGTATTTTGAAATAAAACTGAATTTTAGTATATTATGTGGCGTGTTAAAATGCTATTGATTGTATATAAGGTTACCCAAAAGAATTCGAATTAATTAACTTCTATAACAGGATTTGCTAAAAGCGTTTTTTCAACTGTGCTACGTGTTTTTCAGGTGAACTAAATTTTACTGTACTACGTGGTGCGAGTATAATATAAATAAATTCAGATACGGGTCTGCATAAAAAGATACGCATACATTTACCGACTACACTGTAAAAAGAGAAATGCTTCTTGATCTAGCAAGAAAACTCACGAAAATATATTATAACCTATTCGGAGTTACCCACCATTCCTAAATACGTTCTTAAGAAAACTTAGAAACCAATAGATTTCCAAGAATTAAAGGAAACAAAAGTTTATTTTGCTGTCCATAAATTTGGAAACGCTTCCGATTAGTATTTACAGTGTATTCATCAGTTTTCTCAACCCGGTATCAACATGAAATATAGTTTTTCGGATGCTATCAATTCTCAAATAAACATTTTCATGTTCAACAAACAAATATGCTAAATTAACAGCATAAAATAAGCATTATTTCTGTACTCTTTCATGTTTAAATTCTGTTATACAGCTGAAAATGTTTACTTGCGAATTCATAGCACCCCAAAAAGTTATTTCGCGTTGAGAACACTTGTTAATACACTGTAAAAACTACTCAGAAAGATCTCCGAAAATTACGGGCAGCAAATAAACTTTTGTTTCAGAAATGCTTCTTTAAATCTCGGAAATATATTGGTTTCTGGATATAAAGGAATGCTTTTTG
Organism: Maratus michaelseni; assembly: GCA_963931845.1. Classification (NCBI taxonomy): domain Eukaryota; kingdom Metazoa; phylum Arthropoda; class Arachnida; order Araneae; family Salticidae; genus Maratus; species Maratus michaelseni. The sequence goes on from OZ007586.1 coordinate 281,906,786, forward strand.
GAATCGTGGGTAACTCGGAAGAGGTTAGATTATATTTTCACAAACCTTCTTGTTAGATCTTTTTTTTCTGTGTGGATGGCAACTGCCAAAAAAGCGTCTTTAGTTTCTTTATACGTTTACCAACTAAACTAAATTTTAGTTTCACCGAGTGGTACTTATAGAAATCAATATATCAAATACAGGATTGCACAAAGAAAGTCTGCATGCAATTCCCGTCTAGGGGCAGTAATTATTGAAAATGAACTTTTAACTGTATTATGTGATTTCTAAGCTGTTTATTTAGATATGTCTTTTCATTGTATGAAAAAATGAAGTTTTCTAACATTATTCTGGTAGTGTTGGAAATGTTTAAAAATCTATACGCGATGAATGGTTTTTCGTTCTTGTTTCTATTTTACTTTAACTCTAGTATGAATCATAGAATTTTCATTCATTTCGGACCATTCTCGTGAAACACTCGGCATGACATATTCTGTAATAAATTACTCTTATTGTGAATCATAAACTTAAAATGTTACACATATCAGTTAAATTTACTAGTTTCCTGAAATATTTTCTCGGCGCGAACTTTTTCATAGGTAAAATTTTAAATAATGAATATATTTATAATTTCTGTAAATTTAAAAAGTGGATTTTTTAAATGTATTATTAATATTTCAATTTATTTATTCTATTTTAAAATTTTAAAGATCCTGCAATAACTCTAAAAATTTAATTAATTATATATTTTTTAATAATTGATTAAACTAATTGTATTTTCAATTAATTTCTTTTTCATTTTAATCATTTTGAAAGTGGCAGATATGGCACCCGAATCAAAAGAGTTAAAAGAAAAATATTTCTTTAGATATTCACATTTCTAGAAATTCTTAAATAATTATTTTATTAATTTCAATAATGTTACAAAAATGCTTGATTTGTTGATATAAAACTATGCAGATTTTTTAAAATTTTTATCGTGAGCTGTCTTGATGCATAATTTGTTTTTCCCTTGAGACCGGCTAAATGCGCTCAAGATAATACCTCTTTTATTAAGAAGTGTACGAACTGTTCTCATCATCCACTGGTAACATCGTCACTCACTTCTCTTATGGTAATAAATTTATGGTAATAAACGGACAGTTTCTTTTGTTAAAAAGAAGATAATGTATTTTCTCATTGATACCTAATTAGTTAAGACTGGAGAGTTTTTATTCAATTGGCGTTAATTTGTTTGCAAGATTGGACACCTTAAAGACAATTATGGTATCAAAAATCGTGTTTTATTGAACTTTAACATTATACGTTTTAAACATGATAGTTTTTTTTTTTCAGTATCATTTAACGTTAAATATATAAAATATTAATTCTTTACATCAATCTATCCTATACGTATATTACTTCAGCTTGAGTAATATATCATTTTCAATTCTGACAAAAAATTTAAACATTGGAGAAATTTTTGAAATTATTTTGGAAAGAAATAAAACTTGTTTTTAAGTAACGATAACAATAAAGTTTATTTTTTCAAGCATTATTTTTTCTCTCAGAAACATTTTCTTAAACTAGAAACTAAATATGTACTATTTTGGTATTTAAACTATTTTCTTCTTCTTCTTCTTCTTCCTTTTGGACAGTTTAAAGCTGATTTCATGGCAAAAATGTCTTTAAATATCGCATTTTAAAGTATTTTAGAACCTTAAACAACTACAATATATTAAACATTTATATACAGATATTTCGATGTAACAAAGAAAAATAAATAAGGAAAGAGAACAAAAAAGAACATTTCTAACAACAAGGATATTATTGTTGCTGGAATATTCTCTTATAAACGCTAAATAGAACTCAATTTTTACTTCTTTCAAAGTCTAGTGGCATTAAAGTAAAATTTAATTTAAACCTATTTTTCTTAAATTTTAATTAAATCTTAAATCTTGACCCACGGTGGAGAAATTACTTTCAACCATCCATCCACATAAGATTAAGATTGTATGTTTTTAAATTGAAGAATCTCCTACTTCTAAGTTATAAATTTTTATTTATCTATAAAAAAAAATAAAACACTCTTTCAATAATAGATGACTTCCTATAAAAACAAAATATATTTTTAATAATTGATTACTGTTGGGTTTTTTTTGTGATTTTGATTGTCAAAATATTTTATTAAATCAAGCTTTTGCTAATTTGCTTTTGGAAGGAACTTCTTAAATGCAACCACGATGTAATGCTTTATTCCCCTGTGATACTGTCAAGATTTGCCTTAAGCATCCCCATTGAGCACACGTCGTACAGGTGGATTCGAAGCTTTTAGAGAGGTTGATGATTCCCACTTATCTATGAGCGCAGTTGGTGTACACCGCTCTTTTTAAGAGACCTTCAAAATAAAAAAACAATTAATTTTGAATTGAAATGTGGAGGGGGGGGGGGGATTACTACGACGTGTGCCAAATAAATTACTTTGAATCCTCTTTGGAGTTTTGTGTAATCCATGCGAATGTGAAGTTTGTCGTTGCAAAGACTGGGCAGTATACGGGGGAAAATCAAGTGATAGTTTGCGAGGGGATCTTTAATAAATTTTAAAGCAGCTGTCTTAAAAAATTAAATCATATTATTTAGTATATCTCGTAATATTGAATAAAATAATCCAAATAAAGAAAATAAGAATTTTAAAGACAAAAAGAAATACCTTAAACGAGTTTCATAATATGTGGATTAAAAGCCCAGTAAAATTTATTTTACTGCTTGCAGAATTTCAGGAAATTTGTTCACTTATGACAGTTTGCTTTATACATAGCTAATTTCTAATCATAATGATCAAAAGAATTCTTATATTTGTAAATTGGTAAATATTTATTCAATTAGTAAATATGGGAGCTGATTTCTTTTCCCAATTTGGAGTATGAAATTCTTTAATTACTATTAACAAGAACGAAAAATCATGCGTCAAGCATAGATTATGTAGCACTTTCCAACGCTTCTAAAATAATTTTACAAATCATTACCGTTTAATAAGCTGAAAGATGACATCTAAGTAAACAATTTGGAAAACGCATAACATATTTAAAAACGTAATTTCAGGAATTTTCAATATATACAATATTCGGAAAAATATCAGAATACTTTTATGTAGCCCTGTATATGATCTATAGATTTGTATATATACATAGGATGCTAAATTTTAGTTTAGTTAGGAAACGCGTAGCACAGTTTAAATTCTCCTTCTGGAGTTTCTGTCAATAAACGGAAATGTGTTCGCGAACTTTTGTGCTGCCCTGTATAGGATCTACAGAATTTATACACACCACGTAATAGACAAAAAGCTAGTTAAGATTAAAATCGCGTTCAGTAACTTAAAACGCACTTCCAGGAATTATTGTTAACAGACAGTAGAGAATTATTTTGTGTGTCCCTGTGAATGAACGATGACTGCTATACACACACTATTCTGTAGTAAGCCTCTTGTAATGCACCTTAGTAATATATATAAACTTCAATGCGTTTAAAATAGTGGAACATTATTTAAATAAGCCGCAGACGATTTTTCTCCATAGACGTAATGTAACGGAATTATTTTGACTGTCCCTGTAAAGTAACTCTAAGTGCTATACACCTACTATTCCATATTAAGCTTCTTCTAATGCATCTTAGTGATCTATATAAATTTCAATACGTTTACGATAGTGAAACATTTTAAAAATAAACCGCAAATGATTTTCCCCCATAGACCGCAATGTAACGGAATTCTTTTGAGTGTCCCTGTAAGAAAACTATAAGTGCTACACACTTCAGTTGAAATAGGGAACGTGCCATAGATAACGACAATAACATATAAAAATTGCAGAGCAATCCGAGCATATTTACGGGAGTTAGAGCACGGACAGACGGCCAGACGGCCATCCGGCCAGACAAACCGAAGTCATAAGCACTTTTCAACTAGGTTGGAAAGTGCTAATAAAAAAATAATAGATCTCGTAAATAGATCACTTTTGTGCGGTTTTAAAAACTTCATGTTTGTTCTTTAGATGCCTGGTCTATCTTTCATTGAGACATGTGCAAACAGAGATCATACATTTAGTTTAAATTATTGTTAAATTTTTATATTAAAATATAAAATTTCTTGTTGACACTCGTGCAGAAAAATGCATTATTTTTTCACGCTCTAAACAACAACAACAAAAAAAACAGGCATATAAATATTCTTGCTAGAAATAACTTAGCGATAAAACCCTTTTTATCATAGTAAATTATTGCAATTGATATGCAATTGCTATTACAATTTCATATTTACTTGAATTATTTCTAAATTCAACAATTAAATTCTTTGGTGCAAATTGAAGCGAAAACGTTTCTACTGACTTGAAAATTTCAGGTAACTATGAACAAGTTTGTTTTAGAAATAGCTGATTGAAGATTATAATTGATCAAAATTATTTTTGTATATGTAAAGTGGTTCAAAAAATATTAGACAAACTTTAAAAGGTGGTAGAGTAACACTACAACAAACAATTTTTTTATAGAAAACTAGGGTCACAATCCATTTATTAATTAAAAAATACAGGGTGTCTCACTCCAATTCAAAACGGATTTTCGCTCATAACTTTAACAATAATGAAGATACTTTAAGGAAATTTGTAATAGACTTAGTGTGAAATGTAATGATACCACGTGAAGTGACAGAAGGGACCAGCGCTGAACTAGACGCTTCATATTTCCGAATGTAATTGACAGTATATACGGTTTTATGTACTGAAATACTGTTCACTTCTATCATTTTTCAGGATGTCAATGCATTTCACACAAAGCAAAGTAAGTCTTTTGAAATTTTCTTTAAAATAGCCTCAAGTTTTTTAAAGTTATAAACAATAGTTATGTTTGTATTGAAGTGAGACACCTTGTATTTTTGGGTGAATTAATGTATTATGACCCTAATTTCCGATACAAAAATTGCTTACTGTAGTGTGCTCTACCACCCATTAAAGTTTGTCCAAATTAACTATAATTAGTAAATATTTATGCAAAATTAATAATATATCAGAATTAACATTTTTTGAACACTTAAAATATGAAATTCTTATAATACTACAAAAAGTGAAAGAATGATGCTGATTCTGTATATTGTTAGCAATTTAATTCGATACTTTCAGTGTCCGGTCGATTCTTTCTTTAAATCTTGTTAATAACAATTTTAAATTCTTGTTATCTATCATGATAAAATATAAATTTTCCTCTTGACAATCTCATAGAAAATACATGATTATTTTATGTCAAAAAAATAAGAAGGATATTCAGGAATGAAACATTTTTGCTGGAAGGCATTTAATCGTAAAATCTTTTAATATTAACAAATCCTTATTATTAATGGGACTTCATTATGACAGTTTCATACTTATGCTTTTTTTTTTCATATTCAGCAAATAAAATTAAAGTGCTTTAATGAAAATGAAACAATAAGAACGTTTACGCGGTACATGTTTCCGAGCACAGTGCTTGATCGCACTGTAAAAGTCGATTTACAGGCAAAAGCAATCTCACTTTCGTTTAAAATAGCATAGGAAAATACATGTCGCTTTACATTATTTTGTAGGTGTCTTTATAAAATGCCCTATTATTAACCACTTTAATTTCCAAAGATATATACAAAACCTGAAAAATGAAACAGTTACTTCAATTACAAAACTACAAATAATATTTTATGCAATCGAAAATATTCTTCAGAATTATTGTTTTTTTTTACTAGAGAGAATCATTCTTTTATTTCTTAATACCACACATTAATATATATATATATGTGTGTGTGTGTGTGTGTGTCATACACCGTTTCCTGGTACATATAAAAAGCATGGAAACAAATGGATTGTTAATTATCAAGGAATATATGCATTCATATTTTTTTTTCATGTAATGCAGTTTAATGAGCTTTGCCCTTTAATTATATTAAAATCAACTATGTCAGTTATGTGTGTAGCCAGTAATATTAATTTTGTTTCGGTAAATGATTTTTTAATGTTAAAAATTAATGCGAAATAATTTAAATACCAGTTATTCAAATTATACATCTCTAATTAAAAGCATTTACACCTACAAATAACCTTGAATTTTTTTAAGAAAATTTAAAGCATAATGTTATTATTTTACAGAAAGTTTAACATGAATGCCTTTTTAGTTCCGTTATTTTTTTATTATTAGAATCAAGTTATTTTTTAAAAGATTCCGACAGAATTTGATCAACAGCACTATCTTTGTTAACTTAGTGATCAAAGGACGGGATTTTCAGCTTTATCTTTAAAACATTTATCAAATAGAAATGTTGAGACATACTATTTAAAAATCTCACCTTGAATCAAGACATTTTTGGCGCATCAAATAAACAAAATCCAATACATTGTTCCCTTCCTACCCCATTTCAAGTCTCGCTTCAGAGAAATGAAGAGGCATTTCTCTGTTATGCTTCTCATCCGGGAGAATTAGCTCTGACTAGAATCCCTTCGCCAAAACTGAGCCACATTTTTCAAAAGAATTCGCCAAATGTAGAAAATCGATGCCAACTGTTTTCATTTAAATTTTGTTGGCTTTACAACGTTATGTTCAAGGTCGTGCCTGGAGACGGTTGTCAATTGTAGTCAACAGTTCGAAAAATTTAGTCAATAAACAAATGACATGTCTAAATAAATAAATATATATGTGAGTGTATCTATCTAGGCAGATACTTATTTTTAAATTCAGCTTCTTTAATAGATAGATTCTACACTGTACCTTATATCCTAGAAAAATTATGCATGATTTAACTTATAGTTTGTTAATTACACATCTGTAGTTTAAGAAAAAACAAAATATATCTCTTTATATTCTACTTTTCTGTTGTTTTCTATCAAAACATTTTTTGTACAATGTTGATAAGATTAATTCTTATACAATACTCTTGAATAACTGAAATTTATTTAAATTATTTTTGTCATATAAAGCTAAACGAGTTTATGAGATTAAAAAATAGTATACTTTATGCATAGATTAGGGCAAATTTTCCAACTTTACGACCAAATAATGCAAACTTTGAAATCTTACAAATATTGAATAACACAAGTTCATTTTTTTTCATTTAAACCATCTACTTCAGTAATGTCGTAAAGTTGTATCTAAATTTACATATAATAATAACATTAAAAAACAACTTGAAGTGCAAATGCTTATTGTCAAACTGTATTATTAATACTCTACAAAGTCACTCGTATTATATGCTTATGACCCTATTTCGTGCAGGAAACTTCATAATATCTGCAAAAAATTATAATTAAAATGTCCTTCAGTTTAAAAGTTAAAAGTGCAACTCAAGCAAAAATCTCCATAGCAATAATGTAATCAAATATTTATTATATTTATATGATCTCAATTAAAATTTATTAGAACTTCTGTGATTATTTTGGGAGGAAAGAGTTTCAGATTCTTAAAATAATAATAACTCATCGATTTAGTAAATATATAACGCCATTAATGAAGAATTAAAAAGGTAACCCTTCACAAATGATTACATATTTTAATTCATTGAGGTGGTTCTAGAGAAAATGTTATGTTATAGTAACTATATTTTCAACAGAACCTCGTAATAGGTTATGTTATTTTAGTTACTCTTTTAATTTGCAAATAGATTATAATATAGTGGTTATTAATTAATAAGCATTTTCAAAAGCCCACTTAAATGACGTACTAAAATATTTTGAATTTGAAAAAGTATAGCTTCATTTAATACTCATCGAATAGTAACAAAAACAAACCTATATTCCATTTTATTACTAATGTATATCTGCTACTACTTCAAATACTATGCAGATATCATGTTGCTGCTTACTTCAACAACACGTTGTAATTTTATTGCTACTTACGAAAATATGAGCGTAGATAAGCAGATAAATCCAGGTTATAAATAGCTTTCGGTTATAATGAAACACATTTTAAAATAATTACTAGAGTGAATACGCCAGTTGATGATGAACCCCCAGTAGAACCAAAGTGCTTTTGGGTTATGAGAAAAAATTGTCTGGGAAGTTATTCAAATAATTAGCACAGGCACTTTATATTGCCTTCGAGTTTTAACATTTATATTAAATGAATGAAGGAATACTTTTATTTTAATTTAACATTTTTCTTAAATGATAACTAAGAATAAACATATAATAAACTATTTTTTTATAATTTCTAGTAGATGCTACAAAATAAAAGTGACTAAAATTGAATTTCACATCTAATTCAAAGTATGTTGAAGTGTGTATCTCAAAACGTTTTGTCCCATTTCAAGGGAGACAGGATATAAGGGCCATAAAAAAGAAATTTTGCAGGGTAACATGACTCAGGACGACAAGAAATACGAAGGTTTTTTCAAAAGTGGGCCTCCTACCCTCTTTTTCCAAGTGCTTGGTATCAATCCGGACCTTAGAAAGGATAGGGTGAATTTCGATCCATAAACATGGAATACGGAGGAAATATGGCCCCTACCTGTCCCGTTGGCTACCACATTCTTTCAGGGGGGGGGGCAGTAGAATACTAAGACCATTCAAATTTTATATGGTAGTTCACGCAACAGAGGGAAGACAAGTTGGAAATTGTACGTCAAACGTGACAAATGAAGTGCGTTCGTACTATAACTAGTTTTATAAATATTCAGCTCTTGGTGCAATAGCTGTTGCACTCTTATGCAAAAATGCATGAATAGAAAATTAATTTTATGTGCAGATTTTCATATTATAGATATTAATTTTATTTTATGAAATTATGTTTCTATACACTTTTATAAACAATTAATTGCAATTCTGTTACATTAAAATTATACTATGCGCAAATATCCAATACAAGACAATGTAAAAAAAATCACCGTTATAATTTCACTGAAAAAATTAACTATATTATCTGTTATTATAGCATAAATAATTTCCGTAATAAAATAAATACATTTTAAGTTGGCAATATTTTATAGTTTGTTGACATTTACTGAAAATTCCAATGGGAAACTTAAGCCTAGCTTTGAAAATTTCAGAACTTGAAATCCATATTTAGACTGTTTTTCCATTTAATATATATTTCACCGGAAACATCTATTCAAAAAACTGTCGGTAGATTATATGATTGAACATATAATCTACCTACATATAATTAAACAATTTTAGTATATAAATTCGGTTTTTAAATTCAGTAATACGGAAATAATATGACTCCATCTTAAATATGACGTAATCACCATGGCAATCTAGAATCATTACCTATCACGGGATATCACTGAATTAATTATGTATGATAGTATTTAATAGAATGAAGAAAACTTTTATTAATATATTTTTAAGTTTTGATTCAATTTTCATAAAATTTGAAATAGCTGGACAAAATTCCGCAACGATTATATATATTAAATTTCGAACCATACGGTCGGGTAGTTTTTTCGCTGTTATATGCGGACAGACCAACAGACGGACGGATCAGACAACGACTATAGGTGCTACGTATTTATATAATTACGAACACACCTAAAAAAGATGTTTCCTGCCATTTTTGTAATCAGAAACACTAAGGTTATCATGTGTGAATCAACTAGTAGAAACTAGTTTTACTGTAATAATGTTAAGCTACGCCGCGAAAACTCTATTTCGCGCTTGATTTTTTTTCAAGTGATCGCCAGTGAATCATCAGTGATAACTGAAGGCGTCGATGAAGTTTTTCTAAATAATTAGGTCCTGGTGCTGGGGCACTTTCCTTTCTGGGGCTCTGCAATTTAGGGGATTTTTAGTTCTTTGGAATAATTATTAATTCCTATTCTAAACAAGAAGTAGTTCTTTGCCTACCCACAAATTGTTTGACCTAATATGTGTGCGCAGCAGGCATACAGGCGCGAAAATGCTTGCAGTTACACGTGATCTAAATATTCGTTTCAAAAATATTTTTCATACTTTCAATTTCTAATTTCACCATTGGGTATAATGTCGTAGCACTTTTTGAATCGAAAAAGAATGACTTACAAATTTTCATGGTCTAATAGTATTAAATTTAGAATATTTGGTAAGTTTTCAGTTTTCAGTTAAAAGTATTTATTGTCTATAATTATTCAAAAGAACTTTGATTAATTTAGAATTTATAATAAAATAAAGTTTTCCTAAATAATCATCAGATATGTTTACCAACAATTATAATTATTTGCTAAATCATAAGTTTTATGGATTTTTTTAAAACACCCATCTACTTTAATCAGAAAATTGTCATAGTTATAGAAATAAAGAACTATCTAGTTCATTTGAACTAGTTCAAATTAGTGGTACAAAATAAGAAGTATGAAATGAATTATGAATGAATGAAATGAATTAGTATGAAATGAATTAGTTCCGCTAAAGAACTACATTGCGCATTCCTGATGTTAAATTGAAACGGGAGTTTTTACGCACAAATTAAAAAATAATTTATATAGTATATTAACTCTCTATTTAAATCTAAATTTAAACTTGTGATATTTTAAAAGAATTAAATACATTTTCTTTGTTTTACAGTTTACTAAAATAAGTTCAAATACTGGACATTGAATTTTATTGGGATGAACAACTTTTTTCGTTGTATAAAATTTTTTAAATAAATATAATGTATGAATCAAGCATTTTAAAGCAAATTTGTATTTATATATTTATTCGTATCAAAAAGTGTGATGTAGGTTAATGTAAAATTTCTCTTAATAAATTAATTTAACTTGGCAAAATGACTATTTTTTTAAGTGGGCTCGACTATATTTAGGGTAGGTAAAGCATGGCAAATCGTATGAAATAAAATAGTTAAAGGTTCGTATTGAAATTTCCAAAGTTGGAGCAAACATAAATATGTAGAACAGAGATTTCTACCCCGGGACCCAGTGCTGTACTGAATGCAACCCGGCATAAAATATTAAATTTCATTAAAATATTGATTTTTTTTTTTTACTTTGTGAATTCTGAAATGCATCTGTTAAAAATATGGCCACAAGGTAATGTGATTATAAATGTGTAGTGTGCAAAGAATTCGTTCAACGCATTACTTGTATCATAGCTGCCAACCTTCAGGTTTTATCAAATCAAATAAACATATTTTGATCCAGAAATTTTATTTAATGAAATATGTCCTGTTTTTACGTGGTACTTATTTAGTTTCATGTAAAATTGCTGCTTCAAAATGTGTTTTTAACACTTTCCAACCTAGTTGAAAAGTGTTTATGACTTCGGTTTGTCTGGCCGGATGGCCATCTGTCCGTGCTCTTACTCCCGTAAATATGCTCGGATTGATCTGCAATTTTTATATGTTATTGTCGTTATCTATAGCATGTTCCCTATTTCAACGGAAGTGTGTAGCACTTATAGTTTTTTTACAGGGACACTCAAAAGAATTCCGTTACATTCACTGTTAAAAATAAATCCGCAAATTCACGGTAAAACTACTGGCAGCGAAGTTGACGGACTTTTTCTGTTCCGTTAGTAGATTTTCCGTTTTGAAAGATAAAAGAAGGAAAATCGCCGTTTTCAGAAGCGGTAACTTTCCGTTAACGCTTTCAGAAATCACGGAAATATTCCTCGTAGAACTGACAGGAAAGGAAACTTTCCGTTATAGATAAACTCGGTTTAAAAAAAATTTTACATCTCACTTGGTGCTGCCATCTGTACACTATTGCGGGAGTATATACAATCTGATATACGTCAAGATCAGCTTCTGGTCGACATTGGGTTTTGAACCAGGGGTGATAGTGCCTCGAGTCCAGCGTCTTGCCGGTTTGACCAGCGGATGGGATAGCAGTTTGAAAGGATCATTTGGAAATTCTCAAAATGGCGGCTTAGAACTGACATAATTTGGGGTTTAGAAGCTTGGTAATTTTGAAGTTAATTGCGGGGAGATTTCGTTATGAGATGATGTTGATGTTTTAAAATTGTAATATTAATACAGGATAAAAACATGAATTATATACATTCTTAATTTGATTGTTAGATGTAAAATATTAATATTATATTTGAATTAAATTCGATAAAAAATGTTTGCTTGTTTAAGAAAAGCGATTTTTTTCCAACTATTATATATTTTTTAAATGTGTTCGCTTAGAATATATTTTCAGTGCGAGTGCTTTTTATTACTTTAAAAATTAAATTGCGAATAATTTTAAAGGAATGAGAAAAATATTATTTTCTTTTTATTTGAAAGCATTATTTTTGTATGTTGCTTTTTTGAGTAAAATCGATTTTTTTTCACTTAATTTAACTATTATATTAATATTTTAATCTGCTTGTTTAGAATATATTTTAAGTGCGAATATTTTCTTATAACTTTAAAAAATAAATTGCAAATAATTTTAAAAGAATGGGAAAATTGTTACTTTTTTAATTCGAAAGTACTATTTTGTTGTTGTTGTTGTTTTAAATAAACTCGAAATTTTAATTTATTAAATTTTTAGTTTTTCTGTGCAACAACATGTCAGTTTTTTAAACATTGAAAATAAATAGGCAGCAGATAAGATAGCGGAATATCTCCGTTATCCCCTTTCGTCTCAGTCCGTTCCGTTGTTTTCAGGAGATATGAGGAAATTTTCTGTTTTTTAACAGAAAATACCCTTTTGTCGCAAAAAACGACTTTTTCTGTGAAATTCAGGAAAAAAATACCCGTGAATTTCAGATTTTTTTTTAACAGTGTTGCGGTCTATGGGGAAAAATCATTTGCGGTTTATTTAAATAATGTTTCACTATTTTAAACGCATTGAAATTTATATATATCACTAAGGTGCATTAGAAGAAGCTTAATATGGAATAGGGTGTGCATAGCACTTATAGTTACTTTACAGGGACAATCAAAAGAATTCCGTTACATTACGTCTATGGAGAAAAATCGTCTGCGGTTTATTTAAATAATGTTTCACTATTTTAAACGCATTGAAATTTATATATATCACTAAGGTGCATTACAAGAGGCTTACTACAGAATATTGTGTGTATAGCAGTCATCGTTCATTTACAGGGACACACAAAATAATTCTCTACTGTCTGTTAACAATAATTCCTGGAAGTGCGTTTTAAGTTACTGAACGCGATTTTAATTTTAACTCGCTTTTTGTCTATTACGTGGTGTGTATCAATTCTGTAGATCCTATACAGGGAAGCACAAAAGTTCGCGAACACATTTCCGTTTATTAACAGAAACGCCAGACGGAGATTTTTAAACTGTGCTAAGCGTTTCCTAACTGAACTAAAATTTAGCATCCTATGTAGTATATACACAAATATATAGATCCTATACAGGGCTGAATAAAAGTATTCGTATATTTTTCCGAATATTGTATATGTTGGAAATTCCTGAAATTATGTTTTAAAATATGTTATGCGTTTTCCAAATTGTTTACTTAGATGTTATCTTCTAGCTTGTTAAACGGTATGATTTGTAAAATTATTTTGGTAGCGTTGGAAAGTGTTACATAATCTATGCTTGACGCATGATTTTTCGTTCTTGTTTTACATTAAAAAAACCAGAAGGTTGGCAGATTTGCTTGTATGTAAACTATACAGCGAAAAGTCACCGACCACTTTTGACTTTGAACATTTTTTTTGATTTTTTAAAGAAAAAGTAGAAGAATGATTTTGAACTTCGGCCGCGTAAAGAAAATTCTTTAACTCGCACTTTCCAGTGAATATACAGTCACGAGTGCATTTAGGAAACCAAAAAATAACTGAATCAGAAAAAACATATTTATGTTCATATCATAATCACATCCTTTATCATAAAAAGCAGAACGTGGTCATTGACTTTCAAAAATGCTTTTACTTGCTACGTGCAATGTTTGTATGCATTTTTGTAATAATAGCACGTATATTTACGAAAATATAAACGTTTCTTTTAAAAAGTAATTTTTTTTCGTTTTTTTTTTTCTTATAACATGGAACAGTTTTTAAACAAATTTTACGAAACTTACAGAAAACTTGACAATACATAAGCGCAACGTTATACAGAACGAACTAAAATAACTTCTTAAAACACCATAAAAACTTTAAAATGCGCTAGGCCTTTCGAAAGATCTGAGTCTTTCTTCGTCAGGCGCAAAAAGACGTGCGTCTACTATGAAAGCAGCAGCAAGACTGAAATGAGAGGTAAGGGAGAGGAAACAAGCTGATGCAACAGCCAATAGGAAAGTAGAAAACTACAGCCAATAGGAAAACAGAAGACAACAGCCAATCACAGAAGAGTAAAAACAAAACAATAGAGAATACAAAATAGAAGGGGAATAAGGAAGTGAAAAAAATAAAATAAAATAAAATAAAAAATAAAATAAAATAAAATAGAATAAATAAATATATAAAATAAAATGAATGAATAATAAATAAATAAATAAATAAAACTTAATTTGAAAAAATAAATAAATAAATAAATAAATAAATAAATAAATAAATAAAAAATAAATAAAATAAAAATAAATAAAGCACACAAATACAAAAAAATGGAAACACATGAAAATTAAGAATTAAATAAGTAACCAAAATATATAAATATATATAAAAACAGTCTAAAATTAATTAATACAAAATAAATTATATGGAAATACTGAAGAGGTTTTTCCAAGCAGCAGAGAGCATTGTGGAATCGGATTTATCATTAACAATAACTTCACGATTAAGATAAATAGCTAAATTTTCCAGAAAGTCCAATTCAGAGATACTATTAGCATTAAAGATAATTTTAGCATTTTTAAAATTAAAACAATGGCCGGAATCCCAAGAGTGCTTGGCAATTGAAGATTTAGAAATTTCTTGATTAGTTACATAACGAGAGTGTTCTTTTAAGCGGATTTCGAGATTTCTTTTAGTTTGACCAATATAAGATAAATCACAGCCATTACAAGGAACATTATAAATTCCCCATTTACGAAGATCAGGAATAGGAGATTTGGTGGAGGGGAATTTGAATTTATTGACAGGTTTAAAGATAATGTTAAAATTGAAGCGTCTTAAAACTTTAGCTAATTTGAAACATAAAGGAGGATAAAAAGGGAGGACAACCAAATTATCAGGTTTTTCTTTTCACAGATTTAGAAAGAGTAGATTTATAAGACGGTCTATTGAATTTCTTCACAGCATTATTGATAACAGAAGGATTAAAATTATCTTTAATGCTAATAGTATCTCTGAATTGGACTTTCTGGAAAATTTAGCTATTTATCTTAATCGTGAAGTTATTGTTAATGATAAATCCGATTCCACAATGCTCTCTGCTGCTTGGAAAAACCTCTTCAGTATTTCCATATAATTTATTTTGTATTAATTAATTTTAGACTGTTTTTATATATATTTATATATTTTGGTTACTTATTTAATTCTTAATTTTCATGTGTTTCCATTTTTTTTTGTATTTGTGTGCTTTATTTATTTTTATTTTATTTATTTATTTTTTATTTATTTATTTATTTATTTATTTTATTTATTTATTTTTTCAAATTAAGTTTTATTTATTTTTTATTTATTTATTTATTTATTTATTTATTTTATTTTATTTTATTTATTTATTTTTTCAAATTAAGTTTTATTTATTTATTATTCATTCATTTTATTTTATATATTTATTTATTCTATTTTATTTTATTTTATTTTATTTTATTTTTTATTTTATTTTATTTTATTTTTTTCACTTCCTTATTCCCCTTCTATTTTGTATTCTCTATTGTTTTGTTTTTACTCTTCTGTGATTGGCTGTTGTCTTCTGTTTTTCTATTGGCTGTTGTTTTCTACTTTCCTATTGGCTGTTGCATCAGCTTGTTTCCTCTCCCTTACCTCTCATTTCAGTCTTGCTGCTGCTTTCATAGTAGACGCACGTCTTTTTGCGCCTGACGAAGAAAGACTCAGATCTTTCGAAAGGCCTAGCGCATTTTAAAGTTTTTATGGTGTTTTAAGAAGTTATTTTAGTTCTTAGTGTTTCACACCAGTTTCAACTTATTTTATTTGTTATACAGAACTTTTAAATAAATACATTAAATAATTGATAAGATATGAAAACATTTTAAATATATAAAATATTTTAAACTATATATGCACGAAAGTTTCCTAATTTGGTAGCCGAACTATATACGGCAATTAATATAAAAAATCACTTAAATATTGTGAAAATTTAAAAATATATCTTTGATATGGTGAGCTTTATTTCAGCTACTTTTAAAAGTAGCTGGATGAGAAGGAATTGTTCATGAACTGCAATTTTTCTTATTATTAATAATAATAAAAATTTTATGAAATAAAATTTAATACAATTTATGTGATGTATAGTATAATTGCAACTTTTATACAGTGTGATTCATAAATATCGAAACAATAGGCTATCTCCTTAAATATTGCCCCTAGGTACATACTTCCAACTAAACAGTTTCATAAAAAAAGATTCAAAATTTGATGAGATAAGTTGCAACTCCATGGGGGGTCTATTTGAAAAAATACAAAAAATAAATTTTTATACGGTCCCCGAAGGATAAAATTTTCCAATTAGGAAAATTTTCCTTATCCATTCCTTAATTAAACAAAAAAAAAATCCATCTTGATATCTGCAAAACTCAGAGAGGTATGCCCGTTTTAATAATTCGTGAGGCTTCAAGGGAACAGACACAAATTGAAATGCGTGTAATTCAAGAAACAATGTTACTGCCAGTTGTCCGGGAAACATTTTTTATTTATTTATTTATTTATAGAGTTATAATTTTGAATTTTTTTGTGAGGGTTAACCATATAATTTATAAACATTATAAAACTTCTTACAAAATTTTAAAAAATATTTTTTTTTTCAAAAAATTCAGAGTAATTTAAAATTGTTATAACTCGAAATATTTTTTGTCGAATTGAATTTTTTTCTTTTAATTAAACAGAAACATATAAGTTTTAATTTTAATTCAGCATTTAAAAAATATTAATTTATAAAAAAATAAAAATATCTAAAATAGCAATTTAAAAAAAAAAAAAGATGCAACTTATTTCAAACAAATCCTATTTTCAAAAGTGAATATTTTTTTTCAAATTTGCCGAATTAAAATTTAAGTGAAATATTTGAAAAAGATATATTCCAAGTGTGAACCATTTATCTTTAACGGTTATTGACTTATATCAATTTAAAGATGAGAAATGTTGAAAAAAAAAAACCTATGATGCAGAAAAATGAATTTAAAGTTTTTAACAAAGATTTGCTCCAAATAGAACGTTTAAATGCTTTTTAAAAGCTTCCAGGTTCCAGGTGAGTAAGTAACTCCTTCCTGTAGCTTCAATTTTTGATTTAGTTTAATTTTTGCCACTCTCAACTTCTTTCTATACTGTTTAAATGTGTCAGTTGATTTAAACAAAACTTTTCTAACATGTCGATTTCGAGTTTTTTCATAGTTTTAGCCCTGACAACTTCATATTTTTCCCCTTAAAAGAGTAATTACACGAGTTGCCTCTAATTACGAGTTGCCTCTAATTACGAGTTGCCTCTAATTACGGGCGACTCGATGTTAATATATGGCTTTAAAAGAGTTGCTCCGAAAACAAGCAAATATCTTTTCTCGGAGCAATTTTCTTGCCTGCGATGACACTCAAACACATCAGGAAGCATTGTCGTTCGGAACAACCAATTAAATGCTTGGAAAGCTGACGATAGAAAAGCCATTTTTTGAAAAACCAAATGAAATGTTTTGAAAACTGACGAGCAGCAGGCAATTTTTGTCGCTTCAAATTTTCACGTGTAATGGCACTTTAAGCTTTCTAAAGATTTTAGAAAATCTTTCAAAATTTACGTTACATAGGAAGTCGTTTTCATGACAACCACGGCTTGAAAGCTAGATTTTGGAAACAATCCAAAACAAAACAAAAAACAAAAAAATATTAATAATATTAACTGTTCTATTTAAGATAGAAATATAGGCGATGCACTTAATTTTATTTAATTCATTATCTAGACAGGTGTCTGTGCATATTTTAGATTTCTGTACAAGCCGAAATTTGTACAATTCCCATTTTTCTTAAGATACTATTAAGATTATTTTAAAGAATACTACATACATATTTATAAGAAAATTTTACAGTATATTTTAGATTACTATGTGTTTGTATGACAAAAACACAGCTGCCAAACCTCGCACTAATCCTCCGTAATATGTAGATTAATTTGAACCAATTAACCACTTTAAAACCAGAAAATTTATTTAATGAATCTTTGACTTATTTAATTTAAAAGTTTTAAGTCAAATTTATTCAACTGAATTTCTGAAAATAGTTTCTGGTTCGAACGTATTAAACCTGGGTCGAATAAACACACTTATAACGGAAGATTAGGTTGAGCTTGGCATCTATTAAAAAATACGCATTAGCAACGTTAATGATTATTTATACTCTTAGACTATTTACATTCGAATAAAGATTTATTTTTAAAAAACAATGTCCTTTGGAATAAATGAAAAATAGGTTTAAAAACATCATAACTTTTGAAGCTGTATAACAAAAAGTAGATTTTTGAAAATATTTCTGTGTAATTTATTAAAATATATTTCCAATGATTCCGTTAACAGAAGTTTCATTATCGCTATTACTATTTTTACAATACTTATTGCCTGCCCGGCACGTCCTAAGAACAATAACGAAACGGCCGTGCCGGTTACGGGCCTGGCGCCAAGCAGCCTCTCTCTGATCTCTCATGCAGACCTCTCAGCTCATTCAGACCTCTCAGCTCATTCCAGACCTCTAGCATATTTCTCAGGCAAGTTTAATGCAAAAATCTATACGCTGTTATTTTATATCTAAACGCTAAGGCATTGTTTTAGATCGACTTTTAATAATGTGTAAATCTATGGTCGATCCCTAACTTGCATTTCAAATGAACTGATATCGCGTTGCTCAGAGGTATGCTTAAGTGGTGTAAGTCACGAATTTTGGATTTTAATATCTCTGTGAATTTTGCAGATATCAAGATGGATTTTTTTTGTTTAATTCCGGAATGGATAAGGAAAAATTTCCTAATTTGAAATTTTATCCTACGGGGACCGTATGAAAATTTAATTTTTGTATTTTCTCAAATAGACCCCCCCCCCCCCCATGGAGTTGCAACTTATCTCATCAAATTTTCACCTTTTTTTATGAAACTTTGCAATTGGAAGTATGTGCCTAGGGGCAATATTTAAGAAGATATCCTACTGTTTCGATATTTATGAATCACACTGTATACTTCAGTGTAACAAACCACGTGATTATTAATAAAAATGGCAATTGTCAAAAATATCTTATCCCCAGCTACTGTTTTTAGAAGTAACTAAAATTCAGTTCACTATATTGGCGTCTTTCTGAATTTCCACGATGTTCAATTCTAATTCCTATATAATTTGCTTTGCATAGTTGGCTGCCAAATTATGAAAGAAAAAATGTATTGACTTTCGGGCAAACGCAATTAACAATTATTTCTTGTAGATACTCATAACTCATAAAATATTTTAAAGTATTTATTTCAAATTTCAGTATATTTTTCTTCTACTACTTTGCCAAATTTTCTGTGAATTTCGTGAAATTTGGCTGAAAACTCTGTTTTAAGCAAAAACATAAAAAAACGAGTGTTTAAAAGAAATGCTTAAATGTTCATAAATATTTTCGATATTCTTACAAAAATGCATACAAACCTTCCAAATAGAAAGTAAAATCATTTGCGAAACTTACAGATTGTGTAAAACTTTTTACGATACAGGATGATTACAGATATGTTTTAATCATTCAATTGTTTGTTGGTACCCTAAATGAACTTGTCACTGAATCTTCACTTGAAAGTTTGACTTCCTTTAGTAGTTTTAGTATTTCCTTTGGTTCCGTAGTAGTTTTAGTATTTCCTTTGGATTATCAGAGTTTGCGACAAATGCATCGAGTATTTTTCGAGAAATTCGAAAAATTGTCTAAAATAAAAAATGTAATGTGATTTTTGGACTTTATGTACAATCCACTGGGGAAAAAAGAAAAAAAAACTTCCTCATTTATTCCCAGATTCTTAGAAATAAAATCTCAACAAAGGTGTCATTAGACTAGGATATGAATGCTATTTCTGAAATAGTTGATCGTCTCATACTAAAAATGGTGCCAACTTTTATTTTTTTTAAATGGTAACATCCACTTTTCACATCATATTTCAGTTCCTTGGATCAAATGGTATAACGCATGTACTATTTCTTTAATCTCTATATTCTCTCTATAGAATTATAAAAGAAAATGTGTTACGGATTCATCCATAAATTTCGAAAAAATAAAATCAAGATCTTACAAGGAAAAGTATCGAAAGCATTCAATTAGTAACCAGAAAAAAATTATAGAAATCCTAAATATAAAATAAACTCACTTTACAGGAAAGAAAATTCTATTAAATTTTTTTTAATACTTTCTAAGATTTTCTTTTCTGCTGATGCCAACGATAACAGCAAACAGTCCGCTTATGTCATCAAAAAATAAAATTTCTCTATATCTCAAAAACTAATGGAAATAAGCTGTAAAAGCGCATAGGCACGCTTTAGGTGAGAGTAAATCGTTTTATGTAGATATTAAAGTAGATCGCAATTCATAATTTTTAATATGAATTTAGTAATAATTTTTCACATTTAAAAATATGATTTTGAATCGCAAAAATGCCTTTTGGGGTCTATTTATTGTATCTCATTAAAAATAAAAAAAGACTTTTCAATCGGATGATTCTTTTGAAAGATATAAATTAAATTTTGTCACGTGGATTTAATATTATCATCATGATACATTGGCCTCTAATGAAGAGTCCTCTAACTCTATAAAGATTTTTAAAAAGGTACATAATTTATACTTGTTTCTGGGCTGATTTGATCCAAAGCAATGTGGTTTCAAAAGTGGGTGTCATTTGAAAAATTAAGTCACTATGTTTAATATGTAAACACTTACCTGACATTATTCCTAGTCTCCTGACACCTTTGTTATGAATTTATTTTAAGATAGCTGACCCACTCGGCATTGCCCGAGCCCGTCAAAAAATCGCACAAAACGCGAAAACTCTAAAATTCGCAATAAAAAATCGAGAAAAAATTTAAAAACCATTATACGAATTCCGAATAAACTTTATTGAAAAGAAAACAAAATTTACTATATTCGGCTAGAAGATAGAAACCGGATTCATTTTACTAATGTAGAAAAATCGCAGCTAATCGCGAAAAAACGCTGTGAATCGAATAAAAAATCGCTAAAAATTCAAAAATTGCAGAGGACAAAACATACTATATGGGGCTAAAAGATTAAAATAGGAATATTTTTACGAACGTCAAAAAATCGCCGCAGAACACAAAAAAATTCTAGAAATCGCAAAAAAATCGCGAAAAATTAAAAAATCGCTGTACGAATTCCGAATAAAATTTATTGAAAAGAAGAGAAATTTACTATATTAGGCTAATAGATTAAAACCGGATTTTTCTTTTTACTAATGTGGAAAAAATCGCCACGAAACGTAAAAAAACCGCTAAAAACCACATAAAAAATCGCTAAAAATAAAAAAATTCCAGAGGTTAAAATTTATAAAGCAGGCATTGTACATTGTAACCAGTGTTCGAAATTAGCAGTCGTTAGTCGTCAAATGCAACTACATTATAGCATTTGACGACTACAAAATTATTCCCGGGCGTGAAATTTGATGCCTAGCCTTTTTTAACACTTATTTTTTTGTTTAACTTAGCCAACCACCCGCTTTTAAAAATTTGGTCGCACATCAAACATAAACTCTAATGTGAGACAGTTTGGCAGTTATTTTTAGCAGAGTGTGCGAATCCAAATGAATATATTAATTTATGCAAACTTCTAAACTTTATATTGAACCTGCCATTTAGCACTTCTGAATGTGAAAAAGGATTTAAGTTAGTTTAATTTAGTAAGAAATTATACATATAACCGTTGATCCGCTGATACTGTTAATGATTTATTAATGCTAAAACTGTATAGACCCAATTTAGCAGATTTTTGTCCAAGTAAAGCTATAAATCCCTGTGAAATGATGTAGCTGAAGGACGGTTAGACGTACCGATTTTATTATCTAACTTTATTAAAATTAGTGGGTATTGTTTGAGTTTCTTCTTTGCAAACTATATGCTGTCAAGCATTGTTAGCATTAAATTGCTTTATGTGAATTTTTCCTTAACATGAATTAATAATGTAGTCCCAACAGATAAGGTAGTACTATTATTTTAGCGGTTAACACACACACACGCACACAAAATGTGGTCCTTTAAATTTTATGTTAACAATATTCGTCTGTATTTATATTATATGTATAGTTTTTTTATTATTATTTATTTAAGTGTAATTATCAACAATCGATAAAATTTTGTTTAACATGGTTAAGTGCATTTTTCTATTAATTTCTAAATGTAGTATTAATTAAAAAGGCTTTATCAGTTTTATAGTTGCTTCAATTATTATAATATTGTAGATTAAGAACTTCAATAATTTAAATAAAAACAAAATGTCCATGCTTTTCTATAAAGTAGCATATAATGATACAGTTATGTGAATTTTAGAAATTGCAACTAGAAATTTTTAATTGACGCCTAAGATATTTACATAAAGCGTCATTTGACACCTACCTTTCATTTCCCAATTTCTATAGCTGATTATAACCAGAAATATATCACAAATGTAAAAAAATCGGTACAGAACGCGAAAAAATGCTAAAAACCGCATTGAAAGTCGTTAAAAATTCAAAAATCGCGGAAGACAAAATGTACCATTAAGCTAAAAGTTTAAAACTGAATTATTTTTACGAATATCAAAAATTAGCCGCGGAACGCAAAAAAAATGCTAAAAGTCGCATTACAAATCACAAAAACTTTAAAAATTGCCCAGAAGAAAATTCACTATAGTAGGCAAAAACATTGTAATTGAAATTCTTTCACGAATATAAAAAAAATCACCGCGGAACACTAAAAATCGCATTAAAAATCGCTAAAAATTTAAACATCGTGGCGAACAAAATTTACTATATTAGGCTAAAAGTTTGAAACCCAATTCCTTTTATGAATGTCAAAAAATCGCCACGGATCGCGAAAAATTGCTGAAATTCGCATTAAAAATCGCTAGACGTTCAAAAATCACAAGAAAATTTTACTAAAGTGGGCTAAAATAGTGTAACCGGAATTCTTTCACGAATGTCAAAAAATCACCACAAAACGCAAGAAATCGCATTAAATATCATATTAAAAATCACTTAAAATACAGAAATCACGGAGGACAAAATTAATTATATTACGCTAAAAGTTTGAAACCGAATTCCTTTTACCAATACCAAAAAATCGCCGCGAAACCCGAAAAAAAATTCTAAAACTCGCATGAAAAATTCGTGGAAATTTCAAAAATCGCCGTACGAATTCCGAATAAAGGTTGTTGAAAGTAGGACAAATTTTATTAGATGGGGCTAAAAGATTGCAATCGGATTCAGTTTAATAATGTAAAAAAAAATGTCGCGAAACGTGATAAAACGCTGTAAATCACATAAGAAATTAAATTAAAAAAAACAAAATCGGGCTTCGAGGTGCATAACTACAGATATTGATGTACCTTCCTGCCAAATCTTGTAGCTCTGCAAAACACAGCGGACAGACGCACTCACACACACACAAACTTCTTTCCATATTATTATAGACGATATACGAATTAATGGATATGGGAAGGGGAAAGGTGGTGAAGGCTATAACACTGTTGAACATTTCAATGAAGTACAGCAGTATTTTCTGGTCTATCTTTAAAGATATCACACATTAAAAACAGACTTTAAAATATTTTTTTAAGATTATGTATAACATTTTCAAATTTTCATTTCCAATATGCAGAGTGTCCTTTCTAATCACCGACAACCATGAATGTAGAAATAGATAAAGACTTCTAACGAAATAGCCTTTCGAAGAAGAAAACCGTTCCTCGAAAAATATTTCAAGTAGATGGCGCTTGTGTAGGACAGTTACCCTATACGTCACCAGTTCATCTGCTTCTTCAAATCGTCTGTTTGACATTGCAATACGAAACATTGTTGGTGGCAGTTTCGGTTTGTTGTTTGTAGGTGGCGCTTCCCTTGCAGGGAAATGCTCGGAGACCGCTGACCAGGCCCCTACCTACCGGGATTCGACCCAGTTTGACGGGTTTGAGTGCCAGGAGAGTGGGGCGAAATTCGCCTGATCGCCGCATGGGGCGGTCCTCAATGACAAGTACCCAGGTCGGCTAACCAATAAAGTCCGGATTTTGCTGGGTTGATCACTCCTAGGTTTTAGTATTCTGAGATCTGTTGCCGCACGCCGCATACTCGTCATGATAGTTGGAATGGGGCTGGACAATTTAATGCCGAAACTTTGGTACTCAACTTAGCTTGAAAAAAGGGGGAGAATTTTGAAGGAAGACAATTAAAACCACTGAAATTTAAAAAACTATTAGCCAATAGCTAAGTCGTACCAGCAAGGAAAATTTTTGGGGCCGAATAGCAAGGCGCAGGGACATGCTCACACTTTATGCTCACCGGATGAGCAGAACCGTGCGCGTAGCTGCCATTAACTTCGAAATTCGCGACACGATATTAACACTATTTCGTTAGAAGTCCTTATCTATTTCTATGTTCCCAGTTCGTTCGTACAGATTGTTTACAACGATGTTGTGATATTATTTATGGTTTATTTTGTATTAATATTTGTCAGTGTATTTAGATTATAATGCTATAAATAACTATAGATTATAACTATTAAAATCAGTGTAGATTATATCCATAAAATAATGGGGAGGAAATGTTGTGCTCCTGGTAGCAAATCTAACTACGATACTGAAAAGCAGTATACTACAATCTTCAAATTCCCAACTGATAATGAAAACAAGAAATTGTGTTTAAGAAAATTATATCGTGATAATTTTACTCCTATTGCAACGGCAGTGGTCTGCTTAAACCTTTTAATGAACGTTTTATAATTAGTGATGATAGAATTAAACGAGATGATGGTACTGAACTTGTCGTTCTTTTGAGAAATACACAAGCTTTCATATACACAAGCAATTTTTTTTCAATATTTATACAATTTGTTTAATATAAAGAAGACATTTATCTATTTTTATATACAAACAGAAGTAAATTGTGTATAAAAACAATTATATATATATATATATATATACATATAGATGTGTGTGTGTGTTTTCAAAGCCGTTTGTATCATTTGGCAACGAGTCTCATTTTCTGAAGCCCGAATTCCACCAAACTGTTAAAAAACGCCAATTCCTGCCCCTATAGTAGAAAATTACCGATTTCTCTATTTAAATTGATATTTATGACGGTTTAGTTAAATTATTGTATGTAGTGGTAAAAAAGAGAGAGGAAGGGAGAAAGGGATTAATTTTGTAAAGTTTCTGTCAGATTTTTTATATTTTCGGTACGTAATAATTATTGTAAAAGAATGTTTTTAGGATAATTTAAATCAATGTTTTCAATCAGATCTATTGATCTTAGCATTTTTTTTAATTTAAAACTTTTAATTTTCTTTTATAAAACAAGTTTATTAATTCATTTTATTTCACGATTATGAATTTTACTACTATAATTTATGTAATCACAAATTATAAGAGCGTAAATTCAAAACATCTGTCTTTATTAATTATTTCTGCTGCGATACGTTGACCGTAGCAGATCTCGTTTATGACGTCATTAATACTAGAACGAGGCTTAACGAAAAAGAAAGGCTACCGCGGTGCTTTACGCGTATCTTTTTTTACAGACCGCCGGAGTCACGTGATGCTCGAATGCACCAATGCAGATGTACGAAAAGAGCATCACGTCACTCTAGCGATCTGTAAAAAAAGATAAGTGGAATGCACCAGGGTAGCCTGTCTCTTTCGTTAGCCTCGTACTAGAATCAGGCCCAGTAAAGAAAGCACACAGAGCGATCGCTGAGGCCCCGGTTCAACCCTCTGTGACATTCTCCAATCAACTATGACGTGGAGGCGGCGCAAAATGCAGGTCCCATTTTCATCCCTAGCGGACCTGAATATAAGGAAAGGGCATGTTTACAAACAAACACTTCCATCAACCAATCTACCACTACATTTTTGTCGTACGATCATTGCAGGAATAGTCATAGAGACGTAGGCCAATCATATCATAGACCTGTTTAACGTAGACCAATCAAATCGCACCATCGCATTTATACAGTAGGAATCATAAAGAATGGACAGGTCTTTCTTACTATCCAACAGTAATTTAACCAACATTGACATCAGCTGCCCTTTCCTTATTGCCCAATTTTTTTCTGTTAGATAGAATATTGAACTTAGTCTGTTGGTGAAAATAGTTGTTAAAATTGTGTAGAGTCGAAGGGGCAGTATAAAATGAAGAAATACAAGTTTGGTGTGTATGAGTATTACCATAAAAATAGGCTGTTAATTTTTTAAGTTCCATAAATTATGTGTAAAAGAGGTTTTTGTATAAAGGACTTCACATAATTTCACTTAAAAACAATTAAATAAATAAAATTAATCGTAAAGCGGCTATATACGTATTTCTAAAAGTAACAGATAAAATACTGACATGTGATCTAATCTATATTGAAAAACTGGTGTATGAGCCAATCTTTTAGGTATATGAGCAATGATTTTATGCAAAAATATCTACTCTTTCCTAAAAGTATTGGTTGTAATATACAAAACTCTCTCGCATGAGCTAAGCTATGTCGAAAAACATACACTATATGGCCATTAATGACCGGCAACTTTCAATTTTAGACATTTTGTCGAATATTTAAAAATATACTTGTCAGATATTCTTCTGGAATTTTAGGATTAAAAAGAACAGGTTTGACTTCATATTTATCAATGTCGATTTGATAAGGAGGACAATTAGGGGGCTAAAAAAATATTAAAGAAAAAAAAGAATACTTTGGTTCACCCTGTAAAATAAAACGCACGAAATTATCTATCGCTACAGAATATACATAGGCAGACATTGTACAATATGTGTATTCATTTGTGTAAGAATAGCGTGTATATTAATAGAGATATAGCAATTTTTTTACAAATTTAAAAAAATTCTTGCATTTTTTTTGCTTATAACATACAGGGTTTTTAACCAAATTTAACGCCAGTTTCAGAAAAATTGACAAAATGTAGTAGAAATAATATAATGCAATTGGAATATAAATATATTAAATATTTAAGGAAATATGGGCAGTTGTATAAAATAATTTTTATCTGCGCATGCGCGAAAGATAACAAGGATTTTTTTGCATAATTTAATAGTCAACTCTATCGAGCAACTTATTAAAAAATATCAGTCAAATATCGTAAAAATTTAGAGAGATATCGGCGTTAGAGTGAGCTGTTTTTTAGCTTCTCACAAAAACTTGTTGAATTGTTCACAATAATTGTGACCTGTAAGGGATTGTTCACAAATTGTCATGTTTAATTTTTATACTATATTTCATTTTTATTGATACTTTAGTTTGCCTTGGAAAACATCATTTCACCAGGTTATAATAGTTTTGGAACGGATCCTTTGATTTTGATTATTCTTTTTTAGTTCGAATAAGCTCGTTAGGGCAGTTTTTCAAAGAGAACTAAAGTATCATTAAAAATTGGAAAATAGTATGAAAATAAAAAATGACAATTTGTTGAAAATCCCTATCATTCAACGAGTTTTAGTGAGAAGCTAAAAAACAGCTCACTCTAACGCCGATATCTCTAATTTTTTACGATATTTGATTGATTTTTTTTAATAAGTTGCTCGATAGAGTTGACTATTAAATTATGCAAAAAAATCCTTGTTATCGTTCGCGCATGCGCAGATAAAAATTATTTTATACAACTGCCCATATTTCCTTAAATATTTAATATATATATATATTCCAATTGCACTATATTGTTTCTACTACATTTTTTCAATTTTTCTGAAACTGGCGTTAAATTTAGTTAAAAACCCTGTATGTTATAAGCAAAAAAACATGCAAGATTTTTTTTTATTTAAAAAAAAAAAATCGCTATAACTCTATTAATATACATGCTATTCTTACACAAATGAATACACATATTGTACAATGTCTGCCTATGTATATTCTGTAGCGATAGATCATTTCGTGCATTTTATTTTACAGGGTGAACCAAAGTATTCTTTTTTTTTCTTTAATATTTTTTAGCCCCCTAATTGTCCTCCTTATCAAATCGACGTTGATAAATATGAAGACAAACCTGTTCTTTTTAATCCTAAAATTCCAGAAGAATGTGACAAGTATATTTTTAAATATTCGACAAAATGTCCAAAATTGAAAGTTGCCGGTCATTAATGGCCATATAGTGTATGTGTGAGTTATCTGCTGTTAAAAAGATAACTAATATTTACTATTAAGTGCTGCAAAATTCATAAGGTCTGTCTAAATATATGCCTAAAGTAGAGTTTTTAAATACAAGTATGTAGTTAATTTATATGTATATTTGTAATAATGTAACTAAAACGGGTACAAATAATGAATTGTAAATGTTATCATGTTATTCTTATCATGTAAAAAATATATAAAGTGTATGAGCTGTTGATTTACAAAGTGAGGCAAGTCCATTGTGTGAAAAAGGTTAGTTAAAGTTAAATCTTATTACAAATTAACATAAAATTTGTATTTTTAATCAATTCACAATAAATATCTTTTAATATCAGTATAAAGTTGTTACTAGTAAATTATTTGGTCAACGAGATTTCAAAGGCGTTGATTTTGAAAGTGGAGCAAGTCAACTTTTGAATAGATTTTTTTTAAGTTGCATAATATTAATAAGCACAATCAGATTTTAGCAGTTCTACTACAACTGTGGTGAATTGGCAACATTGGTAAAACATTGTTTTATTATAATTCGGGTATGTGACACAAGTTGTCACAAAATGTGACAATTCAAAAACACGTGATCGCCTATCGTGATATGTGCACTGGGAAAATTAGAAACATAATGTTAGCCTTAATGTGGATGAAAATTGAAGGGCCCTCTGCAATAACAAGGAAAGTGATATGGAGTTTTCAGCTACAAAGCTTTTAAATTTACTTTCAACATTTTAATTTACAATATAACTTCTTTCCAAGCATTTTTTCTTTGCTTAAGATAATAAAGTGTATATTTCCTTATATGCTGAATAATACATTACATAAATCTGAAAATTGAGAATCAAGGTAACTCCACTTGCCTTGTTATTGTAGAAGGCCCCTGAATTGTCCAGTATAGCGATAATAATTTACATATTATTGACCATAAATTTTTATTATTAGGACATTAATTCTTATCAAACAATCGCGATTTTGGAGTTATAAAAATGGCGATTCGTAAAAACAATTTGCTGTTATTCTCCAGGATATTAAAAATTAATACAAAAAAGTCGCAAACATAATACATTTTGAGTACATGAAATGAAAAGTGAAGACATGTATTCAACCAAACGTCTGGAGGAGGCAATTTAACAAAGAACAAAAAATACTGATGGAGAAACTGTCAATTGGTTGAATCATTTCTGGATACGATTTTTAAGAAATGCGCCATATAAATGTTTTATAAGAAGTCCGTGGAATAGATTCGCAATTTATAACTCTTGATTTATCACCAAAACGGAGTAAGCAAGGTAATTTCGGTAAAATAGTATTATCATCTTTATATAAAAAAAACTATGCCTATTTCTAAATATATATATAAAGCTAGGATAGATTTAACACCCTATGTACCACCCATTCATTATGAATACTTTAAAAATCTTCACTACCTAAATTAAGAAATATAATTATATGCATACAATTTATTACTGAATATTTTTTCTTAGTTTTTTCACCTTTTCTTATAAAAATAAATTTATTTATTTTTGTTTTATTACTTTCTTTTCTAAAGAAGAATTAAATATTGAAATAAAATAAATAAGTAAATAAAATAAAATATTCATTTTTTTTTTGTTATTATAATTATATTCCATTCAAAGAAAATCAACGTTTTCAAGAAATCATTGCTTTTGAAAGTGAGAAAAGCCCATTGGCGCTTTTACAAAATGTTCGAAAGCATTAAAAGTTTGTCATGCAGCACTCATAATGGTTTAATGTGTGCGTCTTTGGTTACCCGTAATATATATATATATATATATCCATTCATTATTAATTAATTAATTAAATGCACAATCATACACCCTGTACCATTTAACTTTAGTATCGTAATTTTAACAACTGGGGATGGAAACAAAAACTTATATACTGAAAAACACTATGAAAAAAAATCCGCGAACATTTATCTCAAATATTTCAGTAGTTATGACTTTTATTTTTATAGTGGCGGGACATTGTGGACATAAAAGGTATGTTTTACAAAGCAAATTCCGATTTTTTTTCAGCAACGAAACGTAAAACACACTAAGTTAGATAAGAGCAACATGGACTACGCCCATCCGTCCGTAATACCCTGCAACATGTTTTCAGACTCTTTTCCTATCTAAAATGTAATACTTCCTCAAGGGGATTAACACCCCTGTGACGCTGTGAAATTTAAGGCTTTTTCAAGAATTTTTTTTTAAGAAATGCGAAGAGTATAAAAAAACTCATTTACACTAAATTGTTATACATATATTAAAGAAAAAAACTGTATTTTTTTCAGTTGATATATTTAAAAATCTCGGCTTTACAGCTGATGGGCAGGAGCACTTTGAAATAAGTTGGAAATTGTACGTCAAACGTGACAAATGAGGTGCGTTCGTTACTATAGCTAGTTATATAAATATTCAGATCTTGAAGATTTTTAATTCTGTAAAATGAATAATATCGTCTGCAGATTAATTTCTGTAATAAAATAAGTATCTCGGTCGCTTGACGGTTAAACCTCGGAAGCTCCTATAACAAGAAAGCACCGATTTATTTTTAAAAAACTCAAATTTCTTAATAAATATTTTTATTAATATCTTCTAAAGTTTTGATTCGATTTTCATAAAATTTTAAATGTCTCGACAAAATTCTGCAAAGATAATATATCGTAAATTTTAAACCATTCGACTGGGTAGATTTTGCGTTGTTATATGCGGGCGGACGGACAGACAGACGGACGTGCCAGACGACGACAATAGGTGCTACGTATTTATATAATTACGAACGCACCTAAAAAGAGGGTCAAGTGGTGGACATGATAACTCATCATAGACTTAACCTAGAACAACAAGAGGAAAAGAAATAGTGTTTTAATTCCAAAAGCTAGTGGAATACTTATTCATTAAAAAAATACATGCATTTTTAGTGTAAATGAATCAATCAAAATAAAATGTAACTTTTCAATCCACAATTTCATTACTACACAGACAAGCGAAATATGAGTATTTTGAAAAAAAAAACAATCTTACGTATTTCATTAAAAAAATATGCGACGATTCATTTTCAAAAAGAACAAGTTGATACATTGAAAATTGGCAGAGCCAGAGTGTCCATCTATTTTGAAAATGCTATTCTGAAAGGAAAAAAAATTCCCTGACGGTTCGGCCTACAGACACAGGTAGATTTCGAAGACGCAGAACGTGGATTCCTGTTTATTGGGAATTGCAGAAAAAATGCCCTTTTGGCCATGATGCGGCAGTTGGAACCGCCCACTTCAAAATCTACCTGTGTCGAGTACGCGGAGCCGGCAGATTTTTTTTGTTTTTAATTTTTTTTGTTGTAAAGGTTGGTTCTATAAAAAACTTGTCAATAGAAAAGTTGTAGATAATATTAAGAGGGTTTATAATAAATTCAAGCGGATTTGATATCGTGTGAATTGACAAAGTTATGAATTTTTTTCTTCTGAAACCCCTATTTCCTCCCCCCCTCTTGAGGCCATTTTTAATTATATAAAAAATCTGTCATACATAAATTTTCGGTCCTTTTCTTAGAAGTAATAATAA
The DNA here is from genome assembly GCA_963931845.1 of Maratus michaelseni. NCBI lineage: Eukaryota > Metazoa > Arthropoda > Arachnida > Araneae > Salticidae > Maratus > Maratus michaelseni. Next base: position 281,938,658 of record OZ007586.1, read on the forward strand.
TTTTAAACGGATTCGATACGTATCATAATTAAGAAGATATGGGGATTTTTCTGTTTTCACAAAAAGCACCCCATTTCCCCCCCTCCTTGGATTGATTTTGCCCATTAACGAACTTGACCGAGATTTTATGCCCCTTGATTTTATGTATAAGTTTGGAAGAGATTTGTGCAGAATTTTTGAAGTTATCGTGTCCATAAGGGGAGGGTTCTGGGAGTCATGATCGGTGTAGATCTGCGAAAATTTTCCAGAAATTCCAACACAGGAGAGAATGTTATAGGTAGTATATTTCTTACGAAATCTACCTAAAAAACCGCGCTTAAAGTTTTCGTTTTTGTTTACTCGCTGTGGTACGGTCTACTTCTATAACTCTGAAATTGTTATTTCATTTTCAATATCAATTTTTATCTAATAAAATATTATTTTTCATGTGTATAAAGAACACTTTTTAATCAGTAAAATAAATATAAATAAATAAATAATAATAATAATAAAATATAATTGAAAACTTTGAACCGGTCAAAGTGGTGTTACCCCTTAAAGAATGTGATTTAACTTTGATTAGCTGTAACTCGTTAAGTTTTGGTCGTACAAAACTTATTAAATTTTATTTTATTTCATTTGCAATTGTTAGAGCACGGGGAACGATTTTCTTCTAAATATAACTTATAGGACGCAGAGGCCCTATAAAAATTAAATTTCGCAACTTTTACAAAAAAAAAGAAATAAATAAATAAATAAATAAACTTTATTGATGTACAGCTTAACATTTGAAATATCTTTGCAATTGGAAGTATAATTCTAAAACTAAAGGTTTAGGAATTAGTTGTCGGCATGAACATAGAAATAGATAAGGGCTTCTAACGAAAAAGTGTTAATATCGTGTCGCAACTTCCAAACTTAATGGCAGCTACGCGCACGGTTCTGCGCAGCCTGTGAGCATCACTGCTAGGATAGCGCCACCTATAGACAACAAACCGAAACTGTCACTAACAATGTTTCGTATTGCAATGTCAAACAGACGATTTGAAGAAGCAGACGAACTGGTGACGTATAGGGCAATTGTCCTATACAAGCGCCACCTATTCGAAACATTTATCGAGGAACAATTTTCTTCTTCGGAAGGCTATTTCGTTAGAAGTTTTTATATATTTCTATGTTCATGAAACTAACAAAGTACGTAGCAAATTTTTAGTAGCTCAGATGTCGTTGGTGACGTCACGCATGTGAATCGCTCTTAGAATCAGGCCAACACATACTACAAGGTGTCTTGTAGAGTGTGTTGATCAGTCTTGGTAAAAAAAAAAAAAAAAAAAAAACTCACAACGCCATCTCGGAGGTCCCGGTTGAACTCGCGGAGAACATTAGGGGTGTGTGAATGGCACAGAGATCATCAGAGGAAAGTTTTCAGTTGGAGATGCAATCCTTTTTCGGGAATTGGTGGGTCAAATGGAAAGGTCGTTAAAAGAGTGCTTTAAACTGATTAAAGTATAGGAGGTGATTTCCCAGACCGCTCGCTTGTTTCCCCTTTTTTTTTACCTTAAGCTCAAGGAAGGGAGAAGAAAACAGATTAAAAAGAAATATATCGTGGATTCGAACTCCTTGAATGCATGCAAGGGATTTATAGAAGCATCCATTTTGATTCCTAGTATTATTTTCTGCTTTTGAAAATGCAGTAAATAAAAATATATATAAATATCAGCGGCGCAGCCAGAATTCGGCTCTGGGGGGAGGGGGGTAGTTATTGTTAGCTCTTTCAGTTTTCGTTGTTTATTAGCATCACTGGTAACAACTATTGAATTAAGTTACACTTAATTTAATCACATTTAATTATTTTTTTATAAATTATATCATAACACTACATTTTTCGTATACATAACAATCAGCAATTATGTTAGACATGATTCATTTAATCATAGTGTTTACTCTCTGAAAGTTACATAACGTAAAATACACCAAGAAAATAACATACAATTATTTAATTAAGTTACACTTAATTTAGTCACATTTAATCTTTTTTTTTTCGATGAGACAAGCTTTAAAGGGTGGACAAATACACACACATGATTGTTACAATTTTGTGTGTTTACAAGATCCTCACGCCTACACATGTTTTTAAGTATATTTATCAATAATTATTAATATTTTTTTGGATAGAATTATTTTTAATCCCTAAAAAGTACCAAGACATACTTACACTCAAAAGTAAGTGACAGAAAATTAAACAATCTGGCAATAATGCACATTTAATTGGATGTAATGCTTTCAATGGGTGCATGTTCAATTACTGACAGTTTTGTTATTTTAATAAAAAAATGAGAGGTTTTTACTAAAACATAGTAATTTGGAATATTAAAGCAAAGTTGCATTTAATATACAATGTGAAATTTACTCTAATAAAATTCATTGTTAAATTAAGAAAGTTCTTTTGAGATTAGAGATTCCACATAAATATGTGAAAATGCTTTATTTTGTAAATTGTCTTACTGTAAATCCATTCGAAAAAAAGTATTGAAAAGGTTTAAAATGTTCTCGGAATTGTATTATACCGGTTGATTGAAAATATATGTCTCCTCGATTATCTCTAAGATTCATAATCAGGTAAATTTTGGTCATAAAATAATACTTTTTTATGTCATTCTTAGACTAACGACAAAATTTTTCTTAATATAACTTAGGAGACCCAGCGGCCGCATAAAAACTAAAATTTGTGTTTTAATAATTTTATGAAAACACATTTTTAAACTTCTTATAAGTAATGTTTTATAAGTACGTTTTGATGAATTTGAAAAGTTCAGCGTTCTTACACAGGTAATAATAGTTTTTTTTCCTTAATATTGTAAAATAATCAAGAATAATGTTTTCAATAAACAATTGCAGACTTCCACTACAGTACATTTCTGAATTCTTCAATACCGTCATACGCATATGAGGGGGTTAGAATGACAGTGGAGTAAGTCAAAAATTTGAAAAATCTATATAACCATATTTTCACTGAACGTACACTAATTTCTGTTGAGTGCGACAGTCAAATAAGTCCTAGTTCACTTAGGGAGTCGCTAGAGGGCAAAACAAATTGGACCACTTAATGCAATGGCAATACGACAAGTCTCACAAAACCCTTCCTTTCTCAAACTACTAAATATTAACTTACTCCATACTAAATACTGACTTTCTAACCTCTTCATATAGGTAAAAATTTATTCCTCAGTTAAATGCAACATTTTATGCGATTAAGGGAAAGCACCAAGTGATATGCAAAAAAATAGTTAAATGTTAAAACGCGTACCACAACATAAAACACACTTCCAGCAATTACTTTTCATAGACAGCCAAATTCTTGTATGTGTATTTGTAAATAAACGACAATTTCTATGCACACCATATTCTACAATAAGCGCGTCATGTAGCATATCTCAGTGATATAGATTTTAAATGTGTTTAAAATAATGAAATATCACTGAAATACACCGCAAAGGATTTTTCCTCATACTACACCAAAATGTAAAGGAATTCTTTTGCGTGTCCCTGTAAATGAACCGTAAATGCTACACACTTCATTTTCAATTCCGAACATGCCACGGTAAACCTCAATAACATAAATCCTTTACACGGCTATCCGAGTATATTTACGCAAGTTAGAGCATGGTCAGATGAACAGACAAACCAAATTCATAAGAAAAACGAATATATATTTTTAAAGCAATTAAAGCGTTTTAAATTATCTGTTGCCAATAATTAGTCGTTACCCAGTTTACTAAAGAAATATTTTTTATAATTTCTAAAGCTGCCCCCCCCCCCTTTAAAAAAAGGATTTATTTCTAGATGTACACAACTTTTATTTTAGATAGAAAATAAATACTACCGAACTCAACGGAATTAAAATCTCAGTTAAATACAGTTTTGATTCACTTCGTTGTTGAAAAATAGTTAAGTTTAATGGAAAAACAATGATTGTTATTTAAAGTGAATAATCTTACTCATAAATATTGTAAAAATTTCTTAACGTTAAGAATTACTAATTGGGAGTTAAAAATTATTGATATTATACATTTTAAAATATTCATGAAGGCTTAAAATCAGGGTAGGCAAAAATCGTGGAATTTTTTTTATCGGATTTATTTAATTTAAATCATATTTTTTTATTTAAATCAGATTTTTTTAATTTAAAAGGATTATGTTGGAAAGTTAATTTTTCTACACATTATATATATAAAGGGTCTATCCGGATAAGTATAGCGAAATGGCCCGCATGTCCGATGTTTGAAATAACATATGTGGTAATGAGGCTTACCATGAGAATATATAGTAATCTACAATATAGAGTGTTTTTAGTTCCTAACCTTCAACTGTCCTTGAGATAATCAGGAAAGTATGCGCCGACGCCACTATTTTTCAAAAGCGTTTTTCTCAAAAAGTATAAAAGTTAAAAAAAATAAAATCAACGCCAATTATTGAAGAATATATTAATTCATATTATATTTTTTTTTTCACATTTTTACGCAATTTTTAACATAGAAAAATAGACAACAATATTTAAACAAAAAATTATTAATATAGTAATATTATATTTACACCAACCAAAAAATTACACAATAAAGCTCAAAGTATGTACTTTAACCAAAAAACCATTTCGTTAAAATCGAAGATGCGCTTTTTTAGTTATAACAAAAATAATGCTAACAACTTGTTAAAATATTCCAAACTTTTCCTGTTTGTATTTGCAGAAATACGCTGATGTCAATTGATTGGTTAATTAATTCGTGATATTTCTACTCAGCAGGATGCGAGGTACGCTAAAATAAAAGAATTTTTCCATACATACCATACTTTTTTATAGGCTTGTTTAGTGTTTGTAAACATTCTGTTATTTTGGTGCATCCTTCTCGCATAATAATATCAAGAACTGACAAATCAAATGGTAACTTTTGCCTACCATGCCTAGCATGATTTTCACATAAGGAAAGGGCAGCTGACTTCACTGTTGGTTAAAATACTGTTGGATAGCAAGAAAAACCTGTCCATTCTTTATGACTCCTACTGTACACATGAGATGCGACGATTTGATTGGTCTACGTTAAACAGGTCTATGATATGATTGGCCTACGTCGTCTAGCGATTCCTGCTATGTCAAAAATGTTGTGGTAGATTGGTTGACAGAAGTATTTGTTTGTAAATATGCCCTTTTCTTATAGAACAAGCCTATACAGCTTCACACAGCGCAATCGCGTGTACGTTGACTATACCCCTAACAGTTATAACATCAACGGTATTCAGAAGTACTAGTGGGATTGTCCTAATGGTAACAGGACTGTTGGGTGTTGCTCCCAAGTGGCAAGTGTAACATATTACCTATCTCAAGGAAGATATTTGTCACGAATAATACGCCTTGCTGAAATATTAACAAAAATCTTTTCGATTGATAATATTAATGTTGTGATAAATTAAAATAGTGAAAATGATAATTGAAATATTTTCGAAAATGCTCTTTTCTGAAATGTTCTACACTATATGGCCATTAATGACCGGCAACTTTCAATTTTAGACATTTTGTCGAATATTTAAAAATATACTTGTCAGATTCTTCTGGAATTTTATTATCCAAAAGAACAGGTTTGACTTCATATTTATCATTGTTGATTTGATAAGGAGGACAAATAGGGGACCAAAAAAAATTAAAGAAAAAACATAATAATTGGGATCACTCTGTAAAATCAAATGCACCAAATGATCTATCGCTACAGAATATACATAAGCAGACATTGTATAATATGTGAATTCATTTGTGTAAGAATAGCATGTATAGTAATAGAAAAAAAGCGATTTTTTTAAAAATTAAAAAAAATCTTGCATGTTTTTTGCTTATAACATACAGGATTTTAAACCAAATTTAACGCCAGTTTTAGAAAAATTGACAAAATGTAGTAGAAACAATATAGTGCAATTGAAATATAAATCTATTAAATATTTAAGGAAATATGGGCAGTTGTATAAAATAATTTTTATCTGCGCATGCGCGAACGATAACAAGAAACTTTTTGCATAATTTAATATTCAACTCTATGGAGCAACTTATTAAAAAAAATCAGTCAAATATCGTAAAAATTCAAAGAGATATCGGCGTTAGAGTGAGCTGTTTTTTAGTTTCTCACTAAAACTCGTTGAATGATAAGGGATTTTCCACAAATTGTCATTTCTTATTTTATACTATTTTCCAATTTTTAATGATACTTTAGTTCTCTTTGCAAAACTACCCTAAGGAGCTTATTCGAACAAAAAAAGAATTATCAAAATCAAAGGATCCATTCCAAAAGTATTATAACCTGGTGCAATAAAGTTTTCTAAGGCGAACTAAAGTATCAATAAAAAATGTAATATAGTTTAAAAATTAAACATGACAATTTGTGGCCAATCCCTTATCATTTACTGAGTTTTATTGAAAAACTAAAAAACAGCTCACTCTAACGCCGATATCTCTCTGAATTTTTACGATATTTGACTGATTTTTTTTAATAAGTTACTCCATAAAGTTCACTATTAAATTATGCAAAAAGTTCCTTTTTATCGTTCGCGCATGCGCAGATAAAAAATATTTTATATAACTGCCCATATTTCCTTAAATATTTAATATATTTACATTTCAATTGCACAGTATTGTTTCTACTATATTTTGTCAATTTTTCTGAAACTGGCGTTAAATTTGTTTAAAAACCCTGTATGTTATAAGCAAAAAACATGCAAGAATTTTTTTAATTTTTTTTTTAAATCGCTATATTTCTATTAATATACATGCTATTCTTACAAAAATGAATACACATATTGTACAATGTCTGCCTATGTATATTCTGCAGCGATAGATCATTTCGTGCATTTTATTTTACAGGGTGATCCCAAGTATTATTTTTTTCTTTAATTTTTTTTGGCCCCCTAATTATACTCCTTATCAAATCGACGTTGATAAATATGAAGTCAAACCTGTTCTTTTTAATTCTAAAATTCCAGAAGAATCTGACAAGTACATTTTAAACTATTCCACAAAATGTCTAAAATTGAAAGTTGCCGGTCATTAATGGCCATATAGTGTATAATTATCTCCTTTATAGTAAAAAGTGAATTCTTAATCATAACTGATTAAAAATATACTGTTATATGAAACAATATTAGTTAATATTGTAATGTTTAATCCATTATTTAAAAAGGGTTTCTAAACATCGTTCCTTTAATAGAAAAGTGACACAACTTAAAAATTCCAATTTTTGAGATAAAGACTGATACTTTTATCTGGATAAATGGCACAGTGGCTGTTGTTCTATTAAGCCGTCAGAGGGCAAAAGTGTCACTATGCTTTTCCAACATATTTACATTATTCTTTGTGATAAATGACACTTTTGAGTTGCTATTGCTACTGGAATAACCTAAATAAATCTATTAACCTAAAAAAAATCACAGGAAAAAAGTATACTTAAGAATTTTTTTTAATGAACAAAAGATTGTTTAATTAAAAATTTTTAAAACAGCTGTACTGAATTTTTTTTTATTTTTGAGTTATGTCATTTTCTATTAAACGAGAGCGAGATATCTAATTATTTACAGACTATTACATATTTACTTACAACCCACTTATTGTATTTGTTTTGCAGTAACAATAGTACGCGCGTAATTGTACCAATTCAAACAGGAAAAGATAGGAAAGGACGTTGTTAGCATTATTTTTGTTATAACTCAAAAAGCGCATCTTCGATTTTAACGAAATTGTTTTTACTTAAAAAACATATCTTGAGCATTATTCTGTAATTTTTTTGGTTGGTGTAAATATAATATTACTGTATTAATAATTTTTTTTAATATTTTTGTTTACTTTTTTATGTTAAAAATTGTGTAAAAATGTGAAAAATATATATAATCTAAACTAATATATTTTTCACTAATTGATGTTGGTTTCATTTTTTAAACTTTTATACTTTTTGAGAAAAACGCATTTAAAAAATAGTGGTGCCGGGCCGGCTCATACTTCCCCGATTATCTCTAGGACATTTCAAGGTCAGGGGCTAAAAACACTCTATATTATATTCTCATGGTGTGCTTTATTACCATACATGTTATTTCAAACTTCGGCCATGGGGGCCATTTTGCTATCCTTATCCGGCTAGACCCTTTAGCAAGAACGCTTGATGATTTTTTTAATTTTAAATGCAAGTACCATATGAAAACTAATCATTATAAAGAAATTAATTTTTAAATTGATGAAAATATTTGAAAAAAAGAAAAACAGATTTTTTTAATTTCTTTTTGCAATAGATAGTATTTGTCAGCATATAAGATATGTCTTATTTTTAAAAATAATTTATTTAAATGTGTAAATGTAAAATATATAAGATCTAAAATCTTTTGAAATAACATTTTTCATAAAAAAAAATGCATATATACACATTGGTTAATACAATTTATTTTATATATATGACATAAATGTTCAAGGTTTTTCTCAAAAGATTAAAGTTAAAAAATATAACAATTAATAGCATTTTAGAGTCACCTCTATTTTCATTTCTAATTTTATTAATACCTGATATTGAAAGTCAATGGGAAAAATTAATTTGGAACTGCCTTGGTGACTTTTAATAAGTAGAAATATTGAAATGAAAAATAGACGAATACTTTAGAAAATATGAAAAATTTGTTATCATTTTTTCAAAACACTTAAGTGCTTGGAATTCTATGCTTTGTATTAAAAAAAAAAAAACAATTTTCCTTCTTTTTCATCCCCAGTTTGTTTCTAAGTTTTGAATGAACTAAACCGTAAGTAGAAAATAGTCTTTTCTACAGACTATACAGACTGTCAGTATTATTCTTTCCCCAAAATTAATCATTGATGTAAACGATTTTGGAAAGTCACATCTTATTACTTTTTCACCTGACATTTGACAAAATCTTGAATTGAAATGGACTCTCCACCTCTCCGAAGGAGACATTTGGAATACAGTATTTTGCTCCAAAAAATATATATAAAGGATCTGCTTTCGCTAGGAATCTCATGATTAAAGGTGTAAAACTACTAGTGAATTTATTCTTTTTAGCAAAATCAAAAAAATATATATATTTCCGATCTCAATCAAATCACATCTTTTTTAATTCATCATGCATACTCTTGACATTAGCTGCAATATCTGTGACAAGGCTAGCAATGAAACAGTTACATTCAGCTTTGCACTTTAATATTACTTCCTGAGCAATTTTTATAAGGTATATTCGGTTGTGTGTGAATTTTCTGATGTGTCAATGGAATCCACAATATACCAATTCCTGCTGCATTTGGTGACAATTGCACTAGCAATAGACTCATTGTGCGCATTTTACCACCCATCTAAACTCAAGCAGACTGCCTGGCTTTCAAGCACTTTACAATTTTTTTTTCTTTTTCCTTCTTATGAATATGATCTAAATGTATACACCAATTTCTCTGCCGGTAAATGGAATGTAACTAGAACGTACTAGATTCATCATATTTTTAATTCAAAATGAATAAAACACTGGAATAAAACACTGGATACATGGGAAATATTATGTATTTGTTACCACAAGAATTAACAAGCTATTGTTAGAGAGAAAACATTCAAAATTCATTCAAAAATTGATCAGCTATAAACATCTGTAGATTGACAGTATTCATCATCTTTATTTTGCCTATCTGTGCTCTTACAGCCTATGACACAGCCATGGGAAAAGCAATTGCAAGATATTTAAAAATAAATATTAATATTAATTTTTCAAGCAAATTATAACAATATCATATTAAATAGCATCTAAGTGAAGCATATAATAGTAATAATGGCCTTTTTAATAATGCCATATTAATGACCAAATAAATTTTGGGCCACTTTTGTTCTGGAAATGCCATCAGGATAACTTTTCTATGATAAATCCTGTTCTGTCATTAGTTAGAAGAAAAAAAACAATATGTACAGATTGTAAATATAAAATTTACAATTGAGAATTTTAAAGAGGCATTTAAGAGAGGCACGGATTTTTTTAGGCACTCTTTTAGGTTCATTTTATCCAAATAAATAACATGTAGATTGTTTAAATCTATACTTATAAAGGAGTAGCTTGATTTTCTCATAATCAACGCCGAGCCTCAACCGTTTGTCCTAGAACAATGAGATTTGGAAGACATGTTCTTTACCCAATGTAGGCGCGTACTAAGAAAGGATTTTTGAAAATTCACAGCATAAGGGGGTCAAATGGGGGGGTCGAAAGTTTTAGATAATTTCGTCTTTTCGACATATCTCAGCAGGAGTTTCAACTAAGAGCATGAAATTCGGGATAACAATTCTACTAAAGAATAGTTAAACATGTATTTCAGCTTTAGGTCATTTTGCCTTTTTGCCATATCTCAACAACAGTTTTAGTTAAAATCGCGAAATTCAGGATAACAAATGTACTAAAAGTTAGTTAAACACATATTTCAGCGATTTTAAAAATTCAACTGCTAAGGGGTGTTAAATGTGGGTCGAATGCTTTACGCCATTTTGCCATATCTCAGTAGAAGTTATAATTAGGAGCGTGAAATTCGGGATAACAAATCTACTAAAGGATAGTTAAACATGCATTTCAGGCAATTTTAGAAATTCAACTACAAAGGGGGTTAAATGAAGAGTCGAAATTTTTCGGTGATTTCACCTTATCACCATATTTTATCAGCAGTTTTAGAAAAAAGCATGAAATTCAGGATAACAAATCTCCTTAAAAAATAGTTTTAAAAGTATTTCAGTGATTTTAGAAATTCGGCCACTAAGGGGGGTTAAATAGTGGGTCGAAAGTTTTATGTCATTTTGCCATTTCTCAATAGAAGTTATAGGTAGGAGCGTGAATTTCACTATAACAAATCTACTAAAGAATAGTTAAACATGTATTTTAGGCGATTTTAGAAATTCAACTACTAAGGAGGTTAAATGGGGGGGGGGGGTCGATAATTTTCGATGATTTCACCTTTTCACCATACCTCATCAGTAGTTTTAGTTAAAGGCGTGAAATTCAGGATAACAAATCTACTAGAAGATAGTTAAACATATATTTCACAGATTTTTAAAATTCACATCCTAAGGGGGTTAAATGGGGAGGGTTGAAAATTTTAGGTCATTTCGTCTTTTCGTCATATATCAGCAGCAATTTTAGGTAGGAGTATGAAATTCGGGATAACACATCTACTAAAGAATAGTTAAACATGTATTTCAAGCGATTTTAGATATTCGACCTCTAAAGGGGTTAAATGGGGGGTCGAATGTTTTAGGACATTTGACTTTTTCGCCATATCTCAACAGCAGTTTTAGTTAAAAGCGTGAAATTCAGGTTAACAAATCTATTAGAAGATAGTTAAACACGTATTTCAGGCGATTTTGGAAATTCACCCTCTAAAGAGGTGAAATGGGGGGAGGGGATCGAAAGGTTTAGGTCATTTCGCCTTTTGGTCCTATCTCAGCAGCAGTTTTATGTATTACTAGCCGGTCGCTTCCGAGTGGGGCCCTAGATACATAGTGCAGTGTACCGCCCTGACTTCGCTTGGCGCTCAGAAAGTGCATTTTACATGCCCTTTCATGCACAGAAAAATGTAAATAAAATACTTTAAATTAAAAGTATACGAAAATAACTAATAAGAATATAAAAAAGCACTTAAAGACATCGCAACATATTTTTTTTTATGAACCCCCTGACAAAGTAATACTGGGCCCTACCCGTGATTATCTAGGGGTAGGGCCCAAGTAGTACTTTGTATCTGGGCCAACTCGGAAGCGACCGGCTAGACGGGCGAAGACCGGCTAGTTTTATTATATTCTAAATCAAAACAAAATTACATATTCCAAAAGAAAAAAAAATTAATATTGATTTAAATCAATGATTTAAAAGAAATCAGAGTGATTTAAATCGTGATTTTAATCAACCTGATTTAAATCGACGTACCCTGCTTAAAATTAAAAAAAAAATGTAACTGGAAAACCAATCTTTTCCCATGTGTGTTGATCTAATCTTTCTTAATCATTTCTATCGCTGGACTTCCAGGCAACAAAATGGGTTCTTCTAGAAATCAAGTGCAGTTTAAAAAAAAAAAGAAATATTTTCCTCCGCACTGGACTTTAGATCTGCGAGGATAGGAAAGGGTACTCTCGTTGTCTGGTTTGCCCCGAACTCCTTGAAACTCAATCGTATAGGGATGGAGGGGAGCCATACAGAAGGCAAGTATTATTTTTATCTGAACCATGGTTCTGCTCAAACTTACAAACAGATTAACACATTACTAACATTTATTTTTTTAATTTGTAAGAAATAAATATTTTTTATTTATTGATTCGTAACTCATTGTTGAGATATTTAAACAATAGAAATATAAACTAGTATCAAGAAATTTATTTTAAAGCAATACTCAAATCCACACTATTTGCTACATTCACGAAGTTATTTTTATTCGTAAATGCATAAAATTTGCAGATATTTTACTAGGATGAAAAGAAATTGATCAGCGTTTCTGTTTTTCATGTAAAGGCAAAAAATCTTTCAGAAAGTATTGTTCCAAGATGGTGATTTGAGTCGATTTTTTGACAGAAACAGTTAAGGAAAAGTCTTTGTGAGACAGAAATGCATTTTAACACAAGATGTACCTCGTTTACCGGTAAATGAAAAACGGTATTCGACTCTTTTGCACTTAAATGAGGGGGTTAGAATGACAATGGAATAAGACAAAAATTTGAAAAATCTAGATAACCATATTTTCACTGAAAGTATATTAATTTCTGTTCAGTGTTACAGTCAAATAAGTCATAGTTCACTTAGGGAGTCGCTAGAGGGCAAAACAAATTGGACCATTTAATGTAACTACAATACGACACTTACTCTACTGTCATTCTAACCCCCTCAAATAGTAATGTTTGCAAATTTTCTGATTTTAAAGACAAAACCAAATTCAAACTCGGGCCTAATGCTGAAGTGGCCGCATCGCGACGCTGCGGTCAGTATACGCATTACTATAACATTGTTTGCAATAGGATTATACTATTATTTCCTTTATAAATTAACATTTTTAGGTTATATTTTAATATATCTCGAATCAATTTTGTTTATGGCTGTGGCTCGAAAAAAAAAAAAAAAAGGGAGGATTGAAGAGCGTTTTTTCTTTTTCTATGAGTGAGATAAATTCTTGATTAAAGTCGATTATTACCCGATGACCACCTTTTTCCTGATTTCTGGGTTATGAATGTGGGTTTTAGTTGCTCCTTTTGACATCATTTTTCAGAAGAATGCTTTCTTTAAAAAAAAAGGGGGATCGAACAGTGTTTTTAATTTTTCTTTAAGTGAGATAAATTCTTGATTAAAGTAGATTCTTACTTGATGACAACCTTTTTCGTGATTGCCGGATCCTGAAATTGGGTTTCAATTGCTCATTTTGACAACATTTTTCAGAAGAATATTGTATTAAAGGGGGAAAAACTGAAAAGAAAAAGAAAAAAAATATTATTGGATTTGTTACATTTAGTAAGAATGTCTCATTTTTAGGTACGTTCGTAATTATATAAATACGTAGCACCTATTGTCGTCGCTTGGTCCGTCCGTCTGTCCGTCCGTCCGTCCGTCCGTCCGTCCGCATATAACAACGCAAAAACTACCCAACCGAATGGTTTAAAATTTAAGATATATTATCTTTTCAAAATTTTGTCGAGACATTTCAAATTTTATTAAAATCGAATCAAAACTTTAGGAGATATTAATAAAAATATTTATTAAGAAATTTGAATTTTTTTTTTTTTTTTAAATCGGTGCTTTTTTGTTATAGGAGCTTCGGAAGTTTCATCGTCAAGCGACCGAGATACTTATTTTATGACAGAAATTAATCTGCAGACGATATAATTCATTTCACAGAATTAAAAATCATCTAGATCTGAATATTTATATAACTAGCTATAGTACGAACGCACCTCATTTGTCACGTTTGACGTAAAATTTCCAACTTGTTTTTAATGTATTTACAAGAGAAATTTTGTAAATGTGTCAATTCTTGTTTAAGGATACGCCAAAGGATCGAACACCGTTTTTCATTTCCCTATAGGGTAAGTCAGGGATTGTTGGTCTGCTTAAGTCCCCCTTCATTTTTCTTTTCTATAGCAATGATTTTTGTAGTGCACATGTAACCTATCTACTCCAAATTGTATATAGAATATCATAAAAAATATTACTTTAATATAAATACCATATAAAATAGTATTTTTATCCAAAAACTAAATCAATGATTTTGGCCATTTATCCCGGACATCAAGGTTAGACACCCCATTCGATCGGTATAGATGCCCCATTCGTAAAAGAATAGAAAACATAGATAATTAACATTTATTATTCAAAATCTGGATTTGTATTTCACTTACTGTCCTATTTACATCAAAGTTACTATTTTTTTTTTTTAAGATTTTGCACTTACAAGCTCTGTATATACTATTCCTTCATTACACTCCCTCACCAAAGGGTGTTTGCTATTCCCAATTCTTCAAATAAATGGGTATGCATAATTTGAAGCAAATCGGATAATTTTAACGAAAGGTAAACTTGTTTAATATAAACTAAGAGGGATTACCCCTCCCCCTTCTTCTTACATTCGATGTACAAACTCTAAAAATTAATTCTGGAAGCAAATTTAATGTTCTCAAATTACATGCGTTAGATTTTTAGGTTTCTTAATGAATGAGTTCAAGATATTTTAAGTGAGGCATATATCCCAGTTGTGGGTGGGGCATGTATTCTTTAAAAACGTGATAGATGCCCCAGCCAGTAGATCTGGAAGTTGAAACAAATATGGCTGCAACCTATAACTAACACATTCTTTGATACTTTTTTTTTCAACAACAGTCACTAAATATTTCATGAAAAATGTCTAGTAAGTACATTATACTTCATCTTCTAATTATCTCTATCTTACAAGAGCATACAATAACAGCCAAACTTACTTTTCTTTGATGAATAAAACATTTATTTGAAAAATAAATCGCTGTAACTTCGTCTAGTGCGCTTTTTTATAACGATTGATAGTAGAAGAACGTCACTAGCTCCGACACACGTCCAATAGCTGAAATACAGTGACTAGGGCAACTAACCCGATGGGGCATCTAACCTCGATTTACCCTAAGTGAGGTAAATATTTTATTAAAGTCGATTGTTACCCGATGACCACCTTTTCATGATTATTGGGACCCGAAATTAGGTTTTAATTGCTCATTTCGGCATCATTTTAAGGGGAGTGCTTTTAAAAAAAAGAGCATCGAACAGCGTTTTTCATTTCTCTATAAATGAGATACATTGTTCATTAAAGTATATTTTTACTTGATGACCACCTTTTTCGTGATTACAGGGTCCCGAAATTGGGTTATAATTGCTAATTTTGACATAATTTTCAGAAGAATGCTTTCTTTGAAAAAAAGGTCGAACAGCATTTTTCATTTCTCTATAAGTGAGATACATTTTTGATTAAAGTCGATTGATACACGATGACCATCTTTTAATGGTTATCGGATCCCGAAATTAGGTTTTAATTGCTCATTTTGACATCATTTTCAGAGAAATTTTTTTTTAAAAAGAGGAGCGAACAGCGTTTTACATTTCTATAGAAATGAGATACATTGTTGATTAAAGTCGATTGTTACATGATGACCATCTTTTTCGTGATTGCTGTGACCCGAAATTGGGTTTTAATTGCTCATTTTGACATCGTCATTTTCAGAAAAATGCTTTCTTAAAAAAAAGAGGATCGAACATTTTTGATTGTTACTTGATGACCATCTTTTTCGTGAATGCCGTGATCTGAAATTGGGTTTTAATTGCTCGTTTTGACATCATTTTCAGAAGAATGCTTACTTAAAAAAAAAATCGAAAAGCGTTTTTCATTTCTCTGTAAGTGAGATACATTTTTTATTAAAGTCCATTGATAACCGATGACCATCTTTTCATGATTATCAGGCCCCGAAATTAGGTTTTAATTCCTCATTTTGACATAATTTTCAGAAGAATGCTTTAAAAAAAAGACGATCGAACAGCGTTTTTCATTTCTCTATAAATAAGATACATTTTTGATTAAAGTCGATTGTTACCCGATGACCACCGTTTCATGTTTATGGGGTCCCGAAATTAGGTTTTAATTGCTCATTTTGACATCATTTTCAGAGGAGTGTTTTAAAAAAGTAGAGGATCGAACATGTTTCATTTCGGTACAAATGAGATACATTGTTGATTAAAGTCGATTGTTAACCTTTTTCGTGATTGCCGGGTCCCAAAATTGGATTTTAATTTCCCATTTTGACATCATTTTCAGAAGAATGCTTTCTTCGAAAAATAATCGAACAGCGTGTTTCATTTCTCTATAAGCGAGATGCATGTTTGATTAAAGTCGATTGTTACCCAATGACCAACTTTTCATGATTATCGGGTACCAAAATTAGGTTTTATGTTCTCATTTTGACATAATTTTCAGAAGAATGCTTTAAAAAAGGACGATCGAACAGCGTTTTTTATTTCTCTATAAATGAGATTTATTTTTTTATTAATATCGATTGTTATGCGATGAAAAAAAATAATTGTGTTCCAGGACATGCCTCGAAAATGAATTAATATTTTTTGTTCTTTTTAACCCTTTAGCGGGCGGTGGTCACAAAAAAGGACACCTAATTTTAATTCCAAAACTGACAAACGGCTCCAAGAATGTTTAGTATTTTTTTTCCTTTTATAAAGTACGGGAAAATAAGCAAGTTCTTATTTTCTAATGAATTCTTTTTTTAATTCTGGTGTCAGGTCCATTATTTCATCATTTTAAAAACAGACTTACTCCGCGCCGGAAAGGGTTAAATAATACATCTGTTAACAAAAATTTTAATAATTTTTAGTTATTTACAGTTCTAAAATTTATTATCAATATTTAACAAATTCATAATGCAAATTATAAGTATGCTTTTTAATTAAAAAACTTAGAAAAAACATCGCAGTATTTTAAATATACATATACAACTAAAAAAAAAAAAAGAAAGAAAGAAAAAGAAAAATGTTCATCGATGAAATTAGAAAAAGATTTTCGTATTTGACTTCAAATGTAGAAATTAGATGGCGCTCCGGCCAGTATACGCATTACCAAACTTTTCGTTTGGAGTCAAGTACGTAACACGGCGTTCCCCTACCTGAGATAAGACTCCTATAATAGGAGCTGACGCATATCCATTTTGTTTCAGATTATTTGTGCTCAGTTCAGCATCAATCTACCGCAACCGGAGTTGGGGTTGCCTAAGACTCGGTTCTGATTGGCTGAACCGGTTCGGATTAGCTTGGTTTTTCAACTGAACTCCAATTTGAGACCCAAATCTGCGAGGATGCGTCAGCCTGTATTATAGGAGCTCTAACCTGAGATATTCCATTACCATGAACTGGACATGCACGATTGACTAACCCACCGTTGTAGCTAGATTGAGTTACTCGACTGTAGTTTTGTTCTTTCCTCTCATTTCGGCAGGTTGAGTTAACGGTGAATTGGATTTCATGTTCAACAGAGAGTTAAGCCCTTAATTCGCAGTTGAGGTTGACGTTGGATTACCTGGTAAGCGATAACGAGCAAATTATATCATCGGTCAGTTGCTCCTTTTGATCTTTAGCTCCTGGTGTGGAGAGCCATATATCTTACACGCCTATCAAATGTTTTGCTTTTTGAAGGACAAGGAGCGCTCGCTTTATATCGAAGTTTTGATTTTTTTTTCCATAAGCCGCCTTAAGAGCAGGGGCGTGCCTAGCGGGGAGGTGTTGGGGGTGTAACCCCCCCCCCCCCCCCCACTTATTTGCAAGAGTTGATAAAATTTAGAATAGTCGGTAAGTCAGAAAGTTCAGAATACTTCCTGCAAGAATGTCCCCTCCGCGTGCCGTCCTCAGTTTCATTTCAATTCTCTGTTGTCCATCTTTAAGGAAAAAAGAAAGAGCTTCTCACACAGAACGGAAGATTGTATATGATTCTGTGTGGGAGAGAGGGGGCGTCAATGAGCGGGGGGGGGATTTCCAGAGCTAAGATAGAGAGAGAGAATCGCTTTTGTGAGAATTTGAGATTTTGGTGAAAGGAAGAGGGGAGGGGTTTCAATGTCTATTGTGAGTTTCCCCACCTAGCATCTTTAATTGCTCCCTTCTGCTATGGACTGATTCTTAGAATTTGGGAACCTGACAACCTGGTAAGTAAATTTTTCAGTGCAGCCAAATAAGATAAATACTGAAGAAGAACGGAAAGCTCCATAGGCTGTATTGGTAATGACAAGCTACGGCGGCAGAAGGCAGTTGTACTCCACCGACGAATCCAGATTCTCGTGAATTCATATGAGGACGCGACCAATAAAGGGCCGGTTTACGCGGTGCACCTTCACCGGTGGCGCTCTTCGGCTGGGGAAGAGACAGGGACGTAAGCCTCCTTCGTCTCTCGACATGCGGTGGAGCCCCAACTCAGACCACCACACAACACTTGGGCGGACGTAGAAGTGATCCGACGGCTTTATTGCCGGAACCCCATAAAAGGAACCGGGTCCTAGGTCAATGCCGAACCCACACCCATAACCCATTACTGTAACTGAAACTTCCGATTATTTAGTCCTAAGGAGGGAGAAAACGATTAGTTCATGGGTTGCAACGGGAGCTTCTCGACAACCCGGGACTTCGAAGAAAACCAGTCCCTGACACATAGACACGGCTTGGCTAGGGTTGTCGCCTCCCAATGGCTTTGCTTTCGGTGAGCCCGCAGCGAAATACAGGAGGTCCCCGATTGACTCCATTAAGAGGACCATTCACATATAAAACAACAAAACAAACAAAAAACAAAACATATCACAAAATTGTTAGATAACACGGAAAATTAGTTTTAGAACCACTATCGGACGTGAAAACTCCCTTCAAAAGCGCCAAAGAGGCGTTCTCAACCGAGATTAGTAGCGTGAAAATTTGGTGAAGTTTGCCGGCTAGCCCCTATCGCCAGGCACAGAAAACTCTAGCTACGCATAGATGTGCTGGACTGATTTCGGCCCAAGGTCCGACTTATGTCTGGACACTTGACTGACGAGCCTCCTGCCCGTTTTCCTCGTAATCAGCCGGTCGGGGAAGAGGTTTTGACCCCCCCCCCTCCAGAGAAGGTAATACGAGCCACAGATCTCAGACCTGAGTGGCCCTCCGTGACATGAACTGCTCTTGGTACAAACGGGCATCTTTCCTTTCCAACCGAAATTTGAGGACAACTCACAACTACTCCAGCTGCAGAGGGAGTCGCAAGGGACGATCGCGAAGGAGGTCATCATTGGGTGCGTTGCCCTTCACCCACACCTTCCGTCACATATACGTTCTACCGCCTGCACGGTGCCGAGGGTTGCTGCACGCCGCCGCCTCACTCACCGACAAGCGTCACAATAGAACCCGAGCAGTCCTTGTCATACAAATTCTGCCCTCGCCTTAGATAAATGTGGAAGCTGTCCTATCCCCGTTAGCTAGCCGTTGCCCTCACGTCACTTTTCCGGGTATGCCGTCCACCAAAGCACGACCACCAGGCGAGAGGGATTGGCCTATGCAGTGTCCTTTTACCACCCGGCTGTCCCAAGATCCCGCGGAGCCAAAGTCTCACATCGGTGGGCGTTACCGGCAAGGAACTAGAGCTCTGCACGTGAGACCTCAAAGGACAACCTGAAGTCGCAAGCCTCTTGCAGCCGAGAACCGGCCCAAAGGAGGGAGCGGCCCAGACCCCCGTGGTAGTAGCACCCCACATTCGGTGCCGTCGGCTAGACACCACTTTACCACCCGATCACCACGCTGAGGTGGCGATTCGTCAGCTTACCTGTCCCCGTCGTGTCAGAGAAAATCTCGCAATGGTAAAACGCATTCCCTCTGATTGCCCCTCTCTCCTCCTCCCTTCCGACACCATGGCATATGGCAGTAAAGCAATTTTACAGGATGAAATTAGGATAATTTTTAGTCTCTATTTTTAATAAGCAAAATTTTTATTTTTTATGTACTATTTTAAAATGTATACACTTACATTAGATAACAGCATGCGATTTTATTTATAGAAACATAAATTCCGAAGTACTTCAATGTTCTTAAATTGTTACTTTTGAGAACTAGTTAATGTACGGTACATCCGTACACATTTTCTTTTAAATCGTAAGCAGAATCCTAATTAAAAACAGGATTCTCAACACTACTTATACAGTAAAAGAATAAAAAAAAATTTAACATACTGAATAACAGCATTTAATTTTTACTGTGTCAACAGAGTGTGGTTTGACCGAATGCAGGTGAGCACTTTGGACTTTTAGTGATTTTTTAAATTAACAGTATTGTAGAACAGTTGACTCCGTCGCTAAGGGGGGGGGGGCTATCACAAAGCCTTTCTCACCCCCGATCTCGTACTCGGCAAAAATCAGTTTACACCCCCCCCCCCACACACACACACACACACTAAATCAGCCTTCGGCACGCCCCTGCTTAAGAGGGTCTTCGTCCAACGTCGAAGTGATCACGGAGAATGAAAGAGATGTTTGCTTTATCTTATACGGTATTGGAAGAACACACGAAAAGAAAATCGCTTACCACCGTTCATGGTGTTAATTAGAACGATTTTCGAAGAGAGATTATAAATTATTATAACTTGCGGAAATGATAATAGGAATAATTTTCACACTGGTTGTGTTAATAGAGATAAATCTAAAGGGGATAGTGTAAATTTTACAGATGGTAATGAGAGCGGTAAAAGGCAAGGATTTTCTAATTTATTTAGTTGGAATATAAGTGGAACACAGGAACGGCATTCGTCCCTCTCCTACTCGGTTTGGTGAAGTTAGATGTAATAGAAATCAGGGGTAGAACTCAGGTGCAGAGACAATGTGGCAGAAAATGTTCTGAATAGTTAAGTGGCTGTAGTTCAGAAAGTATACGGTCACAGCATAGCAATCAAAAGCCTCCTATAGTTTTTTCAAACGCTGTGTTACTTAATCCGGGGAATTTCCTGAGTGTCTGATAGTGTTGGATAGTATAATTAAATTATTAAACCTTTATTATTGGATACTGCGGCAAAACTCTCGTTTATTTCATATGATATTTATATTTTTATTATAAGAAGTTAAGATATTTTAATCTAGTTCTTCAGTATGCTCAAGGAAATGTTATTCGCTTTTTATTAATTTTATTTTTCAATAACTGCATTAAATTATGATTCAATTTTCTATTATTTCGGGTTTTGGGTTGAAGTAGTTCGGGCTCGGGTCTGGTTGACTTTAAACAGAATTTGCAGGTTCGAGTGGGGCTCTAGTTGTGAAAAGAAATGAGGATATATGATGATGATTCCCAACGTGGAATCATCGTATATTGCTATTAACGTAGAGAATTGTAAAATCAGTGAGTTAAAGAAGGATAGCTTTAATAAGCTATTGGGGGGAATTTAATGAATTATTTTCAGATAAGCCAGGATTAACGCATGTGAGTAGTGTATCTTTGGGGGTTTGGCGTCACCTGGCACGGTGCACGGGGGAGCTGTGGAACTGTGGAGCACTGTGGAAACCGTGGAGTACTGTGCTGATGGAAGAGTGTGCCGGAGTGCAGTGGTGGAGCGTGCCGGTGTTGAAAGGTGGAATGTCTACAGAAAGACGAGGAATATTTTTGAAAATTTCGTATTTTAATTTGAGGAGTCTAATTTTCGACTAATTTTTTTATATTTTTAATTGTGTGTACTCTAACACGATGTGAGTTTAAATATATTTATGTGTGGTGAGTTAGAAAATTTTGATTAATTTTAATTTTTCGAAAAGAATTTTGAGGACTGAAAATTTTCGAGTATTTTTTTTTCCGTGGAGAATTGTGTGTACTCTAGCACCATGTGAGTTTGAATATCTTTTTATGTGGTGAATTAGAAGAAAATGTTAATTAAAAATTTTAATTAATTTTAATTTTTCGAAAGGAATTTTGCAAACTTGCAAAAAAATTTGAAGATTATTTTTTTTTTTTTTTTTTTTTTTTTTTTTTTGCGAGGAAATTTTTGAAAAGAAGGATTTTATTTTGGGGAGTTGGAAAAAAATTGAAGGATTTTTATTTTTTTTATGGAGAATATTTATGTTTTGAAAAGAATTAGGGGGAGTGAATAACTTTTCGAGTATTTCTTTTCGCGGTGAATTGTGTGTGTGTTCTAGCACAATGACATTTTAAATAATATTTTTTGTGTGGTGAGATAGAAAATCTTGTTTTAATTAACGTTTCGAAAAGAATTATGAGAACTTATAAATAAAAATATCAATTTTTTTTTTCACGTGGAATTGTATGTGTACTGTAGGGTGAGATGAAATTTTTGCGGGAAATATTTTTTTTGATGAGGTGGAATTTTTTAAAAAAAGTAATTATAAAAATTAATTAAAAATATTAATTAAGAAATTAACGATGGAACTTTAAAAATTTCACGAGTTTTTTTTTTTAGCGGGAATATTTTTAGAATTGTTTGAAACACTACCGGAATGTTTTGTGAAATAAAATATGACTTTTTAGGGGAGTTTGTCACCTAGTGCAAAAGCGACAGATTTTACCTTTAAATGATTAAGTTTGTGTTCGGAGAAGGAAATTTTTTTGAAAGATCTATTTTTAAGACGAAAAATTTTGTGCAGGGTCCTGTTTTAAGGGAAAGATCCTTTTTAAGGTGAAAAGTTTTGTGAAGGGACAAGTTTTAAGGTGAAGGGTCCTATTTAAAAGTGAAATGTTTTGTGAAGGATCCTGTTTTGAGACGAAACATTCTGGAAAGGTATGAATAGAGCGAATATCTACCACCGAAAAATAAAGTGAAAGACTACTCAATAAAATGACAGAGTTGGAATTCATTTTAAATAATTGCATAATGAAATAAACATTTAACGGTACTTAGGAAAAAATTTTATACTAAACGATACTCTCTATTTATGATTACCTTATCATTAAAATAAAAAAGAGATTTAGAATACAGTGTTCTCACCGTATAAAGTGATAGAGTGTTGCCACAGAACAAAATGAAATGCATTTATCAATATTAAGTGTTTCCACCGAACAAAGTGAAATGTATATAACGGAATAAAGTGACAGAGTTGAAATACATTTTAAATAATTGCATAATGAAATAAACATTTAGCACTACTTAGAAAAAATTCTAGGCTAAATGATACTCTATATTTATGATTACCATAACATAAAAATAAATAGTTTAATATACTATTATTTTAAAATCAGTCTTGAGCTTATAGTCAACGATATTAATACTTCTCATTAATCGAAATTGCCGTTACTGTGACTCTATCATTATTTTATTTATGCTTTACAGATAAAAAATATTATGTAGAGACTCTCACACATATTTTATGAAACCATTACACATAAAGAATTTTTTTAAATGTATGGCGCGTGGCCTTCTAAAAGGTGTGTTGCTTTAATTAACCAATCACATGTGTTTATTTACAATTTTTCAACCTTTAGCGTCCTCTGTGATTCTATAAATTTGTATGACACAAGTTAATCACATCATTCTGTGCACTGTCATCGGCCTCAGAAATCACTTTCGTCTCCAGTATTTGTTAGTGTAAAAATGGAACGAGACATGCATTCTATTTTTTAAATGATCCCAAGATGATGAGTCAAGCCCTATCCCCAGAATTAAAGGATCAAGAGATGAACCTTATACCTAAAGAAGCAGACGTTTCGAATAATGAAGTGAAACCCTCCTCATAAAGACAGTATAACCCAAAATTACCTTTTGTGTATTCTATTTGCAGCAAATATTTTTCCCAAAAGTTTGTCTTAATTAGACATATGAAATTTCATCTGGAGAAAAAACCTTTTGCATGTGACATCTGTGATAAATCATTTGTTCAAAAGAGTGATTTATTAAATCGTAAGAAGATTTATTCCAAGACCCCTGTGATTTATAATTGTGATAAATGCAACACAATATTTTCACGGAAGTACGATTTACGCCAACACAAGTAGATTCATTTAAAGACCAAAGTGATTTATAATTGTGATAAATGCAAAGAAATGTTTTCACGGAAGTACTATTTACGCCAACACAAGAGGATTCATTTAAAGACCCATATTATTAATAATTGCGATAAATTCAATGAAATATTTTCACGGAAGTACGATTTACATCAACACAAGAAGATTCATTCGAAGACCCATGAGATTTATAATTGTGATAAATTCAATGAAATGTTTTCACGGAAGTATGACTTATTAAAACATAATATGATTTATAAAACCCCAAAGCAACATAAATGTTATCAGTGTGCTGAAGAATTTAAATGGAAGGATGATTTAATTCGACATTTGAGAACTGCACACAAAAGGTTTCATCTAATCAAACTGAATCTTCTGCTTTAAAAGACACGATGTATGAAAAGTGAAACATTGTAAAGACAAAATGCTCTCAATGCTTCAGTTACCAAAACTATGATAAACGCCAAAAAGGAGAATGAAAAAGACTATATATTTTTGAATATTTTTGAATATAGTGCGATCAGATGTTTCAAATGAACTCCATTATCAAATGGAATTTAAAAAATGCATTAAATAGTATGCAACGGCTAAAGTTATTGTAACCCGTATATCATTTGACGATGATTTATACACTGCTACTTCTTATTTTCATTCGAAAACTATACCTGAATTCACGAATCAAAACTTATCTACACATATTGAAGAAGCTTTCTCTAAAATTGTGAACTCCTTTGAGAAGTTCACGCAACGTGGATCTGGTTGAACATTAGAAAAAATTTTGTATTTAGAACTGACTACAGTTAGGTATGGTTTTGTATACCTTTCATTTGAAATATGTATACTCATGTTTTTGCTATTGTAAACGATAAATAAATTCTTATTGACTGTTTTACATAACTTACTTTTATCATATTGAACATATTACAAAGCTCACTTTTTTGTATTGAATATGATAGATTTAGATGCACTAAAATGTGATTGAACTTAGTATTTTTTTCCAGACGTATTATTAGATTATTCAGTCAGACATATACTTAAATTACTTTTATCATTTCAACAATGTTGCATAAACTACTTTTTTGCATTTTGATATGTTAAATGAACTATAATGTGAACCAACCAGAGGTGATGTTATTGTTAACATATCATTTTCATACGTGTTATAGTTATACTCTCTCAAACATATACATACATAGCTTTATCTACGCACTTTACCATTTAATAAATAATTATTTTTTATTAATTCTCCTTATTGTGATTTTAATTACATTTTATATTAATTATCTATTTTGAAATTAATTCACATGAAAATATCATAGTCTACATTCAAACATTACTTTACACTCGCTTTTAGTTACATAATTTCAATTATTTAGATATACATTAACTACATTTTGCTTTTATTTTGACCCGTGCTGTATGAATTTTACGTTTCTCAATTAGCAAATTTTATTTTCCATACAAAAGATAAGTCACGCATATGTTTTTCATCATAAATTAGTTCTCGGGAAAGTATCATATACAACACTTTTAGAAAATACTACCATACTTTAATTATTACTGTTTAATTTTTTCTATGTGAAATAGGAATTTTTCAAGAATTAACCAATTTTTAAATGCTTCATGTATAACTTTCAGATTTTATAATAGACACTAGTAAATTTTAGATAACGTTCTGTTACTTGATTTTTTTGCTAACATAGGTCAGATCACATGAGAATATGTTACACAATTTTTTTAGAAAATAGTAGATATTTACTTTACGATTAATTGAAAGTGAACTTGAAATTAAAATTATGTAAGACTCCTTATAAGAAAACCTATGTATAGCGTGTTCCTATGAGATATCAAACTTGAAGACTACCACTTTAGACCATGACTGTACACGTTTTAAACCTTTAACTCGAGTTAACTTTGCTATTGAACAAAAAAAATGTGTTGCACTAAATATTAAATAAATGGGTATATCTGAAACTTAACATTAATTGAAAATTCCAATTTTTTTTATATAAACCGCTAACCAGGAACCTATATGCCCAGCATGAGTGCCTAGCTTAACGACCTGGGAGCGGGTCGATATTCGCTTGATCACATCATTGCTGTGGACGAAAACCTGTCTAAAACGGAATTTTTACCATTTGTTACGATTTTATTTTGGCGGGTTTTATCATATATAATTACTTTTGTATAACCTGAAAAAAAATTCTGGACCTCTCCCGAAAAGTAATCCTGGCTACTCCACTGGCAGATGCTATTGTCAATAAGGTTATTTGAGTGAAATCTGTTGGCCGGTTATTGGCCCAGGCAGCTCAATAGGCAGACAGTATTATATTATACAATATTTGTAAATTTTAAAGTTTTCTGTTTTTAACCGTCGAACAAATACATCCTTATTTATTATTTAAAACAACACGAATGTCACAAACACATATACATCATTTAATAAAACTTTACTTAAGAGCCTACACTAGTCACGCGAAGAAACGCTTACGCTAATGTTAAGTCTATGGGAAGGTTATCGCGCGATTTCTTGCTCGCATTTTAATATTTTTAAATGATTTTTTTTTTTTTTGCATAGGATAGCTGACGTCGACCTCTAACGTTGTTAGTTTTTACTTTTTCGATTTTGGTTCCAGTTTTTTTATATAAAGGTACTTTCACTTTCAGAACCGGTTCCAACCGGTCCCAAAATTTAAAATGTCCGCTTATAAAAAAACTGTAACCAAAATCAAAAAAGTAAAAACTAACAACGTTAGAGATTGACCTCAGCTATGCTATGCAAAAAGAATCATTTAAAAATATTAAAATGCGAGCTAGAAATCGCGCGATAACCTTCCCATAGACTTGACATTAGCTTGAGCGTTTCTTCGCGTGACTAGTGTAGGCTCTTAAGGTGTTTTTCAAACATACATAACTGTGTATTTCACAATGATAAAAACCTCGCGCTTTCGAGCAACCTTAGCTCGTCATCAGGGTTATACAACTAAAACGCAGACATACAAAAAACAAATAGTCTAAAACTAGTAAAACATCGTTTTCTGTTGAAGACGGGTCAAACCATTACAAACGGGTCACTAGGGGTAGGAAGCATTGGGAGGGATGTGCTAATATTATCAGTCTTGAACAATCTGCAAAAGTTTATACCACAATTTAGGAATATTGTAATATAACGAATCATTGCATGTCTTACCTTTTATCGTTAAAATTTCTATGGATTCATTTATTATTCCTTGATGAAAGGAGGATGTAGGTTTAATTATTTTAGCTTTATCAAAATCTATTTTAATCGACTGATCTTGTTTTAATCTGGAAAATGCCGTTTTACTTCTATTGTATTTTATATCTGGAATGTGCTCTTTTAAACGAATTTTAAACTTTCTTAAAGTCATACCTTTATACTCATAGTCTTTACTCATAGTCTTTAACTTTATAACATTTCATCTTATTTTCTATTATTTCTATAGTAACTGGGATTCAATAGATTCCTGCTAAATCTTCTATCGGTATGGGATCAATCTTCTTATGTAGTAACGCTTTCAATTTAACTGGATGGGATGCTACCAAAATTTATTTCATATTTTTTTAATTATATTTCAATTTCTCAAAAAGTTTCGGAATATATTGAAATTTGTAAAATTTAGTTGGTTTTCCTGTTAATTCTTGCTGTTTGTTATCCTGATATTCATATTGATAAATTAACTTATTGACTAACTTCTCTGAAAAACCATTCTCATTTGCTATCATTTTAATTTTGTCAAGGTCTTCATTGATATAACTATCAGTACATACTGAAAATGCTTTACGGATGTAAAACCTATATGCAGCCAGTTTATAACTTAAAGGTGATGAAGCATCTCTGGAAATTGTATTATTTGAACGCACATTTTTCCTATAAACTGTCAGATCTATTGTTAAATTACTGTTTTTTATCAGCTCCACATCAAGAAAAGGTAAAAGATTCTGTTTTTCTAACTCCAGGGTAAATTGTATTTTTGTATCAATTTTATTAAGTTTAACCACAAAGTCCTGCAATAAATCCATACTATGCTCCCATATAATAAAAATATCATCTGCAAATCTATACCAATATGCAGGTTTTACACTAAAATCATTCATAACCATATTTTCAATGAGTCTTAATTTAATCTCTGCACATAAACCCGAAATGGGGGAGCCCATTGGTGCTCCATCCTTTTGTTTATAATAAATATTATCAAACTGAAAAACGTTATTGTTTTTGATAAGATTAAATCCCGAAATAAGTGGTTTTTTTTGTGTTTATGCTAAAAGAATCATTACCATTAATAGTTTCTTCTACGAACAAACCCACATCATTCATATCTACAGATGGATATAACGACACCACATCCAAAATCGTAAAAAAGCTGTTCTCAGTAATCTGAAAAAGTTTTACTTTCTTAATAAAATCCGTTGTCGAGGAAATTACAAACTCAGACTGAGGGAGGATAGTTTTTAATAAGGTAACATATGCCCTTTCTAGATAATATGTAGGTCCTATACATTTAGTTTCCTTCTTTATGATCTTTTAAGCGTCCTATAATCCGTGGAGTGACTGCTGTTTTATTAATCTTAATCATGTGTACCATTTCTTTTGGCCAACTTCCATTATTTACAATTTCCTGTGTTTTTCTTGCGATCAAATCAATTGGGTCCTATTTCAGAACATTTACATTTAAATCATTTATACAAATCTTCATTTTCTGTATGTAATCTTCCCTATTCATTATAGCTAATTTATTTGACTTATCTGTCTGCAATACAATTATATAATTTTTTTCACGAAGTTTTTTTAATAACTTCATTCCTGTCCTTAACCCTTTTCATGCGTTTTAAATTACTTGATTTTCTGTTATTCATGAACTTATTTACATTATAATAAATATTATTTCGTATTTCATCCTTTACATGACATGGTGCTTAATTAACAATACTTTCACAATTAGCAATAATTGATTTAATATTTACCTGTTTTTTAAAAATATATTTGGGTCCAAGTGATAATATACGGTATTCATATTCATTAGGAATCCAATCTGAGAGATTAGGGTATGGAACTTCTTTTTTCAAAGCATTAACCTGTTTATGTGATAAAATTAAGTTGTTTAGTTTTCTCCTTATGGTGACTCCTCTTTTTTCTTTTTGTATATTACGATATACCTGCAATTTCCTGAAAAACACATCAAAATCCCCCTTCTGAAGTTTAAAAGTCAGTTCATGGTAAAGGCTATATAAGTCTCTTGAAATGAAATCAATTAACTTGAATTTTAGTCTAATAAACTAATCCAAACATGCTAACTCATATTTTAGCTTAAGCTACGGAAAGACATTACCACTAAAATGATTTTTAGTAACGAGGAAATGGAGTACAATCTTCATATATTTACATGTCTGCAAAAAGTTAACACTGATAATTTCACGATCTAGTTTTAGCCTTAGTGATTTGTATCTGCGTCTTAATATTTCAGTAGATTCCATTTTAACCAGTATACGTTATAGAAGTAAAATAAACTTGAGCTATGAAAAAACAACACTCATTTGAATCTATTTTCACTTTTGTACCATAATTATTATTGAAAACAACACAAATGCCACAAACACATATGCATCATTTAATAAAACTTAAGGTGTTTTTCAGACATACATAACTGTATTTCACAATGATAAAAACCTCGCGCTTTCGATCAACCTTAGCCCGTCATCAGTTATAAAACTAAAACGCAGACATACACAAAACAAATAGTCTAAAACTAGTACAACATCGTTTTCTGTTGAAGAACGGTCAAACCATTACAAACGGGTCACTAGGGGTGGGAAGCATTGGGAGGGATATGCTAATCTTATTCAGTCTTGAACAATCTGCAAAAGCTTATACCAGAATTTAGGGGTATTGTAAGATAACGAATCATTGCATGTCTTACCTTTTCTAGTTAAAATTTCTATGGATTCATTTATTACTTGATGAAAGGAGGATTTGGGTTTAATTATTTTAGCTTTATCAAAAACTATTTTAATCGACTGCTCTTGTTTTAATCTGGAAAGTGCCGGTTTACTTCTATTGTATTTTATATCTACAATGTGCTCTTTTAAACGAATTTAAAACTTTCTTAAAGTCATAAAAATGTAGTCTTTAACTTTATAACATTTAATCCTATTTTCTATTATTTCTATAGTAACTGGGATTCTATAGATTCCTGCTAAATCTTCTATCGGTATGGGATCAATCTTCTTATGTAGTAACGCTTTCAATTTAACTGGATGGGATGCTACCAAAATTTATTTCATATTTTTTAAATTATATTTCAATTTCTCAAAAAGTTTCGGAATATATTGAAATTTGTAAAATTTAGTTGGTTTTCCTGTTAATTCTTGCTGTTTGTTATCCTGATATTCATATTGATAAATTAACTTATTGACTAACTTCTCTGAAAAACCATTCTCATTTGCTATAATTTTAATTTTGTCAAGGTCTTCATTGATATAACTATCAGTACATACTGAAAATGCTTTACGGATGTAAAACCTATATGCAGCCAGTTTATAACTTAAAGGTGATGAAGCATCTCTGGAAATTGTATTATTTGAACGCACATTTTTCCTATAAACTGTCAGATCTATTGTTAAATTACTGTTTTTTATCAGCTCCACATCAAGAAAAGGTAAAAGATTCTGTTTTTCTAACTCAAGGGTCAATTGTATTTTTGTATCAATTTTATTAAGTTTAACCACAAAATCCTGCAATAAATCCAAACTATGCTCTCATATAATAAAAATATCATCTGCAAATCAATACCAATATGCAGGTTTTACACTAAAATCATTTATAACCATATTTTCAATGGGTCTTAATTTAATCGCTGCACATAAACCCGAAATGAGAGAGCCCATTGGTGCTCCATCCTTTTGTTTATAATATTATCAAACTGAAAAACGTTATTGTTTTTTATATGATTAAATCCCGAAATAAGTGTATTTTTTGTGTTTATGCTAAAAGAATCATTACCATTAATAGCTTCTTCTACGAACAAACCCACATCATTCATATTTACAGATGGATATAACGATACCACATCCAAACGCGCAAAAATGCTGTCCTCAGTAATCTGAAAAAGTTTTACTTTCTTAATAAAATCCGTTGTCGATGAAATTACAAACTCAGACTGAGGGAGGATAGTTTTTAATACGGTAACATATGCCCTTTCTAGATAATATGTAGGTCCTATACATTTAGTTACAATTGGCCGAAGAGAGTTTCCTTCTTTATAATCTTTTAAGCATCCTATAATCCGTGGAGTGACTGCTGTTTTATTAATCTTAATCATGTGTACCATTTCTTTTGGCCAACTTCCATTATTTACAATTCCTTGTGTTTTTCTTGCGATCAAATCAATTGCGTCCTTATTCAGAACATTTACATTTAAATCATTTACACAAATCTTCATTTTCTGTATGTAATCTTCCCTATTCATTATAGCTAATTTATTTGACTTATCTGTCTGCAATACAATTATATAATTTTTTTCACGAAGTTTTTTTTAATAACTTCATTCCTGTCCTTAACCCTTTTCATGCGTTTTAAATTACTTGATTTTCTATTATTCATGAACTTATTTACATTATAATAAATATTATTTCGTATTTCATCCTTTACATGACATGGTTCTGAATTAACAATACTTTCACAATTAGCAATAATTGATTTAATATTTACCGGATTTTCAAACATATATTTGGGTCCAAGTGATAATATACGGTGTTCATATTCATTAGGAATCCAATCTGAGAGATTAGGGTAATGGAATTTTTTTTCAAAGCATTAACCTGTTTATGTGATAAAATTAAGTTGTTTAGTTTTCTCCTTATGGTGACTCCTCTTTTTTTCTTTTTGTATATTACGATATACCTGGTATGTTCTGAAAAACACATCAAAATTCCCCTTCTGAAGATCAAAAGTCAGTTCATGGTAAAGGCGATAATAGTCTCCTGAAATGAAATCAATTAACTTGAATTTTAGTCTAATAAACTTATTTAGACTAAACTACTAACCAGTTTTTTACGTCATCAATTAACCATTCAACCAACTCCCCACCTAAGTGACCAGTTGTCTATCCTATCAACCCTATTTTCTATATCTGCACGTGCGCAGAAATTTTAACAAAAATAGAGTAATGATAAGTTCAGAGAGGATATAGGCTTTGCCCTAACTTGAATTAGACCATTTCCTATGATAGATAAGTTATGGCTTGGAAACTCATTTAGTACAATGCTACTAATTACTAATAAATTATTTTAGAAAATTGCAAAGAATAGAGGATTTACTAAATTAATGATATACCTATTATGCAGTGAGTATTGTTCTTTTGGGAGGATATTAAAGCAGCATTATCATTTATACAGAGTACAAATGATAAAAAATGTGTTATACACAGGCCCGGACTGGCTCCTTTGGGGGCCCTCGGCTAGAAACTGAAAAGGGGCCACTTAGCGGGAAATTTAAGAGGACATAGAATATTAGAATATTTGCTTTTTGAAAATTAGGTTTACATGCCTAAAAACCATATTGAGCTACTTTGTCACTTGAAAAATAGTTGGGTTAAAAAGTAAGCTTTCTCTGATGTAGTTTGTTTACTTTCACAATAAATATTTATATTATTTTTATATACCGTACCTAAACTAGTTCCATGCTAGAAAAAAGTAAGTAAATAAATTAATTGCGAGTTGTTTATTACTTAAAAATGAGAGTGAGAAATGCTTTTTGTTTTAGGCAACCAAATAACAAAAGTTGAAGATCTAATAATCTAAATCCTTCTGTAATACCTAAGTAAATATTAAAAAGTGAAACAACGGTAATAAAAAAACAAGCATATTGAAAAAAACAATGTCCTCTTTAATTTTAATTTAATTGTTACAAATTGTAAAATAGGTTTTATAACAAAAATAAAAATGGCTCTACAATACCTTGGTACAGATACAGCGAACTAAGAAAATTCATGTGATTGTGAACGGCTGTATACTAACCAAACGCTTTTTTGGACAGTTCATCTATAATAGCATCTTTATCCAAGTTATAAAAAAAATCTTTCTACATTCATGAAAAGAAGATTAGAAATAAGGTATTGGCTTAAAGTAGATCTAAGTCAATTCTTAACTATTTTAAGTTTAAAAAACACCCTTTCACAGGTGTACAAACTTGTAAGCTACATACAGGTTGGTAAACATTCCAGATTCTAAGAATTCAAAAATTAACAGAAAAATCGCATGATAAACACAGAAAACATTGTTTCTTGTCAGAGCGGTAACCATAAAGATTTTTGTGTTTTTCAAATTCAGATTCTACATCGTCATACTCACAGATTTCTTCAGCTCCATTCAGATTGTCTTGTTTTCTTTTAATGATAGTTTTTTAAGCCATTGTAAAGCTTTCAGACTGATCTGCAAACTCTTTCAGCTCTACCTATAACTGACTTCTTTCAATTTTACAAAGATCAGAAATGCTACAATGGGCTTCCGCATGAAAACTATCAAGCATTACGATTTTATTAAGTTTCTTTGGGTCTAACGAGGAACAATCTACTGAAATTTTTATGTTTGGACTAAATCTTTTTTCGACACTTGCCCTGGCACTATCTAAAACACTGAAAAAGACCAATTTATAGTTTTGAGCAGTTGAGATTCCTGGAGCCTCGTCTATTGATTTTTCACCAGGCATTACCTTTTTCTTTGAAGTTATTTTTTCCTTGAAATCTAATTCTACTTCAGCATCAATACTGTTATCTTTTAAATTGCTATTAACTATACTTGTATAACATTTTGTTTTGGAATACAGAGCGTGAAAGTGTTTATCACTCCTTTTATCCGTTATTTGTTGAAGCAGCTTCTCTACCAAGTTCCAGACTGTAGAAAATAGTCAATAGTTTTACTTTGTAAATATTTTAAAATAAGAGATATAACAAGAAATAAATCTAACTAAACAATAGACGTAAATAGGATTACAAATTTATTTTTACTACAAAGGTTCTAGTACGTTAAAATATAAAATTTTATTTGCATTGATATAATTAATATATGTATAGTACACGGCATTATATATTCCTTATATTCCAATTACGTTTTATAAGAAATATTCATTTTATTTGCAATGTCTTCAGAATTCATAACACGCATAACAAAGTATAATTTTAAAAGAAGATGTCTTTATTTATATTAATTACCGACAGATGGCGCAAAAATAATATTGTTATGAATTTTGTATGTATCTGTAAATATTCCATTTGTTTAAATTTATTTTATTTTATTATTGTGAAAATTGCAGTATTATTAATGTATTTCCTATTGAGCATCATGTAACTCAATGCTAAAGGCCTCAGGTGGTTTGCAAGGAAAACAACCTTACAGCATCGGTTTTTATAATGAGTTCTATTGGAAAATCGCCAAGGAATGGGTTTTTCGCCAAGTTGGCGATGGTTTTGGCGACTTATTTTTGTCGCCAAATTTGGCGATATATCGCCAAAGTATAATTTTAACAAAGTAGCAAAGTATATACGCATAACAAAGTATAATTTTAAAAGAAGATGTCTTTATTTATATTAATTACCGACAGATGGCGCAAAAATAATATTTAGAAACGAAGCGCAATTTGTGTATGGAATCTCAAAACTTGGTTCTCAGTCACGTGATTTGGACTTTTATTATAATGATTTTAGGGGCAAAAACAAAACATATAGTCCAGCATTATACATATAGTCCTCAAAAAGGGCAAATTAAAGAAAGTTTTGGTGAAGTTTTGATATTTGGTACCTTTATGTTTTTTTTAGGTCGCTGAACACAAATAAGAAATTTTCAAAAAAAAAAAAAAATCGGGAAATACGTTAGTTTTACAAAAAAGCGTATAAAAACGGACTTGTCTCTGCTTTTTTTTTTTTTTGTTCTGTTTTTTGTTTTTTAAGTAACTCCAAAAATGTGCATTTTACGTGAAAGGCAAAAGTATATGAATTAAAGAGAATAAAATTTTCTACATTTTATGTATTAAAAGTTTTTTCCCTGATCAATAGTTTATCCGTGAAAGTGCCACAAAAATGGTGATTAAAAGCAAAAAAGTGTTTATTAAAAAAAAAAAAAAAAAAAAAAAAAAAAAAAAAACCGAGAATTACGGCCTTGTATATCGATGTAACATGAAAATTAACCATTTTACGCAAACGTTGACAATTAATGATACTAAGGACTATGTGATTGACTACGTTTTACAATGAAGTTGCCTGATAACAAGTACAACGACTAATTATGAATCATTTATTAATTATAGATATTTAGTAAGTACATTTACATAAAATAAAAAAGCAAAAATCTTATTTCCGCATTCTTTTATTTGACGATCCATGCTGTTCATCGACATCTACAACATAAAAAATAGATGTATGGAATTAGTGGTTTTTTTTATTACTACCAATATTATGGAATAAATGTTTTCTTAATGGTAAATATTTCATACTTTGTGGTATGGCTTGTTCCTCTTCCATTGGGTCCACGGATTCAGTGAGTGGGCAATACAGCTACAGCTCGGTTTCAAGGTAAGTTTGTCTTCCTCGTCTTCACGCACCACTGCGATGCTGTTGAAGTTACCCTCGCAGTTGAGGCACATGTTAGTACAACAAAGCCCTGCCTTCTTTCACCAAAAATTTCGGTTGGAGTTCTCTGTGTTTGTTGATGCAGGATACAAGCATCAACAAAGCAAGGGGAGCAGGGGGTAGTACAGTAAATACAGGCTGAAGGCCAGCATTTGTTTTCTTCCGTCCCCACTCATCAGCCTTTTTTTCAATCCCCAGCCATTGCTGGACTTGGTGATATACTCTTAAAGAGTGCTGTTGCGCTGCACCTGCAGATGGTGGTAAAACAGCAATATTAGAACTGTATCAAAAGGCTGACTTCTTGTACGAAATATATTTTAGGTAGTTCAGCGAAGGCACATTCGCCCCACTATAGCCGTACAGTGAAACAAGGAATCGTTCAGCAGCAGCTGCAACCATCTCCTGAGTAGCGATCAGGTATTTGAACACTTTAACAACGTCTGCAACATATGGATTATTCCCAAGAATTTTGAGGAACTTCATTTTCCCTTGCATAAACGGTGCTGACTTTGTATAGCACCCGCTCATAGCGTGTAGGAAGAGGATGTTTTCCGCAACCGTTGAACTCACAGCATTTGATGGAGAAAATGTCAATGGGGAAACGGTGTCCTTACTAGGTTTTAAAAAGAAAACGTTTTCAGCTCTGCAGAGACCTATCAAAATGACCAAGAGCTTTACATCCTTCCCAACTATATTCACCATCTCATTGTATGGAGCCAAGGACAAAGCAGTGTTTAAAATAAAGGTGTCTACGTATTCTTTTGCTTGCTTGCATGTAATATCTGGTGATGAAAACCTGTCAATCATCATAGATATTAACCGACCCTTGTTTTTTGGGATAGCAAGAAACTTTTCTTCGGACGTGGTAGGTATAGTTGTGCCGTCAAACAATACGTCAGTCAAAGCATGCTTCCTTAACTCCTTAAGCACCATATTCAATTTAGAGATAGTATGCTGAATACCAGCTATGTTAAATTTCGTCAAAAATACAAAAAAAATTCAAAAATACAAAATTCATACCGGAAATACTAAAAGAATAATTTTAATTTATGTAATCACGAAAAGTCTGTCATTATATAAAATACAAATTACTACTATAACTTTCTGGTGTGAATTCAAAATTTTGAATTTAAAAAAAGGTCAAACTGGCAACCTGGACGTACGCACATACGTCCTGAAATTACAGATAGAGGTTTTAATGACATACGCAGGTACGTCGTGGTGCTTAAGGGGTTAATCGTCTCATACGCCCATCAGTTTTTTTACCACTTTGTACGTCATCAGGGTAACCATCAAAGACAACTACTGCCTGTGGTTGATATTTTGACTACTGCACGTACTCAACATATTCGTCGGATATTAAAGAAAAAGAATGATTTTTAGACCAAACAGACCTATGCAGTTAAAAAGCACCATCAATGACGAATTGAACCCTGCCGCTGAACCGCTTGGTTGTTAGGGGTTTGAATGCCTTGTAGAGAGTAGATTTGGTTCCTTTTCTTAAGTCATTGTCGAATAGGGACACGTAATAAGGTCCTGGATCGTACGTCAAAAACTCCTCACTATCTTCATCCGAGTGCTTTGTAACCGAAATTCGTTGGAACAAAGATGTGGGGTTAATAGAAACCAATTCGTCGTCTACTCGTATCACAGTATCACACTGTTCATTACAACAAGAGGTTTTACTCTGTGGCTCCGTTTGACAGTTCCAAAGTCACCACCAACAACATTGTGCACGTCTTTAATGCCTGATTCCCTAGACTTATGGAACTTGATCCGTTTAGGCAAAAAATAAAACTTTTAGGAACTGAAGTCCTCGTCAGCTTTTATTAGCGAAAGTATGTTTTAGTTATTTTAGTGTTATTTAAAAGGCAAATTAAAAAGTGCCATATTTTTGTAAAAGCAAATGGAGATTTTGATCCGATCCCAGGTATGCTCATTTTTATTTATTTTTTAGTTATGAAGAAAACAATGAACCTCAGATGCATAAAATATAATCAATCATATAATTTTTAGTATCATTAAATGGTCAACATTTGCGTTATAACGCCCTTTCAAAGATAATCCGCGAAGTGATGACTTGGTAGCGAAAGGATTAAACTTCGAAAATATTTCTTACATCCGAAAGATCACTTTATTGAATAAACAAAGATTTTCTTGGTAGATGAAAAATAAGAATAAGATTAAAAATAAGAATAAATTTTATGAGTTCGTCGATATGACGATCTTTCGTTTTAAATTATCGTTCATTGGATTTCATTGCCTGTTCAGTTTACTATAATTGACAGTTATATTAAGAGTTTTAGCACTCTTCTCGATTCGTGAAAAGTTCAGAATTCTCTCTCACTCTAGTAGGATTTTTATCCAGATCATATGTTGCATCTTAAAAGGTTTCTCGTTCCCTGTCCGCACAAAGCTTGTTGTGGGCGGGCTTTCTAGCATTCGCCCGGGTACTCGGCGTACCTTGTATTTTCGAACAGAGGTCTAGCACCTCTTCGCGTTCCTCTCGCAGTTACCCGGGTACTTGGCGTAACCTGTATTCTCGAACAAAGGCTTGGCACCTATCAGCGTTTATCTCAATCTGTATCTGAACTCTTAACTAAAATCCTTTCGCTCATGGTTTTCGCAATGAGAGGGGCGTTTGTCCAAGGAGGGGCTTATCAGGACCACTTGTACCGTGGGACCATGACATCACCTGAAAACCAATGCTGTATTGGTTTCTTTCTAAAAGGGGAAAATAAGTAGTTGCACTTTGTGTTTTCTCATGGAGATCTTTTTCTCACCAAGACAGGCCACCAGCATAGTAAGTCTTTTCATCCTTGTTGGACAATGCTATCAATTATAATTATAAAGTTTTCCTCTGTTCACAAAAGAAGTTCAGGATTGCCACTATTTCAAAGCAACGCCGATGTGAGAAAATATGCTGGAAATGTTCTTTTAGAAGTTTTCACACGAGAACTCTCAGCTGCCAAACACTGGTTCTCACGCAACGTCACGTAAAAGTAAAAATGGATTCTTTATAGCGTAAAATGGTTAGTTTCTATGTTACATTGATGTACAGTGCCGTATTTCCCGTTGTTTCAGTTTTTTGCTTTTAACACCCATTTCTGTGGCATTCTCATGGCTAAACTATTGATCAGAGAAAAGAATTTCAATTTATAAAATGTATGAAATTTTATCCTCTTTGATTCATATAATGTCGACTTTCACGTAAAATGCATAGTGGTCACTACGCACGTGTCAACACACGTTTCATGTTGACATAACTGTGACACTGCTCTATCTACAACCATCATGGTCCGCTTAAGACTTAGAAGTAGGGGAAGCCCGACATCACACAGGGGAGCCCCCTTTTAGTCTTCCAATTATGCTTCAACAATTTGAATTTTTATCATCAAAATTTCGAGTAAACAACACTTTTAATATTAAACTAAAACTAACTACCAATATACATAAAAAAAATTTTTATTATATACATAACAAATTAATTTTGTAAATGAACTTACAACCATAGAACAGGTGTGAATATTTGAACTTCAAAATATATTTTATGCTTTACAAATTGCAGGATTTGTCAGTGTTAAGAACAGTGGAGGGAAAACAAATATTTGACGTAAATTTATATGCTTAGCTGCAACACAATTTTGCTTCTATTTTATAAACAGAAATTTGGTATCACCTGTATGCTAATTACTTTCCCCTTTATTTAAATAACCTATTCTCCATATTTTATATCATTTCTCCACTCTTTATGAATATAAACAAAATATAATTATACAGATTAAATTTTCTGTTATTTTTAGCACGTTTGAAATTAAAATGTAAAACATAAGAAAATGAAAATAAGTTGCATTTAATCACTGATTTTATACCATTTATTATATCAACAGAAAAAAAAAATAGAGTGTCAGTAATAGTCTGAGGGAAAATTTAGTAGCTATAATTAAGGGGAAAAAAATACATTTTTTACTCTGAATGAAATTTCCCCCCTAAAAATTAGTTTTGAAAAGTAAATTTGGGGGCCCCTTTGTATTTCAGTGGGTAAGCTCGAGCTTCACGTGTCTATTCGGTAAACAGGCCCTGACAACCATACTACGAGACTGAGCAAATGAGCATCGCAATACGCCTTGAATCGTAGCCTATGAGCACTACACAGAGCTTGATTAGTAGCCAGCAGTCTTCTTCCGCTGGCCAGCGACATGACACAGCGCCACTACGTAGGCTACCATAAACAAAAAACAACTGGGCACTGCTTAAAATTGATTAGAAAAAAAAGTGTGATCGTAAAATTAGTGGGAAATAGCGAAATTTGTCTAATGTAACTAATTATAAATTTGTACTCATATATCCATTTTTGGGGCCCCCTTGGTCCGGGGGCCCTCGGCAATCGCCGACCAGCCGACCTGGCCAGTCCGGGCCTGGTTATACACATATAAAATAATTTATTTTTGTAAATATATGACAACTAAAATCCATCGCAAAGATAAGCACAGACAGACAGAAAATTATTAGCTTACTGCATCATAATGGTATATGAGGTTTATATTTCAAGACATCATAAAATAGCTCCTTTCTGTTGCTGTTTCTCTATTTGTCTCATTTATTTTCACACTGAAGAATTCGAATCCTCTTATGATGTCTTGAAATTTTTGCATATATATTTTATTCTGGTTTCTTGTTCTTTTCTTTACATTGCTTTTTAAACATCACATATTCATCATAGCAGAAAAAAAATATTGCATTAATTTTATAAAGTTTTTAGTGTTCTGGCAAGGAATTTTAACATTTAATTCCTTTCTACAAATCTTCGCGGTTTATTTGGGTATCTGAGATATTTTTACTTCTCTTAAGAGTTTAAAGGAGGAAAGAAAAGCGAATTAAATTTATGCTAATATTATAAAGAAAAAACCTTTGTTTGTTTGTTTCTAGGAGGTAATCTCTCGAACTACCGTACCGATTTCAAAAATAATTATGGCAAAATAATGGTGACAGTCACTGCTCCAACATAGGCTACTTTCTTTATTGGTACTTCTTGCCCCCGAGGGGCTGCCAGCAGATAAAACTTTCTAAAATAACGATTTATTTTGTACTGCTTGGGATAAAAACTATAAATTTGACATGAAGGTTATTTTTAACAGGTAAATGATCACTAACAACTATTTTGTTTAAAATGAAACTTAAAAGGGTAAATGGAGCAGAAAATGTTCCAAAATCACAATTAAGGTCATTGTGACTAAATGCAAAAGATTCCCCATAGTTCTGTTCCGTTTATGGTATGTTTGGCCTTTTATTAAATAAATATATTTTTTAAAGCAAAAAATGAATGAATGCTTTTCATTCAAAACTAATTTGTTTTGTAGAAATTGAATCATTATCTGTAATACGTGCAAACAATATACGACTGTCGCATTTAGATTATTTTTGTGGCATTTACAGTAGTTGAAACCTAAATGAGACATCTAAAGTTCTAAATATGACAATGCATTTTATACATGTCAGTTCATCTTAAAGTATTCCTTTAATTACTTAATAAAGATTTGAAAGACATAAAATTGAAAGTTGAATAGCTGATTATTGAAACTATTTAATATACTAATCACTTTATCCAATAATAACTTTAATACAAAAAATAACTGAGATAAATAATCTTGAATATATTATAATTAAATTATGCATACTTTACTCACTTTAACTTTTACCTTGATTAAAAATTAGAAGCAGTAAATGACTGATACAACATAATTTTTACTAAATCTCTTACTTCTCAGTTCGCTTTTAACTCATTTTTTGTTTTCATCTTCCACGTAAGTCTCATTTTTTTCTTTTTGGTTTCTCAGTTGCACGGATCTAGATGAGTTTGAGATTTAGGCTTCTTCGTAACTTTTGTTTCTGCTGCACCTTCACTTCCAGATTGTTTTAGCGACTGACTTCGAATTTTTGCCGATTTCTGATTGTGAAGTGCTGTTTTTTTTTTTTTTTTTTTTTTTTTTTTTTTTAAGATTTAATTCTTCTCTCGTTTCCATACTTTGTATCTGTTTTTGCTCTTTCACTTCATTATCCACTTTTAATTTTTTCATATATGCTTCAGATGTTAAGCATTCAGCAAAGTTTGACCCTACTGTTTTTCGCTTTTTGGCTGGATTTTCATTTGTTGGTGAAACTATTTTTAACAAATAACTTTCAAAAGCATGAGATGGATTAGCTTTGGGAGGAAATATTTCTGAGTATAATTATGGTTGAAAACCAGACTGTTCTTGAATAGCATCTGATCCGGTTTTTCACGCTATATTTTTAAAATATGCGTTCATTGTTTGCAAAAGTTCAAAATCTTCATCACCTATATTTCTGTGCAATCTTAAATTTGTTTGAACAGACAAATCACACATTATTTTAGAAGTTGAATTATTATTTTCATGGTGCTCAGTTTCAAAATTTGTGCTTGCAGAACAGTCAGCATTAATTGTTGAATTATTATTTTCATGGTGCTCAGTTTCAAAATTTGTGCTTGCAGAACAGTCAGCATTAATTGTTAAATTCTCATTAACCATATTTATCAAATCATGTCCAATTTCAAAATCAGGAAACATGTTGCCATCTTTAAGCAGGAGGATCATCCTTAGTACTCGATTCATTAACATGAAAATCCTCAATAAAAATTGATTTACTACACAAATCATGCTAACAGCTAAATTGGTATCAGTCAAAGAATTGGTGGGTATGACTGGTATAGGAGTATTTAATTCATTTCATTTATATTTCTGATTTTGTAATTTTCTATAGCGTTGAATGGCATTGGGATCGAATGATTATTCTGGAACAGCACACCGACTGAATGGGAAAATGCCATTTTTTTAATTTCAAATTTTAAAGACATGTATTTTTTTTCTATTTCAATCATGTGAAACACGTATTTAAGTACTCGGTCAAAGAAAAACACTATTGGCGTATCATATTAAAATTCCTAATTTATTAACTCAACACAGCTCAATTAAACACAATATCTTCTTTAAACATCATTTTAATACAATATATTAAAATAACATATAAACTTGCCACAGTTAATCTCCTAAAAGTCTTCCCGAATTTAGGGCATTCAGTTCGTCGGCAATGGGTCTCTGAAGAAAACCAGCCACCAAAATGAGTAAAATATTTTAGAACTCTTATTTGAAAACTTCTCGACATTTTCCAAGCTTACACTGTAGACAAATGAAACACACGTTGTAGCCCTTGACGTCCATAAGGTTATTTGATCTTCAAAGTTAAAAAAGAACAAATGGGTAAGTGTGATCGAAGATCGCACAAAGGGTTTCGTTTAATATTTCTTTCAAAACACCTTATCCTTTCTTTAATAAATCCAAATAAATTTCATTTTCAAAAAAAAAATTGTCATGTCTAAACTAATAAAAGAAAGTTTCGCTCTGTGTGTCTGTGTGTGTGTGTCTGTTGGCGATGGCTAGGAAAATCTGGCCCACCTAGAAGGCTGGAAATTTAGATTTAGGTAGTCCAAACCCTCTCCTGGTGCAACATTACTTCAGAATTTTAATATTTTAATTACTTTCTGAAATATTAATTAAAATGCACAAAGAACTCTCATTAAAAATACGCTTTTATTCTCTTGGGTTGGTTGGTTCACTGGTTGGTTGCATCGATTCTTCACAGAAGTAATTAAATAAACCAGAGTAGCGATGCACAAATAAGGATTTCTAACTAAATAGTGTCAACATGGATTGAAGTTATTAGCGTAGAGGAGCCATGCGAATGTCACGCCACCTGTACATGACAAATTACACATACGTCCCACTGATTGAAATATTTTGCAGGCATATTTTTCTTCATGACATTTAGTCGGGTTTAAGTTTTTTTTACATGACATTTATTATGATGATGGAGATTGTTAATACAGAAAACTTTATTTAACAGATTTTTTTTATATTTGCGGGAATTAAGAGGGACAAGGGTCTAATTACATTTAAGCTTCAAGGTGTATTTCTAGAAAGCAGTTACCAGAATTTCCGAATAGTAGTGTAAAAGTAGTTAGCCAAATTTCAAATTAAGTTCCTAGCTTAACCAAATGAATCAATCATTAAAGATGTATTGTGATCCTCCTAATTAGTTATTTGCTGAAGGCCACTTGAACAACCCCCTCCCCCACCCCTCCCGGACCGTCCTTCAAGGTTTTTTCTCTAACTCTGCTCCGTTTCCATATCTCAGCAACTATCTTTCCGATTTCAACGCAAGTGATTTCAAACATTATAATTAATTTAATAGTCACCATTTATAACATTAAACTAAAATTATGAGTAGCGGTTACCACTATTTACGAATAACAGTTTAAGCCAAATTTGTAATTAAATTCAAAGCTTAAGGAAACGAACGAATTTTGAAAGATGCATAGTGGTCCTCCTAATTAGTTATTTGCTGAAGGCCACTTGAACTACCCCCCTCCCCCCCAGCCCTCCCGGCCCGTCCTTCAAGGTTTTTTCTCTAACTATGCTCCGTTTCCATATCTCAGCAACTATCTTTCCGATTTCAACACAAGTGATTCCAAATATTATAATTAACTTAATTGTCACTCTTTATAACATTAAACTAAAATTATGAGTATCGGTTACTACTATTTACGAATAATAGTTTAAGCCAAATTTGCAATTAAGTTCAAAGCTTAAGCAAACGAACGATTTTTGAAAGATGCATAGTGGTCCTCTTAATTAGTCATTTGCTGAAAGACACTTGAACAACCCCTCCCCCCCGGCACTCCTTTCAAGGTTTTTTTCTCTAACTATGCTCCGTTTTCATATCTCAGCAACTATCTTTCCGATTTCAACACAAGTGATTCCAAA
This sequence comes from Maratus michaelseni, assembly GCA_963931845.1. Taxonomy (NCBI): domain Eukaryota; kingdom Metazoa; phylum Arthropoda; class Arachnida; order Araneae; family Salticidae; genus Maratus; species Maratus michaelseni. The sequence goes on from OZ007586.1 coordinate 281,983,164, forward strand.
CATTATAATTAACTTAAATGTCACTCTTTATAACATTAAACTAAATTTATGAGTAGCGGTTACCACTATTTCCGAATAATTGGGTAAGCCAAATTTGTAATTAAGTTCCTAGCTTAAGCAAACGAACGAATTTCGAAAGATGCATAGTGCTCCTCTTAATTAGTCATTTGCTGAAGGGTACTTGAACAACCCTTCCCCCCCCCGGCCCCTCATTCAAGGTTTTTCTCTAACTATGCCCCGTTTCTATATATCAGCAACTATCTTTCCGATTTCAACGCAAGTGATTCCAAACATTATATTTAACTTAATAGTCACCCTTTATAACATTAAATTAAATTTATGAGTAGCGGTTACCACTATTTACAAATAAGAGTTTAAGCCAATTTTGTAATTAAGTTCCTAGCTTAACAAAACGAACGAATACTTATGCATGCATAGTGGGCCTCCTAATTAGTCATTTTCTGAAGGACACTCGAACATCTCCTCCCTTCGGCACCTCACTCAAGATTATTTTCTCTAACTGTGCCTTATTGCAATAACTGGGCTAATAATGTTCCAATCTTCTTGAAACCAGCTCAATTTTGTAGTGCGCCTACTATACAGTAACGTAGGCAGCGGGGACCTGTCTCAGAAGTTTGTTCGGAAAGAGGTTTGTTTAGAACAGAATGCTCCCCTGGCGGTGGTAGGGGGAAATAAAAGATTTTCTAGAGCGTACGAGCATGCCTGGTATACGGTTCCGAAGCCATCGTAGACCGTGGCCAGAGTTCCGTTTTTTAAGAGATTTAAGTTTATTACAAGGGCTCGGGCAACGCCGGGTGGGTCAGCTAGTTTATTTATAAAGTAAAAATTTATCGGTCTATTTTTCTCGTTTTTTCGAAAATCTGAACCGGTCCGATAGTGGACGAAGCCCGCTATTATACTCTGTCATAATAATATCTGTCATGTGGACTAAATGCGATATTAAAAAAAATCAATTTTAAAATTAAACATCTTGTATAGAGACCTTCAAAATGTTAAAATATGCCAATATTTCCATAATCGGGTTTTTATCATGATTCAATACGTTCCTCAAACTCAATTATGTACTATTCTCTATTACTCATATTGATACTCTCTTTGTATTATTCTCAAACATTTGAAAAATCCGTTAAACTTCCAATATGACGTCAGATTAATTTTCTTTTTAATTCTCTAATGACGTCATATTAAGCTGCTTTCTGTATTTACACATACTCATACTCCTTGTATTATTGTGAAATGTTTGAAAATTTCCGTTTTATTATCAATATGACGTTAGATTAATTTTCTTTTTAATTCTCTAATGACGTCATTATTTACACATATCCAATAGTTAGCCGCTCTATTAATAAGAGACTAACTACTGGGATTTAGAATCCTTATCGAGCCTCTATTAAACTTAAATAATAAAATAAAATAATGAAGCTTTCTGCATGTGTCACTTTTAATTGAACTGCACATATTAAGATTTACATTACACAGAAAATTAATTTGGTTGAAATGTAAAGAGGTATTGTGTTATTAATTTCTGGTAGTTTATCACTCATAAAGTAATCATTTATGAGATAATATCAAAAATTTTTAAAAAAAGTTTATGACTGATGAATTTGATTGACGTTACTTTAAAAAATAACACTCATGAGAAATAACTTGAGATTCCCAGAAGAATTTCCAAAAGTATACATTTATACATGGCACTGTTAAAAATGCTTTTCTGTTTTTAAAAAGTTCTACTTTAAGTTATTTACAACCATCTGGAAAGACCAAGCTATGCTCGTTAAAATTATTTTACTATTCAACACGATATAAGAATAAATCCTCTGTACAACATATAACAATCAGTTCTATGTACCCTGATTGGTTAAAGTCTGTTTTTTAGAACATTCTATGGACTCTGATTGGTTGAATCATTTATCCTCGCTGTTAGTGGGAATTTCTAGAAAATTCCTTCAGATTCTAAAACCAATCTGTTCGCCAAATGTCGCCGTAATTTTGCAAAAAATTTGAAACTTGAAACATTCTTTCATTTGACGATAAGCATGTGCTTTGGCATTAGTAATCTCGAAAGTCGATTTTGCTGCTAAATCTCCCCAATATCGCAAAACTTTCACCAAACTTATCGAAGTTGGCGAAATATTGCCACAGGGCCGTAGCTAGAGGGGTGCCAGGGGGGGCACAGCACCCCCTGGAAAGTTACCAAGCCCACAAAATGAAATTCTGTTTCAAAAATCCAAATGAAACTCTGTTCAAAAATTGAACTTAGTTTTTGGGGCTTTTACAGTTTTGCATAAATACTAAATTGTAGTATTTGTTTAAAAACTGCATATAACTGCCTATCTGCACATACTCAGAATGAGCAACCTTTTGCTGATGCAAACATTGACTTTTGCATTAGTTGTATAATACTGAATTGTTTCATTTTGCAGCGTTTTCCATTATTAGCATAAAACAAAGTTATTCTAATGAGTTTGATAGTAAATATGATGCTTATGATAAACATTATGTTTCGTATTTGAGTCATCCTAGTTTTTTTTTCTTAATTATATATATAAGATCCTTGATTTTTAAATGATACTAATGAAAAAAGCTAATAACCAATTTAAATACAAGTGGTTGTAGCATTTGACTACACACAAAAATAATTTTAAAATGCAAAATACATCCTTGATTTTTCTAATGTATTTTATCATATAAAAACATAACTTTAGAATCCTTAGGGGCAGGGACTATTCATAAAAAAAATTAAAGGTTGCAACTCTTTTGAAACAGGTGAACTGTCACTGTCGCTTTTTATTTACTTATTGACATCATCACTTATTATTTCACTAGTATAATTATACACTGAAAATTTTCATTCTGCAGCCAGTGATGTAATCGTAAAAAAACCAGAGGGCATACGTTGTAGGCAGAGGGTATACCCTAAAGAGTATATGCTATAGTGTTTTTGAGAAGAGGGTATACGTTATACCTTAAAATAATCCAGAAGGTACACGACATATCCACCATATATCCTCCATTACATCCCTGTCTGCAGCCTTTACTGTTCTTAGCATCAAATAAAGTTATTATAAACAGTTTAATAAGAAACATAGTGCCTACAATTAGAATATGCATTAATTTACCTTTCTATGTAAAACTTTGATCATATATATCTGTGTTTGTGCGTGCATGTGTCAGAGAGAGAGAAATAGTATCCCCCCCCCTACATTTTCTTGAGCACCCCCTATTGTTTACTTCTAGCTACAGCCCTGTATTGCCAACATTACAACTTCGTTAACTGTCAACTGTTCAACAACTGTCTCAACCTTCATTCCCAATGAAATGTATTCACCCGTAGTAACCCCAAAATGACCCACTAATCGAATTTTCTCAAACCTGTGACCCAGCCTAATGGTCTTTTCGTACCCTAAAACGGTAGGATACAAAATTTGGTCAAAATCGTTAGAGCCGTCTCTTTGATAAAATTATCTTTACCCGTAGTGAATCCAAAATGACCCTCTAATCGAATTTTCTCAAACATGTGATCCAGCCAAATGGTCTTCTTGTACCAAAAAACGGTCGGATACAAAATTTAGTCAAAATCGTTAGAACCATTTTTTAGATAAAATTAGCTTGACCCGTAGTGACCCCCAAATGACCCACTAATCGAATTTTCTCGAACATGTGACCCAGGCAAATGGTCTTCTTGTATCCCAAAAAGGTAGGACACAAAACATAGTCAAAATCGTTAAAGCCATTTATTAGATAAGATAAAATTACCTTGACCCGCAGTGACACCAAAATAATCCACTGATCGACTTTTCTCGAACATGTGACCCAGCCCAATAGTCTTTTCGTACACCAAATCGGTAGGATACAAAATTTAGTCAAAATCGTTTTAGCCTTTTTTAGATAAAATTAGCTTGACCCGTAGTAACCCCTAAAATGACTCACTAATCGAATTTTCTCAAACCTGTGACCCAGCTCAATGGTCTTTTCGTACCCCAAAAAGGTAGAATGCAAAATTTAGTCAAAATCGTTAGAGCCGTTTTTTAGATAAAATTCATTTTACCCATAGTGACCTCCAAATGACCCACTAATGAAATTTTCTCGAACATGCGACCCAGTTCAATGGTCTTCTTGTATCCCAAAATTGTAGGATACAAAACTTAGTCAAAATCGTTAAAGCCATTTATTAGATAAAATAAAATTATCTTTACCCGCAGTGACCCTAAATGACCCACTAATTGAATTTTTTGGAACATGTGAGATAGCTCAATCATCTTCTCATAACCGAAAATGGTAGAATGCAAAATTTATTCAAATTTGTTAGAGTCGTTTTTCAGATAAAACAAAATTCTGAAGTGGCCGACTATTGGTTTTGTGGTGGCCGAACATTAGATTTAAGGTGGCCGACTATTGGAGAACTTGCCCTTTTTGAACTTAACTTTGTCTAAAGAAAACTATTACCGTTTTTTTTAAATAATTGCTTAAACATAATAAGAAACGTATGTTTTAACATATATCGCTGTTAAAAATGTTGTGTTGTTTGTTAAAAATTCTACGTTAAGATTTATATATATAAAAGCAGTTAAGTGTCAGACTATTGGTACATTTACCCTATGATGTTTTAGAAGAGGGTGTGACTGGTGCAATAGGTATAAGTAGACTCTCAAAGTCCGTATAAATTGTATAAGCAACGGGGTGTTGTAGATGAATGCCTGAAAATTTTAATATATTATCATTCTCATTGGGCTGGGCATCTTTATAACTTACGCTGCATGATGAGAACAATATTCACTATTCTTATCCAATAGATCTTGTCTTGAAAATCGATGCAGACATCGATAACAATAGGTGGTGGCTTTATGATCAGTCAAGTCTCCTAAAAGACTTGAAAAGCTTCTAATTAGACAATAGTGTTGTTTTTCACAATCACCAACCAATAGCAAATAAATCACATTCTGATTCTGCTTTTCAGATATATACAGAGGGCAAACTTCATCCTCTTCATATCCAAACACATTAATCCGTAAATTGTTGAGTTGTTCAATAATAGGTATCTTCTGAAGGGGAACGGGGCATTCTACTCTAGCTAATTTAATATCTTGTTCATAGGGTCGATAATGACCGACTCGTTCAGGATGTTTTGTAAAATCTAAGTATAGTTTAAATGCCAAAAGGCACCAAACTAAACATTTATGTTCTTCATTCTGTATATTAAGCACTGCTTTTTTATCATCCAGTTTTTTAGATAGAGAGCTGTATGAACTTGCAGCAAGAGGATGATATTTAGCAATCTTGAGTTCTAAATGATGAATTTTTCTAAGTTTCCATCCAGAACGTCTTTGTACAAATCCTTCAAAAGATTTAGTTATCTTTGAAAATCCTTTTTCAATATGTTGTGAGATAGAATCTTCACTAAGTTCGATGAAACACGAACATCGAAAATAAGATTCAATATCTTCCATCTCCTCATTATTACTCATAGGTTCAAGTGCTATTTATTCTACCATATCCCACCTAATTGGACCTTTTTCACGAATTTTAATTATTAATCTTTCTTGTATTTCAGATTGCAAGTGAGTATGAAAAATATCTAAATCACTTTCCTCACGTTCATCTGGATACAACATGACTGTGTTAAATACATTAAGTGCATCAGATTGTTTTGTCTTTTTAGACTTTACATTAGACAAAGTCACTTTGCGTTTTGCACTCACAAGACGTGCACGAGAGTGCTGAGTGCGTATATGCTGTCTCAGGTTAAATTTTCTTTCGAACACTTTATCACGATCATGACAAGGGAATGTTAAATTTTGATGCGACCTTAGATGATGCTTCAAATTATCCTCTCGTGTGAAAACTCGATCACATAGATGACACTTTAATGTAGACTGTACATTAGTATTATGAGTTGTCAAGTGTCTTAACAAACCTGATTTCCTTCCAAAAGACTTTCCACAGGTTTCACAGGTATGAGAATTTTCATTTAAATGAATCTTCATAGGTTTTTTTCAAATTGAAAGACGTTGTTAACAATTTACCACAAGTGGGACATGAATCGATCTTCTTTTCGATATTTATAAAGGTCACAGTCTTTAGAGGTAAAACTTCTTGAGGCGGCGTATTGATATCCATAGGGATTTGAAGTATATTGTCCTTCTCTGTAAATACTTCAGGAGTGTCCATCATACTCTGTTCAACGCTATTATGAGCCTTCAAATGTATTTTCAGGCTTGATTTTCGTCCAAATGCTTTAAAACATATATAACAAGTATACGACTTTTCATTAGCATGAATCTTCATATGTTGACTCAAATTTAAAGGGGTTGAGAATATCTTATTATAACTAAGACAGGTAAAAATCTTCTTCGTAGGCGTAGAATTTTCTAAAGGTATGATTACATCCATACTAGATTAGTAACAATATACTTCAACTCTTTAAAAGCAAACAAAAACAACCTTCACAAATTAGATTACTATTTTAGATAAAAAGCGGAAATAATAACTTAGATAAAATGCAGGAGCAGTTAAAAGCACATTTAATCGCTATCAGAACAAATCATCAAATGACGCAAATTACAATTTTCGTTGCTATTTATACTTATCGTCTTAGCTACACATACAGGCAAAATTCTTAGAAATTAAAGTAATTTCTTGAAGTTGAAGTTGTAGTAGTTTATATGGTGGTTATTAAAAAATCCTGAAAAACAAACCAGCCCCTATATACACATATAAAGAAATTTCTCAAGTTGAAGTGGTACTAGTTAAATTGAACGCTATTAAAACCTAAAGACTACTAAGAAATCTTATAATTTTATTTAAAAACTGTTTACCAAAGACAAACTTTTATATATGATTACAAACTTTTATACAGAATTTTATAAATTAACAATTAAGAATGTTTAATTTCTAAAGAAATACATTTAATTAAACTATTGCACATAGAATTCTTGAGATTTTCATACCTACTTGCTGACTATTTCAATATCTTAGGAAATTATCTCATCTATTTACTGCACCTTCTCTTGCATGGCAAGCTTGTTTGAAAATGACAGAAACACCTCTACAATACTCACCGATATTGATATGCTGCTTGTGGTTGAAAATGGAATACGTGGTGGTAGCAGTATGATCAGCCGAAGATATGCCCGGGCAAACATCTCCGGTACTCCTTATTAGAGAGAAAATGAGACACCCAGCTACATCATGTACTGTGATGCTAACAACCTATATTGGTGGGCCATATCGCAATTTCTACCGGTTTTGAGTGGTGTGAAACAAGTCATATTACAGAAGAGTGGGTTTTATCTCTACGTGATGATCCGAAAATTGGGTACCTTTTCCAAGTAGACCTTGAATACCCAAAACATTTACACTCTCTGCACAACGAATACCCTGTTACTCCAGAGAGGGTAACTGTAGAAGAACAAATGTTGTCTTCCCACGCAAGAAGCTTACTAAACAATAGAAAATTCGTAGGAACCCCTAAATTTATTCCAAATTTAAATAATAAGAAGAATTATGTAACCCATTATCGTAATCTTAAATTTTATTTAGAACTTTGTTTAAAAATTACAGCTGTACATAAAGCCCTAAAATTTAAACAGGCTTCTTGGCTTCAGAAATATATTAATTTTAATAATGAGAAACGTAAAGAGGATAAATCCTCTTTTGAAAAAGACTTTTTTAAGTTAATGAATAATTCTGTTTTTGGAAAATCTGCGAAAAAAGGAGAAATATTGTGCTTTGTAACGATGAAAAAAGAGCTAAAAAATTAGCGGCTTAGCCTACTTTTAAATCATTTAAAACATACGACGAGGATCTAACTGTCATCGAAAGGACGAAAACTAACATACTTATGAATAGGGCGATCTATATCGGTTTTGCTATTTTAGAATTGTCCAAATTAGTTATGTATAATTTTCATTATAACTTCATAACGAAAACATATCAAGACCAGGCAACCTTATTATTGACCAATACGGACTCCTTAACTTACCATATAAAAACAAAAAAATATTTATGTTGATATGAAACATTATGCTTCCCTGTTTGACCTCTCCGACTATCCTAAGAACCATCGGCTGTATTCTGAGAATAACAAAAAAGTACTTGGTAAATTTAAGGATGAGTTAAATGGTGATCTAGCCGTTGAGTTTGTCGGCCTTAAGGCCAAAATGTACTCGCTGAAATCCTCTAAAGACGAGAAGAAGCGTGCAAAAGGTGTGTCTACATATATTGTACAACAAAAAAATAAAGCATGAATACTACTTGGAGTGTCTTCAGCAGCAAAAAAACAAGCATGGAAAAACAGACAAGGATCGCACAAGATGCCCATAATTTATATACACTAACCCAAAATAAAATTAGAAGTCCTTTTGATGACAAGAGATACATTTTAGAAGATGGAATATCCAGGTTAGCGTATGGACATTATGAAATTTAATAATATTGTGATGAACAAGAAAATACTGAGTTGTGTTACTAATGTAGAATTAACATGATGCTTTTGTTCTGTACATAAACACTTCTTGTAAATATACCTTTATTGTAAATTGTTTTGTTTAAATAAAAAATGAATATTTTATATATGTGTACTTATTTAAAACTTATACACAATAATTTCTAGCAAAACATTAACTATATGCGCGCTCACGCACACATATCCTGTCTTATAAGGTTTACAGTGATCAAAAACATTGTTTATCATACTCAAAAAGCTTGGCTCAAAGCTTGGAAAAATACATTAAAATAATAAATTTTATAAAATATTTTTGAAAGATTTATAAATTTTTTATAAATTTATAAATTTTTTTGGTAACATATAAATAATTTTAACTTTGATTAACTTTTTTCAATAATATGTAACTTTTTTAAAGTTATTGTAAAACTTTTATTTTATTTTTTTTAAATATTATAAAACTTTTTTTTTTTTGTTAAGTAATATTTTTTCAAAAACAATTTTTTTCTTTTTAACTTGCAAAATTTTTTTTTAACTTTTTATATTTGTAAAAGTTATAAGTATTATACATATATACATAATCCGGTAATAACATATAAATATATAGATATATAGATATAATAAATATCATACACAAACATATAAACACACGCATACATATATATATATATATATATACAGACAAACAGACAGACACACACACACACACACAAATATATACGCAAACATAGATATATATTTTAATCGTTTGTTATTAAAATATCAAATGAATCAACAAAGTGAGATCAAAAGATTCGTGAGATAAAGAGAGTTGGATGATCAGAAAGTGGGAACTCCACAAAATTTCTCTGAAATAGAAGTCTGTACATCATATGTGCAGCTGCACATCCTGCGGCTGCGCCTGCTAACGTTGAAGCCCCCCCCCCCCTTTCTTACTACTCATGCTGGCCGAACCCCGACACGATCTGTTTGCCTTTTCGCATTTATGGTCCCATCCGGGCCGTGTAAAAATCCATGCAATCTGGCCCGACCCGCACAGCTCAATTTATGCAAAAAAATATAGATATTCTTAAATCTCCATTATTCTACATCTAAAATTCTTCGTACGGGATTTAGCATACATTTCAATTGAAAAATTTTAGCTATAGCATTTTTCAGATGTTTATGCCTCCACGCCATGGAATGTGAATTAACAATATTAATGATACGTACAACTACATACAAAAGAAGATTCAATAAAAAATCACTGTAGTTTTAAAATAATATAAAAAATGCTTTCATAATATGATAATCTTAAAACCCTTAGTGAGAATCTTAAGCGTTTCAGCGAATATCCACATTTTTAAAAAAATTACTTAAATCCCACCACCACGAAAACTTTTTCTACAGTTCTCATTTCCTTTCCTCGGCACACAAAGTATAAGATCTTTCAAATCCTTTATTTTTTTTATCTGCTCTGTTTGTTATTTTATTGTAACAATAATTAATCATTCATTTAACCGCCACTCCACCTTTTCTCGAAATTAACACTTCCCTTTTGCCGCCACTCGTACCGAGCACACAAAGTTTAAAGTCTTTAAAACTCTTTCATTGTTAAATGTGTTTCTGACCTATCTGTTACTTGTTACTTTGTTGCGACAATAGTATTAGTGTGTATCTGGTATTTCTGTAACAGGGGTGGGCCAAGCGGCGATTGTCATAAAATTCCGGATCTGGGGATTCCTGCCCAGTGAATGCTGCAGCCAGTATCCCCGCGTGCCTCAAACTCCAACCGTGACCGCCGTTGTCAGTCTGTGAGATGAGAAATCTAGTGTCCGGACTGCGTCCGACCCCGACTCTGTCAGCAGGCCTAAGCTTCAGAGCCCGACGCTGTCCGGCACGCTCCAGGCCGGATCCTGGGAGCGGCGTCCAGCACAGCACTTTAAAGAAGGTCCGTGTGCTCCTGACTGGCGAAACCCCAGGTCCGGAGCTCTACGCAGCTGTATTAAGAATTCTGGGTGTCTGAACCACAACGTTTCTGAAACTTTTCCGGCCTAGGTTCTGAGCTTTCTGAGTCGGAGCTTTCGCTGGAGGTCCCCGCTTCCCGATATCCAGAAGCATCCGTTGGGGGCACCCCTGTCAGAGCTACCGGAAGTCCGGGAGCTACCATCAACCGTGTAGTTAAGAATTCCGGAACACAGTGCAGCTTTTCCGAACGCTTCCGGGCGCCGGCGTTGTCTTAATAAATGTGGAGCTCCGGGTCTGAAACGTTCCGGAGCGCCGAAAGCGTCAGGAGGATCCGTTCTCGGTCTTAAGGCTTATGGGGGTCCGGAGCCGCTGTCGACTTTTAAAACCTCTGAAGCCGAGAGCGGCTCCGGGAGCCTCATCCGAGTAAGACCGTGAGGCCTTAAAAATTTTGGAGAGGTACCAGTCATCCCTGCACGAACTCCAACAGATTATCTGGGTGGAGCTTCCCCACATCCCGCGTCCCTTTATAGAGCAGTCCACTGTCACCTTTGTTAAACTCTCGTAATACCTTCTTGGTCACTTCCTGGTTAAACCTCTCCGGTAACAGGACCCGCCCGAAGCCCTCTAGCTCTAGGTGAATTTTATCTTCGAACCGCGTCGTAATCTTCTCGACCTCCGTGATCCGATATAGCTACTCTAGCTCCAGATCGCCCAATTTACGGAATTCGATAATCTCCAAACAGCCAACCTCATTCAGAGTTTAAGTACTTCCCGATGTAGAATTACCTTAAGAAGAAGGACCTGAACGGCTACGAAAAACATAATCTATGATAAAGAGCATGTATAAAGGTAAGGGTGTGATTAACAGGATGATAAACAACCTACCCGTGGAGGTGCGTCTCCCGGGCGACCAGTTCACGGGTTCCGGAACTCACCTCCTGTGGGGCAAAACGCGGCTCCACCCCGATCTCACGTATAAAGACTGAAGCAAGCCCATCAACAGGGTTGACCAAACCGCTTACAAGCACGACGTCTGTTACCTAAAGAACAGAGCCACCAAAACCGGGAACGAGGTCTGTGACAAAGATGCTGCAGGAGCTAAACGACATCCCCATTCCGATGTTTCGAGAGAAGGTCGATCGAGGCATCGTCAGACCTATCTGGGGGCCTAACAGAAGTTCGGAATGGGGTCCGCACCAATTTATTGTCTCAACTGTAAGAGGAAGACGGACACGCAGAAGCCCGAGAGAGCTGTTGCCCGAAACAACAGGATGATGCTGAAAGGGGTCTGCTAAGCGTGTGGTTCCAGGAAGAATACTTTTTAAGAGTGTAGACTCAATCTCTCCAAAAAAGAAGAGTGGGATGAGACACCTACATTACGATCCCAGCTGTGGTAGCGTGAGACGTTGTATATATAATTAATAAATTCCATTTATCGTTTGAAACGAAAAAACTTTATTTTAAATTAACACATTAAAAAAACAAAACAAAAGTAAAAATGAAAAATTATGATAAGCATCCATGTTGTAAATTTACATGGTCAGCCAAATTCCGATTCTGACGTCCGCTCAAAGTGGAACCTCACTCTTCAGTATTCCAAATCCAACTGATTCAACATTCAACTCCTTCCACCATCAACTGCCGTCTTTTGTATCTCTCCTCGCATTCCTTCATCTCCGGCAAAACTGGTATTTTTTTCTCCATAAGGAAAGAAACGCCCTCTGGCCTTCCTATGAGTGACAGCTATCTTAATCCCATACTTATCCAGTTAGAATTTCCAACTCATATGGGCTAGATCCATTGTATCCAAAAAAATGCCATTCACATTTCTTATCCACCCATTCAGATAACATATCATTCAATACAAAGCATGTATTGCAGCTTGGCTTATCTCAAAGTGAAAATGAAATTCACACTATTGATAGAATTTTTGTCAATAGAGATCAATCTGTCAGATTATTTTCATTCCAGAGAGATTATCCTTTTTCCACAAATAAGGGAGGAGTTGAAACATGTCAACTCATCACAACACCTCCCCCTAAGAAAAAATTTCTAGAAGAAATTTGGCATATATATTAATAGAATAAGCTCCTTCAATCAATTTCTAAAGAGGTCATCAAAGCACAAAGGAATTTTGAATAACACATGAAAAATCCCTATAGAAAACAAACACATTCCCATACTCAGTATTTGATAGACCACACTGTCAACAGGATTTACTATAATCCCATAACTACAATACCTAAGTATAATTCCAGGAATAATTTATACAATTGATGCCCTAAGAAACAATTTTGAAATATTTCACATACATATAATACCAAATACAGATTACAATTTACATGATTCTAACAAAAAAAAAATAATAATAATAAAAAGAAAAAAATCTATATACAACACAATGCCTAAAACGATTCTCTTAAAAACATGCATAAAAGCCTAAATTTAGACACTTCTACAAACAAAAAGAAAGCATACTAAATTATGCAATTATTAAATTAATGAAGTTTTACTATTACGAAAATGAGCACTCCCAAATTTAGAATAAACTTAATTTAGAGAATTCTCCCGAAAACCAATATCTATATTACTTCTATCAGAAAATCTTTTCGACAATAATTTTCGCCTCACAACTTCATAATCATGATTTTTCCTTTCAAAATCTTGTTTGATTTCAATAAATCTTTCTTTGTGATCCGTTTTAAAAGAAGAATGCTCCATTCTTTTTAACTTTGATTTCTTATTCACATCTTCTTGGCATTTAGCCCCCCAATTTACTCTATTATTTTCCTTCATCCTAGAGTTAAATTTACTGGCCACAGTCATAGATGAACTCAATTTCTTTCTAATTCCAGGGTTCGTACGCCTCCTGGAATTTTGCTATCAGGAAATTCTTCGGTACCAATATTTTCTTACAGAAAACCTCTCCTTAAAAGAAGGAGAAGTTTCTCCAGTTGAACCTTGATTTATTTTCTATAAAAAAAATACTGGTATAACTCCTGGAAAATTCCCTGATCCGTACGAACCCTGTAATTCTATTTCTAACATGTATAAATCCCATACTACCGACAAAATACCTGGGTATATTTACATCATGCTCAGAATTCTTTTCCCGAAATTGACCTCCAATACCTAACCTTTTATCACCATCCTTTTTAGACGCACCCTCTTTTGTATCGATCAATTTAGACCCTTTTTCCAAATACCTATCAGTCACGTCTTCCAGTGAATTTACCTCTATCTTATTAACAGACTTATTATCCCTTTCACAGATTTCATTCACAACCATTTTTCTAACAACCCTTTGCTCATGATCGCTAGATAATCTGAGGGTTCCCTGCCCATTTAATTCTCTTTGATTCCCCACTTGTTTATACACCGAATTTTGCTTTTCCATATTTCCTAACTTTAATAAGTCATAAACAGCTGGTGTTATAAGGGGCGGAGAATTTAGTTTTCTCACAACTGCAACCACCACATTTTTTTCAACATACTCTTTTTCATCTTCTATCAAAGCAATAGACACAGACATTAATTCCGCTTTTTGTTTATCTCCCAGGGCCGGAATAAGAAAAACCTTTCCCACCTTTTTTGCCCTCCAGGGAACATCGCATCTATCAAAAACAGCAATTTGCGCCCCTGTGTCCTTAATCGCTTTTAACTTCTTACCATTTACGCATAAATCAATCATAGGTAAATCAGTTTCCACACCTTCCCTATTATTTAAACTTTTCCCATCATTTGTAACAATCCAACCTAGATTTCTACTCTCATAATTAGATTTATCTTTTAACCATTCCGCACAATTTTGTTTCACGTGACCTGGTTTTAAACAAAAAAAACATGTAATTTGCCTTTGTTTTTCAAAAGCCTGGTGCTTCTTAAATTTATCATTTTCCACAATATCTTTTCTATTTACAAAGCCCAATTTAGATTTAATTTTATTCTTAATATTAGAATTAAAGTCATCCCCATGAGTTTCTTGAAAAGATTTCTTTTCCCAAGGTTTTCTTTCCAATCTCTCAAATTCCCTTCTAACACGTTCAAACCTATCTGATTTCTCCGCGAGTTTAGAAGCAATCTTCATTTCCTCCCAATCATCCATAAATTTTTCTTTTATCTCAAAAGGGACGCGTTTTTTCAGTTGTTCCGTGAGCATTAGTTCTTTTAAGGATTCAAAATCCCTCACTTCTAACGAATCTAACCAATTATCAAGATAACCCCTTAACTCGTAAATCAGATCCACCCATAATTCATCAGATTTTCTTTGATGATTTTCAAATTTTTGCCTCAAGGCGCCTGTACTCAGCTTAAACCTATTTAACAAAACTTTCTTTATATACTGAAAATCATCCCGCTTGTCTACAGGTTGCTTAACTATAATTTGAGCAATGTCCGAAGGTAATAAAGGAATTAATTGACCAACCCAATCCTCCTGAGAAATTTTAGCTTTCTTAGCTTGCCTTTCAAAAATCATAAAGAAAAGAGTTATATCAATTAATTTAGAATCAAAGCGCGGAACTAAATCCTTTAAATTTACTTTAGGAGTTCTATGAAAATCTACATTTGATTCATTAGATGAAACACTAACAACATCCGCAGAATTTTGAATACGCAATTTTTCTAATTCAAATTGCTGTTGTTTCTCAAGTTTTTGTAATTCAAGTTGTTGCTGTTTTTCGAGTTTATCTGCCTCAAGTTGTTTTTCAAGTTTATCTGCCTCAAGTTGTTTTTCAAGTTTATCTACCTCAAGTTGTTTTTCAAGTTTATCTAACTCAAATTTCCTAAGCTTATCTTTTTCCTCTTGCGCAATCCTATCTAATTCAATTTGCCTCTCTCTTTCTTTACGATCTTTTTCGATTTGTTTTTCCTGCTCTTTACGCTCCGCCTCCTGTTCAAGAAAATATTGTAATCGAATTTTAGCGAAACTTTCATCATAATCCTCTGCACTAACGATAGCCTGAATTATAGCTTGATTTTTACACGTTTTTGACACACTGGTCTCAAATTCCTCTGCTAATAATAGCAAGACATTTTTATTATATTTTACTAAATAGTCTGCCATATTTTCCCCCAAAATATAATAAATTTCAAAATAACAGATATATTCAATTTACAATAATACAATAAACACAGAAATAGAATTTTCTTCACTATACGTATAATAATGTATTCAAAAACGACACAATTTTAATATAGCAAATTCTCATGCAACAGTGACGTCTTTCAAACTGAGTATATCCCCCAAAATAAATTTTATACCCAACAGTACAGTATAACATCAATTTATTTTGAAACATTAATCATAATCATCCACAGTATACCCATAAAATTAAGCTATAACTTTATTACTGTAATAACTAAAATGTATATAAACAAAACTCTTAATTCCAAAAGTTTTATACAAAATTATGATTAAAATACCCTGATTAATAATATCAATAACAATTTACTATACCCCAAGTAAATTTTAACATATACATAAATATAAAATTTTCTTAACCCAATATTATACCAAACAGATACCAGAAAATCAACAAACATAAAAATTCTAACTAAAATTTAAATACCAAATTAATAGCTTCCCTAGAATTCTTAAATTTCACATAGAGTTTTGTTCCCCAAAATTAAAATTTATACACAAAATTCAATTTAAAACAGACCTCTATAGAAGATTTCATAAAAGAGCTTACCTCCAGATGCAGATATTTCCTCCACACTGATACCAGGCTTCCAAGCACTTTTAAAGATGACACACACACAGATTTTTGAAGATTTGAAGACACTGATGAGGCACTAATTGCACCTTAGATTCGTATGTAGACAACTCAGATGGTACACCGCATATCTTCATTCCACTGGATATATTAAGAAGCACAAACACGTATCACCAAATCTATAGTTGACTGTTCATACACTACATAGCTTTTGTCGATAAAGTTTTTTTACCAGTTCTCTGCTTGCTAGAACTCCGAGAAAAAACCACGACTCCAATTATACTTCAAAACTCCACAATTCTGCTTATCCGTTTTCCACTGGCTCTTCATCTGTTTAATCAGGTTAACATAGATCCGTAATCTAATTTATTCTAGATTACATATCCCACCGCTGCCACCAATTAATTATATATACTATTGCTGTGGTAGCGTGAGACGTTGTATATATAATTAATAAATTCCATTTATCGTTTGAAACGAAAAAACTTTATTTTAAATTAACACATTAAAAAAACAAAACAAAAGTAAAAATGAAAAATTATGATAAGCATCCATGTTGTAAATTTACATGGTCAGCCAAATTCCGATTCTGACGTCCGCTCAAAGTGGAACCTCACTCTTCAGTATTCCAAATCCAACTGATTCAACATTCAACTCCTTCCACCATCAACTGCCGTCTTTTGTATCTCTCCTCGCATTCCTTCATCTCCGGCAAAACTGGTATTTTTTTCTCCATAAGGAAAGAAACGCCCTCTGGCCTTCCTATGAGTGACAGCTATCTTAATCCCATACTTATCCAGTTAGAATTTCCAACTCATATGGGCTAGATCCATTGTATCCAAAAAAATGCCATTCACATTTCTTATCCACCCATTCAGATAACATATCATTCAATACAAAGCATGTATTGCAGCTTGGCTTATCTCAAAGTGAAAATGAAATTCACACTATTGATAGAATTTTTGTCAATAGAGATCAATCTGTCAGATTATTTTCATTCCAGAGAGATTATCCTTTTTCCACAAATAAGGGAGGAGTTGAAACATGTCAACTCATCACACAGCCAGGGTTATTGCGCAATGCACGAGCTGCGGAGGAAAACGGGTAAGGCCAGGAAGGACATAGAAATATTCCTGCACCGGCAAGACGTTTACACCAAGCACACTTTCAGGGGAGAAGGGTCCGCAAATAGCAGGCTGATCTCATCGAAATGCAGGACGTTTAAAGATTACAACGACAACACGAACTACATTCTGAGCGTCATCGACATCTTCAGCAAGTATGCCTGGTCCATGCCCATCCAGCGACAGACCAGCGAGGATATCACCAAGGCCTTCCGGTGGATATTTAAGGAGAGAATACCGGAAAAACACCAGACAGACAAGGGGAACGAGTTCATCAACAAGCAGACGCAGAATCTCCTGAAAGACCACGACATCCACTGGTTCACGATCGAAAACGTGCAGATAAAGTGCTCCGTCATCGAACGGTTCAACAGGACTCTGAAGATGTGCATGTGGAAGTACTTCACACCCGCAAGTGGATCGATGTGCTTGAACAGCTCGTGTATAACTACAATCGCTCCTATCATCGATCGATCAAGATGACGCACGTGGAGTCCAGTCAGGAGGACAACGAGAGCTATGTCTATCAGAACCTATACCAACCGAAGGACCTACGCAATCCCAAGCTCAGAGTGGGCGACAGAGTGCGCATCTCTATCTACAAGCAGCCGTTCCTAAGGCTATCTGCCGACCTTCACCGAGGAGATTTTCGTCATGGCCGGAGTTCTAGATACCGACCCAATCACCTACAAGATCCAAGACCTGAGTGGGAAAGTCATCTCCGGCACGCTGTACGAGCCCAAACTCGTCAGGTTCGACAAGCAGGACGAGGTCTACAGAATAGAGGAGGTGATCCGAAAGGAAGGCGATAAGTATCTGGTGAAATGGCTGGGATACCCAGAGAAGTTTAACAGCTGGGTTAGCAGCCCCTAGGAACGGCGGTTACCCACAGAGTAAAAAGTTTACCCCTAGGTAAAAAGGTTTACTCCCATGGTAAAAGGGTTTACCCCCTAGGTAAAAAGTTTACCCCAGGGTAACACATGGGGTTATGGTAGGGTATGGTAGAGTAGAGTAGGGTAGGGTCTCTTAAAAACCTGTAGGTATGATAAAGAAGATGCTATACCAGTTGGAGAAGAGGCGCATAGCCAAGTTTCGTCATGAAATCCGGGACAATGAGGAACTAGCGCGCACTCAGACAGAACGAGCAACAATTCAGAGACAAACCAGGAAAAGTTAACCAAGTTCCATAAGCCCGGGATCGAACGGATGGATCAACAGGCAGCGTTGGGTAGATAAAATCTTAAAACAATCCGGGAGGCCGTAGAGAATATCTCACTCACACTGCAGGAATCCTGCCGAATTCCAGTCATCGAGGAGTATTTAGGGCTGAAGTTTTGTGTTTCACAGGATCTATCTAAACAAAGGTCTGAATGAACCATTCCCCCGAGAGCAGGGTCTCGAATTTATATCGGCTCTGATCGGTAGAACCGACGACCAACTGAATGCCTTCATCAAGAAATCCAACCACATGTACCAAAGGCTAGGAGACCATAAAGGTTCCTCAAAAGGCCATCCAAAAGTCTGGTAGCGATGAACCTAAACAGAGGGCTTTAGACAAACAGCTGGAGGCTTTATACAATAAAATCAGTTAGATAAGAAGATACAGCAAACCACTTAAAACGCTGAAAGCGGGCAGTGACTATATGTACAGTGACGGTGTGGATAAGGTCAACCTTTTGTATAGATTGATGGAAAGGTTGTGTCGGGGGGCTCAGAGTCAAAGGTTACACAACCAGATCGTCTATCTGTTAGACGTGCTGCTGAAAGAAGGTTCAGTAACGAGCGACTACGTCGAGCAGTATTATTCTTATATGCCCTAATAAAGGTGTGTAACTACATCCCACACAAGTTGTGCTCAAACAAGGGCCAGATCAACAGAATAAAGTCGGCGGCTAAGAAGAGGGAGTTAGTCTGCATGCAGAACCACCAGTAAGCTGCACGAAATTCTAGGGTTCGAGCCTCGGGTGTACGAGGATGTGGAGCAGGAGGCCCAAAACTTCGCCAACATTTCGTGGCGTGAGCGACATCCACTGCGACATCGTAGACTGAACGATTATTGCTCCCAGGTGCTATACTCCTTTAAATCCTCAAACTCTCCAGTAGTGTTCTTTCCAGAGAGTTCGAAAGACCGGTGTTCTACCCGTAAAACGCGGTCACGTCAGCCGAATCCGGATGCGAGTGACGAATCAAGACGGAGAGCTCATTGACTTAAATGGCCAGAAGGTGCTATACAGACTGCTAGTGGAGGATCTATAACATATTAAAGAAACGATGAACCGTCACACACTCTGTCGGAAGAGCCGTCGAAAACCTCCGAAGGAGATAGACCTGACAGAAGAGAAGTTGGACGTTATCTTAGCGATGTTAAAGAAGAGAAAGCAGCAGCACAGAGGAGGACAAGATTTTCCATAAGTTTATAGATAAACCATGAGTAATATTTGGGATTTAGAAGAAACGCTGGAAGGCGTAGACAGCGAGCTGGAAAGCCTGGAGTACTGGGAAATCAGACAAAGTCGGAACTACACCAACTGCAACGACCGCAACCTATGACTTATATTTTCTCGATACCAACGCCAGAATTTTGTAATCCAACGGGTATCTCCATCAGGAGCTTAAAATCGTGAAGGCTAATGGGGATCCTATAGAGGAAGACAACGCCACCTTGGTGAATGGTGGCAGATTACTGAGGACGAGCATCCTGACTATCGGCTCCACCAAAGTCGACCACACTTCTAGTCTAATCAACTTCACTAAGGATTATGCTGCCTCGGAGGCCACCAATATGTTCTACTACTCGGAAACGTCCTATTTCACAGACAGATAACCCTTTAAGTACAACGCGACCACAGCTTTGGCTGACACTACTTACCACAGTCATCTGAGGAAGAACGATCAGTACAAGGAGGTGTTCGATAAACGGTGGCAGTTCACCAAAGGCAGTTCGTCCAAATATGGACCCCCTGAAGAATATTTTCGCCTTCTTCCACGACTACCAGAAAGTCAATCACGGTCAGTTTCAGAGAAACAGCCATAAGAACATGCTCATCACTAATGAAGCAAACCCCCAGTATAAAATCTCGGTCGAGAAAGTGCTGCTCTGGCTACTTCTCGTGAAGTTCAAGCCCTCCATTCACAAGAGGTTCGAGTGTTTGGTGCTGTCGAGCCATCCGCTTGATCTGACGTGGCGCCAACCGAGAAGTCCAACAATCTCGGAAGCAGTAGTGGCTCCTACAACATCCCCGAGACCTCCAACGAGGTCCTGAGCCTTTACGTGATACCTCAGTACGACGAGCGAAAAAAGAAAGCTTCGGTCACAACCACATGATCTCCACACCTTGGAACAACGCGCAAGTGCCTAACGTAAATTATACCCAGAGCCAGACGAACACTCGGTCAGTCCGTGACCCGGCACGGTGTGAAAAAAATTGAAAGGCGCAAAATTGTCAAAACAAAATGAGAAAAAAAATTGCAAAAAACACCTTTAAGAGCCGGCTTTTAAATGAAAGAAAAAATATTCAAATCCAACAAGAAGTTCGTTTAATTTTTATTTACCAAAGTCATGTTTTAAAAATTACCAGCGTTAAGCATGTTCTTTGTTCTGAATGCTCCTAGGAAAACATCTTCTCCCTTTCTCTGTTTGTCGTATCGTAATTGGCTGATGCATGTCACATGGTTAGAGGAGAGGGGGGCGGCGACGGGGAGGGTGAAAGAAGGCATGTGTGCGTTGCGAGGGAATGAAAGAATTATTGAATTCTATTTGGCGCTTTTGAGGAAGAGAAAAAGTTGTTATTTAACGGAAGGTAGGTATGACATATTTTCGAAATTTTTAGTGCATAATTTCATTTAGATCGGAAGTAGGTTCACCTCAAAAGATCTTAGAAACGGAGAGAAAATTCACAGGAATTGGTTGGTGTATTCTGTAGCGAAAGACTCGGTTATCTGATTCTACTACAAAATTTTTGCAACGGCCATATTTTCTTCTTTAGCAAAATATGGCTATAGAGATTGGCGGCATATAGCACAACCCCTCGAAAATCATGAAACTACAAAAAAACATTTTGAAGCCCAAAAGTCCTAGCTTGAATTGGTTCGTTTAAAAACTTCGCAAACAATAGATCCTATTTCTCAAAGATTTTGGAATGCAGAAACCCAGCATTGGAACGCCGTTTTTCAACGGGAAGTTTCGATCATCGAACTTTTAGGAAAAAGCTGCTTGGCATTTAGAGGTGGCAACGATAATTTGTACGAACATGATAATGGAATCTTTTTAAAGCTAGTCCAACTATTAGCTGAAATTGATCCTGTTATAGAGGAGCATGCAAGGAGGGCTTCGAACAAATAACATAAAATAACCACATATTTGAGTAAAACCATTCAAATTGAGGTAATTCGCCTAATTGCACATAATGTCAAAAGGCACATATTAAATGAAGGGGAAAAATCAAAATATTACTCATTTATATTAGATTGCACACCTGATGAGTAAAATAGAACAAATGACCTTCATTATTATAAGACATATGTCGATTGCACAAGAAGACAGCAACATTCGAGAACATTTTTTGGGCTTTCTTCCGATTGAAAGATCAACAAGCCTTGTTACAACTTTTCGATGTCTTACTTCAAGAGCTAAAAAACCTGGGATTGCCTTTGGCAAACAAGAGACACTAAGGATATGATAATGGGGCGAACATGAAAGGAGAACGTGCGGGGGTGCAAGCAATCATTAGAAACATCAACCCTCATGCTTTCTTTATACCATATGATAGCCACTTCCTTCACCTGGTGGTAAATTATGTGGCCAAATCACCATTAGAAGGACCTTTTTTAATATTGTTCAAAAATTTGTACTTATTTTTATATTCATAACCTTTCAAATGGACCATTCTTTTGAAGCAAGTTGAAGAACTAATCTTAAAACCTCTCAGCGAAACCGGTGGGAAAGTTGAATTGATGCTATAAAGCAAGCCACTGAAGTATCAAATTGGTCAAATATATGAGGCATTGCTTAGCATTTATGAGAACAAAGATATAGATAGTTCTATAAGAGATGAAACATCTGGGCTACTTACGCAAATAAAACGAATCAAATTTCTTTTTTCTGTTGTGATATAATATAAGATTAGATTTTAAATCATCTCAATCCCATTAGTAAACTCATGCAGGGGAAAAAATACGACATTGAATTGACAATAACACTTTTGGAAAGTTCCAATCATTTTTTAGGAATTTGAGATCGGACAATCACTTTAATGCTATCTTTGTCGATGCTGGCGAAATGGCATCCAAAATAGATGCAGATAAAATTTTTGAATTAATACCAAGACATCGAGTTCGTCGGTGCAAAACACAATTTCATTATGAAAATCAGGATGAACCCGTAATCGATACACAGAAAAATACAAAATTGAATTCCTTTACATCATGATCATTTCTTTAGAAGAACGATTTTCTGAGCTGTGACATCGCAACAGTTACTTTATGACTACATATGTTACATATATATGATTTTTATATCATATATATGAACTAAAAGATGTTTGCTCTTCTGTAATTTTGGCCAATTGCAAAGATTTGGAAACAATTTTAACAGATGGAGAACCATCGGACAATGTGACCATTTGTGATGAAATATCAATAGTGTGTTCTCTATTGGAAAAAAAAATTACCACCTCTGGAAGTTTTGAAATTAATAACAAAAATAAATTTGCTCCAAACATGAGCATTGCTCTAAGAATTTTACTAACTTTTCCAATAACGCTGCATCCGGGAAACATGAGTCAGGGCAACACTAGATATTGGGCTTTCTCATTCATTCTCATGACGTCACAAATAGTGGCTGCCGTGACCAGCAATTGGTACAAAGCGGCGCGCCCATCGTTTTGTGCCAATCGCTATATGTCTTTGGTCGCGGCCAGCCACCATTTGTGACATCATGATACCCTATCCAGCTGACTCTCTTGACATCATGATAATAAGTGAGCAAGCCGGGTATTTAGTGTAGCCCTGGCTATACCATGGACTTTCCGAATACGGACTACTCGAGACTTTAAGCGGCACTTCTGGAAGCTGAACTGAACGACATCAATGCCGAAACGGGATTCCTCGTGGATTACTCCTGATTCGGGAGCCTCTACCACATCATCTGCTGTAACCTAAGTCATCACGAGCCGTACACCAGCCTTAGCAACCTCATGATATTGCTCCACAGGCAGCTGAAGAACCTCCCGACCAAACAGTACGTGTTTTACTTCGTTCTGGTGAGAGGAAGCGCTGCAGCTCAGCATGGCCAAGACGCAGCTCAAGATCCTAAAAACTCTGAGAATGTAGACACCGAGACTATATTAATACCTATGGTTATAATAAATGGCCTATCATCCCTTCGGAACTTTCTATGACGAATTAACCACCAGTCCAAAGTGTGGTCGCTGGGACAAGGAACATCAAGAAGGGTGACTCAGAGGAGGTTAAGTTCACCCAATGTATGAGTGAACTGTTAAGCCCAGAGATGTGGTTATCGGACAGCATGATTCTGAAAATCAGGGTAAGCTTCACGGTTCCAGTTATGAGCGTGTTTGTGTGCTTAAAACTAGGGGACAAGGAGGTGCTTGCAAAGGATACCAAGATCCTAGAAACCACTCTATTTGGAGTGGGGGGAAAAGCTAAAGCTAGCTATCACCTCATTTTCAACATTTCAGAGACCGAATATCGAGTCTACCTGGAGATCTCTCGACTAGACTTCTTCTAGTCTATAGAATAAATGGTAAGACTGGGCAGAATTTTCCTGAACACCTCTTATGCAGGACATTATTCAGAGCCTAAGAGATCAGCTGGATTGGCACTCAGTGTTCCAATGTTCTAAATTGTCCGAACACTTTATCGAAGAGATCGCTGAACTGGATTGGGCCTGGAATCTCTAAGTATCAGGCTTTCCCGAAAGCGTTCCTAAACAAACATGTGGATGACATAGACTGGGATCACGTCTGCCGATATCAGACCCTGTCCTAGCCCTTCGTGGAGGAACATATTGCCAGATTACATTGGAGGCACATCTCCCAGTATCAGAGGTTGAGCGAGGCCTTTATCTGAAAGTACCACTACATATGGCCTTACTATCCACCTTTTATATCCTGTCGGAAAATCTCATAAGAGATCTGGAGGGCAAACTGAACTGATCTCTAAGTTCCAAACGCTGTCAGATTCCTTTATAGGAGATTCCACCACAGGATGGATTTCTGTACTCTTATGATCCATAAATGCTATACATTATCTGAGAGTTTCTTTAACATCCACTGGAAAAAACTGCCATGTGTCTTACTAGCCTAAATATGTATGGAGCACCTGCCCCCTGAGACCCCAGCTGACTATCCCTAACTCCAACCTGTCCTTTTTAAGCCTGGACGGGCTTAAAATATATAGAGAAAAAGGCATATTTAACCATTTTTTAGGCAAAGATTATAGGAAATTTTTGCAAAATGCCCTCTTCCCTCACAGGCCTGAAACGTAATTTTTTATTAATGGAGCTGGAAGTTCAGCTTTCGTTAGGGCAGTGACTTCCTGTGGGGGCGGTGCTCAGTGTCTTGTCTCTCCACCTCCTGGAATCCCTGTGTTGCTTCCTCCACAGACTAACTGCTACTTTGGTGGGAGGAACTGGGGATCGAACTTCGGTACTATAGTATGCTAGCTTAATTGCCGACTAAGCCAACTGTCCCGACGAACTGCTCTTGCTAAAAAAATAAACTTATGGTTTATACTAAGCCTATTCTGATGAAAAATTTGACACAAAATAGCACTGACTTGGCATAATAAACACAGCTTTACCCATACCTTCTTCTGTTGAAACACAATGGCAGTGGCTTGGCATTTCCTGCAAAAGAACTAAAGCATGCGGAGGCGATCTCTGATTACTTAAGAGGAGGTGCACAGCTACCCCATATTCACTGCCATGTTTAACCAGTCAGCAACTGAGCCTTTGTGATAGCAACACAGAGACGACTAACTTGACCTTGAAGAACACCTGCATGTGCAGCCTTGAGTGACTGCTACCTGCTTCAGCATATGTTGTCTTAGGTGATTTCTTGACCTTGTACACTGGCACAGCGCAGCATTTATAGAAGTCGGTAACAGATGGCAGCACCAAACATTAATGGTCAGCTAGTTTCTTAAAAGGCTAACGCTTCAGGTCTTAAAAGCTGAGAGTGGCTCCGGACCCCAGAATTCTTAAGACCAGGTTAAAAGAGTCCCTGATGCTTTCTGAGTTCCAGAACATTCCAGACCCGGAGCTCCAGATTTCTTAAGAAGCGCCGGCTCCCATAATCTTTCAGAAATGTTGCACTGGCTCCAGAAATTTTAACTCTCTGGTCGTCAATAGCTCCCAAATATCCGGAAGCGGGAGCCTCCAGCAAAAGCTCCGACCATGGGCTGAGAAATTTTCAGAAACGCTGCAGTCCAGACCCCGAGAATTCTAGACACCGCTGTGCTAGAGCTCTGAACCTGGGGTTTTGCCAGTCAGGAGTGCACAGACCTGATGAAAGTGCTAGGATCTGAAGCAATCCGGACACCAGATTTTTCCTCTCACATGCCGATTCCGGTGATCACGGTCAGAGTTTGGGCGCATGCGGGGAATATTGGCTGCAGCATTCTCTAGATCGGAATCCCCCAGATCCCGAATTTTATGACAATGGTCGCTTGGTTCACCCCTTGTCCAGAAATACCAGATACACACTACTAGTAAATAAATAATAATTTAAATTGCCACTTCTCACCAAAGTTTCTGCTTCTCCCTTTTTTCCCACAGGTTAACAAATTTTTAAAACGGTTTACTTTTAAAATTTTTTGCTGCTCTTTTTTTTAAAAACTTTGTTGTAACAAGAAATGACTAATCATATAAATCTCTCCCTCCAAAATTTCCGCTTCCTTGATTGTCTCTTCCCCAGCCAACTAAGTTTAAAATTTTAAAAAAATCAATATTTTTAGAGAGATTTCTTTTGAAATTGATCTCTTGCAATCACTTCATTTGTATATCTATCTATGTATAATGCAAAACTTGTCACCAGCATAACTTTTGAAATACGGAACCATTTCGAATCCAAATGGGACAGCGTATTGATCTTATAAGTATCTCGGATGAGTTCATTAATCAACTATGTACATTTTATAACTTGTTTACAGGGACACACAAAAGCAAAAGAAAAAACATTAAGTTTGTTATCCTGATAACATTAGAAATGCTGAGCCCATTCAAAAGTTATTGGGTGGTGTACTAATCTTACAAGTATGAACCAGCTAATGAAGCTATGAATGAACTAGCTAATCAAGCATGAACCTCTTACACAGTTACAGGGACACACAAAAGCAAAACATGTAAAACTTGACATCATGATGTCCAAAATACCGAAACAAATCCTATCTAAATGCAACAGTATATTGATCTTCTAAGTATCTCAGAGGAATTCGTTAATCAAGTGTGTATCTCTAATAGTTCATTTAAAAGGGCATTCAAAAGAAATAAACATGAAAAATTTGTCATCACGATAACATTTGAAATATTGAACCAATTCAAATTTAATTGGGACAGTGTATTAATCTTGAAAAATATAGATGAGTTTGTTAATCAAGTATGTAACTCTTACTTGCTTCATTCATTTACAGGGACACACAAAATCAAAACATGCAAAACAGCATCACGATAACATCAGAAATCCTGAACCAATTCAAATGTAATTGGGACAATATACACTGGTTTCCAAAAATTAAGGAAAAATCACAAAAATAGCTATAACTCGTTCAAAAAGAAAGCAATTCGTATGAAATTTGAATATATTGTAAAATAAAAAGATGCTGAATAAAAATACCAAATTCAAATTAATGGCGCTGCAATCGCATTGCGTCATCTGTGAGGAACATAAAAATGCACATTAGAGAGTAAGGCTGCAGTTGTCGCTGTGATAGTGATATTATAAAATTGGGATAGCCAATTCATTACAATTACTTCGAAGCATTAATTGACCGCAGAACTGCGATTTAGAGCTATTGGGAGATGGGAGGCAGGACAAAGTCAGACA
Source organism: Maratus michaelseni (assembly GCA_963931845.1). Lineage (NCBI taxonomy): Eukaryota > Metazoa > Arthropoda > Arachnida > Araneae > Salticidae > Maratus > Maratus michaelseni. The sequence goes on from OZ007586.1 coordinate 282,010,480, forward strand.
GAGGTGGCTAGATGGCTAAATGTGAGTCCTACTGTGGTTCATAGGCTCTGGCAACAATTTCAAACCACTGGTTTGGGCTCAAGAAGGTTCAGCCAAGGATAGCCAAGAGTTTTGACAAGCGCCGATGACCGGTATTTGCAGTTATGTGTACGAAGGAATAGAATCGCAACCCCATCTCATCTCAGATCCTCCCTTGCTGCAGCCACTGGAAGGTTGGTGTCAATGTCTACTGTGCGTAGAAGGCTTCACGAAGATGAACTTAACGCGAGGCGACCAGCAATTTGTGTGCCGTTCACCTCACGTCACCAGAGGAAACGTTTGATGGGGGCACGTCAACATGTCTACTGGATGGGTGATCAATGGAAGCGTGTTCTCTTCACGCATGAGTCCCAGTTTAGCCTCCAAAGCGATAGTAGGCGTTTTTTGATTTGGAAAGAACAGGGAACACATTATTATCCATCAAACATTCATGAAAGAGATTCATACAGAGGAGGCAATGTCTGCGTTTGGGGAGGTATCTCTTTGGGTGGATGCACAGACCTCCATGTCTTTCCACGTGAAACCGTGAATGCTTGCATCTATAGAGATGACATCCTTGATGCTTATGTGCGCTCTTATGCCAGTGCAATAGGTAATGATTTCCTTTTACAGGAAGACAACACTAGACAGCCCAGGGCTCATATCGTGGAAGATTATCTTCAGCACCAGACAATTCAGCGCATGGAATGGCCAGCTTGATAACCAGACTTGAATCTCATCGAGCATGTTTGAGGTTGCTTTAGGAAGACGTGTTGCCTCTCTCAATCCCCCTACTCAGACCCTTGCCACGCTTACAACTGCTTTGTTAGAGCAATGGCTCACACTTTCCAGCGACCTCATCGACAGCATAATTGACAGTATGACACATCGCTGAATGTGCAGTATTGCTACTAGAGTTGATCATACGGCATATTAAAGGTACTTTTCCTATACCAAACTGACAAATTGATTTTGCTAATTTTGTAATTATGCTATTTTTTGAAACACCATAATTCTCTGGTAATTTCTTTTCATGTTATTTTATACCTTACTATGCATTGTATATTGTGGCTGAGTTTCATTAAAATCTACATGTAACATTTTGAGTTATCGCTATTTTTGTGATTTTTCCTTAATTTTTGGAAACCAGTGTATCTTGCAAGTATCTTCAATGAATTCATTAATCAAGTATGTCGCTCTTCAATGCTATTCTGTGAATGTTTTTTTTTTTATATTACAACTACAGGTAATTTTTAAAGTATAAGTTTAACAAATTTTTAGCATTTTTGATACAATTGCCTCAATTCTATTTAATTAGATTTGGTAATCTTAATTTAAAATTTTTCCGCCAGTAACCTTTCTTGGCAAAACAGCAAACTTAGAAGAAATGAAACCACTTTATCTAAATTGTATTAAATCTGATGTATGTACAGTCGTGGAAAAAAAACTGAACACCCCCTACTAACTCTGCAACATTTTATTGTAGAAGAAAGTTACTAGTACCAAACGATTGGAAATAAAGTCTCACTTTTAAATTATGTATATAAAATTTTCTTAGGGGGCCATCTACATATAAAAACACACCCAAACTTTTTTTTTCAATAGCAAGACCCAAATTTGACAAGATATTTGAAATCTGCAGTTAAAACTATGCCTAGATACGAAATTTCATGAAATTCCTACGATTAGTTTCAGAAAAATTAATTACTTTATAATTATATTTTAGGGGCTGTATCCAAATTGAAGTTCGGTACTAGATTGTTGAAATGCTGCAGAATGATTAAGTCACTTCTTTTAATGTATTATGTTTTGGCGATATGACCATTTTACTCACTTAATAAGTTTCGTTTATTGTTATATGCGGTAAAATAATGTTTACAAGTGTTGAATTAATCGATTTAAAAATATATAAGATTTTTTGTAATTAAAATAGTTTTAGAATATGTAAATGTTATTGGAATTTTACAGGTGTTTTTATAATGCTTTTTTTCAGATTTTTCATATATTTAACTCACTCTTTTTAAAATTTATTGGCAGAAACGTGAATAATATTGGCAAATACAAAATTTAGAATAAAAAAAATAGTATAAAGCAGCGTAAGGAATCAAAGTTAAAAAAAAAAAAAAAAAAAAAAAGAAAACGCAGATAAATTGCTTTTTAGTCTGAAAATAAATCCCGACATTGCTTTTTTTGAGTAGGAGGGGGGGGGGGGGGCGTGTCTTGTTTTGAGATATGTTCGCAGGATTTATATTCCGATTCATTTGAAAAACTAAATCTATGTTATAAAGACATCTAAATAACTGTACACCCGTTATAAATTATAAAAATTACAAATTTTACTTAGTTATGTTTGGGTTTTTGAGTATTATAACCAAACAAAACATTAGCACATTAGGATTATAATTTCAGGAGATATTAATAAAAATATGAAAATGTAATTTAACATTAGAAGCTCTAAAATTTGAATGTTTATAATTCGAAAACTTATCATCCAAATGACTTAAAATTTAGTATCTAGGCATAGTTTGAACCAAAGATTGAAAATATCATGTCAAAATTGGGTGTTGCCATTGACAAAAATAAAGTTTAGGCTGGTTTTAATATGTATATGGCCCCCTAAGAAAATTTTATATACATAATTTAAAAGTAGACTTTATTTCCAATCGTTTGGCACCAGTAACTTTCTTCTACAATAATTTGTTGCAGAGTTAGTAGGGGGTGTTCAGTTTTTTTTTCCACGACTGTACCTTAAAATAAAATAAATAAATAAACCAACTCTTTTGACTGAGCTGGAACAACTTATTTCATTTGTTGCCCTACTTTTTACTTACTACCAACAATAAATAACTAATTATCTAAATCTTCTCACCTTCTACTTTTTACTAACTATTTCTAGCATTCACCTTGATTTCTTGAAAAATATAAAAGATGACAAATCTTTTTTATTTTAAAAAAAAAATGTTTATATAACTATTTAAACTTTTCACTTTGCTTAAACATCTATCTAAACGTCAAAGATTTTACTCAGATTCCTAAATAAAATTTCAATATATGTAAGATTTTAAAAGAAAAATCAGTCATTCACAGCACTTTAGCAAAATATCTTTCACATCTCATGTGATTAACAAACATATAAAACTATTACTGCCAAAAATGTCAGTGAAGGTTCACTGTGGAGACGCAAAAAGTTTTTGGTTTCTGTCTGTCTATCTGTTCCACGATAACTGCCATAAAAATCGTCCTATTAGGTTGATTTTTGATGGGTATGTTGGTGAGGTACCCGGAGTTAGCTGTATAGTTTTTTGTTACATTTGATTCATTCGTTCGAATAATATAGAACATTTCTTTTTAGGTCATAATGCTTTCCTATGGGAATGCAGACAATTTTCAAATTTCATTTTTAACTGAAATGAAAATCACATATTTGAATAATGGATTTAAACATAAAATTATGGGATGCTAAATTTTTTATATGGAGGTTTTAAATATATCCAATAGCTTTGAAAATTTTCCGATACATTTATTAGAATTTAGAAATTGTTTAAATTAATGGAAATTTTTTTGCATCTGTTCAGGAAATAAAAAACATTTTACTTTCATATTTTTTTTTACAAATTTTAAAATGCATTTCATTTTACTTTGCTCTTTAATTTATGATTTGCTTAGCAACCATATTTCAAAGAATATCAAAATAATAAAATTGAAGTAACTTGCACTATTTTGCTGCAGTATTTTTTTTTTTTTTTTTTTTTTTTTTTTTTTTGCAAAATAAATTACTTTCGAGTGATTTTAGTATTCTATTCACATAAATACATAAATGAGAATTTATTTTGATACAAGTTACTGTTTAACTACTATAGAATGATTACCGAAATATTTTTTCCAAACGAAAATTACAAAAGTACTGAACGTGTAATTTGGATTAAAGTGTCATAGTATGTGTTTACATTTGTATATATATCTTATATGAGATATTATTCATTTTCTGGAACAGATGTGGTTGTTTCGTCGTTGAAGAGTTAATATAATTTTAAAAATAGGATAAAATCACTAGTACAACAAGGTGGTTAATCTAAAAAAATTAGAGTCGTAAAACGATCCTGAAATACTCCAATTACTGGAAATTGAGAACGCAAAAGCTATCACTAAATATGCGTTATAGTGCAAAATCACGATTGCTATTTAGTGAATTGGCAGTGGGCACGATTATGAATGATTACCCAATAGGTTTAAAAGTTTCCAAATATGCCTATTTTGGGGAGATTTTAGTATGCTATTGCCATCAAATTAGATCAGAATGTACTTAGATAAAATAAATATTGTAGCATGACCATCAAAACTGTTTTTCCAAAACAAAAATTGTAATAACAATAGATTTCTAAAATAGATATAAGTGAAATATAGCACATTCAATTTATATTTCCATAAGTTGCTTTTGTACATGAGATATTATTCAACTTATCCATCAGATGCAGGTGTTTCGTGATTGGCAGGTAAGTAAATATTGCTATTTGAGTATTAGGATAACATGAAATTATTTACCAAATAGTTGCTTATACTAATATAACCACTGTGTAGAACAAAATCCAAGGTATACTAGAATCATTCCCACAATCAATAGGAAATCACAAATATAAATTTAATAAGATTACAAGGGTTTCAGGGGGCTCTGCCCCCTGAAGAAATGTATTTTTTTATCTAAAAAATTACAAGAACAAGAGGTTCATAAGAATTTCAGAATATCATTTCATAAAATATGTTTAATTTAAAGTTTCTAATTTCTGAAACCTTCGAATTATTTTATATGGCAATAAATATATACGTAATTTAAAAAAATTAATTTGGAGATTGTAAGATGCTAAATATTATGAAAAGTGAGATTAAAAAATAATGACTTTCAGACCTGATGTTGAGGCTCCTGACCTGCTGATTTACTATTTTAAAAAACACAAAGAAAAAGAAATGTTGTTTTATTGTTCACTTTCTAATAAAGGAGGAGAGTTATATGACAATACCTAAGAATAAAAAACATTCTCAGCCAACACGGCCTGGAAAAAATAAAATACAAGCCGGGTCTGGCCTGATGCTACAGAAAAAATGTAGGGCCCGTTACCGTCCAGGAAAGAATAAAGATCAGGCCTGGCCGAAGGTTTAAAAAAATAAAATTAAGCCCAAGCCCAGCTCGAGGATAGAGATGTGTCATTTGTCAAGGAACGATTCCAAAGGAACGACTCCGACAGTGAAATTGAAGGAACGATTCCAGTCTTTAAAAAGGAATCGATCTTTTTTGGAACAATGCCGAAAAGGAACGATTCCTCGGATTCGTTCCTTTTTGAAACGATTCCTCAGATTCGGTCCAAAATATATCGAATCCAAAAAGGACCGATTCCTCGGAATTAGTCCAAAATGTAGCGATTCCGAAAAGGAACGATTCCTAGGAATCGGTCCAAAATATACCGACTCCGAAAAGGACCGATTCCTCGGAATTAGTCCAAAATGTAGCGATTCCAAGGAATCAGTCCAAAATATACCGATTCCAAAAAGGATCGATTCCTCGGAATCGGTACTTGTTCTTGTAGACTGGCCAGTTTTAATAAATTAAAATACGCTATTTTATTTTAAAATAGTAGATTTTGATTCTATTAAAGCAGAGTTTCTGGCCAAAAAATCCTTCTAATGTGTACGTGATAAAAAAAATAATAAAAGGAAGAGAGAGAGAAGTGCGGGGGGGGGGGGGGAGGTGTGATTGGTTAATAAACTACAACTGTGTATTACTTTCTCTTAAATTTATCTTAAGATAAATAGGTATTTTATTGTACTTCAGTTAAAATATTGTCTATTATTTAGCTATGTACTTATCACCTGCGACTTAATTACATTGCTATTGAAACTTTTTGTGCTAAATTGATCAGAAAGAAAAAAATTAAGAAAAAATTAATGTAAAGTAAATGCTTGATTAAATGATAGTGGGAAATATATATTTTTTTTAAAATCTGATTAGAAACAGTTTTGAATAATATAAGAAATACATCGCTATACCCTGAACAATTGCATTTTAATCAGTCAATAATAACTGATTTTTTTATCAGAAAGAACTAATTTTCGATCAATTTTAATAATTGCACGGTTGTGCACTTTCGTGTATATTTCACTGTTTCATATGTTTTCATCAAGCATAATTTTAATTTGAGGATCCTCTCTGTCAAAAGAAAAAGAAAAAATCCCTGACGGCTCGGCCAGCAGACACAGGTAGATTTCGAAGACGCAGACCGTGGGGCGCCTGTTTGTTGAGAATTGCCGAAGAAATGACCTTTTTGCCATGATGCTGCACTTGGGACAACCCACTTCGAAATTTAATTTGTCTGCAGGCGGAGCCGGCACGATTTTTTTTTTTGCTATAAGGGTTGATGATATAAAAACTTGTCAATATAAAAGTTTTAGATAATATTAAGAGGATTTATAATAAATTTAAGCGGATTTGTTATCTTGTGAATCGACGAAGTTATGAATTTTTTTCTTCTGAAACCCCCTTTTTTCCCCCTTTGGGGCCATTTTTAATGATATCAAAAATCTGTCGTACATAAATTTTCGGCCCTTTACCTAGAATTAATAATAACTTTAAATGGATTCAATACGTATCATAATTAAGAAGCTATGGGTTTTTTTCTGTTTTCACAAAAAGCCTCCCCATCCCCCCCCCTCCCCTTGGTTCGATTTTGCCCATTAACGTACTTGACCGAGATTTTATGCCCCTTGACTTTATGTATCAGTTTGGAAGAGATTTGAGCAGAAATATTGAAGTTATCGTGTCCATAAAAAAGTGACATAGATAGATAGATAAAGTTTTGAACTAGGTGTGGTTTTGTGTTCTGGGAGTCATGATCGGCGTAGATCTACAAATTTTTTTCAAAAATTCCAACTTAGGGGAGAATGTAATAGGTAGTATTTCTTACGAAATCTACCTAATAAGAGCGCTTGAGTACCACTTTGTTTCCTCAGTTTGGGGTCTTAATTTTCTCTCCTGAAAAAGATGATTCAAAAGATCTCGGAACACCCGTAGATAGTTTTAATCAACTTAGAGTGGATACATAAAGGAAAACCTATTTGAACAAGGAATTTTTGAAAAACGTTTTCAATTCTTTCTTAAAATTCCTATAATAAAGATTAAAAAAAAAAAGAAAAAAAAACATATCTAATAATAATAATAACAGTAGCAAAAGTGGGTGGGATTCAAATAATTTAACCGCTGTTCGCTACCCTTATGGCCATTTTGAGTATTAAAACGGGAAAGAAAAATTACGTGCTACATATAGATTATCAGACATTTTCCAACATAGTGACATATATGTAAAGCTGCGTATTTTATGCTTTTTCTGTTTAATAGATTTATGTTAAGATTACATTAAACTAGTTTTATAATATATGTATATAGTAAAAAAGTATATAGTATATAGTAAAAATAAAACATAATTTACAGTAAAGACATTTATGTTTTTTTTTTCCTTTTTTTTTTTTTTTTTTTTTTTTTGCTATTATAATTGTCTAATTGTGTACATGTATACAGATTAATAAACATTTTTATATTATTATATTATCATAATAATGTAGTAGACATTACATTATTATATTTTGCCAAAAAAAAACAGAGCAGCACTATTACGCTAATTTCTTTTTTAATTATTGATTGCTAAAGAATGCAAATTGTTATTTTGTATAGTTTTTTTTTTTTTTTTTTTTGGTCATTTTATTTCTATTTTTTGCTAAATAATAAGAAGTTAAATATCTTTGACTTTGTTTTAATACAACGTAAAATAAAAGCAAGACAAAAATCGCTTTTCATAATAATTTCTTGTGACAATCGCGATTGATACTCGCAACTCCCGAAATCAGTTCCCGGATTAATGGCTGTTACTGTGTTGGTGGATATTTGCAGTGCCGAAACTACGGAGGAGCAAAGGGGGCATAAGCCCCGGGCGCCAGTGTAGAAGGGGGAGCCAAAATAGGATTTGATTCTTCTTTCGGTACAAAAAACAAATAACGAAATTTGAACAAAAAAGACTTGTAATCAGGCAATCTAAAATAAAAACGTATTCGTTCATTTTATTATCTTTGCTTTCAACAGGGCTGGTTTTTATCATTAGGTGATCACATAGGGGCAACAAAACAGTACTTGATTAATGAATTCTTCCAAGATTACTTGCAAGAACAATATACTGTCCTAATTTGGTTTAAATATGCTCAGTATATTTCGGATGTTATCGCGATGACAAGCTTTGAATGTTTTTTGCTTTTGTGTGCTACTGTAAATGAACTATAACAGCTACATACTTGATTAACGAACTCATCGAAGATACTGGCAGATCAATTTACTGTCCCAAATAGATTCGAATTGATTCAGTTTTTCTGACAACAGAGTTTTGGAATTATATAGCAGTAATTCTTATTAAACAAAAATTATTAGAAAATAAAATCCATTAAAAAAAATTGTTTGCACCAATGAATGAAAAATTTTAGAAACAAATTACTATTCCTAGTTGTTTTATATTATTGATGTTAATTTTCTTTACTATCACGAAACTGTTGTTGAATTGTTTGTTGTACTAACATTTTAGCCTGCTTTTTTGTTGCTGATTATTTTAGGATTTCACCAAATCAACAAATTTTATATATTCCTATTTTTGAAATAAAATCTTTTTTAAGAGTATCGTATTTTGTATTTTCTTATTTATTTTGTGTATTTGAAATCGTATTTGTATTAAACTATAAAGTTGACGAAAGTTAGTTAAGTTATTGAAACGTATTGAACTGTATAGTTATGATTTTGTTTCTTATCTCAATATCTACAGTTCTAATTACGTGAAATTTCTAAATTTAAATATACTGGTATATACCTTTTCAAAATCTTTCAATCACCTAACAGTTGAATTTCAGAAAACAACCTTTTTAATGGATTTTTATGTCATAACAGGAAGTAACAACTAAAATTTTACGATTTCAGGTGCAGGCATTTCGGTTTCAGCTGTGCATTGATAATGCAGTCAGAAAGGACATTGTTATATATTAAGAGACTCAAATACACTTCGTTTAGTGAATTATGTTTTCCCAAATCGACAGGTATCCGAATTTGATTTTGTGAAAGATTCTATCCACGCATGAACTTAATACTAAAAGGAGATAGTCCTGGGAATTGTTTAGAAATGGGCAGACTGGGAAAATGACTGATTTCCAAATAATCGTACCAAAATGAAGTGACTCTGAAAACGGCCGGTTCCAAGGACTGACATAAATGAATGGTTGGTTATCTTGGTGTGGATTTTGAAGAGGGATCTAATTATAAGGCTTAAAATTGCGTAGACCCTGGTGCCAAACATTAGAACTAGAATAAAGATTCCTGCATAAAATAATTAATAGTATAAATAGAGGGTCATTCAACGATATATTTTCAAGAAGAAACCCGATTATGCTAAAAATTGAATGGGTCGCCACCCTGGTGGGCAAAACAAACAGTTACAATAAAATTTCTTTGATAAACTATAGCGGTAAATGAAAGGTCATCCAGGGGTAAATTTTCAAAAGGAATTGAGTTTAATGCCATAAACCATAAAGTCAGGGAGTATACTTGTATTATGGTAATTAGAAATAATTGCTAATTAATTGCACACACTCATCAATGAAATGAACTCTTGAAAACGAAATCATCTCTCCAAAAAATTTAAAAATAAGGCGGATGGATGCTTAAGAAAATGGACGAATACGTAAGAAAATAAATTAGTATTATTAATATTATGGATTTCATGTTCATTCTAATACTTCCGGATTTGTTCCTTTTTTCTCAAAATTATCCCTTTTATCTTGAAATCGTTATTTTTATCCCGAAAGCATTTCTTTTTCTTGAAAACCTTTTTTATTTTCGAAATCGTTCCTTTTATTCGGAACGATTCCAAAAGGAACGACTCCAAAGAACTCGTTCCTTTCGGTGAACGATTCCGGTTGGAACGATTCCCTAAAAGGAACGATGTTGCCCATCTCTACTCAAAGAAAATCTGAAAGAAAATTTCCCTGGCTCGAACTTCGAGACAGGGCCAGCATGTATCGACCTATAATATATATTACCAATTTGAACCTCCTGTCGGGGATATTTGAGAGTACCAAGACATTACTTTGCACCCGTCCAGGATCCACATGGCTAGTTGACAAAGAATGATCCATTTATTTCATACACTTTTATGTTATTTTTTCCCTACTGCAATGTTCTCAGTCTTCCAGAGACATTTTTAGAATAATCTTCTAGGGTGGATATAGTTGCAAATCTTACAGAAAGTAGATATTTTGAACAAGACTTTATTTACCTTACTACCTGACCCGCCCGGAATTGCCTAGACCCGTGATAATAACCTTAAACAAACCTCAAGTTTATTTGATTTTATATTTTTAACCCGATTTTGTGTAAACTTATATTTTTTAATGAAAAATTTGTGAAAAAATATTGATATTTAGGGGTAAAAGCACTTGTGAGAAGACATTTTCTTGTTTTTTCATGTACGGTCGTTTCATAGTTTGGACAAAAAGAACTTTTTTTTTTTTTTAAACTTATTGAAAATTTTATCAGTTATAAATATAATGGGTTTAGAGTCCGTGTAAAAATTTCATGAAAAAATATTGTTATATAGTTGTAAAAGAAATATGTTTTCTTCTCTTTTCTTTTTTGTTTGTTATCACTTCGGCTTCTTTAACAAAAAAATAGTTCTAATCTTCCAAACTCTCTGAAATTTTAATCAGTTATAAGTGTATCTATGCTCTCTCTAAAATAAAATATCTGGAAAAAATATGCATATTTAGTAGTGAAAACATAAGGCGAAGCAGCAGTGGCGTAGCTACATATTCAGCGCCCTAGAGCAAGTAAAATTTGTGCGCCCTTTTATCATGCACTCGAAAAAGTTCTGCGCAATTTTGATTTGAAGTTCTTAATTCAGTTTAAAACCTTACTTTTATTTGATAGTTAAAGTGTTTTAATAACGTATTAAATACTAATACAAAAACTTAAAAATAAATAATAAATAATGAAATGAACTATAATTCTTTAAGTACGGAGTACCAACCAATATTTACCGCTAATTGGGCGGGATTTTGTTTTCCAATGGGCCAGTACAATCTTCCACCCTTTAATATCTGTTTTTCGGTTCAAAAGTTTCGAAGCATTATAGAATAATACTAATTTTAAAAAAAACACTAGTGTCAAGATTTTTTATTTTAACTTTTCGCATATGGGTAAAACACGTTTTTCTGTTTTTATTTCCAGAAAATATTAAAATTCCATAAAATTTAAACTCTCATAACTTGGTAAGTTTTGGTTTTACAAAAACGAAATTATTATTTTACCTGTTAAATTACGGAGAAGATTTTTCTAAATATTACGTATAGAACCCAGGAACCGAATAAAAATGTAATCCTCGAAAACTTTAAAAAAAAATTTTTTTTGACATAAATTACTTGTTAGAGGATGAAAAACAATTTTGGAAACTTTTTTACTATCAGAACTTTATCAGGGTGGCTAGTGGTCGGGAAAAAATACAGTAAAAAAAATGATAATTGCCAGTATATTCTTATAGAAAAATTCAAATTGATTATTTGATCGAATAATCAAGATAAATTTTTCTATAATAATATACTGGTGTTTATCACTTTTTTGGACTGTATTTTTCCCTGACCACTAGCCACCCTGTTTATTTCTAAAGGCTTAGGAAATTAGCCAATGAAAAACAATAAAAGTTGACACGGGGTATTCTCACTGGCTTTTGACTAATCTTTGTTATTTGGCTAAAGAAAAACTATATCCAAATTCAAATAATGTTAGTAATAGATTCATATGAATATCTAAAAACAAATAATGAGTTACACAGAAAAGATTTATTTGTACAATAACATCATTGAGAGTGTCGCCGAAAGAAAAAAAATTCTTGCAATTTAGCAATTTCAATCTTTAGTCTTCTTACCAAATGCTCGATTTTGGCCCAATGGCGATCGGCAGCGAGAACCCTGTTTGACAGCCTTAAATATCACTCAAAATTGCAGTTTTTACTTACCATACACATACAATATAAGGAAGGAAATAGGAAAGTATTGTAATCACAATAAAAATAAATAAAAATAATGGTATATTTTTACATTTCCAAATACTTTGAATCCGTTCTCACAATTTTTACAATGATTCAATGTGTATATAAGCGTGTATGTTGAATTTCCACACGTTATCAGGTCCCCAGAGCACATTTTGGTACTTTTTCTATGATATCAGCATGTATGTTATAAATAAGTCGCAAGAATTGTATTAATTTTTTAAGACATCGGCCGACGGTTTTGGTATCTAAACTATTTTTTAACCTTTCAGTTACGATAACTGGTAAACATTTTTTGTTATATCTCAATTAAATAATTTTTATTGCTCACGTTCATATTATAAGTATACAACAATGTTTCACTATCCAGACAGTGGCGGCTCTTCAGGGAATTCACAATCACTTTACTACCAGTAATTGCATAAACAAATTTTCTCCTTGTTTAATCGTAGAAAATCCCACGATTAAAACAGATAAAATTTTATATACAAAAATTCTGGTAGAAAAGTTATTGTGAACCCCCTGAAGAGCTGCTACTGCTACTGCAAGCAGGGTCGTACTTGGCCACTGTCAAATGCGCAGCCCTTGGATTTTTGGAGGGCGCAACTTTTTTAACGAGTAGAAACCAATAGCATCCATTACCATTCCAGATTTTCTTTCTGGGGAAACTTTCAAATTAGGAACTGGATCCGAAATTGAAAGCATCCTTGAAAAAAAAAAAACGTAACTAAAATCGAAACAGAATAAAGATAACCGTTTAGCCATCAACCTGCGGTATCTTATGCAAGGGAAAAAAATCGTTTAAAATATTGAAATGTAATGAGAAATGTAATGTATTGAAATGTAATGAGAAATTTGTAAAGAACGTTGCCATTGGGTTTAACATTAACTCGTGAGTGGCTACCATATGATCCTAAGTATACAGAATTTTCATAATAAATAAGAATGTTATGATTAATTAAACCTTTTTAAACCTTTTTTTTTTTTTGCAGCAGGAGGATAAAAAATCTTAATGCTGCTAATAATATTAAGAAACTTGTAAATATTAGTATTACTGATTTGATTTTAAAGCAAAGTATCTTTAAAATAGGTTTTTATAAAGTAAATTTTGTCTAAAGGTCTATGTAAGACAGATTTCCGTCTTATACTCTGCGTAACGCAGATTCTGTATACTGTATATAAAAAAAAAAAATAAAAAAAAACTTAGCAACAGGTATAATTGAAGGAGTGCAAAAAGAACCTTTCAAAGGATGCCGCGTTTGAACAGCCCTGTTCAAACGTATTTACAAAATAGCTGACAGCCGTTCTGATTACCACATTTATAGACAATATTGAAACAGTGCCGTTTACATATGTTGAAATGTAATTTGTAACAAAAAAGAATGTTTGCCTTACCTTTTCTTGACCGAAAATATTCTTTATAAAAATTTTTGTACACCAAGCGCAAAAATCTATATAATTAACATTTATACGGGGAAAATTTGAATTTATGTACGAATACACGAAGCCTACAAATTTCAGACAAATATTTAATAAATGATTTTACAAAAAAACTAAATAAGAAAAAATAAGTAATATATATTTTGAAATAGAAGCGACGCTCTTTGGTGCCAGACAGGCTGAATTCTTGGGCAGATCAAGGCGCATTGACGCGCGGGTCGGTTGCTCAGCGGGCCAGTCCGAGCCTCCAGAATGTAACTTAATTTAGTAAAATAGTTTTTTCTTATTATTTTTTTTAATTAGTCTTATTTCAGCACAGGGTGAATGAAAATTTGTTGAAAATGATGTCATTAGAAAAATGTTTAAGCTTTATGAATGAAAGGGCACGTTTACCTTAAAACACGAGATCTTTATCACCAGTGGAAATATTTCACCTTTGTATAAAATTAGGATCTGAGTTTTTATTTATTGTTATATTATTATTTATTTGAACGCACAATATTTTCCTGTAAAGTGTTCAGAAAGTTAAGTGGAGTAACACCATTTTTTTTTTCATTTTATAATTCGAAAACTCATTGACTACCAATGTGATATTGGATGGTGGTGTGCGTGTGGGCAGGGAGGTGAGACTGATTACGGCCTAAGCAAACTCACATTACTGTTTTCAAAAAATATATTTTGCCTTATTTAACCCTAAAATTCTGCGATTAAATAAAGATTAATGTGGAAAAATTCGAGAAAAGTGGTGTAAATTTGAATACGCTACAATAAGGTGCTAAGGAACGTGTTCCCCCCCAACCCCCACTGGAATATGCTTAAATCTAGCTCTTATTATTGTTTTGTAATCTGTATTGATGAAACAAAGCATATGCATATTTAATTCCCCCAAAATAAAAAGACAAACTTCAAAATTTTCGTTTTTTTGGTTTTTCGTTTGTAAAATGGTCAATAATTTTCTTCAACTTGTAAACTATTGTTTTTTGTTTTGTTTTCAAATCGTGAAATAATTAAATAGCTAAGGCATTGATTGCTATCTTAAATATAGGTTCTCAGCGGTGACTTGTTTGGCTGCCATTATTTCCGTACAGTAATCATCATGATAAATTTCTGAAACATTTTCAATAGAAATGTATCAGGAAATTATTGTTTGGAAATAGTGGTAGCCAATAAAGTAACCGATGAGAACCCTGTAAATAAGTTTTGATTACTTTAAGATTTGAAAATCTTTAACTGTCGCCTATACGGAAAAAGTTAAAGAAAAAAAAATCAGGCATGCTGAAACGGTGTTGGAGAATTTACTTGAGGCTGCGATATGGTATGAATTGAAATTAAAACTTCACAAATATAAGTAATTTCTTTTAATTGTGTATAAAATCCTGTTTTAAATGAAAGTAGTTGATGTTAAAAACAATTTAAAATATCATAGAAATAAGCAGATTGTAACAAGATTCAACTATAATATCTGATTAATAATAATAATAAAATTTGCTAATATTTTTACAAATGTTTATTTTGTTCTTTCTAATTTTGCGCCCTTGGGATTCATGCGCCTGGAGCAGTTTGCTCCAACTGCTTCACAGTAGCTACGCCCCTGCGAAGCAGCTCCAAAACAAGTCATGTTTTACTGTTTTCATCAAAAATTTCTAAGATTTTTTTAAAAATACTTTTATTTGTCCAAAAGTTTCAAAATGTTTGGAGGTGATATAAATCTGGTCTGCCGAGATGCTCTAAAAAGATTGTGTCAAAATAGACATTTAGTTGCTTTTAGCATAGAAAAAAGATCGTCTCCGGGAAGTGCAAAGTGACCTGCAGTCGCCAATGTTTGAGAAAGTGTTAAAATTTGGATTTTAAAAACTGATTGCTGTTGAAATTACATATTTTCATGGTCTCATCACTGCACACATACATAAAATACTTTTACATTCAGAGTATAACCTTTATCTTTATTTAAATACATTATATTAAAGTTTCCTTACTTCTTAATTCCTAAATATTATCATTTCTCCATTCGCTTTCCATCACTTCTATTTTCTTAAGTTCAGTTTAGTTATTACTTCAAACAGTTCAAAATTAACCAACCCTTCCATGACGTCGACAGCACCTTGACTATGCATGTCCAAATCTGGGTCATTTGCATTATGCCTTCTTTTTGGCGAATCAGATCGCAGCATTTGGAGGTGTGGTGTAGTGAACGTACTTTCGTTCTCGATCTGGTATATAACCACACTGTAAAAAATGATCAATGTGTCTTATTTTATGAAAATATACTATAACCTTGAATGAAAATATAATATAATCTTCTGAGTTATCCGACTTTCCGAAAAGCGTGTTCCATTGTCTTTTGAATCCCCAGAAAGCAATACATTTCCAAAATTTAAAGAATTATTTATAAAAACAAAATTTTTGTAGCTGCCCGTATTTTTCAGAAACGTTTCCGAATAATTTTTATAGTGTATTAATCAGTTTCTTCAGCCTGGAATACCTATTTATCGAATGTCATCCATTCTCAAGTAAACATTTTCAAGCTGCATAAGTTAATTTATACATGAAAGAGTAAAGAAATAATCTTAATTTTAATGTTAATGTTAATGCTGTTAATTTTGCATGTTTGTCTGTTAAACATATTTGTTGAACATTAAATTTTTACTTGAGAATGGATAGCATCGAAAAAAACTATATTCCGGGCTTAGAAAACTGATTAATACACTTTAAAAGCTACTCGTAAACGTTTCTGAAAATTTCAGGCAGCTAGAAAAATTTTGCTTTTTTAAATGATTCTTTAAATCTCAAAATGCCATTGATGTCTGAGGTTTCTAAAGATAAAGAAACACTATTCAAAATCATGGTTAACAAGGATGAGATTATATTATAAATTTATTTGTCATTATATTATATTTTCGTACATTCAGAAACATTCGTCATTTTTTACAGTGCAATGAGCTTCCTTTAATCGGAGGTGTCTCTGTGTTGTTTGTCTGGATCATGAGTTCTTTTAATTTTTTATTTATCCTCTGACAGCATCAGCTATAGAGCAGGAACGATGTTTGTTGTTTTTAAAACCTAAAATTCTTTACTTGTAATTTAAATAAGTTCTTTTAGTTCAACATCGTTTTACATGTAATATCCTAGTTTCAATCGTCTTTCTACTTTTACTGTCAGCGTTGGATAGCGATGTCTTCAACCATTTCTCGACAAGGACTCTCTGTAAACATGCATCAGTAGTTAACTATCTTCCTTGAGTTTCTAATCTTTGGAGGGGAGAATGTAAAGGTTTTGCTTTCATTAACATCAATAAAGAAAGTGTTTACTTAAAGCTGTTCTACGGAGTTCCTCGTTATACGCTTTTCCAATCTTGCTGTTTCCCATCCTATTTAGTGTTGTTGAAGATATTCCCATCGCACATTGTGAAAGTGCAAGGTGACTTTATTTTCATGACGACTTTGGCATTCTAGTTAAAGTTGAAACGATGTTGTTTTTACTCATCGGTAGTGTTTCCTTTACTTAATGCATTAGTAAAATATAGTAACATTTGTTATGTGATATATTTTTTAATGAAGTCTAAATCGTTTTTAAAGTCACTTATAGCTCTTGTGCATCCAAAGATAAGATATATTCAGTTAAAGGTATTTATCGTTTTACTAAGTTGTTTATTTTAATAAGCCTTGTGCCATTTATAATTTAAAGCTTATATTCTGATTTAATGTGTTAAATTCCAAAGTTTATTTAAATTATGTTTTTTATTGTTAAGACATTAATAAATGTTTTTAAACTAGTTTCTTCCTTGCATCCACCACGCACAGTTATTTAAATTATTTTGGGGTTTACAAATACAGCCTTACATTTCCATATGCAGTTAGCACTCTGCTTAAATTAATCAACCCCATTAACATAACTTTTGCAATGTTAACAATTGCACCTTCGAAAAGAAGAAGCATAAGTTTTAAGAGCATATTTTTTGTTTGTCAGCACCCCTAAAATTGCACCATGAAAGAGCATTACTATAAGTGGAAAAACAACCCTTTTTGGAAAACAAATTTCAAAGGGTTAACAACAATATTTTTTTCGAAGTTATTGAGATGCAAGAGTACGATCTTTCAGAATGTCTTCCATTTTTAACAAAACCAAATGGTTCGACCAATAGAGGTTAAAACAAAACAGCAAAAAAACCCAGGCATTCAGTTCTTTATATCCTTCCACTGTGTAAATCTGATTCTGGACATGTGCGCATGTTTGCCGATTTTTGCAAAAAAAAAAGATAAGTTTTTTAAAGTTTTTAATTAATATCTCGGCTAATTATCAAAAAATTAAAAATCTGAGCCTCAGGACCTGCCTTGGATTATCCTCACCCATATTTTCAAACTTCTAGATGCAATAGATTCAGGGCTCGAAATGGAAAAATACACCAATCGGAATGCAATTTGAAAATTATTGTTGTCTAAAAAATTTTAAGTATAGGAAAATTTATTTCTAAACACACAAAACCAATTTAAAAAATGCATTTAAGATTCTAAATAATAATTTTTAAAAATTACGAAGAGTACTATAAGCAATATAGTATCGGACCTCTTCCTCTTATCTGGCATTTTTTACAATCGCATCGTGGATTTAAAAAAATTAAATTAAAAAAATATTTTTAGCTTAGAATTTGGACTTTTGTTCTATTTTTTAGCACCATCTGATTATCAAGGGGGAAAATTAATCCTTTAGCCACATGTTACTGTTAAAGAAAGAAAAAATTCGATAAATACCGAAACATAAACTGAAAGAAGTTGGTTTCTTTTTTTTTTCTATGGTGTTAAGAGTTCGTTGAAAGAATGAATGAGACAAAAAGCATGATCATACTCTCCTGCATGAAGGAAGATATCTTCCTCCATGCTATCCTGCTTCAAGGTCGAAGGGCAGAATGTTCAAGGTCATTCATTCGTTCCAGGAGGGGAAAAAGAAACTCTTACCTTTAGAAAATGCAATCAAACATAAATGTGTTTATCATTTTTCAATCGAGTATTTATGCAGTTCTGCAGTTGTTTGCTTATTTTTGCATCTGTACAATTTCATTTTTCAATTTACAATGTTTAAGAGACTCAGTGAGAAAAGAGATTCACGTGAAGAAAAAAAGAAACAAAAATCCCTTTTTAGAGAATGACATTTTATCTGTATATCATATATTCTAATACGAGCAAATCTTGTGGGTGGTTATATATATATATATATATATATATATATATATATATGCAAAAATTATCTTAAAAACGGCTCTAACGATTTTGACGAAATTTCGTATCCTACCGTTTTGGGGCACCAGAAAACCATTGAGCTAGGTCACATGCTCGAGAAAATTCGATTAGTGGGTCATTTTGGGTCATGGTCTAGCTAATTGTATCTACAAAACAGCTCAAACGATTTTGACGAAATTTTGTATCCGACCATTTTCGGGCATGAGAAGGCAATTGGGCTGGGTCACACGTTCGAGAACTTTCGATTAGTTGGTCATTTTTGGGTCAACGCGGGTCAAATTAATTTTATCTAAAAAACGGCTCTAACGATTTTGATTAAATTTTGTGTCCTACGAGTTTCGAGCACGATAAAAGCATTGGGCTAGGTCGCATGTCCGAGAAAATTCGATTAGTGGGTCATTTCTGGGTCATTGTGGGTCAAGATCTAAAAAGCGGCTCAATTTACACTAAATTTTGCATCCAATGGTTTTCGGGCACGAGAAGACTGTTGGGCTAGGTCACATGTTCGAGAAAATTCAATTAGTGGGTCATTTTGGGTCATGGTCAAGCTAAATGTATCTAAAAAACGGTTCAAACGATTTTGACGAAATTTTGTATCCGACCATTTTCGGGCATGAGAAGTCAATTGGGCTGGGTCACATGTTCGAGAACTTTCGATTAGTGGGTCAACGCGGGTCAAATTAATTTTATCTAAAAAACAGCTCTAACAATTTTGATTAAATTTTGTGTCCTACGAGTTTCGAGCACGATAAAAGCATTGGGCTAGGTCGCATGTCCGAGAAAATTCGATTAGTGGGTCATTTCTTTGTCATTGTGGGTCAAGATCTAAAAAGCGGCTCAATTTACACTAAATTTTGCATCCAATGGTTTTCAGGTACGAGAAGACTGTTGGGCTAGGTCACATGTTCGAGAAAATTCAATTAGTGGGTCATTTTGGGTCATGGTCAAGCTAAATGTATCTAAAAAATGGTTCAAACGATTTTGACGAAATTTTGTATCCGACCATTTTCAGGCATGAGAAGTCAATTGGGCTGGGTCACATGTTCGAGAACTTTCGATTAGTGGGTCAACGCGGGTCAAATTAATTTTATCTAAAAAACGGCTCTAACGATTTTGATTAAATTTTGTGTCCTACGAGTTTCGAGCACGATAAAAGCATTGGGCTAGGTCGCATGTCCGAGAAAATTCGATTAGTGGGTCATTTCTGGGTCATTGTGGGTCAAGATCTAAAAAGCGGCTCAATTTACACTAAATTATGCATTCAATGGTTTCCGGGCACGAGAAGACTGTTGGGCTAGGTTACATGTTCGAGAAAATTCAATTAGTGGGTCATTTTGGGTCATGGTCAAGCTAATTGTATCTAAAAAACGGTCCAAACGATTTTGACGAAATTTTGTATCCGACTATTTTCGGGCACGAGAAGACAATTGGGCTGGGTCACATGTTCGAGAACTTTCGATTAGGGGGTCATTTTTGGGTCAAAGCGGGTCAAATAAATTTTATCTAAAAAACGGCTCTAACGATTTTGATTAAATTTTGTATTTTACGAGTTTTGGGCACGCGAAAATCATTAGACTAGGTCACATGTTCGAGAAAATTCGATTAGTGGGTCATTGTGGGTCAATATCTAAAAAGCGGCTCAATTTACACTAAATTTTGCATCCTATGGTTTTCCGGCACGAGAAGACTGTTGGGCTAAGTCACATGTTCGAGAAAATTCAATTAGTGGGTCATTTTGGTTATGGGTCATGATATTTGAACTCAAATTTAATTTTGACCGAGCATAGCTCGGTCTTCCCTGCTTGTAAGATACAAGAAACATTATTAGAACATCCAAACTATTTAAAACAAAAAAAGATTAGCAATATGTTTGCAGTCATGGACAAAAAAATAAGATTTTTGAAAATTTAAGGTTATTACAGAGTTTATATGGATCAGGGAATTTTCCCAGGAGTGTTACCAGTTTTTTTTTTTTTTTTTTATAGAAAAAAAAATCTAGGTTAAACTCGCAAAACTTTGCCTTCTTTTAAGAAAGATATTTTCTGTAAGAAAATACTGGTACTGAAGAATTTCCTGGTCGCAAAATTCCAGGAGCCGTACGTACCCTGCTATTATTGTTTTAGAAATTTCTTTCAAGAATAGCAAGTAGTACAGGAGGATGGAGATTTTTGCGGATGCAATATTTAAGTTTTTGACATGGATCTGAAATCCGGAAAATTCCAAAAATGATCGATCCCCATGATGCCAGATAATGGATCCTGTACTGTATATATAAAACACATTGTTTATATGCCGAAAAATGGCAAATTATTTCTCTTTTGCCAATAGCAGCAAGTGGGGTGTAAACAAACTCTGAGTCTCCATTATAGCCTAAACTCAGTTTTGTTATATCAAAAGATTAAAATTAAAATGCTTGGATACGTGGCTCATCATATTTATTTAGACACTATAATTTAAGAAGGTGGGATGTAGGATCGTGATCACTGTATGAAATATGAGTGTAGAGTTCAATGATCGAGTTGAGTCATTCACTTTGAGTAGGAACTATCGCAATTCCTTCACAGAAAAATGATCATGAAGTAAAATTATAGTGAAATTGCACAAAATGTGCTAATTTAGACCAGCTGAGTTTGATTTAGTTATTGTTATACAGATTGAAGAAACTGAAATTCAACTTAATGAATCCCAGTCTAGCTCAATATTGGATCAAAAATTTTTCAGATTAACACATTAGCGTTCTCATTTGAGGACAGTTATAAAATCTGATTTTCAGCAAGTCTTTTCCCTTTCGAATGAACCAATTCTGGTATACCATGGTAAATGAAAGCACAATCAACCTTTCCCAACTCATCATTCAGCAGATAGGTGTTTTTGAACTTTTCAGCTCCTTTGTTATTTTGAGGATTTTGCAAACATGTGGACTGCTTTGAATTTACTGTTATTAGATGATCCATTTGAATAGTAAGTAAAATATTTCTCTACTTTATTGTTAATTATATTCCCTTTTTATGTTTGAATATATTTTTGTTTCTTTATTCGACTTTGCTTTTACAAAAAAATTGTGTAATATTTTGCTGTCCTCATTTGATGATGCTGGATGTTTAGCCAAATTATTTTCTTTTATTCCACCTTTTGTGTTATGTTTGGTTGGAATTTGTATAAGTGTGATAATGCATTTTTTAGTAATTTCTTTGACATTTAAATATAAAGAACGATTCATAATTATATTTACATTAATAAACAATGTCATAAGTGCAATTTTTTTTAAAGATTTTGAAGGCTAAAGAAATTCCTCGAAAATATTTTAAAACTCTTGAAGAGACTCATAAATAGTTATTTTCCATGCAAATTGAAATGGATATAATTGCAATCCCTTCAGATGTTGCAGAGCTAATGGATTAAGAACATTTTGATGATGATAGCACTGCTATTGATGAAGTGAATGATATTGCCAATACTGCAGAATTTCACCTTTCCATTTATGAAATGATTGTGAATTATTTTGGCTATTTTTGTCTAAAGCAATTTATTCTTTACAAATTCATTATTTGGTTAAAAATTATGGGCTATCTGTGCAAACATTGAATACTGTTACAAATTTTAATCTCTATGGGGGAAAATCCTCTTCAAAGGAAAATAGACAACATACATTATAAAGCAAAGTTGTACTAGAAATGTTGGAAACTGTTGAGAACCACTGAAATCATGTCATATTTTTTATAGCTTATTTAGTAGTATGACCTATTAACAATGTTAAAAAATTCTGAATAAAGGATTTGTGGTACTATCAGAGACAGAATTGCAAAGTGCCCATTAAAATCTGCGAACGAAGTAGAAAAAGAAACTAGCAATAAAGGGTTTGTGGTACTAACAGAGACAGAATTGCAAAGTGCCCATTAAAATCTGCGAACAAAGTAGAAAAAGAAGCTAGCAATATTATGACTATTGATTCAATAAAGAAAAAGAAATTCTCACAGGTAGATGGAATGACACCAAAGATGTCACAATAGGAACTAATATAGAGAAAATAGATCCAGTAGTCCAACAACAGGGCTGGTTTAGAGTGAAGAAAGAAACAACTTCTGTTCCACAACCATCGTTTATACCAACCAGTTTATATGTACAATACATACAGTGGCTTCCAAAAGTGTCCATACACTTTAACAAGTTGTAGAAAAAAGGAAGTACCCTGTAACTGAATTTCAATATGAAGTCCAATATTTATCCACATCATGTCTATGTTATTCTAAATAACACCCAACATTCTTCTTTAAATATTGACTTATTTTCTTTTAATATAAAAAGGAAAACAGAAGGAGGCAGAGAAAGAACACATTACAAAAGCCTTTTTACACTGAAACATTTTCAGATAAATTTATAATTAAAATTATCATCAGTTGCTTTATTTTTATTTTTGCATTGTGGTGACATTTAAAAAATCGTTTGGCTTTAATTTTTGCTTGCTTTCTTTATAATATTCTATTTATTATTTTAAATGGCTCGTAGCCGTAAATAAACAACAGCATTCGAAAATTGATTATCTTCCATCATAGTACTGGTAAATGAGTTCAAATATTGCTAAATTACTTAATTTATAAAATGGAGTATGTGATAAAATATTTTAAAGAAGAAAATCGGATGAAAAACAAGGCAAGAAAAGGTGTCCATTACAGTTAACACAACATGATCAGATTTATAATTAGAAAAATTGTGAAAAAAAAACACGTTTAAGTGCTGTAAAAGTTTCTACAGAATTTAAGGAAAAATTTTCTACTTGCATTTCACCTGAAACTGTTAGACGAGTACTGAGATCAGCTGGATTAAATAGGCATTCTGCCTGCAGAAATTTTTTTGTTAGTACAAAAAACAAAAAGCTTAGGCTTTCCTTCGCAAAATCAATGATAAATAGACCTGAAATGTACTGGAATAATGTCTTACTACCAGATGAAGCCAAATTTAACATTTTTGGTTCCAATGGCCATATAATTGTATGAAGAAGAAAAAATGAAGAACTTAGTTGGAAAAGTTAAGCATGGCAATGGAGGTGTCCTTATTTGAGGGTGCATGGCAGCATCAGGACTAGGTAATTTGGTATTTATTGATGGCATAATGAATCATGCTCTTCATTTAAATATTTAAAAAAACTATTTTAAATTATCAGCCCAAAATTTGGGTATTGGAAACAACTTTGTTTTTTATCAAGATAATGATCCTAAGCACACGGCTCTCAAAGTTCGCCTCTGGTGTATTTATAATTGTCCACGAGTTATAAAATCACCGGATTAAAACCCAATAGAACATATTTGGAGAGAACTGGAGGTTAGAGTATGAAGACACGGCATTAAAATGAAAAGCAGACTAAAAACAGTAATGATCGACGGCTGGATGAAAATTGATGCAGAAATTACAAAATCCAAGGGAAATGTATTCCCAGATGTTTAAAAGCTATTGTGGATGCTAAAGGATATCATACTAAGTACTAATTTAACTAAATATTACAATAATTACTAATATGTAGAGTTTTTTTTTTAAGTGCACAGACTTTTTTTATGAGGTAAGAATGTTATTTTTTTATTATTGATTTTTTCAAAATAACATTTTACTATGTTTTCAAAATATTTTATATAGTTTTGTTAAGAATAATTTTTAGATCTTATTATTAAATACCCATTCTGAAATATTAATTTTAATTAATGGATAGAGCACTATTTCATTGAAATTCATAAGTGTACGAACACTTTTGAGAGCCACTGTATATGGGAGGAGTCTATCAGCATAACTGCTATTTAGAAGAATACTCAATATCATAAAGTGCATTTTTAGAATGATTGACATGTCTATTGTAGACTCATATTTGTTGTGCAAATTAACTCAAGAAGAATGTAAGAAAATTTTGATAAAGGACTTCCGCTTCAAAATCGCACAGACCTATTTAAAAATTGAAGAAAGTATTCATTCCAAAGTAGGCTGTTCAATCACTGCGTTATCTTCAACAAAAATTTTCAAAGGTGTATACTTCATTAAAAATGGACATTTTGTTTGTAAAAGAGATAAGTAAACATGTTAGGAGGAAGGTTGCAATGTTAAACCTTGGACCTTTTGTGAAAAATGCAATGTAACACTATGCATCCCTTGCTTTCCTCTATTTCATGCCAAATATGTATGTTTATTATGAATACTTTGGATTTAATTTACATTAATTCTCAACACTAAATTACCTGTAAAAATATATACAGCGTTTATTATTATGTGCTTCTGTTGTTATTATTATTCTACTTACAATTAAAATTTCCACATTCCTGTATTTTTCTTATGCCTAACATCCTCAAATGAGGACGGTCTGTAATGGTGGATGTCTTAAATTTTGCATAATTTATTTACTAAAATATATGAAAAACAATAAAATCTTTCAATTAGAAATAATTTGGGTGTGTTAAGAAAGGACTAGGAAGTTATCAGAAAGAAAAGTTTATAAGCAAAAATGCCAATGGTAAAATTATGAAAACTTGGGATTAAATTCCAGATATGAAGAGAAGTTGTTACTAGCTATTTTGACTTTTTTGGAGAGCCATTATTTCTGGAAATAAATATGAAAAACCATTGAGCTCCATATATATCAGAAGTTTTGAGTCGGCAGTCAGAATCTTGCAAGGCAAAAGTTAAAAAAAAAAAAAAGTTTGCATTGTAAATGTCAGATATTAGTATTCTCATTTATTATTATCCTAATTTATGCTTCTCTAATAAAGCTATGCTTATCTAATTATTAAATTATTCTCTAATCGTGTATAGGTATGGGATAAATAGCATGTTTTGCCACAAATTCAAATGAAAATTACCTTAACTGTATCCTTGTACTGATCACTGGAAATCATGTTCTGAAATAGAAAGACAGATCTCCTGATATATATGAAGCTCAGTGTGAAAATTTCAAGTAGAAACCTCTTGTCAGATGACTCTAATTCAGATTAAATTCTCTTAAAAATAACAAAGTGCAAAGCTGATATCAAATATTTGGCATGCAATAGAAATAGTAGTTGGCATGTCAAGATCCTGTAAAATATATTTTATGGGAAATTTGGTGTGCAAAAGCGAAAAAGGTTGCCATTCCTGGAATGTAGACTATACAAAAAAAAAAGTCCAAAATTATCTTGTTTATTAAACGTTGGAAAGAGTGTGTTTTTATGCAGAGTTTAATTTATCTCTGAAAGCAAAAACAGTAAGTGATTTTAAGAATGGTAAACTGGATTTTTGAATTGGCATATCTCCTATAAATTTAATAAACTAGTCATGCATTTAAATGTAGAGGATTTTTTTTTTCTCCATGTCTTGTACAACCTGATTATGTTGTAAAATATTATGTTAGTAACAATATAATACAACAAAATACAAATCTTTTTTTTTCATTAAATGCTTACACGTTGTTTTGCAAAAACAATAAGTGATTATAAAGAACGGTATAGTGGATTTTTGAATTGACATAGCTCCTATAAAGTTATTGGGTTTATCAGAAAGTCATGTCGTATTTTTACTATGTTTTTCAAAGGTGATTTATTCCTATAAATTGGCCATTTTGTTCGATAACCTTTCGCCACCGCTCAACAAGGTTCATAATTCCACACTGGTAGAATGACCTGTCTTTAGAAGTGAAAAACTGTACCAGGTGCCGATTTATAGTCTCTAATGTTTTACGATTCAAAGAATTCTGCAAAGAGCGAAACAAATGGTAATGTGAAGGTGGAAGGTCAGGTGAGTATGGTGGGTGGGACAACACATCCCAACCAAGCTCCAACAGCTTTTGGCGGATGACCTAACTCGTGTGTGGTCTGGTGTTGTCATGGTGGAACACAATGCCTTTATGATTCAAGAGTTCTGGCTGCTTTTGATTGATTGCATTGTTCAATTTGTCCAATTGCTGACAGTACACAGCTGAATTAAACGTTTGACTCTCTGGTAAGAGCTCGAAATGCACAACACTTTTGAAATCCCACCACACTGACAACATGCCCTTTTTCTGGTGAATGTTCGCTTTGGAATTGATTGAGGTGGTTCATCGCGTTTTCTCCACAACCGCTTGTGTACGACATTATTGTACACAATCCATTTCTCGTTGAAAGTGACTATACGCTTCAGAAAAGGGTCGTTTTTTCACGTTTAAGAAGGGAATTGCAGATGCTCAAACGCTTCACCAAATGGATTTCCTTCAGCTCATGAGGAACCCAAACTTCAAGCTTGCTTACAAATCTGAGCTTTATTAAATAGTCATGAACGGTTGATTGAGCAATGTGTAGTGCCTCTGCAATCTCTCATGCAGTGTAACGCAGGTTAGACTCAACCATTGCCTTTATTTTGTCATCATCAGCCACCAATGGCCTTCCTGACAGAGGTGCATCATTCACATCAAAATCGCCAGAACGGAATTTTGCAAACCACTGCTGGCACTGACATATCATTAGAGCATTGTCCCCATAAACTTTACGCAATTTTTCACAAGCTTGCGTCGCATTCTTGCCTTTGTGGAAATAAAAAAGCAAAATAACAGTTTTTTTCCTCCATTTTCAAATCCGTATAAAATCTATTCAACTCATTCGAATCGAACAATTTTCTGTTTATTGAATGTGTTAGAAGTGTGACCTTATATCGTATTTCAGTGAGGTGTGTGCGCATGACGCTTCTATTCCAAAAAATGCACTAACAACATCTGCTGGCAAAATACGACATGACTTACCGATCAACCCAATAATAAACTAATAATGTATTTTAATGTGGAGATTTTTCCCCCATGTCTAGTATCACCGATTATGTTGCAAAATATTATGTTACTAACAATGTAATGAACAAAATACAAATAATTTTTTCCATTAAATGCTTCCACATGGTCTTTTAAAAGGAAAATAACTGAAGTTTATTATAAAAGTGAATACAAGAATGTTGTATGACTTAAATGACAATAGAAAATACATTTCATAAATGTTCATTCTTAATTCCAGTATACAAATTAGTTAATACAACATCTTTTAACACCAGGAAAAAAAAAATGCTAAACTGATATTTGGTTCAGACTATGATATTTAAGATACTTAACTTACATACATTGAAACTTTGTAATGTGAAAACTGCCACTTAAGTATAATCTCAAACACTGCAGTAATATATAAGGGGGTTAAAGCCTAATTCTGGATTACTCGTTTCAATGATAAAAGCTAACTCTTAAATATCCTAGTCTAAAAGCAGTAAAATGGTCAAAGCACATTAATTAATTACAATAACATTCACAATAAAAAGAAAATTACAGTTTTTAAAAGCACAAATTTTTTATAAATCATAAAAAAATATACTTACAACAACTGAATATAAATTCAATCAATATTACATTAAATGCCAGTGGTATATTACAAAATCAATAGCTGTATATTTTATATACAACTTGTAATAATACATAGAATAAAAGCTACAGATATATAAAAATGAACATGTAATTCACAGGCCACTGCAATGGCCGAAAAATATTGAATTTACTACCAATAAAAGTTTTAAATCAATTTAATTTAATACTGTTAAATAAACTAACAGTAAAATGTGAAATATTACAACAAAATAAGTCAAATATGTACAAAGAATCATAAGAACTGAAAATTGCTTGAAAATCATATTCTCAAAGGTTATGCAATGAGATTATTTTTAATGTTCATTCATGGATTTCTAATAAACCAATCAGTTTACATCTTTGATGTGCTTCTTCAAATGCTTCATCATTCCTATTAGTCTTATTCTTTTCTTGCCTAAAAAAAACAAAAATACCATGATTTAAAATTCTCATTTATCTAAATGACATTTAAAAAAGCAATAATAATAAGCAGAAATAACAGGGACAATAGTATCATTTTGTACTGGTATATTTTTTTTTCTTTGGAAAATATGGAAAAAAGAAAAGACGACACAATAAGTATAAAAGGTACACTTTGTGTGGTTATAAATACGAAAAAGCTAAAAACAACGTTGAAGCACACAAATTATAAAACTTTAAAATACATACGGCCATTTCAAGGATACATCGATCCCCTTCATCAGTGTAAGGTGGGGGGGAAAAATGTTAAAAGGGTTCAAAAGACCCATGCTCGGCTATAGCCCCGAGTACTGGCTGTAATCTGACCAAAATGGCAAAGCAAGTGTAACCAGAAGAGCAGAAGTGACGCAGCTGACAGGAAATCACCGAAAACAGGCATCACCACGCAGGCTCTCTCCAAACGGGAGAAAGAAAAGGGGTGCTAGACATGTCATTCACCAATGAATCTGTATATTTATAAATATAATGTGCTTCGTAAAAATCAAGATCAAATATTGAATTGCAATTTTGAATAATGTTGGCTCCGGAAAAGTTAAATCTATGGTCAAAATTCCAACAATGCTTCGATATTGTAGATTTATCAAGTTCCTGCTTTTTGATATAATTTTCGTGTTCTTTTATTCTAAATTGAAGTGCTCGCCTTGTCTGACCAATATAAGAAAGACCACATTCACAATATATTCTGTAAATTTCCCAACTATTATGACTTGGAATCGGATCTTTAAGATTAGAGAAAGTGACTTTATTTATTGGAGAAAAAACAACTTTAAAATGAAATTTATTTTGAATCCGTGAAATTTGAGAACTGACTTTTGGAAAATATGGTAGTACAATAACATTTTTAAAATCTTTGTTTCCAGATATAGGATTATCTATCTTAGGGGTAAGGAGATACTAAGTAAGGTAAGATTTTAAAATCGAATTTAAATAATCAAAATTCATTAAAAAAAAGAAAGCAAGGTTACAAAAAGAAATAGATATTATTTTTATATTTCATATATTATCATTCCTGTAGAACACAATCATTTCTCAAGTATCATGATACAATAACTGATAATATTTTTCGCATTACATTTGTGCTCATTGAGCAATATTTTATAAAGTATTTTAGGATGCGAAATATTCCATATGCAGGCGCCAGACACTACTGGCGCATCCGTTTGGCAATGTTTGCAAGGTGTTAGTGGCATTAGATGTTCACACTGACAAGACTTTTTTTTTTTCACTGAGAGTATTTGCAGAAAACAGAAGCATTTCCATTTACATATGGAAGCTATACTTAATTATTTTTTTATCTTTTAAGTAAAAGAAAAGAAAAAAAAGATGCAACAAAGTGGTAAATTATAAAGCCAATCATTTGAGGGTTTTCGAGAAGAGAATATTCTGTTGTTTTGTTCAGTTTTAGTTTTTCATTCTCTTGTGCTTGTATCATTCCGAAATAGGCCAAATGAAAATTATATTTAATTTATAAATATACTTCACACTTTATCATGTGTATTTAGAGAACATGGGATGGCCTGAAAAGAGAAAACAAACGTTAGAAAATTCTGCATAAAAGTGCAAGACAATTGAGGATGTTTTAAAACAGAAAATAATTGTCCAACGTTGGCGTCTAATCTTTAAAAGCCACAGTCCAAAATGAAGTATTCTTAGAGAATTCTAATTGCAATGCTTTATCGTCAACTTGTGATTTTGCAAATCAGAAGATTTGTGAAATGACAGATAATGATATAGATATAGGATATATTTCAGCTGAAAAGAAACTTCCCATTATGTCTGAAAATGAAAAATATAATATATTAGTTAATCACTTTTGGCCACATAGATCTTTTACTTTTCCAAAAATGGAAATGCGAAATGGTAAGGGTTGCTACTCAAGCAGGAGAAAAAAATTCCCTGACTTTTCCCTGACTATTTTTTTTTAATTTCCCGACAAGTGTGGTAATACGTATTGGTTGCGGTGAAGGCAAATTAAGTTTATTATCAATTGAAAAAAATAAACTTTTCTAAGTACAGATAAGATTAACTTAACATTCCACCTTTGAATCTTGTAGTGAAGAAAGAAAATGCTAAAATAATATCAAACAATGTTATTTAACAAAAAATATATAAAGTTTTAACTCGAGTATTTAGTCAGTTCAAAATATAACTTACTGATTGAGATATAATCACATACGTTTAATAAAAATAAAAGGAATTTATATTTCATCTAGACACCAAATAAAAGAAATGCATGGAGCAAGAATAAAATAATTACACAATTTCTTCATAATAGTTTTAATGAAACTTACTGAAACAATGATTTTTTTTCCACTATTAACAGTTAAAAAAAAAAATCATTGTGAAATCCTTATTAACAGAAAAACCACTTTCTACTGTGGCATTACCATGAGATAAAATTAAAACAATTTTCACAACTTTCCAAAGTTCTATAAAGTCTGAATTGTTGATTAACTCTCGGTAAAAATGATCTAGACGCATGGTGGAGGAATACTTAATGAAAGTGTCTTTCCACATTCCCTTACTTTTAAACAACAATTCTTTAAACTGCATTTTTGCTTTATCAGCAGTTTTAGCACGCCCCAAGGTCAGGGATTTAGCTTTACTGCTGTCATCAAACATTTTTTTTTAATATAGCAGCAGCATCATTAAATGAGATATAGGAAATGTGTGAGAACACAAGTTTCATTGCCCATATTAATTCTGCAGACAAGACATTGTCTTTTGTCACAAAAGTGTTAATATCTGATTTCTGAGCCGATACATTTGATATTGAAGATGTTAACCACGGGCTCCACTGAAAATTCAGATCAGGATTATCCCATTCAGGATTGAAAAAATGTCTGTTTGGGGTTCCAACATCGGCGCAGACGACTTCGCTCGGTTGGCGATCGCTGTGAAATTTTCTCTAACTTTTCCAGATTTTGGAGGGAAAAAATGAAGTTCCCTGACTTTTTGTGTTAATTTCCGAATTCCTTGACTTTTCCAGGTTTTCCAGGTGGCGTAGGAACCCTGTTTTCAGTATGAATGGTTGAATATATTTCAATGGATGGTATATAGTAAAAGTGGAAATGGAACGTTTTGCTTACCCTGTAGCTTATTCGCTAAAAATCGGGAAGTGAAAAAGAGTTTTGTAAATACTCCATTCCTAAACTGGACAAAGATAAAAGAAAAAGCAAACTGCCACTAGCAGAATGATTATCATTCCAATTCTGTTTTAGAAGCCAGCAACTTTCTTAAATGCAGAAAGCTTCCAGAAAATTGTATTGATGTATGCCTTTGACTGCCAAAAAAATCTTAATATAGAAAAAAAACAAATTCTTAAACATATAATTCAAGGAATTCTTTACTGTAGTAAGCAGGGCATAGCACTGAGAAGTCATCGTAAAAATTTGGAAGTCAATGAATCTGGGAAATTTTTTGGCAATTTTGAAGATGATAGCTTCATATGATAAAGATTTCAGAGAACATTTGAAGTCTCCTGCAATGAAGAATGCAACGTATATTTCACCAAAAATTCAAAATGAATTAATTGACATAATTGTACATCAAATTATACAAAAGAAAATAATTGAAGAAATTAAAGAAGCAAAATTTTTCTCTATCATAGCTGATGAAATAACTTCTCACAATGTTGAAATTTTATCATTTTGTATTAGATTCATTGACAGTGCTAAAAATGTTAGAGAAGAATTTTTAGAATTTTTACAAATTGATTGTATCATGGGTGAATTTATTGCCCAAAACATTTTGCAAGTTGTCGACAAATTAGGGCTTGATATAAAAAATGTAGTTGGGCAAAGCTATGATGGTGCTGCAGATGGCGCTCCAGAAAGAGTTTGGGTTCAAGCAAGAATCAAAACACATGCCCCCAAAGCTATATATGTGCACTGTAACTCGCATTGTTTAAATCTTGTTATCGCACGGACAAGTAGAATAATGGAAGTTTGAAATATGTTTGATAAATTAAAGGATGTATGCCTTTTCTTTTTGAATAGCCCAAAATGAGAGGACTTTCTTTTAGAAATTGCCAAACAAGATACTGGAAATGATTTAGGAAGAAGGAAAATTTTGTTGGATCTCTGTAGAATAAGATGGGCTATGAGAAATAAGGCGTATCAACATTTTTATCAAAATTACAGTTGCATCGTAGAAAAACTAGAAAGCATGGTTTATGGAAGGGAATCTAACAAATTCTTTGCTACTCCATGGAGTGCTCAGTGTAAATGCGATGCTCTGGCAATATTAAATTCCATAATATATTTTCAATTCTTAATAACCTTTATTACTTGTTATCAGTATTTGTCTCATTTAGAAGGCATTACTGTTAAGTTACAAGGACGATCAATGGATATTGTTCAAGCATATCGAATGGTATAAGATATTATTGACTTATATGACATGGAAAGAAATTCAGTTGATGAAGGCTTTCAATTTCAGAAAGCAATTTCCATGGAAAAAAAACATGCTATCAAGCCTTCAGTTCCACGAATTTTGCAGAAACAAGTATATAGAAGCAATAACGAATGAGATTCAGTTTTAAATCATTACAAGATAAATTTAGCAATTCCACTTCTGGATTGCGTTATTATGAATTTAAAATCAAGATTCTCGAGATTTGAGGAAAAAGCAATCTCTCTTTTATCAATTTTGCCACCTGTTTTCCTATAAGAAAACAAAGAAGAACTTGAAGAGATTGAAAGAGATTATCACAATGAACTTCCAAGTCCAGAACTTTTAGTTCAAGAAATGAAGCGATGGAAAGCCCATTTCCAACCTTATTCTGAAGAGGATATTCCAAAAATGCTGGCTACATCATTAAAATGCATATATGAATGTTTCTATCCAAATATTAGTATCTTACTTCAAATTGCAGCAACTTTACCGGTAACTTCTTGTGAATGCGAGCGTTCAGGCAGTAGTTTGAGAAAACTAGATGATTATAATAGAGCTATGATGACAGATGAAAGAAAAAGCTCCTTAGCTCTCATTCATATTCATTATGATGAAAACATTTCAATTGATGAAGTAATTGACATATTTTCTTGATTACATCCGAGAAAATTACAATTGGAGAACATGCTAAATGTTTAAAAGTACATATGTTCCCATGTGCATATAAATTTAAGCTTTTAAAATAACCTATTGACATTCAAAAAAAATATATAAATAAATATATATATATATATATTAATTCTTCTATGTTTTATATATTTGATATTTATAATAAGAGATTTTATTTTATTTTTCTCCATTGCAAATGTTATACAGACAGGCTCTGTTTCAATCAGTAGCCTTCTTTTTCCTAAGGTAATTTTCTGTAGATATGATTTTAAAATGTGATTATTGTATTTCAAAATGTTTCTCTATTCATCTATCTGTTCAGTATTTGGTCACTATATTGCAAAATTTTATATATTTTTTACGATTCACATAATACATAGACAGGTTTACTATGTTTATATCTTTCGTATTATATATATTTTTTATTCAATAGTCTTAAAATGTAAATTTTCAGCAAGGAATTTTTGTATAAATTATATATTGTATTATTTGTTATTTTTTACTGTAAAAATTCATTAGCATGTCATGGGATAAAATATGGATAACTCTATTTTTAATTTAATTTTTAAATTATTTATATTTTATAGTAGGTTGTATATTGTATTGAATTTTTTTCATATTTTTATTGCATAGAAATGTGCATTTATCAGTACTAATTTAAGCAGTTTAATTATCATTAAACTTTTTTTTATATAGTTTCAATCATATATATTTTTCTTTTAACGCAAATTCAAATATTTCTTTTTCATTATTATTGTTGAAATTTAAGAAAATCTGTTACATGCATGTTATATTATCAAAATACGTGTATCTTGTTTGATCAGTACGGAATAAATGATTAATTTGTTTTATATCAGTTACTAAATTATTCAGTTCATTTACTATCATTACATGTCATAACATTGATTCCTTTCACAACAAAATGGTAATACTTTATCAATCTCATAATATGAACAGAGATGCAATAACTCTATTTGACACCCAGTGCAAAATTTTTATAAACATTTTTTAGTTACTGCTGATGCTTAAATAGTTGTAACTTAAACCATCAATGGTATGACCAATCCAACGTGGTACTTGGTTAAGAACCACTAGCCTTTATTACGGCACTGAATCTTGAGTTTATAGCGAGGTTTTTACCATAAAACCTGACTATAATACTTTAACTTTTTTATTTATTGTGACATTTATCATTGCATTATTATTATTGTGTTCATAATTATTATACTGCTAGTTTGTGCATTCATGTATATACACACACATATGCACACACATATATGTATGTGTCTGTTACATATCTTATAAAAGATTAGTTTTATATGGAAACAAGTAGGCTTAATGAGAAATTGAAGAAGGAATAATGCAAAAGACCAACAGAATCCAAGAATGTATAGCGAAAATCTAATTAAAAGCTGCACACCTGCTAATGTCATATTTTCACCTACTAAGTAGTGCCTACTAAGTAATGTCATATTTTCACCTACTTTGTACTAAGAAGCTTTCATTCAGTGATAGAGCTGTTCTTGTATACAGCAACATTGTATCCTTTTGAGAGAAATCAAGTTTGCCAATAATACATAAGCAGCATATCTTTAAAAAAATCAAAGATTTACATGGCAAACAAGTAGGCTTAATGAGAAATCCAAGAAGGAATAATGCAAAAGACCAAAAGAATCAAAGAGCGAAAATCTGGATATCTTATTTGACATAAGGCACATGCTATTTCGGAACAGCTTATTAAAAATTATATGGATCGGTCATTTCTCAGATTACAAAAAGAAACTAGGAAAGGTTATATTGGATCTCTGGACAGAACACTTTCTACACGTGAGAAAAGATCAGGAGAACGACATGAAAAATTTGCAAAGCGATTGAAAGAAGCTGCTTCATCTCAAAAGTCCTTTGTTTATCAACTGCATCTTTTACATCAACAATGGATGAGACTAAGACTGAAAGTAAAAACTCTAAAGAAGACTTTGATGATGAATATGCTGCAGAAATTACAGCAGAAAAAAAAAATTATATTAGAAGCACACAGGTAAAGATGAACGAAGATGTCTGTCATAACACCAAAAGTTGCTGCTCCTTTTGACAGAAATAATATAAGTACAAGAAAGTCAACATTGTTACTTGCATCTGTCTTGAACATGGCTGCTGATGGTGATAGTGAAGCAGACTGTTCAAAAAGTACTGTTCATTGTGAACATCAACACTTACGTAATGAAACTGCACAACAGATAAAAATGGAGTTTAATGCTTCAAAATCAGTAGTTCACTGGGATGGAAAGTTATTACCAGATTTATTATTAAATGAAACAAGAAAGGAAGAACATTTATGAGTGTTAGTTTCATCCCTAAAAGATAGTAGTACAAAAATTATCAGAATTCCTAAGCTGTTATCTGGTACAGGAGAAGTAGCAGCTAATGCGGTTTTTTTTTTAACTTTTACAGACATGAAAATGTGATTCTCAGGTTATTGTATGTGTTTCGACACAACTTCTTCAAATACAGATATGTTCAAAGGAACATGTGTTCTTTTTAATATAAAACTGGAAGAAACCTTCTGTGGTTAGCCTATAGACCCCATATTTGAAGTGTTACCTTTAGATATATTTAATGTATGTGTTGGACCATCGAGAGGACTTGAAATTATTATGTTTAAAAGAGTTAGAGAAAAATGGATTGAACTGAACCACTACAATCCAAAATGTCAAAAAACATGATTTATATCAGCATCTGACACTTTGAAAACTTTTATTATGAATCAACTTCAGACAGTTGCTAAACACATCTCCTAGAGATGATTACAGAGAACTATTAAATATTTCCATTCTTATGATTAGAATAGATGTGAACAATATTATTTGAAAACCAGGTGCTCTCCCCAGAGCTCGATGGAAGGCAAAAGCCATTTATACATTAAAAATTGAACTACTGTTTGATGGAAATGATTCTATAATGCAATTTACACCTCAATAATTTCAAGACCTTCAAAGGTTCAATCAGTTTGTTGTATGCATATACATTCAATCATGGTACAGATGTCAGTCTATTGTAAATGCACCAGTGAACGACATTTTACCGATACAAAGATTGCATTAATATGATGATATAAAACTACAAAAAAGAGAGATAAAGATGATTCTACGTCACTTCTAGTATTTAAGTGAAGAAATAGCCACTCTTTATTTGTTTTCAAACAAGAGTGCCAAGGAGAAATATATGTTAATAAAATCAGTGGAAAAAAAAAAAGAATTTGCACTTAATTAAGAAACTTCCTTTAAAATTTCATGACTCAAATATCTCTCACAGCTTCTTTCATACCACACAAATAGACGACAGCTTCCTAAGCCTGCCTGTTGAGAAATGGCCAGAAACACAATCTTTTAAAGAAGCTGAAGAAATTGTTAAATATTTGCCGTGTGTTAATGATTGTGCTGAACGAAGCATAGCATTAAACGAAAGTTTTAATGATGCAACAAAATACGAACAAAAACAGCATTTATTGCAGGTAGTTGACATGCATAGAAAGAACTTCGATTAGTGCAACCGTAAAATCTTCAAGATATGTAAAAATTATTAATTATGTTAATATAATGTTATGCAATACTTTCCTCTTTATTATCTTGTTAAACTCGACAGGTGAATTTTGCTATAAAACACTTTTTACATAAAGTTCATTTTTAGTCATTTTCTTCATATTTTGCTTTATATTTTTTATACTAAATATTACTGATAGAGCCCATTTTTTAGAAACAACATATTAAATGCATGTAATTTAAAGAATACATATATATTTAAAAAATAATAGTTTGGTAAGTAACTGTAAAATATTATGGAATTAAAACTTTTTTTTAAACTTTTGGGTGACCTTGAGGGACCTCTAAATAAATAAATATATATATATATATATATATATATATATTGGTGAAATTTTACAAGATATCTTAAGTACCCAAAAGAAACTTTTTAAGGGGTGAGAGTCCAAATATTTAAAAATATTTTATTTGAAGAAATATAAATAAAGCTGGATTTCTAATTTTAAAGTTTTAGTCTTCATTCTTAATGAAACACTGCATACAATTATTTATTTTTAGCACATATTTTTTTTTATTTTATCTCTTAGGATTTAACTGAAGATTGAACATTGTTTCCTTTACTAGCATTTTTATTTTAAGGGTGTATTCAAATCCAAACTGCTTATTTTGAGACATATTTGTAAATTCATTTTTGCTCTAAAATGCATCCAATTGGCAGGTTCTCTTATTCAGAAACTTTATAATGTCCGTATTGTCTCGTTTTTTGAAAAAGGCAGAATATATTTCAAAAAATTCTGTCAAAGTGGACATTTTGAACCGAATTTCCCAAAGCGATAGCGCTGGAAACAAAAAAAAAATTATCGTACTGCGAAAATAATTGTCTGTAAATCAATTTCTAATTAATTAAACAAAATATAAAAACATGGGGCCCTTATAAATGTCTTTATAAATCACGCCGCCAAGTTTCCTGTTGTTACTTTTAAAAATGAGTCTGAGAATGTGTCTCAAAATTTTGAGTTGTTGAGCGTGGAAAAATATTTTTTTTGAATACTGCCTTAAGGCATGTAAATCCATAGACTGCTTTTCAGCATATCTCGATACGTTTTTAAAGACTCCACTTAGTGTTAATAACTTAATCATAAAGCTCAATAGAGTTTGTGTACAAGTTACCGAAATCAGTGCAACCTTAAGTAATACTGAAATCGCAATTTTTTTTTTTTTTTTTTTTTTAATTTATGGAACAAAAAAAAAAACACATTTCAAAAGATGGGTTATGTGGATAGAAAATACACACATGCCTGCAATTGATACAGAACAGAGATTTTGCTAGTTTAACTCCAATCAGTCTCTGCATAAGTAAAATGTTTATCACTAATATTTGAGGAATTTTTTGCACTTTTACAGCACAATTTCAATTTTTAAAAATTTTTTATTTGCTTTTTGCATATAACAATCTTATAAATCCAGGAGGGCCATTAGAAAAACCTGGAACACAACTATCCCTGTAATTCATCAAGACCAAGAAATTCCATGAGAATTCTATCTTTTGAAGAAAAAAAAATTCTTAACATGAAGATTTTATTTTCTCTGACTATACAATATTTTCTAGATGCATACAAATTTATAACATTGATGGGATTTATGTGCAGGGCTCCCATGGTAAAAAAAAAAAAAATCTTCACCTTATTTAATTGGAGGAATTTCTGACAGTAAGACGGATGAAGACTAAAACGCAAATGCCTGCAGATAATTTCTATCAATGTCATAATGAAAATTTTAGTTTGTATGTCTGTGAATGACATACTAGCACATATTAATGAATAAAACTGATAATTATCAAGGATACCACTCAGAAAATAACAAAAAAGAAGCTACATGTGAAGTAAAATTTATGACATTGTTCACAACTATATTTTTTTATAATTAACTAAATAAATTATAAACAATAAAATTAAAAAACAAAATCAGATTTTTTTTTTCATGTAAATCAAACATTTCCCCTCAAACGTGTTATTCTCTTCACTTTTAATGTAATCTCATGAAAATTCATACTCCCTCTGTCCCAAATTAGTTGCTACATTTGAATACTTTTGTATTGATTACTGATACTGGTGATTTTATGATTTTGTTTGAACATTTTTCAGAGATTTCTGGGTGCTATGCTATCAATGAACAACATTTACTTACCAAGCATTCCTTCCATCCCTCCTTAAATTAGTTTAAAAAATCCAGGGTTCGCACGCTCTTAAGCCACACCCCATTTTGTAAGGATTCTTCCAGTATAATTTTTCAGGTTTCTTCTTTGTTAACAATTTCTACAACTTTTGTCACAGCAGTCTCTTTTGCATGATTTTTTGAATTTTTTTTTTTTACATTTTCTGAATAAACAAAAGGCCATATTCTAAATTTTCCATCAAACATTTCGTTTCTATTCAAGTCTCATCTTAGTCTTGCCACCGCTGCCATAAACATTACTTTGGTAATAAACCTTTGGCTTTTGCAGAGCCTCAAAGGTTCAATTTCATGTGATGTAAAACAAATTACTGGTTTTCGTAATATAAAACCATTTTTCATCGATATGAATACAATACAACATTTCTGAAAAGCATTCATTAGTTTAACATGCTCTAAACAAAATCGAATTCTGTCGAGCTTATTTTTTTCTGTCAGACTTGGCTTAATGAAATATGCTTCAAAACTTTTCCCTGCTTGAGAATCCTGTGTAATGTTGATTATTTCATTTAGGAATAACAGCACATGATAAACTTCACATTGATTGCCTTTGTTTTATTGGGACTTCTTTGATTTTGCTCAATTGCTGAGAAAAATCTTTTTTTTTCATCCGCATTTACCAATTTTTTGTGAACTTGCATTATAAATTTCATCATTTATTTTTGAGATATTTGCCTGCTTCCACAAATGGGATATTGTACTATAATGAACATTAAATTTAATCACTACAGCATTTATAGCGCCATGACTCAGTTTATCATTTTTCAAATGTTGCAGTAAAAATTGCAATACAGTGTTACGCTATTTATTATTCATTTCATTCTTTAGGGTACTTTCTAAATTATTATTCATAATTACAATTATTGTTACTTCCTATTCCCATTACTTCACATTAGAGTTAACATTGTTTCTAACACCTAGTCAGGGGTCGGAAAAACTACTTTTTGTTTGTAGCGAACTACAACTACAACTACTTTATGAAAAATGTAGACAACTACAACTACTTTATGAAAAATGTAGTTAACTACAACTACTTGTTTTAAAAAGTAGCGACTACAAACTACGTTTCAAAAGTAGTCACTACTTCGCTACTTTAGTTATCATCGCTAATTAAATACACCGCAAATAATTTTTCCCCATAGACCATATTGTAACAGAATTATTTTGAATGTCCCTGTAAGCGAGATATAAATGCTACATATTTCATTTTCAATACTCAACATTCTATGCTAAACTTTAATAACATATAAAACTTTCATGTCAATCCGAGTATATTT
This sequence comes from Maratus michaelseni, assembly GCA_963931845.1. NCBI lineage: Eukaryota > Metazoa > Arthropoda > Arachnida > Araneae > Salticidae > Maratus > Maratus michaelseni. The sequence goes on from OZ007586.1 coordinate 282,051,244, forward strand.
ACGTGAGTTAGAGCACGGACAGACAGACAAAGCGAATTCAAAAACATTTTTTAATGTTGGAAAGTGTTAAAAAGAGGAAATTTGAAAGCAAAAATTGTAATAATCTTACAAATTTATGAGAGTGATAAAGCACAGTAGCGCTTAAGGTGGTTCTCAAATTCCTTGCTCAATAACGCGAAACTTCTGATACATTATCTGACTCATTTTTAAACACAAAGGCATAAAATTGGCAGGTCTGACTATTGAAGCAATTTGGAATCGAAATGAGTTTTTGATTTTTTGATAAATAAATTACTTATCGGGTTATAAGCGATTCGTGTCACGTTTTTTTCTTTTCCCCTGCTGCGACATCGGAAGTTCGGTTGAAAACGCCAACTTTGACAGTATTTTCTGAAAAATCTCGTCTTTACCAAAAAATAAAATAAAATAAAATAAAATGAAGAATAGTGGGGAAACGTCTTTCGGTTACAAAGTTACTGCAAAGCACTATTTAGGGTATAAGAATTTTTTTTATATATATAAAAAAATAACTTAAAGATTTTAGATTTATTTGTATGCTGGGTGGGGGGGGGGAGTAAATTATAGGAGGTTTGGGGATAATTTAAATGGTTACTTATATATTATTATTAGGTAGAAATGAATATGGCCATTTTTTTTAAATAAAGAGTTTTAAATATTTGAAACTGTATGCTGGAGGAGGGGCAAAAAGGGAAGCATAAATTTTGGAGACAAGGAAATAATTTATTTATTGTCATTAGAGAGAAACAAATAGAGTGATTTTTTTTTTTCTTTGTATAAAAATAAAGATTTAAAAATATTTTAAACTCATTTGTATGCTACTAGGCGGAAGCGTGAATTTGAGAGGTTAGGGATAATTTAGATGATTTATGTTTAGATAAATCCGTTCTTTTTCTTTAATAAAGATTTTACATTTCTTTGCTTGGTGGGGGTGGGAGGCAAAAGGGAGAAGAAATTAGCCCGATAAAGACTTAACATAGCAAGACGACTACATTTTGATAAAAAACAATCGTAGTCGTATAAAAATACATTATATAGAGAAGATTTCTATGGATTTAAATAACAATACACAAAGTTTCTGACACCCAAACTGTGAAAATGACAGTTAATTTGTGACTGTGCCCGTCGTCTATGGAGAAATATATAATACTGCAACTGAGATTTGTCGCTGACGTTTGCAAATTGTTGCAGAGAACATATTTCGTACAAAAGAAACGATTTATGATCACGTGATTTGAAGATTGGCACTTTTTTCCTCCCTCATAAAGTAGCATGAAAAGGAGTGCCAATGCTCGCTACAAACTACTGATATTTTGTATCGCGCTACTCGCTACACTACAAACTACTGAAAAAAGTAGCGGCTATTGTAGTTTCGCTACTTGTAGCGCACTACTTCCGAGCCCTGCACCTAGTATACCACCTTATATCCATTCTAGTATAATTTTACTGGTGTTGATCTACTAAACTGCATCAGATGTTATTTATGACTCCACCTACTTGAAATGTAGCAACTAATTTGGAACAAAAATTTCAACCTAATTGTAGCAACTAATTTAAGACGGAGGGAATACTATTTAGTAAATAAACGTAATTTTTCTTTAGTTCACACATTCGGAGTGTTTTATACCAATTGAGGTAATCCAGCAACAGATTCAATGAAGAATTTTATACCGATTCACCCAGCAACAGATTCAATGAGTTCAGTGAAGAATTTTATATCGATTCACCCAGCAACAGATTCAATGAACACAGTTTTGAGTTTGACTATTTATTACCATGACAAAATAAAATGTTTATATAAAATATACATACAAGAAATGTAGAGTGGTTTTATTTTCTTTTAAGTTTTAGATTTTAATAAAATAAATTTATAATATCTGACATTCTGGATGGAGAAAGATCGAACTACTATTAGCCTCATTGTGACTTTTGTTGCCATTAAATTATTAATGATTTTTTTTTTAATCTAATGGAGAAAATAAATGACAAATTTCGTGATCAATTACCAATTTTTCTATTTTCTTTCTGCAAGTAATTTATGAAATTTGTGATTTTTTCCAAGATTAAATAATGAAATTTGCCAGATTGATGAAATTCAAGGGTGTTTTTCACGAATAATTGACAAAATTTGCAATTTTTTTACCGTGACTGATTGATGATATCCGCGGTTTTATTCCACGAGCAATTCATGAAATTCACTGTTTTTATTTTGCGAGTAACTGACGAAATTCACAAATTTTTCTGTGACCGTTTTCATGAAGTTAGTGATCGATTGAGGAAATTCCTGATTTCTTTTCTTGACCGATTGACAAACTGACTTTGCCCAAATTGGCAAAAATACAATAATTTGAGGGTTTCTGCTATTTTGTGGAAGAACTGCATGTCCATATCTAGTGTCTGCCTATAAAAATATATTCGAATAATCCCAGAGCTACAAATTTAATGAGTTGAGATCCAAAATTCTCTTTGCAGCATGAATTGTCCTGCTTCGCCGGCTAATTGCATCATGCCGCCACTGCAGACTCCATTCGAGGTGCATATATCAATGCAATTATTCTTCCCCGATTCCACAAACATCGCAGATTGGTTAAAAAAAACAGAACATCGAAAATTTGTGGACGCACGGAAAAGTCACATCCCTTTTTAATGCATATTTTAAAATTATGATCAATAAGGTAAAAAAAATGGTAAATATCATGGAATTATGGAGGAGAATTGGCAAAAAATCGTGGATTTGATTTTTTTTTTTTTTAAATAGAATAAGAGGAAATCTACTGTTTGGCAGAAAAGTGGCATCCCTGAACTACATCGTTAAATATTAATCCAACTGGATCAACATACTACACCCGATAAAAGAAAAATAGATTTTCTATGCATGGGCCTACCACTGTTATTACGAAAAACAGGATGACAAATGCTGTAGAAAAACTGTATTAACTAATGTTTTAAATTGAAATGTGGAATTTAAATGCAATGTTTCTCATAGCATAAAATGTCAATCTTATAGAAAACATAAAATGACTCACCAAAAATATTTGCCAACTGTTCATCACACAAAATAAACTGTTTATTGGAAGGATCCTGTAATAGACAAGAATGTAATAAGAAAAAGAAGAGCAACAAGAATACTTCAAGTATGAAATGACACATACTAAATTATACACTACTTACAAAAAGATTTCTTTCTCTAACAACTGCCCACATTTTCTGAACAACATCTGGACGTGACATCTAAAATGATTGAATGAAATTTTAATAACATTTTAAAAAATATCAAATCCACTGGAGTATATAGGCTTTAATATGCATTTAAGCATAATTTTTTTTACTACTATTCTTTACAAGCAGGTTCAAATGACCCTTCATAAATTTTACATTTTTTTCCTTATATTATATTAAAAAAAGAGTGACATTTCAAATATGTGTTCCCAGAGTTATATTACATATATATAAATCCAAAAATTGTTGAAAGGACCAAACTTTTAGGTAAAATTTATAAATCTTTAGAATATGAAGGCAAAACTGGTATTCTGTTTATATTAGTTAATACAGTATTTTACTGTTATATATCCTTTCATATTCATTTTGCTCAAAAGAAAACAGAGCAACAAAAATAAATATATTCCTTAAAATAAACAGGGTTTGAAATAGCGTGCAGAGTTTTCCCTCCTTAAAATCTTTCCCAGGCATGTGATTCTGTATTGAATGAATTATTGTAGTGGAGTTCAAATTTCAGTATGTTGTTAGACCAGTCTAGAACATTGTTTGACATTGAGGCTAAGCTCTCTTGCATTGTTTTATTAACTTGTTCGACCAATCCATTGGATGAAGGAAAGTAAATTGAGGATTTCCTATGAACTATGCCTAAATTTTCTAAGAAATTGTCAAGTTCATCTGAAATTAAGTTTGGGTCATTGTCCGATTGAACGATTTTTGCAATACCAAATCTGGTAAAGTACTCACTGAGGCATTTTATAATAGTTGCAGACTTTACATTGGCCAGAGGAATGGCCTCTAAAAACCTTGAGTAATTATCTACAATGGTTAAAATAAAGAACTTTCCATCAATAGATTTTGGTAATTTTCCTACAACATCAGTTGCTAATTTTTTTCCCTGGAGCTAAATCTCTTTTTTCTATATGCCTAGAAGTGGTATGCTTTGGCTTAGATTTGTTTGAAGTACATTGAGCATAATTTTCACAAAAACTTTTTGCATCCAAAAACATTCCTTTCCAGTAAAACTTTCTATTTACTAAATCATAAGTTTTCTTAGTACCAAAATGTGGCAAATGAGCAATCTCTAAACAACTTTTTATTAAAGTTTTTGGAATAACTATTTTATTTACAATTGAACTAGTTTTATTTTTATACTTGTGTTTGTACATAAGCAGTTGAGTGTGAGAATCAATGAAAAAATTTACTTGTTTTAGTGCCATTGTTAATTTTGACTATTATGTATTTAATTTCGCTATCCTGTGCCTGTGAAATTTTAATGTTGCTTTGTATGAGAGAATTGTCTGTGGCAAATATGTTGATGTTGTTAACTGTATGATTTTCAACTTCCATTCTAGAAAGATAAATCAGCTGGATTGTTTTTGCCAGGAATGTGCTGAAATTGTCAAAGATACAGTAAACCATCTGGCCACAATATCAGGCTGTTTGTCCAGCTGAGCTTGATATGTTAGTGGCTTCTGTGAGAATTGTGAATTTTTTACCATACAGGTATTCGTAGAAGTGACTGCAAGCTGCGAAAATTGCTAAAAGCTCACGCGAATAGATGGATATCTCGATTCAGCTTTTGAAAGCTGCCTCGAGAAAAATTCAACTTGAAAAAAATTTATCATTATACTTTTGCATGAGAATGCCACAAATAGAAATTTTGGATGCATGAGTTGCCAAATACAATTCTTTATTGTCATCTAATTCTTTAAGTGTAAGTATGAGTATTTTATCTTGTATTTTATTGAAAGAATTTTGACAGGCTTCAGTCCAAACAAAAGGTGTATTTTTACGTGTTAAGGCTACAATTGGTTGGATGATCTCTGCATAGTTGTAGATCATGTGCTGGAAAAATTATTCATATGCTAAAATGCTTGTTTTTAAGTTTTTTGGAACTGGAAATTTTATCACTTTATGAATATTACTAACAGAGGGTGGAAAACCTAGTTTACTAATGTTGAAGCCTACATATACAATTTCTGACTTACAAAAATTTGAACTTTTTGTGGATCAAGAGTTAAATTATATTTTGATAATCTGTCAAAAACAGTTTGAAGATGATTTAGTAGTTTGTCAATATCATCTGCGGCAACAATGATATTATCAGATAAAATTGTACATTGTCATCTACAAGATAACTTATTTTCATACTCTTTTAACTAAATGTATAAGAATTTCTAATTCTAAAAAATTATCTTATTGGCATAAAATTTCATAACTCTCAGCAAAATGCAAGTTTAGGTTTATCACAAACCTGGAGTTTAATTTGGAAAAAGCTCATTTTAAATCAAGAACACAGTAATATTTTTTTCCAGCAATCTGATGAAGAATTTCTGAAATTTTTGGATGGCATATTTGAAAAGATTCTGTGATAGAGTTTAATAAACGATAGTTCACAGCCATGTGAATTTTTGTTCTTTAGAGTTATCAGCAGAATTCTTTTTAATGAATATCACAGGAAAATTGTAGTTTGAGACAGAAGGTTCAATTATTCCTGCTTCTAAGAAATTAATTTCCCTTTTAGCAATTTTTTGCTATTTTGGGAATAGTTTATGGACGTGTCTGAATAAGGAAGTTATGTAAAAGTTTAAATTCAGGAACAACAGCATCTGTTGAACCCAAAGTTTTGTACCTTTTTTAAAAAACTTGAGCTAGCTTGTTTATTAGCATGGAAGTTACTTTTCTTTTATCATCATTTAAATGTTTTAAATCAAAATCATCAACATTAAGATCATCTTTTCAAATTTCTGACAAATTTAGAGAATTTATCTGCAAAATTTCAGAATTGCTAGGATCAACAATATCAGAGTTCTCGAAAATTTCTATTGTGCCAACTTTGAGCTGTTTTCTTAAGTTAATTGCCTTATTTGAATTATTTTCCACAATAGATAAATATAAATCTTTTGTCTACAACCTTATTTACAGATTCAGAAATGAAGTAATTTAGTTTAGTTTCAATAGGAATAAGATTTACTTGTTTAGTGTCAGCTAAGGATTTTTGAATATGAAGTTTAATAATTGAAAAGGAATTAGGAAGAAATTTTACATTATAAACTGATTTGGCATAATTAGGTTTATCTTCTGATATTACTATATTGTTTGAAATTAAATTTGGGAGATGATTCAGAAAATTTAAATTTATTGTTACCCATGATTAGCTGCTTGTTTTGTATATACATAAGAATTTTATATAGCTGCATCATATCCAAGGATAAGCTTATATCTGCCTATTTATCCCCTGATATTCCCCTGAATCTTATAATCCTTTGATGAGTATGAATCCTATCTAAGTTACCCTTTGAGAAAAATACTATTGAAAAAAATGTGCATATTTTTTAAATTCTTTACTTTTAGAACCAAAGAAATGTTGAAAAAAGTGCACAAAATATGCAAGTAAATACAGTATATTAAAATATGACAGGTAGGATAAACAAGACTAACCTCATTTGTGCCAAGGACTTCAGCCAAAGCAGGAGACAATAAGCACTTTTTCAGAAATGGGCAAGCTATGTTCAAATAAGAATTATGTGAAAAGATAAGTATAATGAAATATAAATAACATTTTGCAATTTCAAGAGTCTGAGGATAAAAGCTTACCTTTCTTCTTCTTTTGATCATTTTTGTTAGTCTTTTTTTGGGAGGTGTTTCGAAACTAAATAAAAATAAATTCATATTTCAGAAAAATAACAACAAATTTAACAGCCCTCTGACATTTTTTAAAGTAAAAAAAAATTCCCCAAATGATATGAATACAAAATTACACAGAAATATATACTTACTTGTACTTTCACATTACCACAATGCATATTTTAAGGTGCACTGCACAAACCCATACAACTAATAAAGATGTACAATAAGTAAGAAATTAATGGAAATTACAAGCCAGCTTTTTTCTATCTTTATTAATTTTACAGTTAACAATCACTAAGAACACAAAACTAACACATACATGCACAGTCTTGAAAAGAAAAATCATGCATCACATATAGATTATGAAAGACTTTCAAACACGATGAAAATGTTGTTACACAACTTCATTTTTTAAAAATGATATCTAAATAAACAATTTAGAAAACACATAACAGCTACACATCCATTTTCAACCAATTTTCATAAACTTTAATGTATTCCCATTCTTTTGTGCAGCCCTGTATAAGCTACAGATTATATACCACATAGATAGTACAATATATATATATATATATAATATAAAAACTAAGATTTAATTCAGCTGGAAAAAACATAACACAATTAAATATTCTTGTCCAACAATTATCATCTGTAGACAACAATGTATCTGGTATCCTTTTGAGCAGCCTTTTACATGAATTTATCTTTATAACACTTACATCACATGGTATAGTAAAATTTAGTTTAGTTAAAAAAACTTAATACATTAGAAAAGACACTTTCAGCAATTCTTGTCACTGGATTTTTTTTTTTTTTTTTCTGGTGAACTCTATATAATCACCTATGTAATTTATACACATCACACACCATACTAAAATTTTGCTAAGGTTGGTCTCAAATTCAAATTGACTACTTTCTGACACACATTTTTAAAATACTAAAACAAAGACTTTGAATTGGATTTTTAATACAACAAAATAAAAGATTATATTCTTTAATATAAGCTTCATTCTGTCAATACATAACATCAATATTTATTTTACAAAAATTTAAATATATTTTTATTATAAAATATATTGTTTGACCTGAACACATCAACCAGATGAAAATAAAATACAGTGGTCACTGTTAATGTCATCATTTGCAATGTTTTTCATAATGTTACGATTAGAAAAATTTTGTTTTTACTTTTTATTGCTATCATTTTGTTCATGTATTTAACAGAGATTCCAAAAATTTTCTGAAAAATTCATAGCAATTTTGAGGGTTAAATGATTCTTCCAAACTAACTGCAACATAAGCGAATCAGTTCCAACTTGGTGAAATTTAGCAAAAAAAATAAACACCCTGCCGGCTCGTCCTACAGGCACAGGTAGATTTCGAAGTTAAGTACTAATTTCACTAACAAACACTAAATCAAGATTAGAGCGAAATGATTGTTTCATTAAATGAACCACACACTATATTTTAAATTATGACATTCTTTTTATTGAGACATGCGCACGTTTAATAATGCAACCCTATACAGGGTGAATCTAAACTCTTGGGCAAAACTTTAAGGGGTGATAGTACACATCAAGACAAACAATATTAAATAAGAAACTAAGGGTCCCAAATGTCTTACGAAGAAGAAAAGCACCATTAAAGTTTAGGGTCCAAAATTTCAAATAATTATAAAAAACAGAAAAATTGCTCCATTCGTTTGCAGTTTTCGCTAAAACTATTCTTTATGTCAGTATGTTCTAAAAATAAATTTTAAAGATAAAGTTAAAAAAATGACGATAGAGGGTGCTTTAGACTTTAGAGTAATGAACAAATATTTTTTACTGTTATTTTTTGTATCTGATTAAATGCTTTCAAAAGCTTAGACTTAAACTTAAATTTTGAGCTCAAAATCTGAATCGTTGGGAGTAATTAAGTAGTGCAAACTGAACTGTGTTCAGGAGTTGAAATTTGAACCCCCCTGAACACAGTTCGGTTATTCCCGATCTTGGTGTCGTAGACCAGGCAGAAACTACTACCCCCTACACGTAAAATAAACGATAGAGGGATGACAAAATTAAATTTATTTTAAAAATAAATTTTAAAGATAAAGTTCAAAAATGGCCATAGAGGGTGCTTTAGACTTTGGAGTAATGAATAACTATTTTTTACCGTCTACTCCAACAAGGACCTGGTTGCGAGGATTGCCGTCGTAGCAGGCAATACCCGGGGTATTCACTAATGTTCGCAACTCCCTTTGCCAGCGGTGTGAGGCCTGCATCGTTGCTGGTGGGCGATCTTTCAAGCAGTTTTTGTGATTCCTCACGAACATCATGCGTGTACCATTTTCTACATGTCAACCTTCATTCATATTGTGCACTACATGCATACATCAAATTGTTTCTTATTTTGCGCAGAGAAATTGCACATGTCTGTTACGAATAAATTTTCAATTTAATTTTGTCATTATACTCTATCGTTTATTTTACGTGTAGGGGGTAGTAGTTTCTGCCTGGATTAATTTTAACACAATTATTCAAATTGGTAAAGAAATCATGAGTTGTAATTTTCCAACAGGACGAAAAATGTCTGGGCCAGGATTCAAACCTGGGATCTCTTGGCTGAAGCAGCCATGCTCTACCAACTGAGCTATCACGGTTGAATCTGGAGGGCATGAACTGGATGAATTATGCCCTCCAGATTCGACCAGGATAGCTCAGTTCATAGAGCATGGCAGCTTCAGCCAAGAGATTCCAGGTTTAAATCCTTGCCCGGACATTTTTCGTCCAGTTAGAAAATTATAACTCATATTGTTTCTGCCTGGTCTACGACACCAAGATCGGGAATAACTGAACTGTTTTCAGGAGTGGGAGAGGGAGGGAGGTGTTTAAAATTTCAACTCCTGAACACAGTTCAGTTTGCGCTACTTAACCACTCCCAACGATTCAGATTTTGAGCTCAAAATTTAAGTTTAAGTCTAAGCTTTTGAAAGCATTTAATGAGATACAAAAAATAACGGTAAAAAATAGTTTTTCGTTACTCCAAAGTCTAAAACGCCCTCTATCGGCATTTTTGAACTTTATCTTTAAAATTTATTTTTAAGAAAATACTGACATAAAGAACAGTTTTAGTGAAAACCGCAAACTAATCGACCAACTTATTCAGTTCTTGGCCATTATTTTGCTGCTTTCAAAGGTCATATATCTGTGTGATGAAAAAAAATCATAAAAGTAAATCAAATTAAAGTATCAGGCTTATGTTTTCACTACTATATATATGTATTTTTTTACAAAATTTTAAAGAGGGCTTGGGTACAGTTATATTTACAACCAATTAAAATTTCAGAGAGTTCAGATCAGAACTATTCTTTTGTCTTGTTATGTTAAAGGACCCGACGAGAAAACAAAACATTTCTTTTACAACTAGATATCAATATTTTTTTTTATGAAATTTTTACACGGGCTGCAAAACCATCATACAGGTAGAACTTCTGAAATCCGGAATCGCTCGGGACTCCGTAATTCCATATTTTCGAAATTTCCAGATTTTAGACCGAGAAATAACAATTTAAATTCTAAATTAAAACCACGCTTTAAAATAAGAAACAGATACTGTAGATTTATACACTAATTAATTTTTCAGCAGAGCTGAAATTACGCTGTAAATTAACGAAATACAAAGAATGTGAATTATCACTTTACTAAACAGCGTACAACCATTAGAGTGAAAAAATGTCCAGACCGGGGTTCGATCCCGAATCCCTTGGTATAGCGCACCAAGTGCTTTACCAATTAAGCTATCCAGACGACATCCAGTCTAGCATTCTCTCACTCTTATATGGCAAGGCTACAACCACGCAGCACAAGATGGAAAGTCAATCATGAGCACAACACCATTGGCATGCATGAGACAAATTAAACCCAGTATCGGTGAATATTTATACACTAATTAATTTTTCAGCAGAGCTGAAATTATGCTGTAAATTAATGAACATTAATTTACAGCTTTCAACATTATTCATTAATTTACAGCGTAATTTCAGCTCTGTTGAAAATAATCTACATTTTTTTTTTAAATCATTCAAAAACCTGTTTTTATCATTAAGAAGTAAAAAAGGATTGAGAAGCTTCCTTATTTTGGCAGATTAAAAAATATATAAATAAGTAAAATAAAAATAAATCCCCCCCCCCCCAGCTTAAAATCCTGCCCCCCCCCCCTCCAAAAAAATTGAAAAAAAAATTGTTTTAATATTTTTTGTTATTTCTTATTTTATTGTAACAATAAATCAATCATCTAAATCCCCCTCAAAATTACTGCTTCCCCCTTTGCTCCCCACCCTCTGGTACCAAAAACACATAGTTTAACATCTATAACTTTTTAATTTTAAACTAATTTTCAGACTTACTAAATACTCTATATTAAAAATAAAACCCCAATCTACCACCTAAATTAACCCCTCCTCCTAAAATCTCAGATTCTCTCCCCCTGCCTCCCTACAAATGCATCTCGTAAAATTTAAAATCATTAAAATTCTTAATTTGTTTTTCTGCTCTATTTGTGATTTTTTCCAACAATATTTAAATAACGATCTAAATTATTCTCCCCAAAAAAAGACTTCTTTATTTTCTTTTAACCCCCCTCCCCGGTACATACTTTAAAGTCATCATCACGGGCAGTCATTTGTGAATAAATTTTGTCACGCCAATGACCCTCACGAGCAGTGGAAACTACCTTTTTTTTAATTTAGATTGTTTGATTCACACCAGTTTTTTTAAAATAGTGTAATTGGTCTTATTCTCGCATTATTTAATCTCTCATTAAATAAGGTGCTTATTTCTACTTCAAAAGGCAATCAAACAATCTGAATTAAAGAAAGCAGCTTGTGTACAAATAAAACTCAAACTTAAGTAAAATTGTGATTTTTAAAAGTTGTACTCATTCCGAATACTTTTAATTTGAAAAAATATATATATATAGTGTTTCTTTTGCTAATTAACTCATAATTTTATGAATAATAAAATAGGGTAATATAAAAAATCGATGATTTTTGGACGAATTTATCGGACATTACACGATGGTTAAGCGGTTAAATGAAGCTTAATGGAGAAGGGTCCAATAGGATTTAAAAAAATATATATAGCATGTTAAATTTTGAATCGCAAAATTATTTTCATTCATTTATGCATCTGCTGTTTTCATTTTGATGCCAAATAACTAATCCATTAGTTTTACTTAAAAATTTGGCTTTTAAAAGTCAGCAAAAATTTTATTTAAAAATATTTTGAGAATCAAGATCATAAAGTTATGTACAATCTATTATTTAAAATGTATTTTTCTTTTATAGGAAGTCATCTATTATTGAAAAGGATACTTTATCTTTATAGATAAATCAAACTTTATAATTATTCATAGCAAATGCATTAATTTTATATGAAATTAAAAAATCATAATCATATGAGGATGAAATTTATTTCTTTCTAAGATGTAAAGGCGTTCGAAGGGTTTACTTCAAAATTATCGAACATATTTACGAATTCATTTTTAAACATAAAAGCATGTCACTTGCAGACATAATTATTGAAGTAATTTGGAATCTAATAATCTTTTCATTATTCGATAACTGAAGTACATGTTGAATTAAAACAGATTGTTGTTTGATAAAGAAGTTATTGAATTATCACATCTGTAAATTCAGTTTAGAACGCTGCGTGGAAATTCAGTTCAAATGCTAAATGTTTTAAGAGCATTTTGTGAAAGATGGCCTTCAATGAAAATTGAAAAAACTGTTCGATTTCATAGTTACTAAATAAGAGCACCTGTCAGTCTCAGGCATATACAAACAAATATGAATTCAGGAAGGTGTCAGAAAGTAACCAGTTTACATTTGAAAACAGTCTTAAGGCTGCTTTCAAATTCAAAAGACCTATTTCATGACACATTCCTGAATTCATTTTTGTTCGAAAACACATTAAATTGGAAGGTGTTCTTATTCAAAAACCATATAATCGAATGGCTTTTCCATTTTTTGATAAAAGAAGATGATCTTTCAGAAAATACTGTAAAAGTTGCTATTTTGAACCGAATTCGCGACGCAGCAGGGCGAGAAAGGAGAAAAACTTATCACATGACAAGAATCGCTTATAACTCTAAGTAATTTATTTATCAGAAAATGGAAAACACTATTACATTTCAAATCCTTAAATGGACCTGCCAATTATATGCCTTTACGTTTAAAAATAAATAAATGTGTCACAAAATTTCGTGCTGTTGAGCAGGTAATTTGAGAACCACCTTAATCCTTTGAGGGACGGTGGTATATATTATATACCACCTAATTTTAATCCGATTCAAACCAGAAACTTTTAATAAAATTTTACTTTTTTAACTTTGACGGGAAAAAGTTGAAAAATTGCTTTTCCTTATTTTGAACTAAATTCTTTCGTAAATACCGGAAACTTTTAATAAAATTTTACTTTTTTAACTTTGACGGGAAAAAGTTGAAAAATTGCTTTTCCTTATTTTGAACTAAATTCTTTCGTAAATACCGGAAACTTTTAATAAAATTTTACTTTAACTTTGACGGGAAAAAGTTGAAAAATTGCTTTTCCTTATTTTGAACTAAATTCTTTCGTAAATACCGGAAACTTTTAATAAAATTTTACTTTTTTAACTTTGACGGGAAAAAGTTGAAAAATTGCTTTTCCTTATTTTGAACTAAATTCTTTCGTAAATACCAGAAACTTTTAATAAAATTTTACTTTTTTAACTTTGACGGGAAAAAATTGAAAAATTGCTTTTCCTTATTTTGAACTAAATTCTTTCGTAAATACCGGAAACTTTTAATAAAATTTTACTTTTTTAACTTTGACGGGAAAAAGTTGAAAAATTGCTTTTCCTTATTTTGAACTAAATTCTTTCGTAAATACCGGTGTGAATTCGACGTTACAGGAACACAATTGCTTGTTCCTGAAAGGGTTAAACACAGCATAAGAAATTAAATTTCTTTATTTCACTTTTGGATGCATGTTTTTAAAATTAGCAACGCAATTCTTAGTTTTGAGTGCATGAGAATTTAATGTTCTTCTTTTTAAAATATTTTCTAAGCACATGAATTGCGCATAATAAAGTTTTTATTCAATTAAAATTTATTAAGAAACACATGTTTAAGCTTCAAACAAGTTGATAATAATAGTAAAAGCAATAATATTAACAGCAATAATAAATTCTAATTAGCGTTCATAGGAGAATTTCAGCAGCAAGAATATTCTTCCCAACATTTCTTTCATAATACTAGAGAGAATAAATTTTAGGATGAAATTTATTTTTAGTATATTAATTGAAATACGAAACATCTATATATAAATGTTAATATTGCATATGTTTGAAGTTCTTCAAGAATCTTAGAATGCCACATCTGAGGGCATAGTCAACAAGAAAGTTTAAACATGACGAAAATATGTTTTCCCATACGTATCTTGCCAGCTTCAAATACTTTTTAAATATAACGAACGAAAGATAATATGCTTGAAGAAGGAAAAAAAAAAGTAAAGAAAATGGCATTATTAGGTAACAAGTACTTTTAAATTTTTTCTTTTCCAAAGTAATTAAAAAAAAAAAAAACCTACGACGTGTAAGCTTTTCATGGGAATGTAGATATAGATTTGTTCATTTTATATTATTAGATATACATTTTTATATTGTATTATAATTATTCATTCCTTTTTGTATTATTGATTTTCTTGTGATTTAGTAGTTATTATAAGCAAAAAGTTTTATTATATGCATATGTAAAATATGTGTGTATAAGATTTTTGCGAGTTTAAGGGAAAAAAAAATTCAATAGCTGAAATTATCGCTAAAATACCCAATCTAGCAAACTAATGCCAGTAGAAAATAGTTGTCCTAAGTAAAGCAATGGGGATGAAGAAAATATCCTGTCCGTGTGACGACCAGTGCAGTGGACTAGGTCTTAAAAGAAAAGACGAGTGGCATCTGTGCAGTTAACAGATCTCCAATTGCTAGTTATGGAAGGGGGGAGGGGAGGGCAGAGAGAAGATTTTAGTCTTTTTGTAGTTAGGCTGCTCTCACAGCTGATATTTTATTAATGGAAGGGGAGTAAATTTTAGAGAACATATTTATTTCAAAACATAAAATATACACATCATTCAGGGGGAGAACAGCCAAACTACAAAAAAGATGAAAATTTTTGCTTTCCTCTCACATATTTAGAAATCCACCCCTCTCCTTTGGCGAGAATTCCAGAGCAAAAATTTCCAAAGGGATGATGATTTTAGATGAGTGATGCTTATATGAGATGAGTTACCTTACTACAAAATAAGAAATAGATCAGCATTTAAAAAATATATTATTAAATATTTTAAACTATTTGTTGGGTGAGAAAACAGAAGGTAAAGTGGAACTTTTGGGAAAAAGGGGGGTAATTTAGATGATTGATTATTCATTAATATTGTTACTAAAGAGAAACAAATACACCAGTTTTTTTTTGTTTTTTTTTTAATAGAGTTTTAAAGATTTTAAAATTTGCATGTGTGTGGAGAGGGAGGGGGCAGCCACTTTTGGAGTAGAGAGAAAACTTAGGTGACAAATTATCTATTTATTTTTACTAGAAGGCAAGAAGTAGGACATAAAATTTCTTCAAATAAGAGTTGTACAAATTTTAAACTTTGTATTCTTCGGTATTCTTATAGTCTTTGGAGATGAGGGGGGAATATGAATTTTGAAGGAGTTTGTAATTTAGATGATTTGTTATTTATTTATTGTTAATAGAGAGCAACAAAAAGGATAGAAGATTTTTTTTTTCATAAATACAGTTGAACTCCGTTAATACGCACCCTGCTTAAGACGCGAATTTTCCTCGGTCCCTTGAAAAACGCCTATCTTGTGTTTGTAAAAATACCCTTCTTAATACACGAACAGTTAATACAAGAACCCACTTAAGACACAAAATTTTGTCAGCCCCTTGGAAAAAGAAACCTATGGTTAATATGTGAATGCAATCTGGTTCCTAACAGAGAATGAATTAGAAAGAAATTGTCCCAAGCATTACAACAATTTTTTGAACTAGGAATGCATTTTCTATCCAAATTTAATGCAACCATTAATTGATCTACTAAAAATATCAATTTAAACCACTCCAGGAATAAAATTCATACAAGTGTGAAGTGAATCAGCTGTTGTCAACAATGAAGACGTCAATTGTTGGACGACAAATGTGCTTCTGCAGCTTGTAAAGAACTACTCAAGCCATGATATTTACAACGTGGACAAATTTGGACTCTTTTACAAACTTACACCTAACAAAACAATGACCATAAAAAGGGAGAACTATGTCATGGGGGTAAGCTAAGCAAAGAATGTCATGGCCTGGTTGGTGCAAACTCTTATGGAACAGACAAATTAAAGCTACTTGTCAAGGAAACTCGCGCAATCAAAAAAATTTCAAAAATATCCCATGTCTGTCTAAGTCAGAGGAGGGCGTGGATGACCGGACACCTTTTTTTAACATGGGTTCATACTTTTCACCTGCGGATAGGAAAAGAATCTCGCCATGTGTTATTGTTTGTGGACTACTGCCCTGCACATCCAAAGGATATCGAAAGCTTTAAGAATATCTAAGTTCTATTTTTACCTCTAAATTCGACTACTGTGACCCACCAAATGGTCCAAGAAGTAATTAACAGCCCCAAGGTATGACAATATCTTCACCAAATGGAACACGT
Organism: Maratus michaelseni; assembly: GCA_963931845.1. NCBI lineage: Eukaryota > Metazoa > Arthropoda > Arachnida > Araneae > Salticidae > Maratus > Maratus michaelseni. Next base: position 282,067,833 of record OZ007586.1, read on the forward strand.
AATCATCCTTTTTTGCCGCGACTGTCGTACTATTACAATCTTAAACACTATGCACATGCTTACCGCAGCATTGGAGAGTCTCATACCAATGATGATTGGAAATTGTTTCTGCAAAACAGGCTTTGTAAATAGCGAGGAAGTCATTGGTGAAGAGCTAACCTCACGCCCTGATGTTAAAGAAGATTGGCTTAGCGCACAAAAAAATGTAGAAGATTTTGTTGATTTAGACACGTTCATCAATATCGACAAAGCATGTGTATGCACGCATACACATGCTACATGTGCATAGATTTGGAGGTGCCCTCTTTTCCAAGGTATAAGTGTCGGGAATTTAAAAAGTGTTCACTAAACATATTTGTCCACTTTTTGGGAGTGTCCATCATGGAGGTCTTATTGCATATATATTTTTAACCTGCAGAAATATTGTGCACATTCTTTTGAGAAAGCGGGTCAACCCGAACCTGACCCAAACCTCAAACAATGAAAGTCAACCCGAATCGCAACGAAAAAAATATAGCTCCAACCCGACCTGAACTGCAAATCGGGTGTGGGTAAAAGCGGGTAACCCAACCAGACCCGATACAAGACTCTAAACAGGCATAACATTTTCTAATATTTTTTTTATATTTCATCACAACTTTACGTTCCGAAAAGTAGCCCTAATTTTAAATTTAAAGAATGAAACATATGTTTGAAATAAAAGAATTGCCATTGGTGCAAAGAGAATTAAGCAAACTATTATTATTATTATTATTATTACTGTATGCTGAAGCATAAAAAAAGTCATAATAAATGTAGACATATACTATTAATACAGATAGATAATAATGAAAATAATTATTAAGATGAAATAATACTCAATATGGAAAGACATGTACTATTAATAATACAACAGACCTGAAAGGGTTAATAATAAAAATCATTTGTATTTATTTATTTTCTTATTTATAACACATCCGTATAAAGTGAAAACATTTTTTTTGTATACATAAATCTAAAAAACATTTATTTTATGTTTATAAAATTTCTTTTTATACTTTTTTTTTTTTCCAAAATTTCCAATTTATTCAGGAAAGCAATTTTTTTTTCACCACTTCAAAATTTCCAGAAATTTTACATCTCTAATCATCACAAAATCTTTTTTTCATTTTATTTACTGAAGCTTTTTTATACATTTTTTGTTTAAATATCCTTTAAGGTTTTATAATTTAGCAAATCTGAATAAATCAGTTTTATTATGCCTCAAGCAAAAAGCTGCTAACAATTGCCACATTAGTCTGAAAAGGCAACTGAACTGAATTATAAAATGAAATAATCTATCTAAAGAAATCAATAAACGATTTGTAGAATTTGTTATCTTTACAATAAGAGAAGTTTTTTTAAGTATTCAAAATTCAATTTTTTGATCAGTTAAGTGGTCAAGCTATCTATGCCTACAAAATTTCAATAGAATTTTAGCTAGAATCTTTAAGCCTTAACTAGTCCTTCTAAATTAATTTTTAAAGTTACCTGCAAACTGCAAGGAGTTATACTAGCTTCAAAATTACTGTGCAACACATGCCAAGGTCACAAATGCATTTATTCTTTAGATGTTTTCATTTATAGGAGAATCATGTGCCAGTACGTGATCAGTATAGTAAATGCATTAATCAAATTAAGATTATGCAATTGGTTATGAGTCAACTTTTACAAAACTGCAAGTCAATTTTTCAAAAAGCATAAACAATTAGATTTGCACACAAAATTCGAATCAAATACAAGGTATGTTAAAAGCAGAATAACCTTAGACATAACATTGCAGAAAGTTATTACAGTAATTAATAAATTCATTAACAGAGTTGCCAAGTCTCCGGCTTTTTGCACACCAGTAATTGTTTAAAAAATTTTGCCATAATACTAACAAAAGTTTTCTTTAAAAAATAAGAAAATAATAAAATTTTCAGCCATGTATTTAGTGTCCCAAAAATAGCGAGTCGCCACTGGTTGAACGTATTTTGCTCAGAAACTTCTCTAATAAGATAAAATTTTTCATGATTTAACTTAATTCTGTAACTATTGCGTCTATTGCTCTCTTTGATAAAATTTCTTCATTTCTGAGCTACAGTTTATAGAGCTTTCATTATTTTGCAATGAAAAAATTAATTTCATTATGGCTATCACTATTTTAAATGAAAATTATTTTTAAGGCAATATAAAGATCTAATTAAAACATGAGCTTCTGGGGCTGTAGCCCTGAACCTCTGATTTTGAGAGCTCCAAATTTCTTATGCATTTTTTAAATCTTAATTTAATTTAAGGAAATCTTTAAATGTTTTGCTTTATTCTCAAAATAATTATTTCATGAAAATTTTATTTCTAAAGTGCTATAGAGTACAACAATTGTTAATATGGTGATCAGTGATATACAGTAGTTTGCAAAAGTTTTAAGACAATATGTTTTTTTGTCCTAACTTTTTCTATAAGCAAAATTTCTTAATGGTGTAAATTAGAAATTTGTAACCTTTTTTAAAGCTCAACAAAATTCAACATTAGAACAATTGAGACATATGCATGAATTAAAAATAATTCGGAAATTAGTAAAATTACTTAAGCAAAAGTTTTGAGACTATTCAGTTTTTCTAAACTTTTATTGAAGAGTTTTATTAACTTTTTATTTAAGCGTCTTAATGTAAGGAAATACAGCAATATTTAACATTTACTTGCATATCCTTTTACTTTGAGGACTGCGGCACATCATTTAGGCATGGAAATAACAAGATTTTCTAAGGTGGACCTAAGGATTTTCGCCCATTCCGATTGAAGATCTTGAAGGAGTTCTGCCTTTGAAGAATGCTTCAGTGTCTCGACTTTTCCAAGAAAAGCCCGAAAAAAAATGACTCAGCGTTAAGACGCATTATTCCAAAGAAATCTGCCGCTGACCCAAACAATGTAAGGAGATGGCTGCAGAATATGGACTCCCAGTGCATAAGGACACCATAAGACGTCGTCTGGATGGCGCTGGATTCTGTGCACAGGTCCCTGCAAAAATACCTCTCATCTGGACAAAGAATAGGAAAATCTGATTAAAATTCGCTAAGGAGCACAAACATGGGCAACCAAAGATTGGAAGAAGGTCCTTTCGAGCGGTGAATCCAAATTTGATTTGTTTGTAAGTGATGGCCAATATTATATTCGTCATCCAAAAAGCACCAGAGAGGATCCCCAGTACCAACGTCCAACAGTGAAGCACAGAAACGGATCAGTAATGGTCTGGGGGAGATTTCCACCATGATGGCATCATCCCCAAAATATACATCAATGGGATTATGAATCAAAATGTTTATAAAAACACTTTAGAAGATCACATGCTGCCTTGTAGATGGATGTTATAGCAGAATAATGATCCAAAGCACACCTCCAAAATGCTGACAAATTGATTTAAAGCTAAAAAAATTTAAAGTTTTGGACTGGCTAAGTCAGTCACCTGTCCTCAATTGAATTGAACATCTTTGGGAACACATCTGAAGAAAAGGCAGAACTCCTTCAGGATCTTCAATCGGAGTGGGCAAAAATCTTTAGGTCCACCTTAGAAAGCCTTGTTAATTCAATGCCCCGAAGATGTGCCGCAGTCTTTAAAGCGAAACAATATGCAACTAAATATTGTTGTATTTCGTTGCATTAAGATACTTAATTTCAATAAAATTTTAAAAACTGAATAGTCTCAAAACTTTTGCTTAAGTAATTTTACTAATTTCCGAATTATTTTTAATTCATGTATATATATCAATTGTTCTAATGTTGCATTTTGTTGAGCTTTAAAAGGGATACAATTTTCTAATTTACATCATTAAGAAATTTTGCTTACAGAAAAAGTTACAACAGAAAAACATATTGTCTCAAAACTTTTGTGAGCTACTGTAAATACCATAAATAGGAACAGTTTTCAACTAAAAAAAAAAAAAAACAGTATTAAATATTTCAATAATAAAAAAATTCTACCTAAAAATATGGATCGTACCTTATTCTTTTGATATCAAAAAGTTTATACTACTTATTAAAAAAGATATATATAGTGCTCCTAATCACCTTACTTTGTTGAATGAATAGGAACACCCATGTATGTTCCTATTTCTACATGTATAAGATTAAAGGGAATGAATAATAACTGTAAGGGATCAATTCTATGACATCACAACAAAAAAGCATTGTTTACATGAACTGTTTAATAAAAACAGAACACTTATATAGTATGTGCAACATTAAAAAAAATAGCAATATTAAACAGATATAACAATAATTTAGTAATTATAGAAGTTTCACAGTGATAAAATATCTGTGACTTATGTTGATGTTGTTCACAATCTTTTAAATATGAAAGCAGTGATGCCAAGAATATAAAACTTAATTTCCCAACTTATTATCATGTTAGCAAACTTACAATAAATAAAGGTAAGACTAGTATATTTAAGTTTTTTTTTTTTTAACTATACTGTTCCTACTTTACAGAACTGAAATTATTGTAACATCTATGTATGCCTAGAGATGAGAGGAATACTTTATGCAAAACAGATAAACATTTACAAAATAATATACCAAAGGTAAGATAAATAAGAAAAAATTTTCTGGCAATCCTCCTGTTTTTGAAAAATACTTTCTGAATATAATTTTTTATTGCATAATTTCTGGCATTAAAGAGTATTTCTATTCAGAAATAGTGGTACTTAAAAAACAGGAGGGTTGGCAGCTGTCTAATAGTCATAGAGGTAGAACTCATTTTCTATATGGACATGTTTAAAAAAGGAACTGATTTATCTCAAAGCTATATATGTAGATTACTTTTAAATGCTAAAGGTGTAAAATTAACAACATAATATAAATTAAAATAACTTTTATTAGTTGTTTTACATGTTTCGACTCTTTCTGAGTCATTTTCAAAAACAAAATGAGAATATTCTAGTATTGTGCAGAATTAAACCTTAAAATTTAATGTTTTTGAAAATGACTCAGAAAGAGTCGAAACATGTAAAACAACTAATAAAAGTTATTTTAATTTATATTATGTTGTTAATTTTACACCTTTAGCATTTAAAAGTAATATACTATTACAAGGTGTTGCAATTTATTATATTGCTATATATGTAGCTTTTTAAAGAGTCTCGCCTAAAAATTTTCTATTGTGTTGTCAAGCATAGATTATGAAACACTTTCTAACACATTCAAAATACTGTAATGAAACTTTACAGTTTACTCAGTAAACAAGGTCACAGTCAAACCAGGCGGTAGAAAACGCATAACATATTTGAAAACCCAATGCCAGCAATTACTACCAGTAGTCAAACAAAATATCCAAACTCTTTTGTGTAGCCTATAGATCTGTATGTGAACTACACAGTATGATAAAACGTACTTCAGTTAGGAAATACATAACACATTTGAAAATTTCCCTTCAGCAATTTCTGTCAATAAACGGATATGTACATGAGATCTTTTGAGCAACCCTGCATATGATCTATAAAGTTTATATGTACCGTGCATACCACAACTGAAAATGAGCTACCAGCAATTATTATTCATAGACACTACTGTAACCAAATTCTTTTGAATGCCCCTGTAAATGAACAACACATTCTATGCATACCATATTCTAGATTAAGCACCTTTTATTGTGCATAGCTGAGTGATAGGTATGAATTTGAATATTTAAAAAACAGTGTAACATCATTAAAATATGCCACAAACGATTTTATCCTATAGACCGTAATGTAATGGAATTTTTTTTTAAGTGTTCCTGTAAACGAACGATACATTCCATGCACACCACATTCTAGAGTAAGCTCTTTCTAGTGCACCTTAGTGACATGTATCAATTTGAATATGTTTGAAATAGCGTAACATCATTAAAATACACCACAAACAACTTCTCCCCATAGACCACAACGTAAAGGTATTCTTTTGAGTGGCCCTATAAAAGAACCACAAATGCTACACACTTCATTTTCAATACCAAACCGATCATAGCAAACACCAATAACATACATGAATTTCATTGCAATCAGAGTATATTTACACGAGTTAGAGCACAGACAGATGACAGACAAACCAAATTCATAAACACTTTTCAACTATGTTGGAAAGTGTTAAAAAGTGTATCTACGTATCCATTGTTTAATGGAGTTCCATTACCTGCAGCATGTTCTGTTAAGCTGTCTACATGGCAGACCAGATGCTACTGCCAATAAGATTGAAATGTGTGCGCCGGTTGTCAGCCCATGTAGCTCGATAGGTAGCATTGGCAATTTAAGTCAAAAGGCCTTGGGGGTCAACTCCTGGTCTAGCCATTTTTTCCACTCAGTTGGAAAATTTCAGTTGATATTTAAGGTTTTAGTTTTACAAATTCCCTATGAAAAATTAAAATCTGTCCCAAATTAAACACTACTATGACGTTCAAAGAAATTTATTTTTTTATTTTCCTGTCTTAATAATACAAAACTTTAACAAAAGAAAAATTCACAAAACACATACATTTATTTATAAAAATCAGTATAGAAATAAACACAATTGAAAATTAGAATATTCTGGATTAAAAAAAATAATAAAATAAAAAATAAATTTAATCAGTAATGGCAAAGTTAGACAACAACAACAAACAATATATATATTAAAATAATTATTCTTCATATATATATATATATTATTCTTTGTTGCTGTTTTTATTGAATTCTAAAATTTCTACTTGGGTAAAATAACAAAGACTTCAACTTTGCATGATATTTTGTGAGAATAAAGAATTTCAGAAGTGAAAAAAAAACAATAGAAACAAAAGTCTGGCCATTCAAAAGAAAATAATCAATTGTTTGTGATGACAGTTGCAACAAGTCAGAAATACAAACAAATATTCTGTTAGCAAGCAATATTATAATTTTATAATTATGTCATAATAAATTTCAATCAAAATAACAAAGCAGAGGAAATGAATCACCTTATTTATTTTTCTCTTATTCTGAAACTTTCAGATATTTAGATATTCACAATAAATAATTACATTCTTGCTAAGCATATATTTAAACGAGGGGAGAAAAATTGGCAAACTATCATAATTTTATTCTTAAGTCTGTATAGTCTAACATGTAAAACAAACATGAGCTAAAAAATAATATAAAGAAGTAACACAAAAGAATCAAGATTACAATTAAACACCATATAAAAGTCATATAAATGAGAAACAAAAGAAAAAAAATTTCTACATATGCACACGTTTTTCCAGCATTTGTCAATCAGAATAGAGATTACAATTAAACACCATATAAAAGTCATATAAATGAGAAACAAAAGAGATAAAAAAAAATTCTACATATGGACACTTTTTACCAGCATTTGTCAATCTGAATCGAGATTATAATTAAACACCATATAAAAGTCATAAATGAGAAACAAAAGAGCTAAAAAAAATTTCTACATATGCACACATTTTTCCAGCATTTGTCAATCAATGTAAAAGTTAGGCTACATTTTCTCATAAAACATTTAAATATACAACTATCACCAACATTAACATCTATGTGCCATTAAAAAATAGGTGGCATTTCACGTATTTTTTTATGCATATTAAGATAGCTTATATTGGTTTCCAGTTTGTACAGTGCTTTTTACTTATGCAACTACTACCTTTTTCTCCTGTGTAAAAATCAGTATAGAAATAAACACAAATCATTGGAATATTCTTGAAAATTGGAATATTCTTGATTACAAAAAATAAAATAAAAAATAAATTTTATCAGTATATAGCAATTTAAAAACATATATGAACATTCTTGGGAAAAAAAGACTCAATAATTAATGAAATACTAACAGTAAGAGCAAACTTAAGAGCCAAAGAAAAAATACTAAATTCTGTAGCATAGTGGGACATATCCCCAGAGGTCTCAGAACCAAATCTTAAATATACAGAAGCTTCTCTTTAACAAAGAAACTCTCTTACACTCTCTATTTTGCAGTTACAATTAAAAACAAAAAGAAGCTGGTTATTTTGAAATTCTAGAATTTATTTAGAAAAAAAAATGACACAAATTTAATGCAATAATGTAAATTGGTGGGATGGGGGAAGGGAGAAATTTTGTTTATAAAAGTGGTAACAATAGTGGTATCAATGACAAAGTAATACTGCTATAGCTTGAAATGAGAAATTTATATAAAAAAATTGCTATATTAAATCACCATTAAATTTAACAAGCTTAACCAAGCATAAAAATGAAACTATTTTTTTTTTTTCTGGGAGAATTGGAAAGAAAACTTAATTTTTTTCTTTGGGAGAATGGAGAATTCAGTCTTACCAAAGTAAATTCTTGATGAAGTAATGAAGTCCAGAGTTGCCAACTTCATTTAATAAAAAAAAAATATGGCCCTTGTAATTTCAAGGGAAAGAAAAAGAGATTTTAAACAATTTTAAGAATAAAAGAAATGTGGTTTTATCACCTATTTTTAATTTAAAGTGGACTAATGGCACAATTAACAGCTTAATTGTAACCACAGCAAATATTTGTAATTTTTTTTTTTCAGTTTTAGAAGAAGTTGCAGATTTTGATTTAAAAAAAAAAAAAAAAAAAAATAGGGTATTTCTGCTTTGTGGTTCGAAAAATTATTTTTAGAAGTGCAGATCAGAAGTGCAAATTTTACTTGCAGCTGATTATTTTTTGAATGTTCAAAACATAGGAATCATATAGGTTCAACATAGGAATCATTGAAGAAATTAACAATCATTTATATATAGCTAATACACTTCTTGGTTACACAATAGTAAGAAAAATAAATTTTGAAAATAATTAAACAATTAACATGCTCATTTTGTATCGGTTGAAGCAGAAAATTTTGATTTGCAGCATTTTTGGAATTTACAATCTTTGGGTATTTGCAATAGTAAAAGTAAACAAACTATTTTCACAAAAGCATTTAGATGTGACTGATTTCTGTAATAATTTAAATTTTGTTAACAGAAGATAAGAATAAAAATAACAGAACTAAAGCTGGAAATTGTTTACAAAAACAGTTTTATTGGAAAAAAAAATGCATTTGATAAAGATCAGATCTGCAACTTAAATTCTGTATAAAATATTGATACATTCTCCTAAGGAACTTGTGTAAAACAAATTAGAAAAATTGATAAAAATAATTTCTTATTGAAATAAAATTCATCTAGGGCTTATTTTGACAACCGTACAACAATTTTTGAGATAGGATTTCTTTTTAACAAATTTTCCATTGATAAAAAAACATTTGAATAAGGAGAAAAAAAAAATACAAAACTCTTCATGTTATACATTTTTAATAGTTATTAAATCGAAAATTAGAACTAGAAAATATGGTTTTCTTTTAGCAATACAAATTTTAATGAGAAAAAATTAGCATCAGATCCAGGGAATTCAACAATGAATTTTACTACTCATTTTCACATTACAATAAAAATTTAAAAAGAAAACTTTCTTCACTTATAAAACAATACATTCAAACAGTTACACAATTTTATTAAATTTTTGAGTTTAAGATTTTAATGAAGTAAATATAACATAGATGCCAACATTAATGTTACAGCCAGAGAAAAACTTAACACAGCAAGTCATGACATGTATAGCTGCCAACATACTGATATTCTCAGTATCACCGTATAAATTTGATCCAATTAAAAACAAACATGATTTGAACCAGAAATTTTATTTAATATATAAAATTAAATTGGAATAACAAACAAACAAACAAAAACAAGATATACTTTACGAATTAATTTTTCTAGTTCAAAATATGTTTACTTAACTTCAGTAAAATTGATATAGGCATATGGAAAATATCAGTATGTTGATGGCTACAAAAATGCAATGGATTGTTGAAAAGTTTAAATTTTTTAAAAGTAACAAAAATTTATTAGAAATATGATAGGAGCAGGAGTCCTTCTGACAATTGTGAATGCCTCTACTCAATCTGTGGAGAATTGGCTGTGTGACTGAAAAGAACAAATTTCTATTTTTTTTTTCCGAAAGAAGTGTTTATAGACTTTTAAATCAAATGCAAAATGAAAGATATTGATACTGAAGTGTAAAATCAGGACACCTGATAGGAAAAAACAGGAGTCTCCTGTGATAAAGGGGAGAGTTGGTAGCTCTGTGAAGTACACTTACAAAAAAATTTTCACATCCAGCATTGCCAATCATACAGGAGAATGAAATTATCGGACTTTATTGTAAGAAAATTCTTGGTGGAGCAGTGCATACTGGGTAAAATAAATATTGTAGCGCTCAATACTATTAAAATTTTCAAAATACAGATGACATTGATTAAAAACTCTTTTCTGAATTTATCCAAAAACTTGCTCTCAGGACTACAATAGAAATTACTTTAATAACTTATGATCATTAATGAAGTTATCTTCAAATTGTAAAAACTTGCTATACAGTATGTGTACCGAGCCACCTTTATCTTCAAAAATCTGCATCAAAAAATCACTATTCAGATAAACTTTATTTTTAATAAGAGGCAAACATGAAGAGGAAGCAGAAATTTCAGTGGGGAGATGAAGGTTTCAAATGATTATTTATTGTTACCTAAAAGTAAGGAATACAGCTTAAAAAACTTCAAATGTATATTAATGAGTTTTAAATTTTTTTTAACTGTGTGCTGGTAGGGGAGAAAAACTTATTTCAGAAGGAGGTTAATTTAGATGATTTTCTTTTAATGGAATCTGCACAAACATGGAAGATTCTCATCTCTGGTGGCCTGAAGAGCACACTAATTTGCAACGAAATTTTATCAAATTTCCTGACTTTCTTAAATTTTGGATAAAGCAATAAATTCTCTTGACTTTTCCCCTAACTTATTTATTCAATTTTTCAATTCCCTTTCTGTTCTAGGTTCTCCAGATAGTGTATCAACCCTGACAAACACAAATTCTATAGATGAAAAAAATAAGATAAAGGTAGAAAATGGAATTTTATGCAGACATGAACATAACATGCAAGTTTTAAATGAGACACTTATTTAGTCTACTGCCAAACTATTTAGGCATACACAAAAGAAAATCTACATGCCATTACATCATGCCATGCTTCTTTGAATGGATAGGGAGATAACACTTAACATGCAAAATGAAAACTGAAAACACATGTAAATTTAAAAAAAGTATTTAATAACAGTAAAATTTTAAAATTCACTGATATAATTAATAAAATAAGGGATTGCTTAGAAACATTACAGTTTCATTCAAAATAAAGCACAGTTAAAAGCTCTAAAACCACACCAATTTATTAACAGTTCCCCTTCGGAAGTTCCATTCTTCAGCCTGCAGTTGACGTGCATATGCTGCATCATCCATCTCCTACAATTAGAATGTAAAGAAATTCAGAAAAAGCCATGATAATTTATATCATGCATCAATATTTCTATTTAACTGTCTGACTATCAAGCCAGAGATAAATTTGTTTACCGAGCTTCACTTCAATACATGCATTATTAGATTATTACAATTTATATAATTTTACAAATTTAACATTATTTTAACACACAGAATAATGGTTAATAATCTCAAGCTTTATCTTCATGCATTGGGTTGTCAAATAAAACAATTTGTTTTTTCGTCGATGTGATTATAGTTCATCCCGTTTCCACCTTCCCTTTCTTGGCATCACTGTGCAACTGGAATGTGATTGAAAGGTATTGGAGGATTCATCACCATATCTCTTTAGCCAACTGTGACACTGATATCAACTCTGATGTAGCTTGCATAAAAACTATGTTGAAGTGAACTACAGTCATTGAATAAAACTTTGAATTTTATTGAACAAACTTGACTAGCATGTTAATTAAACATCTTTGAAAACAATTTATTAAAACTGTTAATAGAAAAACATAACATTATTTAAATTTACTGACTACTATCACGCCATAAAAACATGCCGTGGAGTTTACTGATGGCCAAACAAGTGCACACACAACTATATCTGCTTCGTGTTCTTTCCAAGTGACAAGTAAAGTTACAGTCCCAGTGGCAGAAACACAGCAACACGGCGACGTAGTCGCGGACAAAAAAAATCTCTTTTGGACAATTTTTCTCTGCACTAATGAAATTAATTTTTAAAAACTGCCTGCAACTTGGGAATTTCGGCAAAGGATCGCGGTAAAAATACTGAATTTCGTCAAAAGATCACGGTAAAAACATGCAAATTTCATCAAAAGATCGTGATAAAAACGCGAATTTCAGCAAAGGATCGTGGTAAAAACACACTAATTTCGACAAAGGATCACAGTAAAAACGCACGAATGTTGGCAAAGGATCGCGGTAAAAACGCACGAATGTTGGCAAAGGATCGCGGTAAAAATGCACGAATGTTGGCAAAGGATCGCGGTAAAAATGCACGAATGTCGCCAAAGGACCGCGGTAAAAATGCACGAATGTCGGCAAAGGACCGCGGTAAAAACGCACGAATGTCGGCAAAGGATCGCGGTAAAAACGCACGAATGTCGGCAAAGGATCGCGGTAAAAATGCATGAATGTCGGCAAAGGATCACGGTGAAAACGCATGAATTTCGGCAAAGGATTGGGGTAAAACACGTAATTTCGTCAAAGGATCGAGGTAAAAAAACAAGAATTTCGTCAAAAGATCACGGTAAAAACATGCAAATTTCATCAAAAGATCGTGATAAAAACGCGAATTTCAGCAAAGGATCGTGGTAAAAACACACTAATTTCGACAAAGGATCACAGTAAAAACGCACGAATGTTGGCAAAGGATCGCGGTAAAAACGCACGAATGTTGGCAAAGGATCGCGGTAAAAATGCACGAATGTCGCCAAAGGACCGCGGTAAAAATGCACGAATGTCGGCAAAGGATCGCGGTAAAAACGCATGAATGTCGCCAAAGGACCGCGGTAAAAACGCACGAATGTCGGCAAAGGATCGCGGTAAAAACGCACGAATGTCGGCAAAGGATCGCGGTAAAAATGCATGAATGTCGGCAAAGGATCACGGTGAAAACGCATGAATTTCGGCAAAGGATTGGGGTAAAACACGTAATTTCGTCAAAGGATCGAGGTAAAAAAACAAGAATTTCGTCAAAAGATCACGGTAAAAACACTATTTTCGCCAAGGATCGCGGTAAAACACGCAAATTCCCGCAAAGGATCGCAGTAAAAACAAGCGAATTCCCACAAAGAAGCGCGGTAAAAACACGAATTTCGGCAAAAGATTGCGGTTTTTTAAAAAAAAAGTGATTGTGATCAAACGATTTTGGGAAAAAATAATCATGTGTATCATCAAAATTTACTGCATAAAAAGATTGCTAAAATATTAAAACCTGGTTCCTTTTGCTAATGTCTAAAAATCATCGCAAAACGAGAAAAAATGCTAAAAATTGCATAAAAAATTCAAAAATAGATGGAGGAATTCTGGATTATTTTTACTAATGTAGAAAATTTGCTACAAAAAGAAAAAAAAAATTAAGAAAACTAGTCCAAAAGTGGGCTTTGAGGTACATAACTTCAGACCAGGGACGATTCTGATCTGAATTTTCCGAAAAATTAAGGCAATGATTTCCAAAAATTTTTAAAAAATATATCGGTCATAAATTTGGACATAAAATGTATCTGTATTTCGGCAAATGATCGTCGGAAAAAATCAATCTCATCATTCGTTCAAAGAAAAGTTGCCAATTTTGTCAAAAGATTGCAGGAAAAACATGACTTTCGTCAGAGAATCACAAAAATACGGCAAAATTCGTCAAAAATATTGCAAAAAACGACAAAATTCATCAAAAGATCACAAAAAAGGCAAATTTTGTCAAAAACATTGCAGAAAACAGCAAATTTCGTCAAAAGATTACGAAAAAATTGCAAATTTCGTCAAAAGATCGCCAAAAAAAAGGAGGGGGGGGCAATTTTGTCAAAAACATTGTGGAAAAAACAACAAATTTAGTCAAAAAATCGCAAACAAATGGCAAAATTTATCAAAAGATCGCAAAAAAATGCAAATTTTGTCAAAGGGACGCAAAAAAAATGGCGGGAGTGGATCATAGTTGCACAAATTATGATCATAGTTGCACAAATTGACTGAGGCGAATTTGATAAATAACATTTCCATTTGCGATTCACTGCTGAAACATCAAAAGAACCAGCCTTTATGAAGTGAATGATGACGGGTGATGAAAAATGGTTTATCTATGATAATGCAGTGCAGAAAAAATCAAGGGGTAAAAAACAAGCCGTTACAAACATCTTCATAGGCGGGACTATATGCCAAGATTATGCTCTCATGTGATGGGATTTCAAGGATGTGCTTTATTAAGAGTTGTTACTGAAAAGATAAGTGGCTGTCTGCAGCTTACTTATATCTCATCTAACACTAATTACACAAGCAGAGTCGCTGGTTTTTGCCGAGGAATGCAGTTGAAAGCATAACTGGAAATGCTCATATTAATATGCATCCCTAATGAATGGCAAAATGTAAAAGCTGAAAGTACAGTAATATTCAAAACTGGTGTTGGTGAAAGAAAATACAGATTACAGTAGAAGAAAAAAAATTTTTGATGCTCAATCTATGTTTATTGAAAAAATAATCACAAATCTTGAACAAGAAAAGTAAAGTTCATATTTCATGACATTTACTGAAGCATAAAACTATTAATTTAGATGAGAAGCAATTTGTAAAACAAGTTGTTTAAAAACATAAATAACTTAATTTGTACTAAGCTGTTCACGTTCACAATACATAACTTCATTATGAAAACTGATTTGAAAATAGTGCACTAGAAAAAACATAGCTTTTATTTTATGCAAATTTTTATCCAAGTTATCTTATAAAAATGATAAGACTATAAAAACTTTCCACGCTCACATGGTAAGAGAATCATTAGTGTTTCATGAGGGATTTGTTAAATGCTTTAACAAGAGCAAAGCAGACATGCCGTCTGCTAAAATAAATTATAGTACCAGACTATCAACACATGACGGGGAAACACCCACTGTTCTGGAATAGTCTACAGAAGTAGCAATATGATGTGTATTACGTAATGACGATGGCCGGTGAATCAAAAGACAACCACACCTAATGCCATATGTCACCGATAATGCATATCATGCCATTTGATCACGATAATTTGTCTGAGTAATGGGCCATCATTGACAGAAACATTTAGTAATATAACTAAATCTTGCTATTTCAAGAATGAAAATGTTTCAGCAGATTCAGGACCAAAAAATGCTCATACATTTGTAGATTGCTTTGTTTAACCCATATTTCCTTTTGAGCTAGTATAGAAGAAACACTTCATTCACCCAAATCATGTTCCAGCTACCCTAACAGAGCAGAATATTATAAAATTTTCCATGCAATTGTTATTTTTTCTAAATATTGCTAATATCAGCACAAATACAAGACTGGTTAAACTGCATGAGTTATAATATTACCTGCACACAATGTAGCTGAAAAGAAAAAGTCATTGGAGAACAGAAAATTTGTTTCTAAGATCTTAATTGAAATATTATAAAATGAAAGTCAAAGGACATATGCAGTGAGATCGCATATAAAATTTCATCAATTTAAATTATCATATTAAACATGCAAAAATTATGTGGATCTTTGTTTTTTGCTAAAATTCTCTTAAAAGTGGGGGGGGGGGGAGTACAAAAAATACAGTAATTAAGTTTTTATATCAGGTTGAATAATAATCTTGTTTTAGCATTTAAAAAATATTACAGCGAAAACATTACAATTTTGCCTTTTTACTGGTCAGTGAATATATTAATACTGTGACAGAAAATTGCATATATTTATATTTTACATCTCAAGATATTTCAAAAGGTAGCACATCTGCTAACATTTCTATTTGGTAAAACCTTATGTTTCCTGACATACTTCAACACTCATATGGCTGACTTATTTACATCACTAAATATATATATATATATATATATATATATATTTAATAAAAGGTATTTATGAAGGTATACATTAGTTATTGTTAAGTACAAAAGTATTAAATGATATTACAATATTAAATTTAATTTTATATGCTAGAGTCAAAGTTATAAAGAATGAACGCATTGAAAACTAAGATTGGAAATTTGGGTTAACCCAAACCTAACATGCAAGAATCAAAATTCAACCCAAAACCAAAGCAATTATAGAGTTAAAAATAAACCCGCAATAAAAACTATTAATACCAACCTGACTTGAAATGCAGATCAGTTCAGGTGCATATAAAATCAGGTTCCGGACCCTATGCAGGTTTCTAGATTGGAGCACAGCCTTAAGTTAAACTTTTATTATAGAATAAACTAAGACCATTATTCCATTCTTTTTTCCAGAGTTACTTTTAATCTATTATTTATAATTAGAATCTCAGAGGTAGCACAGGCACTACGTGAAATTTCAGTGCACACATTTTTCAAAATTTCAGACCACATTTACCGACATACTAACTAAAATAAAAGACCATTAAAAAATTTAAATTTAAGCTTGGGAAAGTGAAATATCAATAAATTTGTACAGACATAAATTAAAAACAATGTGCAGAGATTATTTCAAAGATTCAGTATAAAGCTGAATAAAAATTAATTACATTCTAATACTCAACCGTAGAGTCATATGCAAAGCAAAAAATTAGAGTATATCTAATGGTATTGCATACATAAAATTTTGCACTATACATTAGTAAATATTAAATACAAATAAATATAAGTACTTTTTCCCTTGACAGGCAACTAAATAACATAATTAGTTCAGTGAGGAATTTTATTATTTATTACCATGATGAAAAAGACACATATAAAAGATAAAAACAATATATGCAAGAAATATGGAGAGGTTTTATTTCCTTTTAGGTTTCAGATTTTAATAAAATAAATTTCACATAAATTCTGGCATTCATGTTGTGGATAGATGGAGAAAAATCGAACACAGTAAGTCTTATTTCAATTTTCATTATAGATCATTAATAATGAAGTTTTTTTTTATCCGAACAGAGTGAAAAACAAGACTTGAATTTTGAAATATTTTACATAGTCGAATGATTAAATCTGACTTTTTCACTCAAACTAATATCGAAATTCACAATCTTATCTTATTATTCATGGATCTTATTTTAAGAAGTTAGTTTTCATCGCAGATTTTTTTCTTCTTTGAACTTTTCTATTTAATGTCTGAATTTCTAGACTGATGAGACTTTAAATTTTCAGAACTAGATGCTTTAAGTTTTCAGAAATTTTAGTACAGAATTGTCCCTGGCTGATTCCATACATTTCTTCAGAGGTTGTATGTACATAGATGACAAAAATGAGCCTGAATTTATAAAGTATCCTAACTTTTAAACAGATAGCTGGAAAACTGGATTTTTGGAATAATGCAATACTTAATTCTTAAAAGTTATAATTTTTTTCTCCAGTCTCAAAATTGAAAATTTATTTTAAAAATGATTAAATTTAAATATGTTAAATATGTAACAGTATGTATGTTAAATATGTATGCAGTTAAATATGTAACAATACGCCTTTAACATTCATGCATTTTGATTATTTGTAAATATAAAATTGCAGAAAAACACAAATATAACAAATATTTGACTTGGAGATTCATGACTTTCTTTTTTTTTTTTTAACACTTTCCAACATCGTTGAAATGTGTTTATGAATTGGTTATTGGTTTGTCTGTGCTCTAACTTATTGATGTTTATAATAGCTTGTTTGGTATTGAAAATGAAATGTGTATCATTTATAGTTCATTTACAGGGATGCTCAAAATAATTCCGTTACATTATGGTCAATGGGAGGGGGAGAAATTGCTTATGGTGTATTGTAACAATGTTAGACTATTTCAAATATGTTAAAATTAATATATATCACTAAGGTGCACTACCAGATGCTTACTACAGAATAAAATGTACATAGCATTCATCATTCCTTTACAGGGACACACAAAATAATTCAATTGTAGTACTGTCCATCAATAATAATTGCTGGAAGTGTGTTTTCAGTTATGGAATGTGTTTTTGAATTTAACTGATGTTTTACATATTACTTAGAGTATATAAGTTTATAAAGATCCTATACAGGGCTATACAAAAGAGAGTACATTTCTGTTTATTGGAAGAATTTGCTGTAAGGGAATTTTCATCTGTGCTATGTGTTTCCTAACTGAAGAATACTATGTAGCGTATATACAAATCTATAGATCCTATACAGGACTGCACAATAGAATTTGGATGCTTTTCTGTCTATTGAGGGTAATACCCTGACATTGGGTTTTCAAATGTTCCATGCATTTTCCAAACTGTTTGCCTAGACATCATATTTCATCTTATTAAATGGGGAAATTTTTTATAGTATTCTGAATGTGTTGGAAAGTGTTTAATAAATGCTTGACACATAATTTTAAGGGGTTTATTTTCCTTCATTCTGTCTTACATTTCCAGAAATTAATGATTTTTTTCCCAGAGAATTTTCATATAGCAATTCATAAAATGGCAAGTATTGCAGTACAGCAATGAAGTAATGAACTCTGTTAAAAAGCTATTTTATGCAACACAGACATTAAAACGAGTAAGATAACTTCACCTTTATCCTATTTATTTAATGTGAACAGGTGCTGTTAGATATAAATTGTGGCTTAATTGAAAGATTAGGACAGGCTCACATGCACATTTTTGCAGTTAAGTTGCCTGCAACTTAATTGTATGCCTGGTAAAAAAATTCTGTGTCAACTTAAGAAAATATTAGAAAACAACGAGGTTTTAAATTCAAATATTACATCAAGGCCTTGCAACAAATTTTATTAAAAAATGTATAAATGTTTTTTAAAACAATAAAAACAGAAAATTCTGAATAAACATCCAATGAAAAATTATATGCATACATATATCTATCTGCAGTGGCAAAAATTCAGCGTGGCTTGGTGGGGTTTCACTAAAATTTGTGAAATCTCCTCCTTGAAATACATAAGGGCTGGAGACTCCTACCCACAGAAGTCACAAAAACTCGCAAATGTCAAATGAAGTTTTTGGTCATGAAAGTAAAAAGTTGCAGATTAATCAACAGATAATGAAAATGTGGCAAGTTTCAGCAAATGGCATGATGGATTACTGTTCAATCCTTTTCCATCCACAACATGAATACATAATTTTACAAAATAGATGGCAAGGAATACATGGCAAACATAATAATAGACGGCAACCAGTTTATAAAAGATTTTCTTAAGCATATAAGATTAAACTTACTGCTTTGCTGCTAACAGTGACATTGTTAGTAATGCTGGCAGCAGCATTGTTGTTAGCACTGGTATCATTGTTAGCAGTATTTGGTTTCTTTGATGGCACAAGAGCAGTAGCAGCAGCATTCTGCAAGAATTTTCATGAGTTAATGATATTAAAACAAATTTTTTTGTAAACACATAATTACTTTTAAAAAGTACTTAAATAGAAAATGTGTTAAATATACTGAATATATGTGATAGCTGGAATTTTTAATAGATGAAATTTTATTAGCAACATTTTAAATATTTCATTATGTTTTAAGTCCATGAAATTCTTGTTAATTATTTTCTTGATAATCTGTGCCAGGAAAATTATGATACATAATATAGTATTTAGGGAAAATTTTCTTTTCTTCAACCATATTTAGGCAATTACTTCTATAAAGAATCTTAATATAAATTTAAATATCAAGATTTTATTTTGTTATCTTAGTATCTCATTTATATATATATTTTTTCTTTCCTTTTAAATCATAAACATGATTTATATCTTTCTGTCCAGTGAAAGAGTAGATTTCATTAAAGAATTCACAAATAATGCAAATTCAGTTAGATTTCACCTTTGTTTAATGCAAATTCAGTTAGATTTCACCTTTGTTTACGATAATAGAAGTAAACTATTTAAAGCTAAATTACTAATATTCTTATACTAGCTAACCCGCCCGGCATTGCCCGGGCCCGAGATAATAATTTGTTCTACACGAATATGACTGAAATATGCAAGGCAATCGAAATCAAGTCGAATGAGGCAAACCCCGTCGTAATCAGGCTCATAGACCCTACAATAGGAAAGCACACCCTGGCGATCGAAAGTGCAACTAAAATATTTAAGTCTATATATATCAAGTCTAATGAGCCAAACCCCGTCGTAATCGGGGCCCATAGAACCAGATATACTTCTACAGTTCCACCTTCCACCGCCAGGGGGCGCAATCTGTTCTGGAAGAGGCCTTTTTAGAACACTCGACACAACCAAATTTCTTAGCAGAATTTAAATTTAACCACGGGTAAACATTGACAAAATAGCAGAACTTGAGAAAGTCGGTTACGTAAACGATCGGTTTCAAAAGGGTTAATGCAGATATTTTTTAAACCCAACGATGAGTTTTGAAGAAAATAAACGTTTTTATTGTCTGGAGTCTACTGTTTGTCCGTATTCGCACTTCCCGAGTCAATGCCGATTTTTAAACCTGGCCGAAAAACTAAAATCGCATGAGTGAGTTTCGGAAGATTTTTTTCGGAGGGTTAAAATTAAAATTTTTCAAAACGGATACCAGATTGTAAAAAGCAAAAGGATATAGATTAGGCACGGTATTTTTAGTTTTTCGTGTCTTGTTTATAAACACAGATTCGAATTTTTAAAGATAGGAGAAATAGTTAAAAAAGCGAAATTGACTTACGGTAAAAAACATTTTCGAAAGGGTTAACGTGAATTTTTTTTAAACTAAAGGTTTCTGCCTGAACCCGAGAGGAAGTAGATGTCTTTAGGTGTGTTTGTTTTTTGTTTGGTTATTTTATGGTTATTTTAGAGAGCAGATGGCAGATTTTATGTATCACAGAAAATCTGAATTCGCAAAGTGGGTCCTGCGCCCGAATTTTTTTCGAAGGGTTAATATTCGTATTTCTCAAAAACAAATACAGATATCGAAAAAAGAATAAATATAGATATTGTCTGGTATTTTTGCGATTTTGGCAATATTTAAAAATTTGCATCGGCGGTTCAGAGAAAGGTACGAACCTTTCTCTGAACCGCCGATGCAAATTTTTAAATATTGCCAAAATCACAAAAATCGCGAAACGGCATACAGAAAATATACTTTTTTGAAGGGTTTTTTTAAAACCAAAGGTGGCTTTGAAAAGGGCAGAGTCAGCTCTTTAATTTGGTGACCTTCATTTTTCTGTATCTCTTGTAGTCCGTTGGATGCAAGGCTCAGAAAACTGGAGAAAATAAAAAGCATGAATTCGATGCTTCTGGATTATTTTTTATAAAGGGTTAAATGTGAAATTTTTTCAAACCAACTGGATCGCTTGAGACATAAAAGTACATTCTTCGAGAATATGTACATTTTTTCCATATTTTTAGTCATTCGCCCATGGTGAATTTAGAAAAACTTTTTTAAAAAAAGGGGATGACTCGTGCTTTCGTTCTTCTATTCCCAAAGATACAGATATTGGTTTCTGAGCATGCCCAAGTGATTTCAGAAGAGTGATTTTTTATTTGTGATCTTTGATCAGTTTTTAATTAATAACTACTCTAATTTTCACAAAATTAAAATTCTGAGGCTCAGGTGTACCAGGAGAGGGTTTGGACTACTTAAATTTTCAGGCTTCTAGGTAGGCTAGATGTTCCTAGCCATCACCCAGACAGACAGACACACACAGAAACTTTCTTTTATTATTATAGATTCTAACTTTAGTTGTGGACACTACTCTGAAAGTAGAAAAAAGGTCATACTTTAGGAATGTTTGTGGGCTTCAATAATAACACAGCCTGTAAGGGTTTCTTGAAATACATTATGTTTAGAAAGTTCCATTTAAAAATCACTTTGTCCTTGGTATGAAACTATTAACTACCTTATTATTACTATCAAAGGAAAAGTAAAAATGCATGCTAATTTTTAATACCTCATTTGTAGAGAGAAAAATGGGAGAAAAGAATTTAAAAATAAATTATTTTATTAAAATCTAGTAATAGTTAAAATCTAAAATTGCAAAGTATTATGTGTTGCATAAATTTGTATATTCATAAATTTGAATATATATTTTTTTCATGATTTCTGTCCAATGAAAGAGTAGATTTCATTAAAGAATTCACAAATAATGCAAATTCAGTTAAATTTCACCTTTGTTTACAAAATTGCCAGACAACTATTTTATACAGTGACCCAATCCTCTATCCAGTCAAATGTATCATACATACCAATCATATATGAAGCCAGTCAAATCACAAATACTCATGTATCATGTGAACCTAGATTTTTAAAGTGAATTTTGAAAGGAATGAATCGCACACCTTTTTTTTTTTTTTTTTTTTTAACAAACTAAAAACACGAGATAAAACTTACCTTCTTTAAAAACCAAATTAAACAATTTGAAAATAGCAGGAATTTTTATTCCTGGAGACATATCAAATTTCGCTGCAGACAGCTAAGAAAGGCTGCAATGATGCATAAAAAAAGAGACCTTACCAGTTGTCCTGAGCCTTCATCTAAAAAGATAGAAGTCAGGTGAAGGTTCAAGTGCCCTTTTGTCTGATCTCAACAAGGCATATTATTTAGTAGACTATATGATTCCAATTTTTAAAAAAACTAATGTTTTAATGTTGTATAGGTGAAAACTGGTAGTAGCCAGTGGCCGGTACACTCAGTTTCATTAGTGGACACTTTTTTAAGTTAGTGGCCACGGCCACTATTATGTTTCAAACTTTCTTGACACCTAGATAAATTATAATCGTTGTATATAAACATATTTTTCTATAAGGAGTTTTATACCTATTGTATGAGTATATTTTGCATGATTAAACAATATCTCTTGAAAAAAATAATCCAACTGGTGAGCATGTGGCAGGAGTCGAAATATTGAAGATTCTGAAATGTCCTTGAAATCTGCTTGTATCCAGTGAGGAAAAAAAAGAAATAAATTACTTGAAATGCATATGGAATCAAAGCTGATGAATATTTTGCAGAATAAAACTATTTCTTAAAGAAATAATCCAACTAAAGAGCAAGCACATGAGAAAAAGCCGAAATATTGAAAATACAGCTAAGTCGTTGAAATCTGTTTGCATCTGGTAGGAAAAAGAATTAACCAGTTCTCTAATTAGATATAATCAATGTAGAAATGCACATTTCCTTATTTTTTTTACCACGATTCTTTGACTAAATTCGCATTTGTTTTTCCGAGATCCTTTGATAAAACTTACTTTTTAGTACCTCGATTCTTTGATGAAATTGATTTTTTTCTGTGACTGATTTACTAAATTGAATTTTTTTATGTGGCCATTTTTAAAATTCACAATGCTTTTGTGCGATCGATTGACAAAATTTGCGACATTCTTCTGCAACCAATTGACAAAATTAGCACTTTTTCTGCGATCTTTTGATGAAATTCGCAACATTTTTCCTATATTGTTTATTGACATTTGTTACATTTTTTGTGCAATCTTTTGACAAAATTACACGATTCACTCGTAGTTAATATCCATTAAGAGGATTTTATCTTGAAAAGTTTATTTTTAATCCCAGATTTTTTTTTAATTGCGTTTTTTTCTTCTTTTTTTTTTGTATAAATTTTTGGACTGGGGAGATTTTTTTTTTAATTTTGGAACCGACTGCTTCAAATTTTTGGAACAGAATCACCCCTGATATAAATTACAAAGACTAAACTCAAGCAATACCCACTAATTTTAATAATGTTAGATACCAAAAAGGAAGTTTTCAGATGATATGGAGGCAACTATTTTTCATTTACAAATCAATCATTCAAACAGCGGAGCTAAACAAAAATAAATGTTTAAAAAAAGCTAGGTGTCAAATTTGATGAACAGGAATAATTTTTTTTGTCGTCAAATGCAATAATTTAGTTGCATTTGACGACTGACCACTAATTTCAAACACTGTGCATACCTTAGATTTGAAATTCATGCTTCATGTTATAGATACAATAATACTTTATGATCTGTTACTAATTTTTGTGCAAAACCATACAATCATACTGTTCATTAGTATAACCGTACACTTAGAACAAAATCCATACATTGGCCAAACCGTATTAGTTGGAAGGTATGCCATTGTCATGTAGTATCCGATAGCTGTTGTTACTCAAATATGTTGTTCCATAAGGCAGTTGAAACATCAGAGATGTTGTTCCATACACAGTTGAGACATGGTGGGTTCTTCTATTGTTCCCTGCTGCAGTTGCCTGGTAGACCACAGGTGGCGTTCTGTTAGCACCTGATGGGGGTTGTGAAATAACGGAACAGCTGGAGAGACTATTTCCAAGATAGTTTGATACATATGTGTAACTGATGGATGTTTATTTTAAGAGATATCTTTGTATACTGGGACTTTGAATTGGTGACAATTTGCTGAGATTTTTAATGCACATATTTCCAAAAATATTAAGTAAATCAAGCAAGTAATAAGAGATAATATTTTTGAACAGACTTTCTGAAAATTAACATTTATAAATGTTAATTAAAAAAAAACCTCTTACTTTTAATTAAAATGGATGACTGATATAGGCCAAACCGGAAGTGAAGCGGCCCACTCAATTACATTATGACACACAGACTTGAAGTTTTATAATATTAATGAATTTAATGGAAGTAGGATTTGTAGCATGCAGGTTTTGAAATCAGAATAATAAAATTGTAATCATAATTGACTAGTTCAGTAATCACAATTATAAATCATAAAGATTATTCAGGGATGAGATTGACAAAAAAGCAAAAAAGCTGAAAACTGTGCGAACGACGTTTGAACAATAAGTTATGAATTTCAAGTGCAACAAATATTATAATTGCTATTAAAAAATATATTAAAAAAATATATATTATTTTTTTACATCAATTTAACTTTGAGTAAATTAAAAATAAATTATTTACTTACTCTAATAAAAAGTCTATTTTACCAAGATACAGCACATTAATAAAACCCTTCAATAGCATGAACATTTTTTTAATTGAAATTTTGAAAAATTGTAAAACATTTTTCTTGAAAGAGCAAATCAAGTATATGCTAATAATTGCAACCACCTTAAATGATAGAACAGAGTTCCCACACTTTTTAAAAATAAGCTTTTAAGGAATTAAAGATATTTTTAAGGACATTATCAGCGACACCAACTAGTCAGTGCCATGGTTATTCCAGATTCCAGGTCATTTTTACCAGTCAGCTGGAATCTAGTTTTTGGATTTTTTTTAATATTTTTAAATTTTAATTTGTTTCTGCATTCCATAGCGAATTTTCTACATTACTGAAAGAAATTTGGTTTCAATCTTTTAACCCAATGCAGTAAATTCTGACAAAATTTGCGTTTTTACGGCGATCTTTTAGCAAAATTTGTGTTTTTATGGCAATCTTTTGGCTAAATTCGCATTTTTACATCGATCTTTTGGCTAAATTCAAGTTTTTTTCAGCAAGTTTTTGGCTAAATTCGAGCTTTTACGGCGATCTTTTGGCTAAATTCACGCTTTTACGGCGATCTTTTGGCTAAATTCACGCTTTTACGGCGATCTTTTGGCTAAACTCACGTTTTTATGGCAATCTTTTGGCTAAACTCATGTTTTTACGGCGATCTTTTAGCTAAATTCACATTTTTATGACGATCTTTTGGCTAAATTCACATTTTTACGACAATCTTTTGGCTAAATTCACATTTTTACGACAATCTTTTGGCTAAATTCACATTTTTACGACAATCTTTTGGCTAAATTCACATTTTTTCAGCGACTTTTTGGCTAAATTCATGTTTTTTCCGCGATCCTTTGTCGAAAATTGCATTTTTTCAGCGATCCTTTGTCGAAAATTGCGTTTTTGCAGCGAACATTTGGCTAAATTCACATTTCTTTAGCAATCTTTTGGTGATTTTCACACAATTCTTTGAAGAAATTAGTCTTTTTTCAGCAATCCTTTAATGAAATTCGTGATCTTTTGCATTTTTCACACAATTTTTTTGGCAGAATTCGCATCTTTCAGCGATCCATTGACGAAATTTTAGGGGGGGGGGGGGGGGGGTCGCGATCTTTAGGCAAATTTCACTTTTTTTTTCGGAAAATCTGAAAATGACGAAAAAGCAGAAAATGGAAAATAACAAAAAAGCGGAAAACCGCGGATGAATCTCATGCCTGATTATTATAAATCAAATAAAATAATTATAAATCATAAAGATATCTATCAAACATAATCCTATATAATCATATACTATAATTTAAACATACGTAATAAAAAAAATGTAATAGCTAACTTGCATAAACAGAGACAGAATCAATCTGTTTTTAAAAATTGAAAATAATACCCATAATAATAAACTGTGACCATAACTGATTAGTCTTCAATAATCTTTGCTCTCTAAGTCAAATGCCATACATTCATTATCTATGTGCATGTTTAGAACTACACAAGAATGGCAACTGCATCTAAAAAAATTTCATTATTTTTGTAAATATTCATATGAATAGGACTGATTTTCATAGCATTGTAGTTATTGGCTTGAATTCATAGCAGTTTTATTTTTTTTTAGTAGTCAGCAGCTATGCAAATCTACTATATTGTACATTCTACAGCAGAGTTACTTTTACATAAACAAATTTTCTGGAATAAATAAATCTACCAAAAATATAATTATCTGCATCATCTGTTACATTTTTAAGTGCTAGATTCAACAGGTCATTTGGAAACGCAGAAACATTTCACGATATTATCTCTTATAGATAAAATATTTTTACTCAATTTAATTAAGTTTAGATACAGATAAACATGAAATAATTATTTTTAAAAATAATTTTTTGCTGAATATTTCTATTTTTGTGTTATTCACTCTGATTACATTTGATTGATAACATTGGCATAATTTTTTTAATTAATTGTATATTAAAAATAATCCATATTTAAATTGCAAATTTACAAAAGTTAAGCAATAATTGAAAAATGGTAGCATGTTTGTCACCCATTTCATTTCAAAATTGAAATGGATACATACTAGAACCCCAGCAAAAAGCATTTAATTTATTCAAGGTGCAATCAATTACTGATTAAACTTACATTTTTGTTGTTA
Source organism: Maratus michaelseni (assembly GCA_963931845.1). NCBI lineage: Eukaryota > Metazoa > Arthropoda > Arachnida > Araneae > Salticidae > Maratus > Maratus michaelseni. The sequence goes on from OZ007586.1 coordinate 282,094,867, forward strand.
ACATCAGCAGATTTTGGTTTCTTCAATGGTACACTAGCAGCAGCTGCTGAAATAGCAGCAACATCATCATCGGCAGCATTCTGCAAGAATTTCATTTGTTGTATTATCAATAAGAAACTAACAAAAATTAAGAACTTTTCAGGTATGAAAATAATGCATCAATGTTCATGTACCAATAGACTAATAATTAAGATACTTTAAAAATACAATAAAAGTTACTAACTACCAGAATTTGAATGGACACACAAAAAACATACAGTCGAGTCCATTTATATCGAGCCAGCATTTAACAAGATTCTGGATTTAGCAAGGAAAATGGAGTCTTTTGCTTGATATAATGTTTATAAATGTATTGAAGAATACTCAATTAGCCAGCAAATTTTTGTACTTTTATCGAATTTAATGAGGGAAATAATTATGGAAGCATGAACTAATTACAGAAATGATGATTTAAAAAGGAAAAAGAAAAAAGTTTCCCTAGAATTCCCCCATTCCTTTTGAAGAAAAAATAACCATTCTTTAAAGTTATCTAACAACACGTGCAACCATCAGAGGCAGGTATCGATTCTTGGAAGGGAGGTTGTATATATGAACTGGACGACAATCCTATTGTACCTTTTCCAAGAAGGATACAGGAGAGAATGAAAGAATCCTAACTGATAAGGAATGAAATTCCAACCCACTTGGTTGTTGTTGTTGTCGTGTCCATGGATATGCAAAAAGTCAATAAATAAAGGATCAGATATGGTCAAAGGTCCGGAGGACCACTGCCGCCAGCCCTGGTGCTTCAGGACTGTAAAGGATCTCTCGAAGTGGATCCATTAGTGGTAACCAGCCGAGTTTTAAGATATCTGCGGTAATGGATGGGCACTCGAAGATGTGTCTCGGTGTGAGCTGAGTTTCTGGGCAGTTCCTGCACATAATATAGGTTCTTGTCCCATCAGGAAGGATCTTCATTCCTTTATAGTGATTTGTTCTTAACCTAGCCAGTGTAGTTGCTACATTTCTAGGGCAATCAAAGTCAGTGATTAAAGGCTTCCTAGAGGGCTGATTAAAAAGTCTACATCTGGCCACTGCATTTGCATCTGCAAGTGTGATGGTGGAACTAGGTTGGTCAAAATTTCGTGCCTCTTTGGCTAAAGCATCCGCACACTCATTTCCCTCGATGTTTACATGTGCAGGTATCCATTGCAGCACACAAGATTTCCTCTTGCAACACAGCTGATCAAGTAAGTCATTTATAGAAGAGGTGATGTTTGTGTCTCCGTTTCCAATGGCCTCTAAGGCTGATTTAGAGTCTGAGAAAACAACCAGTCCTTCAGAAAGATCCATAGCATGAGAATTAGTCAGGTAATAAGTTAGGGCTTCTTTGATTGCCAAAAGTTTGCTGGTGAAGTTGGAGGCAATCAAACCTGTGTTAATTGCCTGTGGATAGTGCAACCCACTTGGTGCTTTACTGCAGTTAAAGATGGCAGATACAGTGGCAGTAGCGGCAGCATCAAGTGACTGACGTCATTTATTATGACTATCGGATTCAGAATTAAGTGTAAGAAAAACTTATTTTCTGCTTGTGACTTTTCTTGAGAACATGTTTTTTATTCTGCTGTTTAAACTGTCGAAGAAAAAAAAAATATATCCGTAAGAGGAAAAGTGGAAATATAGAGATAATTAGATAATATTAGATAATTAGATTTATCTAATATTATATAATATATAATTATTAGATATTAGATACTAGGTAAAAAAAAATTTTCAATATGTAAGCAGTATGGACTTTCTTCTTCAACTATGTCAACTCTTTTCAAAAACAACAAGGAGTCCTTAATGAAAGCATATGAAGCAAATGTGACAGATTGCAAACGGTTGAAGAATTGTGAAAAAGATGACTTGGATAAAGCTCTGTTGAAATGGTTAGTTCAGCAACGGAATTCTTGTTTGCTGATACCCATCATTAAAATCCAAGCTGGAAAATTTGTAGCTCAGCTAGGTTACACAGATTTTTCATGCTCTAATGTAGGGATGCACAACCTGTGGCCCGCGATGGGTTTATTTGTGGCCTGCGGATCAATTTTGCCAAACGGACGCGTAAAAATCGAGAATTTTGCCAATTGGGCACATAAAAATCACGAATTTCATCGATCGGGTGCATAAAAAACACAAATACCGCCAATCGGGTATGTAAAAACCGCAAATATCATCGATCAGGTGCGTAAAAACCGTGAATGTCGGCAATCAGGCATGAAAAAGAAAAAAAAAACGAGAATATCGCCAATCTAGAGCATAAAAATTGCAAATTTCGCCTATCATGCACATAAAAATCTCATATTTCGCCGATCGAGTGCATAAAAAAACGCAGATTCCATTGATCAGGCACTTAAAAATCGCGAATATCGATGATCGGGCACATAAAGATTGTGAATTTCGCCGATCTAGCGCATAAAAATTGCAAATTTATCAGATCGGACGCGGAAAATTCGACAATTTCGCCGATCGGGTGCAGAAAAATCACAAACTTCATCATTTTGTCGCACAAGAAAAAAAAAAAATCAAATTTCATTAATATGCTGACAGAGACCATAGTTGCCAAAATCGGAAATTCCGGAGTTGCGAATTTCGTCAATCACTCAAGAAAAAAAATCGTGATTTTGTCAATCACTGGAAAAAAAAAAAACAACTGCGAATATTGTTGGAAAAAAATTGCAAATTTTTTCCATCCTTGCCAACTGAATTGGGTTATGTTGACTGGGGAGGTGCTTGAGCATAGGGGGGGGGGGGGGGGGGGGGGATACCCCTCCTTTCAAAATTAGCATTTTTATGAACTTATAGGCCACCAATCCTTCTTGAAACAAAATTTTGTACACGCTACGAATGTTGGCTCTCGACAATCCAGACATTTTTGTGACTGGCCCTCCTCTTATAAAGATTGGGCACCCTTACTTGATATCCACATTTTATGACTGAATATGTTAAGAAGTAAATTTAGAATAATATATGTTTCTCCTTACCACCTTCATTTATGAACGTACAATTTTTTGATTATTAATACTTTTAATAAAGCTAAATTTACTCCTCCAAATAAAGTCAAGGAATATTTTCACTCCTTGAAAATAATCCTAGCTATATCTCTTTTATAAATACAAATGTAAACTGTTAATATATCCTTGCCAACAGAATTGAATATGTTGACTGGGAAGGAGGGAACCTAGGGGTCTAAAACTACCCTTCCGAAATAGTTTTTTAATCTGATAATCTTACTCACTCCACTCACTCACTCACTCACTCTCTCTCTCTCTCTCTCACACACACACACACACACACACACAAGCATTTAAAAAATTTAGGGAGGAATTTTAAGGATTAGACAATGAAATTTTAGGCCTCATTTACGTCCATTATCCCCGGTGATATTTCAATGCACTTGTGTTATAACACAAATAATTTAATTTAAGAAATAAAGCAAATAAATTTAGAAAATTCTTGATTAAAATTTTTTGTCATGTTCAAAATTTTAAAGTAAACATTAAAATATTCTAAAAATGTCTCAAATACAAAGCAAATAATAACAACAACAATAAAGTAAAGAAATTATGTTACCTTAATTTTTCTATATCTAAACACTTTATAAGATGTTTCTTTAATAAATCTTATATGATTTCTTGCAATCATGTTCAGTATTTTCACAAAAAACTTTTTTTAAATACTTGAACTTTGTATATTTGAATGAAAAACAAATTTATTTAAATTTGGCAGAGGCTAAATGTATTTCTTGCTAAAGGATCAGGGTCCATAAGCCGTGTTTTTGGCCCATGAAATAAGACTAAAATTTGATTTTGTTATACTGACTTAATTATTTCACTTATTAATATTAGAAGGTTTATCCTGTACGATTTCAACAATAGTTTTTGCATTTTGTTCAGATTTATATGACTTACACAAGCTCAAAGTTCGTATTATTCATAGTTTTTGATGAAAAATATGCAATTTCTCCTAATTTCACCTGAATTATTTATAGGAGCGGAATCGTGCAACACTTTCTTCTTTACATATATTATAAAATACGTCAAAATGTACAATACATGTAGAAATAAAAGTGTTGCAAAGCTGCGCTCATAGTGAAATATTAAAAAAATATATTAAAAATTGAGGTAAAATTAGGAGAAATTGCATATTTTTCATCAAAAACTGCGAATAATACGAACTTTGAGCTTGTGTAAGTTATATAAATCTGAACAAAATGCAAAAAAAAAATTGTTGAAATCGTACAGGATAAACTTTCTAATATTAAAAATTGAAATAATTAAGTCAGTATAACAAAATCGAATTTTAGTCTTATTTCATGGGCCAAAAACACTGCTTATGGACCCTGATCCTTTTTAACATTTCAAAGACATAGTTAAATGAAATACAAAGAATATTCAATTGTATAAAAAAAAAAAAAAAAAAATTTTAAGACAATGAAATATCCATAATATGCTGTATTGTACCATAGAAAATAAATGAAATGCAAAGAATATGCTGACAAATCCCCTCTTAGGATCAGCATTGCCATGAGGTAAAACAAATGCAGTTTTAATTAAACTAAGTTACAATACTTTATTTCTTTGCTGTTGTTTACCACTTACTTTTGAACAACCAATGAAAATGTCTAACAAGAATCAGCTTTGGCAATCATGATACAAAGTAAAACTAACTTTGTTTATCAGTAATTTGTAAACGAAAATAGTTATCTGAGCAAATTTTAAGGAAACAAGAAAAATTTTAGTAGAATTTTAGGGGGATAAGAAAATTTTAGGAATTACAGGGCGAATGCGATCCCTGCACACACACCTCCTCCTCAAAACAAAATTCTCTCTGTGCTACTGATGGTGGCCCTTGACAACCCAGTCATTTTTGTAAGTGGCCCTTCATTTAAAATGGTTGTACATCCCTACTCTAATGGATGGCTATATCGTTTCAAGCAATGTCACAGCACCTGTGCAAAAAAAAATTATCGACGAGGCCTCTAGTATGAACAGCAAGGGTGTGAAAAACTGGTTGGATTGCACATGGAAAGATTTAAGTGAAAATTATGCTGAAGATAACATCTACAATGCCAATGAGACCAGCATCTTTTAAAATCTAAAGATGAAATCTAAAGGTGAAAAATGTGTGGGCAGTAACTTGCTGAAAAATCACTTAACTGCGTTAATGTGTTGCAACATGTCAGGCAAAGACAAGAAAAAACTTTTCATTGTCAGTAAATCTGTAAATACAAGATGCTTTAAAGGGATAAAAAGCCTACCAGTGAAATACAAATCGAACAAAAAAGCATGGATGACTTTAGAATTATTTTTATCCTATTTGCACAGGTGGGATAAAGTGCTTCAACAACAGAAAAGAAAGATTGTACTCATCATTGATAATTGTTCTGCTCACCCGCAGGTCAGCAATTTAAAAACATAAAACTTGTTTTTTTACCGCTTAACTCAACCTCAGTGTTACAGCCTCTCAACGAGGTGTTATTTGCAGCTTCAAATGCTATTATAGAAAACAATTGATTCTCAAGATGTTGAAGAGAAATGAAAAAGATCGGGATCTTAAAATTGCATTTCTTGACGTTGTACACCTGATGACAGATGCTTGGAGAAGTATGACTCATCCCTGTATCCAAAACTGTTACAGGAAAGCTGGATAGATTGACAGAAATGACTGTGACATCGAAGATGAAGATGACTTGCCACTCGCAGTCTGGTTGCAACAAAATAACATTGAGCAGTTTAACGATGTTTTAAATAACGAAGAAAACATGCTTTTTTTTTTCTTTTTTGTATAAATATGTCAATAAAATGAACAACAAAAATATGTTAAGATAACCCAATTCATAAAACAAAGCATGATGTTAACATAAATATAAAACGAAGGGGATATTTTTATTATTGCATTAAAATGTAACTGTACTGATTCGACTTGTGCCATTCATTCATCATTCACATGCCAAAAATATAAAAGGAAGTAATACCAAAACAAAAAAAAATTCATTTTCCAGAAATTTTTTGCTTTTGAAACAACAATCAATCGGGATAAATAATCCAGTGAACAGTATGAAACTATAGAAAAGATAGTTTTAGAACATTCTTACATTTAACAGCTTCTTAAATTAGCGATTATTCGAAGTGTATTTAGCACAGTGCTGTTTAAATTTTTAAGTGCACCATCTGATTCTTTTAAATGCTTCATTCGCTTTTCCAAGAGCATCCGATTGCTAAACAGCCGTGAAATTTTTTTCAATCACCAGTTTCATTATCCAAGCCATGTGCAGACAATGTCTTAGAAAGAAAAATCAACTCTGACAGACTCATAATCATCGGTGATCAAAGTTGCCTTTACTCGCCATTTTTTATGGTGACAAATCGACAAAATTTATGAGTTTTTCCCGCAACTTGATTGTTGAAATTATTTATTTTTACCGCCACTGATCAACGATATTCTTTAAAGAATTGACAAAATCCATGAATATTTTTCGCAACCTTTTGATGAATTTTCTTTTTTACCTGTGATAAATTGATGAAATTTACAATTTTTTCTGCGACAAATTGACGAAAATTGTGAATTTCTTCTGCATATAAATGAGCAAAAAAAATCATGATCCCCCCCCCCCCCATTCACAATTTTAGTCTGCATCAGATACACGAAATTTGATTATTTTGGTGACTGATTGGCAAAATTCCCAATTTTTAAATGATCAGTAGAAGAGTCTGAGAAACTTAAAAATGGTTTCAAATCTATTTTTGAGCTACCAAATTTTTTTTGGCACCTATTAATTCAAAAATGCTGTTTTTTCAAAATTTTACAAAAAATAAATGCTTTGCAGAATTTGGTGTATAAATAAAAAAGTCATGGAAAAATCACATTCTAGATTGAGGAACCTCACTGCTCTTGAGGAAGCTAAAATCAAAGTTTGTTAGAGAATTTATTTTCTTTTTTTGGTGATGCAAATAATCTTATTTTATGCTTTATTATCATACTATATTTGATCTTACATTTCCGGAACTAGTTGGCATCTATGTACAACTGGAGAGTTACAAGGTTTTTTTCTTGTTTTTCCCAGCTTTTCTGTATAGTGGTATTTTTAAAATATTGGTTTTTCATAAAAAGTTTAGTTTATATCTCTTAAATAGCATTTTAATATTTATATTTCTTTACTACACAAGATATAATTTTTATAACATAAATTTTTCATTACATTAAATTTCATCTTTTCATTACATTCATTAAAACATTCAGATTTCTTTCTAATAGTTTTTGAACTTTCAGAAAAATTACATGCTTGTTTACATTTCTAGCATATGGTTGGTTCGTGGTGAAGTTAACTTTAGTTACTTTTAAGTTTTGATTAATGTCTATGATGCCAATAGTGACAAAGTGATGTCATGTTTTCTGGTGGGTGTGTCTTCCTGGAATTGAAACTGGTGTTTTACTAATTGGCAACATTATAATGCTAATTTTCTACAGCTGGTTGTGTATATATTTGGAGGTGTTTTCACTAAGCTTTCAGATCAATATGTGACCCTCAAAAGTGGCAGCTTGTTTGTAAGGAGTGTTATATGGTGATAGTTCTACCTGTTTTAAGCTTCAGTTTAGTTTGTTATATGTGTAATTTAAATAAAGTATGTTTTGGACTGTGTAAAGATATGGAGCAATGCAGTTGAATTTTTATGCTGAAGTTAACTTATAGTTATGTCTACTCATGTTATTACTTCAAGTTAATCTTTTACTAATGGGTCATTTCCATATCAAATCAACCAAAAATTTTCAATATTCAACCTGACCATTTCAGATTTTAATGAAACCTTCACAAATCATTCTCCTTGATGATACAAATGAGAATATACTTTTATAATTTTTTTTATCTCAGTAAATTTTCATACAACTAATTTTTTTAATTTCGAAAAATCATTTTTTGGCTTGTATAAATGTTTTCAATTTTGAATTTCTCAAGTTTTATCAGGCGTAGAGAGTTGTTTGAGCTCTCATTTTAAAGAGAATTTCACAAGGTTTAATTTGATATACAAGTTGACTATGCTTGGTTAAAAAAAGATTAATTTATTTTAATTTAAAATTTGTAAATTTAAAATAGTGTTTTTTAAAAATTTTGAAAAAAATGTGTTTTTTGTAATATTATAAACTTTAAATTCTGAATGTTTTAGAGTGGGATCTCAATGTGATCAGCAGTTTAAAAAAAAATGATTAAAATTAATAAGGCAATATCTATTTTTAGCACAATCATAAAAAAAGTTGGCAAGGTGCCAACTTTACATAACAGTCGCAACTAGTGTTTAACATTAGTTTTTTAACATAACTGTTGATCCCATTGAGATCACACTCTAAAACTTTTAATTTAAAGTTTATAATATTACATTTTTTTTCAAAATTTTTAAAAAACACTATTTTAAAATTTTTAAATTAAATTAACTTTTTTTAAACCAAGAATAGTCAACTTGCATATCAAATTAAACCTTGTGAAATTCTCTTTAAAATGACGGGTCAAACAATTCTACGCCTGATATAACTTGAGAAATTCAAAATTGAAAACATTTATACAAGCCAACAAATGATGATTTTTCGAAATTTAAAAAATTAATTGTATGAAAAATTACTGAGATAAAAAATAATAAAAGTATATTCTCATTTATATCATCAGGGAGAATGATTCTTGCAAGTTTCATCAAAATCTGAAATGGTCAGGTTGCGTCACTGGTTGATTTGACATGGAATGACAATCTTGTGATATATTCAAGATGAATAAACTTTTTTGTTATTTAGATGATGGTCAAGTTGTTTTTCAATTTACATAATAGTGATAATACCTTTTAAATTATCTGATCCTACAGCAACCAAACCGAAGCCAACAAAAATATTATGTCTACCCAAACAGTGGTGTTTAAAAATATTTTTTGTCCCATCCAAGCAGTTCAACACCCCTTCATTTATAAATGTTGGTACGGAGACTCCCCTCCTAGGAAAAATTGAATTTCAAGCCCTGAATTCATATAACTTTTATTTAAAACCAACACAATTCTGCGATAAAATTTTATGATAATAGGGAGAGAAGTGAAGTCTTGAAAAAAAAAATCTCCCAAGCATATATCCTGAGATTCACCACTCTACAAAGTTTCCTTTCAAATGCCTTGATCCTTGATAGATTCTGAGATATGGTTTTACCTCCTGTGGAAGTACATGGCAAATGAATTTTAAAAATCTTTGACAGTAGGTCAGTATAAAAAAATGTTTTAAATTTTCTTCATTTTAATCAGGCTTTAGGGTATTTAAAAGCTATTTTAAATTACCCTTGTGTTAAATTCCATAGTTCTATAATCCAGTTTTCTTCACCTAATCATGCTCACACTCATAAATTAAAGTTATGATGAAAAATAAAGAATGTGAAGAACTGGGTAAAGGTACACATTTTAATTAAGCTTTCTATACTTCTGAAATCAAATGAGCTTTTCTACATAAACACTGTGAAATCTAGAGTACTTTGCATGTTTAGTACAGTCGAACCTGGTTAAGACACATTTCAAGGAGCTGACTGGAGAAAAGTCACGTATTAAGAGGCTACTTCACTCAGACGAAAATACCCGCTCACTAATGTTAATCCTATGGAGGAAATATTTTAAGATATCTTGTTTGCATTTCAATATTTTTAAATGATTTTTTTTGCACTGGATAGCTGAGGTCAATCTCTATGCACACTCCTTTGTACTTTTTCGATTTTGATTACAAGTTTTTTTTTATTAAGATACTTTCACTTTCGGAACCGGTTTTGAAAGTAAAAGTATCCTCAATAAAAAAAAAAAAACTGCAACAAAAATCTAATACAAAGGAGCGTGCATAGAGATAAACCTCAGCTGTCCAATGCAACAAAAAATCATTTAAAAATATTGAAGTGCGAACGAGATATCTTAAAATATTTCCTCCATAGGATTAACATTAGCAAGCGGGTGTTTTCGTCCAAATGAAGTAGACTCTTAAACGTATGATTTGTATCTGTGACAGGAACTGAGCTTATTTACATATCCAATTCTCTAAATGAACTTTAGAGCTTTCATTTATATGTTTACGGCTGAAAATTGTGTCTTTTATGCATATTTAGATTACAGTTTAACTGCATTCAGCTTATTCTCTGATTTTATAGGACTGATTGGAATAATAACTAAAAATAAATATAGATTCAAATATGGCTTTATTTCCTATTTATATGTTGCAACCAAAAATAATAAAAAAAAAAATTTCCTGCTAGCCTAAATTTTTAATATAAAACAAAAATACTAAATCTTTGCAGCACAACCCATTTATTAAAATCATATTTCATATTTAGTATTTATGATGAGTACTCTTATTATTTTTTGTGTAAAAAATATTAACATTGCAAACTGTAAATTAAACATAGAAACAGAAAATAAATATACAATCGCAGTCACATTTGCTTAATCTTAGTGAATTTCACTCTTTTTTGCTATAACATGCATTATAAACATAGTGGTGATATAACATATTTCAAAACCTCACTAACAATAAATATAATATCTAATGATAATTTTTTTAACTCAAAGTTGTTAATTTTTAGTTGGTTTTTTAATTCAAATATCTACCACTATTTCTGATCAGTAATAGTTGCCTTAATTAATGTCATAAAATAAGACTAATATTACTGATTATTTGAAAAAAAAATCCTTTAAATTGGCAACACTGGAGAAGACAGAAGGAATTTTGCATCTTGGTCTATCAATTCACCTCTTGCGACATTTTTTGTCTCAAGGAGCCGAAACGGTGTCACGTATTAAGCGGGATAGCATAAAAACTGTTCGCATATTAAATGTGATATTTTTACATTAGTCTAAGAGCGATCTTCAAGGAACTCGAAAAAATCTGTGTATTAAGCAAGATCGTGTATTAGTGTCTTAAAACGGGTCCGACTGTATGTGACAGGACTACTTTAATCAGTACTTTAAAGAAGTCTGTTTGGGAATAAAGAAGAAAACACAGCTTTAAAAATGAAATCTGGATCAGAAAGAATAGTTTAAAAAAGATTAGACAGAAAATCAAGTAAAAATATTATATACCATCATTGACTGAGAAGTCATCCTTTTTTTGGGTGGAGCAGCAATATTTTTCATAGGTCTTTTGGCTGCAATAGCATTAGGAGCAATATTAGCTGGGAACTGTTTTGAAGTAGATGGAACAGCTGCAGGGTCTTTTGAAGTAGAAGCAAGAGCTACAGTCTGATTTGGAGTAATAGCAACATTAGAGATATTCTTTGCAGGGGTACATCTTGCAGGAACCTATAAAAGGTCATTCAATGAAATACACATGTTTTAAAATAATATGTAAATAACATTTCAAGCATTTTTTTTTTCTAAAATCACATAAGCCAGAACATTTTTAAATACACAGATGTTATTTATTATAAAGGTAGTCTTAAGAAAAATACAGTAGTCACAAAAAAATCAACTTGTCTGCTGTATTGATTTCATTTATGAAAAACTATCGCTTTTTAAGAAGCTATTTTAAAAGATGTTTTTAAGACAGTTTGAAGTGAAATTAAACCAATTCTATGTAATTTTAAATTTATAAACTGAATTATTATTTTTAATTTTGGACTAGATATACTAGGCAGCCCAGTTTAAACAGACCCAATGTACTGTACAGCATACATGAAAACTGTTTTTAATTAAAACCTCTAGTTGGTATTTTATATTTAGTATATAGTCCTTTATCTTGTTTATTTTTTTTTTAGTTTGCAGAACTCGAGGTAATGCAAAAATTGGAAATATCTGCTATTTTTGGAGTTTACAGAACCCAAAATATCATTGTAATAGAAACCTTTTTCCTTTTTTTTTTCTTATTTTCCCTCAGATTCTTCGGGTCTGTGGGACCAGGAGTAACGCCGAAATTGTAAATTTTCTCTTCCTTTTTATTCGGGTTCTTGAGACCCCGAATGATGCGTAAATTGTAACATTTTCGCCTGCTATTTTTTGGCTCTGCAGGAATGGATATAAAACCAAAATTAAACATCCTTTCACCCATATTTTGGTGTAATATATATTTGATATTGCCCCATATTTGGCATAAAATATGTTGGTTATTGCCTTAAAATGACATACCAACATAAATGCTGTTTGGATTCAATTGATAGATCTTTGCGTGTGTTGTTCAAAGTAAATGTTGAAGATTTATTAAATTTCAACTGTTTTTTTCTATCTAAATAGCTTCAAATTTAACTTTTCAATTGCAACTTACATGCATATAAATATTTTACATACACTTTTGACAGAATTAAATTTTACCATATATAAAATTTGATGCATATTGTGTTTTTGTGGGATTTTACATAGAGTATCTGGGAAGAGGAGGGGTTCACATGTTCAAAATATTTTCAATCTTGACCATAGTGCAGGGGCAAAGTTCCACACGCATTTTATAAGAGTATTTTTGCCTTATTTAAAAAAAAAAAAAATCTGCATTTAAAAAAGGTGAAACTTTTTATACTAATATACCAATACTGTTGGAAGTTTGCCGCTTTAGTAATAATATGCTTCAAGGTTAAACAGGAATGTGCCAGTAGGTTGCAGTGTTGCCTTTTTTTTTCTTTTTTTTTTTAAATTCCAATTGCTTGATTGCTCTCACTTTTTTTTAAATAGTAATATTTCCTTTATTTAATGGCAAATTTAATAAAGTGACTATTACTTTTTCAAAACAAATGACAGCAATGAAGTAATCTGAATAATAGGAATCAACAGGCAATACTAGTACTTTAGCTATCCCGGAGTCAGAGTCTGAGTATGTTACTTTAAAATTTCAAGAGTCAGAGTCGATCATTTTTGCCACCGACTCTGCAGCCCTGATAAAAACAAAAATAAATTAAAACACCTAAAATTCCTTATAATAAAACACCTACTATTCCAGTAATGAACACCCCACGAAAAGGTAATAGATAATTGTTTTCAAAACCAAAATTTAGTGAAATAAAATAAGTCATTTTCAAATAAATTTAACAATCAGGGTATCAATAATTAATAAAATATTATTGAGAGTAATTTTTTATTGTTATCACAAGATCAATATTTTAATTATTTTATAGGGTAAATGTGCCAGTAATGGACACCCTTAAAAAATTTCCTTAAAAATTATTAATAGAAGATATAAATTAAGAATTAATTATAAATATATAGAGAATATAAATTAGTTTATGTATAACCAGATCTTAGCTTGTTTAGTAAAATTTTCACTGAAAGACATTTTTGCTTCCTGACTTATTTGATTAAGATTGTCAACAATAACACAGGTTATAAAACATGCAAGTGAGAGTTATGAAAAAATAAATAAAAGTTGAATTTTTATTGATTATTTATTTATAAACCAAAAACTTAGGAGGGTATCCATTACTGGCACATTTTACCTATATTTTAAAAGACATTTTAAATTGATTTATAATGAACAGAAATTTTCAGGGTACAAGTAATTACTTGACCTGTGTAACAGTATTTGAATTTTTACTCTTAAATGTCTTAAAATACATGCTTTAATTTAAAATAATTGTTAGAAATTTCTTAACTTTGAATATTGTGTTGAGGGGGGAGGGGGGGGAGCAGAAGCATTATATCTAGTTGAAAACTATTAGTTACATTATCTCATTAAATATCTCAAAAAGTATCTAAATAAAATTAATTTTTTATATGTCCTGTTATTACATGAAAAAACGAAACTCCTTTACTTTTCGATCTTTGTATATGGGAGAGTGGGGCATCTTGGCAAAGTTTTTGATTCAGCAAGTCAATACAACATATTAATTAAACACACATTTCTGCTCTTTTCCAAAGAGCATATATAATTATGTGTGACTTATGTGCACTGATACATAATTTTTTTTCAAAGTGTACTGCAAATTTGAACTTCAATTTTCTGAAATATCTTAGTCTTACATAAATTTTAAATAAAAAATATTTATATATATTTTTTTTTAAATATTTATGGTAAATTATTTTATATTTCATTCTAATATAAAACAAATTAATAAATTATCAATCATTTAAATACCCCCCCCCCAAAAAAAAATAAATAAATAAATAAATAAATAAATAAAATAAAATAAATAAAAATAAAACAAAAATAAATAAAAGTTTAAAAATTTAATTTAAAAAAAACACCAGTTTACAAAGTTTAAAATCTTGAAAACTTTTTCTGCTGCTCTTTTTATTACTTTATTATAACAATAAAAAAACCGTAATCTTAATTTCCCCAACTATCCAAAAATTTTGTGATCACCCACCACCACCTTCCCTTTCACACAGAATATATATATATATATATATATATATACGCTTCATTATTTTGTAGCACCTACAAATAAACAATAATAAAATTCCCTCCACCCCCTTAGAAAAAAAATGAGAGAATTTTTATAACCATAAAAGAGGAAGGGGGAGGGGGGGGGGGGGAGATAACAAATTTTCCTCACTTTTTCAACTTTATATTACACATCATATATGTAGCAAAGAAAAAAAACATGTATATGTGAAAAAAAACGAAATTGTTGAGTAAAATGATTCAAAACTACAAAAATTTTGTGTGCGGCACTGCATTTTTTATTCTTTTATTTTTTTTTTAAGTCGTGGTATTTAAGTGTTAAAAATGTGCATTGTAGTACAGATTATTGAAAAATACTAGAGATAAAACGTTGGCGATATCAGCAATAGCGCGTAAATTACATGAAAAATTGGAGTTGGGACGCAAAAAAATAGTTCTTACGCGTCCCATGGGACGCGTAAATTCTTCGAAGAATTCGAAATCCGTCCAAGGATCGCGAAAAAATGGCACATTTCGTCAAAGGATCGCCAAAAAAACAGCAAATTTTGTCTAAGAATTGCCAAAAAACCAGCAATTTTCGTCCAAGGATCTCGAAAAAACGACAAATTTCGTCGAAAGATCGCCTAAAAACTGCAAATTTCGTCGAAGGACCATGAAAAAACAGTAAATTTTGTGGAAGAATCCCATAAAGAAGATAAATTTTGTCAAAGGGTCGCAGAAAATGACGAATTTCGTCGAAGGATCTCGAAAAAACGGCAAATTTCGTCAAAGAATCTCGAAAAAACAGCAAATTTTGTCTAAGAATTGCCAAAAAACCAGCAATTTTCGTCCAAGGATCTCGAAAAAACGACAAATTTCGTCGAAAGATCGCCTAAAAACTGCAAATTTCGTCGAAGGACCACGAAAAAACAGTAAATTTTGTGGAAGAATCCCATAAAGAAGATAAATTTTGTCAAAGGGTCGCAGAAAAATGACGAATTTCGTCGAAGGATCTCGAAAAAACGGCAAATTTCGTCAAAGAATCTCGAAAAAACAGCAAATTTCGTCAAAGAATCTCAAAAAAAGGCAAATTTCATCGAAGAATCTCGAAAAATCCGCGAATTTCGTCGAAGGATCTCTGTAAAAATGCGAATATCGTCCAAAGGCCAAGGAAAAAATGCGAAATTCACTCAGCCTGAAATTGACTCAAATCAAAGGTTGGTTAATCTGACCTACAACAACAAAAATAGTGCTGAGAGATCCCCCCACCCTTTTTTCTGCTGTAACGTAACCTTTCAGAAAATTTGTTGTGAATTTCAGAAAATATATTTTTTTTTATATTCAGAATCACTCCTGAAACTCCTTTCCAAAGAAAATGTTTGATTCTAACACTGATCTATGCTGACAAATAATCCAAATGGAACTTTAATCAAAGCATCTATTCATTCAACAAAAAGTGCCCCTTTACTCAGCAAAAGTATTCTTTTATCCAACAAAAATGTCCTTTTCAATAAATCCCCCCTCCCCCTTTTAAAAGAAATGCAAATATTAGTGACACTTGTTATCTTCTACACTCAAATAATCATTATTTTATAATTAAGCATTTACATTAAAAAAAAGGCAAAGAAAATTTCTCTTAATAGCTTAAAAAAGAAATAACTTATTTGATTGGGAAATACTGGTTTTAATTATTCATTATTTAATTATTATCAAAACAATAACTATTGCATTTCTCTTTTCCAGATAAACAAATTCACTTGTTCCTTTAAAATATGAATTTGAATTACAGTAAAATCCCGTTACAACGAATTCCATTACAACGAAAAATCCCGTTATAACGAAATGCAAGCGAGTCCCGTTTTGAAATGTATTCAAATAATGTTAACATAATCTCAGTATAACGAAATATTCAATTTTTTATAATCTCGTTAGAACGAAATAATATGACACGGCAAATACTTTCAGTTGTACATTTTTATCGCTTGACAATTTTTGTTTTCGATGCCTAGTCTTAGGGACAATCAAGCTTATCTCTAAAGCAATCTCTTTTCTCCGAGCTTTGTTGTAAAATCGGTGTGCATAGGCATTTCACTGCAGAAGGAATGTTTCCTTTGTTCGCTCTCCCCTTTTCTCCACCCCTTTTTCTTGGAAGTCCAAGTAAGCTGTAACCAATGTAGGCAAACTTAACAAAACGTGAAATGAGTATTGCACATTCCCCCTTCCCTCTCCTCCCTACCTGAATAACTTTCGCAAAGGAATTTCCAAAGCTCGAAATCAGTTTGAAAATTTTCATCTTACCAGTAGGTCATAAAATGGCGGCTGTTAAGCGAAAACAGTTTAGTTTGGAAGAAAAAAAAGCCATAATTTCTGAAGTTGAGAAAGGAATGAAAAAATCTGATGTTGCTAGCAAATATGGAATTTCGCCGTCTACTTTATCCACTTTTCTAAAAGATAAAGAAAGCATTTTGAAAAAAATTCAAGTTAAAGTCTTTGATCCAAGCAGAAAACGAATTCGAAATGCCCAGTTTCAAGATGTGGATAGTGCTGTTTACAAATGGTTTATGGATGTTCGTTCTAGAAACATCCCTCTAAGTGGCCCTTTAATTAGAGAAAAAGGTTTGGAATTTGCAAGAATGCTAAACATTGAAAATTTTCAAGCCAGTGTCAGATGGTTGAATCGATTCCGAGAAAGATACGGTATAGTGGCAAAATGCATTTCAGGAGAAGCAAAAGACGTCCCAGTTGAATTTGTAAACGAATGGCGTAAAGGTGAAATACAAAAAATAATCAAGACGTATAGTCCTAACGATGTTTTTAATGCCGATGAAGCCGGAATATTTTTTCAGTTAGAACCAAGGAAGACTTTAGCATTAAAAGGAGACAAGTGTATTGGAGGAAAGCTTTCCAAACAAAGGATTACAGCCCTATTTTGCTGCAACAAATCAGGAACAGAAAAACGAAAAGTACTCATAATCGGCAAATCTGAAAAACCCCGTTGTTTCAAACATTTTAAGTCCTTACCATGCATCTACAAAGCCAACAAAAAATCATGGATGACGCAAGGATTCTTTAATGAATGGCTGATAAATTTTGATAAAGATATGCAAAAACAAAAACGTAAAATTCTTCTACTCATAGACAACTGCACAGCACACAATGATCCTCCTATATTGAATCACATTCGTGTAGAGTATTTCCCGCCTAACTGTACTGCAATACTTCAGCCTCTTGACCAAGGCATTATCAGAGCCGTAAAATCACGATACAAAACTATGTTATTAAAACGCATTCTCTGTGATCTGCAAAATAACGTAAACAGAAAGTGCAACATGAAAGAGGCAATTGATATGATCTGTGGATCGTGGGATGATATAAGCCAGAAAACAATAGCCCACTGTTGGAAACACGCGCAGATTGACCAGGATTTAAATAAAGAATCGACGGCTCAAGGATCTAGCGATGTAGTACATGATGAGGAGCAGACAGTCGAATATGAGATCGAATCCACTTGGAACTTAGTAAAAGAAAAATCTGGTGTGTCTCAAAGCATAAGCTTTAAAGATTTTTTAACTGCAGATGACAATGCTGCAACTTGTTATTCATTAACAGAGACAGATATTGTGCAGTCTATTGTTGATGATCGCATTTTAGAAAATGATGAAGAAAGTTCTGAAGATGAAGAAAATGAGGTTTCAAAAGTTACATCTGCTGAAGCCTTAGAAAGCTTAGAAAGAGTGCGCAATTTTATTTCTTTACAGAGCAGTGTACCAGATAACATTTTTTCTAATATTAATCATGTACATAATTTTGTATTGTCCGCAGCTTCAAACTCCCTTGTACAAAAAAAAATCACTGATTTTCTGCATTAAATTTTTTCTTGTACAATTTGAAGATCATTGAAATGGTGGTAAGTCAATTTTTCAGTTCTATAAAAAATATTATACATTGTATTATACTAACTTTACGTTATTAGAAGGTACTACTAATTTTTATTACTATTTTTAATAATTAATTATCTACTAATTTGTATTATACTACTATATTTTTATAATTAACTATGATATGAGGATCTGAATTGAAATGTTTAATTTTCTATTGAATTCCGTTACAACGAAATTCCCGTTACAACGAATAAAATTTGCGGTCCCGTGAAGTTCGTTGTAACGGGATTTTACTGTATTATGAATGGGGACCCACTTTTATAAAAAAAGGACCTAGATATTTGAAAATCCTGGGTCCCTGGGACCCAGGATTTTTAGGATCCAGTGACATCACTGGATATACGGAAATGAGCAATCAACTGTTCAATGTTTTGCCAGTAGATCGCGATCAACTAGGGAAAAATTCCCACTTCCTGTCCCTTACTTTTGAGTTGAAAATGATAGGCTCCACAGCAGAGCGTCGCGGATCATCGTAGGCTACGATATTCTCACTGCGACCAAATAACGAAATTTATGATTTTTTCCCCCCGACCAATGAGCAAATTTCAAGATTTTTTTTCCTGTGATCAATTAAAGTAGCTATCGCTATCAGAAAAACCAGAATCCCGGTATTGAAAATTTAAAAAATACAGCTACTATGATATATAACCTGAACATAATCATCCCTGATAAATGTAGATAATTTAACCTAAATTAGGGGTGCACAACCTTTTTAAGCGAAGGGCCACTTACAAAAATGACTGGGTTGTCGAGGGCCACCATCAGAAAATTTTTGTTTCGAGGAAGTGTGACTGACCGGGGGGGGGGGGGGGATCAAATTAAAACATCAATTTCGGAAGGGTAGATTTCGCCCCCTAGGTTCCTTCCTTCCAGTCAACGTATTCAGTTCTGTTGGCAATGATATATCAACAGTTTATGTTTGTATTTATACAAGAGATATAGCTAAGATTATTTTTAAAGAGTGAAAATACTCCTTGACTTTATTTGAAAGAATAAATTTAGCTTTAAAGATTGCCAGTGCCGAAAAAAAATTCTGCTTTCATGAATAAAGGTGGAGAGGAGCAGAAACATATTATTCTAAATAGTACTTCTTAACATATTCAGTCATAAAATGTGGATATCAAAGGGGTGCACAACCTTTATAAGAGGAAGGGCAGTCACAAAAATGACTGGATTGTTAAGAGCCAACATCCATAGGGTGGACAAAATTTTGTTTCGGGCAAGGAGGGGGGGGGGGGGGGGGGGGGGGGGTCGGCCTAAAAGTTCATAAAAATGCTAATTTTAAAACTAGGGTTAGCTTCCTATACTTAACCACCTCCTTAGTCAGCATAACCCAATTCAGTTGGAAAGGATGGAAAAAACTTGCATTATTTTTCCATGCGCGATTGATAATATTCATAGTTTTCTTAGTGATTGACGAAATTCACGATTATTACGCACACGTTCGGCAAAATTTGCGATTTATACGCACCCGATCGGCAAAATTTGCAATTTTTTTCGCATCCGATCGGCGAAATTTGCAATTTTTCGCACCAGATTGGCGAAATTTGCAATTTTTCGCACCAGATTGGCGAAATTTGTGATTTTTACGCACCCGATCGGCAAAATTCGCAATTTTTACATGCCGATCGGCGAAATTCATGATTTTTATGCGTCCTATCGGCGAAATTCGCGATTTTTACGCACCTAATCGGCAAAATTTGCGATTTTTAAGCGCCCGATCGGCAAAATTTGCAATTTTTAAGCACCCGATCATCAAAATTTACGATTTTTACGCGCCCGATCAGCAAAATTAGAGATTTTTACGTGCCCGATCGTCGAAATTCATGATTTTTACGCGCCTGATCGGCAAAATTCGCGATTTTTACGCATACGATCGGCAAAATTCGCGATTTTTATGTATACGATCGACGAAATTTACTATTTATACGCACCTGATCAGCAAAATTCGCGATTATACGCACCCTATCGGCGAAATTCATGATTTTTAAACACCCGATTGGCAGAATTCGCGATCTTTACGCGGCTAATCGGCAAAATTTGCGATTTTTACGCGTCCGATCGACAAAATTTACGATTTTTACGTGTTCGATCGGCAAAATTTACAATTTACACGCACCCGATCTGCAAAATTCGGAATTTATATGCACCTGATCGGCGAAATTCACGATTTTTACACATACGATCGACGAAATTTGCGATTTATGTGCACCTGATCGGCAAAATTCGCAATTTTTATGCACTCTATCGACAAAATTTGAGATTTATGCGCACCTGATCGGCAAAATTCACGATTTATACGCACTCTATCGGCAGAATTCGTGATTTTTACGGGTCGATCGGCAAAATTCACGATTTTTACGCAGGCGATCGGCGAAATTTACGATTTATATGCGCCCGATCGGCAAAATTTGCAATTTTTATGCACTCTATCGACGAAATTTGAGATTTATGCGCACCTGATCGGCAAAATTCACGATTTATACGCACTCTATCGGCAGAATTCGTGATTTTTACGGGTCGATCGGCAAAATTCACGATTTTTACGCAGGCGATCGGCGAAATTTACGATTTATATGCGCCCGATCGGCAAAATTCGCAATTTATATGCACTCGATCGGCAAAATTTGCGATTTTCACGCACCCGATGGGCGAAATTTGGCAAAATTCACGATTTCTACGCACCTGATCGGCGAAATTCGTGATTTTTTCACGTCCGATCGGCGAAATTGATCCGCGGGCCACCAGTAATCCGATCGCGGGCCAATTTTGGCCCGCAGGCCACAGGTTGTGCACCCCTAACCTAAATCATTCTATATTTCATGCATTTCTTAACTATCAGGGCTGCCACTGCCTAATGACACTGAAAATAGTAGCTTTAGTAGCCTACAAAGAAAGAAATAGTAGCCAAAATAGTAGCATTTGTACAAAAATAGTAGCCAAAATAGTCGCATACTTACCTAAAAAAAGGACAATATTAAAAAGTTTCCATAATAACTGAAGGGTCTTTATGAATGTCCACATCTTATTTCAGTGTTTATGTTTCTGCCCAAGTCACTTTTTATACTTTTATTATAAAAAAAATACACATTTCTATAAAAATGAATATGATATGAATGAAAAAATGCTACGAATTGTGTAAACAGTTCTGAACTCTCCTTAATAAATATAGACGCCAACATTGTAAAAACTACATCAGGAGTAAAATAGTTACATTTCAGGAGTTTTGGACATCCATCAGGAGTAAAATTTAAGCAATTCAGGAGTCGTTTCAGGAGTCATACGAGTGTTTTGAAGATATACTTTTTTAATAGTTCGGCGTCATTTCGAAGATCAATAATGATAAATAAACTAACTTTGCAAAATTTTTGAGAAAATGAACTTGGTAAACAAAATAAAGAATAAAATAAGAGTCCTCAGCTTTGAAAGATAAACTAGGAATCTGTGAAGGAAAATTGATTCCACGGGGTTTTGAAGTTTTTTCTGAATATATGAAAAAAAAAATATTCTGAAAAAAAAAATTCGCCGTTTTTTTAAGATCTTTTGACCAAATTTGCCGTTTTTTCAAGATCCTTGGACGAAATTTGCCTTTTTTTCGAAATCCATCGACGAAATTTACCGTTTTTTCCAATATCCTTCGACGAAATTTGCCGTTTTTTGGCGATCTTTCAACAAAATTTGCCGTTTTTTGGCGATCTTTCGACGAAATTTGCCGTTTTTTCGCGATCCTTCGACAAAATTAGCCGTTTTTTCGCAATCCGATGACGAAATTTGCCGTTTCTTCGACGAAATTGGACGTTTTTCTGTTATCCTTCGACGAAATTAGCAGTATTTTCCACGATCCTTTGACGAAGTTGGCGTTTTCTCCGTGGCCCTTCGGCGAAATTCGCATTTTTCCGTGATTTCGCCGAAAAGCGCGGAAAAATTCGCCGAATTTCCGCCGAAAATGCAGTTTTTTTTTCGGCCTTTTGACCAAATTCACGTGTTTTCACGGTCCTTTGACTAAATTTGCGTTTTTTTCGCAATCTGTCAACGAAATTAGCCATTTTCCGCGATCTTTTAATGAATTAATTTCGCGTTTTTTTCACGATCATTCAACGAAATTCCCCGTTTTTTTTTACGATTCTTTGACGAAGTTTGCTGTTTTTCGTGATCCTTCGACAGAATTCGCCATTTTTTAACGATCCTTTGACGAAGTTTGCCGTTTTTCGCAATCCTTCGACGAAGTTTGCCGTTTTTTTCGCGATCCTACGGCGAAATTTGCCGTTTTTCGGATTATTCGACAAAATGATTTCGCGATTCTACGAAGAATTTACGCGTGTAAAAATTGCACGTCGCATGGGACGCGTAAGAACTATTTTTTTGCATCCCAATTCCAATTTTTCGCTTAATTTACGCGCTATAGCGCGTCCGCGGCATCGCTGTAAAAGACGCAATTTCCGTATTTTCAACGTTATTTCCGTACTACCGTATTTTACCACGCATTTCCGGAGTAACTCCGGAATATCCGGAGTTGTTGGCATCTATGTATACTAGACACCAAGCTTTTCTGGGCTCCAAAACCACCTACCACCAAACGTGATTTCCACCTACTAAGCCAAACTAGTTTTTCTCCGACCAAAATCTGCTTGGAATTTCCGTATTCCTGCCGAAACTTGAACATTCCCTGGAATTCAGAAACGATCCCATCAGCACAGTACCTGCCTCCCCTAATTTGCAAATAGAAGCAACCGCTTGCGTACGTACGGAAGGAAAAAACAGCGAGGCAGGTGACGGAGTGCGTTTGGGAAGATGACTTTACAGGCGCTTTGAGGGAGAAAAAAAAGATCGATTCTTCACTAAAAATAGTCGCTGGAACCTGAAAAAAGTCGCCTTTTTTTGCGTTTTAGTTGAAATAGTCGCTTTTTAATGGTTTTTGGCCTATAATAGTCGCCATAGTCGCCTGATGCTGAAAATAGTCGCTTTTAGTCGCATTTTAGTCGCAAATGGCAGCCCTGAACTATGTAATTTTTAAACAAATTATGATATTTGTGTCAACGTGTTTTAATAGCACTAACATACTAATCAACTTTTTACTTCAAACAGTGAAAGAAAAAAAAAAGAATGCTTACTTGTTTATTGGACTCATCATCAGATGATTCAGAATCTGAACATCCTGAATTTGAGCAGCTCTCGGAGCCAGAACAAGATGATTCTTCCTCATCTTCACCACTTCCTTCTTCAGCACTTTCATCTCCAGAGTCACTTTCATCACTACTGTGCTCAGCGTTAGCATTATTTTGATTTTTTGCCTTTTCATCCTCCTCCTCTTCCTCCTTACTTTTTTTCTTCACAAATGCCAACACAATATTATCTATTTCATTTTTCCTAAAAATGCACATAAAACTAGTTACACGAGAAAATATTTTGATAAAAAATGGAAATTATAATCAGTTATAAATAGATTTATTTCTTGTGATAACTGTTCAAGATATAAAATTGAAAATTTATTATTTTAACACATGATAAAAAAAAAACTGGTTTGCAAGGAAAAAGGATAGATCTATAGTGGGAGGAACCTTAGAAGAAAACACACAAAAGCTTGACAGCTTGTTTACTCCCTTGGTATTAATTTGATTGCCACATCGGGCAATATAGCACACATTTTGACAACTTAAAATTATTTTATGATTACACTTGCAAAAAATTTTCAGGGCTTATTTCAGTCCATTTTTTTTCTTTTAGAGTTCTTTTCAAAACATTAAATATAATTGGTTATTTACAATCTATATCTATCACGAATGCACATTATTTAAATTAGAATAATAACAAAATATAAATTAGAATAATTTTTTCAAGAAATTTTTATCTTAGAAAGTAAATTTGAGTATTTAAATATTTTGAAAGAAAAAAAAAATAAACATTGTTGTAATTAACAATCACCTATAACATTTTATTGTTGTTTCTAAATCGGTATTTTTTTTTTCCCCATTCAGAAATGTTTTTTGAAAGTAATGCAAATATATTTCTAATCAGGTTTAAACTGATATCTAGGTGGCAGGTATTTTCATAGTGTTCCATGCGCAATCTTGAAGAACCATATTAATTCACGTTTACATTTTATATAATGATTCATATTTTATATACAGTCATATTTTAAATTAAGATGAGAGAAACTAATATTACTTAAAAAATTATCTTTATTCAGCCATGGAAAATGAATATCACAAGAAAAGCTGAATTCTACACATCATGATACAAAGTCATCACAATAACATATATGTCAATAAGCAGAGATAAAAAGATTTTTTTTAAATCAAAATACACCATGCAAGACAATTTTTAAAATATATCAATTTTAAAAGATTTGGAAATTTAACAATTAAAAAATAAATTTCTATCAGCTTAAAAAAAAAAAGGAGAATTGAACAGTAATTTCTTTATTTTTTTTTTTTTGGGGGGGGGGGGCGGGGGGGGGGGGGGGGGGGAATGCAAGAAGGGGGATGCTCCACCCCCCTGAATTTTCATTTAAGATTTATTTACCCCACTGCAAAAAAAAAAAAAAAAAAATCTTACTTATCCTTTTCCAAGTATAATTATTTTAAGTCACTTCAAAAGAATAAATTTTGGAACAGCTTTGGGATTAGCCTGCTGTCTGCCTTTTTTTCTCCCCCACGAAAAACCAGTTTTCACCAAGTAGTAAATGTTGCCAAGTGGTCATTTATAGCCCTTTTAGGCTAACTATAAAAAAATTCTAAAGTAGGTAATAAACAAAAAAAAAAAAGAAAAGAAAAGAAAAGCAATTAAATTCATGAATATTTTATAAAACATTTATTAAATTATTCATGATTTTAACTGCTTCGCCTTCCCCCCCCCCATTTTTAATATCTACTTTAAAAAATGGGAGGTGGGGGGCAACATACAGATAATCAAATTTAAAACAGCAAAATATTTTAAAAAACACAGATTTTATGAAAAGTACAAAATTCACCTACCTAGATTTATTTTTTTAAATGATTTTTTTTAGTAAGTTTTAGAGGTCTATAAAAAGAGTTTTTTTAAAAATAAGATTAAAATCTTTTTTATAGATTTATAGGCGGAGAGCCCCCCCCCCCCCCCCCCCTGAACCCCCATTAATCATATTCCTTAAGGCAAGAATTAAAACAGCCAAAATATAGCTTCACAACATATAAATATTAAAAAACATCAATCATTTTTTCTAAATATTTTCGGAAATTAGATAATGTTTCCGCGTAGCAAAAACCTAACTATAAAAATAAAAAGATTTCACTTACCTAGAAACGTTAAAAACTGTTGCTGTTGCAGGGAGTTTGGGGGAGAGGGGGTATAAAAAGGTGTTTATTTGTTGTCAGGGGGCTCTACCCACCTCAACTCCCCCCCCCCCTTTTTTTTTCTTTTAAAGATAAACCCACTTTTTGAAATTTGGCAAAGTAAGAATCAAACTAACCAGCTTTATGCAGAGTATTTCGAATACCACGCAAATTTAAATCTCGAGAATCCAAATAAAAGAAATATATATAATTTAAAACAAAATAGTAAATAAAATGCCAAAATTACATTTTATGAAAAATAAAAGAAAACCAATGATCTCACTTACCTAGAAAAATTTTAAAATGATGATTTCTTTAAGTTTTAGGGATCTATAAAGTTTTTTAAAAAAATAAGAATACCAAGATCTTTTTTCGCCACCCTGTTGTTAGAGTAACAAACAATCAAAAATGGTCAAAAGACAAAAGAAATTAAAACACATCTACTTAATACAAAAGAATCCTGTAAAACGTAACTAAATTGCTAAATTTAACCTAACTCAAACATCTGAAACTCACATTAAACCGATCTCTAAACATACATTCACAAAGCAACTACAGGAATCATTCTAGAACATAAAAAAGGGCAGGGCGCACATTACATAATGAGGGCAATTTTGTTGAAAAGGGCACATCATTTCATAAAAAGGGCATTTTTGTAATAAGTGCATATACCAATATACTGGTGGGGAGGGAAGTCTGGCAACAGCTTAAAGTACTTCCTTAATTTAAAATATTCAATAACATTTCTAATTTCCATAACTTCACTGTTTGAAAAGTATTAAAAATAGCAAAATGAAACTTATGTTCTCGATTTTTATAGTAAAATTGTTTACTATATTCATGGTCATTTCTCCTTTTTCCTACGATATTCAAAAGCTTCCCTAAAACTTTTATTCACCAGATAACTTTTTACTGGTTTTGAAAAAGCTACAAAATAAAAGCTCTAAAGCTACCTCAAATTTTTTTATAGACAGGGGTCGATGCAGGGTTTTTTTCTTGGGGCCCATTTTGTGAAAAGTAAAGGTTATTTTTGTGAAATTTATTATATTTTTTTGAAAAATAACATTTTACAATGAAAGTTGAAATCCAGTTAATCAAATTCGAACCAAGCATTTATAAATAAAAACTTTTTTAAATCCTTTTGCTGAAGTTTTCCGCTCTGGTGAACTTGTTTGTTTACAAATTACACATTTAAAACATCACAAAATAATAAATAAATAATAAATAGTAAGTTTTTATGGAATAGAATTTTGTGAAGGGACCCATTTTATAAAATTGATTTTTGTGAAGGGGCCATTTTGTTAAATTAATTTTAGTGAAGGGGCCCTAAATAGGCCCCAAATTTTGCCTGGATCGACCCCTGATAGAACTTCTATAAGTTATCAAGTGGTCAAAGGCCAGAATCTCTGATCCAATACTATATTTCACTAGAGAAAGTGAAATTAATCAATGACCCTTACTTACCCTTTATGTCTTGTTCAATGGAAAAAATGATAAATGAAAAGTTGAAACACTCAACATCAAAAATTAGACATACCAGGGCATTTCACAGAGAAATAAAGAGGGGTACTCCTGACGTACCATACTAACATTCTAAAAATAAAAGATAGGTAAAGAAATTTTGAAAGTACAATGCAAACAAGGCAGGATTCTACCTAGGAATAAAAGGAGGCTAGAATTCTACCTGGAAAAGGGACAAGGAGGGTAGAACTCTAAACATGGAAAAAGGGCAAGGATGGTGGGACTGAAAAGGGCATGAGGACAGGTTTGCCCCTGTGAAACTCTCTAGAGTGATCCCGGCAACTACATAAAAATAATGCAAACAAAACCAGAAAAAACTTATCAAAAATGTATTTCATTTCAAAAATAACAAATCTATCCTAAATTCAAAAGTTTAATAGATTTATAAGAAATAAATCTGAAAAATGTAACCGGGGAAAAAAAACATGAAGTCGTAAAATCAAGAAAAAAAAAAATTGCAGTTACATAGCAAGCTGCAAACAGGAAACTGGCCAGATTTCCATGCCAATATATATATTTTTTATTTTAGGTGTTATATAGAATAACAGAGATGTGGAAAAATATTGGACTTCATATTCAAATCCAGAGTGCTTTCTTTTTACTACATAGTTGGACTGTATTGAAAATACATACCATAAAATCCTGTAAACTGATGTTTGGTGACTTTTTGGTTGGCGTGATTTTCAAACCCGCGTCAAACCAATAACTTAATACAAAAGCTAAGTTGCTATTAAAGTGAAAACCCCTAAATTTGCTGACTTTTTCCCTTTTTATAACCGATAAAAAAAAAAAAAAAAAAATTTAAACTGCATGAGTGTATGACATCATAGCCCAATTTTTTTTCACTTCTAAAAATAGTTCAACATCAGCAGATGCTTGTCATTTGTGGTGTTCTGTAGTACAGAATCCTGTTTTGCAAAGTCATATTGCCATAGTCAAAAAACGTTTCAAAAAAGCAGTTCTACCATATCATTTAGTCATATATTTATTACACCCAAAATATAGAAGGGAATTATTGAATTATGATATTATGAACAAAAAGATAAAGCTTGAAAGTGGTTGCAAGAAATGGATCCTGACTACGTACCTCTTGTTATAAAATTTGACATGAAAGAAATGCCCACAAAACATAATTTACTGTTAATGTTGTTGAATCAGTTACAGCTTACAAACGGTGGGCAGGGGCATGCGGGGACAGCTGCCCCGGGCCCCCTATGAGAGTAATTAGGATTTTATTAAGAAGGGTGCCATAGGGTTAAGATTAGTCAAAAGCAACCAATAATCTTACATTTTCAAAAATTTAGAGAGGTAGTGTGGTTTTCCCTTTCTCCTTTTTGCTTCCCATATCCCCCCCCCCCTCGAAAGGGAACGAATTATATTATTAGAATACTAATTATTAAAGCTTTATTATAACAACTTAGGAGTCCATTATTTTCAAAAGAAATTCCTTATTGATATTTTCCTAAAAGCATTTATATGACCAATTGGGGGCATTTTTCTTTCATATATCATATGACTAACATAGATAATTAAAGGAAAATTTGCAAACAAATATTCCCATCAAGACAATCCATCCTTTTTTCAACTACTTTCCTACTAGTTTTCTTAGTACTAGTACTTTTTCTTAAAGTACTAGTATGAGTCCATCTTGACCATCTTTCTTGTAATACCCTGTATACAGATGTGAATAGTATGGTATCTGGTACGAAATTTATGTATACATAATACAACAGGTATGAAGTTTAGCGGACGAGTGTAGCTATGCTTGACCCTGCCAAAAATGGCGATAAAACAGGTTTAAGAGAGTGATTAAGTCTTAGGGATGGCCAGAGCGATAACTTGCTGTGGCTGGTTGTTGAATAATGCTAGCCGATAAGTATGTCATTGTGTTTCTGTTTCCAGGAGTAGGAGGGAGGTAAAGGGAAACATCTGTTGGAAGTGATAGTGAACTTCTACAGAAAAGGCTGTGTTTCAGATCTCGGGAGGTTTCGGATTCCGATTGATAGATGACGAGAAATAGGAGACATGTTTTACAATCCTTTAAATAAACAGTTTTTTAGAAACGACACTTTTAAATTTAATTTTATTTTGAAATGCGATTTTTAGATATATATTTTGAAATATATAGTGTCATTCTAATTTTATTTTTCCACTCTTCCTCATTTTTTCCACTTTTTGCTGGCAAAAAGCCAACCATGTCACAAATCAACCACATCCACAACATTTATTTTTTCTTTTTGGCATTATAGATTGTTTTTTATTTCTATAACAATTTTTATATTTTAACACTTAGAAAAACAAATTTCATTATACCAATTGGTTAATGATTGCTCCCCAGGCAACTTTTTACTCATTTTCCTACCACTTTTTTCAAATAATAAGCTTTGTCATGTATTCCTAGTACAAAATTTACGAAGTAGATTATTGGTTGAAAATAATTATGGGGAAAATAATAAAAATAAAATAGTTGCCTTTGTCTACCAGAAGTTTAACACATGTGTACCATTGGTAGTCAATGGGCTAAATGAAATTGAGTTATATCCATAAAAACTTTTATATTTTCATATACAATACATTTTTTTATTTTAACTCTAAATATTCTTTGTTTACTATAGATAATTGTTCTCTTATATATTGATTCATTTTCTAACCAGTTTTGCATTTTACTTTGGAAATTTTAAATTTAAAAAAATTTAAATAGTTTTGCAAAAACACTTTGTGTAGACTTAGTAGAATATAATTCAAAATAATTTTTTACATTTTAAAATGTATTTTGCATTTTAAACGTATTTTGAAAATACATGTATTTTGTATTTGGATTTTTTTTTTTTTTTTTTTTTTGAAAAGTATTTTGTATTTTGTAATTAGATTCTAAAAGCAACGCATTTTGTATGGAAATTGTTTTTTGGGATGCATTTTGCCCCACTCCGATTCCAAATTTTTAAAGTGTACTGAAACTTTTGGGAGCCACTGTATGTACATGAAACTCAGGCCTTTGTCTAAGTCAGCTCATTTTGTATTTTGTAATTAGTCTCTAAAAGCAACGCATTTTGTATTTTGTATCGAAATTGTTTTTGGGATGTATTTTGCCCCACTCTGACTCCAAATTTTTAAAGTGTACGGAAACTTTTGGGAGCCACTGTATGTACATGAAACTCACGCCTTTGTCTAAGTCAGCTCACGTAACACATTGCAGAGATCAAAAACATACAAATCAATTTTAAATAATTTACCTGTCAGTCAAATCCATATTGTACTTTTGTTCACAGAGCTGTCTGATTTTTTTAGTTGTAAGCGTATCCAAATTGCCTTTCTTCATGATATCTGCAAAACGGAACAAAGAAAGGATGGTATACAATCACAAAAGCGTTACTAGGGGCATCAGTCTAGGTGATATTTTAATCAAACACTAAAATAAACATTCAAGAACTTACCTGAAATAGTACGATGCAGTTTTAATTTAGTAATTCGCACCATTTTCAACTCTTCCCGATAACGTAACGCACAACAGGTAGTTGATCAATCAAAATTCAGTCAAACAACAAACGGACAATAGCAACCGAATCGTCGAATTAAAAGTCGACTTACTAACGGTTAGCAGGTAATAGCGTTTGGCGGGAATATAACTGTGTGAGAGGATTCAGCCACAGAGTAAGGAGATTTAAACAGAGATCCAATTTCGTCTGAAAAGAGCGACTGCAGCGGATGACTTATAAACTACATCATCGCTTTGGCGATTTTTTTTTTCGTGATTTCCGTTTAATTTTAACCCTATTCTGCTTGGCACCTTTTGCTGTTGTCATTTGCACAAGTGCAAATTTTCGGCGTTTTTGAATCTTGATTAATATTTATTATTAAAATTACTCTTTGAAGATCAAATAGGTCATTATAATTCTTCAAAATGTAAGTTATCATTTATTTTCATATGTTATTTTTGTTCTTGTTTTTCAAGTTCCGTAATATTCAGTGTTAACAGATTTTTGCTGAAACGTCATGTTAAGGCTCACTGTGGAGACGCGAAAAGTTTTTGGTTTCCGTCTGTCTGTTTTCCATAAAAGTGGCCCGATTAGATTGATTTTTAGTAGGTATGTTGGCGAGGTATCCGGAATTAGCTGTATAGCTTTTGATTAAATTTGGTTCATAGAACATTTTGTTAGGTCATAATGCTTTCCTATGGAGATGCAGACGATTTTTCAAATTTCATTTTTATCCGAAATGAAAATGGAACATTTGCATAATGGATTTAGACGTAAAATTATGAATGCTAAATTTTCGATATGGATTACCAATAGTTTTAAAATTTGCCAATAAATTTAATAGAATTTAGAAATTAATTGCTTAAAATATTTGAAAATGTTTTTGCATCTGTTCGGGAAATATAAACATCTTTTCATATTTTTTACAATTTTTAAAAGCGTTTATTTTTACTTTCCACTTTAATTTATTCGTTGCTGATGAATACCCGTTTATTTAAAAAATTAAAAGAATAAACAATTCATCAAAATTTTACACTGTTATTGTATAACACCGTGTTTAATTTAATGATTCTAATTTCTGGAACATTCGAAGAATTTTATATGCTTATAAATATGCATGCAATTGAAAAAATAATAATTGCTAATTGTACGATGTTAAATGATATCAAAAATGAGATTTAAAAAACAAGCAGTCGCCGTTTTTTTTCCCTTCCCTCATTTGTCGCCAGGAAAGCGATATATAGCCGTTATTAGAAACATCGCTTCTGTTATGGCCGTAGTTTATGCGTCATCCGCAGCTATTGCCACTATCTATGTGTTATCCCATGTTAAAGAAGTTACCATTGCAGTGTATGAGAGTTGATTCTCTGTTTAAATCTCCTTACTTTGTGGATTCAGCCACCAAAAAGTCACCTTTGTTCCCGTGGAATCATCAGAGAGCGCATTCATAAATTCCACACTAAAATAACTTAGACCGGGAGGCGGTAGCACAGACAATCACCTCATCGAGTTCATGGCTGAAATTCCACAATTAGTTAAAACTTGATTCGCATATTAAAACGCAATCGGTCTGCCAAGTCATATCTTGGTGGAAAACACGTGAAAACCCGATTTTAGCGGTTGACTCGTAGGTTTACCATTGTGTTTTCCTGCACTCAGTTCTCCATGTTTTCATACTTTTGGGTACAGGAAAACACAATGGTAAACCTACGAGTCAACCGCTAAAATCGAGTTTTAAGGTGTTTTCCACCAAGATATGACTTGGCAGACCGATTGCGTTTTAATATGCGAATCGAGTTTTAAATAATTCTGGAATTTCAGCCATGAACTCGATGAGGTGATTGTCTGTGCTGCCGCCTCCCGGTGTAACTGGTTTTCACGGCAAAACTGAAATCAGTGCGGTTGTTGTGGTTCGGTGTAACCAGTTTTCTAAACAAGTTTATGAACGCTGTGGACGGCGTTTATTAGTGTCTCACTGAAATTTGTATTTGAGAGTAGCAATTCAAGCGCTCGAATATGCCATCTGGTGGAGAAAAGATATAACTTCTCGCTTAAGGAAAATCCCTTGCAAGCTCATTGTATTACATGCATTTTTAATTTGTTCATAATAATTATTTTTTTGCACAATTTCAGATTTCATGCGATATTTGTATTCTGTGTTTATATGACAAGATAAAAATTATCCAAATTTGAATATCTAACACTCTCAAACGCGTTTACAATAAATAATGTTTTCAATGGCACTTTAGCATTAGTTAAAGGAACAATTTTCGTGTATGTTCAGTGCCTCTATAGGCAGTTTTAAGTCCCAATAATTTGTCTTATTTTAATCAGTATAGTTGAAAAATTGCATTTCTCAAATTTAAACATCGATCGAAATGATCGTAGCATTTTTCATAAATAAACTCTATATTTTATTAAATCTTTTTTCTGTGTGTGTTCTTTTAAGATGTGAATTTTTTTCTCTCTTACAATTCCTGCTCACCACAGTTACCAACACCAGCAACTCCCAGCATATTAATTGAATGAGTATTGTTAATTCACATCATATCATTGACATTACTTTCTCAATTACACCTAATCTATACTTATAAAAGAGCAAGTCCCGACTGACTCATAATCAACGCCGAATCTCAACCATTGGAACTAGAGCAATGAAATTTGGCAGACGTTAATTACACACTAAGAAAGGATTTTTGAAAATTCACACAACAAGGAGATTAAATGAGGGGATCGAAAGTTTTAAGCCATTTCGTCTTTTTGCCATATCTCAGCAGCAGTTGTAGATAAGAACATGAAATTCGGGATAACAAATCTATTAAAGAATAGTTAAACATGTATTTCAGGCGATTTTAGCAATTCAACCACTAATCAGGGATTAAATGGGGGGGGGGGGTCGAAAGTATTCGGTGATTTCATCTTTTCGCCATATCTAATCTGCAGTTTTAGGTAAAAGCGTGAAATTCAGGATAACAAATCTACTAAAAAATAGTTAAACACATATTTCAGAGATTTTAGAAATTCACCTACTAAGGGGGTTGTATAGGGGGTCGAAAGTTTTAGGTCATTTCGACATATCACAACAGCAGTTTTAGTTAAAAGCGTGAAATTCAGAATAACAAATTTACTAAAAGATATTTAAACATGTAAATCACAGATTTTAAAAATTCAACCACTAAGGACGGTAAATCGGGGTCGAAAGATTTAGGTCATTTCGCCATATCTCAGCAGCATTTTTAGGTAGGAGCTTGAAAGTCAGGAAAACAAATCTACTAAACAAATAGTTAAGCATGTATTTCAGCGATTTTAAAAATTCAGCCACTAAGGGATGTTAAATGGGAGTCGAATGTTTTATGTCATTTTGCCATATCTCAGTAGAAGTTATAGGTAGGATTATGAAATTCAGGATAATAAATGTACTAAAAAATAGTTAAACATGTATTTCAGGGATTTTAGAAATTCAGACACTAAGAGTGGTTAAATGGGGGTCGAATCATTTTGCCATATTTCAGTCGAAGTTACAGGTAGAAGCATGAAATTCAGGATAACAAATGTACCAAAAACTGGTTAAATAGGTATTTCAGCGATTTTAGATATTAATCCACCAAGGGGGGTTAAACAGGGGTAGAAAATTTTAGGTAATTTTGTCACATCTTAGTAGCAGTTTTAAGTAGGAGTGTGAAATTCAGAATTACAAATCTACTAAAAAAATAGTTAAACATATATTTCAGCGTTTTTAGAGCTACCCAGGTAGCACAGAGATATCGGCCAATATCCACTGCAATATTGGCCAATATTTAGAAAGTCGCTGTATGTCGTAAGTCAAACTTACAACATCTGCCGATATTCACAGACATAACTTAAAATTAGTTTTAAAAAGGAAGCATTCAAAAGAGCTTTCTGCATTACTTATGACATCATAATACAGAAATACTATTCTAAACAATAAAATTTAATAATTTTGCCGTTTTTAAAAATATTGACTTTTTAATGCCTTATTTTTAATATTTGGCTACATTTTCCAATGTTGTAAAAATGATATTACTATTACAACATTCAGATATATCTATCGACATTCGTAAAAAACAATATCATCTTTCGAACATTTCAAGATATCTGTCGACATTCAGCATATTTGATGGAAGTTTGTACCTAATCTTGACTGAACTGAACGGAATGTTCTAAAGGACCGCCCATTTGTGTAGTTTTCGTTAACCTGCGTTTGATGGGGGCGTCGAGCGTGAAATTTGCACAGAAAGAAAAAGGCCTATATAAAAATTTTCTGTAGGAATCTGTATTTATTTTTATATGTAAAAAAAAGCATGTGAAAATTTGTGTTTTATAAAAAAAAACTAAAGATGTTTTTATACTATTTTTAATAATGTTTTTCAAGAAAAAATTCAATTTATGTAATTTTTCCTTTTAACCCTTCTTTGCATGAGTTTTTCTTTTACAATTGTTTTTTTATACATATATTAAATATTGGACACCAGAAATTTTAAGATAGATTTTTAACTTCAGCAACATAGTTCACGGGAAATTTACTAGATTAATATTTCTATATAAATATAGTGGTGGCGAAGAAGTTGATTTATTTATTAAAAGTTAAATAAACAGTGATGGAAATTTCCATCACAATGCAAAGAAGAGTTAAAATGCTTTCGAATTTCCGACTTTTATAAGAACTTTATTTTTTATTATTGAAAGAATACAAGTTTAGTTTCAAAAGTAGGTCACTGATTTTTTAATTAGACACTATTAATAATATATATTTTATATAATTCATCTAAGTAATTATTATTATTATTATATAATATTCTTTTAGGGTTAACTTTTGTGTAGTGCATCAATTTTTGAAAAAATGTACACATATTTCTGACTTAAAATTAATAAAACATATATATTTAATTTCTCACAAAGCAAAGTTCAAAGTAATGAGGTTCCCAGGCAGCACACAGATATCGGCCAATATCCACGGCGATATTGTATAATATTTTGAAAGTCTCTGAATGTCGTACGTCAAGTTGACAACATCTGCCGATATTCACAGACATAACTTAAAATTAGTTTTAAAAAGAAAGCATTCAAAAGAGCTTTTTGCATTACTTATGACATCATAATACAGAAATAGTATTCTAAACAATGAGATTCAATAATTTTGCCATTTTTAAAAAACTTGACTTTTTAATGCCTTATTTTTAATATTTGGTTACATTGGCCAATTGGTTTACTGCGCTCTAATCAGTAAGCATATCGAGTCGTAAATTTCAGATATATATCCGCGACAAACTTTCGTACGTGTAGTTAAATCTAACAAGGGGACCGCCAAACATGATGCGCACAGATTTTGATGATTTTAAAGTATGTTGTAGGGGTCATACCCCTAACTATTCAGGTCAAAGGTTTCCTTCAAATGGGCTCTAGTTTTCGAGAAATTTCGTTTTAAAGTTCAGTATGTATTTCAAATACCCACTAGTTCGCAGTCTTGAACAAGAACTCCGTGGTGCAGAGCTAACGCGCGCGATTTGAGAGCGGGAGATGAGGGTTCTGTCCTCTCTAGTGACTTTTTAAATAAATTTTATATATTTGTCGCGTTATAAGTTTTATGCAGAATTATGAATTCTGCATCTTTGAACTTTTTGATATTTTCCTAATAAATTCCATTTACATTTTCGAACTTTTCCTGAAAATTTATAGTTTTCGCTCAATTTTTATTTTAATATTTCTGTTGGCGAAAATCCAAACTAATTTATGTCTTTTTAAAACGATTATTGTTTACATATATATATGTATTTACTTATATATTTATCGTATTTATGAAATAATGCATTTATTTTTATTTGCATTTTCTATTTAAAAAATTTTTAATGATTAAGAAAAAAATAACAAAATAATATATCCTTTTAATATTTGATTTGTTCTAAATATATTGAAATATGTTAACTGCTGAAATACTAAAATATTTATCATCACCGACATCGACATATTTAGTTATTAAATATGGGACTAATTGTGTGATACATATCGCAAAAATATTCTATACAAATTCCGTATTAAAAATCGCCTTTAAATATATTCTTTACGTAAATTGTTTTAACAATATTGGAAGAATGTATAAATTAGCATATTATATCTTCTTTAAATACTTAAATTGTGATAAATATATTTAAAAATGCATTAAAAGTTGTAAAAGAAATTATTTCAATGTTATAATTGTCTGCAAAGGAAGCTAAATGAAATTAATAAAAAGAAAATTTTATTTATTCTGATATTACCGTAAAAGTCATTGTAGAC
This sequence comes from Maratus michaelseni, assembly GCA_963931845.1. Classification (NCBI taxonomy): domain Eukaryota; kingdom Metazoa; phylum Arthropoda; class Arachnida; order Araneae; family Salticidae; genus Maratus; species Maratus michaelseni. Next base: position 282,131,734 of record OZ007586.1, read on the forward strand.
GATTTTTTTTATATGTATTGTATACAAACGATTTTTCATTTCAAGTTGAATTTTTCTGTATGGCATCGACTTGTTAGAATGAAAAAAAATAAATAATTGTAATATATTATTTTTACTTGTGCAAATCAAAAATTATGTTGAGTTTGAACTTTACAGTTAAATGTATTTAAATAGCATAAAAAAAATATACATATAACAGGCTAAAATTTGGATGTAAGCGTTACTCTTTAATATTTTATTACTCCTTTCAAGATATGCTGTTGAAATTACCTAATAATACATACCTTTAGAAGATTTGTGATAAAAAATATTTTGTATAAATTATAAAAAATGATAAATTTCATAAAGCTAAAAAAAAGTATTATTTTAGAACGGTTATTAAAATATAAAGGGTAAATAATAAAAAAATTAAACAAAATCTAGAGATAAATTAGTTTGGAATTTCGTCAATAGAAATATTAATTTCAAAACTTTAAAAAAAAATGTAAATTTTTATGAAATATTCGAAAATGTAAATGGAATTTATTAGGAAAATATCAAAAAGTTCAAAGATGCAGAATTCATAATTCTGCATAAAACTTATAACGCGACAAATATATAAAATTTATTAAAAAAAGTTAAAAAAAAGTCACTAGAGAGGACAGAACCCTCATCTCCCGCTCTCAAATCCCGCGCGTTAGCTCGTCACCACGGAGTTCTTGTTCAAGACCGCGAACTAATGGGTATTTGAAATGCATACTGAACTTTAACATGGATTTAGAATATTTAGAGTCCATTTAAATGAAGAAAGGCGGTATAATTTGTCTATAAATGCTAGAAGAATAGATCAGGATTGAAGAATTTTGCCAAATGCCCCGCCAACCAGACCACTTGTATACAACAAACCGGTTCTTCGAGTCCGATGTACTATATTGTACCAGACATTTCTCTCGGGTGAGAAAAGCCTAATTGTTAAAGTCAGAGAAAACATCTTATTCACCCCCTGTCTAGAAAGTCCACCTTATTTATTTTTTGGATGGGTGGAGAGGGTGGGGCGTATTTTGATGGTTGACTTCACTTCATTTACTGTTAAAAAGTGAAGAAAAGGGACTTTCTTTAATCAAAATTTAAAGATTTTACATTTTGAATTTTGCGCGCGCATGCAAGGGAGAGGGGGTCAAAAGGGAAAAAACTGAAAGTTGAGAGTAGGGGGCGATTGGGCATGATTGAAATTATTATATATTCATAGTTTAAAAAAATAACAAACACATAGAAAAAATTAAAAGATTTTTAATTTCGTCAGCCGCAGAAAGGAGGGGGTTGGTGGTAATTTTTTATTATTTTTTTGGCGGGAAGGGGTAATTTGATGATTTATTTTTTATTTACTGTTATTATAAAATTACAAATAGGGCAGAAAAAATTTTAATGAAAAAGTTTTGTTTAAGGTGGTTCTCAAATTCCCTGCTCAAGAGCGCAAAACTTTCTGACACATTTTCTGACTTATTTTTAAACGTAAAGAATAAAATTGGCACAAATGACTATTGAAGCGATTTAAAACCGAATAGCGTTTTCCAGTTTTCGACAAATAAATTATTTATCGAGTTATAAGCAATCATTGTCATGTGACGACAAGCTTCTCCCCTTTCTCGCGCTGCCGCGTCGGGAATTCGGTTCAAACAGCCCACTTTGAAAATATTTTCTGAACGATCTTAAGAACACCTGCTAATTTAATGTGTTTTTGAACAAAAATGAATTCAGAAATATGTTAGAAAGTAGTTTCTTTGGATTTGAGAACAGCCTTAACGATTTTAAACTTTGAATGCTCAGTTCGAGATTGGAAGGCGAGATCGTTAATTTCAACAATTGGTTATTTATTGTTGCAATAAAGTAATAAATGAGCAGACAAAAAAAATAGTAAGTTTTATAAATTTTAAACTTTACGTGTGGAGTTGGTTTGATTGTGGGGAGGGGGGGGGGGTGAGATAAAATTAAAAGAAAACAGAAATCGTTCGAAACGCGGAAGATTAATTCTTCATCATTAAATTATTTTCTTTTTTTTTTAAATTTTAATAAGGATTATTTTATATGCGTTTAAATTGTAAAAACTGAATATTTAACTTAAGAAATTTATTCCATAGCATTTTAAGATTGTTTTATTAATAACAAATTATATCACAACTTAAATTCATACTGAAAGTAATAAAAAGATAAGAGTGCAATGCATGTGAATATATATTTTCACATTAAATCAAACTTAGTATTAGTTAAATTTATGTTGTAATTCTTAACTATTCATGTAAAACATAGCAATAAATATTTATTGATGAAAATGAATTTTTAATTTTAATATAGTATTATACAAAAGCATAATTACATGTACTTTTTTTCTCTTTTTAATGTATTTCGGTATTAAATATCTTATCTATTTATTCTTATATTTTTGCATGTGATTAAGTAAGTAACTAAGGCTGGGATTGCGGTGCCTCGCTTAAGATCAATCTTGAGCGTAAGTCTGACTTACGACATGAACAAAGCGTAATACGTTTTGCGGTGCCTTGCGATTTTACGCTAACCTGAAAGCTATCTTACGACGAAGCGTAAGTTTATGCGCGCGCAACCATAACAAAACTAACTGCGACCTCTGATTGGTTGAGTGGTAGAGGACTTACGCTGAAGCAGGAGGACTTACGATGAGGCACCGCAATACGAAGTTAAAGATAGATCTCAGGAATGCCCATCCTAAGATCGAGCGTAAGATTTAAGATAGCGAGGCACCGTAATCCCAACCTAAATTCATTCGCCATCTTACGCGATGCACAGATTAAATATATTCAGTACATTAAATATATTTAGTATATTTAATCTGTGACGCGATGACGCCAAATCAGTCGTCCGCTCTGTTTGGGTTCGAGGCTACGATTTCTGAAATTTTCCCCAAAGCACGTGACTCAACATCACGAAAATCTGGTCCGTTGTTGCTCTATGGCATGCAGGCTTGAGTTGCAAACGAGTCGTTGCATAATTAAGGACTACAATGTCGGCATTGTTTCCCCAAAGCACGTGACTTTGACGTCAGTAGAAATAGGGCGAGGCTAACGAAAAAGAAAGGCTACCGCGGTGCATAACGCGTATCTTTTTTTACAGACCGCGGGAGTCACGTGATGCTCGAATGCACCAATGCAGGTGTACGAAAAGAGCATCACGTCACTCTAGCGGTCTGTAAAAAAAGATAAGTGGAATGCACCGCGGTAGCCTGCCTTTTTCGTTAGCCTCGAAATAGGGTCCATTAAATGGATGCGTGAGTCAGCCGCATAATTTCCCTCTCCACCGCGGATAGACGATTGCGATTATCATGCTTTCTGATTAGTTGTTAAACCAAACGCTTCTTAAATCATTTCCGGTTGAACTTGGTTTCTTATACCATATCTATTAATTTCTATATAATCTAATTAATTTATAATTGTAATATAATAAATTTTATAATATAATATAATTAATTTCTATATAGTCTAATTTCTAATATTTCTATCTAATCTAATATTTCTATGTAATCTAATAATAAATACATATTAATTTCTTGTATTATATCTTCATAATCCTCTAAAATACCGGAAATGACTTAAGAAGCGTTTGCTTTTACAAATAATCAGAAAGCGTAAAAATCCCAATCGTCGATCGGCGGTGGAGACGGAAATTATGCGAGTCAGCCCGAGTTGTAGGCGCCTAAGCGCGACTAACTAAATTCACGGCCTGTTAAAACGTCACACGAGTGGATCATCTTTACACGGCGATTGGTACAAAGCGGGCCGCCCATCGTTTTGGGCCAATCGCTGTGTAAAGATGTTTCATGCCGTGTGACGTTTTATAAGTCATGAACCGGCCGTGTATCTCAGAATGTTAGTCTGCCATAGTTTGGACAAAAACGTCTTTTTAGCACAGTCTGAGCGTGCGGGCTGTGCGTATTGGGACTTAAAACGGCCTATAGAGACGCTGATCCCAGCCGTTGGTTCGGGAAAATTGTTCCTTTAACTGATGCTAAAGTGCACTGTTAAAAATTTTCAGCTTTTGCTGCAGACACACTCCACAGATTTTAGAGAAAACGGTTACTTTCCCATATTATGGAGCATTTCCATTGGTCAAAATAGAAATATTCTATAAAAGCGGTGGAGTGACAATGCAGCAAAAGTTGAAGATTTTTTACAGTGTGCCATTTATTCGCGTTTGTAACAAAATGCTCGCCCTCTGGCGGTCTGCAGGAGAATTACAGTACCACTGCTTCTTTCATGACGTTAGCATTGCTTACTGAGTGCCAAACATAATTTGAGATTTGTAAATTTTAATTACAATTAATAAACCTACGAAAGGCGATAATATGTATATTGCTGTTTGCTACAGTGAAACTCTAGAAGCTCCAGTAATCCCTATTTAAGTTTTAATTTATTCCCAAATGAAAATACCAATAATGCCTATTGACTGTGTAATCAGAGGTCTATGCACGTGTTTTCTCTTGGGACCCATTTTGTGAAATGTAAGATATTTCTATGAAAAATAACATTTTGTAACGAAATATGAAATCCGTTTACTGAAATTCAAGACAAGCATTTATTAATTCTTAAAGTCCTTCTGCAAAAGTTTTCCTTTCTAGTTCGCAAATTACACATTTGAAAAATTAACAAAATAAAAATATACTAAATAATTAACGAAGAGTGTTTTTATGGAATGGAATTTTGTGAAGGAGCATATTTTATTAAGAGGAATTTTGTGAAGGGTTCTGTATTATTAAGAAGAATTTTGCAAAGGGGCCTGTTTTATTAAAAGGATTTTCGTAAAGGGGTCATGTTTTATTGTTTGGATTTTTGTGAAGGGATACTATATAGGCCCCAAATTTTACCTGGATCGACCCCTGTTAAAAATGTTATTTAATATTCATTACCTTACCATAGGAAAACAATACAAAATACAATTTTAATAAAAAAAATCAGATGCTTATGATTTCTTTTACACCCTACATTATAAACATAAAAATTTTCAATTTTGCAGAATTAGATAGATGAAATTACATATGTAATGTATGTTATGATCAAGAATGTGAAAAAAATAATTTTATTGTAATTTTTAAAAAATGCTATTTTTGACAATTTTAATAAATAATGCATGGAAAAATTAAAACGAAATATCAGAATTTTCTTTAAATTCAATTAGGGTTCACCGTTAAATTTCCAATTTTCACAATAACATGCATAATACAAACAGTGGCGCAGCCAGAATTCGGTTCTAGGGGGGGGGTTTGAGTTTCTGATAAAGGTGGTCACCGGTTATATGAATCACCGGTTAATGGAATCAGTCTTTTAAATGAATGAAATCATAATGCTTATCTCTGCAATTACGTTGGTTACGGTTCATTTAAACAGCGTTTACAATATTAGGGTGACAAACTATAAAATGCACCAATGAAATAACACAAAAATTGATTAGATTTATAAAGTGTTTAAAAATTATGAGGAGGAAACTTTAAGATGGAAGAGCACAGTACAGCAAATAATTTTTACATAGAAAATAACAGATTTGCAATCCATTTGTTCAATCAAAAATCCACAAGGTTTCATGAGAATCACGAATTCTTATTCCTAAATTTAATAATAAAGAAGCAATTTTAACAAAATTTTCAATAGACTTACTTACCTTGCTTTTTGCCAAATGTGACAACTCAATTAAGGTAATCGATGTTTTGGAATGTAGTTGATATTAAACACGGTATTGTAGACTAAATTACTGTGCCCTTACAGTACTTTACATGACATCGAATTTCGCATTATCTAATGTAAATCTGATGAAAATTTTGTTAAAATATATTTATTATTGTGTAAAGAATTGAGCCTCGACATCCAGGTGCACTATGTGTCATTCTAGCATTTCCTGTGAGTACACTTAACTGCATACCTTCCCTCGCTATTTTTGCCTTGAAGACTAGCAGACGCCGAATTCTAATTGTACTGTGAGCGGAAAGTTCGGACAGTGATGTAGTGGTAACCCAACGAACACAGAACTTTCGGGCCACTGATGGCTACGTTAGCTTTGGCCCAAACTGTCAGATGGAGGGCCGTTATCATTGGCCGTAATGGCAACTTAAAAAAACTGTCACGCTGGCCACAATGTGGCCGCAACAGAATTGGCCAGAAATACAATAAGATCCCCATAATTAGGCCACTAACGGTTAATCATAAATGATAGATAGCCTAAAACTGGCCACAATTATACTTTAAATGGCAATTATTAATGGAAACTTGCCATAGCTAGGCCATTAAAAATCATAATGAATAAAAGCTAGCCACAAACTTGCCGTAGCAACGCCATTTGTGGTTTTCAAGAATTAAATCCAGCCCAAAACTGACCATAAAAATGCCTTTTATGTCTTTTATAAATGTAAGCTAGCCAAAACCCAGCCATTGTCACCCAATAAAGGTTATTTAGGCATAAATCAAAATTTATTTTAGAAAATAAAATACTTTTTAGAAGTTTATTCAAATGATAAATTGTTTTTGCGTGAAAAAAGTACTAATAATCATTTAAGTACACTTTTCAACAAAATTATAAATTCACTTACCTTGATTTTTTTCAAAAATTTTAAAAATACAATGTTTGACATAGTGAATTAAGTATTTGTTTATTTTTTCTATTATATATTTTAAAAATTTATATCATATGCTATTTTTAAATTATTGCATTTCATATAAATTTTAAAAGTATATAATTAAAAGAAATAAACTAATTAATTCACTACGTCAAGTATTCTGTTTTGGAAAATTTTTGAAAAAAAAAATCAAGGTAAGTTGAACTTATAGTTTTCTTGAAATTTGTACCTAAATAATTCTTAGTACTTTTTTTTCACGCAAAAACACTTTACTGTTTAAATAAACTTCTAAAAAGCATTCATTTTTCCAGAATAAAATTTGAATTGTTGCTTAAATAATCTTTTCTTTATGTGTATTATAGTAACATGATCCGTTATATATTTTATATTTGGCAAATGATAATTAATGTATGTTTTTTTTTTTTTTTTTACTGGTTTTTACAGTCTGTTACCAGTAATTTATGTTTATTCTTTTAAGTATTATTAAATCAATATAATCTGAAACATATTACATCTTTTTGCATCATAACATTTAGATTTTTCTCTCACAGTTTAATAGTCAAACTTTAGAAAAAATACATTATTTCAAACTTTACAAAATCCCTGAGAATTATTTTCAGTAATTTTAAATGTCAACAACATTTTTCTTAAATTTTATTACACTCTTTTCCATTAAAAATATAATAAATTATAACATCGTGTAATAATATACTTTTTTAAATGCTAAAAGGCATAAAATAAAGAGTAAAATAAGTTTTATTAGACTCTTGACATGTTTCGGATTCATTGGAGCCATTATCAAAACAAATAAGAATATTATACAATTGCACTATTTTTGAAGTTAAAAATTAAATGATGGCGTTTTAAATAACAACTTCAAAGAACGTGCAATTGTAGAATATTCTTATTTGTTTCGAAAATGGCTCCGATGGAGCCGAAACATGTCAAGAGACTAATAAAACTTATTTTACTGTTAATTTTACGCCTTTTAACAACTAAAAAAATGTAAGAAACTCTATTCCATTGTTACTGTCACTGAATTTTTCTTGAGTATAAACTGGTAAATTTCTTCACCCAGAAGGAGAAAACAAAATCATTTTCTTTTTAAAGCCATATTTCTTATATTTAAAGCTAGACAAACTATTTTAAAGAATAAATTGATAGATATTTATAATGCTTAAAAATAATTTACGCAATAATAATAATAAACTACTGAATTGAATTTTACACTATTTTGCCGAAAATGAAAATATGTTTAAAGCATTCTTGTGTATTATTAAAACGTAAAATATAAACATTCTAAATGATGCAAAATCAGATTATATTGAAATTAATAAACATGTAACGAATAAACATAAATAAGACTTACAGATGGACAGAATATTTTCATGCTACATTCGACATTGAAATGGAGCGTCTGCTCACTGCTATCTGCTTTCCCAAAATGACACTCCGTACCGTACACCTGAATGACAGAGCAAAAAAGAGGCAGGAAATTCCAGGAAAAGTCTCCCTCTCTCTTATCGCAACCCTGAAATCGGCTTGACCTTGAGCCGCTTGCTGGTCTAAAAACTTCAAACAATTGTAACTGAACAATTTGTTTCGGGAAGGGGGTGGGGGGGAGGGGGCTTTTATGAGCCAATGCCTTGTACAATAAATAAAAATAACTTTTTTTATTAAATCATATATTCTTCAGAATATATGATTCGATATGATATAATAGATATTCTTCTTTTTTTTTTTTTTAAGTCACTTGAAAAAAAAAATATTTTTTTTTTAAGAAAAATTAAGATACACTGTGTGATTTTTTAAACAACTTGATACAATTTTCAGTTTTCACAAAAAACATCCATTTTTTTCTTTTGTATTTATTTTCTTTTAACAATTATTATTTGATCACCATTACATGGAAAGTACTTTTTCGCAATCGTATTTCATGTTAGAAACAAATTTAAAATATTATAATACGGGAAAACGGAGCTGTAATTGGGGGTGTATACAAAGGTAGCATATACTTTTCACTTGTTCTTTATGGGTGAATATTATTCTGTTGAAACTGAAAATAAATATATCAATAAATTGACATTTATCATTAAAAATTTTATTACATATCTATATAGTAAGTATGCTTAAACAGTGCAGTTTATTCCAATTAATTTCGTATCGTTTAAAAGGGCATATGGAAAATTAAGATATACTGTGTGATTTTTTAAACAACTTGATACAGTTTTCAGTTCTCACAAAAACACCCATTTTTTTTCTGTTGTATTTATTTTCTTTTAACAATTATTATTTGATCACCATTACATGGAAGTTCTTTTTCGAAATCGTATTTTATGTTAAAAACAAATTTAAAATATTATAATACAGGAAAACAGAGATGTAATTTGGGGTGTATACAAAAGTAGCAAAAGTAGTAATATGTTTGTTATTAATTTTTGTATCTATTTATCTTTGCAATTAAAAAAATATATGAATTGAAATTAACATATATTCAATTTCACTGTAATGTGCTTATAAAAATTATTTATGTACATATACATATTTTAGACTCAAGACGCTTTTACTTGTAATTTATAAAAAATCCGTAAAAGTTAGAAAAAAAATTATCTTGCATCACATTTAAAACTTTCATCTAATGACAGATTTTAAATATCGAAAATTATGTTGAAAAGAGTGAAGGAAAAAATATTTTATATCTTATAACTAATGTATCAAATACATGGCATTAGCCCTTTTCTTTTTATTTGATGCCAGGCTTTTATACCCTTGCCAGAAACACATCTTCAATGGCTGCTGGACACTGATAATCAATAACTTTTACTTTCGCTCGCCCGTTATCATTGAAACAGTGGTCAGCGGATGTTGTGGTGTGTCATTTAAAATACAACGGTGGCTGGGTACAAATGGCCCCAAGTCTCTTTGGCCTTAATGTTCACAGAAGGTGGCCACAGATCTTGTGTTTGTTGGGAAGGTGTTACCCAAAGAGGGGTCTTATGCTTTGATCCTTGCCGAAGTCGTGGGAAAGAGAGCATCTGCGAGAGAAGCGATCTCTGCACACGATTTTTAGGTTTGCGCCCGAAACTTTGCCCTTTGTCTTAGAACGTCCAATGACGGACTTAGTGAAAACGAAACAGAGGGATCTCAAGGCTGCTAAGAGGCTGGAGAGTTTCGAGGGGCCCGCCACGACAAAACCCCGCACCCAGAAGAAGTTCCCCTGCGAGAATGAAAAAGTTAGAGAGAGTTGTTTGTAGAGATCGAAAAGAGAGTGGTGACTCTCTGGTAAAGGGAGGAAGGAACGAGAGTTTCCGGACTTAGCGCAGTAGAAGCGCTAGTGAGGCCTGACCTCTATGTGTTTTGATACGGCAGGTATCAGGTATAAATCCTAGTGAAGAGAAAAGCACGACCCGTGCTAGAGTGAGAGTTCTTAAACTCTGAATGATTGAGAACGAGTAGTTTTTCCGAAAGAGAAGGAACGGACGTGCCTTGATCCGTATGAACTCTGGCTAGAAGTTACGACTGATCGTAACATTTGGAGATTTTAGTTTGGTTCCAGTTATACTCAGAGTCAAAAGAACAATTATTTATTAGCGATTGACTCACGAAAAATAATCAAATGCTGTAATCAATTTTCTTGTACATATTTTTATTAGAATTAATATTGTTATACAATAAATTCTACTTTCTAATTTATGCGAGATAATTCTCTTTACCAACGATCTGATCTCGCTACCACTCAACATCTTTATCAGGTCGGTATAGAGGAGTTGTTACAACTGGTGGCCTGCGGTGATGGATTAATTAGCAAAAATTAATGACATTCTCTAAAGACAAAGAGTGGACTCTGAAATTTAAATCATCAAAGTGCTCCAAGAAAGAGTCTCCTTGTGACTTGTGACCTGAGTCTCCTTAGACGCCCCTGTGGATCAACACAGCATCAGAAAGAGAAATCTACCAAGAATTCTGGAGAGTGTTCCCCCATCAGAAAGAGAAATCTACCAAGAATTCTGGAGTGTTTCCCCATCAGAAAGAGAAATCTACCAAGAATTCTGGAGAGTGTTCCCCCATCCGGAAGAGTCCCCATCCGAAAAGTGTGATAGAGACCCCCGTCTGTGCTCCTGAGAATCTCTGAAGTCTGTGCTTCTGACGCCCTGAAAGACTCTTAGTAATGGAGGTAAGCTCTTTTTATACTCAGAGTGGCTTAAATTGTTATTAGTGTTTGTATAGGTGTTGTAGGCTTAAAAAAAAAGAAGTTGCGTGTTTATTTTTGTGAGAGTAAATATTTTGAGAAATTTTTCCGGTAGAAAAAAAAAAGGTATGATGAGATATTTCCGATATAACTGTAATTATTTAATAGACAAATTTTGTAGTTAAAATTAAATTATTGTTGAATTAATTTAATGCAAACTGAGAGTTGTGCAGTGTTACAAAATTTTAGCTGAATCTATAAATGAGAGATCATTGAAAAAAAAAAAATATCGAACGCATTTCATATTTTAAGATAACAGAGTTGATTTTATATGTTTTTTGTGAATTATTCTAAATCTTTTAAGAGTGGATGTAGAGATTAAGACCACCATTGATTAAAAGAAAAAGGAATTGAATAAGACTTTTGCAATTTAAATATTTTTACTGTACTTTTTAAAATTGAAATTGTTGTTTTGTGTAAAATTTATCCCATATGTATTTTATAACCAAATACCAAGGTGAATGTGGACGATAGGATAGGGTTGCTTATTTTTATATGTTGCATATTTCTTATATATTATTGTTATGCGTACTTTTTATGAGTGTATATTTCAGTATTATTTTAGTACACTTGGTAGAAATTACATTTAATCTTATTGTATTGTTTTATAATTGTGGGAAAGATAATTTCTAATTTTAAACTTTAAAAATGTCGGAGCTTAAATATTTTAGGAAAGCTGATTTGCAAACGTTAGCTTACGAATTTGAGGTCATTTTAGAGGAAAATGATACTTGAGAAAGAGCTAGCTTTAGCACAAATTAAACTTATAGAAAAAGATAGGGAAAATAGATTATTGGCAGAGAATAAAGAGAAAGATAGACTGTGGGAAAAAACAGAAAAAGAAAAAGAGTGGGAACATGAGTTGGCTAGATTAAAAGCAACACAAGAGTCAGATGACCGAAGTACAGCATCCAGTAGTGTCTCAGTTAGAACGAGTAATTTACCCCTAAAAACAATTATGCATCGCTTTGATGAAAAGAATTCGGATATTTCGTTGTTTTTGAATTTATTCGAGAGACAGGCAAAAAAATGTAATCTAAATTCGGATGAGTTGGTGACGAACTTACTATCATTATTACCTGTGGGAATGGCCGAGTTAATTTTGAGAGAACCCGAAGACAAAATTGATGATTTTCAATATGTGAAAGAAAAATTGTTAGAACGATATCGTTTGAATGCAGAGACGTACAGATAAAAATTTAGTCAGCATCCCCGAAATCCTAATTCAGTTTGGAAGGACCTGATCTTCGAACTTAATAGTTTTTTAGAAGGATGGCTGTCATGCTTACAAGTTTCGGATTTTGAAGGATTGAAAAATTTGCTTGTCACGGACCAGATCAAACGGAGGGCGTCTCCCGAAATGCGCGAACATTTTATGGATAATTGGGCGGAAATTAAAGACGCCGAAGAACTGGTGAGGCTTTTAGATGCGTACGAGGCAATTAAGCGCCCCTCTAAAAAGACGTGGAATCCGAAACTCCCTTTAGAGAAAAAATTTGAAAGACCCAGGACTTTTGAAAATGGGCGAAACGGTAACAGAAATCCGGAGACTAACTTTAACTGGAGCGATCGAAGTGACAATAAAGATAGGGAAAAGGCGTTCGAAAAAAGGCAAGAAGTTAAGTGTTATACGTGTTTTCAGAGCGGGCACTACAAAATAAATTGTCCGGAAATTAAAAAGAAAGAGGCTGCGTTGGTCGGTCACTTAATAAGTAAGCCGACACTTGAAGAAACCTTCTCCCCTTATTTGAGTAAAGTATTAGTGAATGGAATTCAGACAACTGCTTTAACTGACAGTGGGAGTGAAATTGATATCATCGCATACGACTTGGTCAGTCAAGATAAATTGAATTGAGATCACGTATGGATTAAAACTCCGCTGGACAGTAAATTATACTGTTTACCTATAGCAGAGGTCACTTTAGAAATTGAAGGCGTGGGGGTCATTGAAACCAAGGCAGGAGTTAACAATAGAGATTCAGATATGTACTACTATTTGTTGGGTAATCGCACTCAGAAATTGTTAGAACAGGCGAAGAAAAAACCCGAATTGATGAATGCAGTTTTGACACGCGCTCAAACGAGAGAAAAGGGTGGTCCAGCTCCGAATCCGGTAAATAAACAAATTATGATTTCCGAGGGGAAAAAAGAAATTTCTAGCGAGAATGTTGAAGCGGAAACTTTGAATTCCGAGGAAGAAAAAGAACAGGATATTTCTAGCGGGAATGTTGAAGCGGAAACTTTGAATTCAGTAAAAGAAAAAGAAGAGGGAATTTTTCGCGAGTGCAGTGAAGCGGAAGCGTTGAATTCAAAACTAGAGGGTGAAAATCTAGAAAGCCCTATTGAATTGGTTAGTGTGGATAAGGGATTATCGCCTTTGTCGATATGTGAGGGATCTTCGATCTTAGCAGAAATTGGAGGGAAGGATAGTCAAATTGAATTAGACAGAGATCAATCTCTCAAAGAGATTAGTAAAAAAACGGAAGGTGAAGAATCGCATTGTAATGCAGGAGATTCTTTGATAGTGGCAAAAGCCAGAGACAATCGCGTGAGTGGGGGGAAGCAGGTGCTTGTCCCATTGCCTTATCAGGTAGATATTTTTGGCGCGTGCCTAGAAAAAGTGTCATTACACTTAGGGAAAGGGAAAGTTAAAGGAAATGTGTCAGAATACTTGGACATTGGGAAAAGATTGATAAACGATTTAACTACCGCATTTCTAAAAAGGTTCGGTGTTAAGTTGAGAAATCCGAGAGTGTGTCGCACAATAAGCGATAGTATTGCATGTTGGCATCGAAAAGTTAGAAAGCTTTTGAAAGCGTTAGTATTTGGTGAATGGATAAGAGAAACGGAGGAAAATAAATTCGTGAAGGGATGTGTGTTTAATCTCACGAACAGGTTAAAAAGAGGTCGAGTTTTAGCCGTTGAAAATGTGTCAGAAAAACGAGAAAAGAGGAAATTTTGGTTTGACAGAAAGGCGGTAAAACGGAAGCTTAATGTGAAAGATGAGGTTTTAGTTTTAACTACCAGAAAGCCAAATAAAATGTCAGATAGTTGGATAGGGCCGGGAAGAAAGGAGTCAATAATTACGGAAACAATTGATATTGTGAGTGTTCCTGGGAGGCGACAGAAATCTCAGATTTCTCACGTGAGTTTAGTAAAGCCTTACAGAAAACGGGTGGAGTTAGCAGATATCTTAACGCGGGAAATAAACGCACTTGAGGAATTCTGTTTACCGTATCTAGATGATATGGCGATTTTTTCAGACAGTTGGGAGGACCATATGCGTCATCTAGAAATAGTATTAAAAAGGGTTAATGACGCGAAACTGAAAATCAAATTGGCGAAATGCAAGTTCGCTCAGAAAACCGTAAAATATCTTGGGCATATTGTAGGGGAGGGCAGACGGAGGCCAGCTGAGGCGAAAGTAAGGGCAATTAAGGAATTACCGGTTCCGAAATCGAAAACTGAAATTCGTAGATGTTTGGGAATGGCTGGATATTATTCCCGGTACATAAAAGATTATGCAGTGATTGTAGAACCATTAACGAGGGCGCTTAAAGGGAAAAATAAAAAGGAAAAGATTGCATGGAGCGACGAAATGGGAAAAGCCTTTGAGACTTTAAAAATGAAACTTACTGAAGAACCTCCTGATTTTCAGAAAGAATTCATAGTACAAACTGATACTAGTGACTTAGGGATTGGCGTGGTTTTGGCTCAAAGAGAGGGACCGGAAGAGCACCCCATAATATATTTAAGTCGCAAATTTACTGATAGTGAGAAAAGTTTCTGCGCCACTGAAAGAGAGTGTGCAGGGATTATTTTTGCGATAAAAAAGTTAAGGCATTATATTGATGGACAAAACTTTTCTATCGAAACTGATCACAATCCCTTGGTATTTCTAAAAAGAAATTCTGGAAATAATCCCAGGTTGTTAAGGTGGTCCTTGGCTCTGCAACCTTATAATTATGCAATTTCTCATCGCCCAGGCAAAGACATTCCGCATGTTGATTGTCTGAGTCGAGTTTAATGAGATTTCTTGATAAACTTTTGTATATAATTATTTTAAGTTCTTTTTATTTTTATTTCACTGTGTTTTATTTCAATATATGTTCATGATTCTTATCAGAGCGCGCAAGAAGAAAATGAAAGTAGTATTATCTTATTCATGTATGTTTTATCTCTTGCCACTCTGATGTAAATTGAGATTGCAATTCTTTATTCGAATCTTAGAGATTCTTAGTGTTTCACCCTTAAGAATCGTTTGAGGAGGGGGTGCTGTAAAGAATTGAGCCTCGACATCCAGGTGCACTATGTGTCATTCTAGCATTTCCTGTGAGTACACTTAACTGCATACCTTCCCTCGCTATTTTTGCCTTGAAGACTAGCAGACGCCGAATTCTAATTGTACTGTGAGCGGAAAGTTCGGACAGTGATGTAGTGGTAAGGTGTTACCCAAAGAGGGGTCTTATGCTTTGATCCTTGCCGAGGTCGTGGGAAAGAGAGCATCTGCGAGAGAAGCGATCTCTGCACACGATTTTTAGGTTTGCGCCCGAAACTTTGCCCTTTGTCTTAGAACGTCCAATGACGGACTTAGTGAAAACGAAACAGAGGGATCTCAAGGCTGCTAAGAGGCTGGAGAGTTTCGAGGGACCCGCCACGACAAAACCCCGCCCCCAGAAGAAGTTCCCCTGCGAGAATGAAAAAGTTAGAGAGAGTTGTTTGGAGAGATCGAAAAGAGAGTGGTGACTCTCTGGTAAAGGGAGGAAGGAACGAGAGTTTCCGGACTTAGCGCAGTAGAAGCGCTAGTGAGGCCTGACCTCTATGTGTTTTGATACGGCAGGTATCAGGTATAAATCCTAGTGAAGAGAAAAGCACGACCCGTGCTAGAGTGAGAGTTCTTAAACTCTGAATGATTGAGAACGAGTAGTTTTTCAGAAAGAGAAGGAACGGACGTGCCTTGATCCGTATGAACTCTGGCTAGAAGTTACGACTGATCGTAACATTTGGAGATTTTAGTTTGGTTCCAGTTATACTCAGAGTCAAGAGAACATTAATTTATTAGAGATTGACTCACGAAAAATAATGAAATGCTGTAATCAATTTTCTTGTACATATTTTTATTAGAATTAATATTGTTATACAATAAATTCTACTTTCTAATTTATGCAAGATAATTCTCTTTACCAACGATCTGATCTCGCTACCACTCAACATCTTTATCAGATCGGTATAGAGGAGTTGTTACAATTGTTAAAGTTCTCTAAAAATATCCGAGTTTGAATTGTAGTAGTATCTATACTAATATTATAAAACAGCAACATTTGTTCTTTTTGCAGGGGTTAATTCTGGAACTACAGAACAGATTTAAAAAGAAATTGGTCAATTGGTCATATGTGAGTTTTATTCGCGTACAAAGGGTTCCACACAAAATATCAAAACTGTTCAAAGGCAATATTCTCACATGACATAGTCACATACCTAAAACAATATTACATGCCAGAATTTAATTGTATTGGTATTGGAATGAAAAACAATGAATATATTTCCCTCTAAAACAAAGACCTTGTACAAAGTTTAAATTTGGCAGAGAACAAATCACGCTTCGGAAGAAGTCCCTGAATTTCACACGAAAAGTTACTTGTCAATCATATTTGCCGTATTAGTAGACAATTTTAAAACATTTAAAAAAAGTATGCTGAACAACGCGAAACTTTCCGATTCATTTTCAAAAATGAAAACCTATCGAGGTATGATAATTCAAGTGATTTGTTAACGAAAAGATTTTTCATTATAAATGAATTATATATTGAATTATAAGCGATTGTTGTCTCAAAATTACTTACTCTTAATGTCTTAGAATTATTCTATGAGTTATTTTTCAATATTTTCCCTCAATAATTGAATTCATTTGGTATGAAAAATGTTGACTATCATGATTCGTCATACCTAAAGCAAAAATCTTGTTACAAAGTTTAAGCTTAGCATTGTGTCAAGCGCGCTTCAAAAGTAGGTCGCAAAGTAGCAACACAGTTTGATCCGTGCCGTTGTTTTTTAGATGGGTTTTAATTAATATCTCAGCAAACAAACATATATTTTCGAAAATCATTACCAACAATCCTTAGATGATTCTGCGTCGATAACCCTTAACTCCCCGCTGAGCGCCAGAAGAATAAGACACATGAGTGATCTTTTAATAGTTCCGTTTTTACTTTTTAAGTATGGAACCTTAATAATGGTGTCAAAATTCTGTTAACCATCTCCTCTCTAACATAGGCTATATTTTATACAACAATTTCCAAACACTTTTTTTCGGTACATCACGTTCCAAATGGGTGCAAGAACAAAAAAAAAATTCTAAAATTGCACTTTCTATGATATTGTTGATTCTAGAAATATGAAATTTGGACTAGCGGTTACTTTAAAAAGATGTAAATGCTCACTAAAAATGGTTTCTATAAAGTTCGAAATTTAAAAACGGAAAAGGAGCTGGAAACGTTCTAAATTACAATTTATTTGTACAAATAGGGCTAGAAACATGAAATTTGGCATTGTTGTTACTTTAGAGACTTATATATACCAAGAACAGTTTGCAGTAGCAAAAAAAAAAAAAAAAAAAAAAAAAAACGTTCTAAAATTGGGCCATTTCATTGTGACGGGTGTGACATCCAGACAAAATTTTAAGAGTTTATAACTATATTTTGGGAAATAAATTAGTTAATAAATCCCTGAAAAGTATTTTAATTATGTTTTTTCCATGCATATGCTTGGATAATTGAGTAAATATATAACTTCAATAGCTCTCAATATTTAGAAAACAAAAATTAAAACTTGTGACGGGTGTGACTCTCTCGGGACAAGAGTTTTTACTTGCATACACATTTGTTAAAATTCCTGTGAATATATAACTGTGTCATTATTAAAACAATTTTTTTCTAATGAAAGAGATTCAAATAAAACTTTGTAATTTTCATAATAAATTTTAATTATTTTAATGTATAAGAATTTTTTTCCTGCTGTGACGGGCGTGACAAAGAAGTGACGGGTGTGACATTGTGCAAAGTGTACAATTTGAAAGTTGTTTACCAAAAAAATACAGTGATCAGTATAGACAGTAAACGAGTCGATAAATCGTAGCCGTCCAAAACTCCAAAAGTTCAGTTTTCTCAAACACAGCGTAAAATAAATGTGGTGGCGCCATCTAGCGAGCATTCGTCATGTTTAAGCTGATATTTTTCTACAGTTATCAGCATTTTTAATTTAAACTTTGAAACAAAAAGGGAAGGGGGGGGGGATACTTTATATGTAGGGTTAATATAATTTTTTTTCTTTTTTTGAAAAATAATATTTTGCAATTAAAGACAATTTAAATTAAGAATTTATCAATAATAGATATTTAAGAGTCTATTGCTAACATTTTCCTTCCTGTGAGCAGTTTAATGTTTAGAAATTCATTATTTATAAAATATACATGTCAAATCTTAACAAGATAAGTTTATGATGAGTTTAACTTCATGGAATTGAATTTTGTATAAAGTATTGTCTGGTGAAATAGAATTTTTTGAAGGGTCCCTTTTGATTAAAATAAATTTTGTGAAAGGCCCTTTTTAGTAAATAGAATTTTGTAAAGAGACCCCAATTTTTCTGTATATTGACCTTAGATATAAGCTGTATTTATCATTATAGATAAATATAAATTATATTTTCCAGCTTTTATTGGTAATATTTATAATTATTAATAAAATATTTATAATGAGATATTTTAAAAACAAAATCTTGTTAAACATTTAAACTCTAGTTATGTAGATTTTATGTACAGTCTTTTTGGGCTTTTTTTTTTTTCAAAAATACATGTCGATTTTTTTTTGTTGTAAAAATACTGCTATTGTATCGAAATTGAGATTTTACTTTAAGAAAATATTTGAATGTTGTAGTGTCTAGTGTGTAGTGTGTAGTGTTGTAGTGCAGCCAAGATTTCCATTTGGGAGCGGTTTTGAATTGTTATTGAACCAGATGTCGATCCTGGCAAAACTTGGGGCATATTTAGTGCCACGTCACAAAATTCCATTTAATACAATAGAACTCTTCTCAAAAATTTCTCTTAATAAAACGACTTATTTATAAAATTCCTTTTATTTAAAGCAGACTCCTTTGCGAAATTTTTCTTCAAAAAATAGACTCCTTCACAAAATTCCAGTTTATAAAAACATACTCTTCATTAATTATTTTTATTTTGTTAGGTTTTATAAATATGTAATTTGCAAATAATATGAGTTCACCAGAAAGGTAAATTTTAGCAGAAGTACTTAACAAAGTTATTAATAAATGCTTGTTTCGAATTTGAGGAATTTAAATTTTATACTTATAAATTTCTCCTGAGTATCATTATAGTGCTTTACAATCATGTTGGGTGGGGTGGGGGGTTCATTATCTTTTACCCAAAGAAAGGCAAGTGATTTCTGAACTGTGAGCACATTAGATATAAACCCATATAAATAGAAATAAATTATTTTAAAATGTTACGGTTTTCTATGCAATTTAAGATAAAAAATATTACATAATCAAAAGGGGAGGAAGAGCCAGAAATTAACTAATTTTAATTTATAAGGACTTGCAAAAAGGCCAAAATTTTTTATATCTGGAATAACTTTCCTTAAGTAAGCCTTTAAAAAATGACTTAAATTTTGTGCAAACACAAATTCATTTATTTGGTACATTCTCTTTTTCCTGCATCAAAACAGACATTTTTAAAGAATAAGAGTGATCAACAGATTCAAATTCAGTAGAATCATTTAAAATTTCTTCTTGTAGATCAATTATTTTTCCTTTGTACATAATTTTTGCAAATTTTGTTTTGTTTTTTTCTGGATTCGTTGAATAAAACTAACATTGTTTTTCTACATTTTTATTTCGTGGAACTTTCCTGAAATTTACTTTGAACTTTGAAGGGGGGGGGGGGGCTATGAGACCTAAAGCGGCAAAGGCTGTCGTCTCGAATGATCCAAAAAAAACCACAACTGGTGTAAACACCGAAGCAAACCAAACCACACTAAAGCGCTAAAAACGATCTATGCTCAGAAGGAACCTCAAAGCTGAAACATGAAAATCTTTGGATGAACAAAATTTACTAACGAAACAAACAAACGAACTTAAACCACCACTGTTCAACACCCTATAATCCCAGCAACTACTGCGATGAGACTGGTACTTCAAGCAGGTAAACAAAATGTGCTCCAAAGAGTCAATGCAACCACACCTACTGCATCTGCCATCCGGAAGCAAGTGGAAACGCGCTAAAACCTCAGGGGTGATCAACATCCTACAGAGAAACCGGGAAATCAACACATCCTCCCGTCTGTTCCAAGCCCACGACGAGGTAAGTCTAACCGAGGGAATATTTCCAAGCGAGACACTGTATTTGGAGGCATTGTAATCTAGATCGAACTGACTTGCCGCTTCCCGTTTGTGAGCGCTGGTAACATCCTCTGGCGAAATCCAGTCAACCAGAACATCAGAATAAGTGACGCCCTTGGCCAAACTATCTGCTTTTTCATTCAAAGGGACACCCCGGTGACCCGGAACCCAAAGGAAGAGAATCTTCGAGAGAAATTTAACGGAGCGAATGATTTTGTTATGAAGCCAAAGGATGACCATAGGAGATTTTATAGTTATAGTCTGAAGAGCAGACAGCACCGACAAGCTGTCAGTCAGCATGACGACTTGCGACGACGAGTGCGCCAGTTGGTCCAGAGCTGTCCCAATGGCGAGGGCCTCCGCGGTGAAGATGGAATTTACATGGTGGACTTTGTAAGCAAACTGATTCGTTGAATTACAGCCAGCTATAGAAGTGAGGAAAGTGGTCTTCGAAGCATCGGTTGCAATGACGAGCCACCCAGTGTACTCCTGGATGAACTCAGCAAAATATGGAGCGATCATAGCCGCGTCAAGATCTTTATCTTGGAACGGAAGCCCAGCAGTGAAAAACCTGACAGCTTCAGAATCCTGGTGTAATGGGACTTGGAATCGAAGGAGATGATCTGGAGTAATCCTGAGCTTTGTCAGCATCTCAGAAACATAGGGTATATCTTCAACAAACAGGTCTAGACCATCTGCCCGAATGTCCCAGAGGGGGGACCAACTACACAAAGAAAGATGTTTCACCCAGAAGTTGAACGCTAAGGCTTTGATCCTGTCTGCAAGTGGGGCAGCACCGGCATGTCTTCTAAGCACAATGTTTGGAGTCCACTTCGGTAGACCTAGCGCGATTCTAAGGACACTGGTTTGGAGAACTTCTAATTTACGAAAAAGAGAGACCCCAGCCGAGTTGAGAATTGTCGCTCCATATTCAATCACGCTGCGAATAGAAGAGGAAGCCAAAGTTAAAAGGTGGTGGGAGCGAGCGCCATACCGTTTCTGTGCCAGAGACTTGAGAATGTTAATTCTGGTGAAGACTTTTCCCCGGAGGTACTCGATGTGCTTCCGGAAACCACCACGCCGTGCAATATAAAAACCTAGGAACTTGATCTCCGTACACCACTCGATTAAACCTCCGTTGACGCTAAAGTCGAAGTAGCATTCAGCAGCGCGTCTGGACAAGTTGATAGCGTGACATTTATCCGGCCGGATGGAAAGCTTCCAATGTGTGCACCACTGAGCGACTAGCCTGAGCGCTTCTTGTAATTTGAAACGGCAACTCTCCAGAGAGCTGTTGTCACAGTAGAGAAAAATGTCGTCTGCATAAATTAAGTATTTCACCCCAAGACCCTCTAGAACCTCGAAGAAATCGGCCAGAAAAATAGTAAACAGGATGGGGCTCAGCACCGCTCCCTGCGGAACACCTCTATTGATATATCTGAGTGACGATGTGACATTCCTCCAGGCCACCTTGATGGACCTCCCAGAGAGAAAGCGATGGAGCCAGCGTAAGATGCGACCAGTAATGCCAACTTGGGCGCATTTGAAGATAAGTCCGTCCACATAAACAGAGTCATAAGCAGCTTGTAGATCTAGAGATATGCCGAAAATATATTTTTTCTCTTTCCTTGCAATTAAGAGGTCCTGATGAAGCCGGGTAAGTGCGGCCTGGCTATCTCTGAAGGGTTGAAAGCCAAAATTTCTACGGTCCAGTATAGTATTCTCAAGGAGGTGATAATTGATACGTGTAGATATCATCCTTTCACAAATTTTGCAGACCACAGAAGTAAGGGCGATGGGGTGGTAGGAAGCAGCGAGTTTCTTAGTTCTACCAGGTTTGAGGATTGGCAGGATAATCGCCGTGGTCCAGGATGATGGGACGTCCCCAGTGAGCCATATGTCGTTATACAATTGAAGCAAGACTCTAAGCGAATGGTCATTGAGACCTTTAAATAATGCAGCACTAATCTTGTCCTCACCTGGGGTCGAAATTTTTGTCCTGCGGATGGCGTCTTTGAGCTCGGCGATAGAAAACGGATTGTTTAACTGGGGACTGGCTTCTATGCCATATGTGATAGGAATGTGTTCATGATCCCCCTCCGCAGTGAAATCTTTTGCGAAAATTTCCGCTTGGAAAGCCGCATCTGCGCTGGAAGTGTCCCCTACTTGAAGAACAAGGTGTGTATCTATGGGAGAGCTGGAGCGATTTCGGATTTTGCGGAAAACCTTGTGCAGAAGCCTGGGATCCTTTGCGTCAGTGCAAATCAAGTCCCAAAATCGCTGCTTTGATTCTTTAATAACTTTTCTAAGTTTGGCAGACACCCTCTTGAATTTAATCCAGTACGCGCTGGAAATCAAACCCCGGGCTTTCTTTAGAAAAAACTTCTTTTGCTTGTGGAGATTGCTGCATCGAGCATTCCACCAGGCAGGGAGGCATTTGTCAAGCCTATTACGGGAGAAGCTGTGATTTTGCATCGCACTGTGAACCAACTGGTAGAAGGAGTCATAATCTATGGAGGAAACCTGTTTCAGCCTGTCATTGACATCCCGACATATGTTCGGCCACTTGTAAAGAATAGGGCTAGGAGGGGTTGGAGAGAAAAGCTCGACCGAAATAATAATGGGAAGATGATCACTATCAAACAGATCCTCCTCCACATGAATTGAGGACTGAGTGAAGATTTCTGGAGAACAAAGGGACAAGTCCAGCAAAGAACAGGAACCACTAAGAGAAACGTGCGTGGGAGTGTCCAGGTTCATGATACAGTAAGGGCTGTCCGAAAGCCAATCAACAAACATTTCGCCTGCCCGCGAGGACACCGGGGCGCCCCACAGCTGATGATGGAGATTAAAGTCTCCGAGAATGAGAGTATTACCTGGCAGGCCATTCGTCACCTGCTTAAGATCGTCAACCACCAGACCCGAAGGCGAGTAAAGATTTAATATGTTCAGATGATGTGAACCAAGAAAAATGCGAACCCCCAATATCTCATTCGAGAGGTTGAGAGCATCAAAGTTTAGTTGAAGGGCATTTTTAATTGCAATGAGAAGTCCGCCACCAGGGCGACCCAATCTGTCCAGCCGATAGATCACCTTTCCTAGGATAGTCAGGGATTTTTCAGCAGTTAGAAACGTTTCTTGTATGACCAGGATGTCAGCAGAGGTGAAAGGGGGGCTATGCAGCCAGTGACGTTTATTTAAGATACTACGGCAATTTCACTGCAGGACTGAGATACCCATTAAGACCAAAAAACAAGGGGGGGGTGAACAGCAATACAAAAACACAAACAGCCCCGGCAGAACAGAGAGCGACTAGAAAACGTAAAAGGAAAAGAAGGGTTTTTTTTTATGGAGGAGCACCACCTGAATGAGGACGTTTCCGCCTTTCTGGCGAGGAGTCACAAAGCTTTGCGCACCAATTAGACAGAGTAATGGTGAGGCTGTCAATGGCAACCTTCATTTCGGCAATGAGGGCCTGAGTCCTCTCATATTTCTCATTTGCCTGGTCAACGATAACTTTCAGCATGACGTTGGTCCGGGTTTCTAAAACTTTTTTCAGAGAGTCCAATTCGGTATTCTTGGAGCCTGTTATTTTAGCATACGATGTAGATTCGGATTTACGAGAAAACTGCCTTCTGGCTTCAGTAAAAGTGAGGAAGTGTGAGCATTTATATCGTAAGAATTCGCTTTCTTTGATGCGGGCTGGGCATTGGTTAAAGTCCGACCGATGTTCTTCCCCACAATTTCTGCATTTGAGAGGATCGGTACATGCGCCAGAGTGAGCCATTCCACAGGTGGCACAAATTTGTTCTGATTTACACTTGGATACAACATGATTAAACTGAAAACATTTTGAGCATTGTCGGGGACGGTCGACAAATTGCTTTATTGACTGGATGGAGAACCAGATTTTTACTTCCCGCGGAAGGGAGATGCCTAAAGTTGTTATTAGTACGGGAGAAAATTCATTTCTGCTATCTTTCCTCAGAAATCTGCGTAGCTCAAGCAAGTGGAAATTATTGTTGCTTAGTAGTTCCTGACCAACTTCCTCAAGAGGGATGTTAACCGGGACGTTAAACAAAAGAAATTTATTTGTTATGTTCTCCCATATGATTCTGGGTTTAACTTTTAGACCAAGAAAATTATCTATTTGGCATATTTCGGTCGCACACAATACATCAGACGTACTGATTATGATGCTACCCGACCGTGTAAAACGTATGTTGTTTATCTGCTGGAAATGGGCGATTTTTTCCTTAATTTCTGCCTGAACAGAACGAGGGTCTCTTTTTGGTAACGCCGAGGACTCTAGACTTGTTAGAAAAATGTTAAATGCCTTACCTCCATTTTCAGCCGCCATTTGCAGAAGCGCATCCATTGGTAACGAAGAGCGAGTCACGTTAGGGTTGTCAGTAGATGACAAGAAGTAACTATCCTCATTTTCCACCATTTCAACGTTCACAGGCACAGTTTCCGAAATGGGGTCGGAAACGATATTAATTGTGGAGCTGGCCATAGTAAATGTGCAGGCCGTTCCACTCAACTCCTTGAGAGTGGAGCCAGAATAAACAAACACACGAGGCAGCAAAATGAAACTTGCTACGCCAAAGAAAATAACAAAGATTTAATACGCTTACCCCAGGGAAAGAGAAGCTTCAAGAAATTACAAAATCCCAGTAACGCCAGGCTATACGGAGAAAATAACAACCTAAAAAAGCACTTGACACAAAACAATAGAAACTCTTCGAGACGACAGCCCGCCGCGCTACTCGGTCAACGCCCCTCGCTAAACTGAGGAGCACGTACTGCTGCCATTCACGACCTGGAAATTATCACCCCTGAAATTTAATTTCACGTTTCGTACGTCCACAACGACCTAATATTAGCAAAACACAATCGAAACAAACCACAAATAAATCCCAACTCTATGCGCATGCGCGGAACAGTGCTTGAGAAAACTGAACTTTTGGAAATTTGGACGGCTGAGATTTATCGCCTCGTGACAGTAAACTCAACAATAGTAAATCTACAAAAGAAATTTAATAAAACTAACATATTTATGCAGCATGATCACTGATATATCACAAATAATTAATTTCCTTTCATTAGGAGTTCTTGGGTATGTATTATCAATCTTTTCACGCGTCTATGCAACAACTAACAGTATTACACTGCTAACATAGTTTAAAAATGCAATACTCAGGAAAAGTCTGAACAATTTATTTATTTTTTCGCATGCAACATTAAGAATTAAAAAGCATTAGCAAAACCATTCAGCAAAAATGTTTCAGCCAAAGATAAAAATCCTTATTATGCCCCCCCCCCCAAAAAAATGTTCATATTAACTTCTAGAAACGAATTCAAAGACTATACAAAACAGACAAGCATGTATTTCCTGTTGTGAATCAGTAATTTGCGGTTAAAACACAAGTTGTGGTTTAAACTTTGTACCAGCTTCAAGTTTAGTACGAAGTTTGAATAATCGAGAAATGTATTTTGAGTATTTTCAAAATACAAAACACATGGAAAAATCATTTCAAAATACATTATCAAAATACTTTAGTTTTATCTGTTTAAAATACAAAATACAAATGTATTTCAAATACATGTATTTTCGATACTGCCCAGCTCTTCTTGACAAAGTGACGCAGTCCAAATAACCAGTTTTGACTTTGACTTAACCGATGCTTGTAATATGCTCTTTCACAGTTTTAAGTAGAATTTTCGCCGTTTAATTGAATCACATTTTTGAATAGAATTTGATTTAACAAAGCGGCGGATTCCGCCAAGGCGGAAAGGCCAAAAAATTTAATTTTAACTTTAGTTTTGATTTATATAAACGGCAATTATAGTAATTTTTTTAGTTCTGGGAGGGGGGGGGGTAACCCCCTTGGCTGCGCCACTGAATACAAAAAGCTACACGAGCTTCTTATACTGCATTAAATTTTCTTGAAAGGCAGTGAAACGTTTTGCATGATTATAAAACCTTTAAAATTAAATACATTATTTAAAAAAATAGATACAAAGCAAATTTATACAGACGATATATGAAATACACAAAATATTACTTACCTGTTGCAGCAGAGATCTGTTTAGGAAGGTTCTTTATAACACCCTTCACAAAATTTTTCATTTCAAAACTAACCCTTCACAATTTTTTTCATTTCAAAACAAGCCCTTCACAAAATTTTTCATCCTAAAACAGGATCATTCACAAAATTCTTTGTCTTAAAAGTAAACCATTAACAAAAATTTCCACTTCCATGGAATTAAAGAAAAAGAAAAAAAAATATTGCACGATTAACTAATTCACACGAGGCAAACACTAGCAAAAGCGAGCAATGATATCTGCATGCACATGGATTTGTTTACAAACATCAGCAGGTCTAAAAGCGCCACCTGTCGTTGATTACAAACGCGAATTGTAAACGCGTTTGAAAGTGTTATATTTTAAAAATTTGGTTAATTTTTACCTTGTCATATAAACACAGAACACAAATATTACATGAAATCTGAAACTGTGAAAAAATAATAATTATTATGAGCAAATTAAAAATACATGTAATGCGGGTTTGCAGGGGGATTTTCCTGAAGCGAGCGTGATATTCACCTTTGCCTACATTTTTATACACCTTTCTTTGCCTACAAATGATGACGCAATAGCATGAATTTACGTCAGTATGTCAGACCTCATAATCCAATCCAGAAGCAAAATTTAGCAAAAAGTCATCTGCTCGTTGCTTAGAGACAGCCAATGTTTTTTCTTTAATAAGAACACCGTACTCTGCTTTGATACATGTGTGTTTAGTTCTCAGCTGATGGCAGTTACGGCCCTCAAATGTTGAATGTTTCAATCACCTTTTCGAAAAATTTGAACTTGTAAAGTTTATGACAGTGATAAAAGTTACCGATCAATTGTGACGAATCTTATAAATATGTTTTAAGCTCTATTGCTTCATAATGACACTTGGGAAAACATTCCGTGTATACCACCGTGCAAGTCCAGAACATGCTTACTATGTATTATTGGAGCAGAGAAATAAAAATGAAACATTGTTGTTTAAAGGTCCTACAGTTCGAGTTTTGGGTACAATCTTACATATATATTTTCTATTAGTAGTTTTCCTTATGTTTTATTGTTGTGATTTTTTACCTTCATAATGTTTTGTTTTCATAACTTTATATGAGGTCTTTGACATTTGAAATAACTTTTAAAGTGTGTACCGTTTGATCAGTTTCTTGTTGTGGTATCCTATGAAAGAATGAAATTCTAATTTTGATTGCCTTTTCGTGTTTAAAGAAAAAAAAAACTTTTTCATATATTGTTTTGGTGATATGAATTGATTTAAAAAGATCATTGGGCTCAATTCTAGTATTGGGTTGAACTAGCATTTGGCAAAATCAGATGGGCGATAGGTCTTTTTAGCAGCAGACTTTTATTACGAATACTATGACCATGCCTATTGCAAAGATTATGGTAGCTTGATTGCTTGATTTAATAAGTTTGTTCGGATTGTTGGGTGTTTTGAGAAATTGAGTGTGCAGATATTTGTGTTTCTTTGTGAAAGTACTTTGTTTGCTTAAGACACGATTGTTTGGAGCCTGATAGCTGACTGAAAAGTTTTAAAACTTTCAGTTAAATTGTTGTCCCCTTGTAGAATCGAAGAGTTTCAGGATTTTTTTTTTATACAGGAAAATAACCCTTTATAGTATAGTGTCTCAAAAATCCATCTCGGAGAAGAGTTTAAATGATTTGGGATCATTATAGAATTGAGTGGTAAGATTATGATTGATAAAAGGGCTACAATTGATTTTTGTATGAAGAAAGGTTTGATTGCAAGTAAGTATGAGTGTCTTGAATGTGGCAAAGGTATGAAACTTGTGGAAAGAAAGGAAAAACTGCATGAATTTCAATGACGATGTAAAAGGATGGAGCAAGGGGAAAAGCATTGCGTGAGTCAAAAGTATAAGGCTTGGTAGTTGTTTAGTTATTATTATGTATGCTTGAGTTATTATTTATTACACTTTAGTTATTATGTATGCTTGGTTGAAGAAATTTACATATGAGCAAATTGTGAGACTGGCACGATTGTTGAAACAAACAGTAACAGATTAGATGAGTTTTTGTAGAGAGGTTTGTAAATAGAATAGAAGATCTTTATAACACAATTCTCCATATAACGCACAATTTCTCAGATGTAAACAATGAATTTTCAGTTAAGAAACACCTGAATTCTTACATTATAAATAGTTGCTATTCTCTAGAGGACTAAATCTGATACATTAATTTAACTTTATCTCCTTAATTCAGAGCTAATTACTGAAAAATTTGCTATGATTTGATACAGCTATGTTTGGACAATCTTTATAAAGTAAAAATAACAATGTGTGGAATGATCTATATTATGCAAAAAATTATAATATATAACTCCTGGTAATAAAGAATGCAATATAAAGATAATGTATTTTGGTATGTTTCACACATATTTGGCCATGTTTTACAAGCTAAATTTAATGATGTGTGAAATGTAATCTATATAGCGCAAAATTCTATAACGCACAACCTCATGTTTTTAGGTTTGCCTTATAAAGATCTTCTACTGTATGTGTGTGTGTATGAAACTAGTGATTTAAAAGGTGGAGATAAGATAAAGAAGTTGAAATAAGTGAGAGTTTGTGTGGAAAAAATAAGAATGGTTGAGGAAAGTCTGTGAAAGGTAGATCGCTGTTTGGTGGTGTGGAGCGTAGAAGTAATGAATGTTTTTTTCCAGTAGTGCATGATAAAAAAAAATTATGTTAGAAGTTACAGGCAGATTTTACTGGGAGCTGCAGTTATTCCTGATTATTAGCAATTTTATAGATGCCTTAAAGATCAAAGTTTTGGTGCGACCGAAGGGTCCACCACTGCTTGGCACGTTTTCAAAAAATTGCCTAAGTGATGCGTTTTTGCGTCTTGTCTCCCGAAGTGGCAACTTCCAGAAGACAACATGCAAAAGTGTGCAAACTGAAATGGTGATAATCAAAATAAAGCAAAAATACATATTTTAAAACATTTAAAAGCAAAATAATGTCAAAGTAACGTTTTTAAAAACACAGATTTTGTGTTAAAAAATATTTCACTAGCCTAGAAACATTTAAAAATTTAGCTGCTGAAGGGAGCTTGGGAAGAGTATAAAAAATGTTTATTTGTTGTCAGGGGGCTTTTTCTCCCCTGAACACCCCCCCCCCCCTTCTTTTGACTAGGGATGTAACGAATAGTGATTTGGCTGAATACCGAATATTCGGCCAAATTTTAGGCCGAATACTGACTTAAAAAAATTATTTTAATTGTTTATTTATTTATTTTTTCAATTTTAAAATCAAAAATTAAATTAAGGACTAATTGAAATAATTTTTTTGTTTGAGTGTTCAAAAATCATAACAGCTGAATGTATTTTTTGTAATATTTGAAATACTTTGATGCCAATAAGATAACATTTGACTTTCAAAAATGTAAATAATAATTTAATTCATATATATTTTTTTAATCCATAGATAGTTCTAGTAATTTAAATATTTTTTACCTAAAATAGAAACTCATTACCTCTGTAAAAATGAAACTTTTTTTTATTTTAGTAAAATCATTTAACCCCCAAAAATAAGAACTTGCATGTGTTCTCTGTCTTTTTATATCCTTTCTCATGCAAATCAAACTTAGTAAATTTACATTCTGTATGTCAAGAAAAGGGTTATTTTCTTAAAATATAATGTCATTTTCATTTTGGGATTGCTTTTCAGAAATAAAAAATAAGAAGTCATCACTGCCAAATTTGTCAAATGAAGTTAATAACAATACAGCAGATAAATTAAGAGAGGTAGATTGCTATTTTGATAAACATTTAATAGCTAGGACAGAGTGTCCATTTAACTGGTGGAAAACAAATGCAGAAAACTTTCCTAGGCTTGCAAATTTAGCAAGAAATCATCTTTCAGCTCCTGCAAGCACAGTATATAGTGAACGTTTGTTTTTTGAAGCTGGTAATATGTATGAAACCAAACGAAACAGACTTCTTGAAAATGCTGAAAAGTTATTATTTTTGCATCACAATTTTAGGCTTTACAGTGAGAAATTATTTTGTTACCCCTGTATGTTATTTTGAAGTAACTCATTAAATGCTTTTTCAGTATAGGTAATAGTTTTTTTCTTTTCAATGTATCAAACTCATTAGTTTGTTTAATCAACATCTGATGTTTAATTTTTAATTAGTAAAGTAATTATATAGTCCTATATTTATTCAAATTTTTTTTATTTAAAAGTAAAACTAAAAACTAGAAAAATGATTTAATTTGTGAAAGATTAAACATTTTTACAAGACAGTAAAATATTTATTTTTAATATTTATGAATTTTATTGTTTAAGAAACTGTTATCATCATTACAAATCAGATTAAAAAAATAGATATAAAGTTAATATTTTTAAATTCACTGAAGAGATTTAAACTTTAAATGCAGTAAGGGAGACTGGTACACACTGGACCTATGGACACAGTGGACCACCCCCTAATATTTTATTTATTTAAAAAATTTTTAAGCTTCTCTTCTATCCTAATAGACAACAGCACTGCAATGATTATTTATAGCCTTCAAAAAATATGTTTAGCTCAGATTGAACTATTTTATCCTGCTTTGTTGTTTTGAGCTTCTAAAAGTAAAATTTTTCATCATCATATTTTTATTTTTTTAGTAATTAAAGGTTGTAGATAAATAAAATAAAACAGCTTTTTTTGCAAAGCAAAGATACTTGTTTTTATTTAACTTTAAAGTTAATATGTTTAAAAGAAAGCTATAAACAATATTAATATGATTATTTATTGAACTTCAACATGGGGTACAGTGGACCACCCACTCCTGGGGCACAGTGATCCACAATCCACTCTGCTCCTGTAATGCAGAATGTTCAAAATATTTAATAATTTCTTATTTTCTATAAAGAAAGATTGTTTTAAAGTAGATTTAACTGTAAAATAAAGTAAACAAATAAAAATAACAATTTATTTAACATAGTAAGAAATATTTTGTTTTGTATTTACTGCCTTTGATAAATATAACTGTAGTCTAATTGTTGATGATTCTATTCAAGTAAGATTCATGAGACGCAAATTAAATGGAAAACAGTTTATTTCTCCTGAAACTGTTGATGAATCTGCTGTTGATGTCAATGATTTCATAATGTTGCTCTCAGACCCAAAATTATTTCTTGAAAATTCCAGGCTCAATCTGACTCATAAGTACTTTGGAATTTCATTTGCAAATTTTAATGTGCGCTGATTTTTTTGTACTTAAGTAATAACTTCAACTAAATTGCAATTGTTCCTGTATTAATCTGTTATTATTTTCAAAATATAATTTGTTTTTGTTTCAAAATTTATATTACTATGTTATTTTGCGGCTGAAGGGGCAACAAAAAAGAATTAGATTAATGAAAAATAGATTTATATTGTATTTTAGATAATACCTAATAGTGGTCCACTGTACCTCGGTGGGTGGACCAGTGTACCCCGCTTCCGGGGTACACTGGTCCACTTTACAAGTGTATATGATTTTTTTTTTTTTTTGAAAAATGTATTGAAAACTATGTTATGAGAAAATTATGATGGATGTAAGAAGGTTTAAGGAATATTCAAAAATATTTTCATACAGATCGGTCAGTCTGTTAAAGAGAAAAAAAATGTTAACTGAAAAAGTGGTCCACTGTGTACCGGTCTCCCCTATATATTTTGCATTTTAATGTAAAAGAAATTAATGTTGCGCAATATTTACTTAAATTCACATGATGCCTAAATATGCAGCAAGAAAAATATTTTTATTTATGTAATATCATTATATACAGTTATTTATAAGTTATCATGAAGCTTTAAAATTGCATAAGTATTAGGATTTCTTTTTCTTATAATAATTAATGTATTTGGATATAATTTTTTAATATTGTTTGTTGAAAATATTTAAAATCACATTCTGTTTTGATTTTCTGGAACTTATTTAACCAAATATCTTACAATATTTGGCCAAATATGCAACTATTCGGCTACAGGTATTTGGCCATGCCGAATATTCGGCAAAAGGGCCGAATACTGAATAGTGGCCGAATATTCGTTACATCCTTACTTTTGACCCATACATTGCTGAATTCATGTGGAGGAAGCATCAGAGAAAAACTGGTGACACTGATTCACTCTTGAGGGCAATAATTGAAATCTACAAGCGATATTCTTCTCAAAGAATCTCGCTTGTGGATACAAAACAGCTGTTTGCTGCTTTTTTGTGTATTATTTGTGCATTTTTAACATTAGTTTTCTGCCTTTTAATATTCTTGCACAAATGTTTTTTTTTGTTGTTATTTTTAAGTTAAATAACTACTTTAAAACCATATTTCTTTATAGAAAATAAGCAATTATTAAATATTTTGAACATTCTGCATTACAGGAGCAGAGTGGATTGGGGACCACTGTGCTCCAGCAGTGGGTGATCCACTGTGCCCCATGTTGAAGTTCAATAAATAATCATATTAATATTGTTTATAGCTTTCTTTTAAACAGATTAACTTTAGTTAAATCAAAACAAGTATCTTACCTTTGCAAAATAGCTGTTTTATCTTATTAACAATTAATTACTAAAAAAAGTAAAATATGATGATGAAAAATTTTACTTTTAGAAGCTCAAAACAACCAATCAGGATAAAATGGTTCACTCTGAGCTAAACATGTTCTCTGAAAGCTATAAATAATCAATCCAGTGCTGTTGTCTATTAAGATAGAAGGGAAGCTTATTTTTTTTAAAAATTAATAAAATATTAGGAGGTGGTCCACTGTGCCCATAGGTCCAGTGTGTACCTGTCTCTCCTACCTATGATCAGGACTATAGGGTAATCTTTTATCGCTAGTCATGCCTATGGTTTGTATTTAATTAGGCAAATAGCTTATTTTACGATAAACTATTAAATGCATGTGCTTGTGGTGAAAATTTTTTCAGCAATCCAAACAAAAGACCAGGTAAGTTTCTCTAATTAAAAATATGCATGCAGATTAATCTTTTTTAAATGTCCCTCATGAAACAATAAAATTTGAGAGATGTTGGTTTAGGGTACAAATAACATGCCAAAAAAGGCAATTCGGTTGTTCAATAATTATTATATCTAATTAATATAAATGAAGCCCTTAATATAACCGAATCAAACCAAATATTTTTTGTATTATTTCATTCATTTATCATTTATTTCTTTAATTGTGTACTTATCATGATACATGCAAATGTGCAACATAGTAAAATATATAGTTCATTCAATTCATAAAACTAAAAAAATAAGTAAAATTAAAATTGTGTCAAAATGGCGTAATTTTTCAATGGTTTTTCATTCATCATTAGGGATTATTTTTTTAGCAAATTTTAGACTTTGACACATTGCTAAATAAGCATTTTGCATTGCTGGATTCCAATAACTGAAAATTTAATAAAATATTATTAACCCACATTTCTTTCAGTTGGTGTGAAAATGCACCATTGTCTTAAATGTTTTTATTCTTAGAAAATAAATGTTTGGATCCATAACAATATTTTTCTAATTGTAGGAATTTTTTTATGTGGTTTGCTTCAAAATGAATGAAAAATATTGTGGCTATGATGCTTTACACTCACACACTGATTTTTTTTTTTTTTTTAATCAGTTAAAAAAAGGAAAAAAATTGCCAAACTTTGGAGACTGTTTTTCTGTTATGGTAACCCGGTTATTATGCTTGTATTTAGTTATTGGTGTCGAAATTTGTTATTTTAATCCTTGTTTGTGTGGATGTGAAGGGAGATGATTGCGCATGTCTGTATTACGTCATTGATGATGAAAATTTAAGAAAGCATGTGATTGGTTGTAGAAGTGCGTTCTGTTGTACATGATTGGTTATAGAGACGCGTAT
The DNA here is from genome assembly GCA_963931845.1 of Maratus michaelseni. NCBI lineage: Eukaryota > Metazoa > Arthropoda > Arachnida > Araneae > Salticidae > Maratus > Maratus michaelseni. Next base: position 282,165,947 of record OZ007586.1, read on the forward strand.
CATGGAACCCATATCTGGGAGAAAGGGAAATTTGCATAATTGTTGAGTTAATGATTGGTTTTTAATTGCCATGTGATTTATTATGTAGTGACTAGTGAGGTTGTTTGATGAACTTTGAATCTGTCATTCTTACTGTGATTGCATAGCTGGCTTAATGTCAGCTTTGCTGTGATTGCTAGTGAGTTTGTTATTGACGAGTGTTAAAATGTTGTCTGTGCCAATGGCTATTATTTTTTGATTTTACCAGGTGAGTTTTTTTATCTAATAGTTTGTTTTAAATTAGAATTTTAACTATCGAATGATTACTCTGATATAGTAGGGCAGGGCATTTTAAAATATTGAAATGACGTGATGATTTTAACTAAAAGTTCGTACGAAATTAGAAATTCAATTATCAAATGATTATTCTGATTGTAGCAGTCCACTTTAAAAGTATGAAATGACATAGGTAACATATTGTCCATTAAATTTATGGTGTAAAAAATTAATTTTTGCTTTATGTTTTAATTGTTATGTAAAAATACACTTTCTTTGTTTTCTAATAGTCATTTTTATTAATGTTATGTTTGTCATGAAATTAGAATTTAAAAAAATCAAATGTTTACTCTGATATAGTAGTGCACTTTAAAAGATTGAAATGACGTAGGTGACATTTTTCATTAAATTTATGTTGTAAAAAAATGTATTTCTGCTTTATTTTAATTGTTGTGTAAAAATACGCTTTCCTGTGTTTTCTAATACGTTGTTATATATAAATGTTATGCTTGCCATGATTCCAAGATGGCAACAGAAAACAGTAGCTTGGCGCAGGCTTGTAAAGCGCGCGAATCAAATTCGCCAAACATCGGTGTGTGAGTGTAACACATCTGTTCCAATATTGCTCTCTCAAATACATGGTCCTGAAAAAAATCAAATTTTTTGAAAATTTTAATAGAGATTAAAAGTCCCTGAAATTTTCAAATTTGTCTCTTTGTGAAGCTAGAAAGTTTTCCTAGAAAATTTAGGTTCTGTTAGATATCATAAAATAATGTTTAATACTGTTTTATTGATTTTTAAAGAAAGTATTTCGTATGAAAGTTTTTTGTATGCATGTTTCATGACTTCTTCTCTTACAAAAATGTTTTTATAGAGCTTAACTTTATAGAGTTCTGTAAAATTCTATAGCTTTTCTGTAGTACCCCTTCTCTATAAAATATTTCTATAAGAAGCTATAGTCTTTCGATAAAAAAATTTCTTTAGAAACATTAGTAATTTATAAAGATTGTGAGCTATGATATAGCTGCCAAACATTTCTTTCCACATAAATATGTTTTGAACCAAATTTTATCTAATAATATTTGTCTTGCTTCTGTGTATTTTATAAGGAAATCTGCAAATATTGCTGTAGAATTAATTGTGTTGAAAAGTAATGTAGAAAGCCTTAAGGATGTTAAATATAATAAAAACTAGAGAAGTGTTTTGTACGTAATGAAAATGTTTTTACATGACACATATATTCATTTTATATAATTTAAAAAATAATACTTATTATGTTTTTAAAATGCATTCGAATTTTCAAATTTATGAAATCTTTATTTTTTGTTATTGAACGAAATACTATTTGTTTTCAACAAAAGTTCATTTTAATCAGACACTAATCATCTTAGTAATAAAATGAGCGTATACAGCTAATTCGAAAGCTTTTGATTATTCCTTTAAATCATTTTGGCTTAGATGCTTTACACTCACGCAAAAAAAAATAAAAAAATAATCGGTTAAAAAAAAGAAAAAAGTCGCCAAATTTAGGGGATTTTTAACTTTAATGGCAACCTAGCCATTGTATTAAGTTATTCGTTTGGCGCAGTCTTGGAAATCGTGCCAACCAAACAGTCGCCAATCTTTTGTTTACATTTTAGCGTGAGTGTAACACATCTGTTCCATCATTTTTTATTACTTCTATTTATTTGAAAAATATTCCACTTCCTATTTTTTCGTCTTATTTATGACAGAAATTTTGCCTTTAAAATAAAACGACTATTTCTATTAGAAAATAACTGTACTTAAAAAAAAAAAAGACCTGTACAAGCCAGTTTAAAATGTTTAACAGCTTTTGAATATAGTTATGGTGTGATTTTTATTATTAAAATACAAAATTCCATTCCAACAAGTTTTTCAGTACAATGACTACTTTAATATACTTTTATACTAGATTGATATTTTAAAGCTTACCCAGTACTGCCTTGTTCAATGATGAGGCTCTTCTAAGCTAAGACCTCTCAATTGTATAACAATTGTTTGATGTGCACAAACTGCGGTTGTCTTGCGTTCAGTAAAGTTAAAAAAAATATTTTTTCCCTTAAAATTTTTTTCATTGTATGCATGCATATTTTTATTTAATTTAAGGAAATTATTCTATTGTAGAAGCTAGTTTATTAACTGGCTTGGAAAAGTTTCCTTTCTAAAAAGTTCATTTGGTAAGGCAAATTTTAAATTTCCTTACAAATTACCTTTCTTGCCAAAATACCAAACTTGGAAGGAATAAGACTAATTTGTTTAATTTATATTTGAATTTGATGTAAAAAAAAAATCCACCTACTCTTCTGACTAAGCTGGAAGGTTTGTTTAACTTTACTGTTTATGACAGCAACAGCTGAACAAAAATTAAAAAAACCTAAATTAGTCAAAATATATTTAGAAAACAGTATGCCACAAAACAGTCTTAGCTCTATGGCCGTGATATTGATTGATCAATATGATGATCAATAATTTGATTTGATCAATAATTTGTCGACTTGATATGTAGAAAGTTCTTATTGATCAATTAAAAAAAAAGAAATTGAAGTTCTTTTTAATTATGGAAACTCAACATGCATATATTTTGTCAATACAGTTTATAAAATATGTTGTAACTATGTTGTAAATATGTTGTAATAGGTATACTCTGTACTTAAAGAATTATATTACATTTTTTTAATTATTTTATTTGTAATTATTACATTGATAATTTTACTGTTAAAATGTCATAAATTTAAAAGAAAATTGTTATTAAGTAGATCGATTTAAATAAAAATTAAATAATAATAATAAAAGGCCCATATATTATTCTTCAAAAAAAATTTGCCAGAGCTGTTCCTAGAGACAAAGGGGCACACCAATTTTATTTGCTCTATGGTGTTGAATATGTAGCAGTTGAATTTGGCAGTGGGTATATTTTATTGATTAATGCCGTATACTGTTATTTAAGCTATGTATTTGCTATCATGAAATTTACAATATTTTCTCCTAGGGCCCCAAGAAACAGAGCTGTATAAAAAAAATTGCGTTAGACTGCCAGATGCTTATGGATGTTTAGGAGTACTACCATTAACACAAGGTTGGATTTTTTTATACATATTATTGCAATAAATATTTTATTTTCATCATCATGCATTTCTTTTTACTTATTTGTGTAAAAAAAATAAACAGAAAAGGGATTTTTTAATGAGAATTTTTTCTATTTGCATCATACTCTTAGACACTTAAAAAAAAAAAGAAATACTTGTATCAAATCTTTACTTTATTTGTCTGTAAAAATAATAACTTGTAATAATTGCACAAAGATTCAAAAATCAAAATGTGAGTAAAAAAGCACTACATCGAAACATGGAAGAAAATTAAAATAGAAAGCTTTTACTTTAAATGTTGATTTTGTTAATCTTCTTCCAGATTAATAATCAACTATTTTCTTTTACATTAATAATCCATGTAACTAATAAATATTAAAATACATAACAAAGTAACTTAATTTTCTCAAGAACAAGGTTGGGGAATTTCATCAATTTAGAATATCACTGGTGAATAGATTTTCTGATGGGATCAGTGGAGGAACTGCAGCACCCCCTATTTTTATTCCATATTATCTATAACATTCAATATAATGAGTCTTTTTGTCTATAAATCTTCCTTTATACTTGTACATTATATAACCTCTCAGCTTAATATCAGTAGCTATCCTGTAGTTCATGAAAAATTACAAAAATCTTTGGAACTGTGTGCTTTACAGTTCCAGCATTGCTGTGTTTGACTATTGTGTCCACGTGCACATATCCAAGGCAAAAAGGCCCACGTGCTTGTCTAGTAGTTAGGGCGCTGACTAGGGCTGGGCGATATATCGATAAAATCAATAAAAGTGATATAAAATGCATTTTGTGATACCGATATAAAAAAAATCCTACCCAACGGTATATCAGAAATATCATAAATCTGACAAAAACCGTGAAAAACACAATATTAAAAAGACTTCCTCCACTTCGAGTATTCTTGAATTGACAGTGTGAATTTTCCCAGCCTAAACCACGATATCAAACAGCGGTTCGTGGGATACCGTATTCATGAATACTAACGGTGTGAGTTCTCGCAGCCGAAATGATTTTTGAAAAGGAGAAAGGGTGATTTGTTTGGTGTGTATGAGACGGCTGGGATACCGTATTCATGAATACTAACGGTGTGAGTTCTTGCAGCGGAAAAGGTTTTTAAAAAGGGGAAAGGGTGATTGTTCGGTGTTTATGAGACGGGTAATAAATATCGTATAGTTTTGTTTACGGTTTTGCTAGCGACCACTGATAGTAGATGATATATCGACTCGCATGCTATGCGATGTGGATGAATATTTGCTCTTTGTTGTTGAATAATGTGTGAATTAGGGCGATAAAGAAAGGAAGTATTTTATTTGTAACAGTGGATTTAATGGGACACATGAATAAAGAATAATTCAGACTTGTTTTTATTTGTTCTTTATAATTATTATTTTATGAAAAAAATTATTAATTTCTTAGTAGTATTCATTAATGTATATTCTAGGGCAAAGAAGGATTTTTAAAAATGCAGATATTTTTACTTCTATACCGTAAGTTTTTTTTTTCCAAAATTTATTTTAAAAATCGCGTTTGTGTGATATATGTGAATATTTGGTATCTGACTGTCTCTGTATATATGACCATTGGTCGCTGCCCAAAAATTGTTTGGTGGAAATTTTGCATTTAAATTTTTAAAAACCATTAAGCATTATTATGTTTTATTTGAAACGATGAAAAGGAATATTATGCAAAGTCTTTAATTTTAATAAAATAAATATATTGAAATGTTTCTTCCCTATTTTTATCTGATTTACATCCCCCCCCCCCCTTCTTCTTCACAAATGAGATATTAAAAAACAATTTACGTGATGACGCGGCAAAAAAAGAAAAAAATTATATATATATATTTATTTTTTCATAATTATAGGCTGTAAAATATTAATGTAAAAAATAATCGAACATGCTGATTATTCATGTTTTAATTATATTTCACACTTCCATCCATTTTTAAGATTTTCTTCGTGCTTTTTTCCATTATCTTGAAACATGTGCTTGATAACTATATAATATCATCAGTCAGTCTTGAATTCAAACATTTTTCTCTGGGAGGTATTTCGGAGGTTCGGGATGGCAGGTGGTGGTGGTGGTGGTGGTGGTGGTGAGGGAATATCATGGGCGCCGGTGAGGGAGGACAATTAATTGCCCCTCCCTGAATTTTGAAATTTAAATCTTTAAATCTGTAAATTTTTATGTTGAAAAAGAATTTAATTTACTTATGCCCAAGTAGCATGATTAATTATGCACTACCGGAAGAAAGAACTATGCAATTTTGTTCACGGGAGATCTGCCCTGCTGAAACTCCCATGGAACAAAGTTTTTATTTTTTAAATTTTGAGTTTATGTGTTGAAAAATTATCTCCTCTGACGAAAACGAAATGCATATATATATATACAGTCGAGCCCGTTTATAGCGAGTCCGCATTTAACGAGATTCCGGATTTAGCGAGGAAAATTGAGACTTTTGCTTGGTATAATGTTTATAAATGTATTGAAGTATACTCTTTTAGCGAGCAAATTTTTGTACTTTCCCCAGATTTAACGAGGAAAATAATTATGAAAGCGAGAAATAATTACAGAAATAATGATTTAAAAAAAAAAAGAAAAACCCACAAATTTCCTAGAATTGTCCCATTCCTCTTGTAAGGAAAAAATAACTATTTTTTAAAGTTATCCAACAACAGTTAAAAACATCGTAGGCAGGTATCGAATTTTGGAAGGGAGATGGTGTGAACTGGACACCTGTCCTATTGTCCCTTTTACAGGAAGGGAAAAGGGGAGAATGAAATAATCCCAACTGATAAGGAATGGAATTCCAATGCACTTGGTGCTTTACCACGGTTAAAGATGGTGGATGCAGGGGGGGGGGGGGGGGGTGTGTACGGCTGGCATCAAGTGAAATCATTTATGACGACTCACTCCTCCCTTCAATGGCTTGATCCAATCCAAATCAGGTGTAATTACCTGCTTCAAAACTACGTGTAAGAAAAACTTATTTTCGGCTTGTGCCTTTTCTTGAGAGCGTGTTTTTTTCTGCTGTTTAAAATGTCGAAAATAAACTTTTATACATAAGAGAAAAAGTGAAAATTATAAAACTCTTAGATAAAGGTGAAAAAAAGTTGCAATATGTAAGCAATTCAACTGTGTCAACTCTTTTGAAAAACAAAGATTCCTTAATGGAAGCATATGAAGTGAATGTGACGGATCACAAACAGCTGAAGAAGTTTGAAACAGATGACTTGGATGAAGCTCTATTAAAATGGTTTGTTCAGCAACAGATTTGCTTGCCGATAACTGGTCCCATCATTAAAATCCAAGATGAAAAATTTGAACTCAGCTAGGTTACACAGATTTTTCATGCTCTAATGGATGGCTACATCGTTTCAAGCTACTACTTCTAATGGATGGCTACAACGTCCCAACATCTGTGCAGGAAAAATTATCGGCAAGGCTCCAATGTGAACGACAAAGATGTGAAAGACTGGTTGGATTGCACATGGAAAGATTTACGTGAAAATTATGCTGAAGATAACATCTACAATGCCGATAAGGCTGGCGTTTTTTACAATCTAATCCATTATCAAACGATGAAGTTTAAAGGTGAAAAATGTGTGAGTGGTAAGTTGCTGAAAACTCGCTTAACTGTGTTAATGTGTTGCAACATGTAAGGGAAAGACAATAAAAAACTTTTTATCGTCGGTAAATCTGCAAATCCAAGATGCTTTAAAGGGGTAAAAAGCCTATCAGTGACTTACAAATCGAACAAAAAAGCATAGAGGACTTCTGAATTATTTTAATCAGATTTTCACGAGTAGGATAAAGTGTTCCAAAAACAGAAAACAAAGTTTCACTCATCGTTGATAATTGTTCTGCTCACCCGCTGGTCAGCAATTTAAAAAAAACATAAAACTTGTTTTTTTACCGCCTAACTTAACCTCGGTGTTACAGCCTCTCAAACTAGTTCTTATTCGCAGTTTCAAATGCTATTATAGAAAGCAATTAATTCTGATGATGGTAGAGAGAAATGAAAAAGATCAGGATCTTAAAATTTCTGTTCTTCACGTTATACATCTGAAGACAGATGCTTGGGGAAGTGTAACTCAATTCTGTATTCAAAACTATTACAGGAAAGCTGGATAGATTGACAGAAGTGATGCTGACTTCAAAGATGAAGATGACTTGTGATTCTCAGTCTATTTGCAACAAAATAACATTGAGCAGTTTAACGATCTTTTAAACATCAATCAGTACAATAACATTTATGATGTCTTAACCTCGGGCATACTCTTCACTGAGAATATCGTCGTGGAAGTGGTAAAAACGCAGGAAGAGGAAAATGCAAGCAATAGTGACTCGGAAGAAGAAACTGTAATTAAAACACCGTCACGTGATTGTGCTGCAGTCATTACAAAATCTTGAACAGTTTTTTGAAGCAATGAAAAATACTGATGATGCAACATTTAATGCAATATGTGTTTTACGACGAAAATTAAAGGAAATTTTGTAAAGTCAAACAAAAAACTTTGGATGAATATTTTTCTACTTCTCATTAAAAATTATCAAGCAGCAATTCACTTAAGTTGTTTTTATGTACATACTAGTTATTAACTTGGATTCGGATTTAGCGAGTGACCGGATTTAACGAGCATTTTTCTGTGTCCCGAGTTCCTCGTTAAATACCGGTCCTACTGTATATGCATCAGCCTCATTACTTTGTCGATTACTTTGTTGATGTTAGAGATTTCGCAAGCAGCTAAAATTTCATAAAGCGCAAATTGGCAAATAATTTAGTAAAATTTATTTTATATTATTTAAAGATTTTTTTCATGCAAGTAATGCTCTCTAAAAGATGTTATATATAGAAATTGTTCTCATAATGGAATATGGTGGTATTTAAAATTTCCATTTTTGGTGCCAGATCCGATTTTACTAGCCCTGGTCCCTTGAAGGCAAAATTTTCATTCATTGCCACGAATGATATCTTTTAAATATATCTATCAGTTTTAACCAAATATTTTGTCTATTTCAAGCAAGTATAATTTTAGCGACTCAAGCGGTCACCCTAATTCGCTTTCGTCTAAAGCCAACCATATTGTGGAAATACGAGTAAAACTGATTTTTTATTCTTTCTTCTTCTCAAAATATTCTTTTATTTATTCTGTATATTTAGTTTTAATACCACGATATATCGTCATATTGCGATATTTAGCTGACGATATATCATAATATTGAAATTGAGATATCACCCAGGTCTAGCGCTGACTACTAGACAAAAAGTGACAGGTTTGGATCCCAGTTCGGGCATGGATGTTTGTAGTGGGTCGGATCCCACTTTAAACACAGGTTCCGGTCTGCTTAGTCCTCGTGTGCAAAAGATGACCATAGCATCCGTAACCAACCAACCAACCAAAACTTATTATGGAGATACTAATTAAAAACAACATAAATGTCCTAAAAACAGATACATACCATTTCATAAAATATTTTACTGAAGGTGTTTTGATTTCATATACAAAACTGTATTTTAAATATACAACTGAGCGCGTTCGAGCAAACGTTTGCTCATCATCAGGATTACAAAACAAATGTAGGTACACAAATGGGGAAAAACCAGTAAGAACATCATTCACTGCTGGAGAATGGAATAAACCATTAAAAAAAAAACAGGGTGGGAGGAGTGTGATAATCATATTTCATCTTGAACAATTCCTAAGAGTTACCATAATGTGGGAGTATTCAGAGCCCGATTAAGATTGCCTGGGCCCAAGGCATAGCAGCTTTTTAACCTCCCCCCCCTCCACCTCCCATGAAACCAAATATGTTTTAGAGAAAACTAGAAATGTTTTTTGGAAATTTTTCCTCATTTTATAAAAATGCTCATGAAACTCGGGTTAACATAAATTTTCTTTTGCTGTTTGATACTATAATATTTTAATGTTAAATATTTCTTTAAAATATGTCCCAGAAAAAATATTTTGTCTACAGCGTTCCTAATTTAAGCTGAGTTTAGAGAACAGAAAAGTACAGACAAGACATTTATAGAAGTATGTTTCTTAGATATCGATGATTGAAATAAAATTTTTTGTAGAAGAATTTTTTCTACATCATTTTATTCGTTTTGCAGCCCTCATTTCTAACTGGCCCAAGGCCGCGGCCTAGTTGGCCTGTGTGGTAATCAGGCCCTGGGAATATTGTAGGATAATGAATCATTGCATGTTTAACTTTGTTAGTTAAAATTTCTATGGATTCATTTATTATTGCTTCATAAAAGGTTGATGCATGCTTAATTATTTTAGCTTGATCAAAATGTATTTTGACTGATTCTTCTTGTTTTTATCTTGAAAGTGCTGTTTTAGTTCTATTGAATTTTATATCTGAAATATACTTTTTTAAACAAGTTTTAAACTTTCTTAAGGTCATACTTATATAGTCTTTTACTTTATAACATTTCTTACAATTTCCATTTATTTCCATAGTGACTGGAATTCTATAGATTCCTGTGGATACTTCCATCGGTACAAGATCGATCTTTTTATGTAATAAGGTTTCAATTTTACAGGAGGGCATGCTATCAAATTTATATCATATTTCCTTAAATTATATTTCAGTTTCTCAAAAAGTTCAGGGAATGTAGTCAAATTTATAAAATTTAGTAGGCTTTTCTGCAAATTCTTGCTTATTGTTATTCTGATATTTATATTGATAAATTAATTTATTGATTAACCTCTCAGAAAAGCCATTCTCCTTTGCTATAATTTTAATTTGATCAAGTTCATCATTAATATAACTATCATTTCACACTGAAAATGCTCTACGGATGTAAAATCAATATGCAGCTAATTTATAATTTAAAAGTGGTGAAGCATCTTTGGATATTGTATTATTTGAACGTATATAGATATATATTTTTCTATAAACTGTTCGATCTATTGTTAAATTGCTGTTTTTTATTAGCTCTATGTCAAGAAATGGCAAACGATTTTCCTTTTCTGTATCCAGGGTAAATTGTATTTTTGTATCAATTTTATTAATATTACCCACAAAGTCCTTTAATAAATCTAAACCATGTTCCCATACAATAAAAACATCATCTACAAATCTACACCAATATGCAGGTTTTATAATAAAATCATTCATAACCATATTTTCTATGAGTAGTAATTTAATCTCTGCACATAAATCCGAATTGGGGGAGCCCATCGGTGCTCCATCAATTTGTTTATAATAAATCTTGTCAAACTTAAAAACATTATTGTTTTTATTGGTATAGACTCTTAGGAATTGTTAAAGACAAAATATGATTATCACACCCTTCTCATTGCCTCCCACCCCTGTTGGTTTGTTTTAATGGTTTATTCCATTCTCCAGCAGTAAACGGTGTTCTTACTGGTTTTTCGTCATTTGTGTACTTATGTTTGTTTTGTAACCCTGATGATAGCTCGGTTGTCTATGTAAAATACAGTTTTGTATATGTAGTCAAAACACCTTCAGTAAAATATTTTATGAAATGGTATGTATATGTTTTTAGGACACTTACATTGTTTTTAATTAGTATTTGTAGTACAAGGTGAATATAGATTCAAAGAGTATATTTTATCATAACTGAAGTTTTTGATTACTATTATTATGGAAAGATAGGCACTGGAATTTTTAGTTCTGGTAAACATTTTTTGCTACTGCTATGAAGAAAGGTATGGTATTATGAGAATTTTTAAGGCATAGTGCAGTATTTATCTAGAGTATATTTAGTAAAATTTTGCATATTTCTTTTAGAGGCTATGCTTTAATAAATTCTTTTTTATTTTTATTTTTTTTTTTTTAAAGAAACTTATATTGAAGCTTATCATACAAAATTAAAATTTTTGTTTTGAAAGGACATCATAGAGCAAAGATATATAAAACTAGATGCAAAAGATATTTTTTACTAGTAGACTCAACTGGCATTACCTGGGATTACTTTTAATACATCTAAAATTACCTTAAATGTAATATACAAACATAGTGGTGGGGCATCCTGGTGCTTAAGCATCATACTGAGTGATCGTAAAATCACAATTACTATAATGCAGGACTCCCACTATGCCTGTTTTTTTTTTTGCTTTAAGTCCGTATGGGTCTGTTTTTTTCATTATTCGGTCTATAAAGTCTATTTTTTTTGACACGGTTGACCTACCTCTATTTGAAATTTCTAAATGCCAAACAAGGGTGCTGTTGTGCTTTTGTTTTTTTAAATCCATCGATCACTTCAACTCCATGTTCAGAGAAATGCACTGTAATTCTTTTTTCTAATTGCTGATGTGTAACTTAAATATATGTTTAGAAATATTGTTTAGATATAGATTTTAAAAGTTGATATATAGATTTTTAAAGAAGCGAAAAAGAAAATACAAAGCACAAGAATATATTTTTAGTTCAAATTCAGTTGCTCAGATATTAAAAATTAGACAACATGTTGCTGAGTTTTGTAAGTCAAACTTGATTTTTTTGTTAGGAAAATTCTGTCTCTGATATTTTTTATAATCTTATTATGACAAGAGCAGAGCTGCCAACTGCTACGAAAAAATCGTAGTTTCTACGATTTTGAGCCACAAACTACGATGCTACGAAAATCTGTCTAAAACTACGATTTTCTGGGAGAAAAAAAAAAAAAAACGCGAATTTTGTCACAGGATCACTCGAAAAATCACGAATTTCGTCACAGGATCGCGCGAAAAATCACGAATTTCGTCACAGGATCGCTGAGAAAACGTGAATTTCCTCAAAAAATTGGCTGGAAAAAGCAAATATCGCCAAAGTATCGCCGAAAAACCGTGAATTTCATTCAACTGATTTCTGAAAAAATGCGAATTTCGTCAAAAGATCGTTCAGGGGTGATTTTGGTCCGAATTTTCCGAAAAATTAAGGCAATGATTTCCGAAAAAAAAATGTCATAAATTCGGACATTAAATGTATCGGTATTTCGGCAAATGATCGCCGAAAAAAATCAATCTCGTCTTTCGTGTTCGAAGAAAAGTCGGCAATTTTGTCAAAGGATCGCGGGAAAAACGTGACTTTCGTCAGAGAATCGCGAAAAAATGGCAAATTTCGTCAAAAACATTGCGAAAAGCGGCAAATTTCGTTAAAAGATCGCGAAAAAACAGCAAATTTCGTCAACAGATCGCGGGAAAAACGGCAAATTTCGGCAAAAGATCGCGAAAAAATGACAAATTTCGTCAAAAACATTGCGAAAAGCGGCAAATTTCGTTAAAAGATCGCGAAAAAACAGCAAATTTCGTCAACAGATCGCGGGAAAAACGGCAAATTTCGGCAAAAGATCGCGAAAAAATGACAAATTTCGTCAAAAGATCGCGAAAAAACGGCAAATTTCGTCATAAACATTGCGAAAAACGGTAAATTTCGTCAAAAGATCGCGAAAAAACAGCAAATTTTGTCAACAAATCGCGGAAAAAACGTGACTTTCGTCAGAAAATCATGAGAAAAAAGGGCAAATTTCGTCAAAAACATTGCGAAAAACGACTAATTTCTTCAAAAGATCGCAAAAAAGGCAAATTTCGTCATAAGCATTGCGAAAAACGGCAAATTTCGTCAAAAGATCGCGAAAAAACGACAAATTTCCTCAAAAGATAGCGAAAAAACCGGCAAATTTCGTCATAAACATTGCGAAAAACGGCAAATTTCGTCAAAAGATCGCGAAAAAACGGCAAATTTCATCATAAACATTGCGAAAAGCGACAAATTTCGTCAAAAGATCGCGAAAAAACGACAAATTTCGTCAAAAGATCGCGAAAAAACGGCAAATTTCGTCATAAACATTGCGAAAAACGGCAAATTTCTTCAAAAGATCGCGAAAAAACGACAAATTTCGTCAAAAGATCGCGAAAAAACAACAAATTTTGTCAACAGATCGCGTGAAAAACTTCAGAAAATCATTAAAAACGGCAAATTTCGTCAAAAACATTGCGAAAAACGACAAATTTCGTCAAAAGATCGCGGGAAAAACGTGACTTCCGTCAGAGAATCGCGTAAAAATGGCAAATTCCGTCAAAAACATTGAAAAAAACGGCAAATTCCGTCAAAAGATCGCGAAAAAACGACAAATTTTTGTCAACAGATCGCGGGGAAAACGTGATTTTCGTCAGATAATCGCGAAAAAACGGCAAATTTTGTCAAAAGATCGCGAAAAAACGACAAATTTCGTCAAAAGATCGCGAAAAAACGGCAAATTTCGTCATAAACACGGCAAATTTCGTCAAAAGATCGCGAAAAAACGACAAATTTCCTCAAAAGATAGCGAAAAAACCGCCAAATTTCGTCATAAACATTGCGAAAAACGGCAAATTTCGTCAAAAGATCGCGAAAAAACGGCAAATTTTATCATAAACATTGCGAAAAACGGCAAATTTCGTCAAAAGATCGCGAAAAAACGACAAATTTCGTCAAAAGATCGCAAAAAAACAACAAATTTTGTCAACAGATCGCGTGAAAAACGTCAGAAAATCATTAAAAACGGCAAATTTCGTCAAAAACATTGCGAAAAACGACAAATTTCGTCAAAAGATCGCAAAAAACGACAAATTTCGTGAAAAACATTGCGAAAAGTGGCAAATTTCGTCAAAAGATCGCGGGAAAAACGTGACTTCCGTCAGAGAATCGCGTAAAAATGGCAAATTCCGTCAAAAACATTGAAAAAAACGGCAAATTCCGTCAAAAGATCGCGAAAAAACGACAAATTTTTGTCAACAGATCGCGGGGAAAACGTGATTTTCGTCAGAAAATCGCGAAAAAACGACAAATTTCGTCAAAAGATCGCGAAAAAACGGCAAATTTCGTCATAAACACTGCTAAACACGGCAAATTTCGTCAAAAGATCGCGAAAAAACGGCAAATTTCGTCATAAACATTGCGAAAAAACGGCAAATTTCGTCAAAATATCGCGAAAAAACGACAAATTTCGTCAAAATATCGCGAAAAAACGGCAAATTTCGTCATAAACATTGCGAAAAACGGCAAATTTCGTCAAAAGATCGCGAAAAAACAGCAAATTTTGTCAACAGATCGCGTGAAAAACGTCAGAAAATCATGAAAAAACGGCAAATTTTGTCAAAAACATTGCGAAAAACGACAAATTTCGTCAAAAGATCGCAAAAAAACGACAAATTTCGTGAAAAACATTGCGAAAAATCGCAAATTTTGTCAAAAGATCGCGAAAAAACAGCAAATTTTGTCAACAAATCGCGGAAAAAACGTGACTTTCGTCAGAAAATCATGAGAAAAAACGACAAATTTCGTCAAAAACATTGCGAAAAACGACAAATTTCTTCAAAAGATCGCAAAAAAGGCAAATTTCGTCATAAACATTGTGAAAAACGGAAAATTTCCTCAAAAGATAGCAAAAAAGGCAAATTTCGTCATAAACATTGCGAAAAACGGCAAATTTCCTCAAAACATAGCGAAAAAACGGCAAATTTCGTCATAAACATTGCGAAAAACGGCAAATTTCGTTAAAAGATCGCGAAAAAACGACAAATTTCGTCAAAAGATCGCAAAAAAACAACAAATTTTGTCAACAGATCGCGTGAAAAACGTCAGAAAATCATTAAAAACGGCAAATTTCGTCAAAAACATTGTGAAAAACGACAAATTTCGTCAAAAGATCGCAAAAAACGACAAATTTCGTGAAAAACATTGCGAAAAATGGCAAATTTCGTCAAAAGATCGCGGGAAAAACGTGACTTCCGTCAGAGAATCGCGTAAAAATGGCAAATTCCGTCAAAAACATTGAAAAAAACGGCAAATTCCGTCAAAAGATCGCGAAAAAACGACAAATTTTTGTCAACAGATCGCGGGGAAAACGTGATTTTCGTCAGAAAATCGCGAAAAAACGACAAATTTCGTCAAAAGATCGCGAAAAAACGGCAAATTTCGTCATAAACACTGCTAAACACGGCAAATTTCGTCAAAAGATCGCGAAAAAACAGCAAATTTTGTCAACAGATCGCGTGAAAAACGTCAGAAAATCATGAAAAAACGGCAAATTTTGTCAAAAACATTGCGAAAAACGACAAATTTCGTCAAAAGATCGCAAAAAAACGACAAATTTCGTGAAAAACATTGCGAAAAATCGCAAATTTTGTCAAAAGATCGCGAAAAAACAGCAAATTTTGTCAACAAATCGCGGAAAAAACGTGACTTTCGTTAGAAAATCATGAGAAAAAACGACAAATTTCGTGAAAAACATTGCGAAAAATGGCAAATTTCGTCAAAAGATCGCGGGAAAAACGTGACTTTCGTCAGAGAATCGCTTAAAAATGGCAAATTCCGTCAAAAACATTGCAAAAAACGGCAAATTCCGTCAAAAGATCGCGAAAAAACGACAAATTTCGTCAAAAGATCGCGAAAAAACGACAAATTTCGTCAAAAGATCGCGAAAAAACGACAAATTTCGTCAAAAGATCGCGAAAAAACGGCAAATTTCGTCATAAACATTGCGAAAAACGGCAAATTTCGTCAAAAGATCGCGAAAAAACAGCAAATTTTGTCAACAGATCGCGTGAAAAACGTCAGAAAATCATGAAAAAACGGCAAATTCCGTCAAAAACATTGAAAAAAGGGCAAATTCTGTCAAAAACATTGCGAAAAACAGCAAATTTCGTCATAAACATTGCGAAAAAACGGCAAATTTCGTCAAAATATCGCGAAAAAACGACAAATTTCGTCAAAAGATCACGAAAAAACGGCAAATTTCGTCATAAACATTGCGAAAAACGGCAAATTTCGTCAAAAGATCGCGAAAAAACAGCAAATTTTGTCAACAGATCGCGTGAAAAACGTCAGAAAATCATGAAAAAACGGCAAATTTTGTCAAAAACATTGCGAAAAACGACAAATTTCGTCAAAAGATCGCAAAAAAACGACAAATTTCGTGAAAAACATTGCGAAAAATCGCAAATTTTGTCAAAAGATCGCGAAAAAACAGCAAATTTTGTCAACAAATCGCGGAAAAAACGTGACTTTCGTTAGAAAATCATGAGAAAAAACGACAAATTTCGTCAAAAACATTGCGAAAAACGACAAATTTCTTCAAAAGATCGCAAAAAAGGCAAATTTTGTCCTAAGCATTGTGAAAAACGGCAAATTTCCTCAAAAGATAGCAAAAAAGGCAAATTTCGTCATAAACATTGCGAAAAACGGCAAATTTCCTCAAAAGATAGCGAAAAAACGGCAAATTTCGTCAAAAACATTGCGAAAAAAGACAAATTTCTTCAAAAGATCGCGAAAAAACGGCAAATTTCGTCATAAACATTGCGAAAAACGGCAAATTTCGTCAAAAGATCGCGAAAAAACGACAAATTTTGTCAAAAGATCGCGAAAAAACGACAAATTTCGCCAAAAGATCGCGAAAAAACGGCAAATTTCGTCATAAACATTGCGAAAAACGGCAAATTCATCAAAAGATCGCGAAAAACGGCAAATTTCATCATAAACATTGCGAAAAACGGCAAATTTCGTCAAAAGATCGCGAAAAAACAGCAAATTTTGTCAACAGATCGCGTAAAAAACGTCAGAAAATCATGAAAAAACGGCAAATTTCGTCAGAAACATTGCGAAAAACGACAAATTTCGTCAAAAGATCGCAAAAAACGACAAATTTCGTGAAAAACATTGCGAAAAATGGCAAATTTCGTCAAAAGATCGCGGGAAAAACGTGACTTTCGTCAGAGAATCGCTTAAAAATGGCAAATTCCGTCAAAAACATTGCAAAAAACGGCAAATTCCGTCAAAAGATCGCGAAAAAACGACAAATTTCGTCAAAAGATCGCGAAAAAACGACAAATTTCGTCAAAAGATCGCGAAAAAACGACAAATTTCGTCAAAAGATCGCGAAAAAACGGCAAATTTCGTCATAAACATTGCGAAAAACGGCAAATTTCGTCAAAAGATCGCGAAAAAACAGCAAATTTTGTCAACAGATCGCGTGAAAAACGTCAGAAAATCATGAAAAAACGGCAAATTCCGTCAAAAACATTGAAAAAAGGGCAAATTCTGTCAAAAACATTGCGAAAAACAGCAAATTTCGTCAAAAAATATCGAAAAAAACGCAAATTTTATCAACAGATCTCGAACCCCCCCCCCCCCCCCAACTGCCTTGGATTCTTTCAGAAAATTCACTGTGAAATTCAGAAATTTGACTTAGGAGTGGACAGAGCATTAATTGAATAGGAATAATTATGTTTAATCAATCCCACCCGCAACAAAAAAATTAGCAAAAACAAAAGAGTCTCGTATTTTGTGTGCTTATGGATATGGATATACACATGCATTTAATTGATTAGTATTTGCTCGCTTAAAATTTACAGCGTAAAAAACAGCCACCAACCAGCCAACCTTCAGATAAATTTGAATTTGGTGTGCTACTATTTCTCATTTTCAAAGGTTGGCAGATCTGCAAGAGCTAATCTTTTCAACATTAATTAAAAAAAAAAAAATTCTAAACACTAATACTTAAATGATAATTACTTTTTCAAATCAAATATTTAATAAAATTAATATTAATTCTATAATTAATGAAAAAAACTTATTTTCCTATTAATAATCTTCAAATTTCAAAAACCTTTAAATATCTGAATAGAATCGGAAGAAAGATTTTTAACTATAATGCATTTTCAAAAAATACATCTGATGCAAGTACTTTTTTGTGTAAATGCAATGACCCTGCTCTAAAAAATACATTAATAATGATCATGAACATATAATCACTAGAAATGTTAATATTGTGAATGATTTTAAACTGAAAAAACTAATGGGTTATGTACTAAATATAGACTTCCTTCTAAATTTAACATAAATTCTATTATAAAACAGTTTACATACAATATAGATATTTTTATTTATAAAATTTCAATCTCATATAATAAACCTATTGAATATTTTAATCAATGGAAAATACTAGTTATTGAAAAATTAACTAAGGCTTTAAAACATAATATTTCGCATTTCGTTAATATTAACATAAAGCATTTGTTCCAGCAAATTACTAAATTACAAAAAAACTATGTAATCACATATATTGACAAATCTCCTAATAATCATGCAATCATACGTAAATCTTATTATCACTGACTTCTTACATCTTGTACTTCTACTAATAAATCTTTTTAAAAAACTAATGAAAATGTAATTGTAAACAATTGTAAAATTCATAGTTATTATAAACTATTAAATATTTCCTCTACTAATTTTAATTATCCTTATTTAGTTCTTCTACCCAAATTTCATAAAAAAACAAATTTAGGACTAACTATTGGTTGCAATACATATAATGATATAGCCAAAAAACTTCTATTAAAAATTCTCAATCAAATTTATACACTGACAACAACCACTGATAATACACATTGTACAAAAAATAGCTATCAACTCGTAAATAGTTTGAAAAATCTTAAATGTGTTAACAATATAATGACATATGATTTCGAAGATCTTTTTAATAATATAGATTTATTAGATCTACATAATATTATAAATGCATTATTTAATAAGTATCATCATAAACTGAATTTACCAATTCATATAGATATTGCTTATTTTAAAACTCTAACAAATTTCATTATATATAAATATATATATATAATAATTTTTTTTATAATGCATGATAACACATTATATTTACAGAAAGTCTGTATACCACAAGGTGGATCAGGGTTGGCAAAAACCCGGGTTTTTTCAGAAAAAACCCAACCCAGTGGGTTTTTTCAGGGTTTTTGGGGTTTTTTCAGGGGGTTTTCGGGTTTTCGGGAGTTTTTCAGGGTTTTTTCGGGTTTTTTCAGGGTTTTGAGGATTTTTCTTCTTGCCGTTCTTTGTTTGTTTTGTAACAACTATATAATTAATGGGATGAAGTTTTAAAAAATAAATGTTAATACTTTAATAATTTTTATTTAATATATTATTTAATTATAATTATTTAGAATTTTTATTCAATAGTAGATGGTACCCGTCAAAACTTGACGGAAAAAATTACAATAACAATATTAGTAAAATAAGCTTCTTTATTACATAAGTAGAGGTGCTTATGAAACAATCTTTTAAATATTTTATTTTTAAAAAAATTTCCCCCAGTGAATTACATTATTATTTCCGATGCAAACTCCAAGCAAACAATCCGTAAACAAAATGCAAATCAGTTTGACATTACTGCCCTGTTCCTCACGGCAAGAAAGAAAATTTCCTGAACCTATGAAGTATCATACAAATAGTATATCCCTACGTTCGTCTCATATTCAGTCAATAAAATAACATATTAAATAAGACACACATTAGGTACATTGAATTTCGTTAAACATTAAATTTTCTGGTACTTTTCTATTATCCGGTCGACCACTTTTCATAACAAAAAACTATCGCCAAACTGTAAAATTAAACGCGAAAAATGCAGTCCGATTTCCTTGATGTCAGAAGCATTATACGTGTTTGTTACGTCATCAAGTACTTTTTAATTCGACATTTGCGTCTATTTTTCATTATGTTTTACTGATTTATTAGTTATTTCACTAATTAAAATAACAATTGTGTCCTTAAATTCATGTATTTTATTTATTTATTTATTTTGATATTCCAATGGCAACGTTCTCCCGTTTATTTGGCGTTACAGTTTGGCGATAGTTTTTTGTTATAAAAAGTGGTCGACGGGATAATAGAGAAGTACCAATTTTCTTATTTTTAATCTGAGAAAAAAACAATCATGGATTTAATTAATTTTGCAATATGCGGTGCAACCAAAACAATTCTGATTAAATTGGTACATATATCGCAGACGCACCTGGGTTATTTTTTGGCGCCTAAATGACGATTTTTGCTTTGTATGGCAACCTGGTGTTTTATAATAAATTTCAATATGTGTGTAAATAAATAAAATAAAATATGTACTTTTATGTTAGCTGGGCGTCAAGGATAACTCTCCAAATCTTGTTTCAATTGGAATCATTTAAATTGCAACATTTTACGTGAGATTTGTTATTCATATTGATATGTTTACGTTTAGATATTTTATTATGATTATATTCTAGCTAATTAAGTTTTTTTTTTAAAGATTTTATACTACAATGTTAAAATATTACCTAGTTGATATTAGCTAATGTCAAAAGATTGGCGAACCACGGAGTTCAGAGAATAAACTCTATGTCCTCAAAAGTGGGAGTTGCCGTCTTTATGACGTCATAAGCAGAAGTAAATGTTTAATTGAAAATTACAGCTAATTAATTAAATTTTCGAACAAACGAATGCACAATAACAAATCTGTGTCCAAATATCTTTCATTTAAAAAAAGAATGGTGTTATTTGATGCAGTAGTTTGTTCTCACGTATTGTCGAAAGAAATCGCTTAGCGTTTTAAATATATAGATTAAAAATAGTTTAAAAATTTGTAATCATTTTAAAGACATTTTATGACTGAATTGAAAGAAATTTTTTAAAGTCAAAATAATTAAATTAATAGTCTAAAATTTTGTTTATTTCTTTTTTATAGATAAAAATTAGATTTAAACAGTGAATCATTTACTTTTGTTTTATTACAATTTTCTTATGTAGTAGAATTTTATCAAATGTTTGGAATTATTGTCCTACTAGGGGGGGAGGGGGGATGAATTCACTTTTAAACCATCTAAATTGTAAGCTTAAATTCCTAAATCTTCAGAGATCTTGATGTATGGGAGGGGGTTGCATCTCAATAGCACAGAATAGCTGCATGTTGTGTCATAGTCTGCGATCGCCCATCCTTCTGCTTTTGGCGAAATTAGATAAGGAGGGGGGGAGGTATAAACAATAGAACTATCTCAAGAATAAGAAATCATTATTTTTAAAGAATTATTTAACAAAGAACTTTATATTACATTATATTTTAAATACTATATTTACGTAAGAATATTTTATAATTGAATTTGTTTGGATCATCAATACTTTAATTGGAAAATGAAAAAAATACACTCAGTGTATCTTTCTTTTGTTTTATTGATGGATTTTTATCAGGTCAATTTTCTTTTCCCCAGCTGGCTGGGGACTGAGATTTAATTAAAGTTTTAAACTGCAAATAGAAATAATAATAATTAAAACAAGAACTAAACGATACTTTTTTCTTTTCCTTACTTATTTAAAAAAAAATAAAAATTTTAATTATCCGATTGTGTTTAAATTTTCAGCAAATTCAAATAATAATAAATTAGGCAGCTTACCAAATTTCTATTAAAATACAATAAGTTTTCAGAAAATTAGAATCCCCCCCCCCCAAAAAAAAAAACAAACTACTATCACCATCTTAATCTTGCATCTGATAATGAATGTTCTTAGCTATGCAGAAAAGATTCATTATTATGGTGGGTTGTGCTGCACTATAATACTATTTCACTAAAGAAAGTGAAATGAATCAATGATCTATCCTTTATGTTTTGTTCAACTTAATTTAGTTTTATGCTTAATATATTTTGAATCATACTAAAATACTCGTGCCTCTAATTTTTAAGAATTGATTGAACCCCCCCCCCCCCCCCCACTGTTTTCGTCATATTGACAAATAATCCTGATTTTTAATTGTTTATATAATTTTACATGTATTTTTTTTAAGATAATTATTTTCTCTGTGAATTCTCCAAGTTTGTTTCAGATAGAGCAATTATGCCCATTTAGAATTTTCTGAAAACTATATCTGTGACATATAAAATGTATATTATGTTTGGTTTAAATTGATATATTTATTATTAGTTAGATAAGTGGAATTTTAAATAAAGATTTTGATAAAACCCACTTGGGTTTTTTCAAGGGTTTTTTCAAGTGGGTTTTTTCGGGTTGGGCAAAATCAAGCCAACCCTGAGGTGGATGTACATCCAGTATACTTTCTGACTTATACTTATATCACTATGAACATACTTTTATTAATAGTAATATACATTTATATCATTATATTGACATAATTTTAATTGCCACTGATCAAACTAATGTTTCTATATTTTCATAGATTATCCTACGAATTTAGAATTAACGGAAAACCTCCTATCTAACAATACTATTAACATTTTAGATCTTAAAATTACACTTAAAGAAAACAAAACAATAATTGATCTATACGACAAACGTAAAGAATTTAAATTTAAAGTTAATACATTTATTAAATTTTAAATCTTGTCTTCATAATTCTGTATATCGTAATATACTCCTTAATCATATATATAGAATAAAGTGTTTATGTTCTTCTCAACTAATTAACAATATTAAAAAACTAATTTATGATGCATTAAAACATGGTTTTCCAAAAAAATTCATATGTTCTTTAATGTATAATTAGTACTTAAATGATCTTAAAAACCAAATTAACACATGCAAAATTTTTTTTATAAAAAAACATATAAATAAAAAAAAAAAATTATAATAGGACCGATGGGTGGGTGGATGTTAGATTAGATTACGGAGGTGTGGTGGAGTTGTCTGGAAAATATGCATGGTTAATTTATTAAAAAAAAAAAATGGAATGAGGCATTTTGATTTAGAACGACGTTTACTAATACACATTTTATAATGGACTATGATTTGATACTTTTATATGCAAATTAGTGTAGTTATATTTACATATTTATTAATTCATTTTAATGAATTCATATTTATTAATTTTTAATAATGTTAACGATTAATTGTATTTAGATTAATGCCCAATGTGGACAATATCATATTAACTTCTAATACAATATATACTTTCTTAAATGTGAATATAATGCATGTATTATTTTTTTTAATTGTTCTATCCTCTCCACTTAAATCATGTGTATTTAATTTGTGATAAAGTTTGTAGAAACATTAAACACAACTAATTAATTTCAATATTTTATTAATATTAATATTAAATACTTAGCATCTTAACTCTTATAATTTTTTATTTACCTTTGTTTATAAATTAATTTAAGTGATGATGCATTGTTGGCAAAGGAATTTAATTGTTGCTATGTCATTGCTAGGTACAAATATTTATCTGAAGTATTAATCAATAATTATTAATTTCACCATTTTACGTATCATTTTTTACATAGAATCTTTCTTTAATACATCAATTACCTTTTTTTTTTTATGTAATTGAAAATTTATCAACATTATTTATAATTTTATTTATTATTTAAAATTTAACTATC
Source organism: Maratus michaelseni (assembly GCA_963931845.1). Classification (NCBI taxonomy): domain Eukaryota; kingdom Metazoa; phylum Arthropoda; class Arachnida; order Araneae; family Salticidae; genus Maratus; species Maratus michaelseni. The sequence goes on from OZ007586.1 coordinate 282,189,483, forward strand.
AGTTATCATTATTTAGACAGTATTTGTTTTAATCTTTATCTAATAATAGTAATCAAATGTTTTTATTAAATCATAGTATATTCACTAATTTTTCAATAGATGGCAGCACCTTATTGATTCATTTGAATATATTTTTGGAGTTTTATTTTAAATTTTCTATAGAGGGAGCTGGTTCTATTTATTAGTTTGTACTTGGCTTTGCTGTACAATAATGATCCTTGGTCAATCCTCTTTTAAAACTTATTTTGGCAACATGTACTGATTTTCTCCAATGCATTGCCTGAGTTTTGTGTTGACTCATGTTTGGATCATGAATTCTATCTGGTAATTGTTGTTTTCTTTTCTCTATATCCTATTTAATCGTGTTGTATTTTGAACTTAATGATTATATTTCACAGTTTATTTCTCTATTTTATGGGTAAGGTTTCTATCCTTTTTAATATTGTTTTTATTTTGAACTTTATGATTATTTCACAGTTTATTTCTCTATTTTGGTGTGGTTGTCCCAAAATCATATTCTTTAGCAATGTTATGGCTAATATGATGATGAAACCACACATTTTATTTGTGATAATTTAGGCATTTGGAACCTGAAGATTCTGTCTAAATTCCACAAGTTTCATTTTTTCAATTTTGTAATTTAATTTCTTATTTTCTTTTTTTTTTTTTTACTATGTATATGGAATCTATATTCAGTGTGTTGGGGGAACACTATTGTTGTCAATTAATTATTATATTCTAATTCATAATTTCATAGTTTTTGTTGGTGTTTCGGTGATGTTTCATTAATGGTTATATACAGGGCTTTACAAATTTAATAAAATGTGGTAGCCAGCAAAAAATTCTGATCGCCAGAAATAATATTAGCCCCCTCCCCCCACACCCACCCACCCAACACATCTTCCATCATCGATTTTTAAAAAGTCCAAATATTTTTATGAATTAATTGAAAAAATAATAATGAGCATAGTTTAGATAGTTTAGAATTTTTAGTTACATAGTTTAGATAGTTTAGAATTTTTAGTTACATAATTTGGAATAGTTGAGAATTTTTAGTTACATAGTTTGGAATAGTTGAGAATTTTTAGTTACATAGTTTGGAATAGTTTCATAATTTAGATAAAAATAATATAAACTAAGTTTTCTAACGAAACTTAATAAAATTATGTATCTCTGAAAAAAAAAAAGAAAAAAAAAAGAAATACTATAAAGGCTGAATCAATTGGCATTTCCAGTCCAGGAAATGCTGATTTCTGAATGTGCGGATAGTTGAGGCTACAAAATCTATATCTGATGAGGCGGGCATCGATGGAATAGTGAAGCAGGAAAACAATTTTTTGCCTATTTTTCTGTCGAAGTCAGTCAAAAAAAAAATCTGATTTTATTATTTTAAAATTTGCAGATAAAACAACGTAGTCGCCAGATGAAAAAGGTTGGTCGCCAGTGGCGACTGGGCGACCGCATTTGTCAAGCCCTGGTTATATATATATACAGTGGAACTTCCTTTTAACGAAGTCCCTATTTAACGAAGTTTTCTACTTAACGAAATTTTCAGCAGAACTTTGACTTTGAACACCATTAGCATGTAAATTAATCTCCACATTACAAAAAAATATTCTATATAACGAAGTTTATTCCACTTTTGTACGTGTACAGAATTCAAATTAAGCGATTGCTATTCGTAGGATATGCAAATTTATTTCAGCGGATTCGATTGTATGAAAATAAACACATTTAAATAATTTCCATTCTGCTTGGTGTTAAATAAAAAAAAAAATTTTCACACTAAGAAAAACACTTGTTATCACTATTCTTCCACTCTGAGACTCCAGCGCTGACAGTTGGGGGAAGTCAAAATCCCCTTTTTACCTTCAATGATATAGAAGATGAGGTGTCGCAGTGGCATCAGATGCATTGAAACAAAAAATATCTATTAGAGTCAGGCAGGTACCATTCTGACCTTCCATTGCTGATAGACAATTGCTTTGTACATCCAGAAGAACGTGCTTATGAAGTTATTTTTGTTCTTGCCAATACAGCTAAACTTCAATCATTAGTCTAAGGAATAATAAAAAATCTTGAAGTACATTATCGAGAAAGACAGAAAAGCCGATGTAGTGAAAACATTAGTTTGAGATTCTGTGTATCAGAGCTGACTGTTTTGCAAAAGACGGCTTCATAATTAAAACTGAATCAAATGCTTCTGAATCCAATACCTGTTTGTCATATCTCAAGAAAAAATTTCATGAATTTAAGTTAATTTCTATTTAACGAATTTTCTTCATAACGAAGTTTTTAAGTGTAACGATGAGATTTCGTTAAATGGAAGTTCCACTGTATATATATATGTCGTGTTTCCAAGTTCAAATCCGGGAAAAAGGCAGTCGTGCTCGTGATAAATAGGGTTAGCGATGTTATTGGTTTTTCCTTTTAGTTCGCATCAGGCGGCCGGGTGGTATCATCAACAACAAGAAATGTCAGTCCATATTTTTGTCGAAGAACCTTTTATTTCCAGTTTAAGACATCTCTTCAGGGAAAATGCTCATTAGCCAACGCTAAACGAAAAAAAATACAACGTTACATTATTTTCTAGAATCCGTCCCGATTCTTTTAGCAAACACCAGCGTCGAAAAATCCTCTCCGAATCAGGATGATCGTGTTTTTAAACTAGCTTGCGTAATAATACAGAATACATCACGTGACCCACTTCTATCGAATCAAAAGGTCTCTTTTGGAACTTTATCAATATTTCCGGTGGATTTATTTTGTTGTAAAATGTAAAAACTTTCTACGCCCATCCAGAATATTCCATAATCTCGTACCAGATGCCTGTCATATCAACAAACCAGCTTATCTGTTTTTGAGGCTGTAGCTAAACTTCGAATTTAATACGTAATAAAAATAATAAGAAGAAAAGAAAATGAATCTTTATAAAAGGGAAAAAAAAAAAGAAAGAATTAAAGTTTTTCGGAAATATTTTAATAGACATTTGATATTTAATAATAGGATAACTTTATGAAATAAGGTTTTTTGAGCGGAATATTTTAAGAGATACGATATTTTAGCATTTAAATAAAGAAGTTATAGCAATTTGACCACACGGGAATAATACTAATGAATTTTAATAATGGATTAAAATAAAGATGTTCTATTTAAAGAATAAATTAAAAAAGCTATCGCCATTTTTAGAATAACTACATTCGAATAAATATTATTAAGTGGATTAGGAATAATTGGCTTTACATATGGATAGTAAAAGGCTATTTTAAGAATGAGAATTATTTTAATAAGCTGGGTTATATACCGAATATTATTGAATGGACAAATTTTATAGAATAATTGCGGAAAAAATTTAAATTTTGTAATATTATCCCTCCTCCCTAAAGATTTTGGATGAAGTTAATAGTTAAGTAACTATAAATTCAGACAATATAAATTTAATACTTTAGAAATTTGAATTTTGGCTAGTATAAATTTAGAGACTGCCAGCAAGGAGATGGGGAATTTCTGAAGAACTGGAAGACAAAAACAAAAACAAAAATAAAATAATAGTAATCAATTAAAATTAATAGATAAATAAAAATAAAGCTACGAGCATTTCCCCTGTAAAATAATACAAGAAATGGTTACAATCTCACTTACCATTTGTAAGTGCACAAGAAAAATACAATAACAATAAATAATAAATATTAATAAACAAGAAAAACAGGATAATAATAGTAACAGAATTTTGCTTTTACCAAGTTCACAAGCTTTAGAATAAGTAGTCACTAGCAAATTGTTAAAACAAAGTTTTTTTAAAAAAAATTCGACTTAATTCAAATTTGAGTTCATTAGATCCAACTGTTTTATTTCAGTCTCTTTCTTGGATCGTGATAAGTCCTCATTTTGTTTTTAAAAAAAAATGGTTACTGCAGTCCCTTTCTTAAAAATACAGTTTTTATGTAAAGGCTGAAAATAAAGACATTACTCCATCAAAATTTTAAAACTGTAGTCATTCTTACCAATACTTTATAAAGACCTTATAATGCTAGCACTTGTCACAACATCGTCTCTTAAGTATCACATTAATTTTCTCACATAATAAACAAGTCAAATTATCTCTTGGTCGTTTATTGTACTTGGAATATGTTATCTTTGTTATATTCCTGTGGGATTTGTTATATTTCTGTTGGGATCCCACCATCTTTAACTAATATTTGTCAAACATTTTTTCACTAATAAATAATATAACTCTTCAATAATATAAATAAATGCTATAATGAAATTCAATTCATAAACATAACAATAATAACTTTCAATATAACTAATACTTCTCAACATATGTAGTAATTCATAATATAATTCAATAGTAGAAATAATAATATAATAACATCAGTATAATTTAAGAAAATATCACAGTTTGTTTATTTATTGTTAGGAAAAATATTGGTTGAGGATAAAATAATTACATAGCAAATAAATAAATTTCTTATTTTTTAATTATATAAGAAAGTATTTTTGCCAGTCGAAAGTATACAAAAAAAAAATATATATAATAATTTCAAAATCCAAATAAATTTAAATCTAAATATTTAGAAATTGAACTCTCAACCATTAGTTCCTTACAATAATTTTTTCCTCTGATACCCTTTTACAAAATTATACTGTTAAGTTATAAGTATTCATATCCTAAATGCAGAGAGTTGTTTTTTTGGCAAACTTAGAATAAATAAAGACAATAAATAACAAATAAAAGATGTTAATTTTAGCTGAGAAATGGAATACAAAGGCAATTAGTTTAGATACTTAATTTTCTATTGTCACACCAAAACAATCACTGTAAAATCACATCATCACTATCCAATCATTTATATAATTATAGAAATACTTATAAACGGTTACTATTTGATTATCTATTGAAGTAAATAACATAATATTAAATTTTTGAAACAATTGGTTTAAGAAAAAGTAAATAAAGTAAAAATAGTTTATTTTGATATAGAATTAAAACATTTAATTTCATTTTTCAACATCAATTTGACAATTCCTAAAATCAAAATACACATCTTATGCCTGCATAAGGTGTCTACTCAACCTCAAAAACTCTCAAAAACAAATAAATATTTTAGTTGATCAGGCTAAAATATAACCACAATGTTGAAATAAAAGCTGTGACATTTATTTTAAATTTTAAAATATTAAACTTTCAAAAATGCGTAATATCTCTGTTGTACACCAAAGACATACCTGATAATGTTGAAACTAGAGTAATAAGAGATATTTAAAGAATTAGAATTTATTCTATTGTTTTTACTTTAGTTTGATTTTGTGATGGTGATTGTGATGTCTGTGGTGATTTTGATTGTTGTTTGGGTTGCTCATGAAATAGTCTGAAGTTATCTGGTGAAAAATAGGGTCGTAATTTAGACGCATGTACAATAACTGAATTTAATTTAGTCTCATAATTAAATTTGTCTATTTCATAGGTCACATCAGAAAGTTTATTTATTATTTTGTATGGTCCAGAGAAAGTAGGTTCTAATTTTCTAGTGTTAGGATATTTAAATTCTTCACAAATTACATAATCTTGTATTTCTAGTGGAGATTCAACAAATTTTCTATCATAGAGTCTTTTACTTTTAAGGTGGAATTCACAATATCGCGCTTTTGCAATTTTGAGTGCTTTATTAACAGGAGGGTAATAATTTTGTTTTAAAGGAGATTCATAAGGTAATTGACCATAAAATAAATAGGCAGGTGGGAATTTGGTTATGGAATGTGGTGTGTTATTGTATTCTTGGATGACTTGGTCTAATAATCTAGTCCAAGGTATTTTAGAAGAAATGGAATTAACTTTACATTTAAGTCTAGTAACTATAGTTTGGTTCACTCGTTCTACCTTCCCATTGGTTTGGGGGTGATGTGATGATGTAAAACGTTGTTGAACATGATATTTTCTGAGGAATTTTTTGAATCTTGGAGACCTAAAAGATTTATGTCTATCGCTAAGTATTGTTTTAGGTGCTTGAATATTGAAAATTTGTTTTAAACAGTTAGTATAAAAAGTAACACTTTAAAACGTAAGTAAACACTTTAAAAAGTAACACGGTAGTAACACTTTTGGATGGAAAAGCCCAAACAAACCTAGTTGCATGATCTATTATTATGTGTAAGAATTTTTTTGTTGAATTGTAATAATTAAATCCACCCACACTATCAATAGAAAGACATTCAAAAGGTTGATCTGTGGCTGGCATAGCTTGTAACAAGCCAAATCTTTTTTGTTTTGGTTTTTTATTTCTCTGGCATGTATCACAATGTTTAACAAATTGTGTAATATCTATTGTCATGTTGGGCCAATAATAGTTTGGAGATATTAAGTTAAGCATTTTTTGTATTCCTAAGTGTCCAAAATTATCATGAGCAATATGTAATAATTTTCTCCTGAGTGACATTGGTACTACTATTTTTTTGAATCCTTTTCTCTGAATAATTATAATCCCATTCTCTTTTTTGTATTTTCTGTCACAAACATTATCTTTATCTTGCATCGCTATAATTTCTTTTTTGTCCAATAATAAACTTACATGTTGATTAAGATAAGCAACAGGATTTCGTGACAACATGTCCGCTTCGACATTTGTAGAACCTTTTTGATACTTGATCTCATAATCGAACATGCTAAGTTTTAAAGACCATCGAAAAAGTCTACCTCTTAGATTTTTAACATTCTTTAACCATACCAGAGATGCATGGTCGGTATGGATTGTGAATTTAGTACCATGAAAATAGTGATAAAACTTATCAAGAGTATCTATGATAGCAAGGCATTCCAATTCAGTTATAAAGTAATTTTGTTCATAACTCTTCAAAATTCTAGAATGGTAAGCAATAGGATGCAAAAAATTATCTTTCCCTGGTTGTTTTAGAACTGCACCTACTGCTACCTGAGAGGCATCTACAAACATGTGGAGGGGTAATTTTGGGTCATAAATTTTTAGAATTGGTTTTGCAATTAGAGTATTTTTTAATTTCTCAAAAGAGTTTTGACATTCTGAGTTCCATTCCCATATTGTGTTTTTCCTAAGTAATTTATTGAGGGGGTATCTAATTTCAGCATATTTATCTATGAATTTGTGATAAACATTAATGGAACCTAAAAATCGTTGTAGTTCTTTAACATTAGAGGGAGGTTTCAATTTTTTAATTGTCTCAATATTGGTATTAGCTGGAGTTAAAGTCCCATTGGTGATCTCATAGCCTAAGAAATTAATTTTATTTTGATTTAGTTTACATTTAGAAAGTTTAAGTTTAAGGTTTTCTAGTTTACAGATTTCAAAGATTTTTGCTAAGTGATTTAAATGTTCTTCTAGAGAGGAGGAGAAAATTATGATATCGTCGAAATAATGGCAAGCAAAATCAATTTTATACTTATTGAGGATTCTTCTAATGGTTCTATTAAATATCGGGGGCCCTGTCTTTATACCAAAGGGGAGCACCAGCCATTCGAAGAGGCCAAAATTGGTGGCAAAAGCTAATTTTTCTGTATCGGATGGATGTATTGGTATGTGCCAGTAGCCAGAGGCTAAGTCCAAAGTGGAAAAATACTGGGCACTACTCAATTTATCTAAAATTTCATCGATACGAGGTAAAGGTTCTGCATCGTTTTTAACTATTGCATTTAATTTCCTATAATCTATACATAGTCGGGTCTTTTTACCTTCCTCTCTTTTCATAGCCAAGGTGACGGGGGCAGAATAAGGACTATTGCTTTCTTTTATGAGACCAGCCGCTAACAAAGATTGAATTTGATTTTTTATTTCTTTTTCCTCTAAGGGGGAAGTTCTGTAGGGCCTCAAAGATATAGGTAGGTCAGATTTTAGTAAAACGCGTTGTGGTTCAATATTTATCTTACCCACATCATATTTATGTTTTGCAAAAATATCCCTATAATTTTGAACTATTTCCCTTAAATCCCCATTTTCAATTAAATTTATTTCCCCAATTAAATCTGAATTATAATCATTAATATCGCGAAAATTTTGAGGAGTCATTGAACTTCTGTAATCAGGCTGCACGTTACAATCATTGTAATTAGCTGCAAAAAAGTCCTTAGTATTCACAAAATTTTCATTAGTATATGGTGATACTTTGTCATCATTATATCCATTTAAACTCTCATTACTATCACCATTTGTTAATAACTCATCTTTACATGAAATAGTATCTTCATTATAAGTTGTTATCAAGTTACCATCATTAAATAAATTCAAATTGTCACAATCAGAAGTTATCAAGTTATCCTTACCTTGTTGTAGTTTTTTTACAGTTACAGTATTAAAATGAAGTGATCTCTCATCATGTATGGATATACTCCTATTTATAATCTTCCTTCCCTGTTTTACTGTACAATTCTTACAATTTATATTTAAATTAAATTTTGAACATTCTTTTAACCCCAAGATGCAGTAATCCAAATCTGTATCACATACTAAAAAGTTAACATATTTTTGGATTTTACCCACTTTAAGAAGAATACTACACTTTTGATTAATTTGTAAAAATCCCTTTGCCTGACCAATAGTAACTGGAGGAACAATTTCAATTTTAGCATTCAATTTTTTAACAAACTTTAATGGTAAAATTGCGATAGTTGAACCGGTATCGACGACACATGGTAAATTATAATTATTCGTATATCCATACACAATTAATTGTCAAATATTAGGAGTACCAATTGGAAGAGTATCAGAGGGTGTTGAGTTGTTATTAAAAATACACTCTTTTTCCCAGTGAAAAGCATTCATTATACCCTTGTTTACACAAATTCTACATGGCCTAGATGGGTACTGGTTCTGAAAATAATTGTTTTGTACTCCGTTTTGGAAATTTCTAGGTCTTTGAAAATTATAGTTTGGTCGAGGAACCCAGTTTCGAGGAGAATTAAATTGATTATTGGGCCGATTTGACTGAATCCAATGCCTAGGAGTATTAATTTGTTGAAAATTTGGTCTATTAGGCTGCACACTATATCTAGGAATGTCAAAATTAGTTGCATTAGGTTTACTTGGTAATGATGGACTTGTAACAACAGGGGTGGAAACTTCCACAAATTGCTTAACAATTCTATACCATTCTGTTGTACTCTCAGGAGGGTTAACAATTAGATAATTTTGATATTCTGGTTTTAAACCATCGGTTAATCCTTGTAGTAATATAGTTTCACATAAATGCAATTTCCTACCAATTTCAATTTTCTTTCTAAAATAAGTTTCTAAGTTATTTAAACTATCCAATTTCAAAGCAGAAAATTCAGAAAATTTTGGGATATTTACCCTAATAAAATTCTCAGTTTAGATATCAGCTATCTGTTCGTATTTAGTGCAATTAAGGCAATCATTAATGTAAATCTTAAGAGCTTCTCCCTTTAAATTTTGAGAAATATTTTTAAACTTCCAATCATCATCCTTCTTCTCTTTTTCACAAGCATCATCAAAGTATTTTAACCACGCCTGTATCTCAACTCCTAAATCTGGATCAAATGCTATAAATTTTGGTTCTGCCATACTATTTAATCTAACAAAAGAGTTAACTCGATCTTCTTTTAAATATCCGGATCTTAAAAACATTAAATTTTAAACTTATAACACTATATACCATACAAATAACCGCGGAAGATGAGACAAGTGGCTTGTTCTTCCATACATTTCATGATCGGACTCCGCGGGAAAGCAAGGGCCGTAGGGATGCCGGACATCAGGTGGATGACCCGACTCCCTTATGGGTGTTCGGCGATGAAGCCGTTCGACAGTCTCTACGGTTCATCAGGTGTCATGTGGGGAAGTCTCCTTTGATGGTGGGAACTTCCGCCGAATCGTAACGACCTCTGTCGTCGACACTGGGGCAAAAGATGAAGAGGCGTCGATGGAACGCGATCCCTCTGCATCGATCGTAGCGACCTGGCAAGACAAAGTCATGGTCTGCGTTAAAAATCCCTCAGGATTTGGGCACGATGAGGAGCGGGCTCGTCCGGCGCCGTGAGGGCGCCGGTGGCGCTTGTTAGTTTTATACCATACAAATAACAAAATAGTAAATAAATATGTAATTTACGATCTCAGTAACATTTTAAAAATAATAGATTTTTTTTTTTTTTAAGAATATCTGTTCTTAAAACATGAAAATATAAATTATACCGCTGTCTATAATATTACAATGACGTATCACACGAAATCATCAAATAAATTAATTAACCTTAACAACACTTAAATATTTGCAACAGAAATAAATTTTAAAAACAAAATTTTAATCAGTATAACATAGTATATAAAACCTTTAAATTTCAAGGTAGACTATTAAATAAATAAAACATTTTAAATATAACATAAACTAATAAATATCAACATATAAAGATACCAATAAATAAAAATACCAACTTACAGTTACTCTTGAGCATATTTCACAGGAAAGTCTCACACATCTAAAAATCTTTAATTTTCTTGATAACACAAAAGTTCTGCTTTTTCGCAATCCTTTAAAACCAACACCATGAAGACGCTTATGAAGATGAATAGTATATTCTCTAGCAACAACTTCACTTAGGCCAACTTTTCCTCTTCTTTTCTCTTTTAGGCTTGACCATTTTTAATTTATTATAAAAGTACAAAATTACAAAACACCAGACGTAAACGTGCTGTAATGGCGTAGACGTCCTCGTAACATATTCTTCTAATCGGCAAATTTCACATTTAACTACACAAACTTTCTGTTGATCATCAGCATCCTGTTCGACTTATTATATTAATGTCGTGTTTCCAAGTTCAAATCCGGGAAAAAGGCAGTCGCGCTCGTGATAAATAGGGTTAGCGATGTTATTGGTTTCCCTTTTAGTTCGCATCAGGCGGCCGGGTGGTATCATCAACAACAAGAAATGTCAGTCCATATTTTTGTCGAAGAACCTTTTATTTCCAGTTTAAGACATCTCTTCAGGGAAAATGCTCATTAGCCAACGCTAAACGAAAAAAAATACAACGTTACATTATTTTCTAGAATCCGTCCCGATTCTTTTAGCAAACACCAGCGTCGAAAAATCCTCTCCGAATCAGGATGATCGTGTTTTTAAACTAGCTTGCGTAATAATACAGAATACGTCACGTGACCCACTTCTGTCGAATCAAAAGGTCTCTTTTGGAACTTTATCAATATTTCCGGTGGATTTATTTTGTTGTAAAATGTAAAATCTTTCTACGCCCATCCAGAATATTCCATAATCTCGTACCAGATGCCTGTCATATCAACAAACCAGCTTATCTGTTTTTGAGGCTGTAGCTAAACTTCGAATTTAATACGTAATAAAAATAATAAGAAGAAAAGAAAATGAATCTTTATAAAAGGGAAAAAAAAAAAAGAAAGAATTAAAGTTTTTCGGAAATATTTTAATAGACATTTGATATTTAATAATAGGATAACTTTATGAAATAAGGTTTTTTGAGCGGAATATTTTAAGAGATACGATATTTTAGCATTTAAATAAAGAAGTTATAGCAATTTGACCACACGGGAATAATACTAATGAATTTTAATAATGGATTAAAATAAAGATGTTCTATTTAAAGAATAAATTAAAAAAGCTATCGCCATTTTTAGAATAACTACATTCGAATAAATATTATTAAGTGGATTAGGAATAATTGGCTTTACATATGGATAGTAAAAGGCTATTTTAAGAATGAGAATTATTTTAATAAGCTGGGTTATATACCGAATATTATTGAATGGACAAATTTTATAGAATAATTGCGGAAAAAATTTAAATTTTGTAATATATATATATATATATATATATAAAATAGGCATCAAGCCGAAAAAGACTTTAATTAGCACTGTAAATTATTACTAATGCACTAGCGATTGATGGAAATATAAAATAAATGTTTAGCACCATATGCCTAAAAGAGTTGCTGCAATGCTGAGCATCATAGCTAGGGGATGAGAATAGAGGCAAGTTAGGGAGGCAAGTCCAAAAGAAGTAACTGAAGATGTTTTTAGTGAATATTGTTATATTTTAGAGGCAAATAATTGAAGTCTTGCCTAAGATAAGTGAGCAGAGACGCTTTCTTTTAAAAGCCATATGTTATTTAATTAACAGGGATCTTTGCGCAGGGTTGTTTGATTTAAATCAGCTTGATTTAAATCGTGATTTAAATCATGATTTAAATCAAATGATTTTTTTAAAAAAATCTTTGATTTAAATCAGTTTTTTTAACATTCATATTTACTGGCTGAATAAGGATCAAATTCCTCATTCATGTTAAAATAAAAGTTAAAATCATTCATTTCAGATTAAAAATTACCTTTTAATAACATTAAATAAAACTTTTTTAGATTAAAAACACGATTATATTATGAAAGTAAATGCAACACTGCATTAAAAATATTATCTATCCATAGTACATTCTCCAAAACTACTGATAAATACTAATTTTTAAAGTTTTTTTTTCTTAGTCACTTCCATTTTTTGAAAGCAAGATGCTGAAGCTAAAGCTATTTAATATAATAGTATTTTCAGTGGAGAGTCACTGTCTCTAAAGCAAATTATACATAATTCACAAGTTTTTTTTTACATTTACCTGCAAATTACAATATCCCATATGTTGATGTTTATGTATTGATCATATAATGTGATCAATACATGAACTAATTATAACATAAATATTTGGACTGTTTGTCTAACATAGAATTAATTCCAGTTTCATGTTTCTTCTATAATTGAAAATACTTTAATCCCTGTAACTGATCCCTTTCCTCTTTCTTTTCCTAGAATTCATTGCTTATTGCAATGGAAAAAAAATAAGAAATGTTATTGTACTAAGCTAAGCACTAAGCAGTCATTCGTATTGTCAAGTAAGCAAGATTGTTTTCTAAAATTGACCATGGCTGAGTAAGGGGAGGGGGCAATAACACTGATAATTGATAGCTTCACACTTCTAGTTATAGGATTACCTTGCATTTGGTGCCTTAGAATAGTATAGTGTGAATTTGACTAATGATGAAAAAAAGAAAGCCTTATTTTTTGCTAAAGACAAATGCAGTTCACATTTTATATATGTGATAATGAAATTTCAAGGAAAATCTGATCCTTTTTCTAAATTTTTATTTGATGAAGACATCGTAGCAAAGATTTCTCCCTTAGACTGGTGGAAAACACACTTTGATTCAGAAATTTGTGTATCAGATGGTGAGGGGAGTGTAAAGAAAGCCATAGAGCAACTGTTTACAGCAACAGCTACTTCTTCCTCCATGGAACGGATTTTTTCAACATATGGTTTAGTTCAATCTAAACTTAGAAATAAATTAGGAAATGATAAAGCAGCCAAATTGGTGTTCTTATACAAAACCTTAAATGCATAAATAGTTAAAAATGTTAATATAATTGCATATATGTAAATAATTACAAAATAAAAACCAGATTTTGTAAAAGATTGAATTGTAATCTAATATTAAACTATTATTTTATATTAATGATTTAAACAATTATCTGTTTATAGATATTCACCAATGTTAAACTGTTTCTATTTAATATTTTGTCATAACTTAAAAATTATAGAATTGTTCTTGCATGATGCATAATAAATATATACCCATATGCATTTAGCATTCTTTGTTGTATTTTATTATACGTTGTTATATAAAATCTGTGTTATTTGGAGTGATACACGAAAGAAAATTTTAATAACTTTAAAATTAAATAGAAATTTATATAACACACATATTTATATGTATAACAATTTAATATTAGAATGTTTTAAATTTTAAATGAATCATCTAAATTTGTTTGCAACAATTTTAAATTTAAGTTATTTTTAATTCTTATCTAGAAATTGTAATGAAATTAATAGAAATATGTAAATCTATACAGGAAATATAAATAAATATGTGCAGAGTACACAAATAATATACTAAATAAATATTTAAAAAAATAAAAAAAAATCCGATTTAAATAAAAAAAATCTGATTTAAATAAAATAAATCCGATTTTTTTGATTTTTTAAAAAAAATCGCGATTTTTAACAACCCTGATCTTTGGTAATGTATTAATGCAATATTAGGTTCCAGCATAACAGTGTTATTTACTCTAATATGTTAAATAATGCCTATCTCTACCATTGACCATAAAGTAATAGAAATTTTTTGTGTGTCTCTGTAAAGAACAATAAGTGCAGGACACTTCATTTTCAGTAGTGAACATTCTATAATAAACCACAATAAGTTATAAAATTTACATGGCAACTCAAGTATATTTGTGAGAGTTGGAGCCTGTTCAGATGGCTCGACAGTTTGTAGACAGACAAACCAAAGTCATAAAGACTTTACTATGTTGGAAAGTGTTAAAAAGAGGTTGATATAGATTCAGATAATTGGTCATTCTGTTAATTGGAGTTCGGATAATCGTTACTCTACTGTATTGAAGAAAGAAGCAGATTTGAATGACCCTATTAAATTGATAAAAAAAAATCTTAATTTAGAAGAAAAGTTTGTTAATGTAAATGAATAAATTAAAAAGATTATTGTTATTCCCACAACATTTCTATTGTGGCAATAGGATTAAATTTGTTTAATTTAACTTTAAACTGTTTGACAATTAGGTAATTATGCAATGTGTTTTTCTTCATTGACAAATTTTTGTCCTTTAAAGTGTTTTTTTGCACTATTCCAAACTCTCTCTACTTCAGCATTACTTGAAGCAATCGTTAGCAGGATCTCAACTATATTTGTTAATATTTTGTTTTCCATGAATTTCTCAAATTTTAGTTTTTCTAATAATTGAATCAGGAATATGGATGGGCAAAAGTGCAAGCTCATTACTAGTTTGAACTGCTTCCATTCAGCAATAGCACATTCAATATCAAGGCTAAATTTATGACAAAATTCACTTATTTTCTCATTTCCCATACTGGTTTCTTTCTTTCTAACTGCTGACCAGGTCCCTACCTACTGGGCTATGACCCAGTTTTATGGGTTTGAGTGCCTGGAAACATGGCGAAATTGCCTGATTGCCACATGGCTGCGGTCTTCTGGACTAGCACTTATGCCGTCTTATAATGGCAGCTCTGTTTTACCTTGCTTTGGTTCTATGTTGGCCGGTTACTTAAAGTGGATTTACTTGTTTAATTTCACACTGCAGTGCACACCTATTCATCATGCTGAGCATCCAAAGGGTGGATATCGCTACGCGAGTTGGTCTTGTATTTTAGAACCTTGATCAGGTGATGAGATCTTCACATGACTAGGCACCTCCAGAGGTATAAATTATAGGGGACTTGGAGAACTTTGCACCCACGACAGATTTTACATGCACCAGGTGCCATTAGCACACATGGCGGTGAGACTCGATCCTGTGACCTTTTGGCTACGAGTCCGATGCTCTGCCAACTGGGTCACCAGTGCATTAGATGTAGATCTCCATACTGGTTTACGTCCACAGTGGGAGGAAGAAAAAATGCTGTGTCCAAAGTTTGTGCAGTGTGCACAAGGATAGAGTTTGCTGGACCATCATTACTAAAAAATCTTGTGGAAATGTTGGAAGATAGCTCACGACACAGTGTTTTAAATTCTTCACTGATATCAATAGTATTATTTCTTCTAGAAACTTTTTCTTTTTTAAGTTCAAATCTGTTAAAATAGACTTTTTCTTCCTTATTGTCTATTGCAGTCAGAAAGCTACACAGATGCTTATAATCTGCAGATTTTAAATCATTTAATGATAAAAAACTCCAGCAGGTCAAATCTAAGTTTCTTCTTCTACAGATTTAGTTAAAGTAACATTATTAATATCTAAAATTCATGATGCTCTTGCAATAATTGATATATAATCTGCAAATGCATAAACAAAATACAGGCCTAGCAGTTGTGAGCCACTTTTGAAAAAGAGACAGAAGAGACTAAATCGTAAGAAAAAGAGACTAGAATGTAAAAAAACAAAAACAAAAAACGAGCCAATTTTCATCTTCTACATAAATGTTTCAGGTAAATAGACAGACACTATACTATAGATTTAGTACCATCTGCAGAATGCATTTTCAATGCATGTCAATCGGTTAAAAAGAAAAAAAAATTGCGAATTTTGTCAATCAGTAGCCGGGGAAAAAATAAAACAAATTTTGTCAAATGATCTCGATAAAAAAATTGTGACATTCGTCAAATTATCTCAGGGGGAAAAATCACAAATTTCGTCAAATGGTCTTAGGAAATAAATTGGGATATTCGTCAAATGGTCTCGGGAAAAGAATTACGAAATTCTTTAATCGATACAAGAAAAAAACGCAAAATTCATCAAATGATCTTGGGTAAAAAAATTGCAAAATCTGTCAAATGATCTCAGAGAAATATTGCGAAATTCGTCAAATAATTGTCAAAATTTGTCAAATGGTCTCAGAAAAAAAATCAGGAAATTCGGCAAATTGTCTCTGGAAATAAATAGCTAGAAAATCGTGAAATTCGTCAAACAACCACGAAAAAAATCGCTAATTTTGTCAAAGAATCTCAGAAATAAATAGCAAATCTTGTCAATCAATAGCAAAAAAATATGGCGAAATTTGCCAAATTATTGTGGAACAAAATGAATTTCATCAAACTATCATGAATTCTGACAAATGATCTCAGGGAAAAATTGCAAAATTTGTCAAATGGTCTTGGTTGGGGGGGGGGGGGGGGGAATCACAAAATTCGTCATACAATTGCGGAAAAAAATTGCAAAATTAGTCAAACAATCGTGGAGAAAATTGCGAAATTCGTTGAACGATCATGAAAAAAAACACTAATTTTGCCAATTTATTGCAGGAAAAAAAATAATTTCATCAAACTGTCTTCCCAAAAAATAGTGAAGATCATCGAACGATCACAGAAAAATCGCGAAATTCGTCAAACGATTGCAGGGGGAAATTGCAAAATTTATTAAGTGGTCTCAGGAAAAAATCACGAATTTCATTAAATGGTTTCAAGAGAAAAATTTCAAAATTTGTTGAATGACTTTGGGGAAAAAATTGTGAAATTCATTGAGGGACAGCGGAAAAAAAATCACATTTTCCAATCATCATGATTTTTGAGTGTGGTTTTAAGTTTGGTCAGTGGTGGCAATAAAGTTAATCGCCAAATTTTCCATATTACTCACCGATTGGTGAGTGCTAATTTTGTCCTATACTGCTGATCAGGTGTTCTAAAATCTAAACTTATTATTTTCAGCTAGAAGTTTTGTTCAATATGTTATATAAATGTTGCAAGTAAAGTAAACCCTCATTAATCCAGACTAATTTTATTAGAGATGTAAAATTTCTGGAAATTTTGAAGTGGTAGGAAAAAAACTAATTTTTTTTCCGGTATTTTTCTGGAAAAATTGATTTTTTACAAATGTTTAAGTTACATTTTCTTAAAATATATAAAATAATAATTTTTTTTTTTAAATTTCTGCATACTAAAAAAAAATGTTTTTCAGTTTACATGAATATATTACAAAAAAGGGAAAAAAAAGTCAGCTTCTAAAAGTTGCCTTTCAGTCTCAGAATTTTCACAATAGCTTTTCTTGCTTAATTTAACACCAATGTTTGTAATATATCATGTCTCTGTTGAAATGATTTTTCAGTTGCATTTCTTCAATTACCAGTAGAGAAAATTTAAAAAATAACAACAACAATCTTATGAATTTTAACTAATATCACTGCAAAGAAGATTTAAATTGTATTAAATATCACCTCAACATAGTATTGCTTAAGTATATAAATGATGCCATTTTAAAGAAAAATTATTGTAGTTGTAACATTATAAATATTAGCATTTTAAAATCTTTCATTCCTTAAAAAATTATACTAATTTACAATATTACAGTTTATTTCTTACAATTAGAATTTTCATTTCCCGTGTATTTAGTTTTGGTATAGCTTTCCAGTCTAAACTTAAACCAATGTTTTGGTTTTAGTTTAAGATTCAGATTCGTAATATCAAAGTAATATATATACGTATGTGTATTTCTTTAATGAAAGTTATAAAACAGGTGGATTTTTGAATATTTATAAACATTGTTTTCAACTAAATTTTTCACAGAAAATTTACATAGTCTTTGCAAAGTTTGTTTGTATGCATTTATATTTAAAAATATATACAGTTAGACAACTCTTAGAATCTATATTTTAAATAAAAGGAAGAGAAGAGAAAAAAGTTTGAAAAGACTAAATTTCAATTGCATGTTTATGAAAAAAGAATTTGTTTCATTTCTAATAATAGTTAAATATTTCTGGAGATTATCAGCTGATTGCATGAAAAATCGCAGCTATATGCCAATAAAAATAAATGCATATTTTAAATTTTATATTCAATTTTCAACTTATTGGAATTACTGAAATTTTGCATTTTCATTTTTAACAAGAGTAGTTGCATGGCTCTGCTTACATTTTTTTTCACGCGATCCTGTTTTTGTAAACCTTTGGATAAAAAATATTGCCTTATATATAAAAAAAAAAAAAAAAAAAAACCTGACAAAATTGTCATAAAAAATATAATCAAAATTTTGTGAAATAGAAATTATCGTTATATTTATGTTCTTATTTATATATTTTTAAGATTCTTCATATATACAGCTAGATGATAGATTCATGGATGAATTCAGCTGTTAATGTGAGAGGTTTTGTTATTCTAAAATTGCCACTTTTCTAGAGGATTCAGAATGAAGATTGAAAATTTTTTTGAATTTTGTGAAGGGTCCTATGTTTTAAGGTGAAAAAATTGTAAAGGGTCCTTTAAAGGACTGAAGTTCTTCCTAAACTGCTTTCAGATCATATTTTTCATGCAAGACACTGAACATGAAAAAATATCAGAATGCAGCCATAATAACATTTTGAATGTATTATTTTATAAATTAAATTTCAATTTTTCCAATTTGGAAAAATTGAAAAATACACCTTTGGGAATAAAACCAGTTTTTTCCCCAAAGTTTCTGGTTTTTCTCTGAGCATTCCCATCTCTACTAATTATGACTCTGAGCTGTCTAGATTAAAAAAAAAAAGTAGCCATAAAATCAGCCAAGGTACAGTTAAAACACCTTGTATTATTTAGGTTCATGTACATTCATGCATATGATA
Organism: Maratus michaelseni; assembly: GCA_963931845.1. Lineage (NCBI taxonomy): Eukaryota > Metazoa > Arthropoda > Arachnida > Araneae > Salticidae > Maratus > Maratus michaelseni. The sequence goes on from OZ007586.1 coordinate 282,208,592, forward strand.
CAGTGACTGGTTTGATAAAACTACACATCTTACATTGTCTACTTTTAGAGCTAATTTCTTAAACTATTAGCAATCCAATGCATTCTTTTCCACCCTATTAATTTTAAAATGCACCACACATTAACAATTTAAAAATATCCTCTTTAATATAAAGCTATGCATTGCTGACGACTGGGTTTTTCGCTAATCTTTGCCACAGATTAATCTCGGAAAATGAAACGTTTGAAGTTGCTGAAAAAAATAATAGCTCGAAAAGTATTTGTCAGAAAATTGTTAGACAACTGTGTTTGAAAGGTAAAAAATTGTATATTTCTTGATATAAATTTGAAATCTAATGATTATGCCATTTTTGAAATATTGAATTTCAAAAATTACCAAATTTCACAATGGAGTACCATAGCGAAACCTTCACACGTAAAAAGATAATGATAAGGACGACATGTCCTGACGTGCATATTGGCTATAGCACGAGTCACAAATTATAGTATCCTTATTATTCTGTTAAAATATAAAAGTGAATTATGAAATGTGAATATTTTGTTTGATTAAAGGTTCGTTTAGAGAAATTGACCAGCGTAGCGGGCGTAGCTTGCTAGTGGTGGAATATATTGTATTTATCCTGTACCAAAGAAATTTAATGAAACTAAGGAATGAAGAACTTCTTGTAGTTAAGAATGAAATAAGTTTATTTTAAAAATACCCAATTTGTTAATTTTACTTTTTTCTATATTTAAATTGTTTGAATTATATTATTGTTTTTTAAATTTATTTGTATACTTCACATAGTAATATACAAAAAAGACATTTCTCATTTATTTTTTGTTGTAGCAACAGTTATACTTCTTATTTCAGGTGAAGGCACAATTCGTTATGTAGTATTGGTAAACAGTTGTTTGTCTGTTGGAAAAGTTCTGAATACTGAAATATTCAGAATCACCGAAACTTACTTCATATCTTTGAGGAATAATCAGAATGATATTGAAAGAATTCAAGAAGTAAAGAAAGTTTTGAATTCTGGAACTTTTTATTTTTCATGGTCATCAACTGGCAAGTCTTTTGATTTAACATTATGTGAACAAAGGGCAAGCTTTACTACTGAAACTGATAGTAGATTTTTTTGGTAAGTTGCATTTTCATTTCCCCAGTATATGAATGAATCACAATTTGCTAGGGTCATAACTGTTTACTTTTGATTTTACATTTTATTTATAGTGAAAGCATAGGTACTTAACATTTGCTACACAGTCTTAGAAAATTTGCCACTTCTGAAGAACTTATAATAATACTTTCTTCTTACCATTAGCTTATTTTTTACTATTAAAATTTTTACTCCAGAATAAGTTGATCATAATCTGATTTATGAGTTTTTAATGAAAAAAGTGTTCAAATATAAAGCTTTTTTGTTTAATTTTTTTTAATTCATTTTTCTCCTAGCAGAAATTTGTGTATTAAATCTATCAGTTATTTTTATTTTCACATATATGTACTTTAAAAGGGCTTATTCATAATTCTGAAAATCAACTCTGTTCATTTTCTGTATGCATTCTTGTTTTATAGTCTGATTTTCCATTTATAATTTTTAAATTTCTTTCAAAGGTTTATATATAAGTATGATTTCAATATTCATGCTATAAATATCTATGAAATGGGTTTTCTTCTTTTAATCAATATTCTAAAAAAGTATAATTTTCTGATTATCATTGCTATTTACTTAATATTGAATTCTTTTAGAATGCTTATTAAAAGAAATATTTTCAACTTTTATACACATCTTCCTAAATTTTATGCTAAAAATTACTCTTCTGTACTTTCTATTTTTCTAGATTTATCTCTAAAATATTGCATTAAGTAGCATTGATGCCTTTAATAAAAACTGTTTTAACTTCAATGTTGTTTTCTTATAGTCAAAATATAAAATCATATTTAATATTTTTGCTTTGCCTTTTGATATAAAATTTGTCTTTTTCAAGAATTAAGGGCTGACTGATTCATACATGTTTTAAAATTCATAAAAAACTGTTTAATCAATGACTATTTTCATTTTAGGAATAAAACCATGCATATACCTTTAATTACTGATGGTATTGATTGTGAAGAATGGTTATTGAAAATAATGTGTGGAGGTATTGAGATTCGAACTATATATGTAGGTGCTCTGCAGGCAAGAGGATGTATATTTTCCCGGTTGAGTTCAGAACGAGCTGGGACACGTTTTAATGTCCGTGGGACAAATGATGAGGGTTGTGTTGCTAATTTTGTGGAAACTGAACAAGTAAGTCTCACCTTTTCCATTCAAGTGTTTATTGAAAACTATTTGTTTAAAGCTTTTAATTTTATTTGTAAATTTTGTACTTCATATGTTAAATATATCTATATTTTTACATATGCAAATTTTATCAAATAACCTGTAGTTTTTATGCTCTTTTCTTTTAATGATAGTTAACAATTATTTTTTATTGCATATCTAAATGAAATGAAAAGGTCTTTTGTATTTTTAGTGCATTTGTGATTTGAATGAATATTATATTCTTCTGATTTTCACATAGTTAAAATATTCTTCAGAGCAGTGGTTTCCAAATTGTGTTTTATATGACCCACCTTAAAATTTGAATGTTTTTTGAAACCCACCTAATAGCTAGGTATATAGAGGTTTTTATATTATATATCCTAGGAAAAGGGCAAACTTTTGTACAAAAGCATATAATTATTTATTGCTATAATAAAATATAGGGTAAAAAAAGTTTAAGTAATTGAAAAGTTTTAAAGATTTGTGACTTTGTATGTTACAGATGGAAAATGGGGAAATAAAATTTCGGCAGGAAGGGGGAAGGAAAGGAACTTCAATAAAATTTTCAAAAAAGCAGAAATCGGCTGAAATGTGGAAAAATCTCATCAGATATAGAATGAAGTAAATAGCATGGTACAATTTAATGTGATGAGCAACATCATTCATTCAATAACATGAATGAAAGTGTCATCTGTACACAAGAGCAAACAGAAAATGTAACTTTTGCAATTTGGCAATTTCTATCATTCCTTTTCTTGCCAAATAAAGCATTTTGTACTAATTTGCTTCAATGGCGATCTGCAGTGAGAGCTCTGTCCCCATGTCTCTGTGACCCATCAGTGGGTCATGACTAGTGTTGCCAGGTGTAGTATCGTAAACAGCAGAACAGGGAGATTAAAAAAAAAAAAAAGCAGAACAAGTACTTCAAACATGGGACAACTGAAGTGCTGCACTAGAAGCTGTGAAAATGGAACCTGTGTGGAATGGAATCATACTTTAACTGGAAAAAATTTGTATAGATTATTAACGTAACCTCCTTAAGGCCTTCAGATGACCCGTCTGAAGGTCAGGTCATCTGATTACTACCAGTCTGATAGTAATCTTATTCAAAAGCATAATTTTAATTATGAAAATTATTAGTAAATTCATATTAAAAGAATTATGAATTATGCCCTACATAAACAGAATTGGCATTGTCAAAAACATGGGTGTGTAAGTTTACAGTTCATTCCAATAATTACTTTTCGAGATATAGTGAAATTTTACTCAAAAGTCTTAAGGGACTATATTTTAATATCGTTCAATCACATATAAGAAAATTTAAAACATCAACCAGAAAATTTATTTGAAAAAAATCTCTTAAATATTATTTAGGAGATGAGTTTCTTTTTGCTTATTTTATATATCGATTAACTTTACAGTTTTACTGGTGTGATTCTGGCAGTATTTCTTTTGAGATATTAATTTAATTTTTTTAAATTTGTGGTTTATATTTAATAATTTTTTTTTATAACTATGAAGATTTAATAAAAAGTGTATAAACTATACATTTCTCCAGGCTGCTAAGGAAATTAAATATGGTGTCTTAAGTGGGTTACCATTAAGAAACAAAATAAAGTTGGTGCAATTTTTAATATTTAGACCATATTTCTCATAGATCTATTTTCCAAAATTACATTAATATTCTAAAAAAAGACAATATTCCCAGTTTAATGACACCTTTGATGTGATTTTATTGTAAATGATCTGTGAATAAAGGCAGGTGTATCAGTTTTTTTTTTTTAAATACTGACTGTACATTAGGGCATAAAGGATTAATCATATCAAAATATTATTTTTCTACACAATTTAGAATAGCATTTTAAGTGTAACAATACACAGAATGATTTTTTCTTTTATTTTTTCATAATTCACGAGAGAGTTAATCACCCTAGCAAATTTTCTGACTTTCTGGTGTTTATGTCAAATTTTAGAGCATTTAGTAGTGCTGGTAGGTCTTATAATTAAACAGTGTAACGTCAGTTTAATCATAGCCCATTTTTCATTTTAACTATTTTTTTGTGGCAGACTTATATCAAACTATCACTGGAAGAAACTCCATTAAAAATTTTGAAACTTGTACTTTTTTCTTATTTTGTCTGTTAATATCATAAATAGTTCCTTTTAAAGGAACTATTGTGTTCTACAAAGAAAATTTTTAATGCAATTTAATGAGTAATTTTGTTATTGTCTTGATTCTTTCAGGTGATATATCTTGATGATAAAGTATGTTCTTATGTACAAATCAGAGGTTCTATACCATTATTTTGGGAACAACCAGGATTGCAAGTGAGTTGCCTTTAAATAAATTTCAATTATTAATGATTTTTTTTCTTTAAAATGTTATAAGTTACACCACGAAACATTTTATGGGATAAAGAACAATGTATTGTTATTTGACTTTCATTTTATGCATTGATTTATATAATTATTTTTTTACAAATTACATGAGATTTAAATGTTAGGGGATATGAATGATCTTGGTCAAAACTATTTCTGCTTTTAATATAGATTTTCTTTAATGAATGACTTAAATAAAATCTAAGAACATTATAGTTTATCTATTTTCAGTGATTAATGAGATTAATTTTGAGATGTAGTATACTGTATATTTGGGTTGAATCCTGAACCTAAAGATATGGAAAAAGAAAGTTTTTAATGGAAACCCATTAGAAAGAAAATAATAAATTTTTTTTAGTAATATAGTATTTCATTAAGATATTGCCTAATAATGACATGTGACTAAATCATTGTCTGCCTTGCCTGTTAACCAGAAGCAGAAATATGTACATGTTTTTCTAAAGAGAAATAAAAAGTATGAATGAGTAAATATTATTCTTGAAAGTTTGGTGACATATAATAACAAATCAATTTTAAGGGCACAACCACAATTAATCCCACATAAAACAGCTGACATTGATGTACATATTCAGGATTTTCATTTTATGTGTAAATCCCAGAAAATTCTTGAATTATGACTCACAACAGACTTTACAACAATTAATCAAAAATTGGCATCCTATCTCCCACCCTCCTTAAAATATTTAAATATACTCTTTTTCTCTTAAAATATTTAAATATACTCTTACTCTGCGTAACACAATTAAAAATACCCTTAAGCAATTTACTTTCATAGTTAGTAATACTTACGAATTCCTTTGTGTAGCCCTGTATATGATCAACAGAATATATACACACCATGTACTATGCAAACATTTAGTCAAACCTAAAAATCCAAACCAAAATTGAAAACTCATTTATCACACATAGACTGTAATTATCGAACAAAGACTGTAACCGAAATTCTTTTTTGTGTCCGTGTAAATGAACGATAAACGCAATTGCACACCATGCTATTCAATGAGCAATTTATAATGCATCTCAGCAATACATATAAATTTCATTATGTTTTAAATATTGAAACATTAAATTACATAGCAAACGATTTTTTCCCCATAGAACATGGTGTGACAGAATTATTTTTGTGTGACCCTGTAAATAAATAACAAATGCTTTGTATACCATATTTTAGAAAAAACATGGTTTAGTGCACTACCTAATTGTATATCAATTTCATTATGTTTCGAATGGCGTAACATCATCAAAATGCACTTGAAATTATTTTTTCCCATTGACCGTAATGTAACTGAATACTTTTGATTGCCCCTGTACATAAAATATAAATGCTACACACTTCATTTTCAATAGGGATCGTGCTATAATAAGTGCCAATCACACACAAAAATTTCAGGCCAATCAGAGTATTTTTACGAGAGTTAGAGCATGGCCAGACGGCAGACAAACCAAAGTCATAAACACTTTTCAACTATCTATAATGGGTACGGGTACATTATGTTTTCCAGTGTCATTTGCTGTACGTGCACAATCTTGGAGAACCGTTGAAGCAAGAACTGCTGCAGACGGATCAGAAATTCTATAGCTATCATATGCTCTAGAAAAATTTTCAAACTTCATTCGTGTTTTGGTATAGGAGGATGAAGATGGGAATTCAATTGTATCTATTATTGAATCATTGCATACTGATTTGTTTTCTTCAATTTCACATGCAGCATCTTCTAATTGCGGTGCTTCTTTATTTAATCTTCTTTCTATTATTTTTTTTCAACTATTCATTGTATGCTGTACCAGAATGGCAACGGCCTTTTTTTACTGAAATTTGTCCAGTTTTGCTCCAGTTATACAGAATAAAGATATCGTTTTATCATTTCGATATTTTAAATCTTCATTAATAAAGGTTCAAATGACACTTTTAAATCATAACCAGTTATACAGAAAATTTTTAATTTTTTCGAAAAATTGTCAAATTTTACCCAAAATTTCGACATTTGGACCAAAAGTGCAGACCCAAGCCATTTTTTTTCAGAGGTAAAATTTCAGATATTTGATGTACTAGTATAAAGGCAACTTTTGGCACCTACCTGTTTTTTGTAAAAAAAAAAAAAAAATTTTTTTTCGCTCCACCCTAGTCTCTAGATATGGGAGTGAGGGAGACAAAGGGGAAAAATCCCCTCTTCTTTTGGCAGTTTCATTGTTTACACTTTAGTATTAATTAGAGACTAATGAATTGTATGAATGGATATAATCAGAGCCGATATATTGATATTTAAGGAAGATTGAAATCGATTGAGATGATATGTCATAAAAATTGATATTTCATGATGTATCGATATATCACCCAGCCCTACTCTGAACTAAAGAAAAAATGTTTATTTAATAAATAGTATATGTTTTCATGCATGATACATTAACAGCATTAAAAGTGTAGAGAATTACATGTTTGAGGGGAAATGTTTAAGGTTTACAAAAAAAAAAAAAAAAAAGAAAAATCATTTTTAAAGCTAGTTTAAAAATAGTTAGTTATAAATTTTATTGTTTATAATTTATTTAGCTAATTATAAACAATATATATACAGTAGAAAATCTTTATAACGCAAACCTAAAAATGTGATATATTGTGCATTATATAGAATTTTGCATTATGTAGATCACATTTCACACATCATTAAACTTACCTTCTAAACATGACCAAATATGTCTGAAACATCAAAATACAGTAGAGTTTCTTTTCTTTATATTGCATTCCTTGGGACCAAGAGTTGTGCAGATTATAAATTTTTACAAAATATCGATCATTTCACACATTGTTAAATTTACTTTATAAACTTGGTCTAAAAATGTCTGGATCAAATCATTTATTATATTACTCATTTTTTAAAATTTTATTATAATAATAGCAATATTTTCATTAAAAAGCTTCATTAAAAAAGAATTAAGTTGATAAAGAGGAGGTAATGTATCAAATTTAGTCCTATAGACTTTAGAGAGTGGCAATTTTTTTACAATGTGGGAATGCAAAATTCATTGTTTACATCTGAGAAGTTGTGTGTTATATAGAGAATTGCATTACATAGAATTCTGTTACATAGATCTACTGTAGTTTACAAAATTCATGCATAAATGTTAAGAAAAATGTCATAAATTTTACTTCACATGTAATTAATTCTAAATGTGAAATTCTAAAATTAACTCTACCTTCCAAGGCTTATTGGAAAAACTTATCAGTATCAATGTCTTTGAGTATGTATGACAAAACTGTCACCAGTTTCCCATACATAAAACCTTAATGGTTTTGAAGGAACGAAAAATCCATAAAAGTAATTATCACTTTGCAGAACTCATTAATGTGTTTGCAACATGTCAATGTTCTAATAAATATACATTTTATAAAAAAAATTATTCATTCTGACTCGTGATTTTTTACAATTGACTCACATTTTCTTGTTGAGTGACTCATAGTTTTAAGATTAATGATTCGGGCTGACTTGTGAAGTTTTAAGTGATATGCAATTGCAAATCCTGTCATTTTCTATAAAATAAATCCTTCAAATCCATACAGTTAGTTGATGTATGATTATGTATATTTGAGTAGAACTTACTAAGATGTTATATCACTATATGCATGTTTTGCAATAAAGAAAGACATGTCTAAAATATCATCAAAAATAATGATTGATAACACATTTAGATTCTATTATTAAATACTAAACATAATATCAAGTCTAACTATTTAACAGCTCTTTCACAAAAATGTACCACAATAATGTATAGTTGGTCAATAATACAAAAATGGAACTCCCATACTATTTTATCACCAAATTACTGTAGAGAGATATGAGAGGTTTCATTTGACAGGTTTTTTTTTTTTTTTTTTTTTTTTTTTTTTTTTTTTTCTTCTTTAATAAGAGTTATCTAGATATTGAAAATTGTATCAATTTTGATTTTTCAAGTGGTAACATCCACTTTTGACACCTTATTTGAATTCTTGAGATCAAGTCAGCTTAGAAAAAGGCATAATTTATATACATTTTTTAAAAATCTTCATCAAATTATTAAAAAGCGTTAGTAGTTTATCCATAAATTTCAGAAATCAAAATCTGCCTCATCACTTGCCAATTCATCAAGCAGTTCTCAATTTGAAAAATTGGTTCTTTTGAAGGCCAATCAAAATTTCCAGTCATAAATTTGCATTGTGGATTGTTCATTTTTATTTTTATAAAATTTCATGTGTTTTGAATGAAGCTGAATTTTTTTTCATGAAAATTTCCATATTATGTGTACATTTAAAATTTTTTATCTGTAAACATTCTTTGTCTACAATATAAAATGTGTTTTCCTGTTGACTGAATTTCTAATTTCCCAATTAGACAACATTCTAATTGGTACTTTGTGCCAGTAAAATCCTTACAACCAACTAACTTATAGAAGTTTTTTTAAAATTCAGTTTTCCTTTTTTACTTTGGAAATTTTTAATTAAAAGTTTTATCAGTTTTCAAAAAGGACTTTGCATTTGCATAGTGCAATTTAATGCACAGTGTTTTAACTTTCAAAGAGTATTTTGTAATTGAATTTTTTAAATTTTGAAAAGTATTTTTAAATTTGTAATTTAGGTTCTGAAACCAATGTATTTTGTATTGAAAATGGGTTTTCAATGTATTTTGCCCAGCTCTGATTATCAGACACTTCCATTATTCACTCTCAGGGGATCAAGAACTAGGGAATAGAAAGACTCTTCCAAGATTCGGAGGCTTGTCTCTGAGTTTTGGTCAAGTCGGCCCTCAGTGGAGGAAGGAATATCTAAAGCACATGTGCGTTTTACCTTACATATGACCCAAAGTAGCTTGCTTTGAGTCTTTTTCATGCAAGCCTCATTCTTCAATGGTTGCAGAGTGTGGGAGAGCAACAATAAAACTGTTAGAGAAATAAAACTGTTAGAGAAAAAAAAAAATGTAATAGGTTCAGGCATAGTCAGTCAATAAGATCAATTTGTTCAAATGTTGTCATATATGATATGTACCAACTTGAATTCATTAAAATGCCTGAATTAATTGTTTTTAATATTTCTCTATAGATGAATTATATAACTGAAAAAAGGGCATGGACTTTTATTTTTATGTCATTTAAGCATGTAGATTTTCAATAATTTTCAAAATTTCTTTATTTGACATCTTTCATAGGAAATGTTTTTTAAATTTCATGTTGTCACAGAAAGTATGCTAAATACAAAAAACAGTGCATTAAATTTTGGATCATCAAAATACAGTTTTGAAATGTGAAAGTGACATCATCTATTTATATTTAAAATGTGCATAATTTTTCAAAGATATTATTAAAATGAAATGTCATTTAAATTAATAAAATTTTGATTTGTTATGATGATAAATTTATGTAATTTCTACTCATTTCCCATTCACATGTTCTAAATTATTGTACTATATAAAAAAAAATTGTATTTGTCTGAAAATACATATTTTTTTCTTTATTAATGTAAAGTAACAGAACCTTTAATACTTGAAAATTTGAATGCATGAATTAAATACAATTATAGTATATTGCAGCAAATGTATGATTTTGATTAAACATGATGTTTCATTTTTACTTGTTGAAAATTTTCATAAAACTTTGATTAGATTATTGAAATGTTTGAGAAATGGGATGAGACTTGGTGCTATAAAACTTATGTATGTAAAACAACATTTAGGTTACCAAATATTGCATACTGGTTTAGTAGCATTCAGCTTAATGCAATCAGGGATATATCGAAATTTTTGTACATCAGGAATGCTTATCTGTAATTGGCAAAACAAATTATGGAGCCATTTAGCAAAATGTTTTAGTTAGTATGGTTTAGTGTATGGTTAGAACCAGATTTCTTTTTTATGTGCATGTGGCAAACATTTAATGGTATCCTATATGATCATCCTATATGCTACCCCATTTTTCATGCCAACCGTGGCTGTGAATCAGATTATGGAATATGAGCCCACAAATTACATGAAAACTGCTGAAGAGTAGCTGCAATGTAACTATACTTAAACTGCAGGAAAATCAAGCAAGTTAATATTAAATTATTTAGAAAGGTTTATAGAGAGAAAGTTTATGTAAACAGTACAGAGGGGAATGAACATATCTAAAGAAAAATAATGAGAAATACAACACAACTCAGATGAAAATTGAAAGGTAAGATGAGTGAGGCTTAAAACATCATTAAATGTTTAAAAAATAATTAAAATTAAAAAATATATATAGTTACAATAATGAATTTATTTTTTTCAACAAACCACATACACTAAAGTGTGCCAATTGGCTGCAACCAGATTATGGAACATTTTCCAATTACAGCATTGAAATATTTTAAATAAACATTCAAATGATCAAAATATTTCTAATTGACAGCTTCCATTTCTGCTTTTTTAGAGTTACGCTTATCAGTTTTAAATGAATCATAAAAATTGGAGCACAAAATCCAAATTTATAATGAAAGCTTTTCTTTACTCTTCCAAACAGTGCCTTAAATTTCCTAAAAATGCTAATTATTCCATGGTTTGTTCTATATGCCTGTGGTAAATCAACATTGAATATCTAACTTTACGTCAACAGCAGCCATTCTGAGACATATTTTGCTGGCATGATGTCTGATTCAGATTAGTTTGTCTACCATAAAATTTTTCTCTCTTGCCATCTATAAAAGATAAAATAAACACACTCCCTGAAAGCATGTACAGAAAATTTCAGCCACTTAATTTATCTTGATAGATTTATCTTGATAGATTATCTTGATAGATAGCAGATAATTTTAAGTTTTCTTAAAATAGAGTACAGAGTGCATTTACATTTGCACAAAAAACAAAAAGTAGAAAAAATAGGCTACACACAAAAACTTGTTTACTCAAGCAGTGCTTGAATCTAAAATTCTGTGTGCAAAGTGTCCTCTTTGGTGAGTCACATGTAATTGCACATCATATTCCTCCATGCAAAAGTGTAGAACTGACATATAAATTTGTTTGCAAGGGTGCATTTATATTTATGCATCACACTATAAATTATATTTATACAGTAGAAGATCTATATAATGCAATTCTATATAATGCAATTCTCTATATAACGCACAACTTCTCAGATGTAAACAATGAATTTTGCAGTAAGGAAGCACCTGCATTCCACATTGGAAAAAAAAAAAAATGCTATTCTCTAAAGTCTAGAGGACTAAATTTCGTACATTAGTTCAACTTTATCTCCTTAATTCATAGCTTTTTAATGAAAAAAAACTGCTATTATTGCATTACATTTTTTTGAAAATGAATAATATGAATGATTTGATCCAGGCATATTTGGACCAAGTTTGTAAAGTAAATTTAATAATGTGTGAAATAATCTATATTATGCAAAAATTTATAATCTGCACAACTTGTGGTCCCAAGGAATGCAATGTAAAGATACTCTATTGTATTTTTATATGTTTCAGTCATATTTGGCCATGTTTATGAGGTAAATTTAATGATGTGTAAAATGTGATCTATATAATGCAATATCCTATATAACGCACAACCTCATGTTTTTAGGTTTGCGTTATAAAGATCTTCTACTGTATATATATATATTTTAATTACTAAAAATAGAATATTCTTGATTATTTTCTAAATTTTGACTCCAGGAGAATATTCTTGCCTCATGTCTATTCTTATCACAAGATTTTTTTATATTCTTCATTTTAATTAAATTTTACTTCTTGATTTCAAGCTTATATTGCATAATCTCATTATTTCATATTTAATTTGCTAGATAATTTTAAGATGTATTTTAAAATTAACATTTTATTATTTATCTGATAGGTAGGATCCCATAAAGTAAAGATATCTAGAGGAACTGAGGCATCAGCACCATCATTTGATAGGTATATATGTAATCCATATATCTCTTTTTTTAAATTTTTATTTCTTATATTTCTTTATAAATTATACCATAGTTACTAAATTCAAAATGTTGTATGCAATCAACTCAATCTTTATTTATAATGTAGTATGCTTTGTAGTTAAAATTGTGGCTTTTATTTCTGCTAAGAATAATTTTGAAAAATCACTGGTCAAAAATTAAGGATTATTTCTAAACTGCAGATTGAGAGTTGAAGTTCATAAATGTGATTGCTTTAGTAGATATTTAGTGTGTTTATGTAAAATAAGCCTTTCTTAACTAAAGAAAGAAAAAAAAAGTTTAAATTTTATGTGTATGATTTCAAACAATAACTTAGTCTAAAATTTTACAAGTGTTTTCTTTGAAGCTACCATGAAAATTCAAAGAGTTATCTAATCACCTTTGTCACCTTTTAGTAAACTTGGCTAAAAAAGTGTGTTATCTCTTGAAAGTGAAGGTAGTCAATTACTAACAGTTATTTGAATTATGAGGAATATAAACTGTATTATGGACATCTATCCTTTATATATATAAAGATGTTTAGAGATAGAATGGACTATAACAGTTTTGCTAATGGCACAATGGACTAAGTCATTTTATTTATTCATTTTTACATTATTTGTACTTTGCATTTAAATTGTTAGTTAACTTTTAATATGTCCTTTTAAAACACTAAAAATTTCAGAAAAAAAAATTCAAATTGTATTTTCTTAAAACAGCTGCAAGATGAGGTGTTCCACTCTAATTTTAGAATCTTATATATTGACACTCAAGACCATTTGCAAAAATAGATTGAAGTTTATGTAAAATATATTGGGTGATTCAAAATAGAGTTTATGACAATTTTCTCATAAACTGCAAAATTTAGAAATATTCTTCCAATTACAAAATGTATTTAAATGTATGGCTGTTGGATATGACATTTATTTTACAAGCGGTTGTATATTTATTAAAGTACAAAATTTATTTTTTATATGGTGCACTTTTTCTGCAATTTACATTTAGAAAATATTTATCCTGCATCTAAGAAGAAGAAATCCGATGTTCCTGAGTGAAATATTTGCTGAGATAGTGTACATTGAAAATCTTAAAATTTATAGTCAAGTTATTAGGAGTTGTTTTTAAGTGCAATAACTTCAGTTTAACTGTATCTCAAAAGAACTGCACTCATGTGTATTCTGTTGTCATTTTACAGCTTTTTTGGCTTTTTTTCATTGCCATTATCTAAAATTTTTATTTTTATGTACTGGCACATGCTTGACAATTAAAAATAAAAGTAACAAAAATTGATAATTTTTGTAATAAGCATATTGAAATATTAAAGTAAATGACATTAAAATATTAAACTGGTATGAAGCAAAAAAAAAAAAAAAAAATTTCTTAAAAACACCATACAATCAAGAAATGTGCTAAGCCTTTTGAAAGAACTCTTTCTTTACTCCTGCCTTCAAGGTTATAGCCCGTCTTTGTGCCTGATGTAGAAAGACAAAATTCTTTTGAAATGCCTAGTACATTTCTTAATTTTATGGTGTTTTAAGAAGTTTTTTGCCTTTAAAGTAAATGGGTGAATTCAGATAATATTGTAACAAATAATTTTTGATATGCAGTATTATGCGCATGGCCTCATTGTAACAGATGATTCTTTGAGAAAAATGTAAAGTAACAATGTTAATATACTTCTTTTAATTACTATAAGGTGTAAAATAAAAACTTTTATAAACAGTAAAAGTTTTATTAGACTGTTAACATGTTTCGGCTCCATTATTTTATGTTTTTTAGCAATTAAAAGAAGTATATCATTATTAGAAGGTGTTATAATTTGATATATTTTTATAGCAACAATGTTATTTACAAGAATTTCAGACATTTGTCTTGAATCAATTTTTGATGAATTGATTTTTTAATTTCTTCATATCTTAATTCTGTTTAGTTTAGTTAAGTTTCAAAACCTATTTTGTTCACAGCTTAAAATGTCTATAAATGATATTTTCAAATAAATGAGATCTATGTTTAACTTTCTTCTAATAGTTGCTTTCATAAAATAATATTTATTTTACCGCAAAAGGGATAACAATACAGCAGATTAAGTCATGTAAATCAATATTTTTAACTTTAAAATTTTCAGGGAATGTTTTCACTCAGGAGTATGGAAATTTTATTTTCCTCCTTGTAAGTTTTAGAAAAAGGACCATGAAAATGATAAAATTTTTATGTGTATGCACACACACACACACACATAATTAAGATGAAATCACATGTGTGAAAATAAATGGAAATACAAATGAAAAATGTATTAAACAATGGAGAGTGAAAGTACAAAAATAAAAAACTGTGAATGTGATATGGAATTTTCAGAGGAACTTCATATGCACAATTCTTAGTAAATATATGTTCATTGAATATTGTCGGCATAAGGCCTAAAAATGACAATATTAAACTTCGTATAATATAATAAAATAAAAACCGGAAATGATTGAAAGGTAATAAGATATCCAAGACTTTAATGAAAATTCAACAAAAATAGACAAAAAATGTAAAAAAATAACAAATTTACCTAGTGTAATAAAACAAGAGAAGTCATCCAGATACAAAATTGTAGAACCATGCGCCATGAAATGGATAAGAAAGTGAGCTAAGCGAAAGAAAAGAAAAAGGATAAAAAAGTATGTGCTGCCATCTTGTATTGGAATGAATATTTACATTACAATTAACTAGATGTAAACCAAAATAGATGTAGAGCAAATGGATGAAAAAAAGAAAAATGAAGTTACATTACTAAAAAGAGAGATATAAATTAAATGATTTAAATTTAAAGAAGGATAATTTCTAACTATAATAAAGAAGGAAGTTTCTGTGTGTGTGTGTGCTTAAGAGACCGCTGCATGCAGAGCTACAAAATTTGTTGGGAAGGTACCTCTATGTATGTAGTTTTGCTTCTTGAAATCCAATTTTGGAATATTTTTAATTAATTTTTTTTAATGTGATTTTTAGTATTTTTTCATGTTTTGCTATGATTTTTCTACATTAGTAAAAGTCATATGGTTCCAATCTTTTAGCCCAATATTGTAAATTTTATCCTCTTTTCAATAAAGTTTATGCAGAATTCGTACAGCAATTTTTGGTGAATTTTTTCCTTTGACACTAAGAAAATTTTCCCAGAATGCTTGATTGGTTCGTTGTTTACTTCCATTACCTCAGCTATGCTCAGAATCATCATTTTTTTTCTTTTTAGCTATTAGAGAGTTGATAATTCTTTACAGTTAAAAAATCATGATTTTAAAAAGAAAGGGCAGGTTGTTAACTATCTCGATTTGGATTTTTGGTTAGATTTTTGATTAAATTAATATGCATTTTTTCATGTTTTGGTGCATTTTGTGTTTCAAATGACATCACAAATTGCCCATTGGAAGTCAAACAATGTTGGAGGGCACTTGTGATTGGTATCTGAGATGATTGTAGGCACAGCTGGAAGTCAACCGGACAGTTGTGATTGGCAGATGATAAGGTCATCAGCTGATTGCAATTCGAACAGCGATTTGTGAATTTTTCATGTTTATTCATGTACATGACATCATTTATGTATTTGATTTCAGAAATTGGCAATGATAACTTACTGTATATGTCAAAACAAAACAATAAAAACAGCATTTTGTTTCTGTTTCAAAAGTTAATGATAATTCCTAATTTTTTAAGGTTCTGATGGGGGGTGGGGGAGGGGAGTGTCCGGTTGTAATTTAAATATTGCATAAATGCTCTGGTAAAAAATTCCTCCTTCCCCACTGCCTCCAAAATCAGAACTTTTTTATTATTAGTTCGATTCAAACAAAACCTTTTCTGACATTTTTCTCAGGTCCCCCAAGTACTAGATAAACTTGGTATAATTTTTTCAGCTCTTGGTTACCTCTACTTTTGAACATTAATCACCAGGAAGGGGTTCTATGGGCCCCAATTTCCATGAGAATTAGTTCATTCAACTTAACACGAACAAATTAAGGCATAGATTTGTCACCTCCTGGCGGTAGAGAGTGGAACTGAAAGATTTTGCAGCTATACAGTGTTGTAGGCAGCAGGAACACATGCCAGAATTTCGATTTGAAAGAGTTTTACTTAGAACAGAGTGTGCCCCTTAGCGGTGGGAAATAGAATTAAAACATTTTGCTTTTGGTGCTCCCTGGAGAAGGAAAGTGGAACTAAAAGATTTTCAGCGCATGCACAGCACGCCTTTCATACAGTGCCATAAGCAGCAGGGACACCATGGGAATGCACCCCATGGCAGTGGAACCAAAAGATTTTCCTGCGCATGTGCCGAAAATGGCTATTTTTATTGAAACCGCAAAAGAAAGTTACCTATTTGATAATCCCAGCCAACGAAATATTCTCATTTTCACTCATTCTGAAGTATTAAGAAAAGTATTGAAGGTATTGATTCGAAACTCACAGTCTGTACATAGTTTATTTTTCTGATGCTGAAAATGCAAATTTTGTAAAAATCTGACGGTAACTTTTTAAAAATTTTGACCAAAAACTGACTTGCTTTGATATCAGATGATGCAGACATTTGAGGGGATGGTATTGAATTTACCTCTGCTTTGGGGTACATCTCCGTATTTAATTTCTGAAAGACTAAAATTCACTAGTGGGTCTCATGGCCATGATCTACTCACACTTGTCAACTAACACTTGCCGAGGGTTACGGCCCATAAAGAGTTCATGTGGCTTAAAATGATCCCGAACCCATAACAGTGTTCGGCTCGTGTACCGGGACCAGTCTAAAACAGACATTAAATTGAAGCAGAGCTGTGAAAGCATAACAAGTAACTTAGTCAAGGTAGTGACAAAAGTATGTAACATAGATTAACACAGAGAAGAACCAGGTTTAAGTTGGTATTTAACTAACGTTTATTAAATAACATAGAAAAAAAAACAAAAAAAAAAAACAGTTATAAAAATAAAGACAACTTAATTTAACGAAACGTAATCATAATGAATTGACAATAACATTCGGTGGCATTAAAAAAATGTAAACATACAGTAGCGCTCAAAAGTATTTTGACAACAAGAAATTCTTTATTATTATGCGTTACACAGTGCTAAATAAAAAACGTTTTAGTTTATCGTTAAGTATGATGTGATTGCAGGTAATAAGTAAATAACAAGTCTAAACTTGTTTGTCACAGTAGGCGCTGAATCACAAACATGTCATATCTTGTGCTCAAAACTATTTTGACAAGTCATTTTGTTTCGAGTTTTCCAAAGTGTCGGTTGTAGTATTATTTGATTTGTGTTTATATCAGTTTATTGTGATTCTCTTAACATGCCGAAGGTGAAAGAATATTCCAATGACTTTAAAAAAGCTGTTATAACTGCCCTAAAACAAGGAAAAACACAAGCAGAAGTTGCACGTAATTTTAACGTGTCTCGGCAGCTTGTTAGTATATGGAATAAAGTGTTCAATAAACGAGGGACTATCAAAAACAAGTCCCGAAGTGGTCGTCCGAAAAAAACAACTCCTACTGTTGATCGCATAATAAAAAGACTATCCGCTAGTGATCTTCGTAAGTTGGCAGTAGCAATAAAAAACGAGCTGAAAGAAAATTACGACACGGATATTCATGTTTCAACCGTCAAACGTCGTCTAATATCTTATGGATTACACGGCCGTCGACCCACAAAGAAGCCTCTTATATCTACAAAAAACAAGAAGGTACGAATTGCATTTGCAAAACGGCACAAACTGTGGACGAGTTCTGAATGGTCTCGTATTTTGTGGAGCGACAAAAGCAAATTTAATTTAGTGTCATCTGATGGGATTAAGTACATTCAACGTCCTGTTAACAAAAATACAGTCACATTCGAAATGCGGATATAATAGACCTGGCACGTGAAAATCATGTGTCTATTATATCATTACCTCCTCACTCAACTCACAAGATGCAACCCCTTGACATAGGGTTTATGGTTCCCCTCAAGTGTTACTATGGTCAAGAGATTGAGACATGGCTGAGGAACATCCCTGGAAGAGTTGTGACAAACAATCAGGTTGGTGAATTGTTTTGGAAGGCAAACAATAGAACTGCGACAATGTTGACTTTAATCAATGCCTTCAAGGATATTGATTTCATGCCAAGCAATAATACTGAGGAGTCTTTAAACCGAAACGATTCTAATGATGCTTCATATGGTGTTCTTCTTCAGGCTTCATCAATTTCTCCTGGAGTGCCTGATCAGGATCTTTCTTCCATTAATGGTTTGAATCCTGCTGCCACAGTACAACATACTCAAAACTTCGTGTCATCTAATGACATCTCACCTGTGCCTTCACGACCTGCTTCCTATTCATCATCAAGATCAGGGAAAGCCGCACATATTACATCATCTCCCTACAAGAGGATGTTAAGTCAAAAAAAGGATGACAAAACTGCTAAAGAACAAAAGAACGAGAAGGCTAAGAAAAACTGGCAGTAAGTTTTCTCACTAATGAAGAAAGGCCATCGACCTCTAAAACATCAATTTCAGGAAAATCTGCAGCAAAAAATTGTATTTCAAAGGCTGAGAAGAAAATGACTCAGAAAAGATGCCTAAAAGCTATTCATATTGAATCATCTGATGACAGTCTCGATAAGGATGACTTTCCGTTGATTGACACAGACCTTGACATGGACCCAGAATCGTTCAGTGAAACAGAAGACGTTGAGTGCATCCTTTGTGCATCAAAATTCTCTGATGATTGCATGGGAGAAAAGTGGGCTAGATGCACCCAGTGTATTAGTGGTCTCACGAGGAATGTGGAGAGAGGAAAACTGACTTATTTCTGTGCACCCCATGTTTTGAACTTTCTTTTATCTAATTTTTTTTTAATATTTTTTTTAAACTTTTATGTCAATTATTTGTTTTCTTCTGTTTACTTTTATTTCTTCATAACTACACATTTGAATATTTTTGTTAACCTATATTAAGCTAGTTATCGTAAGTTAGGAAATTTTTTATGACTCTTTGCACCAGCTTTATTTTATGTTTGAGAAAAATACTTTTTTGTGATTAAATATTCTAGTCTAATAAATTTATTTTATGTGAAAGATGTCGTTTTATTTTATTACCCTGAAATCTTGATTTTCTTTGACATTTTTGGTGTGGGTGCCGAATATGGCACTGGGTGCCATATTAGGGATCCAGTGTATACTATATTAAGAACCTCTTTCGTTAAAACCTGCAAATGACACACCACACAATTTTTTTTTTCTCAAGCTGTTTTAATTTTTGAACAAACTTGACCCCTGAATGTTATAGGGAGGAAATGAATCTACAACTGGTAAATTTTTGGTCAAAAAAGAGCATTTGAAAATATTCAAAAAATTACATCAACAAAAAGGGGTTCATATTTGGAGACTTTATCCTACTCTGCCACCAATAATGTTTAAAAAACTAATTGATTCAATAGAAATATGATTATTTGAAGTTATTTGAAACCAAGGAAATACTATTAATAATCACATAAAAAATTTAAATAATCTATTTTTTTTTCCACTGTGTCTAAACTTTTAAGACACTGTATAGTTACAGAATTTTAGGAATTTTTCTTTTATCAAAGTTATAATTATATACCAATTTATTTATCTTGATGTGATTTATTTGAATAATTTTATAAATCTAATCAGTAAACAATAAGTTTTTGTTTAATTTTGTATAGTTATTTATTAAATATCATTTTCTTGTTGTGCTAAACTTTTGAGACAGGCTGTATTATATTATACTTGTGAGAAATTAGTATCTTTTATGAATCGCTCATTTTATTGTAGTAATTTTTCTAAAATAATTCCCTGTCTTATTTCAAAGTTTTTAAGTAATTAATGTTTTAGCATATTTTTCTCTTTATTTTAAAAATATAATATGAATTGCTTTATGCATTTGTTATTAGTAGTAACTAAAAAGGAACTTATATTTTAAAGTTCATTTTTTCCTTTTTCTCTAGGCATTTGACTCAAATTGTTCAAAGATATGGTAATCAAGTGCTTATAAATTTATTGGGATGTAAAGAAAGTGAAGTTATGCTGAGTCAAATGTTTCAAGTATGTATAACTCTTTTTCCATTTATCCCATGCTCTATTTTTTTAATATTGCCCATATGCTATTGATAAAAATTGTAATTATGTTGTTAAATTTTTAAAATTTAATTCTTGTAATAGAGTCACCATAAAGTATCACGATATTCCAAGAGTATCCCTTATGTAACATTTGATTATCATGCTCAATGTAAAGGTGGACGACAAGAGAACCTGAGCTGTTTGAAAAGAAAAATAGCTGCCCAGTTAGAGAGCTTTGGATTTTTCTACAAAGATTCTGAAGACGTCCAAAAGTTAGTATAATTTTTATTTAAAAAATATTTTAGTTAACTGAGCATGATATTTCTTTCTTTAGTGGCTTAACTGTTTTTTAAATGAATGTAATTTTTAATTTAAACTGAAGTACTCTAGTCACCTAAGAATTCATTTTAAACAATGTACTTAAGATTTATTTCGAGTGCTAGCTTTAAATGAACGGGGTTAGAATGAACGGGGTTAGTAAGTCAATATTTAGTAATTTGAGAAATGAAGAGTTTTGTGAAACTTGTTGTATTGCCATTGCATTAAGTGGTCCAGCTTGCTTTGCCCTCTAATGACTCCCTAAGTGAACTATGACTTATTTGACTGTTGTCCTGAACAGAAATTAATATACATGTTCAGTGAAAATATGGTTATCTAAATTTTTAAAATTTTTGACTTACTCCACTGTTATTCTAACCCCTCAAATAATGAAATATCATTAAAGTTGAAAAATATATGTTCTAGAAAGTATAACATAAAAAGTTAATTACTTGTTTTTAGGGTTAAAAAGTATGCTGGAATCAGTGCATAATTAATAAATTAGAAAAATGTCACATTTCCAACTCAAATTTTCTATGTAACGTTTCTAAATGTAATTTCAGATTAAGAGTTTGTTTTACTTTATTTTATTCACACAACTTCCTACATTCTTTGAAAAATTTGTTCTTTTAATTATTTACTTATTAAAATATGAGATAGGTTTACTTTATCACTGGTATTGCCTTTTCTCCCAAAATAACTTCTAATTTTATATATATTTTGTGTTTTATTAGATGTCAAAATGGAACATTTCGTACAAACTGCTTAGACTGCCTTGACAGAACTAATAATGTGCAGACATTCATTGGGCTAGAGGTATTTTACTGTTTTAATGGCCTTTTGTAAGTTTTTTAGTTATGTATAAATCTATAACATAAGTTTATTTTAAGGTTTTGAAACAACAAATATCTGCTCTTGCTGTTTCTAACCAACCACAAATTATATCAAGGTTTGAAGAAGTATTTAAACAAATGTGGATTCAAAATGGAGATCAAGTCAGTAAAATGTATGCTGGCACTTGTGCTTTAGAAGGTAAATCGAAGGTAAGCAGTTGATTTTCAACAAAGCATGTCTATTTTTAGATTTTTTTAAAAATCTTATACAAATCTTTTTGGATAGTATGCTGCTGATTATTAGCTCTAATACTCCAAATCAGTATCTGTATTAGCTCCAATAATCAGCAACAATAAGTAATATGATTAATATTGATTCCAGTAAAAATGTGTTTTGGAAGTTTCTGAAAAGGAAAAACATAAGATATTTAACCTTATTTCTCTATGACTATTTATTACTAGCTAATCTGCCTGACATTGTCAGGCCTGTGATAATAACATTAAATGTACCTAAAATCAATGTTGAATGCAGTGGGGTAGCTAAGGGGGGGGGGGGAGGAGGGCAGTCCGCTCCGGGTGTTACCCTCTAAGGGGTGACATCCGATCTATTTTTGCAATAAAATATATATAATAATCTTAAGATTTTGGAAAAGAATTCTGACATAAAATGAAATTTCTAGCGCACCACGCAACAGAGCTAATTTTCTTCTCTTGGGGAATCTGAAAATTTACACAGAATGGGGTGTCTAAATTAGATATACACCCGTGAGCAAAAACCTGCATGCTCACAATCATTGTAATATCCAACCATCAGGAGAAGACGGCTGTGACGAATGAGTCACGTGTGGTCCTGGTCAGAAAAGTTTATTTCAGCAATTTAGGAAAACGGAGGAATGGAAAGAGAACTTTTCGACAAAGCGCTTTGATTTGGGATTACCTTATTTGTCTAGTCAGATTTCATTCAGCAATAGATCAGACAACCTTGCAACAAATGAATACTTAAAGAAAGAAATGGAAGTATTTGTTGATTAGATTATTGGATATCACACTATTTTTTGGTAAACAAAATTTGCCACTTCGTGGCCGCAATGAAAGCAATACTTAATACTTCTGCAAATACTGGCAATTTTCTTGAATTGGTGCAGTTGCTTCAGGCATGAGATTCTTCCACGGATCCGCAGTTTTCTGCTTTTTTCCGATTTTTCGCCATTTTCCGAAAGCGAAATTCGCCAAGAGATTGCAGAAAAAGTGTGAAATTCACCTAAAGATCGCGAATTTCGTCAAAGAATTGCGGGAAAAACGCGATTTTTTCCAAAAGATCGGGGAAGAAATGCAAATTTCGGCAAAAAATATTGTGTGAAAAATGTAAAATTTGCCAAAAGTTTGCGAAAAAATGCAAAAATTGCCGAAATATCCCGGAAAAAACACTAATTTCGTCAAAAGATTGCGAAAAAACCCCGATAATTTAGTCAAAAGATCGCGAAAATAACGCTAATTTCGTCAAAAGATTGCGAAAATAACACCAATTTCATCAATCGATCGTGAAAATAACGTGAATTTCTTCAAACGATTGCGAAAATAACATGAATTTTGTCAAAAGATTGCATGTAAAATGCGAATTTCTTCAAAAGCATTGCTGAAAAAATGCGAAATTTGCCAAAAGATAGCGAAAAAAACACGAAATTGGACAAAAGATCACAGAGAAAATGTGAATTTCGTCAAAGGATTGCTGAAATAGCACAAATTTCTTCAAAATTTACAGCATTGGATTAAAAGATTGGTACCAGATTTCTTTTAGTAATATAGAAAATTCGTCATAAAATTCCAAAACAAATTAAATTATAAAAAATTATGCAAAAAATCCAAAAACTGGCTTCAAGCTGACTGGTAAAAATGTCCTGGAATCTGGAATAACCATGCACTGATTAGTTGGTGTCACTGATAATGTTCTTAGAAAATCTATTTAATTCCTTAAAAACTTATTTTTTATTTTAAAAAAGAGTGGGAACTCTGGTCTATCATTTATTTAAGGTGGTTGCAATTATTAGCATATACTTGATTTGCTGTTTCAAGAAAAGTGTCTTACTATTTTCAAAATTTCAATTAAAAAATGTTAAAGCCAATAAAAGGTTTAATTAATGTGCTGTATCTTGGTAAAATAGACTTTTTATGAGAGTCAGCAAATAATTTGTTTTTAATTTACTCAAAGCTAAATTGATGTAATATATATACAGTCAAACCTCGTTATACCGCCATTATCCGTTCGAGAAATTTTTGGTGCTATAACGAGTTTGGCGATATATCAAATTAGAATACAATAAAAATTAATTTTCATACTATTATACTAATAAATATTATTATTATAATAAAAATAAATATCATAATGCCTTTTTATTAAATTATCCAATAGTATATAGTATATTATAATACTATAAATTAATATAATATAAATAATATACATAATGTAATTAATGCTACATGATTCAAAATTATCTAATTAATGTATGAAATTAACATGCACTTATCTCTTTATACAGTCAGTTTTAGATAAAGTAGATAATTATGCACATAACAGACACACACATACATTAAATCTCACTCTGAATTTATTTTACTCTAATTATCTTTTACAGGAAAATATTTTAAAATGCTAGTTTGAGTTTTCCTTTCAATATTGATTTTTTCAATATCTTTTTCTACAACTAAAAGATTGTTCATCATTTTTTTATCAGTTGCATGTTTTTCTAAGAAAATTCTTATTTTCCCAATGCAATTTTTAACTTCTTCAGATGTAATATGTGGCGTTTCAGCTTCTTCAGATTTGCTGTCAGATGAATTTGAATTTGAATTTTGATTGGCAACAATTTCTTCGATTGTCAAATCTTCAAATGTTGAAACACTTTTGTCTATATTAATGTACTCAATTGCCGATAGAGAATGCTCAATA
The DNA here is from genome assembly GCA_963931845.1 of Maratus michaelseni. Classification (NCBI taxonomy): domain Eukaryota; kingdom Metazoa; phylum Arthropoda; class Arachnida; order Araneae; family Salticidae; genus Maratus; species Maratus michaelseni. The sequence goes on from OZ007586.1 coordinate 282,233,366, forward strand.
TCTGTTAATTTGTGTATTTCGTCTTGTAGTTCCTGAAGTGCTGTATTGTTTTGTTTTTTAGTAGATCCTTCAGGTTTAATCAATGCAGTATGTTTCCAGCAGTTAACAATAGTTTCTGATGAAATTTCATCCCATGCTTTTTTTTATCATGCGAATAGCATCATGTAAAAGATTGGAGAAAAATCATCTTTACTGATTTTTTCAATGATATGGCGGATGTGATACTTTCGATAATGAGCTTTGAATGAGTTTATTATACCCGCATCCAAAGGTTGCAAAAATCCAGTATAGTCAGGAGGTAAAAATTCAATGCAGATATTGCTCATTGGATATGCTTTGTGACAAGGGGCATTATCCAAAATCAATAAAATATGGCATTTGCTTCTTTTCATTTCTATGTTGAAATTCGCTAACCATTTTTGAAATAATGCTGAAGTCATCCACGCTTTGTTATTATTCTCATAATCTACATAAAGAGCAGGATTAAAAATTTAAAACATCGTGGCTTAGCTGATTTTCCAATCACTGTCATAGTTCTTTTATCAGATCCACCACTATTCGTACAGAACACAAGTAACACACTATCTTTTTTGCATCCTTTAGCAGGCCCACTCAAAATTGTTTTATCTGGCTGCAAGTGGTAAAAAAGGCCACTTTCACTTTCATCCATATTGTAAACGTCCTCTGGTTTATATTCTAAAATCAGTGCACTCAGTTTTTTACGACTATTTAACACAATATCTTCATCAACACCTGCAGTTTCACCACTTCGTATGTACTGAGAGAATCCTCGTCGCATTTTAAATCTGTTCAACCAGCTACTACTGTATTCGAAATCTGTAATATTCATTTGCTGGCCAAGGACTTTTGCCTGTTCTCTTATGACATCTCCGTTTATGGTAGCATTTTTAGCACTCATTTGTTGTATCCATGTGCAAAGGGCATCCTCTAAGTCTTCATGTTTCGCTGTTTTCAGTCTTTTTACAGATGATTGCAGTTCATTGGTGTTAATCCATTTTTCTGTATTCATCAAAATGTCTCCGATGCAGCGCCTGCTAACAGGCTTTTTCCAGAGTATAGAGAAATGATTGGAGATGTGTTGCTGCGATACATTCACATTTCTTTCTTTATATTCACAAATTTCCTGCTTTTCTGAAATTGATAAAACTGCTCTTTTTGCCATAATGAGTTAAAATAAAGAGACAGGATGATATTTTACAGATTTAGCTGGTAAATTCTTCGATGTTTCAATCAACGTCCTACCAAAATTTTGAATGGGAGATTTTGCATTGCATGCCGTTTTCTTTCTAGAAATCGACATAAAGTACAGGGATAGGTTCTTTTTTACATTGTTCTCACCTGAGAGAGGAGAGACCCTTTCAGCCAATGGCGTGCCACGCTTTGTTTTCTCCACGCTCCAGAAGCGCATCGGATCACGTGACTCGCCAGTCTGAATCAGAACTTTCACTTACTCGGCACCTCAGCGCGCATTATTTTTCTTCTCCCAATGACAGGTAGAATGGGTAGCAGGTGCATTTTGGCAGGTGTTGTGAACAATACGAATTCTTTGCTATTCAATAAAGTTTGAATTGAGCTTGAAAACTTCTAGATACATGAAAAGGAGTTGCTCTTTGAAATTGTAACAAAAAATTTTAAAAAGAAAGATATGCAAAGAAAATACAGTAATTTCTAGAAATTTTTTTTGGCAGTATATCGAGTTGGCACTTTAACAGATACATTACATTGAAATTCCTATCTGGCAGATTTGTTCATAGACACAATTGGTGGTTAAACGGAATTGGCACTATTTCGAGATGGCACTAAATCGAGATGGCACTAAATCGGGGTTTGACTGTATATATATATTGTATGTAATATATATATATTAATGCCTATTATAATATTTGTTGTGCTTGAAATTCATAACTATTATTGCTGAAATATCGTTTGCGCAGTTTTCAGCTTTTTTGTTTTTTTGTCAATCTCATCCCTGAGTTGCTTTCAAAGTATGATGCTGTACTGAAAGAACGTCTATTGAATTTAGAACATTGTTCATCTCAAAAAGTTTCTTATCTGTCGCCAGTTATACAAAATCAATTCATAAGTATTTTATCAAACTGCATTAAAAGCAAACTTCTTGAAAAGATAAAATCTGCTGTATATTTTGGCAGGATGTTTGACAGTACACCAGATATTGCTCATACTGATCAAATGTCTCAGGTGATTCGTTATGTAAAAATTCATGACAGAAAAGTTGAAATAAAAGAAGCATTTTTAGGATTTTTCATTTGAAAAGTAAAAAATTTGTTGATCTTAGTAACGAAATTCTAAAAAGGCTTGATAATGATGGTTCTAGGTATTATGAGGTGCCGCTCTCAAGGGTATGACAATGCATCTAATATGAGTGGAATATACGGTGAGGTACAAGCCATTATCAAGTCTAAAAATAAAAAAAGTTGTTTTCTTTGGATTTATTAATCATTCCTTTAACTTCTGTGGTCAAAATTCTTTTGTACAAAATGCCTCGTGTTTGATTTTTTGTAACTTTGGAAGCAGTTTATTAATGTTTCTCTGTATCTAGACTAATCGGTGGGAAGTGTTGATTAAACACAGTGGGATATCAGTCAAGAGAGTTTCAACAACACGTTGGAGTGCTCATTGTCATTATGCTGGAGTTAAAGTAATGGCAGATAATTTTGAAAAAGTTATAGCAGCAATTAAAGAATTCTGTGATTCATGAGAAAATTTGGACATAAACAGGAGCTGCACAAAACCTTTTGTCTGCTCTCCTCAATTTCACTATCCTATGCTATCTCTTTTCCTGAATGATGTATTAAAAAAATGAATTGTACCCAGGTGTCATTGCAAGCCAAAGTCTTAAGCTTGGATGAATCATTAATAAAATTAGAAGCACTTTGTCTTTATATATACAGAAAGAAGACTGAAATTGTAGAAAGAGCGATTGAAAATGCATTCAAGACATCTGAAGATAACGACATTTCTGTTGAGTGCAGAATTCGCCGCCAAAAGAAAATGGCTGGAGAGCAAGTTACAAATGAAGGATTATCTCTGCAAGATAAAAACAGAAGAAAAAATGTTGGAATACCTCGATCGATTTCATTTTGAATTTCAGGCTCGTTCAAATGGCATTCAAAGATGTAGCTGGATGATTTAAAGTGCTAAAAACTAACGATTTATTATTGACAAGTGAGGAACAGTTAAAATTCTTTGTACTAAAACTAATTTCCTTCTATGACGAAGTGTCTGAAAGAGAAATTTTCAAAAAAATACCAAAGGTTAAGAAATTTGAAAGTTGCCAATCTTGATGTTTCAAAAACCAAAGATTGGGTTGCCTTACATTTTTTGAATTTTTATTGTTGAATGGGATTTTATAGAATCTCTTCCAAACTTAGTTTTATCGTTAAAGTTATTTTTAATGGTTTGCGTGCAGTCGCATATTGTGAGACAAGTTTTAGTAAAATGAAGCTAATTAAAAATTATTTTCGGTCTACAATGAGTGATAGCCGGTTGAGCATTGAGTAACCTTGCTTCATAGACCATAGAGCATGAGGTCACACAAAATATAGACTTCGATGAAGTAATTTCTGACTTTACTTCTATGAAACGAAGAAAGGGAAATTTTAAAATATACTAAGTGGTGTATAGTTAATTATTTTTAATTTAAGTTTAGTTAAACTATGTTTAGTGCTGTTTATTTGGTTATTGTGTAAAGAGAAAGTAAACATAAATAAAAATTATTCAAGTTTATTTAAATTGGTGGATTTAACTTTGTGCCGTTATATTAAAAAATAAATGAACAACGTAAAATAGCACAAATAAAAATATATAAAATGGCAAACTGCTGTTTCGGAGCCCCTAAAGCTCCATCATCAGTGCCAAATTTAAAAGATTAAAAACCGATTAAAAAAATTCAAGCCATGTAAATATGCTTGCGTCTCCCTCACACGCTCAAGATGGAATGGCGGTGATTTTTTCCCAAACAACAGCGGAATCAGGAAACACATGTGATGCAGGAGACCAATAGAATTGTCCGGCCAGACTGGACAAGTTTAAGTACAAAGGAGAAAAAAAAAAGGGGGGGGGGGGGAGGAATGAATAGAATGAATCAAATGAAAAGTTGCCAGACATTTGAAAAATTTTAATTGTGAAGATAGCGAACTTAGTCTTATTGTGTATATAAGTAAATATTGTTTCTTTTGCATTATGTTGAGTAAACTAAGATTTGAAAGAAAAAAGGAAAAGTGTTGTTCCTTCATTCAATAACCTTAAAAAATAACAAGATTGAACTGCAGATGTTTCAGGTATGTAATTTTTCTAAAAAATTAATGTAGTTCATGGAGGAGAGATTTTTTAAATAAAAGAAATATATATATAAATAATTAGCTATATTAATTCTATGTGTGTGCCAGAGTTGGGCAAAATAGACCAAAAAACCCTTTTTTATGCAAAATACATTTGTTTTAGAACCTAAAATACTTTTCAAAATTAAAAAAATCCAAATACAAAATATATGTATTTTTAAAATACATTTAAAATACAAAATACTTTTTGAAATTTCAATTTTATTGATGCAGAGTGCTTCTTTGGGAAATAAGTTTTCAGTTTAAGGGTTGTTCTTTCATGTTAGTGTTTCAATTTGCAGTTTTTCCTTCTGTACAGATTAAATGGCTCCTAAATGTCGCATGAGCTACACAACTGCTATAAAAAGGCAAGTGATTGAAAAAGCAGAATGTATCGGGAATCGTGCTGCAGGACGTAAGTTTGGCATTGATGAATGATGTATTCAATGTTGGATGGCTGAGAAGTCAGTGATTGAAATATGCTAAAAATAAAACATGCACAATGAGGGGGAAAAATGGTTATATCAGCGGCATGCTAAAGAATTATCTTTGTCTGCAGTTCAGATCTGACTTCAAGCAAAACAGATGGAATTAAGTAAAGGCATCACAATTTCAATGATAATCCCAGATGGTTCCATCAATTTATGAAGCAATGTCTGTCCAAAGTCGAACCACAGTGTGCCAAAAATTTCTGGTTAATTGGGAAGAAAATATGTTGGAATTTTTGCAATTCATCAAGAAAGCAATTGATTAAAAAAGTGCAATGACAGCCAAATCATCAACATGGATAAAGTTCCCCTGTGCTTTGATTGTCCATTCAACAAGACAGTGAACAAAAGTGGAGAGCAATGTTGAATCAGTTTGAATCAGTCTATTTCCATTTACCATCACAGGCAACGAACAAACTTCTTTTACTTGTGTACTTGTCTGTGCTGCCAATGGCTAGAATTTGAAACTAATGCTTACTTTTAAGCAGAAGATGTTGCTCTGAGGCAATTCTCTCTCGTATGGGGTCATTAGGGCAAATGTTAAAGGTTGGATGTGCGAGGCCATTATGCCAATGATCTTCATTCATTTACCAAAAAGGGTAATAAGAAGCCCATGTTCAAAGAGGATGCAAAATGGGTATAACAGGCTTGTAAAGATCTGCCTGTTTCCTAAAAAAAAATCTGTTTTTAAGGCTGGAATTATTACTTGACTTGCCAACAAGGAAGACTGATGTTTCTGATGATGAGGCCGAACAAAATACTGATACATTGGACAAGAAAATTTACAGCTCTTCTACTCTGATATTGATGACTCAGATTTTGAGGGGTTTGAATGAAAATTAAAAATACCTAAATTGGATGCAACCCACTCATAAAGACATTGCCCACTTTAGAAAAATGTGAATTGCTTAAGGAGAAGGGTTCTCACGTTCAATGTTCTGGAAGGTTTAAATATCAACAGATATCTCTAATTTATTGACTACAAAAAATATTTAAAACTTGAATTAAATATTTTTTAATAAAATAATAGACATTTTCTTAATGACATTTAAAAAGGGAATATCCTGCGCTGTGCAGAAAACTTTGATTAAAGTTAGGTCATGGTTGTGCTGTTGACAAAAGTGGCATTCTCATGAATGCAGCATTTACAACATTTTTAAGCTTATTGAGGACAATTTGGAGGGGTGTGGCACTTGCAACAGGCAGAGTATTTCTTCCATAAAATATGGTAATATTTTTTTTTAAACCACAGATATCATTAGAACCGGAAGAGCTGGTGAAATAAGTGGATATTTAAGTATTTTAGTCAGCAACAAGGAGATGATATTTTAAAACTGAAAAAAAAAAAAACAGAAAAGATGAAAATTAACACGAATTGACCTCCGAGAAATAATTTATATGAAATAGTAAATATTAATACTTTTTTAAACCAAAGATACCAACAGAGCCAAAAAAGTATGCTGAATAAATAGGTAGTGTTTGTTTTTTATATTTCCACCAGGCAAGCAGTACAGCAGCAGTTTTAAAATGTAGAGAAACAGAAAACTCGAAAAAGAATCGCAAAAGACAGAAACCACTATGGAATCAAACTTCAGGAAAAAAATATTTTTTGAAATATTAAATATTAATATATATATATTTTTAAATGCCATTAGAAAAGTAACGATACCCCAAATAAGTTAAGTTTTTGGTTCTGGAAGCAGATGCGACAGTTTAAAATTACAGAAAACTTGAAAACTGACCGGAATCAAAGTCCAGTAAAAAATGTTTTTAAAATAGTAAATATTAATGTTTTAAGCAAAAGATATTGTTAAAATGGGGAGGTAAGACAAAAATTCATGTTTTTATTTATTTTTTAACTCTACAGACTCTGCATTCATGACTTCAAAATGCAGAAAATCTGAATGCTTCTCTTTCATCTGTGTGAATGACCACTAAACGTTAGGATTTGCACAGGAAGAATCCCCTTGAAGAAGGGAAGCATGACATTTTCTGATGCTCATTATGATTTTTAATTAATATCTTGACTAATTATCAAAAAATGAAAAAACTGGCTTTGAAGTGCATAACTTCTGACACACAGGTCCAAATCTCTTAGATCTACATGCAGTGGTCTTTTCAAGATGCAGCATCTCACACACAGACAAGAAAATTTTTTTCCTTATAGATGATTATATCTGATCTCTTATTAAGAAATTTTGTGATGAAGGTCTGACAAGAAATTTTTTTTAACTTGAAATTTAATGCTTCAAAGTGGTTTTATTCTGTAAATTCTTAATATTTTCTTTTTATTTCTAAAGAATAGATTTTGCTGGTATGTCTGAATTAAATAAAAGTTCTGGGTATTACAGATATATTTAATATTTTTTTTAGCATAGAAAAAGAATTAGACTTTCTTATGCATATTCTCGATAATATTGCTTTATTTGAAAATAAGTTGTCATAAAATAAATAAATTTTTTTTGTATCTTTTTTTGGACTATTCAAGCTATTTATTTGAAGGTATTATAAATCCTCCACATAATAATATTTTGATCCATTCAAAGGAATTGGTATAACAGTTTATTTATATCCAAATAATATTAAAAGTGTTTGTATATTCAGATTGAAGCTTATATTTGCTCATTTGAATGTAATAACCTTTTTATTCCAGGTAATATCAGAATTTCTGGAAATTTATAATACAAAATATTTTACATTCCATCTGTTGCAACAGCTTAAGTGCTGAACATTTCGAAATACAAATTAAACAAATCACTATACAGGAAACTAAAACAAATTTCAGACTTTGTCAAAAGTTTTTTTATTAGCAAAAGCTTTGAACTATCGTAACATTCATGGAACAAGGAACCTACATGGAAGGAGCATGCTGAGATATGGCAAAAATGCAAAAAGACTAAAAACTTTCGACCTCCATATAACCCCCTTAGTGGTTAAATTTTTAAAATCGCTGAAATATGTGTTAAACTAACTTTTAGTACATTTTTTATCTTGAATTTCACGCTTTTAACTAAAACTGTTGTTGAGATATGGCAAAAAGGCAAAATCACCTAAAACTTTAGACCCCCCCCCCCCATTTAAACCCCTTAGTGGTTGAATTTCTAAAAATGCTGAAATATGTGTTTAATTATTTTTCTAGTAGATTTGTTATCTTGAACTTCACGCTCTTACCTAAAACTGCTGATGAGATATGGTAAAAATGTGAAATCACCAAAAATTTTTGACTCCCCATTTAATCCACTCAGTGGTTGAATTTCTAAAATCGCCTGAAATGCATGTTTAACTATTCTTTAGTAGAATTGTTATCCCAAATTTCAAGATCCTATTTAAAACTCCTGCTGAGATGTCGAAAATTCGAAATTATCTAAAACTTTTGACCCCCCTCCCATTTGACCCTCTTATGCTGTGAATTTTTAAAAATCCTTTCTTAGTACGCACCTACATTGTGTAAAGAACATGTCTTCCAAATTTCATTGTTCTAGGACAAACGGTTGAGGCTCAGCATTGATTATGAGAAAATCAAGCTACTCTTTTATAAGTATAGATAACTGGAAGGCACTTTCATTACTGGGCTTATCAATAAATGTTCACTTTCTCATTGAAAACATGTTGAAAATCAGAAGACTAATTAATATATGTTTTGATGTATATTTCAGAAAATCCATTTATATCACTTATTTATTTTTATTTATTATTTATTTTTTTTTATAAAGTATGGTTAAATGATATATGGTCCTTGTAATTTTTTTTTCAAAATAAATAAATAATAAAATAAAATCAAGTACAAAGAAATAGTTCAATTACAGCAGAGGAAATAGATGCAGCATTATCAGTTTCCTTTTTGTAAACTGCATAGCTGCGAACCTTCCAGTCTTTTTAAAGTCAAACAAACATAATTTTGAATAGAGAAAATATTTAATGAAATGTTTGTTTTTATGTGGTTATTATTAAACTTCTTCCTTTTAATAAAATTTCTGGTTTGATCTGATTTATAAAAAGCAGAAGGCTGGCACGTATGAAACTCTACTGTGTGATTGTTTTGATTTTGTGCTTTTGGTGTACCTATTTTTATAGGATGTTTTTTATCTTGCTTCTTTGAGCTTATTTTGAACTCTTTTTGACTATTATATACATCTAGTTTTCAAATATTCTTATCTAATAATATCTTTTACACTGAAATATTATGTAGATTAATAAAGTAGATTACCAGTTGAAGGTGACTTAAAGGTGTCTGTTAGCTTCCAGATTCTACAATATAACCTTGTAACAATTGAGTTAATTTATTGCTTGTACAGAAGTATAAACATTGTGTATGTTTATTGATTGAATACCAATATATTTTCAGTTAAGAGATGGATCACGTTCAGTTGTAAGAACAATTCAGAATAACCTCTTAGATAGCAGCAAGCAAGAAGCTATTGATATCTTGCTTCTTGGAAGTGCATTATATAATGAAATTTCTGAAAGAGCTAGAAATCTGTTGCCACACAGTATGCTGAATCGTAAGTTTGGATTATCTTCTTTTTATCAAATTTAAATATTTGACTTATAAATATCATTACCATTATCTCAAATCATTCATTCTTAATTTTTTTATACATATAATTTTGCTATTCTGCTTACCCTTCTCCCTATTTTTGCATAAATAGCATAAACATTCACCAATTCTATTGTCATTACACTATAGATTACACTATAACTTACAATTTGTCATTTCATTATAATTTAATTTATGTTATTTGCCATATAAAATTTTATCATATTTGTATTTCATTTGGGATTTCGGTTTTCATAAATTTTTAGATTTAGATTTTTAATGTATGATGATGATGATATGATGATTTATTCAACTATTATGATTATATGAGCTGCACAGAAATTCTATTTCTGGTAACATTGAATCTTTATTATTGCTCACATCATTTAGTAGTAGATATTAAGTGAAATGGAAAATACTTCTGGATAAAATCATTATAGAAAGAAAAATTAAATAATTAAAGTTATTTTACAAGTTAGAATTCTGATTGAAGAAACTAATGTAAACATATTTGTAAACACTTCTTTTCCTTTTTTAAAATAAATCCAATAGATGATGATACAATATCTTAAATATGCTTTAACATTGAAAAAATTAGTCAGTTACCCAGTGTTTTCTTTTTATCTAAATGCAGAAATAGAATTTTTCCCTAGTTTTGATTTAGAAGAGATATAACTGTAGTGTCTTTTATAAAAAAAGCAGTCCAGAACAATGCTGTTAGGTTCTTTTATAAATACTAAATCTGTTTCTATGAGTTTGTTCTATGTATACTAAATTTAGAATTTAAAATACCAGCATTACATTTTTGAAACAAAGCAAAAGAACTATAGACACTTTAAACACAAGTAGGTGCAAGATAAATTCTGTCTATAACTTATCTAAACTAAAGTTATCTAAGGTAAATTCATTATTTTACATTCATTGTTAGTATAAGTGGCTTAATCACAATTCATTTATTAAGTCTTTATTTGTTAACTTGTTGAAACTTATCAGGAATGAAGAATTGTTACTAATCATAATCTGTTCTTAGCAAGATAAAATACCAGTAATTCTAAAGAAGCCTTTCTTACAAGAATTCTGTAGTTAACTAAATAAAAAAAGAAAGGAGTTATTTGTGCCCTGGTAACAAATGCAGAATGGCAAAAGACGATAGTAAAATTTTGAAAATGTCCATTTGTAGACAATCTGGCAGTAGCATAGACATCAGATATTCAATGGTTGGAGTATCATAGTTGAGGTATATTGCAACTGAGCAAAAAATGTCCAGGTAAGGACTTGAACCTTGTTACCTTAGCTTGCCGTGCCAATGTTCTTCCTTCTGAGCTACCCGAATGATATCCTGGCTGCATAATTCACTGTTATTTGTTATGCCAGCCAGGATATTGTTTAGGTAGATCAGTAGGAAGAGCATTGGCAGAGTAAGCCAAGGTACCTAGGTTCAAGTCCTGGCCCAGACATTTTTCACTCTGTTGGAATAAACCTCAACTATGATACCCCAACCTAGAGATGTAAAATTTCCGGAAGTTTTGAAGTGGCAGAAAAAGTTTTCTTCCGGGTTTTTTCTGGAAAAATTAGAAAATTTTGGAAAAATTGATTTTTTATAAATCTTTGTCCAAAATAAGTTACATTTTCTTAAAAAATATAAATAGTAAACATTTTTTAAATTTCTGCATACTAAGGAAAATATTTTTTTGCACTTTATGTGAATATATTACAAAAAAAAAAAAAAAAAGTCAGCTTTTAAAAGTTAGCCTTTTATTCTCAGAATTTTTGAAGTAGCTTTTCTTGCTTAATTTAACCCCATTGTTTGTAATATATCATGTCTCTGTTGAAATGATTTTTCAGTTGTATTTGTTCAACTACCAATAGAGATAATTAAAAAAATAACAAAAAATATCTTATGAGTTTCAACCAATATCACTGCAGTTTGAAAGCAAATTTAAATCCCCTAAACATAGTATTGCTTTGTTAAATAACACCATTTTAAAGAAACAAATTATTGTACTGGTGACATTATAAATACTAGGAAATCCAACTCGGGTTTCCCGGGATAGAGAATATATGTGAAAACTATTTATTTATTATTATTATTTGTTTAACTGTAATAGATTTTTTACATTTAATAATTCTTTTTAGATTGCCCCTTAACAACAGCAAAGAGCATTTTTATATGAAATATGTCAATTATATATTTAAATAAAATTTTGTAATTTATTAAAAGTGGTAATTTCGTATTGGAATCGTGACAGAAGCTAATAGCCAAAGAAATAGCTAAAAATTTCGTTATCTACAGCAGTTTTTTTTAAATTCTGATAATTTTATCAGTTTTATGTGCTTATTTCAATTACACGTCTGTTAAATTTGTATTTTATTTATACTATTTTACTTATTGCTTATTGAACTTTTAATTTCGTTATTGAATATTAGCTAGAAACAAATGCTGAACTTTTGCTTAAAGTGCAAACGAATTACTATTTTGTAATCGTCTGCAAGCGGTATAGATTTAAAAAAAAATGCTTGAAATTTATTTTAAAATGCTATAATAAATGAGTAAATGACAATACAGTTTTCAAACAATTTGCATTTGAAAGTAGATTTTTTTCCCCTATGTAACGGTGTAAAAATTGAAAATGTGCGATGTTTACAAATAAAAAAAATTACAGTAGAAAAAATCGCAAAACAGAAATTTCATCATCAAGTGTTGCCATTCGCAAAATGACGTCAGCATTATGCATGGACAGGTTTGTCCATGTATATAGATTATCATTTTTATATCTTCTATTGCTTAAAAATTGATGATAATTTACAATATTACAAATATTTTTTTGGACAATTAGAATTTTCATTTCTTGTGTATTTAGTTTTGGTATAGCTTTTCAGTCTAAACCTAAACCAACCCTATGTTTTGGTTTTAGTTTAAGTTTTAGATTCTTAATATGAAAGTAATATATATGTATGTATATTTCTTTAATGAAATTTATAAACACTCCAAACATTCATATGCATTGGCTACATTCAAGAAAAAGAAAAATCATTATCATCAACCTAACCAGATTTTACTGCCTTTTTCTGATTATTTGGCTATAACGTTTGATAAATTAACTATAATTGAACAAACTGTATTGCATGATATTTTTGATTAAATTATCTTTCCAGTAGTACATAGCTTTTATGGCATTACTAAGAAATATTCGGTGTTATGAGCCATCAAACTTCAAAAAAACATTTTTCCCCAAAAGGTTTCCACAATTTTGGCCACTACTGTATATACAGTTAGATATGAGATTCATTGACGATTTCAGCTGTTATGTGACATGTTTTGTTATTCTAAAATCATCACATTTCTGGAGGATTCAAAATGGAGATTGAAAAAAAAAAAATCTGAATTTTTTGAAGGGTCCTATGTTTTAAGGTGAAAAAATTGTAAAGGATCCTTTAAAGGACTCAAGTTCTTCCTAAACTGCCTACAGATCATAATTTTTATGTTAACATTTTCATGGTAGACACTGAACATGAAAAAATATAAAGAAAAAATTTCAGAATGCAGCCATAATAACATTTTGAATATAATATTTTAATAAATTAAATTTCAATTTTTCCAATTTGGAAAAATTGAAAAATACCCCTTTGGAAAAAAACCAGTTTTTCCCAAAGTTTCCATTTTTTTTTTCCGAGCATTCCCATCTCTACTCCAACCATTGAATATGATTTACCTGGTTGAAAAAAACTTTCCTCTCTTCATTATATATCCTAATATTCATTATAATCTCAGATATTTTTAATTAAAATAAAACTGCATAAAACTTAATAATTTGTTCTGGACTTTTTGAATTTTTAAATGATCAGTTCTTTTAGTTATATGTCAGATTAAATTATTGTTTACTAGTTAGAGTAAATTTTACATTGTATGTGTTTTAGTTTGTTTTTGTCAAATAGAATTTATTATTTTAAATTTTTCTCTTAAGGTATTTAAATTTTTTTGGTATACTTTAGAATTTTTGATTATTTTAATGGTTAATAAGTAAATATTTGAAAGTTTTGATATGTAGCCCATTATCTGTATTTGTTTTTCCTTTCTGGAGTTCAGTTAACTCTACCTCTCTGTTTATGTTTGTGAATTTTAACTTCTGTTATGGGTCAAAAATACAAACCATAATCTGAATTTTACAAACAACCTTCTTATAGACACTGGTTTTATTTAATAAAGTAGATATTTTTAATGCTGTAGAAAAAGTAATCTTAAGTAAAAACATATTATATTTCTAACGAAGTTTAATGCATAACTGACAGTTGTATATTATGAAGACAAAATTTTATTATTAAATGACATTAATCCTACTACTGAATCAATGAAGAATACTGTAAAAGTTTGCAATTCCCGCAGAAGGTTATGGATTTTTATTCACTACCTAATTTTATACTATTATTTCTCAAAGAAAGTGTATAATAATATTATGAGAAAGGAAATTCACTTTTATTTTCCTTTTTTAAAAAAGAAATATATTTTTTATTTTTACATCCTTATCTGATTAATGTTATCAGTGAAAACTGTTTTAAAATAAATGTACTAAGGAATAAATGTAATTAACAACCTCATAAAAGAAAAACTGATTTTTTGTTTTTGTGGATGTTTGTTTGGAGGGGGGAGAATCTGTAAATAAAAACTAATGATGGTAAAATATTTCATTGTAAAAGAGGTAGGAGCTGTCTCAAGTTTTTAAGTGTCTTAAAATTTCCTAATTTTTGTAAATATTGTCCTATTTTTCTTAAAATTTTTAAAGAAAAAAAATTTTTTGAAAATAAAAGTGCATTTAAATTTCAAAAATCAGCATTCAGTATGAAAATAGAATTTAAAAATGTATTAAAAATATTAGAAGCATATATACTAAGCCAGGTAGCCAGGTTTACACCAGCTGTCACCTGTTAACTGGTGGTCACTTTTTTGCTATAATGTACTTGTACCACTGGGAATCCTTTCATATATTTTCTTTCAGGTCATTTGAATGCCACCTGTCATTTACATTGTTCAGTTTATAAGGCCCATGGTTAGTTTAGTGTATAAGTTTTATTATGGGATAGGTAACAGTGAAATGTACATTTTACCACAAGTGGTCATTCGGCAGCTAAATTTTAATGCTATATATTCTTGTCCTGCTGTGATTTCTGTCCAATCATGTTTGATTGATTTCAGTATATTTGAAGAATTGCTAAAGACTGTCTTTCACAATTTCATACTTTACTTTAAGTTAGCACACATATGATTGCTTTGTATTTTGTTTGCTTACAGTATTTTCTTTGGTTGTTAATAAAAATATATCCTCTGCAAATCGACTTTAAAAATTGGCAGACAAGATTGAAAAATAATTAAATTGTTCACCAAATCTCTTAAAATTTTGTAAAAATTGTATCCTGAAAGTTTCAAAAATATACTTCCAGCCCTGTTAGCTATTTTAATATAAAATTCTTGCTACAGTTGAATTTTGATTATTTCATCCTATTTAGGATTTTTTTTTCATTTCCATCTTTTGGAATAAATAAAAAATATACATTTTTTCAAATTTGTTGCTGTTTAGTGGAAAATTATTTTTTTGCTTTCTTCAGTCAATCAAAACTTGATATTTCAGGTATGTAAATATTTTTTCATGTGCACTTGTTTAAAGATGACCATGTAAATTTCTTTAAAAAGTGTACCATTGCCAAGGCTACCATCTCCAAGTTTATGCATTTATAAATTAATATATTGGGAAATTAAAGAGTTGAACATTACATTAGATCCTGCATGTGCTTTTGTAATGTTTGTTTGCACTTTAGCTATGATAATGTCTCAGTAATAATGTAAATTTAGTTCTGAATGTACTGAATTAAAGTGATAATTTTTGTATGTATAAAAGTAACCTTTTTCTTTCTTCAAAATTTTGTAGTTCCTTCTCCTCTTTTGGAAGCAATATGTAAGAGAAAAGATGAATTCACATTTAGTTCTAAACTAAGAATTGCTGTAGCAACATGGAATGTTAATGGAGGCAAGCATTTCAATAGCATAGTATTTAAACATCAGTCAATGACAGAATGGCTTCTAGATTGCCCAAAACTTTATAAAAATTCAGGTACCATTTTTATGAGAAAATTTCTACTTGCAGCATTTTGTTACTTTTCAAATTACAATTTTTTAGTGTCATTAAAGCTTTAATATCATAAAATGATTTTAATCTGTATTATGAATAAAGAAATTAGGTAAAATAATACTTTATGTACTAAAATATTTTGCATTTAACTGCATAGGGGCTAATTGCATTTAAGTACTTGTTTTATTGTAATTATTGTAATTATATCTTTTGTTGCTACAATTAGTTCGTATTACAATTTATATGGAAAATTCTAACAGTACTGAGCTATAGTTTTATATGTGCAGTCGAGCCTGTTTATAGCAAGCCCGCATTTAACGAGATTCTGGATTTTGTGAGGGATGGCATCAATGGACATCATTTATGATGACTCCTCCCTTCAATGGCTTGGTCCAATTCAAATCAGATGAAAGTAACGGTTTCAGAACTATGTGTAAGAAAAACCTATTTTCAGCTTGTATTGTTTCTTGAGAGCGTGTTTTTTATTATGCTGTTTAAAATGTCGAAAAGAAAAGTTTTATCCGTAAGAGAAAAAGTGAAAATTATAAAACTCTTTAGATAAAGGTGAGAAAAATGTTGCAATATGTAAACAGTATAGACTCTCTTCATCTGTATCAACTCTTTTGATAAACAAAGGGTCCTTAATGATAACATATGAAGCAAATGTGACCGATTGCAAACAGTTGTAGAAGTGTAAAAAAGAGGACTTTGATGGAGCTCTGTTAAGATGGTTTGTTCAGCAATGAATTCTTGTTTGCCAATAACTTGGCCCATCATTAAAATCCAAGCTGAAAAATTTGCAGCTCAAAAATGTTAACCAGATTTTTCATGCTCTAATGGATGGCTACATTGTTTCAAACAATGTCACAACATCTGTACAGGAAAAATTATTGATGAGGCTTCCAGTGTGAATGACAAGGATGTGAAAGACTGGTTGGATTGTACATGGAAAGATTTATGTGAAAATTATGCTGAAGATAACATCTACAGTGCCGATGACACCAGCGTCTTTTACAATCTAACCCTTTTTTAAACGATGAAGTTTAAAGGTGAAAAATGTGTGGGTGGTAAGTTGCTGATAAATCACTTAACTGTGTTAATGTGTTGCAACATGTCAGGCAATGACAAGAAAAACCTTTTTATCATCGGTAAATCTGCAAATCCAAGATGCTTTAAAAAGGTAAAAAGCCTGCCAGTGACTTACAAGTCGAACAAAAAAGCATAGATGACTTCGGAATTATTTTTATCCTATTTACACGAGTGGGGTAAGGTGCTTCAAAAACAGAGAAGAAAGATTGCACTCATTGTTGATATAGCACAGTCAAATAAGGATATAACCTCGGAATGAAAGATAACAAGCTGAAAATTTGTAAAAATCTTTGTTTTGACATTCTAAAAGTAAGCTAAAAAGTCTCATATAATCTCGTGTATGCGTCTCGAGATATTCAAGGTCAAAAGTCAAGAAAATCGATTTTTTGCTTATATCTCGAAAACTGTGCATTTTATTAAAAATCCAGTTACAAAATTAAAGTAGACAAAATTT
Source organism: Maratus michaelseni (assembly GCA_963931845.1). Classification (NCBI taxonomy): domain Eukaryota; kingdom Metazoa; phylum Arthropoda; class Arachnida; order Araneae; family Salticidae; genus Maratus; species Maratus michaelseni. The sequence continues at coordinate 282,250,417 of OZ007586.1, forward strand.
CCTATAAAATATATATATTAACTTTAATTTTCTGACAAAGGGTTTAGGCGCTAAAGCGCGCTGAAGAAAGACAACTTTTTGACCTTCAGACCAAAACGAGAGAAACTTCATCTTTCACCCTCGATTTCTCAAAAACTATGCATTTTATCGAGAAAACATCGGTTACAAAATTAAAGTAGGCAATATTTTCTACAAAATTCATAAATTAACTTTAATTTTCTGATGAAATTTTTAGGCGCTAAATAGCGTTGAAAAAAAAAGCGACTTTTTGAACTTGGAGGCAAAAAACTAGAAAAACCCTCTTTCCTACCCTCAATTACCCAAAAACTAGGCATTTTATTGAATAACACCAGCTACAAAATTAATGTAGATAACATTTTCTGCAAAATGCCTATATTAACTTTAATTAGTTTTTGGCCCTCTGGCCTAAAAGGAAGAAAAACCCACTAAAGATTTTTCTTATATTTCAAATGATATTTGAAGCTATTACAAAACTTGTAGACAATAAAATTATCTACAAATTTAGTCTTAATTAGTTACTTTATTTGCTTATTAATAAATATTAATTATAAATAAGAATTAATTATAAATAAATTTGATAATATTTTGTTAAATTATGTATAAATAATAACATATTGAAATGAGTTTTTATGTATTGTAATTACATTTTTATTTATAAGATTATCAATTCTATTATATTGTTAAATTATAAGGCGATTATTACCTCTGATTATCAATAGCAGGCATACAGCTTATGTTTCCTCTTGTTCGTCGTCATCTCCTTCTTCTGGTCACCCATATAAAATTTCCAGATCATTATCATCATCCTCGTTGTCCATAATACTTGGCTCTAAAACCTCGAGAATCTCAGGTACATATTCACTTTCTTCATCAAGATCATTTGGATATGATGAAGCGGTCCGTTACACTGGCTACAAACTGAGAAGCGTTGCATCCCTACTTTTCTACATCCACAGTTCGCGCCACAGCCTTTCTTGCAATTGCAGACGATCGTACTGAGTAGTTCTTCTGGGGCTGAAGGTAATAATGTTGTTGTGGGTTCCAGGATCTCGTTTTGTATTACCCACCCCCCATTCTCTGGGTTCTAAATCTTTCCCTAACCAAGTTTGGATCTGATAATAGACACGATAAATATGCTGTCGAGCTGCTGCACTTGTTGGTGGAAGAGATGATAATTGCACCGGTTTATTGAGTCTTGTTGATTTAATGAATTGTGTGTACCTAAAATTGTCAATACTATGTTCTGATTTTGGAGCATTATACATTGCTAAAAGAACACGTATTCCATTTTCAAATAATGTGTTTGGAGGCAGTTGTCTTCCTGAAACAATTGAGCTGATTCGTGTAAATTGGAATGTTTCTCAAACATTTTTATAATTGTCAGCTTTCCTTTTTTAAACAGCGCAGAAGTTGTGTCACATCCATTGATAGCATGCAAAAATAAAATATGTTCTTTAGAACGAGGATATTTGTCGAAGCTTTTAGACGAATACATTCGTGTCTCCACATTGCCTTTACCCATTTTTTTAAAAAAGATTTCTCGCTGATGTGACTGTGTTCGTCCTATTAAAATAACTAACAGATCAACATCTTCTCCAACTATGATGGCGGTCTTTTGATGTTTCGATTCTTCAATGGCTGTTTTGATGATGAGGGTATCAGCATCATCTCTGGCTTGTTTTGTAGTGATGTTAACAGTTTTTAACTGCTCAATAAGCATTTCAATAAAGTTTTTTTAACTGCATCGGTTCGATAAAAACTTTTCCTAGCTGATTGGCACAATCATTGTCTCATCAAAACGAACTTCGTAAGATGTTGAAACAGCAACAGCTCTTCTGAGTTGTTCCATTGCTTTTATATTTTTACTGTTATCTGAATAACCGTCGAATACAACAACAATATTTGAACCAAACTGTATTTGCAAATATTTGATGTATTTCTGAAGAATAATTGAGAAAGTATCGTCTTTGCTCCATATGACACGATGCAGAAGAACTCCACCATCGATAATGTAAGTCACATTATCTTCATCCATCTCGATATTAAGAGGTTCCATATTGTTATACAATTTTGCTTTTGTAGTTTTTCGCATGCCGGCATTATCAAAAAGCGATGTTGGGTATGGACTTAATTCATACTGCAGGTATTCTTTGAGATTATGTTCAAACTTTTTGTTTACTGTTATTCTTTAGAAGAGTAGCAATGGACTGACAGCAACTTTGCAGTTATTTACCTTGATGGATTTGTTAACTGCAGAAATTGGAAGAACTTTGTCTGCTTTCTTTAATTTTATTTCATTAAATTTCAAACCAGTTATTTTGACCATTGATTCAAGACCAATATTATGGGCTCTGAGGCAGTTTATCTGGTCATTTTCCACAATTCCAGTAACTATAGATACTACTTGTTTCGTATTTGGGAAAGGATTATGAAGAGTGAACCATTCAACAAGTTTACTTTCATCCGTACTATCTCCGTATCCATATTCAATATCTTATTTATATAAATTAATTAAATATTATCATACGAATGTCTTATTTATGAATGTCATTTATAAATAAGTAAACAATTTAAATTTCTTAATTTTGTTATATTTAAAACACCATTTGAAGCATAGGAAACAATCTTGAAGGATGTTTCTCTTGTTTTGGCAGAGGGCTTTAAACTAGCCCTTTTTCAGCGCGCTTTAGCGCCTGAACCCTTTGTCAGAAAATTAAAGTTACTTTTGCAATATTTAGATAATGTTGTGGACTTTCATTTTGTAATTAATGTTCTTTGATAAAACGAACAGTTTTCGAGTAATCGAAGGTAGGAAAGGGCCGTTATTCTTGTATTGGCTCAAAGGTCAAAAAGTCGCTTTTTTTCCAGTGCTATTTAGGGCCTAAACATTCCATCAGAAATTAAAGTTAATTTATTAATTTTGTAGAAAATATTGACAACTTTAATTTTGTAACAGATGTTTTCTCGATAAAATGCATAGTTTTTGAGAAATCGAGGGTGAAAGATGAAGTTTCTCTCATTTTGGTCTGAAGGTCAAAAAGTTGTCTTTGTTAGCCCTATATATATATTTTTGGACCTTGAAGCTTATACTCAATGTTGCCTTTTCGTACTTGTCTAATTTTTCCATTCAATCCTGTATTCATTTTCTTCAGTCGCTATCGTTTTCCATTTCTAGTATCGTTTAAATCTTTCTTTTCGTTTTTCAACTCGCCAATCTATGTTTATCTTCCAAACTGTTCGTTTCGATATCATTTCTCACATCGACCATCGTTTTCTCAGCCTTTTTCCGAATTCAGTTACAACCGCCAGCTTCGATATCGTTTCAATCGTAATAGTATAGGGGAGCATGCGCCCAGATGCCGTGTAACAGTCTTCAAAGGCACTCTAGATTACTTTGTCGATGGGCAGTTTGAGAACTTCTCAACTTAGCACATCAGAAAGGGGGCGTTTTCGGAAAGCGGTATGTTGATATTGTTTAAAAGGGATGAAAAGGCAGTTTGATGGGCGAGTGAATGATAGCAGCAGCTAGGTTATACAATGATAGTTTTTAAACAAATGTTTTAATGCTGCTATAATGTTTATTCTTCCGAAGTCCATTTAATATTGTGTTCTGTTAATATGAAAGTGGTTTTATTTTAAAGTGACATGTACACCCATATTCTGCTTTTGTGTTTTCTCTACTGTGATGTCAACTCATCTATTTTTTATTCCATCAAATATGAATAGAGAGGAAGTTTTTACGTTAATATATTTTACATCTTTTCGGCAGTGCTTCTATAATTATGTGGATTAAAAAATTGAGTCTTTTTTATACTGAACTTTGATAATAAATGAAGTGTTGATAACTCTTATGAAGTAACTCACCAGCATGTGAGTAGGACTTTGTTTCATTTTGGAAAGTTTAAAGTATTACATGCTCTAATATTTTGCCACCTTTTTTGTTTTTGTTGCCATATGCCAGTATATTTTATTTTATTAAATTGTCTGTCATATTTTTCATCTTTATTTTATTTTTGTGATATGTAAATAAACGTTAGTTTATTTTAAAAACCTAAAACTGTTTTATCAATGTGTATTATCTACATTCAACACTTTTAGTCACTACCTTGCCAATATCAGCCAATAAACTTCCACGTACTCTGCTTTTCAATTTAATTCTATTTTTAGACCGGTCCCTGTATACGGACCGCGAACACGGTTATGGGCCCGGGCTCATTTAAAGCCATATTAACCCTTTAAGGGCCGTAACCTTTGGCAAGGATTAGCTGACAAGTGTTAGTAGATGGTGGCAGTTAGAGACCCACTAGTGAACTTTAGTGTGGGGGGGGGGGGGCTGCATTTACATATAAATTTCATAAATTTCAGTATGACAGTTAAAATTAAGATATTTATTTTTATGAAATTTTGTTGAAAAAATTTGAATTTTTCTTGGTACCTTTTTGTACATTTAAAAAAAAAAAAAAAAAAAAAAAAATTCTTCCTTGGCAATGGCTAACATACAGGTGAGCATAAACAAGCTAAATTTCCATAATTATGGAAACTGGTCAGCTGACATTAAGTTCCTTCTATTGGACAAAAATGCCTGGGGCATTGTTAACGGAACAGAGGCTGTGCCTGATACAAGTGATGCAGCAGCATACAAGGACTATCAATCCAGAGTTCGTTCAGCACTGTCCATAATCTACCTGAATGTCGAGCCTGACTTCCGTCGAATAATTGAGAACATTTATGATCCTAAAGATGCATGGGCAAAGCTCCGATCCCATTTCCAACCTGATAATAGAGCCCGCCACATGCAGTTATTTTCAGAGTTGTTGGCATGCAAAATAGCACCAGAGGAGTCGATAGATATGTACGCTGCTCGCCTCAACCGAATCGCTGACCAATTGAAGGCAATGAATGAGCCAATTAAAGAAATTTATCTGTCGTTCCAACTTCTTAGATGGCTCCCTCAAAAATACGACAGTCTAGTCCAGAACATACTCCGTTGGCCAGATTCTAAATTTGTGTTTTGTGACATCTTGACTGAACTAGTCGCCGAAGAGTCTCGTCTTAAACTGAGGTCAGAGGACAAAAACCAACTTGCCGTCCAGTCCCACTTTTCTAGAAGTCGTCGTCCACCAAATAACACGAGTTACCGACGAAAACCTAAAGGCAGATGCCACAAGTGTGGAAAGACTGGTCATTTCAAAAATCAATGTAAGGCCTCTTCTCCAGCCACGTCAGGTCCCGAATCCTCAGTTGGCACCAGTTCCAGAGAGTCTTCTACATCCAGAGGGGTAGCCCTGTCCATCATCAGAATAGAAATGGAGCTCCTAGATCCAGACAGAGTCGAAAGCATAAAAGTACATTCCATAGTCAGGTAAACTTCCTCATTCAATCTAACCTTAGTAAAGTTAAGGGGGAAGACGATGCCTGGGTGTTTGACACTGGTGCCTCGCACCACTTTTGCAAAGATCGAGGACTTTATGTGTCTTTTCAGCCTCTTCATAACCACGAACTTGCCGTTGCTGTCGATGGAGCAACTTTCCCGATTGAAGGGACTGGTACTGTTAAGCTTAATTTAAATGGATCAACTTTGTGTCTAGGGGATGTAATGTATTGTCCTAATTTAAGACGTAATCTTATTTCTGGCTCTCGCCTTGATGATAGAGGTGCAACATTCAAAGGAGGGAAAGGGAGAGTTAAGGCCTACACAACTGATAAAACACTATTTAGGGCTATCCTTAAAAATGGGATTTATTACATCCACCCTGATGCTAATTCTAAAAGTAAAAGTAAACCTAGCAACAACGTAAAATTTAAACAGGTCCGTTTTGAGGCCTCGACAGCACAAAAAGATGATTTCAGATTATGGCATCGTAGGCTAGGTTACCTCAGTCCCACACTAATAGAACATACACAGAGGTGTAATGGCGTAAAAGGCTTACCACACATTAAAGACCAAGACTTTCACTGCGAAACATGCAAATTGAATAAACATAGACGCACATCTTTTAAACCACTAAATAAAATCCTGTCCAAGAAGCCACTTGAACTTTTACACACAGATCTGTGGGGACCTACTACAAACTGGGAGAGGTGGAGAGAAATACTTTTTAACAATAACGGATGATTTTTCCCGTAAGGCATCAGTTTATCCATTATGTAGTAAATCACAAGTCTTTAAAGTTTTCACAAACCATGTCAAAAGGGCCGAACGTTTTCTAAACACGAAACTTAAACATGTACCTAGTGACAATGGGCAGGAGTTTTCAAACGAAGCTTTTAAAAGATATTTTGAGGAAAATGGTATAAAACACGAGTTCACGAACACATATACTCCAGAACAAAATGGCGTTTCGGAACGGCTCAATCAAACCATTGTAGACGGGGCATGTTCTATACTGCATGAAAGTAAACTAAGTTTGAAGTTTTGGCCAGAAGCCATTTTGTATTTTACTTACACTCTGAACCGTGTTTGCCACAAGTCACATAAGAAAACTCCATTTGAATATTATTGTGGAAATAAACTGTCCATAAGACACTTGCGTCCTTTTGGCACAGTTGCATATGTGGGAGTACCCAGACAACTCCGAAGTACAAAATTTGAGCCTAAGGCTAGAAAGGGGATTTTAGTAGGATATGCAATGTCTACAAAAGGGTATAGAATTTGGTTGCCAGACACAAATAAGATCATCGAAACAATTAACGTAAGATTCAGTGAAGAAGCAACCGTACCCAAAGACACCTACGTTGGAACTGAACAAGGCCCTATTTATTCTTTAGGCACAGACCCTTTTGCTAGTTTAGAGCAGCACAACGGAAGCGATCTGGGACCCACTTACACACTATCATCTGAACCTCCCGAAATTGACCACTAAAAGAAATTCAACCTGACAAATTTCATAAGTCTGTAATTCCAATAACACAAGCAAGCACCTCAGGTTTTTCTGCTTCCGCCGCCGGACACCCATCTACGGATGAGAGTGAGGAGGAGGGCGAGGAGCTCTCAAGAACTTTGAGGGAAGTTACCTGGTTTAGAAAACCTGTAACAAGGCCTGATGGAAGGCGTACAGACATTTATTATTATGAATTTGGAGGGACACAGAGGTTAAGGTCAATTAGAGAGGTCCGTGACTACTGTCTAAAACATGGAATTAAATTTAATCCAACTATCTTTTGTTTTAGAGGAGCAGACAAATATGAAGGTATTGTACATGGACACTCACGGTGCTCAAGCGCTAGTTCTAGTCCAGGCAGTACACCACCACATTTCTCCATTTTAGAATCCAACAACTCCGATGCATGACTAGACCAGGCTGTACCCAATACATACAAACAGGCTTTAAAATCACCTCAATGGGAGCTCTGGAAACAAGCAATGGGGGAGGAGTTGGCAGTAATCAACAATAGAAAAGTATGGGTCTTAACTAACCTTCCACCCAATAAAGAACCTCTCGGTTGTAGGTGGGTTTTCACCATTAAGCGTAATGATAAAGGGCACATAGCAAGATACAAAGCAAGACTAGTAGCACAGGGCTACAAACAAATAAAGGGCGAGACTTACGATGAAACTTTTTCACCGGTAGTCAATTTTAGTTTAATTCGCTTTTTCTTTGCAGCTTTAGTGTCCTGTCACAGGTGGACTCATTTACAATGTGACGTGAAGGGAGCGTACTTATACGCCCCATTAACTGATGAGATCTATATGAAACAGCCCCCTGGTTTTGAAATAAAAGGAAAAGAACACCTGGTCTGTAAACTCCAAAGAGCATTATATGGGTTACATCAGAGCGGGAGAGTATGGTTCTACGAACTGCATAAAATTTTAATTTCTCTTGGTTTTAAAAAGTTAGATTGGTGCAATTGTGTTTATACATTTTCTGATTACATTGTTTTATTATTATATGTTGACGATTTTGTCATTTTAAGCAGACATCAAAAATACATTGACAAGGTTTTAACTCTTTTAACTAAGCATTTCGATATAAAAATCTTGGGCAAAACCCGTAAGTTGCTTGGGGTGGAGTTTGAGGAAGATGAGGAAGGTGTAGTCTCTATACATCAAATGCAATACATTAAAGAAATTTGCACACATTTTGAGGAGTATAACTTTCCCATTTCTTCACTCCCGATTAGTAAAGGGGTTGTCTATTCGAAATTACAGTGCCCTCAAACAGATGCAGAAATTAAAGAAATGCTTAACTACCCATATAGAAGTGTGTTAGGGTGCCTATCCTTTTTAACAAGCAGAACACGCCCTGACATTGCTTATGCAGTAAACATATTCAGCCAGTTCCAAAGCAATCCGGGGATAGCTCACTGGGTCGGCCTTTTAAAACTTCTGGGTTACGTTAACTATACAAAGCACTATAAATTAAATTTACCTTGTCATAAAATTAACCTGATCACATATACAGATGCGGATTTTGCAGCCAATCGTGATGACAGGACATCTATGGGTGGTCAATTACTTATGCTAGACAAAGCTCCGATAACATGGAGAGCTTTTAAACAAAAATCAATATGCTTGTCTACTATGGAATCTGAGTTCGTGGCCTTAACAGAAGCAACTAAAGAGCTTCTTTGGTTCAGACGTATTATCACAGAATGTTATAATAAACACATATTTTCAGGTCCACAAACTAAACCAATTTTATTAGTAGATAATATGGCAGCAATAGATTTCATTAAATCCCCCATAGAAAACTATAGGACAAAACATATAGATGTTAAACTTTTCTTTGTACGCGATTTATTAAACCAAGAGATATTTTTAGTACAACACGTTAATAGTAAATCCAATCTTTCTGACATTTTTACAAAACCACTTACAAAAGCTGCTCTACTAAAGTTCATTGAGGCTATATTTATTTTTGGGTCTTAAAAATAAAAATGTGCGTTTAAAACTAGAAAAAAAAACTCTCCTCTCCTTTTGAATTGTTGAAAAGAAAAAATTGTTTCTTTTCTTCGAGCGTTAAAAGCTTGTTTAAAATTTTTCTAGTTAAACACTCAAAGTTTAACTTTATCTCTTTTGAATTTTTGAATACCGAAACTTGCATGTTTCATGATATGCCTTTTTATATTAATGTTTGAACCTTGTGATTATACATTTAACTTTTCTGTAATAGCATCGTGTTTATACCTTGTTTTAATTTTTATTTCAGAAGGATCCTTCAAATTCAAATTATGCTATATTTTAATATATATTGGAAATAGAGTTGTAATATGTATTTTTCAATCCTATTATGCAAATGTTTATCAAGTAGTTTTAAAAGTATTGCATAATTTTTTTTTGTTTGTGTGCACACACATATATATATATATATATATATTTATTTTAAGTGAGCTCACTGAAAATTTGACTATTTGAAATACATTTATATATTTCTATTCCTTAGCTAAGAAATGTGTGTGTTGGTAAATGTAGCCATATGTTAGTATGGTGAGGTATAAGTTTTGATACAAGCAAGAAACAAACTTTCTTTGTGCGTTTAAAAGAAATTCCTTTTTAAAAAGGTTCAGCTGTTTTGTGTGAAATAAGAGTGTTCCCTCAAAGTAATGAGGATCTCTGTTATATTTCTTTTATATAAGTATTTATATGCATATACTTATATATATTTACTTGTTATAATTGTGTAATTATTGTTGAATTGTGTTTATAAATGTTGTTGAATGTGAATATATTAACAAAGTTTTTACTGATTAACTATGAATGTTTCTTATTGTTATGATATCAGATAATTTCAGTATAAGTGTCAAGGGGGGGGGCAAATGTTAGCCCTATATATATATTTTTGGACCTTGAAGCTTATACTCAATGTTGCCTTTTCGTACTTGTCTAATTTTTCCATTCAATCCTGTATTAATTTTCTTCAGTTGCTATCGTTTTCCATTTCTAGTATCGTTTAAATCTTTCTTTTCGTTTTTCAACTCGCCAATCTATGTTTATCTTCCAAACTGTTCGTTTCGATATCATTTCTCACATCGACCATCGTTTTCTCAGCCTTTTTCCGAATTCAGTTGCAACCGCCAGCTTCGATATTGTTTCAATCGTAATAGTATAGGGGAGCATGCACCCAGACGTCGTGTAACAGTCTTCAAAGGCACTCTAGATTACTTTGCCGATGGGCAGTTTGAGAACTTTTCAACTTAGCACATCAGAAAGGGAGCGTTTTCGGAAAGCGGTATGTTGACAATGTTTAAAAGTGATGAAAAGGCAGTTTGATGGGCGAGTGAATGATAGCAGCAGCTAGGTTATACAATGATAGTTTTTAAACAAATGTTTTAATGCTGCAATAATGTTTATTCTTCCGAAGTCCATTTAATATTGTGTTCTGTTAATATGAAAGTGGTTTTATTTTAAAGTGACATGTGCACCCATATTCTGCTTTTGTGTTTTCTCTACTGTGATGTCAACTCACCTATTTTTGATTCCATCAAATATGAATAGAGAGGAAGTTTTTACGTTAATATATTTTACATCTTTTCGGCAGCGCTTCTATAATTATGTGGATTAAAAAATTGAGTCTTTTTTATACTGAACTTTGATAATAAATGAAGTGTTGAATACTCTTATGAAGTAACTCACCAGCATGTGAGTAGGACTTTGTTTCGTTTTGGAAAGTTTAAAGTATTACATGCTCTAATATTTTGCCACCTTTTTGTTTTTGTTGCCATATGCCATTATATTTTATTTTATTAAATTGTCTGTCATATTTTTCATCTTTATTTTATTTTTGTGATATGTAAATAAACGTTAGTTTATTTTAAAAACCTAAAACTGTTTTATCAATGTGTATTATCTACATTCAACACTTTTAGTCACTACCTTGCCAATATCAGCCAATAAACTTCCACGTACTCTGCTTTTCAATTTAATTCTATTTTTAGACCGGTCCCTGTATACGGACCACCGCGAACAGTCTTTCTTCAGCGCGCTTTAGCGCCTAAACCCTTTGTCAGAAAATTAAAGTTAATATATGTATTTTATAGGAAATTCCGTCTACTTTAATTTTGTAACTGGATTTTTTTAAAAATAAAATGCACAGTTTTCTAGATATAAGCAAAAAACCGATTTTCTTGACCTTTGAACTTGAATATCTCAAGACGCGGACACGAGATTATATGAGACTTTTTAGCTTACGTTTAGAATGTCAAAACAAAGATTTTTACAAATTTTCAGCTTGTTATCTTTCATTCCGAGGTTTACCCCTTTTTTCACCTTATTTGACTGGGCTAATAATTGTTCTATTCATCCACAGGTCAGCAATTAAAAAAACATAAAACTTGTTTTTTTAAATTAAAAAAAAAATTAAGATAAGTTGAAACTGGTGTGAAACACTAAGAACTAAAATAACTTCTTAAAACACCATCAAAACGTTAAAATGCGCTAGGCCTTTCGAAAGATCTGAGTCTTTCTTTGTCAGGCACAAAAAGAAGTGCGTCTACTATGAAAGCAGCAGCAAGACTCTCTTAAAACACCATCAAAATGTTAAAATGCGCTAGGCTTTTCGAAAGATCTGAGTCTTTCTTTGTCAGGCACAAAAAGAAGTGTGTCTACTAATACTTGTTTTTTTATCGCTTAACTCAACCTCAATTTTACAGCCTCTCGATCAAGTTGTTACTCACAGCTTCAAATGCTATTATAGAAAGCAATAGATTCTCATGATGTTAGAGAGAAATGAAAAAGATCAGGATCTTAAAATTTCTGTTCTTGACTGTATACACCTGATGACAGATGCTTGGGGAAGTGTGACAATCCTGTATCCAAAACTGTTACTGGAAAGCTGGATGGATTGGCAGAAGTGATGGTGACTTTGAAGATGAAGTTAACTTGCCACTCTCAGTCTGGTTGCAACAAAATAACATTGAGCAGTTTAATGATGGTTTAAACATTGATGAGTACAATAACGTTGATGACTATGTCTTAACGCCTGACATACTCTCCACTGAGGATATCGTTGTGAATGTGGTAAAAGCCCAGAAACAAGAAGATGCAAGTGATAATAACTTGGAAGAAGAAACTGTACTTAAAATGCTGACACGTGATTGTGCTGCAGAGTCATTACAAAATCTTGAACAGTTTTTTGAAGCAATGAAAAATACTGATGAGGCAACATTTAAAGCATGAAGTGTTTTACGACGAAATTAAATTAAATGAAATTTTGTAAAGTCAAACAATTAACTTGAATGAATATTTTTCCACTTCTCAATAAAGATTATCAAGCAGCAATTCACGTAAGTTTTTTTTAAAAATGTTTTTTTAGTTATTAACTTGGATTTAAATTTAGCAAGCAACCAGATTTAACAAGCATCTTTCTGTGTTCTGAGCTTCTCGTTAAATACAGATCCTACTGTATAGAGTAGAACTTGCCCAAATCAAAATGCATATAAGATGAAAACTTGTTGAATTAAAAATAATTTAATGCTCCTCGCTGAGAAAATACTATATATTTTGTTAATTTTTTTGCATAAAACAGAATTAGTCTTTACATGGAAACAGAAAGCAATAATTAACAAATTTGTCAAAAACTACATGCATAATGTGGAATTGTAATAAAATATATAATGCAGAAATAATAAATTCCCTATTCAAATCATCTAATTCTCCTGTCTGCTACCTAAATTTAAAAAGAATCAAGATCTATAAGAAAATAACAGATTTTAGTATTGAGAAAAGAAATCTTCACTAATATGAAGCAAGTATGGCCACACAATTGGACTTGAGCACTTTTCTTTTCTGGTCAGCCTTGAAATCCATCGCCCTGCTATAAAATAAACTAAATCTGTAGCTGTGTCTGACTGTTCTAGGTTATTTGCATATAATCCAGTGGCAGCCTGTGGTTGGAAAAGAAGCAACAAATCAGTATGAAAATGTCATTAAAATTAAAAGGTGTCTATAATTAAGTTAGCTTAGTTTATGTGCATAATGGTTCTATGCTTAACTCTAATGCTGACACTAATGTTACAGAAATTGCTTTAATATATATATATATATATATATATATATATAAACAAGTAATAAATAAATGTTATGTAAATTGTTAGAAAGCAATATTGATAAAAATATTCATATAATCAGGGTATGAAAAAATCATTATTACAAAAAAAAAAAAAAAAAAAAATCTGACTTTTTAATTTAAATCATTTTTTTAAAATTTAAATTAACTAATGATATTATTTTAAACTTTGAAGTCTATAGCATGTCATTTTTAATAGTTTTATAAATGCAACTAAGATAGAGGCTTGGAAATAGTATTTAAAATGTTTTATGAATATAAATTTTTATACATCTGTGTAATGATTGCATCACCTACCTTAAGAGCTCTCAATAAGATGTGTTAACACCATTAAAGGTACCATCCATTGCCTTACTGCACCAACTCACTCATACAATCCCCATTTTTACATATTATTTTAAATATATGTTATTAGTAGAATATATAAACCCAACAAACACGTCATATGTGGCCGCTTGCTGTGAACATTATGGCCAAATATTTTTGCGGCAATTTGTATCCAGCCACCATTGTATATTAACTGATGCGCCGCTACATCCGGTAGCAGTCGACTAACGGATAATGGGCGAGCGCAGAGAAAACTACTGCATTTTCTGCGCTCAGTAGCCACTAAAGTTAAACTTTAGGCCAGCATGTAAAAGCCTGTCATCACCTAGAAAACAGAAGGCCAGTGTCGTCTACTTGATATAATGTTGATAATAAGACAGAGAGAAATCTTTTTTCCTCACTTTTTCAGCATAATTTTCGTTATTTAAAATTTGTTTTTCTATGAAAGCATATTAAGTAAGATGCGAGTAAGTTAAGTTTCCAGCCAGCGTATAAAAGTCCTTTATAATCTAGAAAATAGAAGGCCAGTGCTAAGTAGTTGATATTTTGATTATAGGAGATAAAACAAAATATTTTTTCAAAATAATTTTCACTGTTTAAAGAGCATTGTTTAATTAGATGAACGTATTAAAATAATAATAATAATAATAATTTCGATTTTATGCACTAAAATATATATTTGAAAATTTTTCTTTCTCTTTGCTTTTACCCATTTTTGTAAATTACAAATAAAATTAACTTGTTTGCAAAGTATTTCTCAGGCGGTTCTCAAATTCCCTACTCAACAAACGCGAAACTTCCTGACACTCTTCTGATTCATTTTGAAACGTGAAGTCATAAAATTGACAGGAGTCACTGTTGAAGTGATTTGGAATCAAATGGCGTTTTTCATTTTTGATAAATAATTTATTGTGTTCTAAGCGATTTTTGTAACGTGACCACAGATTTTTCTCTTTTCCCACACTGTTGCGCCGGAAATTTGGTTCAAAACGTCACATTTGACAATATTTTCTGAAAGATCTTTCGTCATTACTAAAAAATCGAAAACTCTGTTCGATTACATAGCTTCTGAATAAGAACACCTGCCAATTTCAGGCATTTTCGAACAAAACTGAATTCAGAAATGTGTCAGAAACTAGCTGATTTCGATTTGAGAACAGCCTTAATACATTGAATTTTCTTATGAACACACTGGAATAAAAATGAATATCCTTAAAATTTTAAACAAATTCAGACCTAAACAATATACTACTAATATATAATTCACTTTTTACAATTCGGTGTTGCAACTAATTTTTAATATCGTATGAAATTTGTTTAAAAAGTTTTTTTTTTTCCAGATGATCAAAATTAAATAATATTTTAAAGAAAAATTATGTATATAATTGAAAGCAAGACAAAAAGACAAAGTGATTTATTTTATAAGGCATATGCCGCTTTATAAAATACATTAAAATATTTTGTCCCTCCCGCCCTCCCCCCCCCCCTCCTCTTCAAAAAGGCTTCCATGTATTAGTAAATTAAAGTTTCGGTTGAAGGACGCATTGGAAGGACGCGGGGGATCAAGGTCAAGATAGGGAAGACTGAAAATTCTCGGAAGACACACGCCCGAGGCTCAAATCTGGCTTTTTTTGACTAGTCATTCTCATTTAGTTAGAGAGAGCGCTTAAGAGATGTTGCCTGTTTATATCTTGTATGAGAGAAGCGAACCAGTAATTTCTTAAACATTGGTAAGGTTTTATCAGTTTGTCTATTCATTAAATATATATGTTGTGATAATCTTTTTTGCATCATTTGATTCACGATAGAATTATTTTTTATAAAACCGCACGAAATTTTTAACGTGCTTTTCTTTTCAAAATGTAGAATGATATTTAATTTACAATTGCTTATTTCATGAGATTCACTGATACTATACTTTATTGCTTAAGGACGTTCTCAAACCCTGACCCATTTCTCAATTAATTTTTGTTTAGAAACACATAAAACGTGCAGGTGTTGTCATTCAGAAACTATGTAATTGAAAGACGTTTTTCATTTTTTGTTAAAGGCAGAAGATATTTCGTAAAATACTGTCAAAGTCGGCATTTTGAACCGAATTCCCAAAGCGGCTGCTTGAGAAAGGGAATAAAATTGTTGTCAAAAATCCTTATAATTTGATAAGCATTTTATTTATCAGAAAATGGAAAACTCATTTCGATTTCAAATCACTTCAACAGTCAGGCATACCAATTTTATTCCTTTACGTTTTAAGATGTGTCAGAAAGTTCCGTGTTGTCGAGCAGGCAATTTGAGAACCACCTTAAAATAGAAAATATTGAGATTTAATTTTCTGTCAATTTGTTTTTCTTTAACGCCTTTTAAATCTATTAAATAATATTTTCCGATAATGCATATGATTTAAAAATAATCTATAATAATAAACTATAAAAATAATCTATAAAAATAAACTATAATAATAAACTACAATATATGATAAACTGTAATTTATTTAAAATAATTATTTTAGCATTATATAATAATTTTTAAAGAAGTTTTTTCCCCTCTTTTTCTGAGAGTGGAAAATAATTGTTCTAAAAAAAAATTGTAAATTTTAATACAATTTAGAAAACTAAAATAAGAAAAAAACATTAAAAATTTCATGACAATTTCAAATTACTGAATTTTCATGTGAACAGATTAGAATATTATTATTATTATTTTAATATTTGGCTATTAAACTTTAAAAGATAAATAATCATAAAAAACTGGTCATTCATTGACTATATAAAATAAAAATGTACTGCAATTTTCTTTTATTTATTTATTTTATTACTTAGGTGAAAATTAATATTCATAAAATTAAAATGATGCAAAAATGTTTTTTTTTATTATCAATAATGATTTAATGAATAGACATCTTATACTGGTAACATACTTAACAATAATTTATTTTAAAACCATTGTGAAAAAAAAGAAAGAAGAAAACTAACATTAGACATACATACACATAAAAGATTATTTAAGCACCAATTCAAATTTTATTCTGTTAAAAAATGCTTTTTAGAAATTTATTTAAATTATAAAGTGTTTTTGCGTGAAAATAAGTGCTAATTAATAATCATTTAGGTTCACTTTTCAAGAAAACTATAAGTTCAAATTACCTTGTTTTTTTTTCTTTTTTTTTTTTCAAAACAAAATACTTGACATAGTGAATGAATTAGTTTTTTTTAATCATGTACTTTTAAAATTTATATGAAATATGATTATTTAAAAATGGCATTGGATAAAAATTTTAAATATATATAATTGAAAAAATAAAATTAATTCACTATGTCAAACATTGTGTTTCTCAAATTTTTGACAAAAAAAATCAAGGTAATTGAATTTATAATTTTCTTGAAAAGTGTACATAAGTGATTATTAGTACTTTATTGCACGCAAAAACACTTTATCATTTAAGTAAACTCCTAAAAATATTTTCTTTTATAGAATAAATTTTGATTTATGCCTAAATAATCTTTATTGGGCGACAATGGCTGGGTTTTGGCTAGCTTACATTTATAATACCCAAAAAAGGCATTTTTGTGGGCAGTTTTGGGCTGGATTTAATTCTTGAAAACCACAAATGGCGTTGCTACGGCAAGTTTCTGGCTATCTTTTATTCATTATGATTTTTAATGGCCTAGCTATGGCTAGTTTCCATTAATAATTGCCATTTAAAGTATAATTGTGGCCAGTTTTAGGCAATCTATCATTTATGATTAACCGTTAGTGGCCTAATTATGGGGATCTTATTGTACTTCTGGCTAATTCTGTTGCGGCCTCATTATGGCCAGCGTGACAGTTTTTTTAAGTTGCCATTACGGCCAATGATAGCGGCCCTCCATCTGACAGTTGGGGCCAAAGCTAACGTAGCCATCAGTGGCCCGAAAGTTCTGTGTTCGTTGGGAAAGGATTATATAACTCACCTGTAAACAAATGCAAGACTAAACTCAGAATAAGCATTCAGAAAAGTACTAATTAATTCTTTGTTCAATGTAATTAATATATATTTTCACAAATGTTTAAAGATCAAAATAATAATGAAAATAATAATTTTTTGGCTCGTCATATTATAAACTCTTTTATAATACAAATTCTTTATACTGACATTTTCAGAGAGAAAAATTAACAAGGTATCAAAGTAATCAATTATTTATTTACTTTAAATCGGGAAGTGTAATCATGAAATTTTTAGTTAGGGCAAATTTAATGCTTTGTAGAGAAAATCTAATTTTCCTGCTTTTTCATGACCCAACTTGTTTTGAAGTGTGGAGTGCATTAAGCCATAAGCAGAAAGTATTATTTCTGCAGAAACTGAAGTAGCAATTGCAGAAAGTAATTGCTTTATGGCATTTTGGTCAGCTTGCATAAACACTTCATTTAAAATGCAGCCTCTACAATTCCAAAGGTGACATTTGGAATGTGATGCTTTCCTCAGAAAGTAAATTATAAAAAAGATCTGCCTTAACTAAAAATTTCATGATTTAAAGGCATAAAAGAAGTTGAATATTTTTTACTTGTAAATTTAAACGCCATTTTTTTTTCAAGTTTAGTTAGCTTGCTTCCACAAAAATGTAGATCTATTAAATATGCTAGAAAATGAACATGCTAAGTGCTTAATCTTGGTAAAAAAGTTCTTTTTATCAAGCTTTTGCTCAATTAATTTTTCTTTATTTTTTTCTGTATATGAACAGCACCAGTTATCTTTCTGTATTTCATATAAGAATATAGTAGTTGGTTCACGTCTGTTAATCAAATCTTCTGCATTTCATTTAATTCAGAAATTTAAAACTACTGCAGACAACCTTATCAATTTTGTCTCTATGTTCCTCACATATTTTCATTAATGTTGGCCAATGTCTTATATAAGTTGATAGACAGTCAAACATGATATTCCAGCAAGCATCCTGTGACATTACTGATTTTTGGCCACCTTCTTGTTTATATTTGGCAGAAGTAAAGTAATTCTTTCTGAAGTATTTAACAACATGAACAATATGTTCTTTTACATCAGGAATTTGCAAATCACTGGCTAATAAATTAAAAAGATGTCAAAGAAACCGTAAGTAAGAAAACTATAATTTTCATCATTTTCAAACTCTTCACGCATGCTTTTAACATTAGCTGCATTATCAGTTACAAGACTGCTGATAAAACAATTGAATTCAGACTGACATTTGGATATTGTTTCTTGAGCAATTTTAACAAGTTATTCTTTTGTGTGAGAATGACCTGATATGTAAAACAAATCTACCAGACATAAATTTCCCTCACAAGTACTGGCAGTTGCACAAATGATTCGCTCATTCTGGATATTTGACCAACCATCTAAGCTCTTGCTGACTGTTTGGACTTTGAGTACTTTAAAGCTTTTCTGCCTCTCTTCTTCATAAATTTGTTCTAAAAGTATACCTCCAACTTCTTTACAGGTTGCTGGAGTGTAACTAGGCTGTAACGCAGCAATCATGCATTTAAATTCTTTATTTTAAACACTGCAGAAAGAAGAATTGATTGCATAAACAAATTTAGCTACCTGTTTATCAATAATGTTCTTTTGGCTACCTGATATATCTATCAATTCTTTTTTTGTTTGCATTACATTATCTGTGGCTTTTCGTTTTATTTGTTGCCCAGCAGTACCCTCGTCAGTAATATTGTACAACATCTATTGTGAGCTACATTATATTTTTTAACTCTGGAATTACTAGCATCATCATCATTAGGATTTTCACAGAGTTCTTGATGTTTTTTCAGTCTTGCAACAAATCTCATCATTTCTTTATTACGTTTTGCTGTCAGACCTTTACCTGAAACAGTTACAATTTCTGTGAAATGGAACCATATGCGATCCTTTTTCCTAATTGCCATCTTTGTGTTAAAAAATTTTCAACTTACTCTGTATTATACAACGTTTTGCTATCTACTGTTCAGCGTGCGATAGTAGCTTCAAGCAAAGATCTTGTAATAATTAATTCAAGTTCTTTACTTCAAATGTACTTGCAAAATAGGTTTGTAACTAACACCTGTTGGTCAGTGGTCAGGGGCTCCACTATTATCCCAATCAATTAATTCCCTATCTCTTCAATGCGTGTTTACAAAGAAAAGCAAACAGAAGATTGCTGTTGAAAATAAAAGATCATTCAGAGTGTATTGAGAACATGCACCTTTTATTTATTTATTTTATTTTTTGTTTGATTTAAATAACATGTACTCCTTTCAAGATTATTTTGATTTTTAGAGTATAGTTAAACATTATTAATGAAAAAAAATGTAATTATGTGATTTTTATCAATGATTAAAATAAATCAAGTCATTAAAATCATGATTTCAATCAAGCTGATTTAAATCAGCATACCTACAAATCTTTTAAAACATTAGTATGAAATCTCAAGTTTTAAAAATACAGAAAATTAATTCTTCTCTTTAAATATGCAGAAATATGGACTATGTCATAAAATATTTTTTTTTTTATCAGCACTAATAAAGTATCTTTCTTGGTGGAAATATTTGCCAAAGAAAGTCTTTCCTGCAATATTATATTTATGCAAAATGTTTTTAATTCTTTAAGACAAGATAATCTCATTAGATAAATTTAATTTCTTTTTAAAGATGGAAATTTTAAAATGATCGAAATCAGTTAGCTAAAGTCTGTATGAATATCTCCATTTCTATGAATCTCATACATAAGTTCTTGATGATATGTTTCTCAAATTATCATTATAGAAAACAATTAACATTATAAGATTTAATACTTTTCTTGTTTTACTTCTACTGTTAATGATTCTGTTTTGTATGACAAAGTAAAAAGCTTTTTATTTTCATATTTTCAGCCTCTAGTGTTTTTAATAAATTAAACAGTCATTAACAGAATGCATACTAAAATTTATATTTTATAAAATATATGTGGCACTAAATAACCTATTAACATTTTATGGAAAACATTAAAAGAAAATGGAGAAAATGTCATATTTCCATATGAACTCTCATCTTCTTCTGAAACAAGACTGCTTGCAATTGTTATTTACAAAAAATATTGGTGCAAATTGCAAATACACATTATGGTGCAATACACATTAAATATTTATAAAAAAGAAAAGAAAACAGAATATGAATATTTAAACGAAATATTGTCAATAAAAATATATTAGGGGAAGAGGCACTTCACTTATATTTCTACTGACTGGCCGCCACTGATACAATCTATTTTTTTTTTTCAGTGTGATTTTACTGCTGCATCCAAAAACTGCTAATATGGCCATACTATAAGTTATACTACACACCAATAGCAAAAGTGAATACTTTTTTTTAATAAATAACTCTTATCCAAAAAGACATGCAGGGAAAATATGGAATAAACTTCTTTGTTAGATCTTTGCAAAGAAAAGCTTAATAGGTCTGCTTGGCAATTTTGTGTCTTGCTTTGTAAGTGTATAGGCCTAAACATTGTAGTATGGCATAGTGTAATAATAATAAAGTGATGATAAGTAAACATAAGAGATTTACTATGTGCTACATTTACTATAATTTATTTCTATTATGCTATAATGTAATATAACTAAATTATAATTATTATAGTGGAGTATATTATATAATGTAAAATAATATCATAATGTTTTATAAGTTAAGAATTATAATTTCTACAGACATTCAGTAAGCTTCATATATCATTTTGCATAATGCAGCGATGTGTCCAATTCAGAAAAACATTTTAGTCCCTTGTGATTCTGCTTTTAACAACTTTTATTGCATATATATATATGGAGAGAAACAGAGAAAGAAATGCTCTTTTATATGTTGTTCGAAAGAACTGCTAGAAAAAAGAACATAGGGAAAAGTAGGTTAAAACTGGGTACCTAATGATTTTCTGTTGTTGACCATTAGGTCTAGGCCATCAGGCCTTCATTGAAGGCTATCAGGCCTTCAAGGGCAGAAAAATTCGAACACTCCACAAAAGTGTTTGGGGACATCTGGGCTATTAAAAAAAACCACACCTGTTGTCATAGGAAAATTCTTCTCCACTTGGGAAAAGGTGTTTTCTAGGACCATCTGAAACAGCTTTGAATTTTGATGGTAGGGTAAAACTGGGTTCTAATAAAAAAATATTTTATACTTCCAGTAACAAAAAGTTTATTGTAATAAATTTTGAATCAAACTTTATAACATATATACACTTTTTTGAGGTCAGTAACTTTTTTTACAGGTTTTCAAGCAACTTTTATTGTTGTCATATAGTGGCTTTCCCAGCTTTTACTTCTCATATCTGCTGCACTTCTCATCTGCCCACTCTTTTCAGACTGAACATTGTATCCATCCTTCACCACCTGTTGAGTGAAGAAACAATTCATTGCAGAATTCAGTACAAAACCATGGGTATCTGGTTTTGTCCCAAAAGATGACCAAAAATCAACATAGTCGTTCTCCTGGATAGCTGGACGTACACACTTCTACTTAGTATCAAAATATCGTATGAAAGCTATAGAATGCAGTGGTTTACTTACCTAAATCGATCCATCAGGCTGGATGTATTTGAATATCAGTAAAGACAGAAAAAAAATAAAACTTTTGAGGTGAATTTCTTTCCAATAGCATTGCATGTACACAGAGATTAGCTCATTTCAAAAGCCGATGGCACACTGCTAGGGGATGCTAAGGGGTGTAGTTAAGACAGGTGCTATCCACAGGGCAGCACCCATCAGCCCATCAGAGAGTAGAGTAACTACTCTCGCGTATATAAACGAAATAACAAAATATATATCAATGATATCAGATGGCAGTCTGTACTTTTTAGCCCTCTACTGCATGATTTTCTTGTAAATTACCGCAGACATCTTGTGAAATTGTATAAATGGCCAGACATTGCTTGCTATCTGCTTGTTAAAATATTTACTGGTAGTTTGTAAGTGAGCAAAAGGGAACACCATGTACTGGAATATGCACTGTATAAAGTCATTACATAAAAAATATATTAACATTCCCTTTTGGGAACAATATGCAATAGAGGATTAATAACGATAGTTTTTCAGTATTGTTGAATGTGGATTTTTTAGTATATTTTTTCTTTGGTGCAGCTTGTCCCCAATGGGACCTTGTACCATAAAACCCTATACAACCAACCAACCAACCAACCAACCAGTATTGTTGAAACAAAAAGAAGCAAAAAATTAAAACTTTCAGAGAAACAAATCATGATCTAAATGTTTGAAGGTCTTGTAGTTTTATTTTATTAAGTTAAACTTTAAAAAAAAAATCATATATATTAGCTTGATGACCTATATTAGCTTGTTGATGAGTTTTAAACAAAATGTTTTCTATATATATCTAAATGTTTAAATATTTTCATTCTATATTGTGACACATAAATTAGTTAAGAACAGCCGTGCTTAACACCTTCATTTCAGTGATCGGAAAACTATTTTTTTACTGTAATGAACTACAACTACTTTATTGAAAATGTAGTTGACTACAATTACTTATTTTAAAAGTAGCGACTACAAACTACTCTTCAAAGTAGTCACTACTTTACTACTTTCAGAGTTTGT
This sequence comes from Maratus michaelseni, assembly GCA_963931845.1. Lineage (NCBI taxonomy): Eukaryota > Metazoa > Arthropoda > Arachnida > Araneae > Salticidae > Maratus > Maratus michaelseni. The sequence continues at coordinate 282,273,332 of OZ007586.1, forward strand.
CAAAGGATTTAATCTACATTCAAAATTGAGGACATATATTAAATAATATCGTAGTGCAATATAACTAATGACATTTAAAAAATTAAGAAAGATAACATACTAGAAAATGTTTTGTGTTTGTCTCCAAAACATTGATTTATACAGATATTATTTTTTTTAGCGAAATTGAAAGAGATATACTTTATACAATCAACATTTATGTATAGTTACATAATAGATGTGTTTAAACTACAGCTTGTTTTATCTAAAGACATGAAAACAGAGCTATATATGTATCTGAACCAGCATTATAATGAAGGGCTAGTATTGAATATAAACATATTTATACACAACCATTCACTGCATAAATTTTATTTACTATTCTTACAATATCAATATAGTTCTTTCAGCATTAAGATATAAAATTAATGTCTTTACCAACAGAATTTGTTTATTTAATTCTCTAACACACTCTTAATGTATTAATTGTGTTGAGTTTTGTTGAGAGTTTATTATGTTGAGTTGTCTAATTCTATAATTTAGAAAATTATAGAAAAACAACTCTATATCCAAACAATGGATAAATCTTTGATCAGAAAACAATTCAGAATGAAGAAACTCAGCATTAAAACATGAAGACCTAATAATGAGTAAGTAGACAAGTTTTGCCAGTAAGAAAATTAATTTTTTTAGCATGTCAGCACGTGGTTTTATCAAGACATTTTTACCAGCAAGTGTCAATGGAAAATCTATGACTTCATGCAATGTGTTTCTAAACACTGTAGCTGAGATTAGCAAATTGTTGATCGGAACATGAACAAAAAGAAGCAAGTTTTGATCACATGATTTGTAGAATGTCACTTTTTCTCCTTAAATAGCATTATAAGTAGCATCAGTGCTCGCTACAAACTTCTGATTTTTTCTATTGTGCTACTTGCTACATTATATTGTTCAAAATGTCATGTGCTACACTACACTGTTCAAAATGTAGCTCGCTATACTACAAACTACTGCAAAAAGTAGCGACTACTGTAATTTCTGTTATCTAACCCATGGTTTATACTTGTCACCTATAGTTTTAAACTGGTTTAATACTTATTAATTTTATTTAATAGCTTTCTTTATTATAATTTTGATATTTCTGGTCTACTTTATTTTATCAGAAGTAATTTATTTTATTTAAATGAAGTTTCACTTGTTTTTCTGAAATATAGGTTAAAATAAATAAGTTAAACTTACTTCGACATCAGCATGTCTCATAAGCATGCATAAGCTTTGTTTACTGAAGAGCCATTCCCGTGTGCATTTCCGTTCTCATAGATGCCTGTTCTGATTGAATTTGGATGCTTGTCTGAAACACATTCTCTCTTATGCGAGTGGAATTTCCTGGTTCCGTTTTCGAATGTATAAAAAATGTGCAATGCCTTAAGACATACATTTTCATGCAAATTTTTGTGATTTTTCAATCAAACTCAAAGTTTAGGTCCATAAATAGGAGGCTGACAACAGCTTTGCAGCCACTTTTATAAGATATTTTTTGCAAAGAAAGGACAACAGATGTTACATTAAGTAAAAATTTTAATTTTATAAATTAGGTTTAATAAGAAATATATATCTACAATGATTTAATTTGTCTCGATTATTAACTAGTCCATGAAATATTGCTTCTGTTCTTGCCAATCTATGCGAAATTTTATTTTGAAAAATATTGATGTAAGCTGTGTATTATTCTTGATTGAACAGATTATAATCACCAGTCTATCAGACATCATTTGGTTTGGAAAATGTGCAATAATTTAGTAATTGATTGGAACAGAAGATTTTACTTTAGCAATTAAAAACACATACACATAATCTTAAATGTTCAGTTGTATATTTAATAATTTTTATGTTTCATATTTTGTATGCCTATTTGATCTCATTAACTTGTACTTCATTTTTTTCTTCATTTATATTTTACCTATAGAACTTCTTGATATATCAGAAGAGGAAGAAAACTCTGTTGTTGATATATTTGCAATTGGCTTTGAAGAAATAGTTGATTTAAATGCCAGTAACATTGTTTCTGCAAGGTAATTTACTTATATAATAAACAATTTATTATTTGCTTATAAAAGTGACCTAACCAGAGGTAAAAAATATATCAAAGAGAATCTTCTTTTTATCCCATGTAATCGGTAAAAACCACTACAAAATTTTTCGGAGCAATGAATTAGCAGCTCCCTTTTACAGGTGGAGCACAGAGTTCATTCATTAACAAAGGTAGATGTGAACTTCCAAATTAATTTTTAATTGTTTGATACAAATAGTAAAAGTCAAATATGCATTAGATCTATTTTTTGCATTTTTTCAGCTCTTAAGATTTTGTGTTACAACTTGTAAAGGAAGAAGAAAAATTCATAATTCTGTGTCTGAATTGTAAAAAGAATGGTAAATGGGAGGTTGGTTAATTGGAGCTCAACTGTATTAGTACTGTGGGTAAGACATGTAATAAGTAGTGAAAAGCACATGTTAGCACTTCATTTTATCACATGAAATAATAGTTATTTCATTTTTTTCTTTTACTCAGAAACTTGAGTATTAATAGAATCAACTAATATTTAACTTTTTTGAACAAAAGATGGTTTTGCATTGGAAAATCTTGTTTTTTTAATCAATAAAATCTTATTTCTTTCATTATTGGCTTTTCTGTTGCATTCAGATGTGTGTTGTCCATCCACTCAATATTAGAAATGTATCTCCAAAAGTGTTATGGTATGCTGGTATCATAACGATGGTAGCAATAACCTGCACTATTACTTTTGCTTTTATCATACATACAATTACTTCTAAACATTGCATAATTTCAATTTTTACACCATTTAATAAGAAAATGTATTTCAAATTGAAATTTGTTTGTAAATTGTAGCTCAATTCACTGTTTTTTTTATGATTTTTAAAATAGTTTTTAAGCATGATTATTTAAAAAATCTACTTCAACAATGAATATTTATTTGCTACAATCTAAAGGAGAATACAATCTAAAGGACTGAATTTACATATCTGGGTCATTCAAAGTCACTCCTTATCAGCAGTAGCAAAATAACTAGATGAAACCATGCTTCGCTTTTTGAAAAACTGCAGAATTTTCCGGATGACCCAATATACATTTATTAACAATCGGATTCATTGTTTGTGGAAATATCTTATTACTTCTTATACTACCTCTTTTCATTTGAGCATTGGTAGTAATGGATCTACACATGCATTGCATTTCTTCTCTGTGTTCTTTATAAAACAGACAGTTTTAATACTCTTTCACTTCTCTCCTTTCTTTTATTATTTATATCAAACAGTTGAAATTTATTTACAGATTCACTTCTACCTTTGTTGCTGAAAGGAGATTTTCTTCTACATAATCAATTGCCTATTTAAAATATGACCATTGTTATTTGTATTTTTTTTTTTTTTTTTTTTTTGTGTGTGTACAGGTTACACTAATAGATGCTAATTTTCATTACAAGTAACAAATTATTATCATTCTATAAATTTCATGCATTCACTATTGACTAACAGAAAAACTTTGATTTCACAATTCATAAGTAAAAAACTTCGCTACATCCATACCTTACAAAAAAGTATTAAGGGTATAATAATGCTACTCATGATACCTGAAAAATTACTGATTTTTGATATTTTTTTTTTTTTTTTTGTGAAAACTATATCGGAATAAAAATTGATTTGAAGGTATTTGTTATTTCAATCTTTAACATCATTAACATATATACAGGGTGTCCGAAAAGTCTGCAAATGGTCAGATAACTTGAAAAATATACATTGAATTAAGAAGTGTTAAATATGTGTTTAATATTTTTGAAAAATCTATTTAGAGATATCAAAGTTGTCCCCCCCCCCTCCCAGCTCTGCTTCCTGGAGAGGAAAGGGGAGAAACTTTGAAATCTTAAATGATAACCTCCCCTTTTTTATTGCAGCTTTGGATTCTATGGAAAAAAAATACGTAACTTTTGTATTTAACATTTTCTTCGGAAAATTGTAGATGATGCTGTAATCGATTAAAATGCAGTGAGAATCGTTTTTATTTAAAAGTCTAGAAACGGTCAAATAATTCGAGAAAGTATATCAGATTGAAAAATGGAAAAATACGTGTTCAATATTTTTGAAAAATCTATGTAGGGATATCAAAGTTGCCCCCCCCAACTCTGTTTCTTGGGAGGAAGGGGGGCAACTTTGAAATCTTAAATGATAACCTCCCCTTTTTTATTGCAGCTTTGGATTCTATGGAAAAAAAATACATAACTTTTGTATTTAACATTTTCTTCGGAAAATTGTAGATGATGCTGTAATCGATTGAAATGCAGTGAGAATCGTTTTTATTTAAAAGTCTAGAAACGGTCAAATAATTCAAGAAAGTATATCAGATTGAAAAATGGAAAAATATGTGTTCAATATTTTTGAAAAATCTATGTAGGGATATCAAAGTTGCCCCCCCCCCCCAACTCTGTTTCTTGGGGGGAAGGGAGGCAACTTTGAAATCTTAAATAACCCCCCTTTTTTATTGCAGATTTGGATTCTACGGGAAAAAATATGCAACTTTTGTATTTAACATTTTCTTCGGAAAATTGTAAATGGCATTGCAATAAAGTAAAATGCAGTGAGAATCGTTTCCATTGAAAAGTCTAGAAATGGTCAAATAACTCGAGAAATATACTTTGGATTGAAAAACGGAAAAATACTTGTTGAATATTTTTAAAAAATGGCAACTTTGATAACACTACATAGATTTTTCCAAAATTTTGAACACGTATTTTTCCGTTTTGCAATCCAATGTATATTTCTTAAGTTATTCGACAGTTTTCAGACTTTTCAATAGAAATGATTCTCACTGCATTTTACTCTGATTACAGTGCCATTTACGATTTTCCAAAGAAAATGTTAAATACAAAAGTTATATATTTTTTCCCGTAGAATCTGAATCTGCAAAAAAAAAGGGGTTTATCATATAAGATTTGAAAGTTGACCCTTTCTCCCCAGGGGGCAGAGTTAGGGGGCAACTTTGATATCCCTAAATAGATTTTTCAAAAATATTGAACACATAAATTCTGTTTTTAAATCTGATGTGTATTTCTCGAGTTATTCTACCGTTTCCAGCCTTTTCGGACAACCTGTATGTATATATATACAGTGGCAGACAAAAAAACTGCATCACCTGCAAAAAAGTGAAATAATATTTTTCAAGTTCAGGTATTATAGAAGGATGATATTTTTATGATAAAATACAGTTGTAGGATTAATCTCAATTAAATTGTATTGGGATTTATAAATTATTTACACATAATTATTTGGAAAATGGAAAAAAGTGAAAAACGCAATATTTAAAAAAACTTGGAACAAAGTAATAGATGCACAAATTCTGTAGTTAATGTAAATTCTACATAACTGCAGTCATATTATATATACTTAGATGTGTATACATGCATAAGGATCACTTCAGTATTTAGTAGATCCTCCACGAGCTGCGATGACAGCCTTGCAGCGGTCCGGCATAGAATATATCAACTTCTGAATGTAACCCTGGCCAATTTCATGCAACCAGACCTTAATAATGCTTTCCTCCAGTTTTATCTTAGTAGCAGGCTTCTGAGCAGCAATTTTTGTACCCATTATATGAACAATTTTTAATGGGATTCAGGTCAGGACTATTCCCAGACCATTCCAAAACTTTAATGCCAGATTTTGTCAGATAGGCCATCACCTAAAGGGATGAAATTGGGTGAAAATTACTTTTCCAATATCTTTAATATTATGGAGATTAAAACTTGTAAATTAGGCAACAAAATACTTCATGGATAAGTTAGATTGTACTTACTGATTTCGCTGTATGGCAGGGTGCAGAGTCTTGTTGAAAAATACAATTTCTAGCACCTTTAAAATGATCTTTAATAGCTGTTTTTAAACACTCCTCCAAAATCTCGGTATAAACAAATGCATTCACAGTTCCAGTAATAAGTTTCAGATGTCCAACTCCTTTGCTGGATATACATCCCCAGACCATTTGGCTGACTGGGAATTTTACAATAGGCAATATATAGTCTGGATGATAAGCTTAATTTTTATGTGTCCGAACATACCGCTTACGGTCTGATCCATGTAGGTTGAACTTAGATTCGTCCAAAAACATTACTGAATCCCACTGAGCCTTTGTCTATGAGACATGGTCTTTTGCCCAAAAAAGTCATTTCTGCATCATTTTTTTGTAAGTAAAGGCCTTTTCTTTGGGCGATACGCATGCAAACTGCATTCTACAAGGCATCTTTGGATAGTTCTTGCGCTTAAATTAACACCGCAGACTTTCTGAAGTTCTGAAGTTTGACTTTTAAGTCAGGAGCACTTGCATGATGATTACATAAAGATATCCGTTTCAGATATCGATCATCAGAATTTGTGGTCACCCTCTTTCAGTCCGATCCAGCCATTCTCTCAACATTACCAGTTTCACGTTCTAATTTAATCTTTCTCCAAACTGTCAATTGATTGAAATCAATTTTTTTAGTGATCACACGTGTCGAATATCCTTTTTTAACTAAAACAAGTATCACACATTTTTTTTCTTGCGTCAATTGAACATATGAAGTCATCATTTGACCACTTAAAGAACAAGACAAATGACTGTTATCCCTTTTGCCGCACTATTTTTTAAAAATTTATGACACAATGCTTCATAAGGGGTATATTATCCAATAGGAATGTAGAATGATATCTTATCTTGCTTTGCAGCAACTAAGATTAATTTATTTGAACGAAATAACTCATTAGCATTACAAAATATTAATTTTTCTAAGTGATGCAGTTTTTTTGTCTGCCACTGTATATGTATGTATATATATATTTAAAAAATAATAATGGTGTTGCTGAAGCTGTGGCAAAGTGGTGATTCTAAAAATGTATCTTGCAGCATAACTTTAACAATTTTCATTGGATTACATCCAAGTTTTAACTGCATATTCTCAACACTTTTCTCTAGAGAAGTACACAAAATTATTATGATCCAATATTTATATTTTTAAACATTGTACAAAGTCAGTTTTTATGCAAGAAATTATACCCATTTTTTGCATGTTTGCCATTTTTATAAATATCAAAATTTTTTAATGATCTTGTGTACTTTTATAGAGAAACGTATTGTGAGTTTGTGGTTAAAATTTAGAGCTGATCTGATGAAAATCATATATTCTAATACGAGCAAATCTTGTGTGTGGTTATATATATATATATATATATACACTATATTGCCAATGATGATTGGTCACTTGCGATTTTAGACGTTTTGCTAAATATCTGGAAAGATACATGAGGAATTATCCTGAAACTTCAGGAGTGTAAACAACATGATAAATGTCATATATTTCCGCTAAGATTTTTTTCCGAAACCCCATAAGGGGCCGTCAACAAATTGAAGAATAACGAATATCTTTTGGATAACCCTGTATAAACTGATATTGCCAAAGCATTCAAACTGTAGATTATGATTAAGTGGCTTATTATAATAATTTGGGTTCATTTTTATGAAGATAGCATGTATACTCGAAGAAAAATTCAGGTTTTTATAAAAACAGTCACAAATTTTACCAAGTTTTTTGCTTATAATTTGCAGAGTTTTTAATATAAAAACAAGTTATTTTCAAAAAATATGACAAACAAAATTGTACACAATACTCTGCAATCAGAATTAAAAAATAACAATAATTGTATGAAAAATGAGCAGGTTTACTAAATATTGTTTCACTGCACATGCGCGAATTCAATCAAAATATACTGTGCATAATATATTAGCTAAATGTATAGACCGACTTTTATGAAAGTCTCAAAAACATAGCTTGAAAATTCTGATAGTAATCATCGATAGAATAAGCTCAAAATTCGCTGTTCCCAAAAGGAAGCAAAAAGATGAGGGGTTGTATCAAATATAGAATGAGAGACACTTTATTCTTATTATGTCAACTTTCATAAGCTAGTATATTTGGATACAACCCCTCATCTTTTTGCTTCCTTTTGGGAACAGTGAATTTCGAGCTTATTTTATCGACGATTACTATCAGAATTTTCAAGCTATGTTTTTGAGACTTTCATAAAAGTTGGTCTATACATTTAGCTAATATATTATGCACAGTATAGTTTGATTGAAGTCGCGCATGCACAGTGAAACAATATTTAGTAAACCTGCTCATTTTTCATACAATTTTTATTATTTTTTAATTCTGATTGCAGGGTATTGTGTACAATTTTGTTTGTCATATTTTCTGAAAATAACTTGGTTTTTATATTAAAAACTCTGCAAATTATAAGCAAAAAACTTGGTAAAATTTGGGACTGTTTTTATAAAAACCTGAATTTCTCTTCGAGTATACATGTTATCTTCATAAAAATGAACCCAAATTATTACAATAAGCCACTTAATCATAATCTACAGTTTGAATGCTTTTGCAATATCAGTTTCTACTGGGTTATCCAAAAGATATTCGTTTTTCTTCAATTTGTTGACGGCCCCTTATGGAGTTTCGGGAAAAAATCTTCACGGAAATATATGACGTTTATCATGTTGTTTACACTCCTGAAGTTTCAGGATAATTCCTCATGTATCTTTCCAGATATTTAACAAAACGTCTAAAATCGCAAGTGACCAATCATCATTGGCAATATAGTGTATATATATATATGCAAATTTTATCTTAAAAAGGCTCTAACGATTTTGACGAAATTTTGTATCCTATTGTTTTGGGGCACCAGGAAACCATTGGGCTAGGTCACATGTTCGAGAAAATTTGATTAGTGGGTCATTTGGGATCATGGTCAAGCTAATTGTATCTAAAAAACGGTTCAAACGATTTTGACCAAATTTTGTATCCGACCATTTTCGGGCATGAGAAGACTATTGGACTGGGTCACATGTTCGAGAACTTTCGATGAGTGGGTCATTTTTGGGTCAACGCGGGTCAAATTAATTTTATCTAAAAAACGGCTCTAACGATTTTGATTAAATTTTGTATCCTATGAGTTTTGGGCATGAAATCTATTTCTGTTAGGAAAGTTTTATGTTACAATTCATTTTTGTTTTTAATTTTAATTTTTTTTTGAAGGGAAGCAAAATATTTTAACTGGAGGTGGGGGGGGGGATATATGCATTATTTATTATTAATAAGTAAAAAAGGGCTTAATTTGCTTAACAAATTGAAAAACATATAAAGGTTTAAAATTTATACACTGCTTGGAGGGGGAAGACAAAATTTTAGGGTGGTTGAAATTCAATAATTAAAAAGGAAAAATACACTGAAAAGGACATTCTCACTCACATACATTAAATACAATAATCCAACATGAAGTGAAAAATTAGCCAGAGCCAGGAATTGAACCTGGGTCCACAGCGTTCCAGGCTGTTGCTCTAACCACTGAACCACTCCGGCCGATTCTGAGTCTGCAATTTCTCACTAATAAACCATGTTGGAGAGAAAGTCACCAGCCTTGGATGACTGGACACCAGTGAATAGATTTTTATTATTCCACCGATCTACGAATAAATATGTATGTCTGTATAATAATTGTATATCTTTAAAAAAAGATTATCAAGATTGCTTTAAAAGAAAATTATTAAAAGGTAAAATATAATTAACTATAAATAGCTGCTAGATTAAATTTTATTTTTCTAAAAGTATAAGAACATTTTCTGTCCCCCCCCCTCCACTACAGAATTTAGACTCTGAATGCTGCATGCTAAAAGTTAGGCTAGAATAAATTGTATTGCAATAAAATACCTTGATGCATGTTTGCTTGCATTTCTATCTGTGGCGACATAACTTGGCAACAAGTACGAAATAACGCCAAATACAACTGCAGAAAGTATTTAAACGAGTACAGTTTGAGAAGTAAATAAGTGACTACGACAGTACAATTATAACATATAGTAAATAATATAAGGAAATGAAATAAAATACTCGCAATAAATAACTTTAAATTAGTAAATAAAGTTCTTATCGGCAGTGGTAAATAACGAACTCCGAAGAGAGAATCGGCGCATACATAATTTTTTAATTTCAAAATAACTGCACATTTTTAAAGTTCTTTTTGTGTATAGTTGGTCCCTGTGTTACTAAAGATATTGCTTTTTCTTAATTCTTCTGTATTTTTGGTTTCAATATTTGCAACTACGCTAAACATGACATGTTGACTTTCTGATGGTAGCCATCTTGGAATTTTTAGAGAGCTCTGATTGGTGGATTTCGAGCTGATATCTATTGTAGAGGATACAAATGACTGAAAGTTAGATCTTGAAGAAATTACGAGTGGCAATCTGTCAAACGGGACGATTCCAAGAGTCTTCCTCTTGAAAAACGTGTTTCGGATGAAATATCTGATATTGACTATGATATGAGAGTACGTGTGATAGCACCATTAGAATTATGTGTGACTTTGCACAAATGACTAAATTGTACCATATCTGGATAATGGGTGAGCAGAAAATTTTTGAAAAAATAAATGTTAGATTTGATGAGAGCGAAAGGAGGGTTGATGTCATAAATGACTCAAAACAAAATTTTCATTCTTTTTCTTACTTTGACTTTTCAGAGGATGGTGATATTTTCCCTATGATAGACGACACAATTGAGTCAAAAAGTAGAAGTGATAGCCCATCCGAAATAAAGGAAAGTAGTGTCCAGAATCATGTCAGTCCTATAAAAACAAGATGTTCAAATATTCAAGAGAGTTTAAGTGACAGCACAAATTTAATTCCTTGTACATCCATTAATTGGATACAGAGTTCTGTTCCTTGAAAAAATGAACCTAGGACAGATATTTATTATATCATTGAGGAGACTAAGGTTAAATTAAGATATTTAAATGATACAATAAATACTGTGCAGAAAATAATATAAAATATGATTATGAATTTTTTTTAATTTCAGGAGGAAAAATAGTCAGTCTAGTAAAGTTTTAAATTCTTCAAATATCAATAATACTTAATTGAATTTAAAATCCTTAGAAGTTATAAGGAAGCTGTAAAAACACCTGAATCATCTGAATGGGAGGAAGCAATGAACCGGGGAATGCAGGTCATGTTTGACCACAAAGTTTGGGAGTTAGTTGAACCACCTGAGGATGCACAGATTCTGGATAATAGATAGGTTTACACAATTAAGAAAAATGAAAAAAAAAATGAAATTGTGAGATTTAAAGCATGCCTTGTAGCTCAGGGATTTAGTCAAATAAAAGGTTTAAATTATGATGAAGTTTTCAGCCCAGTAGTAAGTTTTTCAATTATAAGATTGTTTTTCCCTATTTTTGTATGTCTTTTTAAATGGTTTAATGTTCAAGTAGATGTTAACATTGCCTATCTGTATGCAGATTTGGATAAGACTATTTATATGCATCAGCCGGAGGGTTTCATAAGTGAGACAGGTAAAGTGTGTTGATTAAATAAAGCATTATTTGGCCTCCATCAAAGTGGTAGGCAATGTTTTTTTTTAAATAGATGATGTATTTTTAAAATTGAATTTTCTTAAACTTAAGAGGTACAATTGTGTTTATGCCTATGAAAATAAACTTGTTCTCTTGTTGTATGTAGATGACAGTCATCTTTGGTAAAACTGAAAAGGATTTGGAACTTGGTGTAAATTTATTAAGGAAGTTTTTCAACTTAAAGGTTTTAGGGAAAACAAAAAAGCTCTTGGGTATTGAGTTTGAGGAAGTAAATAGCAAGTTGTACGTTTATCAAAGTTCATATATGGGTAAAGTTTGTAGCTTGTATTCAAAATATAATTTTTCTTTAAGTTCTGTGCCAATACCTAAGGCGCTAGTTTTGTCAAAATTGGACTTATCAACTAACCAGCATGAAATCGATGAGATGTTTAAGTATCCTTACAGAAACTTAATAGGTTGTTTAAGTTTTATTCCATCTCAAACTCGGCCAGATATAATGTATGCTGTAAATCTCATCACAGTTTCAATCCAACCCAGGTTTGAAACACTGGTACAGTGTACTTAAATTACTTGGCTATTTGCAATATATTAAAAATTTTAAATTAGCATTATCCAGAGTAAATGACTTAAAAATTTCTTGTTGTTCAGACTCAGACTTTTCAGCAAATAGAGTTGATTGTATTTCCTTAGGAGGTTTTATTTTATTTTTAGATGGGTGAGCAATTTCTTCGAAAACATTTAAGCAAAAGTGCATCAGCCTCTTATCTATGAAAGCCGAGTATGTAACCCTCACTGAAGCTGCAAAAGAACTGATGTGGATTAAAAATGTTCTAGAGAATGAAAGTCTAAATTTAAATCTAAAAGAGTGTTCATTATTCTGTGATAATCAGGCAGTTTTCACTTTTTTTCTAATTTACCTGTTGATAATAAAAAAGCAAAACATATCCTTATTAAATATTTGTACTTAAGAAATTTAGTCTATGATAAAATGTTTAAAGTACATCTCAAGTAAATTAAATTTAGCTGATCCATCTACTAAACCTCAGGTTAAAGAACAATTAATGAATTGTATGCAAATTTTTGAAGTTTAACATTTTGAGTTATATTTTTGGTCACTTTTTTCATATCTTTTGACATGACATTGGATTTGGACATTGATCAGACTGCCTTTTTCAGAAAAGTTTAAATGTTTTTGAGCGTTAGAATTTTTGAGAGAAAAAAAAAGGAAAAAAAAAGTCGTATGCAATTTTTGGTCACTTTGATCAGTGCCTGGCCCGTTAATTTTGTTAAAGTTTTTCCCTGACTTGGTGTTGATTAGACAGGCTGTTTTTTAAATTAAATATTGTGTATTTTTCCTGTTTCAATTTTTGAATGTATAACCTTTTTGAATATTTTTGAAAAGCCTTGGTGATGCTAAAAAGAGGGCTGATTGTTATGCCACGTATATTAAAGTGTATATTTAAATAATTAATTCTGTTTTACATGACATACCTTGTGTTTTTACCTTCCCCAAGCTTAAAGTTTACAGTAAAGTACAGTGAGACCTTGTTGCTTCATGCTGGCTTTCTGGTAAACATGTGATTAATTCACATCCTAATGCTGTGATTGTCGAATCACTGTTACTCATTGTTCATGGCTTTCACTTGTGGAAGTTTGACGTCAATGTCCGTGAGCCAATGGCATTTCACATACGATTTCGGTTTTGCAGAGTGCCAATGGAAGATATGTTGTTTTTTGGAATGAGCTGCTATTTGTAGTTGTGTGAGATGCTGTGTCATTACGCCGCCTGCCAGCCTGCCTTCTCTTCATGTTTTGTTATTTTTTATAGCTGCTGGCAGCTTATGATTTTGTTAACTTAAAGTTTTAGTTTATTAATTTTTGACCTAGCAAAGTCATGCTAGTAAATTTGTATGTCTTTTGTTTCATTAAAATTCATCATTCATAACTTCATGTATGTTTACTTCACAAAGTCTTCCACACTCAATTTTCAGACTTTCACTGTGTACTTATTATTTGAAGATAGTATAACTTATTAGTATAAAAAGATAACAGTATGCTTTAAAGGTATCTGAATTATAGCGATGAAAACTTTCATATTTTCAAATATATATTTTTTAATTTACCCATTTAATTTCTTTATATACGATATGAAATGCATTTTGTTATAGACTGACTTATTATTTTTTTTTAATCAATTTTTTTTTTAATTTTGGAAATTTATAATTTCAAAAGTTTTATCAGTTTTGAAAAAGCGCTTTGCATTTGTGTAGTGCAATTTACACACAATAATTTTTCTTTTATTGTAATAAGTATTGTATATTTTGCATTTTAGGTTCTGAAACCAATGTATTTTTTATCAAAAATTATTTTTAAATGTATTTTGTCCAAATCTGCCATTGGACCAACAGCAAAAAAATAAAGAAGTAAAATTGGGTTAATAAAAAAAAAATAAAAATTTAGAAAGGAAAAAATGTGTTAAGGATTTAAGACTGTTATTTTAAATATTACAGACAAAAATATGAAATTGATGCAGATTAATAAAATTTAAGACTCACTTATTTGTGTTAAAAAAACTTATTTGAGGTTCTTGAGAGTCATATCTTGGAAAAAATATTCTCGCAGTTTGTAGTCTATTTAAAGCATCATTGAATGATGGCACATTCTATAATGTCTTTGGGCAGTCGTCGTCGCTATCATCAGACGATGACATCAAATCTGAGACCATTGGAGCTTCAGTTTCTAAAGTTATTAACTACTTATCACAATTGGCATATTCACTGAAATTAATTTTGAATTCAGTAAATTCATAATTATTTAAAGGGACACCATCATGCTCCTTGTGTTCATTGTCATCCTTGGAAAACTTTACAAATTCAGCTTTCTTAAAACAGTTTGTGAAACCTTTTAGTTACATTATTTTATATTGGGGATATAAATTGCAATGCCTCCAATACGTCAACGCTCTTTTACAAGAATCTTCTAGCTTTCCAAAATCGATTTTAACCAATGCCTTGTGAGCAAACTGTATTTTGTAGGAAACCTTGAAGGACTGAATCACACCTAGATCACACAGTTAGAAGGAAAGAACTCAATTTGAATATTTTTTATGTTCAAAATTTATATGAGCGGTGCATCAATCAATGAATAAAATAATATTCCGTTTCTGTAAACCCATTCTTCTATCTAATTTTCTTAGATTTTTTTCAAAAATAACTCTTCTCACTTAAGATTTCTTGTTTGCATCATAATGTGTTAATAGGCTATTTTTAAAACACTGCTGTGGTTTTTGGCCCTTATCGATAACCAACAAAGTTAGTTTTTCACTTCTGTCTGCATTGATACATAGCAAGACAGTTAACGAATTTTCAAAACTTTTCCACCATTGCACAATTTTTCTTTTATGTTTAAAGTTTTATCTGGCAGAAGAGATAAAAGGAGACCAGTTTCATCAATGTTAAAAATGTCTTTTAGTGAGTATTTTTTTATTTAAGATGGCAAAATGTTCTCTCTCCATTCTTGAATCATCAAAGGATCAATACTCGCAGATTCTCCGCAAAGTGATTTGTATGTTAAATTGTGTCTTTTCTTGAATCTATCTATCCGTTAGAAGCCGTGAAATCTTTGAGGCCATGACGAAGAAATTTGAAATTTTTTATACTTTTTCTTTTACAATCGTTCCGTTGATAGGGACGTTATATGAGCGAGCTTGTAGGAACCACTCAAACAGAACCTTTTCTTGTTTATCATATGGCCAAATCTCCAGTCTTCTCTTTTGTGCAGATTCTCCTAATTTTTCAGATTTCAGTTCCATCACTTTTTGCTATTTTAATGTCATTTGCAAACTTCACGGAGCTATTCTAAGACTTTTCACAAGTTGGAATTTCGTTTCGTGAAACCTGTTTGATTTTTCAATTATGGATACCTTTTCAGCAAAAGGAAAACATTTGCGTTTAGCAGCCATAAAATTACCGAGTCGCTATCATCAATTTATAGGATAGTGTAAGTACTACCGTACAGTAAAGACTGAAAAGTTTGGTTGAAAGACAAAGGGTCAGTAAGCTTTATGCGAGTGTACACACTCAAAACACATGGACAAAGATTTAGCCTTTATCTTTTACATGTTCTGCATTCAAACTCCTCACAGGCATGTTTATAGTGTGTGGGTCCATAATGTGCTCTTATTAACAGTAGGGTAGACCAGGGCACATTTACGCAGATTTTTTTTCAATGAATTTTCTAATTTTTATATTTTAACTTAGGAAATTTTAGACATTGTGGTTTTATAAAGCAGTTAATAAAGTCAAAATTTGTGTATTCAGTTGTTGCTCTATTTGTGTTTTTAACCGTAAAAAAAATTTCTTTTAGGTCCAAGTCATCTGCGTAAACTTGCCCCGGGAACGGGGCATGTTTACGCATATTCTAAGTGATACCAAAGAGTAAGTGAAATAAATATTTAATCAAATTGAGAAGTGTTATTTATAACTTAAAACACTGTTTAAAAACGAAAAAAATTAAAGAGAATTAATTAAAGAACATTTTATAGGCTAAACTGAAAACATAGGGCTTATTGCTAGTTAAAAACAGAAACTATTTAGTCATCTTTATCATCGCTGTTACAGTTTTTACAAACAAAAAATAAAGTATTTCCTTTTGCACATTTGTCATGGGACATTATTTTTATATGTTAATTTATTTTTGTTTCACATTATAAAATATTTCCCAAGGAAACAAGCGAAAAAAAGTTTGAAAAAGTAGAAAAATATTAGCAAAAATGATAAGAATCAAATGTAAACAAACGTAGTAAATTACCTTCAAGATCATCAATTGCAATTTGATTAAATAACTGAGTTTACAAGAACTCTACTTTAACATACTTAAGTTGACAGAAATTAAAGATAAATGGTACTAAAATGCTCAACGATAAATTTTCTATAGCAATGATGTTGTTTGCAGTTATTAACTAGATGAGAAATATGTTTGAAATAAGTGCAAAGATGAAAATCGACATAATGTTTTTCCTATGGGAATTCCAATAGATATTAAGCAAGAAACAACAATTACGAAATCACAGAATAAACATGTTAAACCTAACAAAAACTTAAAATTAATTATACTAAAATGAACTACGATAAATTTTGAACAACAATGTTGTTGTTTGCAAATAAAATAAGCTTGGGATATATGAATAAAATGGGTACAAAGAACATAGAACGTTTAAAAATTTTCAAAATGGCACAAAGCGAAAGTAAACAGTGTATACTAGAATTGATAATAACAACCTTAGAATTACACACAAGTGCACAAGATTTGACTTAAATGAGAGCTTAAAGTCTCTGAAGTTCTAATTTAACAATAATTTAACAAAAATTTAACAATAAATAAACAGTAAATAAAAGATAAGCTGCACGAGAAGGCCCGGTTCATTGGAGCTATGAGAGCTAAAAGAAGGAAGTAGTTTTTATTCATAGCTCTGGAAGCCTTGGACTGAAATGAACGTACTACATACTAATATAAAGAACATAAAAAAACTAAAAGAATTTCGGAGCGAATACACGCTGCAGTTACCATTGTTGTGTCAGTCAGTGCCCCCATTTTTTTTTTTTTTTTTTAAGACATTGAACCCAGTTTTGTCCTTTTTTGGATTGGTAATCACAATAAGAACGTGCTTAAAGGTATCCCGATGTCAATGCGTAAACGTGCCCCGTCGCCATGTTTGGATTTATTTTTAACGTGCAACGAAAATTAATAACATTTCTGTTCATACAAATACAGTTCTCAAAAAAGGATAAAATTCTGCTAATGTTCATATATTTGTTTATCCTTAAGTATTATTAATTCACAATAAGTTCCAATAAGTTCAACACAAAATTTACTCACCTTGACAGAAAACATGTTATCCTTTCCGCATGCTAGACCAAAGCTTGACTGATGCTCAAAATCTTGTGAGAATACCCACTAGGGAGCAGCATCAATCTGTCATGACTGGTGGCGCGCCAGGTATAACTCGTTTCGAAAAAAGTGCACTGCGTAAATGTGCCTCATGCGTAAACGTGCCCCGGTCTACCCTAATGAAGATGAACCTGTTTGTACATGTAAACTCCTGGACCACCTGCACTGCAATGCCAACCCCACTCCTTTGTTTGAAAAGAATGCCCTTACCTCTTATTCTGTATTATTCACAGGTGATACTGAAAGGGTTTTTGAATGTCAAGGAACCAACAATGAAGCAAGAGATGTTCTGGGAACTGACATTTAAATGAAACATGTACAGTAAATAAGTGAAATACCAAAAAGTTTTTTAGGGCCCCAAAATAAAACGCACAATACGGGAAAACCTTACTTGGGGAAATGTTGGAAGCAGGAAAATTTAACATTATGGGGATACAGATTTCAAGGAAACAGAGTTAAATTATGTTAAATGAGGAAAAACATATGAAGTGGGAAATGTAATATCGAGGTTCTACTTTATCTTCAAATCAATTTTCATTCCAATGTATAGTTAAAAATTTTTTAATCAAAAATCACATGCATTGTAAGTAGCCTTGCCTTACCCCTTAAGCATTCATATGAAATCCTTTCTTCTGAAAACATTTAGCAAAAAAAAAAGGTTATTTAAAAATATAAAGCTATAGTCTATTCAAAATGCAGAAAGACTGGAAATAAATAAAAGCCCAAATAAAAAGCTGAAAATGGGCAGCCTTTGCAATACTTTGGCTATAATCGGGCACTGATTATAGCCAAATATCCAGCCAGATTATACATCAGCGCTTGTTTATATCATTTAAAATTAATAAAGAAAGCAAAATATAAAAATAAATAACATTAGTGTAATCATTTCAACAAATATTTGTTAATTTGTGATAGATTATTAGTCTTCATGCCATGAGTTGCTCTTTATAATAATTATTATAGTTAAAACTAAAAACTATGAAAATGGAACCTGTCTGTGGTGTAATCTTGCCTTAAATGGAAAATTTTCATGGTCTTGGCAAAAATAGTACAATACAGTTATAAGGTATAATGTACCTGCTAAGATGGAAAACTGTCTGAAACAGGTTTTACTTCAGTCCTTTTCAGTTATGTTTTAGCAGGTTTTACTGTGTATCATACTGTGATAGCCAATTTTCATTTTAACAAAGAATATAAATAAACACCGCAACAAAGATTGTATTATCATTAACAAGTAACAACAAAATAAAAATTTCTGGGTAGTTGAAAAAATGTATATTGGAATTTTTGTTTTTACATTTTTAATGTTATTAATAATTGATATTTTGCTAGCATTTGATATAACTAATTCGAAATGTAACCCTTATCTTAAAATATTTACCCCTTCTCTTACCATTAATGACTTAAAAAATAAAGTTCAAAATATTCTGGGATAAAATCTACCCCTTTAATTGAATTTGGATTAAAAAAAAAAAAATTGCATTTTTCCTACCTCCATGAGTCTTCAATATGGTCATGATCATGGTCTATGATATGACACTTGTCTGGGCAGACAATCTCCCAGACTCCAATACTAACCCCATCCATTAGATAAAAATTTAACCCAAACCAAACTGGCAGGCAAAGAAGAAAAGTAAAAGCTTAAAAAAAAAAAAAAAAAAAAAAAAAAAGCAGTCCAATACGATTAGTGAAAAAATTTTAAGACTGTTTCCACAGGTAATTCATTTATATGCTAAGAGATGGCAATAGTATGCAGGGAGGTTTTGAGGCTGTGTTGTGAATGCAAAACTTATAATTTTTAATTTGTAGAGATTAAACTAAATAAACATTTTTTATTAGTATAAACTTTGATTTTAAAAATATATTTTATTAATTATAGAGTGTATTGTTTTATTTCTTTAGATAGTTTTAAAAATTTGTATATTTTCATTTTACTTTAAAGCTCAGATTGACTGCATTGTATTTTTAATTGTAACTGTGACCTTTTCAAATGATATTTAGTTTGGTTAAAGGAATAAAGCCTGTATGTATTAGCAATTGCTTCTTGTCATTTTGTCTACCTGTTTTCATGCTTTTTGGGAGGTTGAAATGGATTTTGTCAGAATTAAAAATGTAATGAAGTTGAAATAATTTCTATCAGAGTACAAAGTGGAAGTACACGATACAAAATTCCGTATGGTATGAACTGTAGGTGAACTCTCTAAAGAACACACATTTACAGAAAAGTATGCACAAGACCATGCAGTAAAAATAAAAATTTATCTGGGTCTACTTAGAGTAAGTAGAACTTAGTTTACTGGATCTTGTATAGGTAATACAATCCTAAAACTAATTTCTCATCCTGGGATTTTGAGATTAATTATACTCCATCATAGGATTCAGGGAACAAGAATTTCTGTAATATCACAACATTTTTTAAAAATAACTAAATGCCATAACCTTTAAGAATAATTAATATAGAATTTTAGTTTATTTTTTTAATGGAAATATTTTTACAGTAAAATGTTACATGAAACAAGACATTATTTTAACCCTTTCCGGCACAGACAAATTCTGTTCATAAAATGCGAAATTACTGACTGACACCGGAATTTACAAACGACGTTTTTAGAAAATAAGAACTTCTTATTTTAAGCTTTCATTGTAGAAGAAAAATTTAGTAAAATATTCTTGGTGTCGAATGCAAATTTGGGATTAAAATTAGGTGTGCCCGGAGTGGGACCACTGTGCCGGAAAGGGTTAAACGACTTAAAAAACACATGTTTAAAAATATTTAATTGTAATTTCTCTGTATTTTTGAGGATGTAATAAAAGAAACAAAAAAAAAAAACATGTATGGTTCACCATCCTTTAACTTTGTATGTTTTTTTTAACACTAAAACAAGCACAAATGGCTTTCTCTACTTCAGCAATGATAAGAGAAATAATTGATTTGTAGTATTGTTTATAAATTTGTTTCATATTTATCTTTTCTCTTCAGTTTGTATTTCTTAAGTGTTGCATGTTGCTTATATTTAGCATTTAAATTATTTTTTAAATTGCATCACAAGAAAAATTTACTGAGAATTAAAAAAAAAAAAGTTACCAAATGGTCACTTTTCTATATTCTGGCTCTCTTCTTGGAATGTTAAATCTTAAAAAATAGGTAAGTATATTATGATAAATCCTTTGTAAACAATTTCTGCTCTTGTTATTGAAGCAGAGAAAGTTTTTTTTTTTAACATCTTGTTTTACTAGAACTTTGAGTTGAAAATTGAATATGGATTTAATTCATGCATAACTTTGAAGCTAATGTTAAGATTTTGGTATAACTTTCACCTCCCCCTTTCCCTTTTCTTTCTTTCTTTCCTTTATTTTTTTTTAATTATTTTTTTAAAAATAGTTCACTTTCCAACTTGTGCAGCGTAAATTTTATTAAGTTTTGAAAATGACAAGTATATTTTCTTGTCTGTTCATCTCATGTCTAACTTCTATAAAAATATTCCAATTACCACGAAATTGAAATGTGAGATATGTTATTTTCCATTGTGAAAATAGTTATAATTTCAAGCATATTTTTTTAATAGGAATACTTAAAAATGGAAACAAAACTTTATCTGTGGACTGTAATAAAATTGTTCACTTAGTTAAAAATTTCAATATGTTGTTAAGGAAGAGCAGAAAATTTTCTGTTTTTAAAGTGGTCACCATACTACAAATATTTTAGATAGATGCCTCAAATTACAATACACCAATGCCTAAGCCAGTTTTTTATATTTTATGCATAACATTTGATACTGATACCCATTTGTCACAAATATGCATGTATAATCATTTGTGCTTGTGTCTGAATGATAAGTAAGATATTTTATTATACATTAAAGTTTTATTACAACAGAATTTCCTTCTCTTTCAGTTCTCAAAATCAAAAAGAGTGGATGGTAGAGCTGCAGAAAACAATATCAAGAGATAATAAATATATTTACATTACTTCTACACAACTAGTAGGAGTTTGTCTCTTTGTTTTTGCATTGCCAAAGCATGCACCATATATAAAGTAAGCAAATGACAAAATTTTGTGAATCATTTATGTATCTAATGTTTAATTATTTTATTTGTACTTATTGTCTTAAATTATATGATACTTTTACTGAATGAAAGACAAATTTAAATGAATTAAAAAGTTTTTAATTTTAATACTTTAATTTTTCAGTTTGTTTTATATTTAAATAAGAATATTATAAGATCTATGAGTCTAGGTCAGAAAACGAGCTGCCAAATTTTTAGTTACAAGTATCCAATGGCTAAAATATTTGTACTTATAATATGAATTCATCCAAGATGTTGTTTTCTATGTAGTGATTTAATGAGAATAAATACTTCTATGGCTATTTTTTAATCTTTCCAATGCCCAGTTTCATAAAAAAAGATTGAACATTTCAATATTTTCTTTTCAGATGTGTGAATTATTTATTGTTTTGTTTCAGTGTTTAGATAGTTTTCAAAAGAACAAAATTGGAAGTCATAAGAGTTAAATTTATATATAATAGGTGTAAAAGTTACTAATAATTTGTAAGTTATCACCCGTATACCATATCTCTAACCAGTTGAAATAGGTATAATTTTCTTGCTGTGTTTTTTAAATGAATGGTGGAGAAAAAGATTTCATATACACAGACTGTTGTTGTGTGTTTACATAAATTTTTTAAAAAGAATTTTATTGCAAATAAGATATAAAGTATCATTTATCCCAGATGCCTTAGTTGAAAACTTTCTATGTCTTTTCAATTAAAAAAATAATAATAAAGTATTTCTTATCAGCATTTCAAGTTTGACCAAAAGCGATCAAGGATTTTCAAACGAAAAATTATGAAAAGATTTAAGACAATTATATTTTTTATAATGAAAACTCAATTTCATTTTACTTATTATTATTTTTTTAATATTTTTAATATATATTTAGTATAATATGTTTAATACATATTTTAATTTCATTTTAGATATTGTAACTTAACAAAAAATTTCATACATTTCAGTGCAAAAAAATATACTCGCATGGTTGAAATATCCAATTACGAATTGAATTAGCATTCATGTTTTCATTATTAAGTGTAAGAAATGGTGCAAAACAGGCTAGAGTTTGATACAGGCTACTTGCTGAAAGTTTGGGGAGGGAGTTGTTCATGGTCATGGGAATGACATTTATTCATTCATTCATTTTTTAGCATCAGTGCATTTGTATATCCTGGATATATTTCTAAATGAGTGATTAATATCGTTCTAAATTCTCACAATGTCTAAAAGAATCAGTGAAAGCCGTTATTCAAGAGAGAGATAAAA
This sequence comes from Maratus michaelseni, assembly GCA_963931845.1. Lineage (NCBI taxonomy): Eukaryota > Metazoa > Arthropoda > Arachnida > Araneae > Salticidae > Maratus > Maratus michaelseni. The sequence goes on from OZ007586.1 coordinate 282,296,048, forward strand.
GAAATAAAACATATACCCCTCAGCATATTTCAGTGTCAAATTACTTAAAAATTTATACAGAAAACATTTTTAAGATCACTATTTTGGCAAGAGCTCTGCAATTCATGACTTAAAAAAAAAGAAGAAAACTGCCTTACTAAATCCCCATATTAGAGGAAACTTTCCAAAAATAGGCTACTTGCTCAAAGTGGAGAAGTTGGTTGTGCACAGTCATGAGAATGACATCAAGCAGATGGCCTTGGTCCTTGACCCACATGGGTTGGTATGAATTGTTTTCATCAGAAAACCTACTTTTGAAGAACCCAACACTTTTCAAGGTATGTGAAATTTAATTTCTTCCTTACTTAGTTCTTCAGTAAAACAAGTGGTGGATCTCAAAGTACATGTGTGATGTGTGATGAAAGACAGTAGATGTGTGAAGATCTCAAAGTAAATCTTCACGTAGACTGTTCCAATTGATTTGTTTGTTTTGCTTGTGAGACCATCAACTTGAAATACTGTATAGTCAAAAAGCAGGCTACCATACAGACAACAGTGATCATGACGAGGTTCTTCCAGGGGATAAACCTAGTGATGACGATGCAGCATCCATTTTGTGAGATGGACTCTTTTCAGATGATGTTAGAAAGGAAGCTTGGATTTAGTGCTACAAGTGTGGAGGTGGGGCACTTTCGAATCTGCTGAAATGGGAAAAGAGGTATAAATCTATGACGTTTGCTTGTAAAAATGAAGAAAATGTTCTTTTTTTTTTACATAATGTTTCAAGACTGCAGTTTAATAGGATTTTAAATAAAGTTTAGTGTTTCCTTATTTATTACAAGATAAATTTCTAAGTAGCTGTGTTTGGACCACCCTTTGAAAAACCATCAATTTCACTTTTTTTTTTGGAATAAAATGATTTCGGAAAACTAAGACTGGTTATAGCATTTTGGATCCTCATATCACCTTCAGGACGGTTTAGAAGTTGACAGCAAAATTATCTATTTTGAGTAAGCAACTAAATAAATTGGTAGGTATCATAAAGTATGACATATTCTAGTACTTAATTTTCTTTTTTTCCCTACTTAATTTATCAAAATTGCTTGATAAATTTTCTTTTAAACATTACATCTACTTATTATGGGTAATAAAAAAAAAACTTCTTTATTCATATGTTTAAATCTTTTATGAGCTGTATTTAATGGTTATCTATAATAAGTAATTCAATAAATAAATCATAGGAATGATTTAGCCTCTCAAGATAATTTTTACAGCTGGCAATAAATCATTAATATGAAATTAAAAAGAATCTGTTTACATCTTACTTCATTATTTCAACATGATTAGGCAATAACTCATGTAATAATCTATACTAATAAAATAAAGTTTCGCTCTGTGTGTGTACTGTTTGTCTGCAATGGCTAGCAAAATACAGCCCACCTAGAAGTCTGAAAATTTAGGTGCAGCCTCAGAATTTTAATATTTTAAAAATTAGAGTAGTTATTAATTAAAAACTGATCAAAGATCACAAATAGAAAATCACTCTTCCGAAATCCGTTTGCACATGCTCAGAAGCCAATATCCATATCTTTGGGAATAGAAGAAAGAAAGCACGAGTCATACAGTTTTTCTTTGAAGTTTTTCTAAATTCGCTATGGGCGAATGGCTAAAAATACAGAAAAACTGTTTACATATTCTCGAAGAATGTACTTTTACGTCTCAAACGATCCGGTTAGTTTGAAAAAATTTCACATTTAAGCCTTTCAAAAAAAATAATCAAGAAGCATCGAATTCATGTTTTTTATTTTCTCCCGTTTTCTGAGCCTTGCATCCACTGTACTACAAGAGATACAGAAAAACGAAGGTCACCAAATTAAAGAACTGACTTTGTCCTTTTCAAAGCCACCTTTGGTTTTATAAAATACGAAAGTTAAAGAAGTATATTTTCTGTATGCTGTTTTGCGATTTTGGCAATATTTAAAAATTTACATCGGCGGTTCAAAGAAACGTACAAAAAATTAAAAATACCAGACAATATTTACATTTATTCCTTTTTTGATATCTGTATTTGTTTTTGAAAAACACGAATATTAACCCTTCGAAAAAATTCGCATGCAGGACTCACTCTTGTGATTCCGCATGCGTTCACCCCTTATCATTCTGGATAAGGGGTTTTTCCGTAATTCAGAACACTTTTTTATAAGTATAAAAAATATACGAAATAATTTCATAAAATGGTGATAAATATGATTAATATAATCAAATACATTACTTATAAATTTGTTCATTTAATACATTATTTGCACAAAATAAAAAAAAAATTCTAAATTACAAAAAATAAATAAAATTTCATTTTGGGAGCTGGGAGCAGAATCTTTGATTTGGAGATAGCGACAGCATCAACTGCCGTCATTTATTCAGCTTGTTTAAAATTTATACAAGTACCCTAGATTGAGGCTAAAAATCATCTGCTGGAGTGAATTGCGGCTGCATACTGGAGTGTGACGTCATGTGTATAAAATTTACTGGAGGTATATTCTAAAAAAGAATTTTAGTTTTTTATTCAGAGAAAATCCCTCTGACTATGAAAAATTTTTCAAATCTAAATTTACAAATTATCAAGTAACTATTATTTTATGTATAAAAAGGAAATGTTAAAATCAATGCGTAATCTGGCCATAACCTGTTATTATTGATGCTGATCGCAATGGCGGATTCGCCGATTCTTAGCATAGAAATATTTTAATAATTTGTCTAGGCTCAATTTTACAAAACAAAAAAGAAATGTTAGTCAGTTTTCTGCTCACCATATTTCTCTGGAATAACACCATGGCATTAAACTACGTTTAACTTTTTTTAATGAAACTTGTAACAAAATAAAATTTGTACACAGACCTGTTTTATTTCTGTAATGTAATTGTTTTTAATTTTTTTTATCGTAATGTTTTTTGTATCAGAATTTTTTTATATTTATTTATTGAATTTATAAATTAATGAATGAAGGCAATATCATTTTCAGGGGTGATTCTGAGTAAAAAAAAAATTCTGAAATTCACAGCAAATTTTCTGAAAAGTTACAACAGAGGGGAGGGGGGGGGGGGGGTCCACTCCCGCCACTTTTTTTTTTGCTCCCTTTGATGAAATTTGCATTTTTTCGTGATCTTTTGACGAAATTTGTGTTTTTTCGCGATCTTTTGATGAAATTTGCAGTTTTTTTCGAGATCTATTGATAAAATTTGCGTTTTTTCACTATTTTTTGACGAAATTTGCCGTTTTTCGCGATCTGTTCACAAAATTTGTCGTTTTTTTTGCGATCTTTTGACGAAATTTGCAGTGTTTTCACGATCTTTTGACGACATTTGCAGTTTTTTTCGAGATCTGTTGATAAAATTTGCGGGTTTTTTTCGCTATTTTTTGACAAAATTCGACGTTTTTCGGTATCTGTTGACAAAATTTGCCGTTTTTTGACGATCTGTTGAAGAAATTTGCCGTTTTTTCATGATTTTTTGACGAAATTTGCCGTTTTTTGCAATGTTTTTGACGAAAATTGCCGTTTTAACGCGATTCTCTGATGAAAGTCACGTTTTTCCCACGAACTGTTGACAAAATTTGTCATTTTTTTGCGATATTTTGACGAAATTTGCCGCTTTTCGCAATGTTTTTGACGAAATATGCAGTGTTTTCACGATCTTTTGACGAAATTTGCAGTTTTTTTTTAGATCTGTTGATAAAATTTGCGGGTTTTTTTCATTATTTTTTGACAAAATTCGACGTTTTTCGGTATCTGTTGACAAAATTTGCCATTTTTTCACGATCTGTTGACGAAATTTGCCGTTTTTTCATGATTTTTTGACGAAATTTGCCGTTTTTTGCAATGTTTTTGACAAAAATTGCCGTTTTTTCGCGATTCTCTGACGAAAGATCACGTTTTTCCTGCAATCTGTTGACAAAATTTGGCGTTTTTTTTGCGATCTTTTGACGAAATTTGCCACTTTTCGCAATGTTTTTGACGAAATTTCCCGTTTTTTCGAGATTCTCTGACAAAAGTCACGTTTTTACCGCGATCAGTTGACAAAATTTGCCGTGTTTTCGCGATCTTTTGACGAAATTTGCCGCTTTCGCAATGTTTTTGACGAAATTCGCCGTTTTTTCGAGATTCTCTGACGAAAGTCACGTTTTTCCCGCGATCCTTTGACAAAATTGGCGACTTTTCTGCGAACTAATGATGAGATTGATATTTTTCGGCAATCATTTGCCGAAATACGGATACATTTTATGTCCGAATTTTCGGATTTATGACCGATATATATATTTTTTTTCCAGAAAATTCGGACCAGAATCACCTCTGATCATTTTGTTATTTTTTCTTTTACTGACAACGTAAAATTTAATTAATTTTTTTTTTTAATGAAATTTTTTTTTCTTCTAGTGTTTTGCATTCCGGTTTTCGGAGCGTTCCAGATACCGGGATGCCGGATAACGGATCCTATACTGTATTATGAAACCATGACATTTTTACGATAAAATACAGTTGTAGGATTAATCTCAATTAAATTTTATTGGGATTATAAATTATTTACACATAAATATTTTTTTAAAAAGTGAAAAATGCAATTTAAAAAAAAACTTGGAACTAAGTAATAGAAGCACAAATTCTGTAGTTAATGTAAATTCTACATAACTGCAATCATATTATATATACTTAGATGTGTATACATGCATAAGGATCACTTCAGTATTTAGTAGATCCTCCACGAGCTGCGATGACAGCCTTGCAGTGGTCCGGCATAGAATATATCAACTTCTGAATGTAATCCTGGCCAATTTTATGCAACCAGACCCTAATAATACTTTCCTGCAGTTTCATCTTAGTAGCAGGCTTCTGAGCAGTAATTTTTGTACCCATTATATGCCAACAATTTTCAATGGGATTCAGGTCAGGACTATTCCTAGGCCATTCCAAAATTATATTGCCAGATTTTGTCAGATAGACCATCACCTAAAGGGAGGAAATTGGGTGAAAATTACTTTTTCAATATCCTTAATGTTATGAAGATTAAAACTTGTAAATTAGGCAACAAAATACTTCATGAATAAGTTAGATTGTACTTACCGATTTCGCTGTATGGCAGGGTGCAGAGTCTTGTTGCAAAATACAATTTCTAGCACCTTTAAAATGATCCTTAATAGCTGGTTTTAAACAATCCTCCAAAATCTCGGTATAAACGGATGCAATCACAGTTCCAGTAATAAGTTTCAGATGTCCAACTACTTTGCTGGATATACATCCCCAGACCATTTGGCTGACTGGGAATTTTACAGTAGAAGATATGCAGTCTGGATGATAAGCTTCACGTTTATGTCTCCGAACATACCACTTACCGTCTGATCCATGTAGGCTGAACTTAGATTCGTCCGAAAACATTACTGAATCCCACTGAGCCTTTGTCCATGAGACATGGTCTTTTGCCCAAGAAAGTCCTTCCTGCATCATTTTTTTGTAAGTAAAGGCTTTTTCTTTGGGCAATACGCATGCAATTCGCATTCCACAAGGCGTCTTTGGATAGTTCTTGCTATAAAATTAACACCACAGACTTTCTCAAATTCGACTTTTAAGTTAGGAGCACTTGCATGATGATTACTTAGAGACATCAGTATCAGATATCGTTCATCAGAATTTGTGGTTACCCTCTTTCGGCTCGATCCAGCCTTTCTCTCAACATTACCAATTTCACGTTTAATTTAATCGTCCTCCAAACTGTCGATTGATTGCAACCAATTGTTTTAGCGATCACACGTGTCGAATATCCTTCTTTAACTAAAGCAATTATCACACTTTTTTTTTCCTTGCGTCAATTGAACATATGAAGCCATCATTTGACCACTTACAGAACAAGACAAATGACCGTTTTTCCCTTTTGCCGCACTATTTTTAAAAATTTGATCATGCAATACTTCGTAAGGGGAATATAGGAATGTAAAATGATATCTTATTGAACGAAATAACTCATTAAGCATTACAAAATGTTAATTTTTCTAGGTGATGCAGTTTTTTTGTCCGCAACTGTATATGAAAATAATATAGCTTGGTTGCTTCATGTATTATTCTACTGAAAGATTAATCACAAAAATATCTTGCATTACTAAACATACAACAAAATCATGAGTTAAGATGTGCATGATCTCAAAAACAACGAAAAAAAAAGGTTGGTTGATTTATGACGGCCAATTATCTACTCGAGGGATATAGGCCCTAGGAGGGAGAACCCTCCGTGGGGGTCTTTCTAAGGGTTCCTAACCCGTATTTATGGCAAGGTTTGAAGAAAAACACGCAGACCACATAAATAAAAAAAAATTATGTGTATGTTTTTTTTTCTTATATGAGCTTATATATATTTACTTATGGTATGTAATACATTTATCTACTTCTTTTTGAAAATAATGCATATATATATATATATATATGGTTATATATATATGTATATATATATAAATGAAACATTACCATAACACCAACTTAAACTATGAAATAATGATTAAGTATGTAATAATTAGTTGTCAATGAAAGTTAGAAGTTAATATGATATTGTCCACCGTAGGTATATATATATATATACTTATTATTTTTTTAGTGTTTTTCTTTATCATTATATATTCATTTAATTGATGATATTCAATATATTTTTTATGCAAAAAGACAAAATAAATACTATTTTAACTTTCTGAGCGTTTTGAAAAAGAGTAAAATTGTAATGTTGTTTTCACTGCATTTTGTTTTAAATGCTAAAAAAATATTATTTTTTCAGCATTATAAATAAAACTTAATTACAAATATGAATGTAACCCTTGAGAGTATTAATCATTCTTCAATGTTTTGAAAATTCATTAAATCTATAGAGTTATATTATCTTAAACATTGCATATATTGCAGTGAAACCTGGAGCTTAGTGAACGGAATATTACGTTCCACACACTTAGAGAATTATTTTAGTAATTCTTCATTTTATCTTGTAATTGTCCTTTCTTTAAATCCTTGTTTTACAGCTCAGCTTTTTCTCATTGGTAATTTTTGGAATGACAGATATACATAATTTTATGAGTTTAGGAATTTTTCACTAATTATAATTTTTATTATCTGTTAAATCTTTGTCTCTCTCCACCCCACTATGCTTATATTACGGTCTGCATAATAGTAGGTTTCAAAATGAAAGTGGTATACAGTTTTTGGATAATTTCCTCTAACAGAATCACCATATTCTATGAATCATCCCACCATATAGGATTTACTTTCACCTAGTACTGAGATTTTTTAAATGTTGAAGATCATTGTTTTTGTTGTTTGTAAGGAACTTTTAGTCTTTAATTAATTAATTTTATCATCTTAGTAATTTTTTTCCTATGTATTTTTTATTGATATTGGATTCATACTTGTTATAATGCATATAAATGTTTTATAGATATTAACTGTATCAAGTTTTTGTTACATAATTTTTAGCCTATATTTATAATGTGATTTTTTAAAATATTTTTGAAGGGATGTTGCTGTTGATGTTGTGAAAACTGGACTCGGTGGCACTACTGGAAATAAAGGTGCAGTTGCTATCCGGATGTCTCTGTATAATAATTCAATGTGTTTTGTTTGTGCTCACTTTACTGCTGGACAATCTCAAATTTTAGAAAGAAATGCTGATTATCATGAAATAACCAAAAGAATACAATTTCCTATGGTATGAAAAATTTGTTTTAGATTCTTTATCTGTCTTTTTAATTGCTATTTTTTTTTCAAATCAGGCATACTAAAGATGTACTTCAAACTGATTTAAATGTGATCTGCATGTTTGGATGTTGATTTTTAAAGATTTCCAGTCAACTTATGTACTGCTCTTATTTATCTAGCTTGCAAGTTTCTTTTGCTCTGACATTTTCTTGTAAACCTGGCATTTTTAATGATAAGAACTCCTTATGTATTTGTTATTTTGCACTACTTTCAATTTGCACTTAACATCTTGTTAGATAATCAGGGCCATCATCTGTAGTCGAGAAGTACTGACTGGACGAAATTTCCATATAAGCTGTACAAGATTTAACATAGAACCTCACAATTGGAAGACTCTCAAATTTGATATTATCTATTTATATATTTATACATACATACAGGGTGTTCTGTTAATGTGACAACAAATTGAGAAAGCTGTTAATACATGTCAATAAATACAGTTTTTGGATAGGAAACCAGTATCTCAATTCATTTATTAAGACATGATGTCTCATTTCAAGCTGAATGCAGTTTTTTCTTTGGCACAGCTTGTCCCCAATGGGACCTTGTGACATTAAACCTTATATAACCAACCAACCATCAAGCTGAATGCAGATTTTTGTTCATTATTTTAAGAACTATGAAGACAATGTAATGAAATTTTCAATAGAATTACCTTGATAAATCCGAAATGGGCTAATATTAAAACAAGTACTGGAAGTGGACACCATCTGAATACAAAATACATCACATTAGATGCTCATTAGATTTTTTTAAATAGGACTGATAGTACGTATAGTGTCACTGACCAAATTACTGTGAACGTAAGTCACATATTGCAATGTCATATTGCTTACAAATCAGGGTAATTCTGTTGAAATTTTCATTGCATAATTCTTAAAATAAGGATTAAAAATGTGTTCAGCTTGAAATGAGACATCCTGCATTATTGTCTTAACTTGATTGAGACCCTGGTTTCCTATTCAATAAATGTTTCTATTGATGTGTACTAACACCTCTCATAGTTTCCACCTTAACAGAACATCCTGCATGTATATAATATATAGTAAATGATTTTGACACTTTGTAAAATAATTTCACACTTCTCTAAATTACTAAAGAATTATATTGAAAGAATAATCTATTTACATGAGATATTTAGAATAGAATAAAGTTGCTTCTTTAATCGCTAATTCAATAATTATCTTAAGCCACCAAGCAATTCGTCATTTTGAAATATCCTCTCATTCCATCATTTCCCAATCTTCTCCTGCACTCCTTACAATGCTGCTTCATCCAATGTATACATTTAGACCTTGACAACATATGACAAGCACCACTGGGTTCTATAGTGCTGCCATCTGCCTTGAAGGAATGATCTCAATCGAGATAGAATCCTCATAACTTAGCCATGCTGAAAGTTGATTGTATTCAGGAGACTACTAGTAGAAGCAACTCGAGTTCAAGATATCAGAGAAGATAAAAAAGCAGCAGCCAAAGTTATTTTCTTTAACAATATAATTAAAACAATGTACGTAGAACTATGTGTTTTTCTCTCAGGGGATATTGTATTTACATAACACAAAATTATCTTAAAAAAATAAGAGTTTCAAAATAATCAATTTTAAACTGCATCAAAAGTTTCAAGCAAAGTTTCAAGAGTTTCAAGGATTAAGAGTTAACAGATCACCTTTTGAAAAAGTACAAAGTTTGTTGTTTCATTTTATTGTTGTCAAAATCTTCATCCCCCCCCCCCCCCCTTCTTCCATGTGTTTTTACTTCTTCTTTCTCTTTTTCCTTTATAGCATTTCATAATCACATGTATAAAATCTTCTCATTTCTTCAGGGTGTCACAACTTCATCATAATTAAGGGATTTGTCAGGATCGAGAGAGTATTTGTCAAAATCGGTGTAATTGTCATCTTTGGAATACATATCAAATTTATTTTCATTTGCTTCTGGAAATTCTCTTCTATTGTGATGTTTGTTTTTTCCTAACTTTGGTTTTTACTTTCTTACTTCATAATCTTCATAGTCATTCACTTCAGTTTCATCTTCAAATTCACCTAACAGTTTATGAGCATCTATAATTTTCTTAAGACTATTATTCTACAATTTCTAACTGGACATTTTTTTTTTATCAACTCGTTTAAGATTTTCTTCACTTCTTACTTCTAAATTTGGTTTGTTCACATTTTTGGGAGAATATGTCACTTTTTCTTTATCTTCAAAATCAGAGGAATACATAAAATTTGTGGAATTTGCATCATTCTGGAGGTTTTTATAATTATTACTTCATTTATTTTTGTTCTGAAGTTTAATCAATTCTAGTTGCACATTTTTGTAATCTGCCTTTGAATCATCTAATTTTCTTCGGATTTTTCTTTTAGTGGTTTTTATTCTAGAACACATTTCTTCTGATTCATCTAACTGTTTCTCTAATTGCTTAGAATACTTATTGGCTTTTACTAATCATTCTCTGTATTACACTAAAGTTCTTCACCTAGTTGGAACATTCCCAGCAAACACGAGATTTTTGGCCACCTGTTGTAAACGTTGTGGCCAAAAAAGTTTGCGGCAATTTGTATCCAGCCATTAATGTATTTTAACTGAAGCGCCCGCACACCGGATGTCTATCGCCAAATCGTTAACGGGCAAATGGCGGAGAAACTTAATGCAATTTCAGTGCCCAATAGCGAATGAAAGTACGTTTGCGGCCAAGATATACAAATCTATCATTGTTTAAAAGTCAGTGGCCCAGTATAATCTTCTCGACATTTTTATTATAAGAAATAAAAAGTATCTTTACTTCACATTTTATAAGATGATTTTCGTTATTTTAAACCTGGATTTATGTGAAACGATAAAATATGCTGCATTTAAATATTTTATGCAATAAAAAATACACAAAAAGTACCCTTCTTTAATTTAAAGAGTTTTTATGGAAAAAAAAAATCATAAAAACTGTTAATGTTTTTGCTTAAAGTATGCATTAATATCTTTAAATGAATATTTTTTGTGAGCACCTAGAATGAAAATGAATATTGCAATCTTTAGACATACATATTATATAAACATATTAAAAAAATTAATGATAAATGGGAATTTAAATTTAAATTTCAATGAAAAAATATTTGTCAAAAGAAATAAATGCCACTTTACCAAAAAGCAGTTACTGTTAAACGAAAAAAAAAAAAAAAAAAAAAAATTCTTTTTTTTCTTGGAGTGGGGGGGGGGGGGGGCGGTGATTTTATATTATCTGTATATTATCTATAAATCAGTTCCAAAAAATAAGTTATTTTCATTTTTTGAAACACTCCAAAATTTAGATTTAAAAGAAAAAAAAAATCTTAACTAGCTTAAATAAGCAATAATACCAAATACCGATCCCCCCCTCCCACTCCTTTCACACGGCAAGCCGGGAGTAATGCAGGGAAAGATGAAACAAGATTTCCCTTTTCCAACACATTTTTTTTCCCAGTGGGGATTTTTGTAAATATATTTTTAAATGTTTTCCGCTTTGTAATAATCAGCATTGAAAAATTTCCACTTTTAAAATTATTTAATGTTGTATGAGAAATTTTGAAGATAAAAAAAAAACCTTGAAAAAATAAATCTATTGAAATATAGCTTTTTTTCTGCGGTCTCGTAGGGATTTTTATGTCTTTTTGGCAGCGTCATCGCACATCGCAGCGTTGTTTACATTTCCCTTTCCTGCATCGTGGCGTCGTCTATGTCTAAGTCTCGTCATTCACTGGTTTTTGGATATTTAGATTTACTAATTAGGTAAGATTATTTTTCTATATTATTCCAAGAGTTAGTTAAAAATTAGTTTTCATCATTCTCAGGGACAGATTTAAGTTCAAGATAAAGAAAGCTGAGAAAAAGCATCAGCAATTGTGTAAAATTAACTGCATTGCTTTGCTTATTATGCGACTTAATTCTACAGAAGTGAATAAAAAAAAAAGTTCTTTACTGATCTTACATCTGCCCTGAATATGCTATTAATAAGTTGATTGTAATTATATATATATATCAGAGTAAAATGTGTCCGTAATGAACAATCTCGGAAGTTTTTGGTTTATAAAAAAATTAACCAATAAAAATTCAGCTTTTATTTTTTTCATAATTCTCCGTTGCCTGTTTTATAATTTGCTTTATTGCTGACAATCTTAAACCAGTCAGGAAGCGGAAAGTAATATTTTACAGCTCCAGTGTCTTTCAGTGAAATTATACTTCATATGTTAAGATCTGGTTTTAATTAACTAATATATATATATTCTGTATTTTCTGATGATACTGGCATATTTTTATTTTGATAGTAATAGAAAACTTCGAATTTTATGTACTAATTAATGACCATTTGCAAAATTTCACTTTATTTTTAAGATTTTAATAAAGTAGGTAATTTCTTTTTAATTCATTAATGTGATTTTTAATTAGTCATGGCAATAGTGCCCAAAATGTTTTGGTTTAGCCGAAAAGCTAAGTAATCTGATTTAATTTTTAAATTCCACTTATCAGAGTCGTGTAATAGGAACACAACTTGGTACTTTTCTGTTATACCAACACATGCCAAAATATACGCTAATCTGCCATTTATTTCTACCCTAACCGTGTAAAGAATTTTTTATTGCAAACTGTACCAAACATTCTGATTGGACTATTTATTGAACGTGAATCTTTTATTATTATTATTTAATCGTAACCTCATAAAACATCTTAACTTGCTACTTTTCAAATAGAAAATATTTATTAAATTATAACTTGCATTTATTATTGACACTGAAATGAATTTTACCATTAAGCTGTTACTTGATGATGTAGAAGCGGCAATAAAATTGTTTTAGGACTTTAGATACATAAAAAAAAAGTTTTTATCAAAAAAACTCATAAACATCTTCATTCAAAAAATGAAATGTTTACAGCAATCCTAAGAGACATTTACAATTTCAAGCCTGTAGTTTAAATAGAGTTTTATTTTATTACCTTATGTAATATTTATTTGTTCTTTTATTTTAAGTGCATATTTTGTATTGCAATTTTCAAACGTTTTATTTTTAAGTGCTTAAATTCGTGCCAACAATGTTATTTTTGTTTTCAAATGATTCGTTTCATGTGAATTTCCTTTTGTGCCGATTATTATGCTTAGCGACAATGGTGTTGGTATAGCAGAAAAGGACCCAAACTTTTTATAAACAGTTGCTTTTAATATATTTTCATGTTGTAAATATTTTTTTAATAACAAACCAGATTAATTTTTAATGGGTTTTTTTTTTTCCTAATGAAAGCACATAATTTGTTTGGGTACATTTCGGTTAGCCGGGCGCCAGTGATATATATACATGTATTATATATACACATATCTATGTATATACACATATGTCTGCATATACATATATATACATACATATATTTATATACATATATGCATGTATATACATATATAGGTATATACATTATGTATTTATATATGTTGATATATATCACTGGCGCCCGGCTAACCGAAATGTACCTTTTTTTGTTTCAAAGTATTGCATCGTCCCTTACCCCTCATGCAAAAACAAATTTGTCTTTAAGGACGTCTTCCTTTTTAAAACTTGTTTTAAGCCTTTTTTTAACCTCATCTCCCCCGAGTCTGAAATTTTCTTTCTGTGTTTGTGACAACATACTCTCAAAGTAGGGGTGTACCGAGTAGCACTTTGGCCGAGTAGCCGAGTACCAAGTACTCGGCCGAGTACCGAGTAGTTTTGTGTAAGAAAGAACTATTGATGCACACATGAAGTGAGCTTAAAAATAACATATCTGTGTGTGTAGATATCATGAACCTAGATCTCTTCTAGGTTCATGGTAGATATAATATAAACATACTTCTTGAGCATGTATTCATACATTTAATTTTACGAAAAATTTGAAATTTAATTATGCACCTATTAAAGACTATTTTTGAAAATTCAAAAAATTTAAAACAGTACCACTATTTTTAAGGAATAGAAAAAAAATTAATAAATAAAAGTAAAATTAGCCAATGTGAAATTAAAACCCATTCTTCAATTTATGTAACTCACTCTGATACGTGAAATCCGTCTGTCAAAAATGGTTATTGGTTACTGTAATTTTGAATAATACAAATTGTCATTGAATAATGCAAAAAGCTGATGTTAAAAGTGTGGCTTGCACTATTCACAATGTGCAACTTATAATAAAATCGGGTTTATCTACCCTACATGCTTTCTGACATGTTAGTTATAGTTATATTGATGGACATTTTAACCACTTTGAGCTGCATGTTCAAATTTTAAAAAAGTTCAGTCACATTTGTCTGAATCCAAAAAAAATTAATCATTACAGTAATTAACCATAAGATGAAACTCAAAGTATAATATGTTGAACCTTTATGCTACTGAAAGTAAGATAAAAAAAATTTAACTACAGTTCAGTAGCAATTACTGGAAAGTGTAATGAAACTGTTATTGCCATTCTGAGTAACATTGAAAAGCTCAAATGAAAGTTCCAATCATTTTGGTTGTGGTATAATGAAAGGGACATTAAAACTAAATTTTGAATTGCTTTGGTTTTTCTTAACTTTTCTGTATTTTGTAAACATATTTCTATATACTACTAAGTAAATAGTTTTTATGAATAATTGCATATATTATATATTTTTATATTCAAATAACTTTTACAGGTCAATTATAAAATCCTTTGGCTTCAAAAATGATAATAATGCTTAAAAATGAAATTCTTACAACTACTCGGTACAAAATTTAGCCGAGTACCGAGTACTCGGTACGGCCCTATCTCAAAGCATGACAATTTCTTTCTTGGAATCCAAAATAGTTGCACACTGTTATACTATACTGTTACATTTTTTTTTTTTTTTTTTTTTTTTACACCCATCCAAAATATTAAGAGGAGAGAGCCTGTCTGATATTACACTTTTAATTTTATGTTAAATAAAACATTGGGTACTTTTCGGTTAGCCAGGTGCCAATGATGTGTACAAGTACATACATGTATATATATTACTGGTGTCCAGCTAACCGAAAAGTACCAAACATTGTATCAATTATCTTCCTTAATTACTTTCCTGGAACTATAATTTATCTCCATCTTTTATATTATGTTCTGCAGTGTTTTTCTTTTTCAGTACCATAATTTCAGTAAAAAGCGCTATAGTGCATATGCGTGTAAAAATTTAAAACAGTCTAAGTGCACAGCACTTCTGCTGGTGTGGCTGATTCAGTAATTTTTTTTTTCTTATTTCCCCATAGCAATATTTAGATAAGATGCCATTTTATTTAATGCAAATTATGTGTGTGTGCATGTTGAAATAAGTTTTGATTTAAAAGAAGAAGAAAATGATTCACTGACATCAGTTATATACATTAATCAGTTGTACTTTTTCTTTTTAATTTTCTAGTTGAATATGATAAATGCTTAATATTGCAACCTATTACAATTTATTTTCATATTTTTCAGGAAACTGTGGTGGCGCAGTTCAGAGATGGCAGCAGAGATGACTGTGCATCATAAACTCGTTTGGCATTCAAGCAAAGGTAAGTTGTCAATTTACTCAGTTTGTAACGCAGGGCTTTTATCTTAGGGCCCATTTTGAAAAAAGTAAAAGTTATTTGTGTGAAATTTATTCTTTTTTTTTTTGTGAAAGATAACATTTTGTAATGAATATGAAATTTAGTTACTCAAATTTGAACCAAACGTTTATTGATAACTTCTTTAAGTCCTTCTGTTAAAGTTTTCCTTTCAATTTGTTTGCAAATTACACATTTTGAAACATAAAATAAAAATTAACAATGAAGAGTATGTTTTTATGGATTGTTTATAAAATAGTCAATTCAGAAAATTCCAGATTTTAAAAGTATTGCTACCCCACATGCAAAAACAAATTTGTCTTTAAAGACTTCTTCCTTTTTAAAACTCAATTTTTTTTAAGTTGCCTGTGTTAGCCTGTGTTATTTAAAAAAAAAAAATGGGAAGAGATCCTGTCAGAGCCGTCCTTAGCGAGGACGACTTAAAGCGAGGCCCGGTGCAGGGATTTTGCGAGGCCCTTTCCTTCCAGATTCTTAACATAATCTTATCTATATTATCAATAAAAAAGAATGGTTTTCACCTATATACTGTAACCCGGGAGCTCGGGTTCGATCCCCTAGCTATTATAAAGAAGTAGCATTTGTTTGTGTGTTTGTAGGGATAATTTCTGGAACTACTAAACCAATTTTAAAAGTAATGGTGGCAAATTGGTGGTGAAAGTTCCTCTTCCAACATAGGCTATATTTTATGTCAAGACCACCGGTTGCGAGGCCTTTTTAGGCGCGAGGCCCTGTGCGGCCGCACCTGTCGCACACCCCTAAGGACGGCTCTGGATCCTGTTTATTAAAAGGTATATTGTGAAGGGACCTGCTTTACTAGGAAGAATTTTGGGATGGTCCCCTAAATAGGCTCCAAATTTTGTCTGTATTGATCAATTTACATTAGTAAATTTAATTTCACACATTCATAAAATAGAAGTGCACTCTTGTATTTTAGCTGCATACAGTTGGTAAACGTTAAAGCTCTTTACAAAGCTTTCCAACCTTTGCACTTTAAGTGTAAAATTTACACTTTTTAACCTTTTTTTACAGCTAGAATGTACTTATTTTTTACTCTTAAAAGTTATAGAAAAAAAAAAGCTATTAAAATATTTTTCGGCAGAATCCTCGAATAAGCGAGGGTCCCCGATTTGGCGATTTTTTTTGACGCACGCCAAGGAACGACGCGCGCCAACCGAGAAATCGGCAACCTCCGAATTCTACCCAATCAGAACACGAGCTTTTCGGCAGACGACTTATTACTTACACACATCGTCAAGCAAATTCTTTCACAAAGTACACCGTGAACGTAGCATTGATTTTATTTCGTTTTAAGAATATTTACAAAGTTTTAGTAAATTTTACCGCCACATTTTTCGATTTTTACATACTTTTACCAATATTTTCCTTCAGATATTTCAATTTTTATAAACTTTTATCGATTTTTTCGTTCCGATTTTTTCCATTTTTACAAATTTTTAGCTATTTTTCCTGCCGGATGTTTCCGTTTAAAAAACTATTTAGCTATTTTTCACTCCGTATTGTTTCATTTTTAGCAATTTTTCTATCCAAATTTTGAACTATTTATTCCTCCGGATATTTTTATTCTTACAAATTTTTTCCTCCGGATTTTTCCATAAAAAAAAGTTCTACCCTATTTTTTCCTCCGGATTTTTCAATTTTAACCTACTTTTTTCATTTGGATTTTTCGTTTTTACAAGTTTTTAGCTATTTTTCATCTATTTTTCATTTTTACAAATTTTTAGCTATTTTTTCCTCTACATTTTTACAAATTTTAGCTACGTTTTTATTTTATTTCTTTTGTTTTCATTT
Source organism: Maratus michaelseni (assembly GCA_963931845.1). NCBI lineage: Eukaryota > Metazoa > Arthropoda > Arachnida > Araneae > Salticidae > Maratus > Maratus michaelseni. Next base: position 282,313,205 of record OZ007586.1, read on the forward strand.
TTATAAATATTTAGCTATGTTTTTACTTTTTTTTTTCATTTTTATAAATATTTAGCTATGTTTTTACTTTTTTTTTCATTTTTATAAATTTTTAGCTATGTTTTTTTTGCATTTTTTGAAATTTTTAGCTATTTTTTCCTCCGGATTTTTCCGTTTTTAAAAATTTTTAGCTATTTTTTCCTCCGGATTTTTCCGTTTTTAAAAATTTTTAGCTACTTTTTCCTCTGGATTTTTCCGCTTTAAAAAATTTTTTAGCTACTTTTTCTACCGAATTTTTTAATTTTTAAAAATTTTTAGCTACTTTTTCCTCCGAATTTTTCAATTTAAACAATTTTTAGCTACTTTTTCCTCCGGATTTTTCAATTAAAAAAAAATTTTAGCTACTTTTTCCTCCGGATTTTTCAATTAAAAAAATTTTTTAGCAATTTTTTCTCCAAATTTCTCAATTTTTTAAAAAAAAATATCTATTTTTTTCATTTGGATTTTTTATTTTTACAAATTTTTAGCTATTTTTTCTTCCGGATTTTACCATTTTTACAAATTTTTAGCCATTTTTTTCCTCCAGATTTTTCCATATTTTTAATTTTCTTTCTTCTGTATTTTTCATTTGTATAAATTTTTAACTATTCTTTCCTCATCATATTTCCATTTTTACAAATTGTTAGCTACTTTTCCTCCAGATTTTACAATTTTCACACATTTTTAGCTATTTTTGCCACCATATTTTCCCACATTTTTAGCTATTTTTGCCACCATATTTTCCGAATTTCCAATTTTTTTGCTATGTTTTCCTCCAATTTTTCCATTTTAAACTATTTTTCCCACCGGATTTTTCCTTTTTTTTTTATGAATTTTTAACTATTTTCCCTCCAGATTTCTCCATTTAAAAAAATTTTTAGTTAGTAATAAATAGTAAGTTCTATTCCCTCTAGCTTTTTCAATTTACAAATTTTTAGCTATTTTTTCCTCCGGATACTTCATTTTTACAAATTTTCGGCTATTTTTTTCCTCCGGATATTTCCATTTTTACATACTTTTATCAAATTTTTTCTATTTTTACATATTTATAGCTTTTTTCTTCCATCTGTATCCATTTTTACAAATTATCTTTTTTTTTCTATGAATTTTTTTGAAATATTTATCAAGTTTAATAATTTATTACCTTTAACAATTAAAAAATTTCTAGTAAAATAAGGCTTAAACTTGAAAATTGTCACAAAACGGAATAAAATCGACGTTTACTTCATGAAAGAAATTCTCATAAAAACTCTATAAATAGTCAATTCTCTGCATCACACCACACACGTTATAATTGAGGAAAATTTCGATATTCTTCATTTTTCTAATACATGCAAGACGCGGTTGACTATGCTTCGCGTACATTAACTGAAAAAAAACATCACTGGACGCATGAAACTCGCTGTACAGCATTCTCTAGAATGCACGAAATTCATTTAAGCCGAGGTCAGTAACTTGTGTATGTACGCTTCGCGTACATTAACCGAAAAAAAACATCACTGAACGCATGAAACTCGCCGTACAGCAATCTCTAGAATGCACGAAATTCATTCAAGCCGCGGTCAGTAACTTGTGTATGTACGCTTCGCATACATTAACCGAAAAAAAACATCACTGGACGCATGAAACTCGCCGTACAGCAATCTGTAGAATGCACGAAATTCATTCAAGCCACGGTCAGTAACTTGTGTATGTACGCTTCGCATACATTAACCGAAAAAAAACATCACTGGACGCATGAAACTCACTGTACAGCATTCTCTAGAATGCACGAAATTCATTCAAGCCGCGGTCAGTAACTTGTGTATGTACGCTTGCCGTACATTAACCGAAAAAAAAAAACATCACTGGACGCATGAAACTCGCTGTACAGCAATCTGTAGAATGCACGAAATTCATTCCTGCCGCGGTCAGTAACTTGTGTATGTACGCTTTGCGTACATTAACTGAAAAAAAAAAACATCACTGGACGCATGAAACTCGCTGTACAGCAATCTGTGGAATGCACGAAATTCATTCAAGCCGCGGTCAGTAACTTGTATATGTACGTTTCGCGTACATTAACCGAAAAAAAACATCACTGGACGCATGAAACTCGCTGTACAGCAATCTGTAGAATGCACGAAATTCATTCCAGCCGCGGTCAGTAACTTGTGTATGTACGCTTTGCGTACATTAACTGAAAAAAAAAAACATCACTGGACGCATGAAACTCGCTGTACAGCAATCTGTGGAATGCACGAAATTCATTCAAGCCGCGGTCAGTAACTTGTATATGTACGTTTCGCGTACATTAACCGAAAAAAAACATCACTGGACGCATGAAACTCGCTGTACAGCAATCTGTAGAATGCACGAAATTCATTCCAGCCGCGGTCAGTAACTTGTGTATGTACGCTTCGCGTACATTAACCGAAATTTTTTTTTTTTCCCCAACAATCCATTGACTAATTTTAAGATTTTTTACCACGATTGGCTGATAAATTTGGCGATATCTTTTAAATGGCCAAAAAATCATTTTGTAAACTTTTTCATATTAAAATTTAGTTAAATTGTAATATTTTAACAAAACTGTATTCAAAAAGTTATCATAAAAAAATCTTCGTCTATTACATATTGCATAGCAATTGTTCATTTTTATTAAAATTATTTTATTCAAAATTGTTATTTTACAGTTTGTTAAAACAGTTTAGCAGAGTTTCATGAAATGTAAACATCTTGTACAATGGGTCCTTCAAATTACTCAAAATTTTGATGCTTCAGCTCATGTGCTTAGAAAATGTTTGCTTTAAATGTTTTAATATTTGTTTCAAGAGTGATGATTCAGTTTTGTGATTATTGTGACACCTCTGGAAATATAGTGCATCTAATCTGGACTTACATTTAATAAAAATTAAATTAATTTAAATTTTTGAAATGTAAAATTTAATAGAAAAAGATTGAGTATTTTTTAAAGTTTTGCAGAAATGTGTCAAATAATTTTTGTTAACAGGGTTTTTGACTTTCATGAACTTTGACAATACTTAAGATTACACAGATTTATGCTAAATAATTTTTTTTAATTTATGCTATGTATGTAGAAGAGGAAGGGAGGTGGTGATAAAATTATTTAATCTTCTGACCTCTAAATTAAGGATTTTTTTTTAATATGTTGTCATATAAATTAATTTGGATTTTGATTATATGTAATGTATAATTTTTAACAAATTAAAAATAAAGCAGATTCTTTGGAGAAAGGGACCTTCTTTAATACTTTCTTTGACCCTTTTTTCTTAAGAAACTTTAAAAAATGATATTTAAATTCAAGGTATTTTTAAAACATTCTTATGTTTTGCCCAAAATATTTTGCAAATGTAAGATTCTGGAGAGGAGCTGAAGGTTCAAATCCATGTTTTTAAATTTTCCTTTAAATCAAATATCAAGTAATAAAAATGGTGATTTTTTTTTCATTGCTAACTAAGCGTAAAACTGACAGTGTGAAATATGTTCGAGCCTGGAAGCTTGGTTACGCTTAGTTAGCAATGTAAAAATTCACATGTTTGTTATTCAATAATTTCGAGTTAATTTCACTGCTGAAAATAAATTAAAATTACTCAAATATCAAGTTTTTAGAATAAAATAACTGTGGCAATATTTGTATTGGAGTAATTAGTGTTTCCCCTAGACGTTTTCGAGAGGGCGCAGCACCCTGCCCATTTTTTTATAGTTGTAAATGCGCCCTGCCCGTTTTTATATAGCTGGAAATGTGCCCTGATTATTGTGGATTCGCAAGAATTTGCTTTCGCGAATTTCACCAAAATTTAGTGGGAAAATATCACAAAAATCATCTATCGGTCATGAGAAAATATCGCAAGATTCGTCTATTGGTCACAGTAAAATATCACAAAATTTGTCACTTGGTCGCAAGAAAAATTACAAAATTCAAAAATCTCAAAATTCGGCAGTTTGTTGTAGGAAAAAAATTGGGAAATTTGCTTATTTGTCGCAAAACCTCCCTCCCTGCACAATTCGGCAATTGGTAGCAGGAAAATATTCTGAAATTCATCAGTCAGCTGCGGGAAAAATCACGAAACTATTCAGTCAGTCATGGGAAAAAATAGCGAAATTCTTCCAAGATCGCATGAGAAAAATTGCTAAATTTGTCAATCGATTGCGGCTAAAAATAGAGAAATTTATATATCTGTCATGGGCAGGGCATTCGGGGCACGGGCCCAGGGTCCCCGATTTTCAGGAGTCCCCAAATGCTACTAAAAATTTTTGAATTATTGGCCAAAACAGTTTTAACTGTTAAAAAAACAAAATTAAAATGGAAAAATCTGTTTGTCAGAGATTGTCTATGATGTGTCAAAGCAGGGTTGGCAAGTTTCTTCCAAAGTGGAAAAAACCGGCCTGAAGAAATAGGTTTCTTCCAAGTGGAAAAAATGGAAGAAACTGTTTTTCTTTAAGAATTTACCATATAAGTTACAACTTTGTAAAATACAATAAAAATAAATGTATTTTCTAATAGATAACCTTACATAAATTTAATTAGACTTATAAAAATTTAATTATGTATGATAAATTGATAATTACACCAGTTTTTTAGCCAAGATCACACACCTGTCTAAAGCTTTCCAATCATTGTGTACCTGAATAAAATAAATGGGACTTTTCTAACACCATGCCAAAATGTATGCTAATGTGCTATTTATTTAAACCCTGAACGTGTAAATATTTTTATTGCAAACCGTGCCAAACATTGTGATTTGCTATTTATTGAACATGACACTTTTTAATTATTATTATTACTTAATTTACTCTGTAACCTCGCAAAACATCTTAATTTGCTATTTTTCAAATAGAAAATATTTAATATTAAGTAGTAACTTATATTTATTGTTGACACTAATGTGGATTTTACCATTAGGCATTTACCAGATGATGAGGACGCTGCAATAAAATTGTTTCAGGGCTTTGGATACAAAAAAAAAGTATGAACGTCTTCATTCAAAAAGTGAAATGCTTACTGCAATGCTAAGAGACATTTACAATGCTATGCCTGTAGTTTAAATTGAGTTAATTTTATTAATTTATCATATAATATTTATTTGTTCTTTTATTTTAAGTCTATATTCGTGTCGATTTAATAAAATAGTTCGTGAAAGTCTGTAATTTTCAAATGTTATATTTTTAAATGCTCAATTTTGTGCCAACATTTTTTTTTTTTTTTTTTCCAATTGAATCCTTTCACATGAATTTCATTTTGTGCCAATTATTGCACTTGGTGACGACAATGGTGTTGGTATAATGGAAATGTACCAAATAAATTTATCCAAAATACACAAAATCAATTAAAGGTAATTCAATTCAAAAGAGGCACATTTTTTTTAATATATATAATTTAAACTTCTGTAACCAGTAGTAAATAGTATGTGGATCATTTACCTATTGTAGAATGAAACTCTTTTAAATAAAAGACAGTGCTTTGAATTTACGCCCATTTTATTAAGGAAACTAATATACAGTAATTACTGTATTGAAGGATTTCATTAAAATCTCCATTTTCCTTACTACAGTGCAACATTGTATAACAAAACAGAAGTAATTTAGCTTTAAGATGCTGCAATCAATTTCTCAACTTAGAATGGATGAATGCAAAAGATGAAAAAAATTCTTATCCCTGTAGAGTTTATTTTCAGAACATTTATCTTTTAAATCAGCATGCTAGTATGCATAATTACAAATTTGTTTGTTTTAAGTTTTGCACAATAGTTTTTAAAATATTGCATTTTTATATGATAAATAAGGAATTGGTAGGTTTTTTTTTTTTTTTTACAGAAATTATATAAACAATAAAAAAATATCCCCTACCTCTAAAGTTGTAAAAAACATAACCTGTAAATACCTGCTGAACCTGAAGTTTGTTATTAAAAAATAACTTATTTTTCCATAAATAATATTTTTAATATTAATTAATTTCCAATTTAAATTTCATATAATTAGGTTTTGAATTTAATTCTTTTATATAGTTAATATATTTTAATTTTGAGCATCTGTTTTGTTTTCTGTTGGTTTCTTCCAGTTTTTTCCATTTCTTCCAGTTTCTTCCGGAAGAAACCCAACCCTGTGTCAAAGTAACTTCATTTTTTCTTTATTGTCTTTTAACCCTTTGAGGCGTGGTAGGATATATTATATCCCACCTAATTTAAATTTTACTTTTTTAACTTTGACGGGGAAAAGTTGAAAAATTGCTTTTCCTTATTTTGAACTAAATTACGGTGAGAATTGAAATGCTATCGTTTTATGAGTGATAATATCAGATTTATAGCTTGGAGGTACACAATGTATTTTCCTACTTTACAAAGCCATTTTGAAGGAAATGTTATGTGAAAAAATAAAGTGAAGAAAATAAAGAACTGCTGGTTTCTAGCAATACAAATTCTAGAAACATTTACAAAGTGAGCAATTCGACTTTTATGAAATGAACAGAAAGAGCACCCATACATCATATGTAAAGAATATGAATTTATATATTTGAAGTTATTCAAAAGAATTTATAGAAAGCCTGTTTTTATTTTGTTTTAGTGATTAACACAGAGATAAAGTATTTAATATATACAGCCCCCCCCCTCCCCCCCTGCTCTTAACACATAAAAATAGAAACAATATTATTGTTAACATGGTTGCAAAAAGAAATGAGAGAATATGATATAACATAAAATTGCCACCATGAAATGCAGTTTCGCACCTAGAAAAAAAAAAAGGAATTAGGTGTCATTTGACAACGCTGCCCTTTCATGAGTTTTTGTTAATGAAAGGGCAACAATGCAATAAAATAGTTTCATTTTGTACAAATAACTTGAACTACAAAGCTTTTTGTAAATAGTTTTTTTAAATTATAATTTCTGTTCCGATTATATTTATAAATGGCTAATTAATAAGTGGTGTTTTTAAAGTAAGGCATTTTAATTTTGTTTTGTAAAATTTATTTTTTGTTTTTCAGAAGAAGAAGAATAAAAATCTGGAAAGAAAAAAGTTCTCTGTGAAGATGACTGTAGATTTTCAGCTCTTGTTTATAAACTTAAATTAAGAAACATCAGAAATTTAATTGTAACAGGATTAAATTTTCTTGTAAAATATTTCTGATAAATTTTGAGCATCTTGTAAATACATAAATAAATGTTTTTTGGTTGGTTTGTTTTACATTTGTTGTGAAAAATAAAATTTATATGAAAAAAAAAGCATTCAGTTCTAGTGTTTTTAAATATATATATTTATTTATGCAAATGATGTTGTTAAAAAAGATGTACTATATATTTTCCCCTTCTTTCTCATTCTGAGAACATTCCCCCTTCTTTTTACAGGTTAAGATATAATTGAATAAAAGTGTTTTATGTAGGCTATATTTTAAAAACTGATAAACTGTTTTTGTTGGTTGATTATAAATTAGCATTGCTTGGAGATCAGGTATTAAAAATAATTTGCTGTATAAAAACTTTTGAAAATTTTAATAAAAATTTCATCATAATCTCATTAGAAGTTGAGATTAAAATTTTAATGTACATAATATTGTATGAATCAGTTTGAAATTTTGTTAGTCAAAAAGTCACATACCTCCTGCTGGAAGGAAAAATATTTTAAAGATTTCTTTATTGGTAATATATTAAAAAAAAAATATATATATATATTCAGTACTCATTACTTGCTAATTTTTAAAAAGTAAAAACAATGATATATTATTATTTATGAGTAATGTTTAGTCCATTTAAAAAAAAAAAAAAAAAAAAGATTTAGAGTGTGAATGGTGAACTTGCCGTGTTCTAGAAGATCAACTGCCACTACTATTTTGAAAAAATATTAAACTTATTTAATAAGAGAAATTTTAAGATTACATAAGAAGGAAAATAGTGACAATTGGCTTTCTGTCAATTAGTAATATTTTGTAAATATATATACATTGAAATTTTGTTCTATGATGTGTATAAAGGGGGGAAGAGTCCTTAACAGACTAAAACATTACTTTATAGGAATACTGCTACATTTTTCTGATATTATATGCCAAAGAGATGAAGATAGTGAAATGACATTTTTTGAACGGACCTAATTTACATATATATATAGTTACATCATTAAAAAAAATTCTTAAATTTCAATGATCAGTAATGTCAACATTTTACCAATTTTATAAAATAGAGTTCCTGCATTTTTGTTTTATTTTCAAGCTGGATAATTGGAAGAAACATCCAGGTAAGAAATTGTATTATAAAAGCACCAGTGGACCCATGCGAAGATTTCACACTGCAGTCTAATACTTTTTAGCAATATCTAATACTCTTTAGATGCAGGTTTAAACTTGTAAAGGAAAATTAAGGACTGAAACTATCTTCAAACAACATTAGTCGAGCCAGAATATCATCTCGTTTATTCCATCACAGTTACAGTAAAAACTGATCGAGCATAGCAAAGACAAAAAAATATATATATCTATAGTTAATTAACTGCTTTAGAGATGACATCATCTGTTTCGGAAAAAAACATGGGACAAAGAAAAATAAATTGAGCATTTCAATTTTGCTTTTTAGTCATAAATATAAAATAAACCCGTGCAGCAACTATGTCCCACTTTATCTTTTTTGTAGTATTTATTTTTTATAATCATTTTAAGCATTATATAATGTGGTATTTTATTTTTGTGGCTACACTAATTTGAGGAAAGCCTTTCATTTCTTTTATGAAGACAATGCAGATTTAATTTTTAATTTACAGCAATTTTTAATCAAAAAATATGTTTTATCGAGATGTGAGTGCACTATGTCAGAAGCTGGTTCAAAATCCTTTCTTATGGCATCTCGTTCATTGTTGTGCATTTCATATTTTCTGAGAAAAGGGGATGTTGATAACAGAAATAATATATACTAGTGGGCCTGTGTGAAGATTTCACACTGCAGCCTAATATTTTTTAGCAATATCTAATATTTTTTAGATGCATGTTTAAACTTCTAAAAAAAAATAAAGCCAGAATATAATCCAATTTATTCTTTCATACTTTACAGTAAAAACTGACTGAAAATATCAAGAGCTATATATATATATATATATATAAATTGTATTTTAACTACATTAGAGAATGACATAATGTTTTGAAAAAAAAAAAAAAAAAATTGAGCGTTTGAATTTAAATTTTGCTTTTTTATCATAAATATAAAATAAACCCATGCAGCAACCATGTCCACTTTATCTTTATTGAACATTTTTTTTATAATCATTGTTGTGGAATTTAATTTTTGTGGCAACAGTAATTTGAGGGAAAACTTTCATTTTATTTCTGAAAACAATGCCTATTTAATTTATTACTTGCAATTTTAACCAAAGTACATGTTTTAAAGAAATGTGAGTGTACTATGTCAGAAGTCGCTTGAAAATCCTTTATTATGGTATCTCATTTAACATTATACATTTTTTATTTGCTTCGAAAAAGGGATGTTGAATATAATCATTAGATAACAATTTTCAATGGAAATTCTGGCTGGACAATCCACCTGGTGAATTAGCTTGAAGAAACATAAATTGAAACTACTTAAAAATTTACTCCTTTGAATAGAATGTTTAAACCTATAATTTAATTAAAAATTGAAGAAAATTCGTTTTTTTTTCGTATTCTCACCATCCTTGGTAATTTAACGCTCAATATATATTTTACACCTTGTGTTACACCTTATTTTACAACTTTTTTTTTATTAATTACAATTATGGCTTTTGCAACTTTTTCAGAATAACATTAAAAAATAAATCATAACCATATGGCCTTTTATTCCGATCTAATGAGATGAGTGGATACGGCCAATTTTTGCCTCCATTGGGACACTTTTTTTAAAAAAAATTATTATTGCTTCCAGATTGAAAGTATTCTATACAAGATCTGAAGCACTTTCGATTTTATTGTATTTTGACCTTTTTAATATGGGGTGCTTATAACACCATTGCAGTTTTTAACTGAAAAATATTATAATAAAGTGAAACATGTTTGCATAAAAGTCAGGTTGGTGTTATGAGCTCTTGTTAAGAAAAATATTCCAATAGATTATTATTATTTTTTTTTTTTTTTTCAAATTTTGAATAAAATATTTAGAGTTTTCAGACAAAAATTATGGACCAGTAAATTTAGATTCTAAAGTTTAAAATAACTTAAAAAAAGAAAAAAAATTGTCCCTGCCAAAGGAGTAAAAATGGAGATTTGCTCAACTTTACTTTTTTGAGGACCATAAAAAGTATAATTCTGGCCAGCTTCCATTCATGATATCTAATAGTGGCATGAATATGGCTAGCTTTGGGCTATCATTCATTAATGATGCCCATTGATGGCGACAAAGTGGCTAGCTTTCGGCATGCATTCATTAATGATTACCATTGATGGCAACAAAGTGGCTAGATTTCGGCTTGCATTCATTAATGATGGCAACGAAGTGGCTAGCTTTCGGCTTGCATACATTAATGATGCCCATTCATGGCAACAAAGTGGCTAGCTTTCGGCATGCATTCATTAATGATTACCATTGATGGCAACAAAGTGGCTAGCTTTCGGCTTGCATTCATTAATGATGGCAACGAAATGGCTAGCTTTCGGCTTGCATACATTAATGATGCCCATTCATGGCAACAAAGTGGCTAGCTTTCGGCATGCATTCATTAATGATTACCATTGATGGCAACAAAGTGGCTAGCTTTCGGCTTGCATTCATTAATGATGGCAACGAAGTGGCTAGCTTTCGGCTTGCATACATTAATGATGCCCATTCATGGCAACAAAGTGGCTAGCTTTCGGCATGCATTCATTAATGAATAGCATTGATGGTATGTGGATGGCTGGCTTAAGGCTAGTTTACATTTATGATGACCAATAAATTAACATTTATGGCCAGCTTTGGGGTAGCTTTTATTCTTAACAAACGCAGGTGGCATGGCTGTGGCGATCTTCTGGCTAGATTTTATTCACGATGATCGTTAATGGCCAAACTGTGGCTAGTTTTCATTAATAATTGGCACTTAAAGTATAACTGTGGCCAGTTTTAGGCTATCCGTCAATTATGATTAACCACTTGTGGCACAATTATGGGCATCTTAATGTAGTTATGGCCAATTCTGTTGCGGCCACATTGTGGCCGGCGTGACAGTTTTTTTAAGTTGCCGTTACGGCAAACGATTGCGGCCCCTCATCTACTAGTTTGGGCCAAGGCTAACGTAGCCATCAGTGGCCCGCAAGTTCTGTGTTAGTTGGGTTAATTCTTGTATGCACCTCTCTAATTTTTTGTGTGATCTGGAAATGTTTTGCCTTTCTTTTACATTTTGTCCTTACTTAATTTCCATATCATACAACTTAGATTCTAAAGATGTTACCACAATTCTTGATTTTGTTTTTTCTTTCATAAATGCTTCTTTTTAATTCAATTTCTAACACTTTTTTTTTGGCTTATTTAACTTGAACAATAAAATTTCATTTTCTAGGTGTAATGCTCTAATTTTTGTGCTGGAATAATTAAATTAAGTGGAAAGTATTTGTTTTGGTTTAGAACTTGCTGGTTACTGTTTTGGAATGAAGAAGAATAAGAGTTAAATTTAGAATGTACAGTCACTTCACTTGCATTTATAACATTAACAAAATAGTTTTTAGAATCATCTTGATATTTTTACATTTTTACTGGAAACAGTTAACATACCTTTATGATGTCAATACCAATAATTATATCAAAATCTATTGCATTATCATTAATAACAAAAATAGAAGTTTTAAATTTGGAATTATCAATTTAGATTTCGGCTTGAAAGTAAGCAATTGGTCTGAACGATTTCTTTTCTAATCCAGTTAAACATGCTGTTGGTTGTAATTTTACATAATCTTTAATTTTATCAAAATTACTCTTTAAAATTGTCCATTGGCTGCCCGTATCTGCTAATGAAACGAAATTTAATGAATGAATGCAGCTTAACTTCTTTAAGTATTAAATTCTGAGAACTAGTTACTATATTTACTTCAGAATGATTATTATAAAATCTTACATCTTTCAGTTTACTACATTCAGCTGACTTATAGCTATATTGATTACATTAAAACAAAGAGGGCCTTTTTCTTTATTTCTACAATTTCTACTTTTATGATTATCACCTCTATAGTTGTAACAGCAAATATTAGACCTTACTGGTTTAATTTTAATCGTAACATTAACTGGTTTATGTAATTTAATGTTATCATTATCTGACCTCAATTTCTCATAAATCTTCAATTTTTGTTTAAATTTATAAATATTAGAACATCCATACAGAAAGGATTCCTTAAACACAGGGTATTTTACTTCATTAATGACATATTGAATCAATGCAGCATCTTCAACATTACCATGAAAACATAATTGCTTCATAACTAAGAAATATTCTTCAAGCAATTCATTATCTTTATAACAATTTATGCAGTCCTGATGAATTACATGCTGAGCCAAATTCAGAAATTAATAATGTTTTCAACTTTCCCAAGAATTTAATTATCTTTCAATCAGTAATTTTGCTTTACCTATCATACACCTTTTTCCCAAAATTACTGTATTTTCCTGCATATAATCCGCGGCCATAAATTTTAGCCTTTAAAAAAAAATTTCAGCAGATAATCCGCACCGGCGTATAATCCGCGGATTATACGATAATTGCTCATTGCTTTCAACATTTCAAAATGCTAATAAATAAAGTTTCTATTCATTTAGTTGCTCTATTTAGATGATAATCGAAATAAAATAAAAAATTTAGGATAATTGCAAGTTAAAATAATAATCGATAGTGTCAATAATATTTAACAATAGTTCAATAATAATTGCTGGAAAAATAATAAAATATTGAACTTACCTTGCAATTGGCATATTATTAAAGAAGCAATCACAATTACGATGTATAAATATACGCATCTCTTACTGGGAAAAAGAAATTTTTAATAATTAAAAAAATTACATCAATCATCAAACCCTTCACATTCTGAATCGTCGCTATCCGAAAGGAAAAGATTTAAAATGGTTTCGTCCAAAACAGAATTATCATCTTCCTTATCTTCATCATTTTCATCCTCATCAATGTCACAGTTTTCTGTGATCTGACATTTTTTAAAAGCATGTATTATTGTGGAATCACTAACAGCTTCCCATGCCATTTTAACCCATTCCGAAACTTCTGTGTGGGATGCTCAATGCATTCTTCCGCCATTCACTATGGAGCTTGCTTTTAAAAGAGCGATTCACACCATCTAAAGGTTGAAGAACCTACGTTAAACCTCCCGGAATAATAGAGATTTTAGCTCCAGTGGACTTGCATTCCTCTTTCACGGATTCTATGAGATGTGCTCTCATCGAATCCATGATTAAAAGAGCCCGAGGTTTAAATAATGAATTCTTCTTTTTCCTCCAAACTGTATTCAGCCACTTTATCATTACACTTTCATTCATCCACCCTTTGAGGTTTACCTCTATGTGAACATTGCTCGGAAAATGTTCTTGGTGTAAAGTTTTATGCTTGAAGATGATCATTGGCGGCAGCTTGCTCCCATCCGCTGCACAAGCCAAAACAACTGTGAATGAATTCCGTTCATGCCCTGTGGTGCTAATGTTTATGGTGCTGGTACCAATTGTGTAAACAGTACAATTGGGGGGGCATATCGAAAGAAAAAAATTGGCCCTTTGAAAATTTATATTGAGTAATTAGATTTCTGGTGTATTCTAAAAACTGTCTTTTTTTATCTTCCCAATTGTCTGGTAACTTTTGTCCCACAGTGGTGCGATTGCGAATTGATAAATGTTTTCTCCGCATAAATCGACTGCACCACATGGGACCACCAACAAAATTTTGAATTCCACCTATCTCAGCCAAAGACTTTGCTCTTCTCCTAATACTTATTGTAGAAATAGGTATACCTTTTTCTTGTTACTCTAAAATCCAACGATGAAGATCTTCTAAATCGGGCCACACTGTCTTTCCATGTCGAAAAAGTTCGTCTAGCACGACAACCTCCGGAAAGTTTTTCCTTGTTCTTCCACCATAATCGAACATTCGATTCATCAATGCTAAATAGGTGAGCGGCCTCTCTGTTACCAACTTCTTCTACCTTTTCTATTACACCCAGCTTAAATTCAGCTGTGTAACTTACGCGTTTTCTTTTAGTCATGATTAACTTATATATATTCCACGTGACAAATAAAAGAAGATTCAGCTAACAAATGATTAGATTGCAATTTTTGAACAAGATGAGTTGAGAAACTCTGTATTCTTCATAGAAGCATGTTGCCAAAAGATTAGACAAAGACTAGATTCTTAAAAAATCGGAGGCCACTCCTACTAGAACGTACACGTCATATGTGAACCAATCACAAGCAATCGAGCGGTCCCCAAAACAGATAAATGTTTGATATGTTTACATTTTATAATTGCCGGTAGAAATTGGATATCAGACGCAAACTTCTGCTTGAAAAGAATTTCATCAGATTATCCGCACCGGCAGATAATCCGCACTTGAAATTTTCGAGGTTTTTTAATAGATAATCCGCGGATTATATGCAGGAAAATACAGTAATTTATATAAATCATTTAAATTAAACAACAAAATAATATTTTTAAATTATTTATCCATTTTTCAATATTTGTCAAATGAAACAATCATATTCTCAATATCATTAAAACTTATATTTTGTTTCAATTCATAGGTAGTGAATGACAGTATAAGGGGGGATGGTGGGCAAAATCAGATACTATAAATGTTTGTTGTTCTCCAATGCAGTCCAATAGTCCAATGGGAAAAAAACTCTGAACACTGTTTTTAATATTAAATGAACCTTTAGCTATAACAAAACATATTATTTTTGATAAAGTTATACAGTACAGGACCTATTATCCGGCACCATTGGGATCGATCCGATTCCATTTTTCAGAATTTTCCGGATTTCGGATCCATGCCAAAAACATAAATATTGCATCAGCAACCCCCCTCCCCCCCATTCCTTTTCTCTTTTTTTTTTTTTCTCCCATGATCTAGTTTTTTAGATAAGTGCATTAGAGAAAATAAGTTTAAAAATACTTACCATTCTTGAAAGAAATTTTTAAAACTATAATATAATAACTTTAAATTTTCAAAAGCTTATTTTTTATTCATGACAGCAAACATATCAGTAATCTTTTTTTGTTTCAAATGGTTTGGCTGTTCTAATAGCAATTTTTCTTGTATTTTATACACTGATAAAATGTCATGTTCTTTGAAAAATGTTTTTTTGTTCCATTCCACTTATAAGTTCTTTAGTTAATTGAATGCAACGTTCTATAGAAATAGTCTCATCATTTCCTGCCTCTTCTACTTCGTCATCCTCAAGATTTGAATCGGTGTCTTTTTTCAGTACTTCGCTGGCGATCTCTTCATCTGTTAGCCTGAGCACAGTCGGGGCATTTTCATCGGCATTTAATGAATCTTCTATCGTTTTTTCATCAAATTCTACTTCACATGAAATGCTTTTAGCATATTCCATTAGTTCTTGAATAGTTTCGTCTTGGTGCGATACGCGGAAACCGGAAAACTCTTTATTTTCCTTTTCCCCATCGAGAAAAATTGAAGCAGGCTAGATGTTATGCCAAGCGTTAATCAGCGTGCTCTGTTTAACGCTATTCCATGCATTAGCAATTGACCAAAGGGCATCTTTAATTGTAAACTTTTTTTGGAATTCATTCATTCCGTTTCCGGAAGCACAATGTTGTAAACAGTTTCGAATGAAATCTGCTTTGTAGATACATTTAAGCGAATTTATAATACCTTGATCCATTGGCTGGATCAAGGATGTACAATTTGGAGGTAAAAAAATAACACGCACGTTATCCTTTTCAAGAGTATCTGCTTTGGGATGGGCTGCACAGTTATCTAAAAGAAGTAAAATCTTTGAATCATCGGGAAGCCCTACGTTACTTCGATGTTTCTTTGCTTCCGGTACAAAATAATCTTCGAACCATTCTCTAAAAAGTTCTTGGGTCATCCAAGCATGCTTATTACTCCTGTAAAGAACTGGCAAGATGACCACATTTTTTAATGCTCGAGGCTTACTACTTTTCCCAATAATTAATAATTTGCACTTATGAGTGCCTACTGCATTACTGCAAGTAAGCACAGTAAGTCGTTCTTACAATCTTTAATACCAGATGGGGCACTTTCTTCTGCAGTTACATATGTTTTCCGCATAATTTCCCTGTCCACCGCCGATCGACGATTGGGACTTTAACGTTTTCTGATTAGTTGTTAAACCGAACGCTTCTTAAGTCATTTCTGGTTGAACATGGTTTCTTATATAATATCTATTAATTTCTATATAATCTAATTAATTTATAACTGTAATATAATAAATATTATAGTAATATAATCTAATTAATTTCTATATAATCTATTCTCTATATAATCTAATATTTCTATATAATCTATTAATATATATTAATTTCTTATATCATATCTTCTTAAAAATCTTCATAATCCTCCAAAATACCGGAAATGACTTAAAAAGCGTTTGATTTTACAAATAGTCAGAAAGCGTTAAAGTCCCAATCGTCGATCGGCGGTGGAGACGGAAATTATGCATGTTTTCCTTGCAAGGTATTTCCAAAATAATCCCATTTCATCTGCATTATAAATAAGTTCCGGTGAATACTGACCATCAGAAATAATATTTGCAAATTCCTCGCAAAAAGACTCTGCACTTTCATTATTTGCAGATACTTTATCGCCACAAATGCTTAATATTCTCAAACCATGATGTTTCTTAAATTTATCGAACCATCCGGAAGAATAATCACACACTGTTTTCAATCCTAAATGTTCATGGAACACTTTAGCTTGTGCCATAATCAATGAACGATCCAAGGGCACTTTTTCGCTTCTTCGTTGCCAAATCCATTCCATTAAAACCTCATCTAAATTAAGATTTTTTGACTGGTGTAATGTTTTCCGTTCTTCCATTAACTTCTTTGAGTCACTGTCACTGTAAAATTTTAACAGTGCCGTTTTCTGTTTTTTTATATCATAAATTGTAGAGCTCCCTATGCCATATTGTTCACAAAGTAATTTTACTGAAGAACCTGCATCCATTTTTTTTAAGATCTCAACTTTTTGAGAAATACTTAGAGCTATTCTTTTCCTTTTTTTCCCCTCATATGAATCTCTTTTCTCACTGAGTCGCTTAGACATCGTAAATTGAAAAATAAAATCACAAAAACACAGACACAAATATAAGCAAACAACTGCAGAATTGCTTAAATACTCGACAACTCGACTGAGAAATGATAAACAAGTTTTTATTTGATTGCACTTTGAGATAATTCTAGAGAGGATTGATGGGGTGGCCCGCCCTAATGCCCTTTTCTGATAAAATCCCATTCTTATTGCCTCTTTTCCAGGTATAAACCAACCCTTCTTTTTTCCCAGATAAAAATCGTCTCTTTCTTTTTCTTTTTTTCAAGCAGTAAAATCCTGCTTTGTTTGCATTGTACTTTCAAAAATTCCTTAGCCATCTTTCCTTAGAATGCTAGTAGGATATTTCTGGAGTAATTGTTCCCTTTTCCCCCTGCCCCCACTCACTTTGCTCTCTTCTCCATGGTATGTCACTAATCTTGGACTTGACATGAGTATTCAATCTTTCAGATAAATGAAACATAAAGGGTTCATTTCACCCATTGATTCATTTCACCTTCTTTATCTTTAGTGAAATAGTATTATGACCTTTTGCTCTGACCTTTCTTTGACCATGCGATGACAGCTTATGCTTACATGAAGTTTATACAGAATCGAAAACAGCATTTGTACTTTTATCTTGTAGTTAAGTGAACACATTTTGATAAGAAATGAGAAAAAGTTCTGAAAGTTATCTGGAAAAAGTTTTAAGAAAAGAGAAAGTGATCATGAATACCGGTGGGGGGGGGGGGGGCACACACACTCACCCCTCCTAGAGCATTGAAATGTCCCCCCTCGGAAGATTTGAGATTTTATGCCTTTAATGCTTAAAAAATGCACCCTCCCCTCCCGGAGCCACAGAAATCCCTCCTGAAGAAAAGTGTCTGAATTCAACATTGAGCGCAGATTGTCGGATACTTGAAAAGTCCGGATAGTTGAGCACTACATCAGTCATGAAAGAAGAAAGTTGGGGGAGGGGGAGGGTACATCGATGTAACAATGAAACAGGAAAATGATTTTTTTACCTATTTTCCTTTCATCTGGAAATTGATCAAATGATTCTTTTATTATTCTTAAATTTGCACTTTATAAAGTTAATTTTGATGAATTATAAATAAAAGTAAACAATATTTTGTGTCAGAATGTAATTTTTAAATTTATTTATTAATCTTTTATAACATTACATTATTTATATTTAAACATCTCATAATGATGTTAATTTAAGACTAAGATAAATAACAAATGCTGTTCTTACTTCATGTGATAATAAATTAAGTCTCAACATGCAAAAAGTAACAGGCAAAACTAATGAAGTCAACTAAAAACAAGTGTTTTTGTTAGATGTTTTTCAAAGACTCTTTTCCTAAAACATCAACTTTGCGCCCCTTCTTTTTTTTTTTTTCCTTTTCGGAAAAAGCATGTGGACACTTAAAAAATTAAATTCTGTATGATTCGCATATATTGCCTCAATTACATCCGAAATACAAGAAAAAAAAAATGCAGCAATCCTCAATAATAATGAATCTTTTCTGCATAGCTAAGAACATTCATTATCAGATGCAAGATAACATCAGACTTCACCTCTCAGATCACCAGAAAAAAAAAAACTACAAACAGTCAGCTCTTTTTTTTTTATGATTGAAGTGGACTGTTTTGGGAGGTCTCTAATTCTCTGAAAATTTAAGGTATTTTAATAGAAATTTGGTAAGTTGCCTTATTTATTATTATTTCAATTCGCTGAAAATTTGAACACAATCGGATAATTAAGAGAGAAGATCCCTGAAAAAGTTGCACGTTCTAAAGGAAAGATTTCTCTTTCAGCCTGCTGGAACGAATGAATGACCTATTAAACATTCTGCCCTTCGACCTTGAAGCAGTTTTTATCTGGTTCATTCTTTCAAACTTCGAACACGGCAGCTCGCGGTAGGGAGGAAAAAGAAAAAGAAAAAATATCTTTTTTCAGATTACATTTCCGTATTTATGGATTTTTTTTTTTTTTTTTTTAAATTGTAGTTTTTGTTATTATTCATGAGATCATAAAAAATGCCAGTTTTCAGAATGCCGGATAAGAGGTCTGATACTGTAATTGATTATATAAAAAAATAGCTTTTTTCAGACATACGCAAAAATCCGGCTTTCCTCCCTAATAGCTTTTATCAGACATATGCAAAAATCCGGCTTTCCCCCACTGGTTGTGTACAACCTGGTATCCATTTAAAACTCCTGGAAAACTCATTTTGGTCAAACAATTCTTGTTTAATATAGTAAAAAAAATTCATTTTTGTTATTTTTAACAAAACGAAATTGCACATGTATGCTTCCATGTGTCAAAAATAAATCTGTGGCAAATTTTCTACATGATATAGGCCTACCAACTTTACACTGAAAGTCTTAGAGTTATTTTAACTGCAAAAATCACAAATGAATTTGTGATCATATTCATCTCCATTACTACATGTTTTTTGTGTCCATCTGTGGCATTTCAAACATTGTATCCAACCTTCTTTGAATTTAGAGTTGGAGTAAAGTTCATTGCAAAACATGCAGGCTTCATTATGTTCATCTTTTGAGTATGTCTCTTCAAACTTTTTTGATTTCTTTTCCTGTTGATTATTAACTTATTTTTTCTTTTTAAGAATCTTCTTTTTTCGTTTTGCAGGCTGTTTGGCTTCTTTCTCCTTAATATCTATTTCCAGCTCTAATTTATAGGGTGAAGAAGTCAAAATAAGTTTTTCCTCCTCTTTTGTCAGCTCTTTTCTCAATTCTAAAGCCTTCTTGGGGAGGCGGTAATATTTTAGGCAAAATTGAAAATGCTGGTTGCTGAGCTTAACAATCTGAAGATGTCATTGGGATAAATTTACTAATTGAGGCATTGACATGGAAAAGGTAGTAAGTCAAGAAAACCTAAGTTTACAGGGGAAGCAAAAAATGGTTTTAAATTGCTAAATTACAAAGTTTTATTCACAAAAAATAAGCATATGAGATCCATGTATGAATATCTCAGCTTTACAACTTTTTTTAAAAATCAACATACCGTAAAATACCATTAATCCGCCCTTCCCGATTAAGCGCCCCCCCCCCCCCCCCCTCCCACTTTGTAAACAAATTCGAAAATTCAAAAAATCCCGAGAAAGCGCCCTCCCCCAAAAGAAATTTTGCCGTGCACGTCAAGATCAACATCAAAAATTTTATCTCCCGAGTGTTTTTTTTTTCTTTCCGACAGATCAGAAAGGCGTGACGATTCTTTGATATATCGCAAACATGTACAAACACATTGTCGATCTGAAAAAGCAATATAACCAAACATTAGTTTTGCTGTAAATTTATCTCCGTGGCAATATGAAGGTAATAAAAATATCGATAGTGAAAGTTTCTCATGAAATAAGTTAAAAAAATGTGTATTTGATGCTGTGTGGAGAAATATTTTGATGAAAAGAGAATCTATTTTATTAAAGAATTTATAGTCGTATTTAACATTATTATGAAAACCAATCAAAAAAAAAAATATCGATTGATTGATCAGATCAATCGATTTGTCGATACACAGTCGAATTTGTAGCGTAATTTGTGCTATCTTTGTGGTAGTAATGTTTTTTGTTTTAATAATCTGGCAACACTACCAATTCGTTCTATATGTTCTCAATTTTTGTGATTTGTATTATTTATTTAGCATTTATAGATATGAAATCATGATTAAAAAAAAACGGTTATTTAATCTGCCTAACTTACGACAGATGGCGACACCACATAAAATGTTACTAGTTCTCGAAATTACTTCAGGACATTTTCAACTGCAATTTCTCAGTGTTTTTTAATGATTTTAAATTATTAAGTTCCTTTTATTTTTCTGTTACCATATTAATGACAGATATTAGTGTTATTATTTATCTAAATGCATTCCAGTTTCAAAGCTTCTGAAATCCAGAATTTTCTATAATCTGAAATTGCCATTAATCGTGAAGTTATACTGTTTTTCTATTTTGTCTATCATTTTTTTTTAAATGTTTTTCTTTTGTTACTTTATTAAAATAATGCATGCTTTGCAATGATCAGCCATTAGCATCTCGCCCCACCCCCACCACCCATAAATATCATATACTACAGTTTTAATACCGTGTAAGCGCCCCCCCTGCTTATTTTACGATTTTCCATTGTGTTTAGGGGGCGGATTAACGGGATTTTACGGTACTTATTTTAAAGCAAATACTACTACTTCTATTAAAAATCTCAAAATCGATTTTTCTTGACTTACTACCTTTTCCATGTCAATGCCTCAATTTATTCTGTAGAGGTAGCATTTTGCATCGCTGATGACATCTGTGATTGTGATAATAACTGCTGCATGTGGAAACAGTTGGAAGCAGCTCATCGTGGAAGAGGCTGGGTGTTGTCAACTGCTGGATGTAATATCTCAACCATTTTAGATGTGGAAGGGTTAAGCTGCATTATCCTGTGATGTTTCAGAAATATTTATTGCTGCAGCTATGTCAACCTGTGGCTGCGTAGATGTTGGTGCGTTATCACTGACTTCCATGAGTTTCTCTGTCGTTTCCGAAGGAGCAAAAAGATGGTCTGGGAAAAACGTTGTTGTAGGCAAAAATCCATGTTTTCTTAGAATTTGCAACTGCTGCTCTTGCAAATGCAGCTTTGAATAATTTTCCATTTTGGTAAATTGTTACAGATTGCCCAGGATTGGAAAGTAACCACTTCCTTATATAGATGCAGATTCATGGTCGCCAGTCGCCACGTGGCAACTACATTTTTTGCTGTGGCCACTAGGGCTGGGCGATGTGTGGAATTAAATATCATGATAAATCGGCATCTTTATATCATGATATTCCGATATATCGATAGTGTGACATGGGAACAAAGTAGTAAAATATCAAATTATGGATGAAACTGATCAAAGTAATAAAATTACTGATAAAAATTTATAGTATATTTAAAAAAAAAGTTTTAAACCCTTTCTCTGAACCCTTCGCCCCTGCTAAGCACCTGCAAGAAGTGTCGGATGACCTTGAGTTGTGTTTTAAGAGAGAAAAGAACGCAAAGAGCCGAAGATGCCGCATCAGCGGTCCGGTTCGTCAGCCTGTACCAGTAATAAAAGGAAACAATGCGAATTCCATACTCTTTCTATTTTACTATTTGTTTACTAGCTGATCGGCCCGGTGTTGCCCGGGCCCATGATAATAACCTTAAACAGAACTCAAGTTTGAATGAAGGTTTTTGTAAAGAAACTTCACCAAGTGCCCCAAGATGTTTGGTTGATTTATGATGGCCGATTACATGAGGGATATATTTTATACTGAGACACTTGCGGAAGTCAGGTAGAAATGGAAAAAAAAATCTGAAACAATATTATTCTCTACGTCCACCATTGTTGAAATGAGCAACAGCCAGATAAGAAGCCATTTCTATGGTGGTTGTACTGCTAGACAAGTGTTTTGGTGCTAATCTCTGCAAAACATTGTTGAAACTCTTATTGCAGTTTTGCATGAATCTGCCGAGACAACATTGACGTAACATTTCATTTGATAAGTCAGTGAGCCTGTTCATCAACCAATATGAATTTAAAAAACTGCTTTACCATAAAGTTTTTGAAGGTTTAAGGAGTAAAAATGTGCAAAAAAAGAAAATAATAATAATAACAACATTCTTTAAGTGGCCGGTTTTACCCCAACATGAAACAGATTTAATAACATGGCATCACTACTTTCAATCCTATTGTAAAAGATCAGTAAAAATGTTAAAATACTATCAGGAAAGCAAAGAATTAGATATAGTACTTACCAATATTCAGTATACTGACAAACAGTGAATGTATATGTGTAAAACCCAGAATCAAACAAAACCATTTTTAAGAGTAATTCAAATGAAATCCTTCACGCAAAAAATAACTGCATGCACAGTAGCGTTTAGTTTAGCTACAAATGCCATAATATTGATCGACAAGTAATTCTTCGTGTTGGTCGATAGATAGCAATACAGTTCATATTCAAAATATTAGAATAATTACTTTTTTTTTACAAATTGAAAATATCGTTTGGTAATTTGTCTTTTAATGCAAATATGCAAACAATATTTTTATTGAGAACTTATTGTTGCTTAAAC
The DNA here is from genome assembly GCA_963931845.1 of Maratus michaelseni. Taxonomy (NCBI): domain Eukaryota; kingdom Metazoa; phylum Arthropoda; class Arachnida; order Araneae; family Salticidae; genus Maratus; species Maratus michaelseni. The sequence goes on from OZ007586.1 coordinate 282,336,534, forward strand.
TTATTTATTAACTTAAAATTAATATCATTTTTGAAAAGATTAATTGAAAAAAAATTATTTTGAAAAGTCAAAATATTAGAATATTTATTCGAGTGGTTCAAAATATTAGAATATTTGACATTAATTCTCCTTTAATTATCATCAATTCATAACTGGTGGCATCATTGATTAAATTCAGACGATTTTATTTAAAATCAGTATTCTTTTTGCAGTTTGTTTGCTTTTTTGTCTTAAAATGGGTTGTGTGAGTTATATTCCTGAATCTATTAAACTTCGTATGGTTGATTTGTATCGGCACGGTAAAAATCAATGTTATATAGCGAATTATTTACATTGTTCGAAATAAAATACTAACGCAATATTAAAAAATGGAAAATTTCAAAATAATCGCTAAAAACCAAAAACATCTGCTAGAGGTGACAGGAAACTGAAGCATATAGTTAAGTAAAACTGTGCGATTCTTGCACCTAAAATGGAAAGAAGAAGGAGTTGAAGTTTCTACATCGACAACATTAAGACATCTCCATAAATTTAAGTTTGAAATCTCATGTACCGAAAACAAAACCTCTCATGACTGCAAAACAAAAGCGTATAAGATTGAAATGGTGTAAATCAAGACGTTTATGGAGCGAAGAAGATTGAAAAAATATATTATTTAGTGATGAAAGTTTGTTTTGTGTTTCATATAGTAATCAAGGTATTCGAGTTTGGAGAATGTAGCAAGAAGCATTTGATGAAAAATGTCTTAAATGTTCCGTAAAATTTGCTGCTAGTGTCATGGTTTGGGGTTGCATGAGTGCAGAAGGACTTGGAAAGTTATGCATCGTCTACGAAAAGGTTAACTCTCAGATATATCAAGAAATTTTGAAATATTACATGATTCCATCATCAGAAGATTTATTTAAAGATGATTTCATCTTTCAACAAGATTTAGCATCACCACATACCTCGGTGTCAACTAAGAATTGGTTCCACCAACGCAACATTAAGATACTTCCTTGGCCACCAAACTCACCAGACCTTAATCCCATCGAAAACTTATGGTGTATAATGAGTGTAAAAAAAACTCCAAGAAAATCCTCCTTCAAGTAAAACTGAGTGAGTGGCATGTATAAAGTCTATTTGGGCTAATATTGATAGAAATGTTTGTAAACACCTTGTATATTGTATGCAAGATTGATTGTATGCTGTTATGAAAGCTAAACGGGATGCTACAAAATATTAACTACCATTTACTTCATATTCATAAGGTAATATTGTTGCGTAAAATAAAATATTCTAATATTTTGAACCAATCTAAATTTTATTCTAATATTTTGATGTGTTTCAGAAATCTGTATACTTAATTTATTGTACTGTATTTTATATTTTATAAATGTTAAAATCTTATTTAAACATTCCAGATTTAATTTATGAGAAATTGAATTGCATTTACTTAGTAACAAAAATAAATAAATGAAAAATAATTTTTTCTTATTACTTTTTCTCAATTAATCTAATATTTTGAATATGAGCTGTACAAGTCAAAGAGGAATCTGCACTATCCGGTTTTACCCACCTAGCCCAGTTTTGTACAACTCTTCCCTATATAACAATTGAATCATGTCCCTTCATCTGCTCTCCCTTGCTACTCTCACTCACTAGATGCATAAATCTTTAGTCAATGACCTGTTAACCACTGCCCACATCCTTATATATATTTGTGTAGATTAAACTTGCGCTTTTTCTTTGTAAATATTTTCCTTTTTTTTTGTGTGTGTGTTTACTGTGTAACATTGGTCATAAGTTGAGTGTGTGTGGATGGCTGTGTTGTAGCTGTAAGTATAACATAGATAGTGATCCCAATTTATTTATATTGCCTTAGGGATTATCTCCTCTTGACATTCTAGTAATTGTTTTACAGCTCAACCTTCATAATTTCAAACTACTTCAATATCAGGTGCAACAAATTGCATCCATACATGTTAACCGTCTTACCAGAAGGATTTTCTAATTTATCTTAAATATTTATTATTTTATGTAACTATAAATAATATTTAGTAGAGAATAAAATAATGAATAAAGCATGAGAATTCTTATTGTAAAATGAATAAAAATAATATATTAACATTTTAACATACATTATAAATAGTTAAATTTAGGTCTTACATTCTAACTACTATTTTTTGTGAAAATAACTTTGAATTTCATTTAGTTTCAGCAGTAAAAAATTTGTTTTGGTCAGATGCTAATTATTAATATTATGACAAAGCTGTGATCAGACATTTTAGTTGATTTTAGGTTTTTCATTTTTTTGTACTTTTACTACTTTTTGTTATTCATTCATTTTTTCTCCTCCCCCTTTTTAAAAAATATTTACATTGTTATTTACTAATGAGTTTTAAAATTTTACTTTGGAAACAAATGTCTTCATCTATGATATGAAACTTTCAGGGGCGAACACTAGATTCCCATGATTATATATTTTGGTGTGGTGATTTTAACTACAGACTTGATCTACCCAATGAAGAAGTGAAAAAGCTTGTTAAAGAAAGAAATTGGACTCCTCTCCTTGCAGCCGATCAACTTATTAGCCAGCAGCAAAGTGGGCAGGTAACATAATTTATTTTAAATTTTGTTTTGATTTTTGCATTTTGATGTATTCAGAAAGTAAAGGTACCTTTTCAACATTTTCATGCAGGTCAATGAAGAGAAATTACAGACCCTCTCACAATAATCTATTAAAATACTGAGAAGAAACATTTTAAGTATTTTTCTTGGTTACTGTACCCTATTTTAATGCATGGCCCTGGAGACCTAGACCTAGCTACCCCTTCTTCTGTTTGGGCCTGTTTGCATCATTGCATGAAATTCTTTAATATTTTTATAATTCAATCTTAAACATAAAATTTTGCCTTTTATTTTTATTGAATTTTGCTTATCATAATATTTGCCGTGAATGAAAAGAATTCAGAGTTGTTATCTTGTTATTAAGCACAAACGTAAAGATTTTTTTTTATTATTCGATTTGAATTATGAAATAAGTGCAAAAAATCCCATTGTAAAACTGTAAGGTAAAAATTAGTTAAATATGATATTACAATTATCCTTCCAGAAAGTTGGAACTCAAGATAGGTAATTTCTTGCTCTTGTTTTAAAGTAGCCATTCAAAATAAGTAAATAAATATTGAACAAGTTTGTATTTCATTTTATTACAGGTTTTTAAAGATTTTATAGAGGCACCAATTAATTTTGCACCAACATATAAATATGATATATTCTCAGATGACTATGATACAAGTGAAAAAAATCGAATTCCTTCATGGACTGATCGAGTATTATACAGAAAGAAAAAATTTCATGGTGGAACTAGTGGTAAATTACCCTTTTAGTTTTTTCCTTTTACTTAATTTTTACTGATAAAATATTATTATTTATATTTATATTTAAGAGAGAGATGGCTTTTCATTTAATGCTGATCATCTGAAATATTTTAAAATCTAAAATGAGATTTATCATAAATTTAAAAAGAAAATTTTTAAATGATAAATGTTTTAAACATGCTTTATGTAAAATCTTACTGTAGTTAAAAGAAGCATCCATTCAAAAACTGTGCATGAACATGCATTGAAAAAATATGTATTGAGGAGTTTGAATAATATTCATTTACTGTTGGTCAAAAAGAAGGAGTTACAGAGCTGATTAAACTTTTACAGACCAATGGCCCCAATTAAAAACACCAAATTGAAAAAATCATTTAAAAATTTTAATTTTTTGCATATTGATTTGGCGAAAAAAAGCTGTTGTAACTAACTGAAAGATGGCTTGATTTTTAGTAATTATGTTTCAGTCAATGAAATGAACAGAAAATCATAAAAATGACCTATAACCTTTGTGCCATTTTCCTTAGTGCATAATTAAAAAAATTATGGAATTAGAAAATTGAAAAAAATTAGAAAACTGAAAAGCAATTCAATACGTCTGCAATTCGATAGATATACTTAAAATGACTCACTTTATTAAAAGACCATGAGAAATAAGTAATGCACATGCTGTAATTCATTAAATTCATTTAACACATTGAAAAAAAAAAAACTGTTGCTTTGTAGTGTACAATCACACCCCCACTCCCCTCCAAAAAAAAAAAAAATTTGCAAAAGTATGATGTCATACCGTCAAAGAAAAAGAAATGCTCGTAAGCTGCGGTTGAAACAATTTCTTAACTCGACTAGAAAATAAACATCAATACCGAACAGTCTCAGAATTCAACCACAAAGCATAACGACATGAAACACTGATGTCGACACAGATTTCGATATCGGCAAGAACGCTGCGATATGGCATCAATAAAATCCATAAATGGAAGTGTAAAATGATAATAATAATAATAATAATAATAATTATTATTATTACTTTTATAATTTGCATACATTGAGTCAAGAGAATGTAAGTGTATAAAATACTTTTTCTGTCCTATTAAAAATCACCTGACAATCTGAAAAAGAAATGAGTTAAACCTATATTTCAAGAATTATAATATTTTAAAATGTGCATTTACTCATATATGAAAAATATTACAATGTTTGTATATTTGAAATATGCCTGCTTTTTAAAAAGAATTAAATTTTAACCTTCAAAAATGAACTTTTTTTGAAAAAAAAAAAAAAAAAAAACCCTGAAAGATTAACATTGTTTGAGCATGTAACCTGTATAAAAAAATCCTGATATTTACATGAGTTATGGCTAAAAAATATATCTGTTGTTCTCACTGTAAGCAATGATTAAAAATATACTTTAATGTGGTCTATCTCAAAAAGTTAAAAACGTACTTTGCTTAAATTGTGCACAATAATTTTATTAAATTAGTTAATGTCTCTACCTGCAATCTTTGTGAATTTATTATATTAAGACTGAACCTAAATCTGTGTATATTTTAGGAAAATTTCTGTTTAAAAATAAAGTTAAACAGGTTGCATATTTTTTTCGGAGTTTATCTATGCTTTTTTTTTTCCCTGTGTTTGGAATTATAAACAAATTTTGGCCCAATCTTAACACATAGATATAATCTTTGAACACCAGGGCCTGATTACTGGACAGGCCAACTAGGACACGGCTTTGGGCCTGCTGAAGATGGGGGGGGGGGGGGGGGGGGGCAAATGAGTACAATTATTAATAAAAAAATTCTTAAATCACTTAGAATTTTTTTAATTTCAATCTCCGATATCTAAGTAATAGATGAGTGCCTTGCCTGTACTTTTCAGTTCTCTAAAAACAGCTTAAATTAAGAATGCTGTAGACAAAATACTTTTTATGGAAATTAATTTTTTAAGAAATATTTAAGATGAAAAGATATTTAAGTATTATAGTATATAATAGCAAAAGAAAATTTAAGTTAGCCTGAATTTCATGAGCATTTTTGTAAAATATAAGGAAAATTTCTAAATACTCCCAAAAACATTTCTAACTACTATTTTGGTTTAAGGAGGGCCCTGAAAGCTGCTAGACCTTGAGTCCTGGACAATCTTAATCGGGCTCTGCTCTGAACTTGTAAAGTTTATCTGTAAAAAATATAAAGTAGTTTAATAGAAATCTTGCACGCAATTTCTTTTAAAAGACATTTTTGAGGTAAACCATTTTAAATTTGTATAATTTTAAACATTTTGACAATAAGAACAACTGGCACAATTTTAGTTCTAGTATAAACACTACAAACACAGTGATCAGGATTGTAACACAGATATTGTGAACTGGAACATTGTGAATTGTAACACAGTGTATTATCATAAGTTTCCCTGTGTTGAAATTTTTGCTTTTTAAAATGTAATTATTTCTCGTCGAGAAACAACAAAAAAGAAAAGTAATAATTAATTCTAATAACTGGTAATGAATATTGGAAAAAATACTTAGCATTGCAAGTATGCTAATATGTTCTGGAAACTTCTTGCTTAAGCTCATTTGAGTATAAAATAAATAGAAAATCACACCTCTTTCAACAACAAATAATTTCTCAAGATCAAATAGTTTCTTATAATTTTACTTTTCTCAGCCTTCACCAAAATTAATTAATGAAAATTTAAAATAAATGGTCTTTGATTTTTAACATGAGATTATAAAGAAAATACTAAGCAAATTATTTGTAGGTATATGTTGAAAAGAAAACGGTTTCAAATAAATCTACCTAAGATTTTTTAAAATGACTAAGTCTGTTAATGTATTGAGTGACTTTATCCTTGAATACTTTCTAGTTATAATAGTCCAGTCAAATTAAACAAAAAAAGGGAGTCCCTTGATTTGCAGAAAAAAAAGCAAAATTTTTCAACATTTAATATCGGGTGATCATTACGTGGGTAAAAACTAAATTATATTTCTTTATAATCCAAAATGTAATGTTTTTCAGTAATTGACTGCTCAGTCAATTACACATAAAAGTATTACATTATTGAGAATTTTCAATTACTCATAAAAATATAATATTTTTATGAGTAATTTATGAGTATCTTATGTCAGAATAGCAATCGATTAGCTTTAAAGTTTTGCCAACTAATTTGTAATGCATTTCATGAATTTTCAAAATATTTAACCTGAAAATTTAATCCTGAGAAATTTAATCCTCAGACCATTTTCTGTACTGAAATCCTTGGAGTTTGTTTCTGAACTACTGTGCAGAACTATCAAATCAAAGGTTAGGTTATTTATATGAGCATCTGAAAATCATGTTAATAAAGTTGTTTAAAGTGTCTTTTCAGAGTGAAATTTCTTTTGGATTTTAAAAGGGAAAGGAAGTTTGCAGAAGGGTTTTTCTTTTTTTTCTTTTTTTTTTTTTTTTTTTTTTTTTTTGAATAGACTATTTTGTCCATTTATACAAACACTTTTGGGTAATTTCAGTGAATTTTTGGAGTTGTATGTTTTAAGTGTATTTTTGGAGATTTATTTCTGGAGCAAAGATCACTCTTACATGCATATATTTAGCATGGAGAATATTTTTTTCCCTTAGGAAGGATAGGAAAAATCTTAACTATCTAGAATAATATTTGTTTTAAAAAATTAATTACTCTACTTCACATAAATTCATCAGATATATTTGAATTTACACCCTTAGCAAACTATCTTTCATTCTCTTCTTTTGATTCAATGCATCTATACATTTATTGTTATTTTAAATTCGTTTTTTGTCTTTAATATTTTCTGAGTTAGAAAATAACAATCATTTGTACAATTATATTTAATTTTATTGTACAAATATCTGTTAAAATATGCCAAAATGATAAAAATTTGTCACCATTTTATGTAACAAAATTTCCACCTCCTTTTTTTTTTTTTTTTCTATTTCCTGCTTTCATGCCTGAAAATGAAAATTATATGAACACTATAAGTATAATTTGTATTATTTTTTACTTAAATCTGCAGACATAACTTTGTAAGGTAGAAGAATTTAAAAAAATGTCATCATTAAAGCATTTGTAAAGAACTTTATGCTTATGCTACATATAGAGAATACATAATAATAATAAAAAAAAAGATTTATACATAGTCAGTGCCTGATTACTGCCGGGGTAAACTTCCACCAGTTTTTCTGATTAGAAAATTTCATCTTATTTATGAAAGAAATTTTGTGTTTAAATAAAGTGATATTTGCTATTCAAGAATACTGGTTGAAGTTTGCCGCTGCAATAATTGGCTCTGTACACATTGGTATTTCTAGAACATATTCATCAATTTACTATACTATGCTATTTAGTTTCATTTTTCTAAAATGCTATAATTTAAACAGTTTTCAATCTCTCATCTGGCATTCTAAAAGTCAACAGATATCAACATTTAAAAGAGATAGAAATTATCACAATTTTTGTAATTAAAAAAATATTCTTCATTCAGCACTTTGCCTTTCCTTTTTGTCAAATGCTCACTGAAGGTGTGTAAAAAAAAGAAAAAAAAATCTATAAATCCTGCAAATAATGTACAAACAATTCATCCATTTTAATCTTTTTCTGCCACATTAACTGCTGTTTCTGACAAAGATTACTAAGAGAGCATTATCAAACTTTGTATACATCACATGTTTCAAGGTCAAATGCACACACTGCTATCCAGCCATTCAATTTAATTATGCATAAGAAGGGTGAAGCATATTGGCTGGTGCAAAATTAAATTTATTCCTAATTTTCCGAAGTCATAAGTTTAGTTAGGAAATATTTTCATTATGTGCCAAATAACCAATGATTTTGAGTCATCATCTCAGTTTTTTATGAAATTTACTTTATAGTAAATTTGTCTTTATGTAGAAATGTACAAATTCTTTTTTAAATATTCCTATCCTTTTTGAAAATACAGCTGTGTAAAGTTGTCGAGAAGAAGAAGAAGAAAAAAATCCAACTCCATGTATTCAAATGCAGCTGTCCTAATTAAGCTAAATTGATGCAAAATGTTTCATTTTGCAGTATTTTCCAAGAATTTTTCTGTTATGTGTAGCTCAATATGATTAAGTTGAAAATAGTTTTTTTTTTAAAAATTAAAAATATATATTTTGATTTTGAATTTCTCAAAAAGCACATCTTCAAAAATTTACAATAAATTTTAAATAATGCTTCTATTTTCCCAAGTTTAAATGTGGGGCTGTCATGGGTTCATATTTTTATAAATTTTCAAAAAAAAAAAAAAAAAAAAAAACTCATTAAATAATTATTATGCTTTAGGTGAAATTACAATTACTTAACAACCAATAAGTCTTCATTCTTTATTCTTCATGCATCTATATATTTTAAAATTTTATTTACATCTGTTCGTAAATGTGTTGAAAGCTAAGCGATGAATTTTACTATTTTTTACAGCCCTTCCAAAGATTTGCAACAGAACAGGCTTTTGTGCAGAAGTCTTTTTTGAAATTTAATTCAAAATTTTGATTTTTTTTTTTTTTTTATAAACTTTCAAAAATATATGGGCGATTCTCTAATAAGTGGGTAATTTCACTCTGTGATTTAGTGAAAAATAACAGTTAAATTTTAAACAATTTTTCATTATAAATAGATAAGGTATAGGCTGGTGAGTAACATACAATATTCTGGCATAAACTTAAAACAATATTTATCTTTTAAAATATTATTTTATACAGAGTCTCTACAGATCAGGGAAATGCACAGTCATAAAAAAGGTAATACACCAGAATTTTCTTATAAAAAAAAATTGGACTTATTAATCGCTCATATAAACAACAAGAATTTTTTCATAAGAAAATACTGGTGTTTATCACTTTTTTTACTTTGTTTCTTTCTGATCTATAGCCACCCTGTATAAAATAATGTTTTTAAAGAAAATATTAAAGCTATTTCCTATTGTCACATGTGAAATAGCTTAAGTTACACAGTTGAAATTTACCATTTTCAAATTTATTCCAAGTGAGCTGATGTAATTTCATTGAAAGGGGACAGTAGTGACAAAATTAGTAAATTTGCTTCTGTGCATGCAGTACATTAATCTCAGTAAGACTGTAATATGACATTTTGAACTAAGCAAAAGTAATTTATGACAAAATCATAAATTAAAAATAATAAGAATTTAAGTAGGGGACAGTAGTGATAAGTAGTAAACATATTCTTATCTTTCTATCCATTTTGTAGCTTGTAGTTTCTTTTAAAGTCCAGAAAATTACGTCCTGTGATTTTTCTCAGCAATCCAGATTGCTGCTTCTACTAAATGCAGATGTCCCCCAAATTTTATCTGCCCTCCTGGTGGTAACAGGAGCAGTTTTATACAAAGGGACAGTTGTGACATAAAAAGTAGGGGACAGCATTCTCTGGCACAGGATAATATAAAATTATTTTTAATTTTGAATAAAAATCCTTTATTTTGCAGTTTAGAATATAAATTTTTATTTTGGGTCAAAAAAGTTCTAAAAATAGTTTTAAACTAATATATATAAGTGGGTTAAAATATAAGTGATCTTAGTTAATAGTTTAAAAATAGGGACAATAATGACAATTTTAATATTTAAAATAATATTGGAGTAAAATTTACTGTTCTTTTCTTGAAAAATACCTTTTGGAATTATAGAAAGATAATACAAAATATATTTTATGCTAAAAAAAATCCATATAAATGACAAAATACAGCATATAACCTCGAGGGACAAAAATTATCCACTTATTGGAGAATTGTCCATATACTTCTCAAAAAGAAAGTCATATTTTGTATAACAACTTACCAATAAATATATCTTCATTTTTATTTTCAAGTATTATTCTTAATGCAGTTTTTGAACTTGAGTCTCATGGCTAATTATGCTACAATAGCTGCTTAAAATATAAAATGTGTATGAATATTTTATTGACTACATAATTATTAACAAAGTAAAGAGTAAAAACAAAATATCATACATATTATCCTAAACTTTATAAAATGGAAAAAGGATTTTTTTTTTTATTGGTTTAGTTGTGATCTAGGTGTAAACTTGCCATAACACAAACATGTGGTTTTACTTTACTCACTATCAGTCTCTGTGCAGATTTAGTGACAATAGGATATCTGTGTTGATGGCTATTATGCGGTTTATGAGTTGATATTATTTAAATCTCAATGCATTATAAAGTATTGTTATTAGTGTGTGAAATCATACTTTCAAAGTTAATGGTAGAAATATTTTGTTATGGCAAAAAAAAAAAAAAAAAAATTATCATTAATAATAATAATACTTACATCAAAGAAAATGAAATTGAAAATTTTAATCTAATTGAAGCATTGTGATTAATAGAACTAGATCAGAAATTTGAAATTTTTAGTTAATAGCCAGTAGTTAGTAGAACCTTTTAGCTTAGTAGCCTTTTTTGCAATCTTAATTATTTCTTAATTAAAAGAGCCATGTGATGGAGTTGCCGAATCCATTAAGAGACTGGCAGCTCATGATAGCTTAACAAAGACCTTACAAAAATCAAATTATCATTCCTCTTCAGCCCTATGAAACCCTTCAGCCTTTCGTTCTATGAAAGGACAGTAAAAAAAAAAAATTAATGTTAATTTAAATTTTAGACCCAGCAGGAGTATATAGAATAAGGATCCTTCTTAAATGATCATTTAGTCAGGCAATGACCATTTGTGGAACACAACAGTATCATGCCTTTATACCTTCTCTTGGGAGTACATTCAAAATATATGTAAATATTTTCACAAGTCACTAAATCACCACAAGAAGTTGTAATAAGATCGTCACATAACCCCTTTTTAAGAAACACATATGGCTATATTGTAGTGTATGATCAAAACTGGTGGCTAGGATATGTTATGAGGAAAAATGAAGTACATGATCAGATTAAAATAACATTTCTTCATCCATCTGGCCTCTCTTTATCATTTTTTCCCAAGAAAGACTGATGTAATATGGATATCTATTAAAGATATTTTGTGCAAAGTAGGAAGTATTTATGTCATTTCTGAAAACAATATTTTACAAAACACTGTCATTTTCAAACTATACTATAATTAATAAACATTGTATCTAACAAATTTTGTTAAAAATGCCAAATTTGGATTTTCTTAGAATTTTTTAATTGAATATCAAATTGTCTGTTTTTAATGAGTCTTCTTTCTTTTTTTAATGAACTCATTGTTATTCCACATTAAAGTTTTTAACTCATTTAAAAGCAGTTGCAAATGAAAGTAAAAAATATACCAGTGGACAGTGTGAAGTTTTACACTGCAATGTTTGAGAGTATTTGTTGATACATTTTTTCATTAATTTTTAATTACAACTGCAATTTTAAACAAAAAAGTTTTAACAAAATGTGAGTGTACTATGTCTAAAGGTTGTTCAAAAACTTTTTGTATATCTCATTCATTGTTGTATATTTTGTATGTGCATAGAAATAATGTATATGATGAATGCATGAGGAATAAAAAATAGACTTATTTATTAATAAGTAATTTTAATTTCCCTTTAGATATATAAATTATATAAAGCATATCAATATTTTAGTGAAATACATTTTTTTGAAAATTTATAAAAACATGGCAGTCCCACTTTTAAACTTTGAAAATTAGTTAACAACAATGTGAGTATTATATAGAATTTTTTAAAAATTTTTGAAGGAGTGCTTTTTGAGAAATTCAAACTCAAAACTTTGATTCTGAATTTGAAAAAACTTTTTTCAATTTAATAGCATTGTGCTATATACAGGACTGTGGAGTCGGTGGGAAAAATGACAGACTCCGATGACTGAAATTTTAAAGGATTAGACTTTGACTCTGGGATGGCTAAAGTACAAGCCTGTTGGGTGGGTTTCTATTATTCAGATTACTTTATTGCTGTCATTTGTTTTGAAATAGTAATAGTCGCTTTATTAAATTTGTCATTAAATAGAGGAAATATGATTTAATAAAAAGTGGTAGTAATAAAGCAATCAGAACAAAAAAAAATACCCAACTGGCAACACTGCAACCTGCTGGCACATTCCTGTTTGACCTTGAAGCTGTGATGTGCATATCAACCGATAGTTTTTTTTTTTCGTTTCATTTCTTCAGATGAATCATATAAGCTTAAGCTGTGATAGATAGTCAAAACCAGGACCCAGTTACTGCAGCGGCAAACTTCTGACAGTAGTTTAGTATAAAATTTTTCACCTTTTTTAAACAGAACTTTTTTTTAAATAGCACAAAAATACTCTTATAAAATGCTTGTGGAACTTTCCCCCGCATTAATCGGCTCTGGTCAAGACTGAGAATATTTTGAAGATCCCTACTCCCTTTCAGATACTCTTATGTGCACTCTCGTAAAAACACAATGTGCATTAAATTTTATGTCTGGTAAAATTTAATTATGTCAAAAAAGCACAAAAACTGTATGTAAAACATTTATATGTATGTAAATTGTAATTAAAAAGTTAAATTTAAAACTATTAGATAGAAACAACAGTTGAAATCTAATAAATCTCCAAAATTTACTTTGAACAACATACACAAAGATCTGTCAGTTGAATCCAAACAACATATATTATTCTGGTATGCCATCTTAAGATGATATAACCATAATATTTTCTGCCAAATATGGGACGGGCAATACCAAATATATATTATATTTAAATATGGGCAAAAGGATGTTTAATTTTGGTTTTATATCCATTCCCGCAGACCCAAAAATAGAAGTTGAAAATTTTACAATGTAAACATCATTTGGTATCTTCAGAACCTGAAAAATTATGAGGGAATGCAAGAAAAATAATAGCAAAAATTTTAATATTTTGGCATTCATTCTATTCTCACGGCTTCATAAAAAGGGCAAAAATTTTATATTTACAGCATTATTAATTATACAATTTTGGGTCCTGCAAAGCCAAAAAATCCAAATATTGAAATTTAAGAAGAAAACAAAATGGTAATTTTACTTTTTCGGATCCCACTGACTTAAAAAAGAAAATACAAAAAGTTGCAATTTTGGAATTATTTTGTGTCCTGCAGACACGAAAAATTCTGATGTAAAGGAAGAAAAATAAAGATAAAAATTTTAGTATTTTGGAAATAATTCGGGTTCTGTGGATTCAAAAAAAATTTTGAAAATTTTATATTTTTGGCTTAAAGAGAAAGATAACAGAAATTTCACTATTTCATCATTATTTTGGGTACTGCAGACTCATGAAAAAAAATTACAATTTCACATTTATTTCCATGCACACAATAAAAAGGGGGTGAAAATTTACAATTTTGGCGTTACTCCTGGTCTCACAGACCCGAAGAATCTGAGGGAAATAAGGAAGAAAAGTGGAAAAGGTTTCTATTACAATGATATTTTGGGTTTTGTAAACTAAAAAATTAACAGAAATTTTCGCATTTTCTGAGGTTTTGCAAACCCACCAAAACTGAGAAAAGGGGCTATATACTAAATGTAAAATATCAACTACAGTTTTCAATTAAAGACAGTTTTCATATATGCTGTACACTAGACAGTATATTGGGCCTCTTTATACTGGGTTGCTTGGTATATATAGTCCAAAAATAATAATTGAGTTTATAAATTTAAAAATGCATAGAATTGGTTTAATTTCACTTCAAACTGTCCAAAAAACAAGCTGGATTTGCAGTCCGCCTGTTTTTTAGTGACTCCGACTCTTTTGTCCAAAAATTTTGCCTGATTCTGACTCCACAGCCCTGGCTATATATCATAAGAAAGCTCTTGAAAAACATTGAAAAATGACAACTTTTTCATCTATTTAGCTTAAATAGGAGAGCTGTTATTGCATTTTGAATATATTGCTGTCAGTGTGTTTTTTGACACATTTACACAGCTATATATTCACAATGGATAGGAATATTTAAAAAAAGAGGTACTTTTTTATTCTATACGAAAACTACTACTTTAGTAAGTCCAGTCAAAATCTCATATGTTGACCTAAAATTTGTATTAAAATTGTGTGGATTCAATATAGAATGGCTCAAAAGCTTTATTTATTCGTTCATTTATTTTTTAGTTTCAATGCATTTGTATATTCTGGATATGTTTCTAAATGAGTGATTAATATCGTTCTAAATTCTCACAACGTCTAAAAGAATCAGTGAAAGCCGTTATTCAAGAGAGAGATAAAAGAAAGAAAACATATACTCCTCAGCATATTTCAGTGTCAAATTACTTAAAAAGTTATTCAGAAAACATCTTTAAGATCACTATTTTGGCAAGAGCTCTGCAATTCATGACTTAAAAAATGAAGAAGAAAACTTGCCTTACTAAATCCCCATATTAGGGGAAACTTTCCAAAAGTGGGCTACTTGCTCAAAGTGGGGGAAAGTTGTGAACAGTCATGAAAATGGCATTGAGCAGAATAGCAAGAAGGGGGGGAAGAGTGGTGAGCAGTTGTTCTTGTTCCTTAACCAATATGGGTTGGCATGAATTGTTTTCATCAGAAAACATACTTTTGAGGAACCCAACATTTTTCAAGGTATGTGAAATTTAATTTCTCCCTTACTTAGTCCTTCAATAAAGCAAGTGGTATATGTTCTTAGCTTCATATAGAACACCTGTTTCAATCAATTTGTTTGTTTTGTAATGGCTGGTGAGACCATCAACTTGAAATACTGGATGGTCTAAAAATGGGCTACCATACCAACAACAGTGACAATGATGAGTTGGATGTTCCTCTGGGAAATAAACCTGGTGACGACAATGCGGCATGTATTTTTTGCAATGGACATTCTTCAGATGATGTGATAGGTGAAGTTTGAATTCAGTCAGAAATCAGAAAAACGTGCCGGCAAGGGCAACTGTCGAACATGTTCTATATCAAGGAAGGTCAGGATAGTACGAGCAACATGCAGTCGTGCATTGTCTTGCTAAAAAGTAGAGTTGCAGAGGCATCGAAGATAAGGTAGAACCACAGGCTGTAACACATCAGAAATGTAACTGCTGCTGTTGAAATTGCCGGCAATGTGAACAAGGTTACGAGACGTGTATCCAATGGCACTTCATACCATCACTCCAGGTGATATGACAGTATGACGATTCGAATGCAAGCTGGCAATGTGTGTTTTTCACAATGCCGCCAAACTTGGATGCTGGCTTCATGATGCTGCATACAGATCCTGGATTCATCAAAGATGACGTGAGATGCCATTCCTGTGTCATATACAGCATCATGATGGCAACATCCATCTTTGGCGGCATCGTGGAAAACGCACATTGCCAGCTGGCATTCGAATCGTCATACTGTCATATCATCTGAAGTGATGGTATGAAGTGCCATTGGATACACATCTCGGTAACCTCTTGTTTGCATTGTCGGCAATTTCAACAGCATCCATTACATTTCTGATGTGTTACGGCCCATGATTCTGCCTTATCTTCGATGCCTCTGCAACTCTACTTTTTAGCACGACAATGCACGACCGCATGTTGCTCGTACTATCCTGACCTTCCTTGATACAGAACATGTTCGACTGTTGCCCTGGCCAGTACGCTCTCCTGATTTCTCACCAATTGAAAATGTCCTGTCAATGGCTTCTGAGCGACTGGGCCGCTACCTCTCGCCCGTCACTACCGTTGATGAACTGTGGCATAGTGTTGAAGCTGCATGGACTGATGTATCTGTACATAACATCCAATCTCTGTTCGACTCCATGGCTAGGCAGATAAATGCTGTTATTGCGGCTAGAGGTGGCTGCCTTGGGTAGTGTTTTCTCAGGATTTATACCTCCAAATTTTCTCAAAATGTAATCACTTGTCCTTCCCATTATAATGTATTTGTCCAATAAATATCATTCTGTTATTTGCATTCCTTCGTGGTGTTGCATTTTAGATGGCCAGCAGTGTAGTTTCAAGACAGTAGTTTAAGTTTTTGGGCAAAATTTGGTGTTTTTTAATTTTTTACAAGATAAATTTGTAAGTAATCCATATTTTTACTACCCCTTGGAAAACAGTCATTTTTACTTTTTTTGGAATAAAATGTTTTTGGAAAACTAAGACTGGTTATTAGTATTTTGAACACTTATATCACCTTCAGGATTGTTTTTAGAAGTAAGTGACACCAAAATTATCCATTTTGAGTCAGCAGCTATATTGGTAGGTACCAAAATGAAAGTGGTAGCCTATTTTTGGACCATTTCCTCTATCAATTACTCTAAAAAGCTAATGAATGATTAGAAAACAATATCCAGAAGCTTTACTGAGAGAGAAATCAAAGCACTTGAAACAAACAAATGTTTTAAATGCTGGTATAAAATACAATACCATTGAATGAAACATCTCAAATATGCCATAAAACATGAAAAAAAGCATTATTTTTGAAAGAATTAATCTTTCTTCTTCAGGTTCAAAAAGGTAATGTCCTTCCATTTCAAAAGTGGAAACCGAACTAACGAAACAAGAAAAACAAGAGCTCCTGCTGTCCAAGTGGTAGGAATTATTTTGTTCCTGAAGAGGAAAGATGAATTATTTCTAAATGCTTGTTCTTTCTTCATGTTTTATAGTGTTTTTAAGAAGTTTCTTAAAAACACCCAAAACGACAAAAAATTAGCAATATGTTTTTAGCTAATAATAACAATAAAAAAAGATTATTTGTGAATTTTATCTGCTTTTATTTTTTAATTATCTTTTCTTAAGAACTGTATCTTTTCCTCTAATATATTTAACAGTGCAGGTTATGGGTTAATTATTTTGGGAGAAGAGGAATTGGGGTGCTATTTGCAGATGTGTGTGTGTGTGTGTGTGCAGTATTTAAATTTGTAGTAGCAATTCAGAAAATTTCCAAATCCACAATCAGCTTGGTCCTGAGATTGCCAGTTGAGTTCAATACAGTATATCTATTTTCTAACTCAACATAACTTGATATAAAGAAATAAGGGGAAAAAAACTTTTCAGAGTACTAAATACAGAATTAAGAATATTGTATATTATTAATTGTATTTAGAATAATGAGACATATATTCATTGCAGCCGTCCTTTTTCAGTTAATTTAATAGCTGATACAGTTGTTTTATTTTCTTCTCTAGATGACTATCCTGGTAAAGTTGTATATTATGGAAGAGCTGAGCTTAAAACATCTGATCACAGGTTACTTTTAAAATTTTTATATTAAAACAATTCCTCTCCCTCTTTTTATATAATTAAAACACAGTTTTCTATTAGTCAAGAAACATGCTATACTGTATATTGTTTCTGTTACCTTATAATTTCCAATTATTCTAGAATTTCAAAACAGAAACTTGTTTTTCTTTAAATTGCTACAGTTTATGCAAAAGAGTAATATGATCAAATTTACCTTATTTTTCATTGTTTTGCTTTTTTTTTTGTTGTTATTTTAATCTGTTTAATGATAATACCAACTTAATTTACCCATTATAGAATTAACAGTTTAAATGCAATTTTGTTAAAACTTTCTAAAATATTTCAGTTTTCTGACAAATTCAGGTCTTTAACTTAAGTACTAAAGTATTCACATTTCATCAAAATAAAATAAATGGAAGTTTGATGTTATATACCCTCCCTTAAAAAGTGCAGGCCCATTCAGCTCAGTGGTTAGCATGCTCAGGGCCCGATTAACCTCTGAATCTAGGGGAAGCACGACATCATTTTGGGGCCCCCTGTTCATTTGGCAAAAGTTTTCTTAATTCTTCGTTCATGAAAACTGACCAGTAATAGTAATATTATTTCCCAGGAGTAGCTTTGCCGAGGCCATATATATTTCATTAAACAGCTTTTTTATGTTCCCTGTATCTACTTCAGATATATTTAGTACATTTAGTATATTTAGTAGCTGTATGCTCAATTTCCCAGGTAGTTTCTAACAGGCACTGCAAGATGCTATATGATTAATTAACATCCTATTTCCTTGTTAAATAAGTTTCGTGAAGTAGTGAATGGATTTCCTCTTGCCTTAAGCAAATTTTCTTTTAAAAAAATTTAAATACAATGTAAAAAAATTAAAAATGGGAATTAGAGGGCCCTATTTACAGTCATTTTGGGGCCCCTTTTAAATTTTAGAGGGGAAGCATGTGCTTCACGTGCCTTTTGGATAACCAGGCCCTGAGCATGCTAGCCCCAAAATGAGAAGCTTGTGTCAGTGTTTGTAGACTTGATACCAGTGTGGTCTGGACAGGTTGACTGTGTAAGATTTTGAGTATTTTCCTTTCACAAGAATGATAATTTGGACTGCTTTCACTTTAAAAGTTCTCCCTGAAGGCAAAAGGCTTCACCCCCCCCCCTTTACAAAAGTATGGCCAAAACGGGCTGGTGCTTAATGAAATCCCTCCCATCCTTCCTAAAAGAAGCACAATGCTGGAATATAATAAGCTAGAAAATAAGATATAAATATGAAAATATTAATCAGTCATAGTTTTATTATTATTATTTTTATATCAAGGAAAAAAAAATTGAAAAAACAAGATCGATGTTTTTAAATCTGCTTTAAATATTCCATTCAATTTCAGCTTAAACAAATATGTAAGTTATTATTTTATTTCAAATCATGGTGCCACTTTGTCATACCTCTATTAGAAAAGGTTGTTTCTTCGAGTCTTTGTAAATTTAAAACAAGTTGGAAATTGTACGTTAAACGTGACAAATGAGGTGGGTTCATTTCGTGCTATAACTAGTTTTACAATGTAAAAAAATCATCATTATTGTTTCAGTGAAATAAATTATATCATCTGCTATGAACGAAATGAGGATGCCTTTTTTTTTTCTTATTACATATGCCATGTTTTACAGATGCTATTTTTTTTTCCGACTCCCGACAGCTCTGTAAATTCACAATGGAGATCTTGCTTTGCAAATGATTACCTCCATGGGTAATATTTTTATGACTCACGGTGAATGAATATTTTGTTTATTTACTTTAAAGGATTGAGATATTTGGCTGTTAACCTAATTTTCACTGAAGTTATCTCAGAATCCATACATTTTTTAATGTAACTCATCTCTCAAGCAAACAATTTTTTTGAATGCTCTTTCTAAAAATGTAACTTTTATGCAATTTTATTCGAAAAAATAATTTTGAATAAAAAATGGCCACTTTGCATATGGAAAAAGATATGGTTAGCCCGTATTTGTTTTCCTCAGTCACATGACATCCGCTTTTATTATATAGATTACGTATGATAGGATTTAATAGAATAAAGAAAACTTATATTAATATCTTTTAAAATTTTGATTCGATTTTCATAAAATTTGAAATGACTTGACAAAATTATGCAACAGTTATATATATTAAATTTCAAACCATTCGGTTGGGTAATTTTTGCGCTGTTATATGTGGACAGAGACGGACCAAACGACAACTATAGGTGCTACGTATTTATATAATTACGAATGCACCTAATAAAAAGGACAGTATTTAAGCCTTTAAGTGTGTGACAGTATTTTTTCATATCTGTTTAACAATTCATAAAGTGATAGCTATGAAAAATATCAGTATATAGATTGTTTTTTGAATTACTTACATATTCATCTTATGTATTAGAAAAAATCAACATAAATTTCACAATTTTGTAACACCAGTGTTTTAATTCAGCAATGATTTTCTCATGGAAAAAAATCTGGTTCAAATGCTTAATGGATGAAAATGAAAAATGAGTAAAAATCTATTTTTAAATAAGTAAAATCTGATTATTTGAAAGCAACAGAAAAGTTTGAATAGCATTTTAGAAATTTAAAATTTTTGATGAATGGCTGAAATGGGTTAAAAGGTCAACTAAGACACAAAAATATCTACCTAACATATCTTTAAAGTTTTGTACAAAATCAAAATTTGAAATACTTCTTAGCCTACATTATACGTTCCTTCTATGTCTATACATAGATTGGTACAGTGATTGCAAGCAGCTTGCTACAAGTAGCAAAACTATAGTAATCACTAATTTTTCTAGTAGTTGGTAGTATAATTTGCTACATTTTGAAAAATGTAATATTGTGAGTAGCATGATACAAACAATCAATAGTTTTTAGTGAACACTGATGCTACTTTTAATGCTACTTCAAGGGAGAAAAAAATGTGCCATTCTACAAATCACATAATCGTAACTTTCTTCTTTTGTACAAAATTTATTCTGTAGAAAACAAATTGAAAAAAAATGTTGAAAAATAGCAAATAAATAAATAAAATATGAAAAAATTATGTAAGTTTTACCTTGTATTTCTGTACTACAAATAAGGGGCTCACTCAGTCAAGTGGTTAGCATGCTCGCCGCCAAATGAGGAGCTTTGGCCCAAGTTTGCAAGTTCGATACTAGCATAGTCAGGGTGGGATGCGTGCAGTATTTCAGGGTTTTCTTATTACAATAACAGGGTCATTTACCCTTCAAAAGTCCGCCTCAAACACAACAGTACAGCCAAAAACTGGCCAATGCTTAACAAAATCCCTCTGACAAATAATCTTTTAAAATAAAAATACCACCTGACATGTATACAGGATTGTTACAAAGGATTCTCAATTAAAATATTTTTAACTTTCAAAAGGATCCATCCGGGTCCATAAGCAGTGTTTTTGGCCCATGAAATAAAACTAAAATTTGGTTTTCTTATACTGACTTAATTATTTCACTTTTTAATATTAGAAGGTTTATCCTGTACGATTTCAACAATAGTTTTTGTATTTTGTTTGGATTTATATGACTTACAGAAGCTTAAAGTTCGCATTATTCGTAGTTTTGATGAAAAATATGCAATTTCTCCCAATTTTACCTCAATTATTTATATGAGTGAAATCGTGCAACACTTTCTTCTTTACATATATTATAAAACACATCAAAATATACAATATATGTAAAAATAAAAGTATTACAAAGCTGCACTCATAGTAAAATCTTAAGAATAGAGAGTTAAGTAACTGCATACCTTCAAGTCACTAAGAGACTTTAGGATGTAGTGGCATGTTTACACATGTTGAAATGAACATAATTATTGCTAATAAGCATGAACATAGAATAGAGAAGGACTTCAAATGAAATAGTGTTAATATCAAGTCGTGACTTTGTAATGATATTATCCGTGTTCAGCTGCAATCCAGACATACGCCTTCGGAGATATATAACACATGGATTCAGTTCAACAACTGTTATTCACCGTCGATTAATTCTTGGTATTGTCAGTATAAAATAGGAGCCTGTGTAGTGTGTTGTTGTATATATATTGTAGCCATTTTGTAGTATTTGGGATACCAAATTCATGTGGCAGAAGAAAAGCCTCATACTGCTGACTACAAGGATTATGTTCTGTATGCTGCTACCTCCCATTGGTCAGAAAGTGAGCAATCTGTCACAGAAGAGTCTGATTAATTAGTTTTTTTTTTATCATATTTTACAGGTTTTGTTCAACGCATAATGTTTAATTAATATTTTAATATATTAAAATATTTAATGCCATGTCTACTTTGTCATGTAATATCATGTTATTAAACTTTTCAACTTGTCGACTCTATATTTATAATTTATATGACCTACCCTAACACATACATAAATATAAGCATCAAACTCTTTTGGGCCAAAAACGC
Source organism: Maratus michaelseni (assembly GCA_963931845.1). NCBI lineage: Eukaryota > Metazoa > Arthropoda > Arachnida > Araneae > Salticidae > Maratus > Maratus michaelseni. The sequence continues at coordinate 282,358,466 of OZ007586.1, forward strand.
CGCTTATGGACCCTGATCTTTTGTTTTGATTTATTGTTAGTGTTGTTATATTTTGCTTAATCTTTATATCTCCAAAATATTGATGTTTCATGAACAGAGGTTTAGACATTTTTTCCGTCACCTAAGATTGAAAATTGCTAAAATTTGCATATGATATTAAATTTGTGTTTTGTTAACATGTTATAATTTATTTAATATTGTTGTAATTAATATTAATATTTTAAAGAAATAGATTATTACAATTTATTGTTGTATTTTTATACATTTAAATAATTAAATACAGCCTTACTCAGTTATAGCAAGTTTCGATGTAGCGAGAATTTAACTTTAACGAGCAAAGGGTTTGTTCAATATAAAAATATAGTATTTGCTTATTTTTTTCTCCAACCATTTTCTATAAAAAATAACTGTGGCCAAAGAATGGGATTTAACGATAAAAAAGCATAAGCAGGACAACACATTCTTTGGATATTCGTGATTTTCGGCAACTATGGCCAAATGCCTTTTCTGTATATCCTGACTATGGAAAAATGAAAAGATACTGGGCATGATTCCCATCTCAAAAGTCGCAGGATAAAGCTGTTTCCATCAAAATTTCTTCTTTATTATTTTGTATGCTATTATTATAGTTATGTTTTTTATAGGGATATAATAAACGACACTAATAATGGGAATTTTGAAGGAACAGATTGTTCTTTATTTAATCAGAAATATAAAAAGGTAAAACATATAGAAGAATTGTAAATCGTAGCAGGGATGTAGAGAAGAGGGGACAGGTGGGGAAAAATCCTCTCCCCCAAATAAAAAGATGGGGCCACACTACTATAAATTTTATACAGTTATATAAAATGGATAATTTTTCAGAACTTTAAAAGTTTAAATTCTGTTTTTGTGTAAAATAAAAATGAAAAATTACATGCTTAAAACAATTTATAAGTTTATTCTGATTTAAAACAGTCATTTTTTAAGATCCATGGTTTATGCATTCTTCTTATGAAAACATTACATGGGTGATTCTCTGCAAATAGGCCATAATGATGAAACTGAATGATATTTTAATTTTTACAACAGAAAAGTTAACATTTTTTTTAAACATGTAGTTTAGACTTGGTTTTATTATATTAGCTCATAAAATTGAAGAATTAATTAAAAAAATATATTTTTTTAATTTTAGAACTTATGAAATATCATTCCCTCACATGCAACTATTACCACCTAAAAATACAAAAAATATTATTTCTTAATGAATTACTTATACTTTTGTTTTCTGACTTTTGCCTTTTAAAATAAATACATGAAGTATTATTTCTATGTATTAAATTATTTTTTTGGTCATCACATGCAATTTTTATTTGGCGAAAAAGTTTGCAACTTATATTTCAAGTCATTCTCTCACTCATTAGTAATTCAGGATGTTTCAGCTAGGTGGCACACTACTGTAAATAGAAACAGTGCACATATACTGAGCACGTGTTCTTACCTGTCTGTAAAACAATTTTCAGCTTTCTTGGAGAAGTACTTCTGTGTGTAAGGAAGAATTGAGTAAACAGATTGGGCAAGTGTTAAGATGATGTTATCATTCCCTCACTTAAATTTATAAAGTTAATTTACTTCTTAAAAATGTATTAATGGGTAGTTTAATTTCCCCTAAAAGAATAATTTGAGAATATGTATTGTTTTTTTAATTTTATTAATGAGTAAAAATTTTAGAAGCTAATAATGTTAATTTTATCAGTCCCTCACTGGTCATTCCCTCACATGAGGGAATGATTCCATTATTTTTAAAAACTAGCAGAAAAGGTATTTTTGTTCCATTTTGTTATTTTTTAAAGCTGTTAGTGATTGGCTTATACTAAAATAATTAAACTAAGTTCTCAAATGAATCAAAGTATATTTGGGCCAAAGGTTAGAAGAAAAAAAAATTTGGAATAAATGATTAATATTAGTAACAACTACAAATGTCAATGGATGGAGATTTTGTTTAATTTCCCAATTTAATGTTTAAATTATATAAATTTTAAGTAAGAAACATTAATTATAATAAATTAAAAATAAGATTTATAAATTTGGTCAGATTTATATATATATATATATTTATTTTCTTATAGTTATCATGATCAAAAAGAAAGTTCATGTAAAGTTGAAAAAAAAAAAGGAATATGACAAAAAAAAAAAAGAAAAACTTAAGAATGATCTTGTGGCAAAAAAAATAAATGCAAATGAAAGAGCGAATAAAATATTTAAATAAAACAAAAAGACCAGATAAAATCAGTTTCAGAAATGACTAGGCGAGGATTAAAAGCAAAAAGACAAAAATGGAAGGAAAGTTAGCAAAATATAGAAAGAAAATAGAATTATCAAATATTTTGGAAATCCAGACTAATAAATGCCATAATGAATTAATAAGTGTGCCATCAACATCTAAAAGTATATTTAGATTAGAAAGTGGGGAAAACTTAGAAGAAAAAATAGGGCAAAAATGATACAGGAGATACAATCGTTAAAACTTCAATTACATATGCAGCAAAGAAATGCAAGTAAATATAAATCAAAATTTTATCGAATGAAAGTAGGTACATTATTAAGATAACCAACTTACGCTTAGAAGCAAGGTAAATAAGTTGCTAAGAAAAGAAAGTGTTTCTCCAGCCATAAGGAAAAAAATAATTTTTGGAGAAGCTTTAAATGCCCAACTCACAGAAACTTATAAAAATTTAAGCCAATCACAAAAAAAAAAAAAAAAAAAAAAAAATTTCAAAATTGATTGGGGTCAAAATTACTAAACAGTACAGGTTAATTAAGCAACACATATCATTCATGAAATATAAAAGTACTAAAACATACGAAAATTACATTAAAGATGGTTTCACAAAATATTCTAGGGCTAAAAAAAAGTCTCATATTAGATTAATTAAAGTTCTTGATTTTTTTACAGTAATGATAACACTAGGCTGTGTGTAAAAAAGAAAGAATGTATAATAAATAAAGACAAACGTCAAAAAAGATTTATGAATTATACATTAAGAAATTTGCACAAAAAAATTTCAGACTGAAACATGTTACGTTATTGGATATTCAACATTCTGCAAGCTTAAACCATTTTTGATCATTAAACAAAATGCAAATGACAGAGATACAGTAAAGTGTATTATACATGCAAATATGGAATTTATTGTTAATAAACTTAAGTGATTTGACAATTTAATTTTAGTGACATAATTGTTACAATCTTGCATACATTTCATTTAACAGGGCATTTTAAATGCTTGAATTGGATAATTGTGAAGTATGAAAATGAAATGTATCCTGGAGAAATATTGGAAATTGATGATTAATCTGTCAAAGTAAATACTATAGAACCTACAGGCAATGGAAAGTTTAAGTAGCCTATGAAAGAGGATATTCATGAGTACCCATTATGTGACATTGTTAAAAAAATTGAACCTCCAGTTCCTTGTGATAGCAGAAGAAGCAGATTTAATTTTTTGGGCAAAAATTTTGTTAAAATTATTATATGAAGCATTTTTTCACAAAATTGTCATTCCCTCACTTTGTAATCATTCCCTCATTCTAATAAAAATTTAAAAATCTAAGAAAATATTAAGAGTGACGGCTATTTTTTATCTATTAAATACCTCTTCTAGTATCTTGTTACAAAAAATTAGAAACTTCTGACAAGATTTTTTTTCTTTCATCACTAATATGAAAATGGCCTATTTGCATAGAATCACCCACATGTAAAAATAATACAACATGCTGTATGTAATATCCCTGTCTATGTTGAGTTGGAAAAATTGCATCCAATTTGCTTCTATGACTCATAACACAAATATACAATAACATGTGCATCCTAACTGAATATAGTATTTGGCATAGAAATCACAAATAGTATGTAATTACCTAAATAGTAATTTGATTTTAAAATGAAATTCATTAAAAAATAACATTTAATAACTATCACTATCTTATAAAATTCCTCCTGTGTATGCATATAAGGGGCACTTAGAAAACTTTATCCCCAGGGCCTAAGTTGGCTCTCTGTGCCTCTGAATAACAGATATAACACATAAAATGTACATAAAAATTTGATAAAGCCTTGAAATAAAGAGGCAAAAAATTTCGAGCTGCTGAACCATGTTCCTTTTTAATAGGTATTTGCTTATCATCACGATTTTTAACATTACATTATTTGTCCATTTGCTGATAAAATCTTATATCATGCCCATTAATACACACTTTTTTTGAAGGCAGAATCCCATAAACTTGAAAATAGTTTATCACATCAAGTTCTGTAGATGGAAGATCCCAGTTCTTTATCTTTTTTTTTTTTTAAAAAGGCAAGAGAAAACTGAGAGATAGCAGTTAACTTATACCATTCATCAGAAAAAATTGAACCGGCTAATCAACAAAATAACTAAAAATGGAATATGTGCATCGTATGCTAGCATTGCATTTGAAAACAAATGTGATGTCATGCTTTTATATTATTGGCATTAAATTACATTATTTGCCAACAGTTTTTTTTAATAGAAAGTGATAGGTGGGAAAATAGACAAGTATATTTATTATGTGTTTTGTTAAGGAGTTATAATATATTTAATATTGTTGTAATTAATATTAATTTTGTAAAAGAATTGATAAGTACAATTTATTCTCATATTATTTTTATATATTTAAATTATTAAATGAAGTTGAAATCAGTTATAGCAAGCTTGAATGCAGTGAGAATTTAGTGTTAATGAACAAATAATGAGTGAATGGTTGGTCCAATATAAAAATATATTGTAATAGACTCTCTTGTAATCTGCAAACTCATAAAAAGTAAATTTTTTTTCTCATTCTCATAATCTTTCAGAGGTATGATTTTTTAGTCACATATTTTAATTAAATAATGTATAAAATTTAATGTAATGATGCTATGGATTGATAATACACATTTAGCTCTCCTCTGTGAGTGGGTGGTGGCGGTATGTGACTACGTCTACGTCTACACATAATTTGGTAAAAAAAAACTTACCTGTGCATCAGGATTATTCTTGAGAAAAGCTGTAAATTAACAGCTTCAACTTTTTAAAATATATTCAGATTGATTCTAAATAGTTATTTTAAAGGTGCAGCTAAAATAAATAACAGGATTATCAACATCTGCTACAAAATATAAAAATTAATTAAAATTTTTATTCAACATAGTAATTCTGGTTTATTTTGTTTAATATTTACAAATATTTGAAACTTTGAATATTAAATTTTTTTAGAGTTCTATTCCATTTATTTTGAGTAAAATTTTAGAAAACAAGAAACATCTTTTTGGTACATGCGTAATAGCGTAATCCACTGTTGCATTTTTCATGCATCCATTTTGTATGGCGTGGTTTTTCTGTAGTGCTACAAACTGTGCATCGCCTAGAGGTACTCTCTTGACTAGCATGTGGTCAACATTTTTCATCAGCATATGCAATTTTGCTTTTTTACTTGAATTGAACTTATAGGAGTTTTTCTTTTTTCAGTAATGTGTTTATTTCCCATAGCAATTAGCTGTCCAATTAAATCCATCTGAAAAGATTTTAGTACCTTCCATTCAGACTCACTGAGTCCATGCGATATAAAAAGAAAGAGTTTATTACAGTTATGTCCAGAAAATGAAAAATATTCAATGCCACCACTTTTTACTCTTTTGATCAATTTCAAATGTGTTCTTCATTTGGTCAAAATAGTGAACATAACTTATATTTTTATTATAATTCTTCACCGATTTTGGACAGTTAACATCAATTATTTTTCCATCTTTTTCTTTTCTCTGAACAGTGCTTACTTCTACAGGGTTTCCTAGGTTTGATAATATGCTGACACATCTCCTTGTCTTTCCATTTCAAGCAATATATACTATCACTGCTGAGTGCACAGTCATATTCACCTCATTTTAGTTTTTTATCTTCCAGAAGATTTGTTGGTAATTGTTTTCTGTTCATGTTTACCATTCTGCAGCAAAACACATTTTTAGTTTCACGAAAATGAAAAAGTTTGTATGACGTTAATAATTATCCATGTACACTTTATGATTTTTTCCATGCAGAGACGTTAAAAAGTATTTTATAACTCGTTTGCTGAGATTTTTTTTAATATTTTGAACTTTTTCAGAATATATTTTGAATTTGCATGCAAATCTTGACTTGTCGCATCACACCCACACTTTATATCCCCATTTGATAGGTTTTTGGGACATATATTGTTTCAGTGAACTGGGTCCTTTAAATCTTTTCATCAATTGATTGATTCTCTTCAGGATGATAAATATTTGGAAACCTCTCTGACAAGTAATAGTGGTCTTATCTTATATCTTATATAATTTGTCAAAATTAGGATGTTCTCTTCTTGGCTGAGAGCTATTATTATTCACATGAAAATCACCTAACAACCAAGAAAATCTTTTTACAGGCATTTGTTTGGACACATATGAATCATACTAAATTACACTCGAGGACTAAAAATTATGGTAACTGGGAAGCTGTTTTATTCCCATCAATAAATTAAGTCCTAGAAAGATCAATAGTTCTTCAACAGTTATTTTGGGTAAATGCTTTACCTTTCTGAGTTGCATGCAAATTAGTCTGAAAGAACCAAAAATTCTATAAATATCAGTATGAATATTGACAAAAATATGTCAATTGGAGATTGATTCTCCATGGACGTAATTTCTTCTGCTGGTCTTTGCACTTCAGAAAAATCCGGAATTTATTTATAAATTTTCTTAAGTCACATCTTTAATTGGGAAGGACCTGGAGTGTTGATGTCATCATCCTTGTCATCGTCACTTTAAGAAATTACGGAAGTTCTTCCTTGAAATATAGAAGAAATATTATCATCATCACCACTTTCTTCATCTGATATTTCAGACTCTGGATCTGATGGAAGTTCATCAAATAAAGCTAAATCTTCAGATGTGCTAATTATTTTATGCGGCATAATTCTTAATACAAAATTATAATTTACATTTAAAATATATGCAATGACTCATTTGCAAAAATTATGTATCAAAATTTTTCGTAAAAATAAATTTGATCTAAACACCATCTACTGATAAAAAGCAACACACAATGGAATAAGAAATCTAGAATGAAAAAACTAATCTTCCTAGCATTGGAATCAGAAATTATTTAGTGCACATGATGTTTACCATGCCAGCACCCTCTTTGAATATAAAAATTTCTCCCCCCTCAACATAGCTAAGTAATGCGCAAGAGAGTAATCGTATAATGTTGCAGGAAGATGGGATCTCAAGTTACACTTCCAGCTGTGAAAAGGAAAAAGTGGGGAAAAAACAAAGCCCTAGGTGCACTGGTTTCTTTTGTGTACCAGGTAAATATTTGTAAAAGAAAAAGCTGTTATAGAGGTATTTTTCTGTATGTTTGAATATTCTCTCTTTATATACATATGGAATAAGAAAATTTGGTAGTTTATTTCTGTGTCCTTGTATTCCTTCTGTTTTATAATAATACAAACTGCAAGAGCTGAAAAATATGCTTTAAATTCATCATTGTGGACTCCCAAAACATTTTTTTTTTTACGGTAGTACTGCCATCTATTAATAAATAGTAGAGTTAGAAGGTTGTTTTTATGCAGTTAAATTTGAAATTGGAAAAAATTAAGAGTATTTAAAAAAATGTTCAACTTGTGGTATTTTAATGAAACCACTGTGGCTCAAAGGGTTAAAGAAAATATATTTTATAGTGCATCTACACCATTGTCGAAACTGGTCAAAGCATGAAAACATCACCCTTCTGTAGTCTTTTGGTTTTGTTCAAAAAGAAAGTGAAATTCTTCTGTTCTAAAGAAGGTGAGAACTTGTATAGGGGAGTAACATTGCCTTTAGCAGATTCACTCCCACGGGGCGCGGGTCACAGTACCCTTTCTTATCTCCCGGCAGATCTGAACTCCGGTGGGGAGAAAACTAGTTTATTCCTTTCTAGTCGAATTTCTTACCAGTTGAAAGTAATTAAGATGGTAAAGTATAGGGGGTCGTGTTTGACTCTCATATTTTCATCTTCCAGGTCTTTTTGGACGAAGGTTCAGCATTGTTTGATGTATCATGTACCATTTGAGCAATAAAATGGTATCAAGGAAAAAATAACTAGAAACAGATTTTCTTTATTTCTTTCGCTTTTTTTCTTTTCTTTTTGTAAAATTTTTACAAGATTTGAAATTAGAATTGGAATTTATGACTATTTTTTATGGCAAGCATAGCAATAATCACCAAACGTATTTTACTATGTCGATGGCTGAAGCAAAATATTCCCGTATTTTTAAAATATTACTCATAGACATTTCTTTGTTTTGTTTTTACTTTCTTCTATCTTTACAAGAAGAAAGTATTGGATTCATGAAAATTTTCGACTTCCGGTTTTCGACGGATTTATACGTTTTAGAAGGTCCTGAACACGATTTGACTGTTTTTAGAAAATGTCTGTCTGTGAGTCTGTCTGTCTGTCTGTATGTGACACAAATTTTGTGGGCGCTCTATCTCAAGAACTAATGCTCGGAATTTAATAAAACTTTAGATTCAGTTAGTCCCTGATATAAATTGGTGCTGATTAGTTTTTGGTATAAATCGCCCGGCAGGGGGCGCTGCTAAGCAGCATTTTTTGCGATTTCCGCAATAGCTCTATCTCAAGAACTAATGCTCGGAATTTCATAAAACTTTAGATTCAGTTAGTCCTTGATATAAATTGGTGCTGATTAGTTTTTGGTAAAAATCGCCCGGCAGGTGGCGCTGCTATGCAGCATTTTTTGCGATTCCCGCAATAGCTCTATCTCAAGAAATAATGCTCGGAATTTAATAAAACTTTATATTCAGTTAGTCTCTGATATAAGTTGGTGCTGATTAGTTTTAGGTAAAAATCGCCCAGCAGGTGGCGCTGCTATGCAGCATTTTTCGCAATTTCCGCAATAGCTCTATCTCAAGAACTAATGCTCGGAATTAAATAAAACTTTATATTCAGTTAGTCTCTGATATAAATTGGTGCTGATTAGTTTTTGGTAAAAATCACCCAGCAGGTGGCGCTGCTATGCAGCATTTTGCAGGATTTACATGATTTTAGCGATAGTGATATCTCAAGAACTATTGCACGGAATTTAATAAAACTTGAGTTTCAGTTAGACCTTGATATAAATTGGTGCTGATTCTTTTTAGTGTATGCGAAACCTGTGTGAGATAGAAGAAAGTTTTGGGATTGACACTTCCGACTAGTTTAGTATGTATTCATAGGTGAATGAATTTTTCTATACATATTTATTACATATATACATAAACACATATGTGAATATATTTCCAATAAATATTTAAATGTGGATATATGTAGTAATTAAGTGTGTGAAAATTCAACTACTTTTCGACGTATGCGCATCTGCATATATTTTCATCATATATTTCATATATTTTGTTGTATCAGTTTTTAACACTTTCCAACAACATAGTTGAAAAGTGTTTAGGAATTCGGTTGGTCTCTCTGCCTTTTTGTGCTGTAACGCGCGTAAATATACTCGTATTGCCATGCAATTAATACATTTTAATTAGAGAACACGTTCGGCACTGAAAATGAAGTAATGTAGCGTTTATTGTTCACTTACCAGGGACACTCAAAAGAATTATGTTAAATTACTGTCTATGGGGGAAATCGTTTGCAGTGAATTTTGATTATGTTATACCATTTCAAACATGTTTAAATTGATATATGTCATTGATATGCACCATAAGAGGCGTACTAAAGAATACAGTGTGCACAGATTTCATCGTTCATTTACAAAGACACACAAAAGAATTCGATTAGAGCACGGTGTAAGAACAATAATCGCCGTAAGTGCGTTTTATGTTGTGGTACATTTTAAAATTAAACTACTTTTTTGCCAATTACTTGGTGTGCATAAATTTTATAGATGATATACAGGCCAGCACGAAAGATCTCGAGTATATTTCCGTTTATTGACGGAAATTGCTGAACTGGAAATTACAAAAACTGTTTCATAATCGATGATTGACGCTTTTTTTTTGGCTCTATTTGTATTTGAATTATTATATTCATATTGTTAAATGGAGTTTCTTTTTATACAGGTAATATAATACTAATATAAAGCAAATGATGTTGTTTCTTTTAATATTGGACTATGAATTTTGATTTCATGCTCATAAATCACCCATCAGAATCATGCTTCGACAAATGAAAATGACGTTATATTTCAAGAAATATTGCATTGGGATTCATAAATCTGTAATTTTATTAAAAGATTGCCTTAAGTCTGTTCTGAAATCCGAAGGAGTCATTTTCGGACACATTTCTGGATTCATTTTTGTTTGGAAACGAATGAAATTGGCAGCTGCTTTTATTATGATACTATACAAACGAATGCTGTTTTTTGATAAAGACAGAAGATGTTTTACAAAATACTGTCGAAGTTTGTGTTTAGAATCGACATTTAGGACGTAACAACGCGGGAAAGAAGAAAGCCTTTGTTCACGTGACAACAATCACTTATAGCGATAGACAATATTCATTTATCAAAAGATGGTAAACACCATTCGATTCCAAATCACTTCAATAATCAGGTATGCAAGTGCCATCAATTTTCCGTTTAAAAATGAGTCCGTGAATGTGTCAGAAAGATTCAAGTTGTCTTATTGATTGTCAGTTTAGTTCGGATGGTGATATTGACATCATTCTCAAAGAAAAAGATCATTTTCATTTATGAGAATGGAATAATTTAGTATGATTGAGTCAGTATGAACTCATATTCAATAACTTTTAGTTCTGCAAATAAAGTTCCTACTTATATTTTCCCTTTTTTTTTTTTTTAATAAATTTTATATGCACCAAATAAAAAGTTTCCTAAAATTACATTATTTCCTTGAAATAAAAATAAGTAAATCTATAAAACTCAGACATTTAAAAATGATTGAAGTAATTAATATACTTAACTCAGGTAATAATTTAGGTAGTGATAATGAAGTCATTCTAAAAAGAAGAAAAATGATTTTTGACATATAAGAATAAAATACTTTATTATTATTGTGTCAATAGTCAATGGATTTTATTCTGCACGTACAGATACTGAAACTTAACCATTTATTAAAAGATCTTCATAATGCATATATCTGGTAAGTAAATCAGAAGAAAAGTGAATTAAGAAATGGAAATATCAGGTTTTAAAAACTTATTCTATGAAAACACATTTTAAAACTTCTTATAAGAAATATTTTATAAGTGCGTTTTGATGAATTTGAAAAGTTCAACGTTCTTACACAAGTAATAATTAGTTTTTTATTCTTAATTTGTAAAATAATCAAGAATAATATTTTCAATAAACAATTGCAGCCTTTCACTACAATACATTTCTGAATTCTTCAATACCATCATACACATATATGTGAAAATTTATTCCCCAGTTAAATGCAACATTTTATGCGATTAAGCTCAGCGGAAAGAAAGCACCAAGTGGTATGCAAAAAAAAAAAAAAAACCTTAAATGTTAAAATGCGTACCACAACTGAAAACGCACTTCCAGCAATTACTTTTCATAGACAGTACTCAAGCCAAATTCTTTTGTGTGTATTTGTGAAAAAACGACAAATTCTATGCATACCATAATTCTACAGTAAGTGCGTCTTGTAGCACACCTCAGTGATGTATATTTTAAATGTGTTTAAAATAATGAAATATCATTGTAATACTCCGCAAACGATTTTTCCTGATACTACACCAAAATGTAACGGAATTCTTTTGTGTGTCCCTGTAAATGAACCGTAAGTGCTACACACTTCATTTTCAATACCGAACATGCCAACTTCAATAACATCGTTTACATGAAAATCCGAGTATATTTATGTGAGTTAGAGCACTGTCAGACGGACAGACAAACCAAATTCATAAGAAAAACGAATATATATATTTAAAGCAATTAAAACGTTTTATATTCTTTTGCCAATAATTAGTCGTTAGCCCAGTTTAATAAAGAAATAATTATTATAATTTCTAAAGTTGCCCCTCCCCTTAAAAAAAAAAAAAGATTTATTTATAGATGTACATAACTTTTATTTTGGATAGAAAACAAATACTATCGATGGGAATTGAAATCTCAGAAATACTCTTTTGATTCGCTTCGATGTCGAAAAATATTTAAGTTCAATGGAAAAACAGTTCTTGTTTTTTAAAGTATTATAAATATTGTAATATAAATATTGATATTGTAATAGTGTAAAGTACTCTTGTCAATATTGTAAAAAATGTCTTAACGTTAAAAATTACTAATTGGGAGTTAAAAATCATTGATATACATTTTAAAACATTCATGAAGGCTTCAAATCAGGGTACGCAAAATTCATGATTTTGTTTTTAAGAAAATTGGGATTTATTTAATTTAAATCATATATTTTTTTTGTTATTTAAATCGGATTTTTTTTAATTTTAAATTATTATGTTAGAAAGTTAACTTTTCTACAAATTATACATATAAATTTAGCAAGAATGCTTGATGATTTTTTTTAATTTTAAATGCAAGTACCATATGAAAACTAATAATTATAAATTAATTAATTTTTAAATTTATGAAAATATTTGAAGAAAAGAAAAACATTGTTTTTTCCTTTTTGCAATATTAGATAATATTTGTCAGCATATAAGATATGTCCTATTTTTAAAAAAATATTTAAATGTGTAAGTGTAAAATATATAAGATACCTAAAATCTTTTGAAATTGCATTTCTCATAAAAATATGCATATATACACATTGGTTAATACAATTTAATTTAAATATATGACATAAATGTTCAAGGTTTTTCTCAAAAGATTAAAGTTAAAAAATGTAACAATTAATAGTATTTTAGAGTCACCTCCATTTTCATTTCTAATTTTATTAATACCTGATATTGAAAGTCAATGGAAACAAATTACATTGGAACTGCCTTGGTGACTTTTAATAAGTAGATATATTGAAATGAAAAATAGACGAATACTTTAGAAAATATGAAAAATGTATTATTTTTTCAAAACACTCAAGGGTTTGGAATGCAAGGCTTTGTATAATAAAAACAATTTTCCTGCTTTTTCATTCCCCACTTTGTTTCTAAGTTTAGAATGTACTAAACGTAAGTAGAAAATAGTCCTTTCTACAGAGTTGCTTTATTGCTTTTTCACCTGACATTTCACAAAAACTTGACTTGAAATGGGCTCTCCACCTCTCCGAAGGAGATATTTCGAATACAGTATTTTGCTTAAAAATAAAATCATAAAAAGGATCTGCCTTAGCTGGGAATCTCATGATTAAAGTTATAAATCTACTAGTAAATTTATTCTTCTTAGCAAATTAAAAAAAATAAAAATTCTTTCCGATCTCAGTCAAATCGCATCTTTTTTAATTCATCATGCATGCTCTTGACATTTGCTGCAATATATGTGTCAAGGCTACCAATAAAACAGTTACATCCAGCTTTGCACTTTAATATTACTTCATGAGCAATTTTTATAAGGTATATTCGGTTCTGTGTGAATTTTCTTATGTGTCAATAGAATCCACAAGATACCAATCCTTGCAGCATTTGGTGAAAATTACACAAACAATAGGCTCATTGTGGACATTTTACCACCCATCTAAACCCAAGCAGGCTGTCTGACCTTCAAGAACTTTACAATTTTTTTTATTCCTTGTCCTTCTTATAAACATGAGCTAAAAGCATACACCAATTTTTCTGCAGGTAAATTGAATGTAACCAGGACGTACTAGAATAATCATATTTTAAATTCAGGATGAATAAAATTAATTACATAGGAAATATTGTCTATTTATTACCACAAGAATTAACAAGCTATTGTTAGAAAGAAAACATTCAAAATTCTTTCAAAAATTGATCAGCTATAAACATCTGTAGATTGACAGTATTCATCCTCTTTATTTTGCCTTTCTGTGCTGTTACAGCATGTGACACAGGAGTATTTATATTCCGCGAAGAGAGTAGAATCTCGTTTCCGTATTTTGATATTTGATTTGTAAAAGATCCCTCATATTCTTTCCAGATAGAAAATTTTCGGGTAAAAAGGAAGCTATGTTACCGCAATCATTTACGGAGTTCGAATTCAGCCTATCATCCTTTTAATCTACGTCTTTCTCCCTTCCTTGACCTTAGGGGGGAGTAAGCGAGCCGGTTGGGAAGTGGCCCCTTTAGCAATTTCCCTGCCCCCTCCTCCCTTTCTTATTGTTATCATTATCAGTAAATGTTCCATGGACATTCATACTATTAATCAAAAGTGTTCAATGTGGTGTCATGTTTTACACATAATTATGTCTTTCTTTCCTTTTCTATTCTCTTTTCATCCATTTATTCATAAGGTAGATGCACTCAAATAGAAAAAAATATACAGAAGAGCTTTCAAATGATTAAAGCTGACTATCATAACCATTATCTGAATGTGAGAACTCATTTTAATCACTAATCCAAAAACTTACGCCAAGGTGAAATGAAATATTTAGAAATGCATAGATCAATTCTATCTCTTTCTAAAAATATCCCCAATGATTTTCACGGGTATTGTTTATTAGTGATAGATTTTTGTGTGAAATGTATCACTCTAAGTATAGAGAGACTTGGGAATCAGTTTTTGTTATTCACAACAACTTGCCATTTCAAATTGTAAAGTTCTGTCCAGTGAATAAAAAACAAACATTTTTAATGAGTATGAAATTAGAGTGAGAAATATAAAAATCTCTAAAATGTATGCACTCTCATCATCATCAGCAGGGATAGACACCATTTTGCTATCACAGGTGCATTTGAATTGTGTAAACATCTATATGGGTACACCCCTCTGTGTCTCTTTCTCACATATACATATTCAGTTATATGTGCATGTGTGAAGGTATAAATTGCCTGACCAATCTTGTATGTATAGATGTTGTATGATTATTTATATTTATGGAAAAATCAATGTGCAAAATGTGGCAAAGGTTCCTGAAAACTATCAAGGATATAAATAATGAAAGCATGTCCAAAAATATTATCTTTTTCAATATTTTACTCTCATCATATTTTAGAAAAAACTGCAAAGATAGAGAAAGTTCTACTTTCATCAAAAACAGTATTTACTCTCCATGAGTACAGAATATGTATTTATTTATGTAAATTTATAGAGGTTTTACGGATGGAAGAAAAAAAAGATTTATTGGTGTAAATGCACTTGCAGATGCGTGATTGATGACCCCTGCACCAGAGATCAGCACGGGCCACAATTTCCAGGCCCGGGCCTGGCCCGGTATAAAAGTTAAAATTTAGGCCCAAGCCCGGACTGGTATAAAAGCTAAAAGTTCGACCCAGCCTGTGTAAAACAAGTGATTGGCCCGACCTGGCCTGGTATAAAATCTGAAAATTCGGCCTGGCCTGTGAAATCAGATTATTGACCCGGCCCGGTATAAAAGTTAAAAGTTCTGCCCCAGTCCTATCGGCCTGACAAAAAAAATGCTGGCCAGGTCCACCCCGTAAAAAACAAAATACTGGCCCAAATCAATATATGAATAAAGTTAAAATCTTGGACCGAGCCCTGACCGGTATAAAAGGTAAAAAGTATAAAAGCTAAGATTATAAAAGCCCGGTATTAAAACCAAAATCCTGAGCTCATCCCGATATGGAAGCTTAAAAGTTCAGCCCGAGCCCGGCTGGTACAAAAGCTTAATTACTCCTGCCCGACCCGAGTGAATTTCTGAAAAACATGCCAATATTTCCAAAGCAATATTATTCTACTATTACAATTACTATACATAGATTTTATTTTCAGGTTATGTTCGAAATACAAAATAACAACAATTTTGTGACCATTTGGACAATTACGTACATAAGCATTAATTAAAAAAAATTGACTTAGACAGTTATATTCAAATAAATATTCAGTAAGACAGTCAATTTAGTTTAGAATGAAGAAAAAAGATTGCAAAAAAAGTAAAATTATACAAAGAGAAAAAACGTACATTTCAAAAATATATCTCTGTAGTTTTTTAAACCAAAGCAAATTTCTAAAGATTTTTTTAAACAATTGTTCAAAATCAATATAATTTTTCAAAAATAAGTAACTAAAATGGGCTCAGGGAAAGAATTTAGAGATATGTATAGGCCTGAAACCCAAGCAAATAATGTTCTTACATTATTTAAAAAAAAATAAGGAACATAAAATTATTTTAAAATAATTATTTCTCACTTATGGTTGATAAACATTGATGTTTTATTCAGCTGATTCAATTATTGCTTTTATTGCCTTTCAAAAATTAAAAGAAAACAAAAAATATTTTGATTTACATGTTATTCAGTAAGGCAATTACCGCTGTTGAAAATGATAATATGTGTAAGGAATCGGAGACTTTATTGTAAAAATAAAAGACCGGGTTGTTCGACTGGGTCTGAAGATGCAGAATAAAGAAAGGCTCAATCCCGGTCTGGCCCGGAAAGTGTAGACCAGGCCTGGCCTGAGTTTTCAAAAAAGAGTAAAGCCCAGGCCCGGCATGATTCGGAAAGAGTGAAGACTAGGCCCAGCCCGAGCCTCCTAAATGAAAATTGGCTCGGGCCCGTGCAGACCTCTACCCTGCACTTCAGTATCCATGTTTTAAAGAACAAATCATCTTAAGGGAAAACACTGATTTTTAAAAAGAATAATTTCCAAAATAATTAAAAAATGTACATTTGAAGATTTGGTTCCTGCATTACTGAATATGGTTTATTAGAAGTATAGCAGGCAGCAGAGCTACTGCTTTTACTCACTAGAACCACGGGAAATTTTACTCAAATTTTATAAATATATTTGACACCAGAAATTTTATTTAAAACTATTTAACTTATTTATTTAAATTATTTTGGGGCAACATATATTTAACTTATTTTAAGAGAAAATTTCTGGTTCGAATCAACATCTATCCATTTGGTACAGGTCAATGTGACCCGTCATTGCGGTTCTAGTGTTAATAATAATTTAAAAAGTATATGATGAAAGATAGTTAAAAATTTTAGTTTAAAAGAAAGTTTATTTTTCATGCTGCTAATATCAGATTAAAATGTAACAAATTAATAATTTAATTTCATGCTTATAATTATAGGACATAAAATTATCACTACAAGTGTGATAATTCAGGTATTTTTATTGATTTAACTAAACTTTCATTTATTCTCTTTATTTCTGTAGTGCTAGAGCTTAAACCCACTTATTTTAAGAACTTGTTTATAAAGAGCAGAAGCACTGGTACCTCCATCTTTGTTTGTTATAACAGAGTTTGACTGTATTGCTTTTACTAATAAGAAATCTTACACAATTCTAAATTGATCAAAAAATAATATAAATCAGGAAAATTAAGCTTTTCTATTGCTATTGCAGTGCTCTTTCATCTTAAAAAATATTTAATTTTTTTCTGAGTGCAGTTTATCGAAGTGCTAAACCTTTATTTTTGCAAATTCCATTATGTAAAAAATAATTTGGAATAGTGCTATTCTCATGCTTTATTCTTTTCTCTAAATTATTTTAATTAATAATTAATCTTACTTATACACAGTGTATGGAAATTATTTTTCTGTGCCTTTTTTCTGAAAAGTAATACTTAGCATATACATTTTGCGATTAAATAAAAAAAATTATTCAGATTATAGGCTACTGCAATTGAAATAATTAATATCTACATTATTAATCATATTGCTTTAACCATTTTACCATGATGTTTGGTTGATTTTTTTCTGTATTGAAGGAATTTCAAATTTTTGGAAACAGTTTATTTTTATATTTGAAAGGTCCCTCCTCTTGTTCAGCATAAAAAAACACAGAAAAAAAAATAAAACTTTGCTTGATAGAAACAGAAAGAAAAAAATGTAGGTGACTCTATCATTTTAGGATATTATTGAAAAAGGGGTTTCAGTTATTTTATTTTAAATTTTTCTTAATTCAGGGTGGATATTTAAGGAGTTCTGTTGGTTTGTTGCTAAGACTTTTATTTTATGTTTTCTGAGGCTATCCTTGTAATAAATTAACAATATGGTAATAGTTTTTCTCATTCTAGTGTTCAATATTAGCAAATTAAGCACAGAAGAACCTAATATCCAGTGATCACCCTCTCCTTTTTAATTAAATAAAATGAAGCAATTATTTAGAAAAGAATAAAATAAAATTATTACTTTATTTCATAGTTATTACCATTTCATTTGTCAGTAATTTTTAACTATTTAATATTTATAGGCCTGTGGTTGCTTACATTGATATAGATGTTCTTCATGTTGATGGACCTAAAAGACTGAATGTTTTTCAAGATGTTATTAGTTCTGAACCTCCTGATGCATCTATAATCATTCAGTTTTGCAATTCTGAATTAGTAACTGATGCAGCTTTTAAGCATAAGATATTGCTGGAATTATTTGGCAACAAAATTCTTTATGTTACGTAAGTGTAGCATTTTAACCATACTTTTGTATAATGATGAAAACATACTTGATATTGGTTTTGGTTTTCAAAATAAAAAACATGTGATTAAAATGATCATAGCATGACTATTTCATTTATGATCAATATAGTTTGTCTTTTGAATTTTCTAATTTATTTACTGACAATATACAGGGTGTCCATAATTAAACGACCCTACTTTAAAGTTGTCTACAGATGAAACTATTGGTCAGAAGGTTGTGAAATTTTGTGAAGGACATAATAAAGGAATGGGAATTTGTTTAAGCGAAAAAAAATTTAATTCAAAATTTCGCCGCCAGAGGGCGTTTTTTTAATGACTTACACATTTAGCATACATTTCCGATAGGTTACAAATTTTATTACAACAAAATATGTTGAACAAAACTTTTTTTTCAGACATGTTTTTAGCATTTCCCTGAACACACTGCAGGCAACTGTGGAACATGCTATCTTACGATTCCAGATGGTAGTTGAAAATTATAGCCGTCATGTGGAACATGTTTTGTTGCAATAAAATATGTAAACTATCTTAAATGTATGCTAAATGTGTAATGTATTGAAAACGCCACCTAGTGGCGAAATTTTGAACAAATTTTTTTTTCGCTTAAACAAATTCCCATTCCTTCATTATTTCCTTCACAAAATTTCACAACTTTCTGACCTGTAGTTTCGTCTTTAGAAAACTTTAAAGTAGGGTCGTTTAATTATGGACACCCTGTATTTTAGGAATACTAAATATTAAAAAGCAGTTAATATGACATAAAACTTAATGAGTTTATTTATGAAAAATATAGCTTATGAAAGTATATTATAATGCTGTAGTCTGAATCTGTCGCAGAAAATATTAACACTGTTCAAACAGGATAAAGTTCTCGCAACATAATTTATTAACCTTTTTGAGGACAGGTGTTTTAAGTATCAATGATGAGTCATTCCTTCTTAAACGAAACAAATCTATGCTCTATTAACACTTTACCGACTGGTAGCGGTTCGAACATACTATGCCCTTTCACTGCCCGGTCAGCCGCAGATCGTCCGAGACACCGGTTTGGTTTCGGCCTAGACTGACATGCGGGAATATATGCACTTAAACTCTGGTAAAATTGTACGCTTCGTGTTATTCTAGGGTAACGAAATTTAATAAAATCTTTTACTTTAACCCCTTGGGGACGAGCGACACGTACATGTGACGCATAAGATGCTCAGAATCCTCGATTATTCCCACCAGTTATTTTTTAATGTAAGATTTGCCTCATTAAATCTTAGCATTTCTGGGATTCAATTAGGTGAAATTTTCTGTTTTGAAAGACCGGTGGTAAAAGGTTAAAAATTCTGTAAAGGACGCTCGTCGTGAAGGGGTTAATCATATTAGTGTTAAACAATATTTATTTTATCTATTACAATCGTTTTCAGTTTATTATTTACATAAAATATACCACAATCCATATAACAATATTCGTCGAAAAAAGAAGTTGTTTAATATTTTTTTAAACTATGATAGCGCTCGAAACAGTCACCTTTGTGTAATGGGACGTTGCAGTATTTACAAGCGAAACCTGTTCTAAAGGGCTAAAGCTTATAAAAAAGCACCAATTATCTGAATAAAGAATGCTTGCTGCTTGCTACTTGTCAATCTAACCTAACTAAATCTAACAGAAAGATCAAAAGTCGATTAATCGACGACCGGTCGGTAAGTGCTGGGGAGCAAACGTCGAATAATCGATGGCCGGTCGGTAAGTGCTGGGGAGCAAACGTCGATTAATCGACGGCCGGTCGGTAAGCACTGGGGAGCAAACGTCGATTAATCGACGGCCGGTCGGTAAAGTGTTAAGCAGTTCTTTTCCTCACAGTTATTTTTAATCATGCCACCTCTGAGTGCAGGTTGACAATAACTGTAGGGAAAAGAAATGCTTAGTAGATTTTAAGATTATTATTGTCTTTTAAGAAGGGATGCTTTCTGGTCAATATTTAAACCACCTATCTCGTAAAGGTTGAAAAGACAGCAAATTTTTCATTACTGTTGAAAATATCATTAATATTTTGTATGCCATTGCAGTAATGCCACTGTGTAAAAACCAGGGCTACGGAGTCAGTGGCAAAAAAGATCGACTCTGACTCTGACTCCTGAAATTTTAGAGGAACCGACTCCGACTCCGGGACAGCTAAAGTACTAGTATTGCCTGTTGATTCCTATTATTCAGATTACTTCATTGATGCCATTTGTTTTGAAACAGTAAAAGTCGCTTTATTAAATTTGCCATTAAATAAAGGAAATATTACTATTTAAAAAAAGTAGCAGCAATCAAGCAATCAAAATTAAAAAACTGGAAACACTGCAACCTACTGGCACATTCCTGTTTAACCTTGAAGCATATTATTACTGCAGCGGCAAACTTCCAACAGTATTGGTATATTACATATTAGTATAAAAAGTTTCACCTTTTTAAAATGCAGATTTTTTTTTTTAATAAGGCAAAAATACTCTTATAAAATGCGCATGGAACTTTGCCCCTGCACTAATCGGCTCTGGTCAAGATTGAAAATATTTTGAACATGTGAACCCCTCCTCCTCCCAGATACTCTATGTACAATCACACAAAAACACTATGTGCATTAAATTTTATATATGGTAAAATTTAATTATGTCAAAACTGTGCAAAAACTGTATGTAAAATATTTATATGCATGTAAATTGCAATTCAGAAGTTAAATTTGAAGCAATTTAGATAGAAAAAACAGTTGAAATCTAATAAATCTCCAAAATTTACTTTGAACAACACACACAAAGATCTAACGATTGAATCTAAACAGCATTTATTATGTTGGTATGTCATTTTAAGACAATAACCAACATATTTTATGCCAAATATGAGACAATATCAAATATATATTATACCAAAATATGGGCGAAAGGATGTTTAATTTTGGTTTTATATCCATTCCTGCAGACCCAAAAAATAGCAGGCGAAAATGTTACAATTTACGTATCATTTAGGATCTCAAAAACCCGAATAAAAAGGAAGAGAAAATTTACAATTTCGGCGTTACTCCTGGTCCCACAGACCCGAAGAATCTGAGGGAAAATAAGAAAAAAAAAGAAAAAAGGTTTCTATTACAATGATATTTTGGGTTCTGTTATAGGTGCAGATTCCCAACATTTGGAAGGAGTCACTGGCTCCTAAACCCAAAAAATCCAGTGGCCACAATTGTAAAACAAATGCATAAAAACAATAGTGTTTATATAGGGTAAAAAACTAAAAAAATAATAATAATGAATTCAAAGTGTAAAATAATTTATTTAATATAAACACGTGTACAACAAAATTTGAACATTAATTAAATCTTAAATCATGTACAGTCAGAAGATAAAGTTGGGCAAGATACGGTTTAAAAAAAATATGTATAAGCTAAGCAATCATGATAGCGGGGAATATCAGTCACAGTCTATGTAAAATAAAATTATCAGATTCAAACTGTTACGAATAACATTGCTATTCGAATACATTTAATAGTTTGCTGTGTTAAACAGATCATTTTGAAATGTTATTAAAAGATAACAATAATGTATGTGTTTTGGTCTTAATCTTTAAAAAATATATCAACATTTCACAATGGGGACTGGGAATACCAGAAATTGATTACTTTTAAATCACATGGCGACTTAAACACCGAAAGTTAGTGGCCACATCAAAAAATTTAGTCGCCACGTGGCGACTGGCGACCGTGAATCTGCACCTATAGGTTCTGTAAACTCCAAAAATGGCAGATATTTCCAATTTTTGCATTACCTTGATTTTCACAAACTAAAAAAAAAAAAAAAACGAGATAAAGGACTATATACTAAATATAAAATACCAACTAGAGGTTTCAATTAAAAACAGTTTTCATATATGCTGTACAGTACATTGGGTCTGTTTAAACTGGGTTGCCTGGTATATCTAGTCCAAAATTAAAAATAATAATTCAGTTTATAAATTTAAAATTACATAGAATTGGTTTAATTTCACTTCAAACTGTCTAGAAAACAAGCTGGAGTCTGAGTCAGCCGTTTTTTTAGTGACTCAGACTCTGACTCTTTTACCCCAAAATGGGCCTGACTCCGAGACTCCGACTCCGCAGCCCTGGTAAAAACAAGGTTTGGTATTTCCTTAGCACAGCAAAATCCATCCTATAAGACTGAAAATGCTGTTATTCTTTTTTAATATTGGTGAATGTTAAAACATTTTCACCATCAAGCATTTACAATGTGAAGTGTATCTGAATATGTTATACATTGGCAACTTTTTCATGAATATGGTAAATTTTCACAAAAAGTTCCATGACATATATTTTTTAATGAGGAACTATGAAGATTAACTAAGTTTGTTGCTTTTAAGTTTACCTGAAATTTTCAATTTTATAATGTATTGTGGTTTTGTAACGTTCACTTGAGTTTTTTTTTATATTTGTTTTTGATACTGCATGGACAGAGGTTTCTTTCTGGTTTCAGTTTGGTATTGCATTAAACATTTAATTTTAATTTTATGTAGAAATAATTGTCTTTTTTTATTATTCTTTGATGGCATACTTTTCTCTACTATATTATATTTAACTAAATTTACTATATTATATTATATTACATTGTGTTATATTTAAATTTTCTTGGTACCCTTTTTCAAAATTTTCTTGAAATGTATCAAATAACAGTAAAATGTATTTCAAAATTTTCGCATTTTGGTAATTAGCAGTTCTTTTTTCAAAATTCTCTATATTTACAGATCCTATTTTCATATAATCTAGTTTATTCCCACATTTAATCAAGATTTTGTTTCTTCTTTTGTTGTCTGTAACATAAACTATACAGTTTTCTTGATAACATATTTGATGATTCTTTTAAGATAAGTTGGCAACAGCTATCCACACTTTCGATTAACTATTTTTTTCACTATACTATTTGATTATGTTACCTTTCTGGATAATAGTTTTGACATTAGCAGCACTTATTTAGAATATTTTGCATTGTATGACACATATACACCTTAGTTGTGAACTGCTGTAAAAGTGCATAAATGACCTTATTGGTAATGTAATTTTATTTATTGTCATTTGACTGCTAGTTTTCATATTCATTTACAACAGTAAAATAAATGTGTTTAGCTGTATTATAAATAATTTATTTCACTTACTTTAGAATTCTGTGTTATTTTATCAATAAGATTTTTTTTATTTGACAACAATTTGCATATAATTATGGATGTATGACCATAGTTTGCTCTCTGTAAATAAGGTCTTTTGTGTTCATCTATGGAGCTGTTAACTTAATGTAATTGTACTTTTTATGGTTCACTTTTATCAGTTTTCCAGAGTTAAAGGAAAGATCAAAGCAGGCAAGACCAAGTGAATTGCTAATATACAGGGTGAATCTAAACTCTTGGGCAAAACTTTAAGGGGTGATAGTACACATCAAGACAAACAATATTAAATAGGAAACTAAGGGTCCCAAACGTCTTATGAAGGAGATAGGCGCCATTAAAGTTTAGGGTCTGAAATTTCAACTGATTATAAAAAGTGGAAAAATTGGTCAATTCGTCTGCGATTTTTGCCCCCCCCCCTTACCGAACACTGTTCAGTTATTCCCAATCTTGGTGTCATAGACCATGCAGAAACTACCCGCTACATGTAAAATAAACGATAGAGGGAAGACAAAATTAAATAAATTTATTCATAACAGACATGAGCAATTTCTCCGCACAAAATAACAAGAAATAATTTACAATTACGTAGCCATTACGTAGTAACGGTCCGTGTCACCCGATTGGCCGGCAATGTGTAGTACAGAAGGATGTAACCTCCAGATGGTGCCGTGATCAAAAGTGCTATAAAAACACTGGTTGTCCGCATTCATCGTGTTTTTGTCTCTGACGGCTGTAGGGATGACCAGCTACACTAATCAGGAAATTGCCGATATGCATTTAATTTCAGATGGGAATGCCCCAGTGGCCCGGCGATTGTACGGGAGCGATTCCGTTCGAGACACTTGCCGGACCGAAAAATTTTCAAACGCTTGCATCGGCATCTTGGAGAAACCAGTTCGTTTGTCAGCAGGATGCATGACACTGGGCGTACCAAGAGTGCGAGGACACCGGAACTTGAAAAGCATGTGTTGTTGTGTGAATTTGAAGAGCACGCAGGCTGTTGTGGGTCAGATAACGGTTTCGCGAGTGTTAGGAGCCGAAGGCCTTCGACCCTATCATGCACAGCGTGTGCACGCCTTGAAAGCAACCGAGCATCAGCTACGTGTCAATTTTTCTGGATGGTTCCTCCAACAGTTGGATGCGTAACCAGATATTGCCGCACATGTGCTATTCACCGTGCTATTCATTTGTCATCCCTCTATCATTTATTTTACGCATAGTTGGTAGTAGTTTCAGCCTGGTCTACGACACCGAGATCGGGAATAACTAAACAGTGTTCAGGGGGGGGGGGGGGGGGGGGGTTAAAATTTCAACTCCTGAATACAGCTCAGTTTGCGCTACTTAACCACTTCCAACGATTCAGATTTTGAGCTCAAAATTTAAGTTTAAGTCTAAGCTTTTGAAAGTATTTAATGAGATACAAAAAATAACGGTAAAAAATAGTTGTTCGTTACTCTAAAGTCTAAAGTGCCCTCTATCGGCATTTTTGAACTTTATCTTTAAAATTTATTTTCAAGAAAATAATGGCAAAGAATAGTTTTAGCGAAAACCGCAAACAAATCGACCAATTTTTCCGTTTTTTATAATAATTTTAAATTTTGGAATCTAAACTTTAATGGCACCTATTTCCTTCGGAAGACGTTTGAGACCCTTCGTTTCCTATTTAATAGTGTTTGTCTTGATGTGTACTATCACCCTTTAAAGTTTTGCCCAAGAGTTTAGATTCACCCTGTATATCCATAATTTTTTTTATTTGAAAGACTTTAAAAAAATTCTTTCCCTATTTTTCCTGTGCAAGCATTGTTAAAATATAGCTTAATTAATATTTATATCATATAGTTCTCATTATAAGAATAGTTAAGTAGGGATCACAACATTAATTATTTTTTAATAATTAAAAATTCTAAATGTCTTCTTTATGTTGCATGCTGAAATGCAGCTATAAAGCAGTGTTGAATTCAGACATTTATCTCTGGGTGGGAATTTGTAGCTCCAGGAGAAAATGACATTATGGAGATCAGAGGTAGAGGGATTTGTATTTTTAAACCATTTCCAAACGCACAATCTCAAATCGTTCTGGGGAGGGATATTTCAATGCTTCAAGAGGCATGTACCCTATGGGCCACCTCCTGAATTCATCCCTATTATAAAGTGATTTTATAAGTATGCTAAGAAAGGTCAACTATCTATAAATTTTGTTATTTACAGCATGTTTGAAGAGGATGCTGTAGTAATGTTTAAAGAAGGAAAAGATGCTGTGGCAGCTATTCATTATAACAACAAAGAGGTAATTTTGATGATGTTATTCTGTAGGTTTTGATTTTTATTTTATACTTTAAAATAACTTATTTTTCTAAATTTGAATATTTTTTAGATTTTAGGTTGTACTTTGAAAGTTGCTTTGAAGTCATCGGACTGGAGCTCAAACATCAATAAAGCTGTAAAACTTTTCCAACATAATACTGTTCCTTTGAATACAAATACTTCTGTTTCTCTTGATAGTGACATTTTAGTAAAAGAATTATCAACGACTGATGATAGTCCACAGCCTCTTCATAATGCTGTTGCTGAATTGAATCATGAAATACTAAAACGCTTGAATTCATCAGATGAATGGCACTCTGTTGTTGAAGGTAGTTACCTATTTTTCAGCAAATGAATTAAGAGAGAAAATTAAACTTTCATAGATCTATCTTAGTGGGTTTCCTCAAGGGGGGTCAACCATCTTATTAATTATCCCCTCTATCCATTTTGTTACTGAAAAAAGTATTTTTAAGTCATTATATCTTAAGAAATTCAATATGAGGAATGAACTATTAACAAAAATTAAGTATGTCATATACATATTATGAATTTTGTAGCAAAAAATAACTGTACAGAATTTGTTCTTCCTATCTAATATATTTATTTTTGGATCAATGCTTCATATAAATTCCATCATAAGACTAACATAAATTCTTTTAAACTCATTTACACACCATATTATGATTTCAGTAATTGAAGACAGCAATTAAGAAAGGTGTTGGTCACATTTCTTTTAAAAATTGTTTTATGGAGGTGTTATGAGGTTTTCTACCATATAGTAAAGCTAAAACACTAATGTTCTAATTAGTCTTGAAGATATGAGGTATTATTTTTTAATATTTAGTATTTTTATGTTTAATAATTTAAATAATTTTTAATAATTAAATGTCAATAATTTTTTCCAAGAGAGTTTAGTATCATCTTTTAATATTTTAAGCATATACTACTGTAGGAAATACATTTTCTACTAAGTATTATTTTGTCAAGATGCTACCATATGACAACACCACTGAGAGAGAATATCATTACACAGGACCTGGAAGTAAATGGTATGGGTAAAAGACTATTGATTGGTTTAAAGACACCATGTAATTACGAGGTGCAGTGCAATGTCAGAGACACTTCTGGTTGATCTAAAGTGCTAGCTAGCTTTTACTCAAGACAAATTCTAAAAAATACTGTTAAGATGCAATCTTTATTTTTATATTTTAACAATTTAATTTGTTTTCTTCTGTAAATAGATCAACATGTAAATAGTCACTGCATGAAATATATGTCCTAAAGGAACAAAAGTACACTTGCCTCCAAACATTAAGGTACAACCAGTTGTTTGATGCTCGCTATTAAAAGAATGATAATAAAGGTAAAAAATATGGTTTATATGAATGACCATAAGCAACTTTAATAAAATCTTGTGAAATTTTTATACTCATCTCTATTTTTTTAAAGAATTGGGCATTTGTATGGCAGTCAAGGGGAAACTGTGACTATCCCAATTTTGTAATTTGTGTGGAATTTTCTTTATACTTGTTGGTGCTAAAACAGTGTTGTCCATAGCTAGGAGATGTCGTTTACCTGATTCGTTAAGATGACAGGCAATCAGATGGATGGAAATGGAGTTATCACAAGCTGGTGCTGCTAGATGTCTTAATGTGTTTCATAGTGTGGTCCAAAGACTTTGGGATCAATTTGAATCTGAAAATTCAGCATCAAGAAGACTTGTTCCTGACCACTCAAGGGTTATAACTACCTTGCACAAGATTGCTTCATAGTACTTTTGGCCCAAAGGCGGAAGAACCTACTGTGGTACAGCTTATTTCAGATCATCATAATGCAACAAGGATGACAATATTTGACACTACGGTGCACAGACGTCTTCTGAATTAAGAACTCTATTCAAGACAACTTGTTGTATGTGTCCGTCCCTCTTAATCAATGACACAGAAGTGCCCATTTATGTTGGGCAAGAGAGCACGTTACCTGGAACAGACAACAATGGGCTTCTGTCCCTGAAAAAAAAAGTCCCTGTTTGCTTTGGAGAGTGATTCAATTCATGTGCTGATTTGGAGAGAACAAGGCATCAGATTCTACCTACACTGAAAAAAATGACACTTTCAAATCTGAGTAATTTTGTTTTGAAACTTTTTGTTTCAAATACGACCCAATGCTTTCAATTCTGAAATACCAGAAATACTCAGAATATTAAACATGGACATACTAAAAACTGTTCACATACAGGTCAGTTCATACTCATTTTTGAAACATGGCAATACTAAAAAATGAGCATATAGAAGTCGGTTCATACTCGTTTGAATGAAATGCAATATTTCTATTTTTCAAGAGAAAAATAATTGTAGCATTAATTGGTTAAAATGTGTCAAAATAAAATTTAGTCTGTTAAATTTCAATATCCAGGGAGCTCTTTTTCATTTAGGAAATATACTGATAACAATCGAATTGAAAATTTGTATAATTCATATCTCCCCTTCCCCACATAAATAATAAAGTTATACAATCTTAACCACTATCTCAAATTGACCAAATCTATTCGAAAATTAAAAATTTCCAATTTTCAAAGCAACTAATTAATGAATCCTATAAAAATATCAACATGCGTCCGAATCATTTGATGACTTGCATTTAAATAACCCACTCATGTGATCTGGAAGGCGAAGTGCATAAGGCAATGAACTTGTAACTAGTAGGACTCTGGTTCAATGCTGACTCTGGGTAACAGCGTAAATTTAGTTTATCCTCCCACAATCGTAAATGAAGCCAAAGATGGCAGCACTAGCGCTTTTTTTCTAGCTGTTGTTTGAAACATGGACATACTCAAATATGAGTATATGATGTTTTTATTCTTGAGTGTGTGCATGTTTTCAGAAATCAGTATATACATGTTTCAAACTTGAATAATTTTGATTTGGAGCCATTTTGACTATGCAACATACTCAGATTTGAGTATTTTTTGCTCAGTTTTGAAAATGTTGTTTTTAGAGTGTATATAACATTGTTGAAAGACACAGTTAGGTAATTTCTTTATTAATAAAAAAGAACGATAAATCATGCGTCAAGCATAGATTATGTAACACTTTCCAACGCTTCCAAAATAATTTTACAAATCATACCGTTTAATAAGCTAAAAGATAACATCTAAGTAAACAATTTGGAAAACGCATAACATATTTAAAAACATAATTTCAGGAATTTCCAACAGATACAATATTTGGAAAAATATCCGAATACTTTTATTCAGCCCTGTATAGGATCTATAGATTTGTATATATACTACATAGGATGCTAAACTTTAGTTCAGTTAGGAAACGCGTAACACAGTTTAAAATTCTCCGTCTGGAGTTTCTGTCAATAAACAGAAATGTGTTTGCGAACTTTTGTGCTTCCCTGTATAGGATCTGCAGAATTTATACACACCACGTATAATAGACAAAATGTGAGTTAAAATTAAAATCACGTTCAGTAATTTAAAACTCACTTCCAGTAATTATTGTTAACAGATAGTAGAGAATTCTTTTGTGTGTCCCTGTAAATGAACAATGACTGCTATGCACACCCTATTCCATATTAAGCTTCTTTTAATGCACCTTAGTGATATTTATAAATTTCAATGCGTTTAAAATAGTGAAACATTATTTAAATAAACCACAAATGATTTTTCCCCAAACCACAAATGATTTTTCCCCATAGACCGCAATGTAACGGAATTCTTTTGAGTGTCCCTGTAAAAAAACTATAAGTGCTACACTCTTCCGTTGAAATAAGGAACATGCTATACATAATGACAATAACATATAAAAATTGCAGAGCAATCCAAGCATATTTACGGGAGTTAGAGCACGGGCAGACGGCCATATGGCCAGACAAACCGAAGTCATAAACACTTTTCAAGTAGGTTGGAAAGTGTTAAAAATAACTTTCTGTGGTTAAAGCCAAACTTTGTTATTTTTTGTTGAAAATACTGAAATCAAATTTAAAAGCGATTCAAAGCAATGATTGTTTTTAGCAGTGACACATCCAAAACTCACACACAATGTGTGCACTACAGGGACATCTGCAAAAAGATTTTGTTTTATTATATATTGAAGGACTTGATAAAACAATATAAATTGACTATATTTAAATGTGTAAATAATCGACTGTCAAATAAGAAATACCTTATTTTGGTTCATGGAGTCCTTTTAACTTAAATACATAAGAAAAGATTGGAAAAACGTTAAAAATTACACAAAACAGACAACACACACTCACTAGACTTAAAAATTATGCAAACATAAAGATCATATGTTCTACATAAAGAAATAAAATTTTTTAGGTTAAGGAGAAATTTTTATAATTTTGAAATCAGGGAATGAAAACCTTTAGTTTATGTACTCTTGTTCTTTAAAGTAAAAGTGTCTTTTTTGATTTGTGCAGTTTTTCACTTCATTCTACACTACTAATAAGAAAATAAGTTAAAAAACAAAAAGCTTCCATTTTCTTGAAATTTAATTTCTGTTAACACATGAGCTGAAAAGTTCCCGGTCTGGCACACAGATGGCATTGCAATCGCCAAACCGATGCTTTTTTTAGTAAATACTAACCTTTAAAAGGTAGCAGAAAAAATGTTATGACGATTCGCCGTGTGGATTAAACGTTAGACTGGTTTTAGTTGAACGACTTTGTTTATAAACAAAAAAATGGATAAACAAGAATTTCAAGAATTCTTATTTGATGGGAAAAAACACCATTCAAACAAAAGCTTGGCTTGATAAGCATTATCCAGACACTGCACCAGGTAAATCAACCATTATTGACTGGTTTGCTGAATTTAAACGTGGTTGTATGGACACCAGTGATGCACCACGCAAAAGAGGTGAATACTCCGGAAAACATAAAAAAAGTCCACAAAATCGTTTTGGGGAACCGCAAAGTGAAGTTGCAGGAGATAGCTCAGACTCTGAAGACATCCAAGGAACGTGTAGGTTTTATTTTGAATGAACATTTGTCTATGAAAAAGCTGTTGTCAAAGTGGGTGCCGCGCATGTTGACTTTTGACCAAAAACAACAACGAGTCGATGATTCTGAGCACTGTTTGGAGCTTTTTCGTTATAAAATTGTTATTTATTATTAAATTGTTATTTTTATTTATTAAATTATTATTATTAAATTATTTTTATTATTAATAAATTATTATTATTTTTATTATTATTATTAAATTATTATTATTTATTATTAAAGTTATGTTATTTATTAAAGTTATAAAGTTATGTTAAAAAGTTGTGTTTTCTTTATTAGACCGGGAACTTATCAGCCCATGTGTTACATATCACCTTCTTTCCACTCATGTCTTCAATTATCATTTGTAACTAGTGAAGTCCCAAATAAAGCTCTGGTTTAAAAGAACTATGCAATAGCATCATTCCTTGAAGATTCAGCTGATAATTTTGTTAGCTGTAATGTAAATGTGACGGTGAATAAATTGTCTCTATAAAATCTTTTTTTTTTTTTTCAGTTATGGAATTAGATTCCTGCATTTCTTTTATTAAGATAAAATTATTGAAATAATGTTTTGGGATTTGTAATCTTATTTTTAATACTGTTTTGTGGTGAAAAATCTTCTGTAATAAAATTGATTTTATTTGCCATGGTTTGTAAATGTTTGCAAAGTTTCACGTTAATCCCTTCACTACATTAAAAAAAATAGATTATACTTAGAGAGAATTTTTTTGTTGTTGATCAAATAGCCTTTCGTTGAAAATAACTAAATACAGTAAAACCTCAGAATAACAGAGATCTCAGGAGTGCAAAATTTGGCTGCTATTCAGAGGTGTCTACATTTCAGAAGTAAAAACATGCAAATAATATAGGTGTTGGGGATTGAAAAAGTGTTTGCTAAATAGCAGGGATCACTCTAGAGAGTTTCAGAGGGGCGGCTCGCCCTCATGCCCTTTTTAGATAAAATCCCACCCTCCTTGCCCTTTTTCCAGGTATAATTTTACCCTCCTTGCCCTTTTTTCAGGTAGATTTCTACTCCTTTTATTCCTGGGTAGAATCCTGCTTTGTACTTTAAAAAATTATTTACCTATCTTTTATTTTTAGAATGTTAGTATGGTACATCAGGGAGTACTCATCGTTACCTCTTTATTTCTGTGTGAAGTGCCCTGGTATGTCTAATCTTTGACTTTGATTGATTCATCTTTCCATTTATCATTTTTTCCATTGAACAAGACATAAAGGTTAACTAAGCATCATTGATTAATTTCCCCTAGTAAAATATAGTATTAGATCAGGCATTCTGGCCTTTGACCACATAATAACTTACATAAGTTCTATAAAAAATTTGAGAAGTAGCTTTAGAACTTTTATTTTGTAGCTTTTACAAAACCACTTTTGCTAAAACCGGGAAAAAGTTATCTGGTGAATAAAAATTTTAGAGAGAGAGGTTCTTGAATATCGTAGGAAAAGGGGAAAATGACCGTGCATATAGTAAACAATTTTACAATAAAAATCGAGAACATAAGTTTCATTTTGCTGCTATTTTTAATACTTTTCGAACAGTGAAGTTATGGAAATTAGAAATGTTATTGGATTTTTTAAATTAAGGAGTACTTTAAGCTGTTGCCAGACTTCCCTTCCCACCGGTATATTGGTATCTGCACTTATTACAAAAATGCCCTTTTTATGAAATGATGTGCCCTTATTATGTGATGTGTGCCCTGCCCTTTTTTATGTTCTAGAATGATCCCTGTAAATAGAGGTGTTTACTATTTGGGAGTGTACATGTTTGAGGTTTTACTGTATATACATTCATATCTAAAAAACTTAAATATATACAGGATGCTTTATTGGATAGTTACAATTTTTGTATGGAATAACTCAAGAAAGAATAATGATTTAGCATTATAATTTCAAGATATCTGTCAAGAGGTGAAAGGTAATCTGGAGTATGTTCGAATTGCTGACCTTTTTGTGTTAAAACATGGTGAGTATATGAAATAAAGTTTACCAATGCTGGATTGCCTACAAGTTCTGTGCAATTTAAATTTTAATAACAAGTTAGAGGTCAGGAAGCATTTGTAGACTATTCTGAAGCAATCAATCTTTAAGATAATAGAAGCAATTCAGTGGAATTAAATCTGTGAGTAAGTATATCAAGAAAAAAATATAGTTACTGCACAAGTTTTTACATGGCTCCAGCATTTTTGTTCATCATTTTCTCATATTGTTTAATGTTTCATGCTATTCTTGCTGCTGTTTATTTTTTTGCCATGCTTGCAAGGTCATTTATGATTCTGACAGTTCTTTAAATTTGTCTCTAATTACGTCAAATAAACACCTGATGGCCAAGATTTTTAAATGCTATACATTACTTTCCCAATACCTTTGTGGGATTTCTCTTGTCCAAAGAACAATTTTGTATAAAAAAATTACATAATGTTTATAGGTATGTCACTGCCTTTTTACAATTGCATTTTCACAGTCTCGCTATTCTTCATGAATTCCTTTCTTCTCATGATAAACATTTGAGATTCACAGCATCATATCATTATTCTTTCTCAATTTAATCCGCAGGAAACTGTAACTTGCCAGTAAAGCACATGGTATATATTTTTTCTAAAATTTAAATATTTAATATAGATTTAATATAGGTTAATAATAATAATAATAATAATGTATAAAACATTTTGTTGCTTTTACATTTCAGGTTACAATGACCCAGACTTCGATGCTCCTAAATCACAACCTTCTTCTGGAAGAAGTTCACCATTTCTTGATGGTGAAGGTTCCAGATCAGGATCTCCAGCTAAAATCCCCCCTAGACCTCCTCCTCCAAAAACAATTTTACCTCAGCGTCCACCACCTCCCAAGGTATGTTTTCTATGGATTATTTGTCTTCTCTTATCTATGTTGATGTTTTAATATGGATTATTTTATACTAAAGCTGACAGATGATAATACAATTTAATACAATTTAATACAATTAAAATCTATTTATAATTAAATTTAATGATTAAAACTTGATTGTCCAATTCTTCCCATACATGTCCTTCCTTACCCAGCTAAGTCAAACCTTATAGGAAATTTAAAAAAAAAAATTGTGTTATCCACTACACCATACAGTTGTAAAATGTTTTCTAAATTTAATGTACTTAGGTTTCCCAAGCTGTGTGTTTAATCTATAAAAATATGATTTTGGTTTATCTCTAATAATATGATAAATTTACATCTGATAGCCTGTATGATTTAAAGATAATGTTATACATGTCTGCATAATTGTTGAATGTGATTGAATTAGGCATTAAATCTAAAGAGTTAGCAGTCAGAGAAATCTATTGAAGGTCAAGGAATCAATAAGAAATTTTTTGTTCAATCTAACTGTGCAAGATTGTTCATGTTAAAAGTTAGATATTTTCATGGTACTCATATATTTGTTTTATGTAAACCACAGGTTCCCAACCTTTTCTGGACCAATGCTCTCCCCTCTTCTATAATATTTAATTAAGTCAAATATTAAAATATGTTGGATATTGTCTTTACCTACACTGGTTTCCAAAAATTAAGGAAAAATCACAAAAATAGCGATAACTCGTTGAAAAAGAAAGCAATCTGTATGAAATTTGCAGTTATTGATAAATAAAAGATGCTGAATAAAAATACCAAATACAAATTAGTGGCACTGTAATCGCATTGCGTCATCTGTGAGAAACATAAAAATGCATGTTAACGAGTAAGGCTGCAGTTGTCGCTGTGATAGTGATATTATAAAATCAGGATAGCCAATTCATTACAATGACCTTAAGGTATCATTTGCCCCCAGAATGGCAATTTAGAGCTATTGGGAGATTGGAGGCAGGACAAAGTCAGACAAAGGTGGCTAGATGGCTAAATGTGAGTTCTTCTGTGGTTCATAGGCTTTGGCAACAATTTCATACCACTGGTTTGGACTCAAGATGGTTTAGACAAGCACAGATGACCGATATTTGAGGTTATGTGTACGAAGGAATAGAACCGCAACCCCATCCCATCTTAGATCCTCCCTTGCTGCAGCCACTGGGAGGTTGGTGTCAATGTCTACTGTGCATAGAAGGCTTCATGAAGGTGAACTTTACGCAAGGCGACCAGCAATTTGAGTGTCGCTCACCTCATGTCACTGGAGGGAATGTTTGATGTAGGCACGTCAGCATGTTCACTGGACGGATGATCAATGGAAACATGTTCTCTTCACGGATAAGTCCCTGTTTAGCCTCAAAAGTAGTAGTAGGCATTATTTGATTTGAAGAGAAGAGGGAACACGTTATCATCCATCAAACATTCATGAAAGAGATTCATACCGAGAAGGCAGTATCTGCGTTTGGGATGGTATCTCTTTGGATGGACTCACATACCTCCATGTTTTTCCATATGGAACTGTGAATGCTTACATCTATAGAGATGACATCCATGATGCTTATGTGCACCCTCATGCCAGTGCAATAGGTAATAATTTCCTGTTACAGGACTACAACGCTACACTGCACAGGGCTCCTATCGTGGAAGATTATCTTCAGCACCAAACATTTCAGTGCATGGAATGGCCAGCTCGATTACCAGACTGGAATTCGATGGAGCATGTTTGGGATGTCTTAGGAAGACGTGTTGCTGCTCTCAATCCCCCTCCTCAGACCCTTGTCATGCTTGCAACTGCTTTGCAAGAGCAATGGTTCGCAAAACCACCGAACTCCTCGATCACATAATTGAAAGTATGACACATCACTGTATGTACTGTATTGCTACTAGGGGTGATCATACGGTATATTAAAGGTACTTTTTCTATACCAAAGTGACCAATTGTTTTTGCTAATTTTATAATTATACTAATTTTTGAAACATCATAATTTATATGGTAATTTCTTTTCAAGTTATTTTATACTTTACTATGCATTGTACATTGTGGCTGAGTTTCATTAAAATCTACATGTAATATTTTGAGTTATTGCTATTTTTGTAATTTTTCCTTAATTTTTGAAAACCAGTGTATTTTATCTGTCTAACAAGAATCAAAGAAGAAATTACAAAAAGCAACCATCAAATGTAGTAAAAAAATGTTTCACAAAAAATCAATGTGAAATAATAAAATTAATGACATGGTTGAGGTTGGTGGAGTTTTAACAATTTGTTAATGTCGGGTTCCAATTTTGTTGACATCAGTTGCAAATTGCCATGTTCCCTGATGACGTCTGTTCTTTTTCTTAGACAGTAAGTTAGTTACTGCACTGAACCCATGCTTAGCCAAATATGATGAAGCAAAAGCAATTAAAAATTTTTGTAGTCTTGCCCACAATCCAGGGTAGAGAGCGGGTATTGATCTTTGAAGCCACAACTCTTAGTATCCATTTCTGAATTTTGCTTTTAGTTTTTTGTTTGTTGAGCGTTCTATGAGCTCCTTTTTTAAATTTGATGATTCTTCTGTATCTGCATTTGCAAAAGGATCTAAAATCCAACTCTGTGTATTCATGTTTAAAATATCCTGGAATCATTTTGTAAAATCAGCATGAAGAATGTCTAAGTGTTGGCAGTAAGTAAACTTTCCTGTTTTTCTGGCACTGCTGATAATGTGGGAAAGCGGTGTATTCAAATCTACCTAGATTTTGTTTGAACAGAAGAAGTTTTCTCACAAAAACAGCTATGACTTTTTTGTTTTAATTAAATTCAACTCATCACCTTACAGTTGTAAATTGACTTCATTAAATATTCTAAACAGCTCTGTCAAATAAGCAATTTCATTTTTGGATGTAATCGCACAGTTTTTCGTCGCTGTTTATAAGAAGTCTAGTACTGAGTCAGGTAGATTGAAAAACCGATTCAGACCAATACCTTTTGAGAGCCAACGAACTTCTGTGCTTCTGTCAGCAAGTGATTGTAATCTTCTTCATTTTCACTACAAAGTTGGCCAAAAATTCTGTCATGCAATGAATTGTGTGTAATCTTATTAACCGCTCTAATAACGCAATGAAGCAGCCGACATATGCAGGTGCTCATTCAGATATTTTGCAACCAAATGCTGATGATGAATAACACAATGTACAGCGATTACACCTTGTACTGCTTGTTTCAAATGCGCTATGAACTCCTCATGATGCCCCGTCATTGCTAGAGCACCATCAGTAACAGTTGACAAAATATTATAGGAATTTCTTTCTCTTGAAAACACCTGCTCATGGTATTAAATATAAATATTGATTACCCTTTGTATCAGTTTCCAAATTTTTAGCAAATAATAACTCTTAATTTTTTTCTTCTTTTATGACTCGAACGTATGATAAGAGTAGTGCTTCGTTATTTGGTAGAGTTGATTCATGGAGTTGAATGAAAAATTTGGAAGTCTTTATTTAAGTAATAGCACAATGCTATTTCAACATCTTTAGCCATTTCATTTATTCTTCTTTGCAACAAATTATTACTCAGAGGAATTTTTCTGATGATATCTGACAGTGTCTTATGATGAAGAACAGTTTTTATTACCTCTTTGTCTGCCGGCAAGATTAATTCCTTGCCAATTTGCGTGGCTTTCCCACTTTTGTAATTAACAATGAAATATTATATGGGGCTCATAATCCGTCATATTTCATTTAGAAGACGACACAAAAAAGTTTGATACAATTTGCTATT
Source organism: Maratus michaelseni (assembly GCA_963931845.1). Classification (NCBI taxonomy): domain Eukaryota; kingdom Metazoa; phylum Arthropoda; class Arachnida; order Araneae; family Salticidae; genus Maratus; species Maratus michaelseni. The sequence continues at coordinate 282,396,052 of OZ007586.1, forward strand.
TTAACCCTCCGCCTATAAGACAGGTCCAATGGACCTGACAGGTATATTCAAAAAGACTATTTGAACCAGAATTTGTTTCATAAAATAAGTTAAATATAAACCACACAGAACTAAAGTAAATAAATAAGTTAAATAGTTAAATAAAAATTCTGGTACGAAATGTTTTTATCAAGGTTGAGTAAAATTTCCGGTAATTTTAGGGTTAAATATTTCTCTTCCAGTCCTTGAAATTAGGATAAATCTTTTGTCCTTTTAATCAACAGGTATTTTATTTAAATGTTCTTGTAGCCTAGAAGGCTTCATAGCTTAATTTGAAAAACTTTTTGGCAAATTAAACATAGGTAATGATTGGTTTGTAGGAGAGTGTGTAAATCCATACTTCATATACTCAATACTGTATACTGCCAACATTTCTTCTTAGATTCAGACATTTTGAAAAGCAAAATTTGCCGCTGTTTAAGTTTAAATAAATTAACTTTTCAACAGACTTATAGATAGTAAAAAAAGAATAATAATAATGGCTACAATGACTTCTGTCTAGAGATGGGAATGCTCAGAAAAAAAAACGGAAACTTTGGGGAAAAAAACTGTTTTTTTTCGAAGGTGTATTTTTAAATTTTTCCAAATTGGAAAAATTGAAATTTAATTTATAAAATAATGCATTCAAAATGTTATTAAGGCTGCATTCTGATATTTTTTCATGTTCAGTGTCTCGTATGAAAATGTTAACCATGAAAAATGTGATCTGTAAGCAGTTAAAAAGAATTTCAGTCTTTTAAAGGACCCTTCAAAAATTTTCCATCTTAAAAGATTAGGAACCTTCACAAAATTCAGAAAATTTTTTAATCTTCATTCTGAATCCTCTAGAAATGCGATGATTTTAGAATAACAAAACCTGTCATACATCAGCTGAAATCATCAATGAATCTATTATCTAGCTGTATATATTTATGAAGGACCTTATTAAAAATATCTAAATAGGAACCTAAGTGTAACGATAATTTTTAAATCACAAAATTTGGACTATATTTATGACAATTTTGTAAGTTTTTTTTAGGCAATATTTTTTATACAAAGGTTTAGAAAAACAATGAAAGCAGACCCATGCAACTTCTCTTGTTAAAAATGAAAATCCGTGTGCAAAATTATATCAATAACACCAATAGGTTAAAAATTGAATATAAAATTTGAAACATGCATTTATTTTTATTGGCATAGCTGCGATTTTTCATGTAATCAGATGATAATCCCCAGAAATATTTAACTATTATTAGAAACAAATTCTTTTTTAATAACATGCAATTGAAATTATTTAGTCTTTTCAAGCTTTTTTTTCTCTTCTCTTCTCTTCCTTTGATTTAAAATATACAGTGGTGGCCAAAAGTTTGGACATTTTTTGAAAGTTTCATGTTTTTCAATTTTGTGTGCTTGTAGAATATATTAATTTTCACTTAAATACAAACGTTTATATATAAAATTGAAGGTAATTTAATGTAGAATTTAATAATAACAACAGTATTACAATATCTGTATTACAAAAAAAGTTATGCTCATTATAGTAGAACAAACAAACACAAATCGTTTTGAATAAGGACGTGTTTTGTAATAAAAGCATACTAGCCAATCACAAACACTGTTCTGAGGACCAATCAAATGTCTGTAACTATAGTTTGGTTATTTGGATGGTAAAAGTGTTATTGTTGTGGAAATATTTTGCGGAATGATGCATACTAGTACAATTAAATAGAGTATTGCTGTTTTTGAATATTTAAAGTCCTTTTTTTATAATTAAACTAATTTTAAACAATGTCATCAACAAGAAGAAGTAATTGGACATCTACAAAAAGAAGCCGAATTGTCATATTGAGAGAAAATGGCCTCTCTTATGCTGAAATTGCAAAACAACTTGGTGGTTCAGTGACTTGTTCTGGTGTACGAAAGTTCTGTTTACATTATGAAAAAACGAAATTGGTGGAAAATAAGGCCAAATCAGGCCGAAAAAAATGCACAAGTGCTACTGCCGATAGAAAAATTAAACGGCTATGCCTTCAAGATAAAAAAATTTCATCAGATGCCATTAAATGTGAAATGAATGCAGCGGGTATTGCAGTAAGTTCAAGAACAATAAGAAGAAGGTTATCAGGATTTGGACTACAAGCTAGAATTCCAAGGAAAAAACCATATTTAAATCAAAAGCAACGCGAAATAAGAGTTAAGTGGGCAAAAGAACACATTAAATGGTCAGAAAATCAATGGAAACAAGTAATCTGGAGTGATGAGAGTAAACTATCGCTCTTTGATAGTGATGGTAGAAAATACGTGAGACATAGAGTAGGAGAAGCACTTCATCCTGATTGAATTGAAGCAACTACAAAAAACCCAACAAATGTCATGATTTGGGCATGTATGTCTGCAGATGGTGTGGGCCGAATTCAAGTGATTGATGGCATCCTGAATGCCAAAAAATACATCGAAACTGTCCTGGAACCAAAATTGATACCTTCCATCAGGGATCTCTTCCCCAACAACGAAACCATTTATTTTTCAGCAGGATTCAGCTCCATGCCACACAGCAAAAGTATGCAAAGCATGGTTTCAAAATAAAGGCATAGATATATTACCATGGCCAGGAAACGGCCCTGATCTCAATCCAATTGAAAATTTGTGGCGACGTTTGAAAATTCTTGTACGAAAAAAACGTCCATCCAATAAAAGACAACTTATTGAAGCTATAATGGATTCTTGGCACCATGTGATTACGAAATATGAACTCCAAACACTCGTTCACTCGATGAAAAGACGCTGTGAAGCTGTCTTAAAAAATAAGGGTTATCCTACTAAGTATTGATTGTGTAAGTATCACTTTAACAAAATGCAAATCTAAGATAGATCTTACTATTACTTGCATAACTTTTTTTGTAATACAGATATTGTAATACTGTTGTTATTATTATATTCTACATTAAATTACCTTCAAATTGATACATAAACGTTTGTATTTAAGTGAACATTAATATATTCTACAAGCACACAAAGTTGAAAAACATGAAACTTTCAAAAAATGTCCACACTTTTGGCCACCACTGTAGGTTCTAAGACTTGTCTAACTGTATATATTTTTAAAAATATAAATGCATACAAATAAATTTTGCAAAGAAAATGTAAATTTTCTGTTGAAAACAATTTTTATAAATATTCAGAAATCCACCTGTTTTATAACTTTCATTAAAGACATATACATTTACTTTGATATTAAAGAATCTAAAACTACTACTTCTACTTCTAAAACCAAAACATATAGGGTTAGTTTAGGTTTAGACTGGAAAGCTAAACTAAATAAATGGGAAATGAAAATTCTAATTGTAAGAAAAAAAAATGTAATATTGTAAACTAGTATAAAAAAAAATATTTTCTTTAGTATGCAGAAATTTAAAAAAAGTTCATTATTTAATATTTTTTAAGAAAATGTAACTTATTTTTGAGAAACATTTGTAAGAAATCAATTTTTCCAAAATTTACGGAAATTTTACATTTCTACTTCTGTCACATTCACTCAGAATAAACGAATTTCTTTAGCAGATTCAAACCACATGTTCGTTTTCAAATCACTGTTCAGGCATGTGTCACCATCTTTCTGACATTTTTCAAGATACAGGTAAATAAAAAACAGGAATTTGGTTTCTAACTTTTAGCCAGCCTAATATAGCGAATTTTGCACTCTGCGATTTACAAATTTTTAGTGATTTTTAATGCGATTTATATCGATTTTTTGTGTTTTGCAGCAATTTTGTAACATTCATTAAAGAATTGTGGTTACAATGTTTTAGCCCCCTATAATAAAATTTTGTCCTCTGCGTGTTTTAACATTTAGTCTTGTTCCATGGCGATTTTTGGACATTCGTAAAATAAATTCGATTTGGGGTCCCCAGCTTTAGGTTAGTTATATAGATTTTCATTCAAAGGTAAAAATCTAAGCTGTGCCACCAGGTGCCTGTCAGCATCTCAACCGTTGTACTCATGTCCTGATGGACATATAACATGCTCGACAGGGTCAGCTCCCATGTGCGTTATGGTCGACAGAACACCGCCACCTATGCATCACTCAGATTTTACCTAAGTGGGGATGACATAGGTCACTACAACATGCGGAGGTTCCCATAATCAGATGAGGCCTCCACAAAGACACCTGATGAATCACCAGAAGACACCTGACGGCTTCATCACCGGAACCCCATAAAAGGAACCGGGTCCTAGGCCATTAGCCGAGTTCCCCCGACGACTCTTGCTTTCCCACGGTGTCCGAATATTGAATCCTAGGGAGGGAGGAGACGACTTGCTCTTCTGCCTAGGTTATCGCTTACGCGATAAGGAAAGACTTCTCGCCAGCTCGGGACCACAAAGAAACTCTGTCCCTGACGCATAGACACGTCTTGGCTAGGGGTGTCCCTTCCCAATGACTTTGCTTTCAGTGAGCTCCCGCAGCGAAATACAGGTGGTCCCTGATCGACTCCATTAAGATCATCCACATGTCAAACAACAAATAGAAAATGTTAGAAACAACAGGAAATTAGGTTTAGAACCATTATCAGACTCTGCAGGGAATGGAAAATTCCTGCAAGAACGCTAGAGAAGCGGTCCCGGTCGAGGTGATTAGCTTTAAAATTAGGTGGAAGACTCCTGCTAATCCAACCGTCAGGCACAGAAAACTCTGACTACGCATAGACGTGCTGGACTGGGTTTCGACCCTTATTATGAGCCTGGTCAAGGCCAGGTAGTTTTATTATATTAATTATATGGCCACTCCCCTTGATGGTCTTAATGCCCCCCCCCCCTCCATTAGTCTGTGGACCCTCTACTGCCTCCTTGAAAGGCTGCAGTGCCCACTGGAAGGCGGTACTGCCACTGTTGAGAACATATGATGTAAACCATTAATTTTTGTTAGATGTGTTTCAGTTAAAAGTATAAAGTGACATAGAAACAACTATAAAATTTGGTGGGAAATGAAAAACTAGTTCGTGTTAAAAGTAATTCTCATTAAGAGAATACTCACAAGGAGCAGTTCTTTTATTCTTTAAAAAAATTTATATGAATCTGGAGAACCTAAGGCACCCAGCTAACTTTATTGATCATGTGATTTATTCTGTTGAGCTGATTCAGATATCATAGTATCTGGTCTGATATCTGAATCAGCTCAACAGAATAAATCACATGTAATGGAACTCCAGTAAACGCTGGATACATAATTACCTAGATTAATTTTAACACAATTATTCAAATTGGTAAATAAATCATATGTGTTGTAATTTTCCAACTGGGTGAAAAATGTCCAGGCCAGGATTTAAACCAGAGACCTCTTCGCTGAAACTGCTAATGCTCTGCCAACTGATCTATCTTGGATGAATCTGGAGGACCTAAAAAAATGGAAATGGACCTAAATAGAAAATTATAACTCATATGATTTATTTACCAATGAGAAAAATTGTGTTAAAATTAATCTAGTGTAATTACGTGCCCAGCATTTACTGGAGTTCCATTACCTGCAATTTATTCTGGTGAGCTGATTCAGATATCAGACCAGATGCTATGATAAACAAGGTTAGCTGGGTGAATTAGGACCTCCTGATTTGTCCTTGATAGCTCAGTTGGCAGAACATTGGTAGCTTCAGCATAGAGGTTCCTAGTTCAAATCCTAGCCTGGACATTTTTCATCCAGTTGGAAATTTACAACCCATGTGATAGTGATTTATTTACCAATTAGAACAATTGTGTTAAAATTAATAGACCACTGCACGCATAATAATAACATTTGACGGAAAGGTAACTGTATGTCTGAAGTTATGTACCTCAAAGCCAGTTTTTGAATTTTAAAAATTTACTATTTCATGCTATTTTTAGTGTTTCTTCATGCTTCTTGCTGATTTTTCCACATTCGTAAAATGAATCTGGTTGCACTATTTTAGCCGAATAAAATAAATTTTATTCTTTGCAAATTTTGAATTTTTTGAAATTTTTAGTGTTTTTTGTTAGCTCACAGGCTATCAAAGCCTGAGAGCTAATGTGCCCGCCCGTTCTGTATGTATGTATGTATGTATGTATATATGTATGTACGTAACACGATAACTCGTGATAGAATTATCCGTTTTGCTTCAAATTTTGTTTACAGGTTCATTCTAATAAGGCGCTTCCCTGATTAGTTTTGGGAGTTCATTGGTTAAGTATAAAGGGGGGAAAGGGGGGGTTAACTCCCCCTTAATTTAGATAAATGGGTTTTTCATGCAGAAGTATCCGTTTTTCTTCAAATTTCGTATATAGGTTCATTGTGATAAGGTGCATCCCTGATTATTTTTGGGAGTTCATTAGTTAAGTATAAAGGGGGAAAATGGGGGTTAACCCCCCCCCCCCCCTTAATTTAGATAAATGGGTTTTTCATGCAGAATTATGCGATTTTCTTTAAACTTTGTATATAGGCTCATTGTGTTAAGGCACTTCCCCAATTAGTTTTGGGTGTTCATTGGGTAAGTATAAAGGGGGGTAAACGGGGGGCTACTCCCCCTTAATTTAGATAAATGTGTTTTTCATGCAGAATTATCCGATTTTCTTCAAATTTTGTATATTGGCTCATTGTGATGAGGCACTTCTTTGATTAGTTTTGGGGGTTCATTGGATAAGTATAAAGGGGGGGAAACGGGGGGCTACCCCCCCCCCCCCTTAATTTAGATAAATGGGTTTTTCATACAGAATTATGCAATTTTCTTTAAACTTTGTATATAGGCTCATTGTGATAAGGCACTTCCGTAATTAGTTTTGGGTGTTCATTGGGTAAGTATAAATGGGGGTAAACGGTTGGCTAATCCCCCTTAATTTAGATAAATGTGTTTTTCATGCAGAATTATCCGATTTTCTTCAAATTTTGTATATAGATTTATTGTGGTAAGGCGCTTGCCTGATTAGTTTTGGGTTTTCATTTGTTAAGTATAAAGGGGGGAACGGGGGGGCTCACCTCCCTTAATTTAGATAAATGGGTTTTTCAAGCAAAATTATCCGATTTTTTTCAAATTTTGTGTATAAATTCATTGTACTAAGGCGCTTGCCTGATTAGATTTTGGGGGTTTATTGGTTAAGTATACAGGGTGGGAACGGGTGCTTATCCCCCCCCCCTTAATATAGTGTCGATTTCTTTATTTTTCGAGTGGCATTATACTTTGAAAAAATAGCATAATATACAATTAGTGTGAATAGCCTGTGAGCTCAATGCCCTCAGTTTAACTGGGCAGTTTTCTTTTTTTATTTTGTTTTGCAGCAGTTTTTGACATTTGTAAAAGGAATCTGGTTTCTATCTTTTAGCCACCCTACTAGCAGCTGAGAGGTTCTGCTCTCAAAGCTGGTAGACAGGGAGGTGGTGGGTTGGAACATCATCACGTCCGTTGGCCTAATCGTTCAGAGTTTACCATGGTTTTCTTCTAACATTCGGTAATTTTACATAAATACAGGTTAGGTTCCCTTTGACAAACCCTCCCATAGAGGGCATATCCTCCTCAGCTTATATCCCTTGCGTAGATAATCGGCCATAATAAAAACCAATACCATCAATTTTGTAGCCCGATTAACTAAATTTTTCCTATCTTTCCAGGGTAGATTTCAATTATCTTTGCTAAAGGCCATTGAGTACATTGTTTATTTATGCCTTCTAAAAGAACAATGTTGCTGATTTGTAAAAGTTGTAGATTTTCTTTCTTGAAGGCATATTGGCAAAATTGACCTAAATATTTACTTCTAAATCTATTTCTTAAATCATCTCTAATTCCTTGCCTGTACTTTGCTCTGCAGTTAAGATCTTCGGAGTCTAGAGCATGACTACCGGATACTCCTGAAGTAGGCAATTCTTGTAAAAACATCATAGGGGTCAAAGGCAACAGATCTCGGTTGTCTTCTGAAACATAAGTGATGGATCTAGAGTTTATCACTTGCTCGCAGTCACATAGCATGGTGCTTAGTTCTTCATAATTTAAGGAGGCTCATCCCAAAACTCTTTTCAGGATTTCTTTCACCATTCACATGAGGTGTTCCCACCATCCTTCGCATCATGGTACTGAAGGAGGGTTGAATTTTCATCATATCTTCTGAGTGGAAGCTATTGTGTTAATGGAGTTCCAATCAATCTTTCTCTTTTATTTTAATTTGTGTGAAATTTAATTTTTCAATATCTGAAGAGATTCTTATACAGTATTTCCGAAATCTGTTCAAAATACGAGGTATAATTTCTATTAAGATAGGTTCTTTTCATGAGACAATCATTCAGGGAAGGGGAGTTTCTGGTGTATGAGGATGCATTGAAAACTGGGTGAAGTGTAGTTGTTATGCTAGTCTCTTTGATAACCGGTCTGTGAGGCAAAAAATGCTCCCCACCTGATCTGACACCTCTTCTATAATCTGGTTGCATTCCCCAAAATTAAAAATTTCTTCATTTATTCTTTTATTGGTTTTGATCAATTTCTTTTCAATCTTATAAACAAGAATGAAAAATCATGCATCAAGCATAGATTATGTAACACTTTCCAATGCTTCCAAAATAATTTTACAAATCATACCGTTTAATAAGCTAAAAGATAACATCTAAGTAAACAATTTGGAAAACGCATAACCTATTTAAAAACATAATTTCAGGAATTTCCAACATATACAATACTCAGTAAAATATCTGAATACTTTTATTCAGTCCTGTATAGGATCTATAGATTTGTATATATACAGGGTTTCAAGTGCTGCGCAATTTGCGCATATCTGCGCAGAAATAGCAGTTTTTGTTAGGAAATATAACAGTCCCTGGTATATTTAATATCTTATCACCATGCTTATTCCTTTACCTCTCATGCATTCCATATGTATCATTCATAAAATATAATATAATACTTTTCATAATATAATATAATACTTTAAACAAGCTAAAGATAATTACTTTTAATTAACTTACCTTTAATTGTTCTTAATAAATAAACTAAATAAATATCTTTAAGTATCTTTATTAAATGTCTTTTAATAAACTTGCCTTTAAATTCCTGTTTCATATTTTCAATATTTAAAAGCTATATCAGTCTTTAACTCACAGTGTTTCTAGCTATCTTCGTAGCGACACATCGGCCACGTTTCTGTTGTTTTTCTGAGTGGTTCTTACAAACGCTCCTAGATGGCAGTGCGATTCAATGCAACCGTATTTAGTTTCTTGCCTCGTGTCGATGTTTTCAATTTACATACGACATTCGAGAAGCAGATGGAAGTGAGGGTCGGACATGCGGGGATGCTCTTCTATTAGAATGTCGTGAAGATAAATAGATCTGTCTACCGGCATTATTGCCTTGGCATTTTATTTCTGTTGATTGTTTTGCTTTCGTGAGATGTCGAGTAATAAGGATGTAACCTTGATTGGTTTTCTTTGGAATTGTGTAATAGATAAAAGTCTAAATTAAGTTTGGTTTCCGAATGTTGTTTTGGTTTTATTTGTGAAAGAAGACAATTAAAGTGATATCGCGTTTTACTTGTGCGATCATTCTGGAACTGGGGGTTTTCCCTTTTCAGCGATGTCGATGTTTTAGGCATGGTGTTTTCTTCGTATGAGTTGAAATAATATATACGCAAGACTAACCTAGCTGGATAAAAATCGTCATTAAAGTGTTAGACTCCATACTAAGGTATCTGGAGATTACGTATTTATGGTTCCAGATGATTGATGCAGAGGCATGTGGTTCAACGTTTAATGTCATCATTTACTTTGAGTTCCGGAATATGTGTTTAAAGACGTTTTTGATTATAATTATTTTGCTGAATTTCTGTGCACGTCATGATGTCTGATTATTGTTTATTTGGATAATTCTTTTTACATTAAGTGAGGGAAATCTATATTTAAGTTTATTGTATTTATGTGTATTAAGTTTAAATAAATATATTTGTTTTAAACAAATTGTCATTAATTTTAATCTTTACAGAACTTATAGAATAGATACTCAATTTTAGTAATTGATTAAATGGAATCTTAAATCTAATAGTTCAGCTTTTGGGGTTTATAAAATCAGCTATTACGCTTCTACTGTAGTTTCCTCTGCTATTTCTTTAAATACCCCAGTCAGTACATTTGTACTGACACAATAGTTTTCCTTAAATTTGCGCCAAACCTGCGCCAAAACGTACTTCCAATCTGGTACCGATCCGAGAAACAAAAAAAAAATTCCATTTTTAACTTTTTCCTGCCGGTAGTTTTTCCCCTAATACACTAAAAGCCGGGACTTCCCCTCTTCTGCAAAGAGTTGGATGATTTGATTGACGTACTCTCTGTATGGGAGAGTAAGCCACGCCTCCTCTAGACGGCGCACGTGTGCTACTGTTCTGGGTCAAACAAAGAGATTCTACTCAACCTACCAGAAATGAAACAAAAGTGACTGACACCATGGACGAAAGTTTTCTTCGCGAACTCTCTCTTTCCTCCGTGAACTGACACTAGTTTAGATTGACTGGGTTGGTTCCTAGGTTATTTGTCCGAATCGCCGAATGCAAGTTTACTCAGTTCACGAGAGAGAGAGACCATTTCTGTACTGTACAGTGAACAGTGAACTTCATATATCACTGTGTCTGTTATCAGTTATGCCATATTGTTGTTTTAAGTTTTTTAAAATAAAATAACTCGCTTTCTCTCACAGCTAAATCACAATGAAAATGAAACAAATATTTCTTCCTTTGTTCATTCTCCTGATTGGTCGAATTGTGGGTGTGCGACGTCAGAGGCTTGCCGTTGTCATGAAAGATTAAAATAGGATTTTCTGTCTTCGAAAACATGTGCTAATGAAAGAAGGAGGAAAAAAAAAACATGCATCTGACGGTTGCGTTCATTCAAATTCTATTTTTGTCTTCCGCGTAGCATGCAGTCGTAATGATTATTTTATGATTACAGTACCTCTGATTAATTTACGATTTTTCGTCGCATCTGCGGTGGGGGGCGATTTACAGGATTTTACAGTATCATCTATTGGAGACTATATTTAAATTTATTGTGTTTTAACTTTTAAGCGTCATGTTTTAGTGTATTATTCCTATTTTATTATTCGTTATATTGTCATAAAAAATATATTTTTTTTTTTACATATCTCGAAAATCCGGAATTGCCGAGATTTTGCCAATTCCGGATTTTCAAGGTTCAACCAGGGGGATTCTGGTCCTAATTTTCCGAAAAATTAAGGCAGTGATTTCCGAAAATTAAAAAAAATATCTGTCAGGAATCCGAAAATTCAAACATAAAATGTATGTATTTCGGCAAATGATGGCCGAAAAAAATCAATCTCGTCGTTCGTTCGAAGAAAAGTCGCCAATTTTGTCAAAGGATCATGGGAAAAACGGGACTTTCGTCGGGGAATCTCGAAAAAATGGCAAATTTCGTCAAAAACATTGTGAAAAACGACAAATTTCGTTAAAAGATCGTGAAAAAACGGCAAATTTTTTCAACAGATCGCTAGGAAAACGTGACTTTCGTCAGAAAATCGCAAAAAACCGGCAAATTTTGTCAAAAACATTGCAAAAAAAGGCAAATTTCATCAAAAAATGGCAAATTTTGTCAAAAACGTTGCGAAAAACGGCAAATTTCATCAAAAGATCGTGAAAAGCGGCATATTTCATCAAAAACATTGTGAAAAACGGCAAATTTCATCAAAAGATCGCGAAAAAACGGAAATTTTCGTCAGAAAACCGCAAATTTTATCAACAGATCTCGAAAAACGGCAAATTTCGTCAAAAAAACCCCCACAAATTTTATCAACAGATCTCGAAAAAACTGCAAATTTCGTCAAAAGATCGTGAAAAAACACAAATTGCGTCAAAGGTACGCAAAAAAAAGCGGCGGGATTACTATGTTAACTTTACAGAAAATTTGCTGTTAATTTCAGAATTTTTTTTTAAACTCAGAATCACCCCTGGGTTCAACTGTACCACTGTACTATTGCTTTTTAGGAGTTTATTAACATTGAAAATTTTAATCTGCTTCAAAAACAGCTTTTATTGCTACAAAATTAGATTTTTGCTGCTACAAAACCCGATTTTTACTGCTCCAAAAGTGGATTTTACTGCTACAAAATAAGATTTTTGCTGCTCCAAATCTGCTACAAAATGGCTTTAATGCACTTTCATCCCTGTATATATACTACATAGGATGCTAAATTTTAGTTCAATTAGGAAACGCACAGTTTAAAATTCTCCGTCTGGAGTTTTTGTCAATAAACGGAAATGTGTTCGTGAATTTTTGTGCTTCCCTGTATAGGATCTACAGAATTTATACACACCACGTAATAGACAAAAAGTGAGTTAAAATTAAAATCGCGTTCAGTAACTTAAAATGCACTTCCAGGCATTATTGTTAACAGACAGTAGAGAAATCTTTTGTGTGTCCCTGTAAATGAACGATGACTGCTATACACACACTATTCTGTAGTAAGCCTCTTGTCATGCACCTTAGTGGTATATATAAATTTCAATGCATTTAAAATAGTGAAACATTATTTAAATAAACCGCAGACGATTTTTCTCCAAAGATGTAATGTAACGGAATTCTTTTGACTGTTCCTGTAAAGTAACTATAAGTGCTATGCACACCCTATTCCATATTAAGCTTCTTCTAATGCACCTTAGTGATATATATAAATTTCAATGCGTTTAAAATAATGAAACATTATTTAAATAAACCACAAATGATTTTTCCCCATAGACCGCAATGTAACAGAATTCTTTTGAGTGTCCCTGTAAAAAAACTATAAGTGCTACACACTTCTGTTGAAATAGGGAACATGCTATAGATAAGGACAATAACATATAAAAATTGCAGAGCAATCCGAGCATATTTACGGGAGTTAGAGCACGGACAGACGGCCATACGGCAGACGGCCATCCGGCCAGACAAACCGAAGTCGTAAACACTTTTCAACTAGGTTGGAAAGTGTTAAAAAGCGGTTACTTGTTAGAACGGAATTGTCAATAGTCCAGGGTAAGGACACTTTGTAATGACCAGATTAATCATGCTTAACAGTTTCTAAAAACTGTTTCTGGGTTTCTTCCTCTAAATCAGTTTTAGTTTTATTATCTTCATTAGTAACCTTGTCCCTAAAGTATCGAAGTGCAATTAGCATTCGAGGTCAGGCAATTAGCATTCGAGTTGTGCAAAGACAATTTTTCTGAGCTAATTTTATTACTTTCCCTTTTCTCCATAATAGTCTAACCTAATCTCGTTTGAAAAGCTGCTAAACCTAGTTTAGGAAAGTATCTTATTTTCTGTGAATAATCTTGCTGCTACACTGGCACCTATCAATAAATGAATTTCTTATGGGTTCTTCTCTTTCAAACATAAATGACTATTTCTATGAACATCTAATAAAAAAACACACTCTTTTTATAAGGTTTCTATTAGTTTCATATCCTTGCATAAATTCACACCTGTACAGATTTTTTCTTGAACTAATGTTTGTATTTCACAATGAAATTTCTGGTCTAAATAATGATTATGTTCACTAGGCATTTCTACATCTCTTAAAAGGCTGTGTCTAATTTTCTGTATTTTTGTTTTCTTTAATTTTAATTTGTTTACTGCATAATGCAGGCATATGTGTTTTAGCTACCTGAATTGATCAAAACCCTAATAAATGCAATTGAATTATTTTTATGTGCTGCTGCTATTAAAGTCTGTAAATGAACATTTGAAAAAACAGTGTGGTTTGCCAACATCTGTTTCATATTATCATTAAAATCCATATGAGGAATTTTCTTTTTTAATGCTTTTTCTCTATTATGCATAATTTTGTCATGCTTTCTGCTGCAAACAGGGCAAAAAACTTTTGCTAAACAATGCTTTGCTATATGCTTAGACCTACAAAGGTAGCAGAAACAGATTCTCCTTTTTTTAAAACATCGACCCATTCATGAAAAGGTAAATTTTGAGCAAAACCACATTTTAACCGAAGAATGTGTTTCAGAACAAAAAGAACAAATTTCATTTTCAGTTTTACTTTCAACAAATAAATCATACGCTGTAGTCAATTTTCAGCTTTGATTATCTGCTCCATTCATATAGGGGGAAAGTTTTCTTGTTTAATAATTTCATCATAGCATTGTAAGTAGTCTGTCTTGCTTGGAAACACAATCATTCTTTCTTGTAAATTCAATTTTTTAGATAAAAAAAGATATTTCTTTCATGCTGAAAGATTCATTGACATTTTCTTTATAAAATCAAATTCTAAGTTATGGGTAATAGTTTCAATAAAATGGGGCATAATAAACTACCATATATATTTAATGAAATATCTAAAGATTCAAGGCTTCTATTTGTGTCTCTATTTTATTGCAAATTTTCCTAAGGAATTTAGTGTCACTCAAGTATTTTAGAAGTGAAATACTTAATAACCTATTCATGTGGACATTAATGAGAACATCTTTCCTTCCATATCTATCAGTAGTAACAGCAAATCCTTCTATACTTTTAAGTGGGTTTGGAGCTAAAAATGTCCACAAGCAATTAAATTTATCAACAAGATCCAATGAATTATTTTTACAAACTGATGTTTCAAATGCAGATAAAAAACTAAGCTACTTGCTATATTTCCTGAAAATTTAGAAATGTTTAACTTTGGAAGTTTAATATTTACATTTTCTTTGAAGATAGATTCATGTTTTGATACTAATTCATTAGACACTTTACTTTTAGTAAATTCTTGTATTTTTCTAATAGCTGTAAAATGCCAAGAAGTTATTTTTTCTCAATATTCCTTAGAACTTTGAAGTTCAGCTTCTAATTGTGCCTCTTGTACTAGTTTTTTTTATTTCCTCGGTTGCAGAAATAAAAAAAAAACTAGTGCAAGAGGCAACATTCAACTGTTGTAGAGTTTCTTCTAGATCTAAAATGTCAGCGTCTGTGTCATGTAATAAAATTTTCATTTTGTTTATGAATTTAGTAATGTTATCTCTAATGATAACATTTTCTTTCTTCATGATAACCAAATTATCAGAATTACTTAATAAAAACAAATGTCTAGTAAAAATATTTCCAATTTGTATATATCTAGCCAAGCTGCATCCTAGCAGGGAGGATAAAATGTTCTTTTGGGAGATCATAACATTATATATAAACAATATCTGATTCACTTTTTAAAAATATAGATAAAAATAATCTAATTGTACAATAAATTAATTAATCAAATTCTTTTTAAATGTACGGGAAAGCTAGGAGAGTCTGTGCACAATTGAATAAAATAATAATAAAAAAATCTAAATATTAATTTTTTGCTAAACTATCCATGAATAATTTTAACTTCATTTGTTTTTTATGCATTTCCATTGCTACAGTGGTGGTCAAAAGTTTCCGGCCAGCATACCATTTTTCGTTAATTTGTAAATATAGCCATATGAAGAGGAATCTCAAAGTGATACTTATACATTTTATTAACATAATAGTAATAAAAAAATATAAACCAATAAATTTAATTGACAAAATTAATTGCAAAGGAAAATGCATGTTCTCAAAAGTTTCTGGCCATCTTGGCAAGTTTCGAAAAAATTGGCGTTATAATAGAAAATAACAGTGATCAACAGCATTTACAACTAGTATTTTGTCATCATACCTTAAGCAATAAGTACTGCGGCGCGGCGACGGGGCATCAATTCAATGAATAGTTGAAGATCATCTATGGTAAGTTTTTTTCAATCTTCTTGCAAATTTTTGGAAGATTCTGCTGAATTGGCATATTTATAATTCCGCGCACGTTTGTCAAGTTCGTTCAAAGATTTTCTATTGGATTCAGATCTGGTGATTAGTTTGGCTATTTCAAAAGCGGAATTTTTTCGTACGAAAGCCACTGCTTGACGAGCTTGCATGTATGCTTTGAGTCGTTATCATGCTGAAACAAATAGTTGCGACCACAATTTTTCCTCTAATAAGGCAGCAAATGATTTTGCAAGATATCCTTATATATTACACTATTCATCTTGCCGTGGATTTCAACTAACGGACCGACACCTTTTCCAGAAAATGCTCCCCACAGCATAACGTGTCATCCGCCATGATTCATTATAGGAATAACATACCTCAAATCATATCTTTTGCTTTTAGATCATCGGACGTAGTGTCTGCCGTCACTCCCAAAAAGGTTGAACTTCGATTTATCAGAAAATAGTACTTTTTTCCAGTTTTCACTTGACCAGTCTTTGTGTTCCTTGGCAAACGCCAGTCGGGCCCTCTGATTTTTTTTTTACTTATGAAAAGTTTTTTAGCACCGACTCTTCCATAAAGTCCTACGTCATGTAAGCATCTTGACAAGGTAGACTGACAAATTTCAGCAATATTTTCACTCCGTAAATCGTGAGATATTGAAGCAGCATTTTTATGTGGGTCACCAACGGCTTTTCTTTTCATAATTCTGTCCACACGAATAATCGTTTTCTGGGGTCTCAAGGACCGTGGCAAGTCCTGAAGACCATGGCCATCTTTATATTCTTTTTAAGTATCGTTCACAGTAGATTTTCCGATCGATAACTTTGCCACAATCTCTCGAGAGGATGTGCTTTTTAGCGACAAACAAATCACTCGTTTACGAACAATAATTGTTGAACTTTTCATTTTTGAATTTCAACTACGTTATTTATGTTGATTTATTAACAAACACGGCAAAAAAACACTTTACCAATAGCAAAAACCAATGAATGACAAATGGCTGGAAACTTTTGCACACGCGAATTTCGAACTCCCCTCCTTTGCATCAAGTGTCTTTAGTATCCAATCAAAATGATCACGTGGTCAGAGGTCATTTGCATAGTCCTAACTTTTGGAGCAATTGCTATTTTTCTTTGCTGAAACATTCTGGCAAACAAATCAAAGAAACTAACTGGCCGGAAATTTTTGACCGCCACTGTATTTTGTTGTTATGCTGTAATTTAATAGAACAGTTGTAATAAAACCAAAAAAGCTATTTTGCGTAATCTGTCCTTACAGGGTTGGTGTGATTGCACACATGGGTAAGAGAGATTGTTATTAATAAATAATCAAAATAATTAAAATAAATAAAAAATCTTTGCATAAGTCCTGGTGGCAGTAGGCTTTTTTTTATGGAAAATTCTTGTTAATTTATCATAATAATGGCTAATGAAGATAATAAATCTATTTCAAACATGGTAATATCAGAATGAGTTTTTGTTCAAGATATGAGACACCCTGCTTACATACCTCAACTATGAGAAACGTAGTATATGTTGAATAAGCTGGCTGCTAAAAGTAACTGTTAAATAAATATGCTTTTTACTTACTTCATAAATATACAAACAAAATTCTTTCTCAATCCCAGCAATAGAAATTGCGTATTCTACCACCAACAAGAAAATGCTGTGAATTTACGATTAGTAAATTATTAAACAGAAACTTTATTTTATCTAATTCCGACAGCGCTAGCTACTATACTATATGTAATTTCAATCGACTCCTCAAGGTCAGTTTCCAGGTCCTTATCTTGTCAGTAACTATAGTAACACCACATCTGACTGTCTGACAACTAATTTTTTCAACCTACTTGAGATCAGTAGAAAGCTTCGTCCTTACGTTCGATTATTGCATTGGGAAAAGAGGGGCCAAAGGTTCGCATCTTCTAGGCTCATGACAACAAAGGCATCAAGTGGGGAGACCAGATGTCCTTGAGAAGCCAATTGATATTACATAGAGTATAGGAGGGAGCTATCAGGCTTGAACCTGTTTCAGATTTGGATGTTTGTAGTGGTTTGGAATCTATTTTAAATATTCTGATCTGTTCAGTTCTTTTTGTTTAAAAAGGACTAAAAGCAAACAATCACAATGTTTAGTCATAAAAAATTGATCATGAAAATTTAATAATTTGTATAAATTTGATATGAAGTGTTTTATATATATATACAGGGTGGTCATAAAAAATACTTTGCCGATACATGGAGCTCTAGCGGCCGGTCTGTTCAACCGATCGAGATGAGCTCGGGATTCTGTGGACGTCAACAAAGTGGTGCTCATGGTTACAGTTATAGGTACAGAAACTCGAAATTTTCCAATGGCAATGCCCATTTTTTTTTTGTCGCAAAATGCTCAGCACATGCGAAAACCCTAAAGAGCGTTGAAACTGTATGTGTATCGTAAGAAACAGACTCGTTATGCACGCACAAAAAATAGCTCTGCAAAAAAAAAAAAAAAATCTATCGGGGCGCATGGAAGAAATTTGCACATGACACAGAGTCAGTACTCCAATGACTGATAACAACACAGATCGGAGAAAAGGAAACTTTTATTTTGATTACACATTTTCCACTTGGTTGCCATCACAGGCAATTACACATTGCATGCAGGCGACTGTGGACAATACAGCCGAACGTAATATTGCATGAGGGATGTTTGCAATCTCATGTTTGATAGAATCTTTCAAATCTGACAAAGTTTGCGGATTTCACATGTATGCTCTAGATTTGAGATATCCCCAGAACCAGAAATCCATAGGAGTGAGGTTGGGGGATCACAGAGGCCACGGAAATGGAAAATGGTGTGAGATGACACGGTTGCTAAAATGCTGTTCCAGGACCCTGCTAATAGACTTTGCTGTATGTGGAGGTGCAGCGTCTTTCATCCAAACGAAGTCATTCAGTGCATTTCGCTGCAGCAATTCTGGTATGACGTAATTTTGCAGCATTGCCGTATAGCGGGAGCCTGTTACAGAGCAAGTTACAAATCCCGTTAGGGTCGCTTCCTTAAAGAAGTACAGCCCGAGAATAATTGTGCCTGCAATGACGCACCACACAGTAACTTTGACATTGTAGAAAGGTACTGGTGCCACAGCGTGTGGATTCATGTCTGCCCAGTGCACACAATTTTTGGTGTTGATGCTGCCAGTTAAGGTGAAATGTGCCTCGTCCGTCCATAATATGCGAAGAGGCCAGTCGTTATCTCCATCATATCTCCGGAATTATCTCCTTCATATCGGATAAGAAATTCATTAGCAAAGTCTGTATGTTGTTGATGGTCTCCCACTTCCAACATCTGGGCGCGCTGGTACCAGTAAGGAAACATGTGGATTACAGAGCGCAGTAGCTTTAGGACTGTTGATTTCGGTATA
Source organism: Maratus michaelseni (assembly GCA_963931845.1). Classification (NCBI taxonomy): domain Eukaryota; kingdom Metazoa; phylum Arthropoda; class Arachnida; order Araneae; family Salticidae; genus Maratus; species Maratus michaelseni. The sequence goes on from OZ007586.1 coordinate 282,415,185, forward strand.
TCCAATACACAAGATGCACCTCTTGCAGTTTGCATGTGTCCTGTAGTCACTGTGTGATGCACTTCCATAACAGTATCCGCAGGAACTGTCCGGATGACCTGTGGTCGTCCGGACGCAGCATTCATCCCATTTTGATAATAGAGTTTTGCCAATTCACCACAAACTGTCGCTGGAAGAGTCATTTCGTTGACATGTGCGTGCTCCTGACTGAAGAACTAACATTCCCACCCCACTTTTTATCTGTTTTCTACGCTGACTATCTGGCGAACGGCATTCCAAGATTGGTGTTTTGCCTCTGTCATGTGCAAATTTCCTTCGTAAGCTCTGATCGTGTTTTTTTTTGCCTTTCGCAGAGCTGTTATTGTGCGTGCATAGCGTGTCCATTTATTGCGATACATGTACCATTCCAACGCTCTTTAGGGTTTTCGCATGTGCTGAGCATTATGCGATGAAAAACAATGGGCGTTGCCATTTGAAAATGTCAAGTTTCTGTAGCTATAACCGTAACCGTGAGCGCCAATTTGTTGCCATTCACAGAATACCAAGCTCATACCTGTGAATAACTATATCTGAAATCTCATCTCGATCAGTTGAACGGACTGGTCGCTAGAGTTCAATATATTGGCAAAGTTTTTTTATGTCCACCCTGTATATATATATAAGATTTATCAGTTAATTTTATGAAGGTTTTATTATAATATTTTGTTTGATTATAATATTTATATTAGAAAATTTTAATTTAATTATAATTTTTTTAACTAAAGAAATATGTTCTGATAATTATTTATGAATTTAAAAAATATATAGAGACTTCCAGCTGTACCTCCACCACCTGCTTCCAAAAATTTACCTAAAAGTACAACAAACCAGACACCAACTGCTGGAATTGCTGAGACAGAAAACATTGAAAGTGCAGGAGGTGATCAACCAACTCATCCCACTGCTGTTAGTCAAATAAAAACTGCTGAATACAGGGATGATTATGTATCATGTCCTCCCCCATCTACTCCTCCTCCACCACCACCACCTCAGTTAGAGAGTGAAAAGGAAAAAACATCTAAAGTGTCAAAGAGTCAGTCAAAGAAATCTGAATCTAAAGCTTGTCCTGTTAATACTTCAAATCCTCCTCCAATACCTTCAAGACCTAGACCACCTGCTTCTCAGAATAAGTCTGACCACCCACCTCCTATTCCTGGTCGTTCATCCCTTATGCAGTCTCCAAGTGCATCTCCCCGGAAAACTGCTGAATAGTTTTTGTTTACTAAATTTTAGCTTAATTAGTTTATTTCAGTTTAAAACTATTTTAAAATTAGTTTTATGTTTGATAAAATATTTATTGAAATTTGGGTATATTTAAATATTTTTTTTTCTGTATAAAACAACCTTATTGTTATCAGAACTGCTGAATTTGATTTTCTAGCTGTGTTTTTGTAAGCATATTAACATAACATACACAGTTCCTTTTTGAAATGTGCATAAAATAGTACTCCTGTTTTAATTCTTTTAAGTATAGTAAGTAATTATTCAAGCTTTTATTTAATTAAACAGATCTCATGAGTTGATCTCAAATATGAAAAAAAATGAGTGTTTATTTATTTATTTTATTGTTGAGATATGTTAACATTTTTGGCAGTTATACGAAGTGTTATCTAAGCATTAATATATTTATTGAAAACATTTTAATTTTCAAAGATGTATATATTTGCATGAATATTTTATTTAATATACTGACCTTGTAACTAACATTACTCTGTAACTATTGTTTTTATAAGATGTTTCACAACTGTCTGTTTTAAAATGATATATTCAGAAAATGAAATGGATAGATTTCATAAAGTGATATGATGTTCCAATTATCTCAAGTTTTATTTGAGATTACAAATTTTCATTCATGTAGATGAAAATATTATTTTATTTTATGCATATCAGAACTAATACCCAAAAATATGTTCATATAATAGTATAACTGAAAAAAACCTTATACATACAAATCAATATTTTTACTTTATGTACTTATCTGTTAAATATGCATAAAAAAGTGTTGAGTGCTAATTAATGCTCAGTTACAAAATAATGTATTTAACTTAGTAATTATGGAGTTTTCTATGTGGAAAAATGCTTTAATTATTTGAAGGGCTCAGGTGTAAAACAAAGTAACTAACTAAATGCAAGTTTTAGGATATTCAACTTTTCTAAAAAACCTACAAACAAAAACATTATGATTGTATCCTCTAAAACAGCTGATTTGTTAAGACTTAACCTTCAGCTAATGGAGTAATTAACTATTAAATTTTTTTGTACGATAATTTTATTTTATTGAACTTATTGAAATTTAATAACAAAAATTTATTGCATTTATCTAAAGTTTATAATCTTTGATTATGACGGTACTTATCGAGTAATAAATCAACCTTATACTTTTAAAGAGATTTCAGGATGCTGTTAAACAATTTTGCAGGAAAACCAGAATTTTTTTTTAAATGTCAGTTACCATGTTTTACACATGAGCTCTTTATTTGAAAACTAGTTTCATTCAATGTGACTCAAAATATGATCTTTTTTTGTTCCAAGTATGGGGTATTTCTTTTACAATTTCAGTTTTATTATTTATAAAGCATTGGATTTTACTCTTTTCATCTGTTTTAGTGATTTTCATTCATTTTACTTTGCATAATCTTCTACCAAATCATTGTAAAAATGTCTTTTTTATTCCAGTTTAGTAAAAGAATTAAATTTAATTAGAACTTTCAGCTGCATTTTTTTATTTGAATAACTGCATATTTACTTTTAAAAACAAAACAATTTTTGCTGAAAAAATAGATTCTCTGTAATATTCTTTCTTTCAAGTTCGTATCCATCCCTGTTTATATTAACTCATTCTTACAAATTTTGTAAATTTAATATATATATATAAACATTTTCTTATTTATTTCTGGAAATCTGTTTTCTAGAATAACCTTACAAACATGTACATCAAACTTTGTTTTACCATTGTGCTACCAAGTTAAAAAATGTTTTGTCATGGAAAGTTGTAAAAAAATATTTTATAAATCTTTTTTAAAGTTAAAGGGTATTTATTTTTTCCTTTTGAAAGGAAAAGAAAATATATAAATTTATAGATTTCAATTATTTTCCTTGTTAAAAAAATGAAATAAGCATACTTTACGATTAAAACATTTGTTGGAAATTTTGTTTTGGGGGCGTCTGTTTTGGAGATGAATTTTGAAAAAATATCTATTGCTTTATAAAATGGAAAAAATTATTTTATTGTTTGTTGTGTCCATATTTATGATTTTGGTGACAAACTCTTGTATGTCTCATTTGTTTATTTAGCATTCCATTTGAAATATGACTGGACTACCAGAATAAAAAGTATATTGATGCATATTTTAGGTATTTTTATGAGAGGATGAATGTGCATTTGGATATAAATTTGTTTGTTTATTTATTATTTGTGCTTTATCAAAATATATTCTTTATGCATCTACAAGTTTTTTCTAATGTTTTGCTAATTGAATTGAATTTAATGTATTTCTTTATAATAGTAAATACTGGGAAAATGTGCCCTTCAGGTGGGTTGAAATAAAGTACTATGCTGAAAAGAAAAAATATATTTATTAAAGTTTTTTTTTCTTTTAAAAGCAGTCTATTAAAACATTTGATAATGTTAACTATTTTGCCTCTCTGCCTCCCTTCACAGCCTTCCAAAAAAGGACCATTTCAAAAAATTGGGAACAATTAAAATATGTGCACTCTCACTCATAAAACTGAGATGCTTTTTATTGTTAATTTGCTCTTAAAACTTTTCTTGATGACAGTTTTCTACCAGCTATTTGAATTGTACACATTTTTTGGGTTTTTGTTGTTGATTTCAGTATGTTTATATATATATATAATTGCAGAATATTTTTAATTTCTATATAAGTTATTTACACATGTTTCGTAAAATATATGGACAGTATATTTTGAAATTGTGGTAAATCTATTTTTGCCTTTGCTAAGATAGGTTGCTCTGTTACCTTTTTATTTATTAATTGATTTTCAGATCATCAAATGAAATGGATGTTTTAAAGTATAAACTACTAATTGTATGTAAAACATTCTAACTAACTGTTTCATAAATTTCCATTTTTCAATTTTGTGCAGAAAGTGGACGACTTCATTTTAAATATAAACATTCCATGCTGTATTTCAGTTTATAACAAAAATTCTTTTTAAAAAAGCTTTAAGTATAGTTTATTATAAAATGGATAAGCAAAATGGAAAATATATATACTAAAGTTTTTTGTCCCATATTTTTATGAAACTGAAATTGTTCTGATACTTTCTGTGCAAAATACATAGTTTATTTTTATTGAATAAGCATCATTAGAGAAATCGTGTATTGGTGTAATTATGAGGTAATCTCAATTTTTAAAATGCATTATTAGATTTGTTTCAGTATGAATTATTCCAGTGATTAGTTGCTCATTTCACTTAAAGAAACAAGCATTCATCTGAAGACTTTCAGTTCTATAATTTAAATATACAGAATTAATTGATATAATGAAAGTTTTATTACATATTTTCTTCCATAAAAATCACATACATATTTAAAACAAATACTTGTTTTAGTTTATCTCTGTCAAAACAGTAATAATTATTCATTAAATTAGTCATAGGACATGTTTGCAGGATTGCTAAATTATTTTTTTTTTGAAAGATCATATATCTTAAATTATGATTTCTTTTATTACATTCTGCTTATTTTCCTTACATTGCTGAACTCTAATATGTGATTTAATTTGTTTCAACTGTCTATATTTAATTTAGATGTCAGTTTACATACTTCTAGAAGCTGTAATTATCATAATAGACAGTTTCATTTATTTAATTTTATGTGACCTTAAATACACGTGCATGGATATGCACTGCTACTGTGGGAAAACTGCTCTTTATTTTCTTATACTGCTTCACATCTTGCATCATACATTATAGAAATATAACTTGAAATCATCTTTTGATTGAAATTTATTATTAATATTTCTGAAAGAAATTCATTTGGGAAGAGAGCATTCTTAAATTAAAATTTGACATATATAAGTTTCTATAGTTAGTCTAGTCTAATTTCATATTTTTAAATAAAGAGCAAAATTTGATGTTACATTTTTAATTGTGTGTAATTTGCACTATGTATATTCTGTAAAATTTTGAGTTTCTAGTTTTAATATATATACAGTAGAGTCTCTAAAATCCGCAAAACTCCAAAATCCGCATGCGTTGCAAAATGTAAACAGTGAAATTTGCAGTTAAGAAGTAATCTTATAATCTTTTCTCCAAATATTATTGAACAAAAATAAATTATTTTTAACGTAAATTTACTTGAATAAATAATAATATATATAATGACAAAGATATTACACTGTTTGTATTATAAATGGCCAACAATTCTTTTCACCCTATCTTAAAACAAACACCTGAAAAAAAATATGGGGTATGAATTTCTTTAAGAGATGACAAAGTTTAAAAACATAACTATAATTTATTGAAAACATAATACAAAATCTAAGAACTTTAATACAGCTAAACATTCTCTCTCTCTACAAAAATATCAGATAACTCCCGAATTACGGCAATCGTTCATAAGAATGCAGCAGAAAAGCATCAAGAAAGCAACCAGCAAACGCAACTGGGCGAATCATGGAGCAGAATACATTTCACATCCGGTTAGACATTGTGGATCTACGAACTGCCAGCGCCATCTATAAGTGTGCTGCTCATCCTGAATTAAATGGTATTTCAGATAATATTATTGCAATGTTTTTGCCCCCACCACTACCTCGTTAATTCAGCCTATGGATCAGGGTATTCATAGTGTAAAATTTTTTTACATAAATCAATTTTTTTAAAGCAACTTATTAATACTGATTCGTCATTTGAAGCAATAGAAGAGCAGAGGAAAATGTTCACCATGAAAGATAGCATTTATTTAATTCATGAAGCATGGGCTTCTATTACAAAAGATACCTTGATCAATGCATGGCATAAAATATGGCCAGGATCATTATTTATTGAAAATGAGGATGAAGAAAAAGATTTTTCAGGTTTTCCATTAACAACAAGCTAAAGCTTCTGAATTGATGAAAAATGAAAAAGAGTTTACCCCAGCTTTGCAAGAGTTTTTTAAAGAAGATGAAATTATGGAATGGATGAACCACACAGATGAAGAAGTTTCAGATGAAGAAGTTATTTCTTCAGTTATTAACCCATCAGAAGACAGTGAATCTGAATCTGACAATGACTCTGAAGAAAAATAAAAGTTTGAAGAAGGTTTGGTTTTTTTGTGAAAACTTTTTGAAGTTCTTGGAGCAGCAGAGTTGCATAAACCAACAAGAAATAATGACTGTTTACAGGTTCCAAAAAAAAAAAACTTTATCAAGAAAAAGGGAAAGTTCTGAAGCAAAAAACTATATAGGAAATGTTCAAAAGTTGTAATAAAAAATAATTTTGTATATTAAAATAATAATCTGCAGGTAAATTAAAGGTTTTCAAGTTTTGATTTGTTTAAATTGAATTATTACATCTTTTTCTAAATGGATACAGGTAAGTTGAACAAAAAAATCATTTAATCCAGAATCTGCAAAACTCTAAAATCCGCAAAATTCTAAAATCCGCACAGCATCTGGTCCCAAGCTGTGTGCATTTTGGAGACTCTACTGTATATATATATGGCAGGATTTTTTATGTATAATTTTTATTTAATTATTAATGTAAAATATAAATTATAAAATTAATAGAAACTAAGTAGAAACATTTTCATTGGTTGATTAAATTTTCAATAAATTTAAATATGAGTATGGAAATTATATTCATATTTGATAGTCTAGAATTAATTTAAGTTTTAAAATTAGATATAGCCATTAAAAATACGGAAGTTTGTGTATACTTTTAGTTATTAATTTATTAGAAACTTTATTTTCTTTTTATTAATATCTTAAGTTGTATTATTTTCAAATTATTTAGTTGGCATATTACTAATATTAAAATATTGGTACCTACTCACATATACATATGTATAAAGAGAGTACAAATAGTATTGTGATACCTTAATGTTTCAGAAATATCATTTTAACCCTTCTCTATGATGCAGGATGCCAAAATATTATGAAGTGGTGTCTCTTTTCTGTAGCTGTGTAAAAGTATATTTTATATGCAGTAGTTTCATGACCATTCAATCTTTCTTTAAATACATATTTCATGCTGTTGTTATGACCTGATCATATTGTATATTTCTTCAAAGCAGTATTAAGTTTTCATATCATGCTCCATGCAAAGAACAAGAAGAAAAAAACAGCCATTAATTTGCTGTTTCTAAAACTGCTTATCTAGATGTAATTAAAAGTTCAAATTTGCTTCTCTAGCATTATATAATGGGTCCAATATTCTTCATAATGACATATCTAATAGTTTTGTTGTTTCATTTTTTAATTATATGTTGTTTGGTTTGGTTGATTTAATTTTTGAAGTATTTGTCTTCTGCACAGGAAATTTGGTGGCAAAAAGAAATAAGTACCTTCATGAGAAATATTCATTCATTTATACAAGAAAGTATAAAAAATCTTCAACATTCCACTTTAAAAAATGCTCATGTGTTAATAGTTCTAGCACTTTATTTATATCTAAACAGAAAAAAAAATCTGAAGATTCTCCTTTAGTAATAAATGTGCCAGACTTCTTCTCATGAAGTCCTAAAAGTTATGAATGATGTTAATAGCCAAACCACAATCCTAATATTCTACTAAAGTGTTCCATTGGTATTAGTTGATGAAAGTTTTGCCATTCAGAAAGTAATGTTTATTCTAAAAATAAACAAGCTTTTTTCAGAATTTGCATTTCAATAATTAGATCAAGGTTATAGTTTCTGCAAAGAAAATAGTATTTGATTTTCAAAAGAATGTTTACCAAGAAATTCATACTATTCAATTAACTTCTTATTCTTAATATTATTTTTTAGTATCAGTGAAGCTTTTCAGGTATTATATAATGTCTGTTGAAAATGAAGATTTTATTATATCAAGCTGGTGCTAGTACTAATTTATTGCTATATAATTGATGTAATACTCATCAGTCTATGATTTGTAATAAGATTTTAATTTTGTAAGTTTTTAAATTGTGTGCTTGAACTTTTTTATTTGGCATTTTGCTGAACAGTAATAAAAAGAAAATGCATCATGTCTTTTAGATAAAACTGATTGTAGCCTTAAAAATCTAGTATTTTATTGCATAAAGTTTTTTTTGTTATATTTGTATGTTTTGTACTTATAGATGTTTTCTTTCTTTTGGTGTTTGTATAAGATAATTTATTAAGGGGAAAGAGTGAGAGAGATTGTTTGAAAACCACATCTCCTATTTTCTTAGAAACAGGCTTTTAACTTAAATTTTCTTCCCTTTAAAAAGGCATTTTAAGGGATTTCTGGTTTAAAAAAAGTCATGACTATATTGTTTTTAATATAAGAAGTATCTTGCTGGTTTTCTACGTACTTTTGTGAGTTACAGAGCTTGTATTGAACATTAGATGATAGTTCCTGTAATATGTGTATTTGTGACTTCTAAAATATCTGTTAAATAGTGTTTTTCCCATTTCTTTTGAAACTGATATAGATGTATGAGAAAAAAAAAAGGTACATGTGTACTTAGCTTTGTTGCTGTTAGAAATAAATTTCGGTCCATCAATACTTCCAAGTAAGTTTCATGTATTCTTACTAATTTCCTCCATTTATGATTATTTATTTTATTTTTTTAATTTTAGTGTAAGTTATGTTATCTGTTGATTGTGTTTGTATAATTTTATAAGTTTTGTTACTGTAAGTGCAATAATTGTTAAAAAATAAAGTTGATTTATCAGATGATGTGTGTATGTATGAAAATTAATGTAATAAATTGTCACTTATTAAGAAGTATGTTAGAAAGTTACTTGATTAAAAAAATTATACTGCAAAACCTTAAATTTTTAAAGTTTAAAGATTTACTAGCTGTGTAGCAACTCAATATGTTGCATTTAAATTGTATGAGATCTTTTGATTTTCAAGGGAAGAAAGAAATCTAATTTTATTCAACATTTAAAAAATATTTATAATATAAATTTATTTGACATTTTTATTATTAGTGAAACTCATATTTACAATGTAGGTTAACTGAAAATTACAAAAATTACCTTTTCTGAATTACTAGTGTTCACTCTAGAAAGAGAAAGAGCAGGGAGGGCACTAATGAAGCAGAAAAAGGGCACTAATGAAGCAGAAAAAGGGCACTTGTTCACTAGAAAATAACACTATTTCAAAAGAAAATATACAATGATAGTTTGATAAGTTCTCGGCCTGACACAGAAATGGAACAAGTATGACCAAATGACAATCATAATTGCCAATACTTAATTTTCTACTATATCGTCACATTTTTTAGATGAAATGGTTATGAACGTTCTTTCAAGCCTCCTTGAATGAGATGTTTTAATGCCAATATACAGTAGGACCTAAGTTAAAGATGGTAATCCGTTCCAGGATTACCATTGTTAACTGAAACCCTTCCTATCCAAGGCACAATTTTCCATAAGACTTAATTGGTTAATTTTTTCTGACCCTCTTCCCCTAACCATAGTACACCTTAAAATTGATCATTAAAATAAGTAAAAATGTCCTAAAACTTTCATAAATGTTTTTTATTACTAGCTTACCTACCTGGCATTGCCCAAGCCCATGATAATAACACTAAATATACCTAAAATCAGTGTTGAATGATTCTTCCAGTGGCAGTGTCTAGAATTCTGTTAAAAGATAGATAATTGAATTATGTATCCAACTATATAAAGCACATTAAAATCATCAAATTAGGAGCCGAGATTATCCAGTGCCCTTGCCCTGCTGATGGCGGGCGATGCTCCATGCCTGTATGCTGCTCAAGGTCAAGGCAGTGGGGATTCCCAAATTTAAATTCTGACATTTCCATATATTGCCCTTTCAATTTTTACCAAAAATTCCTACAGAAAATCTAAATACAGTAGGACCCTTTTTTAACGAGGATCTCGGGACACAGAAAAATGCTCATTAAATCCGGTCGCTCGCTAAATCCGAATCCAAGTTAATAACTAGTATCTACATAAAAAAACAACTTAAGTGAATTGCTGCTTGATAATCTTTAATGAGAAATGGAAAAATATTCATCCAAAGTTTGTTCTTTGACTTTACAAAATTTCGTTTCATTTAATTTTCGTCGTAAAACATTTAATGCATTAAATGTTGCATCATCAGTATTTTTCATTGCTTCAAAAAACTGTTCAAGATTTTATAATGATTCTGCAGCACAATCACGTGATGGTGTTTTAATTGCAGTTTCTTCTTCCGAGTCACTATTACTTGCATTTTTCCTCTTCCTGTGCTTTTACCACTTCCACGACGATATCCCCAGTGAAGAGTATGCCCGAGGTTAAGACATCATCATCAATGTTATTGCACTCATTGATGTTTAAAAGATTGTTAAACTGCTCAATGTTATTTTGTTGCAAATAGACTGAGAATCACAAGTCATCGTCATCTTCATCTTCGAAGTCACCATCACTTCTGTCAATCCATCCAGCTTTCTTGTAACAGTTTTGAATACAGGATTGAGTTACACTTCCCCAAGCATCTGTCTTCAGATGTATAACATGAAGAACAGAAATTTTAAGATCATAATCTTTTTCATTTCTCTCTAACATCATCAGAATTAATTGCTTTCCATAATAGCATTTGAAACTGCGAATGAGAACTAGTTTGAGAGGCTGTAACATCAAGGTTGAGTTAGGCGGTAAAAAAACAAGTTTTTTTTTTTTTTTTTAAATTGCTGATCAGCGGGTGAGCAGAACAATTATCAACGATGAGTGCAACTTTGTTTTCTGTGTTTAGAGCACTTTATCCCACTCGTGAAAATGGGATTCAAATAATTCGCAAGTCATCTATGCTTTTTTGTTCGATTTGTAAGTCACTGATAGGCTTTTTACCTCTTTAAAGCATCTTGGATTTGCAGATTTACCGATGATAAAAAGTTTTTTATTGTCTTTCCCTTACATGTTGCAACACATTAACACAGTTAAGCGATTTTTCAGCAACTTACCACCCACACATTTTTCACCTTTAAACTTCATGGTTTGATAAGGGATTAGATTGTAAAAGACACTAACTAGCCTTATCGGCATTGTAGGTGTTACCTTCAGCATAATTTTCACGTAAATCTTTCCATGTGCAATCAAACCAGTCTTTCACATCCTTGTCATTCACATTGGAGCTTCGCTGATAATTTTTCCTGCACAGATGTTGTGACGTTGCTTGAAACGATGTAGCCATCCATTGGAGCATGAAAAATTTGTGTAACCTAGCTGAGCTTCAAATTTTTCATCTTGGATTATAATGATGGGACCAGATATCGGCAAACAAGAATTCTGTTGCTGAACAAACTATTTTAACAGAGCTTCATCCAAGTTATCTTTTTCAAACTTCTTCAGCTGTTTGCGATCCCTCACATTTGCTTCATATGCTTCCATTAAGGACACTTTGTTTTTCAAAAGAGTTGACACAGTTGAACTGCTTACATATTGTAAAATTTTTTTCACCTTTATCTAAGAGTTTTATAATTTTCACTTTTTCTCTTATGGGTAAAACTTTACTTTCGACATTTTAAACAGCAGAATAAAAAACACGCTCTCCAGAAAACGCACAAGCCGAAAATAAGTTTTTCTTACACATAGTTCTGAAACAGGTAATTACACCTGATTTGGATTGGATCAAGCCATGGAAAGGAGGACTGAGTCGTCATAAATGATTTCACGATGCCAGCTGTACCCCACCTCCCTGCATCCACCATCTCTAACCGTGGTAAAGCACCAAGTGTGTTGGAATTCTATTCCTTATCAGTTGGGATTATTTCATTCTCCCTTTTTCCCTTCCTGTAAAAGGGACAATAGGATGGGCGTCCAGTTCACACCATCTCCCTTCCAAAAATCGATACCTGCCAGTGATGGTTTCAACTGTTGTTGGATAACTTCAAAGAATAGTTATTTTTTCCTTTAAAGAGGAATGGGAGAAATCTAGGACATCTGTATGTTTTTCTTTTTTTAAATCATTATTTCTGTAATTATTTCTCGCTTTCATAATTATTTTCCTCGTTAAATCCAGGGAAAGTACAAAAATTTGCTCACTAAAAGAGTATACTTCAATACATTTATAAACATTATACCAAGCAAAAGTCTCAATTTTCCTCGCTAAATCCAGAATCTCGTTAAATGCGGGCTCGCTATAAATGGGCTCGACTGTATAATAAACAAACACAGTGCTCACTAGTGGCAGTGTATAGAACTATGCTAAAAGATAGAGAATTGAATTATGTATTCAACTACAAACAGCACTTTAAATTTGTGTATTCAACTACATAAAGCATTTTTTAAATTATCCAGTTAGGAGTTGAGATTATATAGTGCCGTTGCTTGTATGCTGTCCAAGGCTGTCGGAATTCCCTAATTTAATTTTTGACATTTACAAATATTTCATTTAAAATTTTGACCAATAATGTATGAAGAAAACCTAAATAATAGAAAAGAAGCAGAATCATAAAATAGTGGGAGCTAACAAGTAACTAAAAGCTTAATTGTAATGTAGTAGACGTTGCACAATTTATTCATATTATATTCCTGAATAAATTCATTAATAAAGGGGGAAAAAATCTCATTTTTCATTAATAATTTTTTTTTAAATGTGGGTGCAGAGGTTTCGATTTAATTTTAATTTATGATAATTAGATATATTAAATTTTCAATTCTGACCAATAGTTTCTGAGGAAACCTAAATAATAGAACCCCCTCCCCCTCTTTTAAGACATAAAATGATACCTCCCCCATCCTAAAATACATTTCTCTGGCTGCCTTGTTATTTCTGATTTCAAAACTAGAAATGCATTCTGGGGAAAATTTTCTTTTCACCGAGAAAAAAGAACATCTAGTGAAATTGCAAAGTGAGTTCCAGAAAGGATTTTTTTGTTTTAAAAGGGTTAATATTAATTTTTTTATAAACCAAAGATGTCCTTTTAAAGTAAAATGTATGCAGATAAGTGAGTATTTTTTGTTTTTTCACATTTCGATTAAGAATAGCGGATGCAAATTTTTAAAAATTGCAGAGAAAACGAAAATAGCGAAAAAATGGCTTTCGGAGTTTTTTTTTTTTTTTTGAAAGTGTTAATATTTAAAAAAATAAATACTACCATTAGAATCGGAAAGGTACCCAGATAAGGTTAATATTTTTTTGTTTTTTCGTATTTCAAACAAGAGGACGGATGCGGACTTGTAAAAGTGCTGAAGAAAAAGAAAATGAGACTTTTCGGAAATACATTTTTTTAAAGTGTTATTATTAATATATTTTTTAAACTGATTACATCACTAAAATCAGAAAAGTAAGAATGTTAAGTGTGATTTTTTTATTTTTTTCGTATTTTGTTCAGAAAAACCGATGCAAGCTTGTAAAAATGCCAAAAAAAAGAGTTTTTCTCCATCTGTTATCTTCTCTGCTTTGAGATTTGTACGGAAAGCTTCAGAATGGGTTTTTTGCCTGATCGCCGCGACTTTTACTCTAAAAGGAAGTGGGGTTTATGGGGTTTAATTAATATTTTAGCTAATTATCAAAAAATGAAAAATCTGAGTCTCAGATGCATTTGGGCTTGCCTTGTACTATCCTTATCCAAATTTTCAGACTGTAGATTTTCCTAGCCATCGCAGTCACACACACAGACTAACAGCTTTATTTTATTATATATAGACTAGCTGACCAGCCGGCGTTAGCCGGGCCCGTGATAATGACCTTTTTGTATGACTTTATATCTTTAACTCAATTTTGTAAGAATTTATGCTTTTAAACTGAAATCTTTCCAAACGAACCTTGCATTGGTGGCCCTGCTCCCTTCAGCAGCGTACACCGGGAGTGCTCTGCACGCTCCAGTCTGTTTTTGCAAACTAATCTTGAATATGTATGATTTATTTTTAAAGGAATTTCTTTTTAAAAGAACCTCTGGTCTAAGTTTGCGGCTGACTTCGGCAGCGTACACCGTGTGTGCTACGCCTCCCCCCTCATTTAAAAAACACAACGCTTTGGCTGTCTTGTAAAGCCACTTGCATATTCACCATCTGACAATGGTGGTAAAAAGGCTCGAAATAAGGGTAAGGGGGATGGAGAGTTCCACATTCTGACCAAGTACAGGGCCTGATTATCCAAATGGCACGTGAAGCATATGCTTCCCCTCTAAAATTTTAAAGGGGCCCCAAAATAACTGTGAAGTGGGTCCTCTAATTCTCATTTTCCTTTTATAAATTGTATTTTTAATTTTTTTGGAAAATAAAGTTTGCTTAATTCAAGACGAAATACATGCACTACTTCACGAAACTTACTTAATAGGGAAATATGAATGCCATTAATAGGATGTTAATTAATCACATAGCATCCTGGTGTGCCTGTTACAGAACACCCGGGAAATGCAACATACAGCAATAGGTACTAAATATATCTGAAGTACAGGGTGATCTTTTTTTAAAGTGACAGTGTTTGGAGCGCCCTGTAGCGCAATCTAATAGCTGAAATGGCACCAAACTTGGTATTTAGACTAATCAAGACATGGGAAAAAGGATTCCGTGAAAAAAAAATTAGTTTGAAAAATCGCCGCTAGGGCATTTTGTGGCGCTTTGCAATGTATAAAATGTGTGAAAAGAAAAATACTAACACATACAATCGTACAGTTAAATTATTAATGTTTATTTACTACATTAACTTCCCCGGTGAGGAATTAGACCACCTTCAATGTGAACACCGTTCTCAGAAATAACACCGTGCATTCTGTGAACAACGTTCTCCACAGCCGCACATAACATATCACGAGGAATATTCCGCACTGTCTTTGTTATGTTGTCCTTTAGAATAGACAAATTTGATACTCCACCAACATAAACTTGAGATTTCAAATAACCCCAGAGCCAAAAATCGCATGGCTTGAGGTCAGGAGAACGAGGCGGCCATGCAACTGGAAAACTCCGACTTATGACTCTATCATCGGTAAAGGTTTGGCGCAACAGCTGATTTACCTTATTACCAATGTGTGGCGGAGCACCATCCTGCATAAAGATTGTCTGTTGGAGACGGTTTCTTTGCTGAAATTGTGGAATAACAAATGTTTGCAGCATTTCGTGGTACCTTTCTGCATTTATGGTGCACGTTTCGGGTCTTGTCGGAGTGATGGTCTCAAAAAAGAATGGCCCAATTACGAATTCGGCTGTGAAACCACACCAAAGTGACTTTTGGGGAATTTAATGGGATTTTATGCACGGTGTGGGGATGCTCAGAAGCCCAAATTCGGCTATTTTGTGTGTTTACGGACCCATTGAGATAAAAATGGCACTCATCTCCCCACAGAATGTGTCATGGGAAAGCATCATCAATTTCTACATTGGCAAGAAACGATACAGCGAATGTCACTCGCTTATCATAATCACTTGGTTTCCGTTCGTGCAAGAGGCTGATTTTGTAGGGGTAAAATTCAATAACGCTCCGCAAAACTCTCCATACCATGGAATAATTCATGTCCAATTGTTGAGCTACACCCCGGGCGCTGCTAGTACCAGCAATGGTTCCCTGCGATCCTTCGACAATTGCAGTTGCCACATCAGTTATTACATCTTATGATACTTGTTTACGTCCTCTCCCAGCGCGAATGGTCAGTGACCCCGTTTCCTCGAACTTCTTAATAGACCGGGAGGCGGCAGCACAGACAATCACCTCATCGATTTCACGGCTGAAATTCTAGAATTAGTTAAAACTCGATTCGCATATTAAGACGCAATCGGTCTGCCAAGTCATATCTTGGTGGAAAACACCTGAAAACTCGATTTTAGCGGTTGACTCGTAGGTTTAGCATTGTGTTTTCCTGCACCCAAAAGTATGGTAACATGGAGAACTGGGTGCAGGAAAACACAATGGTAAACCTACGAGTCAACCACTAAAATCGGGTTTTCACGTGTTTTCCACCAAGATATGACTTGGCAGACCGATTGCGTCTTAATATGCGAATCGAGTTTTAACTAATTCTAGAATTTCAGTCGTGAACTCGATGAGGTGATTGTTTGTGCTGCCGCCTCCCGGTCTATAATCCTTTTCTTAAGACCATTCAGCGATAAAGGCCCCTTTCGTAATTTTTTTCTGGTTCGAAATTCCCGAAGAGCTGCGGATGCATTACATTGATTCATATAATACAGCTTCACCAGTAATGCACGTTCCGGTAATGTGAGAGGCATGTCCACTGGAGCTCGTTTACTTCAGCTGAGATTATTTGTCGGAGCTGTCTACTACTTGCTTTTATGTTACTTGCTATTACTGGCGCTGTCATTGCACAACATTTGCATTTTTCTTTGATACCCGTGTTTTATGTTAATTCTCGTTATTGTAAGCTACAGCAGCGCCACAAAATGCCCTAGCGGCGATTTTTGGAACTAAATTGTGTTTTCACGGAATCCTTTTTCCCATGTCTTGATTAGTCTAAATACCAAGTTTGGTACCATTTCGGCTATTAGATCGCGCTACAGGGTGCTCCAAACACTGTCACTTTAAAAAAGATCACCCTGTATATACAGGGAACATAAAAAAAACCGTTTAATGAAATATATGTAACCTTGGCTAAGCTACTCTCGGAAGTAATATTTGTATCATTGGTGAGTTTTCAAGAATGACGAAAACTTTTGCAGAAGGGAAAGGAGGCCCCAAAATGATACTGTGCTTCCCCTAGATTCAGAGGTTAATCGGGCCCTGACCAAGTAGCAACCTTCTATTTTAATTTTGGCCTGAAATGGTAATTATTTTCAAAATTTTCTTCAAACCGGCCATTACCGAATTATTCAAACCTCAGAACACATGAATTGCATGCTGGGATGCAGATCCAGATATAAAAGCCATTTGCGAATTCACGATGTATGCAAGCGATCAGAAGTTACATTTATAAACAAAAGAATAATTGTTATTGTCCAATTTCTTTGAAATTTTTATGATTGATAAATATAGCCTTTCCCAACTTGTGTATAATTTTGGTGCTAAAATATTGATATTTATTTGTAAAAAGCACTGATATTCGGTGAAAAAATGGCTCGAAAGTAGTGTCCCTAAAAATGACTTCTGGAATGTAATTTTTTTGGAAAGGCTAATATTCATATTTTCTAGAACTACAGACCTCGTTTTAAAGGCAATTAATTGTACGCTCACAGTGGGAGATTTGACAAATCTGGGTGGCCAAAATTATTTTATTGTTTTAAACTAATTTAAATGTATTAGTAAATAAATTAACTTTTTATAATAAAAATTGCTTTAAACTTAAAAATCAATGATGTTTTGGAACTTTATACTGGTTTTTATTCTACAAAATTAGTATTATAAAATAAATGATAATTATGATAAAAAATCCAAGAAAAAATATAATTGAATAAATTATAAACATTAATTATAGTGCGTCTCAAAAGTATATGGACAGGCGATTTTTTGAAATAACAGTTAAAAAAATAAAGAAATAATCACGAAAAAAATAATATGCATATAGTATCATAACATAAATTTATTTCAGCAAAGAAATAAAGTATAGATGTTACAGATTTTTTTTTGTAAAAAAATAAAAATAAAAATAGTCTGTCCCAAAAATATATGGACTTTTCGAATATTTTGCATTTAAATTCAAATTTTCTGTCCATTCCTTTTAATTATCTTGAAAACCCTATCAGGCATGCTTCCAACTAGTGTTTGAAGTATGTGCGGCTGTAAAGAGAACCAACTCTGCTCTACTTGTTGCTGTAATTCCTGAATAGTAGAAAACTGCTGACTATGTGCAAACACATCTCGTGCAAATACTCCCCAACGGTTTTCAATTGGATTCAAGTCTGGGCTGATGGCTGGGCAATCTATAACAGTCACTTGATTCTGTTTAAACCAAGCTGTTGTTGAGTGGGAGGTGTGATTCGGCGCATTGTCCTGTTGGAATTTCCAGTTTTCCTCCCCTAAGATGTTTCCAATTGGAAGTAGATTGCTTTAAAGGGCATTTTGATAATCCTCAGAGCACTGTTGACCATTAAGAAAAGCAATATCCGTGGCTCCGTTGAAACAGAATGCGCCCCACACCATTATGGACCCCCTCCTTTTTGTCGACTAAAGAACTAGCGAGGTTCTTTACGTAAGTCATGCCAATAGTATGACCAGCCATCAGAGCCATCCAAATTGAAATTTTTTCGTCCCTAAAGAAAACTCTTAACCATCCATACGTCCAATGCATGTGTTTTTTAGCACGGAGAACTCAAGTCTTTCTATGGTGCACTTTCAGCATAGGTTTCCGACACATTCTGCGATAGTTATGATTTTCACTTACCTGTATGCGACGGTGAACAGTAGATCTGTAAATAGGAAACGCCAAAGTCCTCGCAATTTCACGAACAGACTTCTTTTGAAATGAAACTGCCCGCAAAATTTCTCTATCTTGTCTTAGAGATGTTTTTCTTGGTCGACCTGAACGCTTTTTTGCAATCGTATTGTCATTTTTTGATAAAAAAAAAACTCAAAAGAAATTTTTTGATAACATCACGGTAACAAGAAATTCTTGAAAATTTTCGTGCTAAATTTTGACGAAATGAGCAAAAATGTTTGTTCCGTGCTTCGGCTGCTTCTTCAGACAATTGACCAATTGATACTATAGCTTTCTCTATTACAGTGGGGCCATGTATTAATATTCTGTGCATCGTGGGTGACATTGGGTACCATTTATATACACTGCTCAAAACAATTAAAGGATATTTGAAGTTTTATATAAAATAAAGATATAAACGAAATTTTTTTTGCCGAAAATAGAAGAAGAGAATCACAAATGCAAATTTTTCTGGTTTTCAAACTGTGGAGTATGCAAATTTTGAGTTCGACGTCAAAAACGTCGCTTCAGCGGCAGCGAATGAAATTTGACTTTCAACTGGATAAAAGAGAATGAAGACAAGGATGATCGGCATTCAGTGATTGCTTTGTTTCGATGAGTACGATGTCTCAGCGAAGTCATTTGACAGATTCAGAAGCTTGGAGAATTGTTGGTAGGTTAGAAGGGGGTCAAACTCAAGCCGAAGTAGCGCAAGCCATTGGAGTGTCACAAAGTGTCATTTCCAGGATCTGGAACCGTTTTTTGGAGAGTGGATGTGCAGGCCGAAGACCAGCGCAAGGTCGTAGACGGGCAACAACGCCCAATGAAGATCGGTATTTATCGTTAACAGCTCGGAGACAACGAAACATGAACGCTACTCTTCTCCAACAACACCTTCGCTCGGCTACAGACACCATGATTTCAACTCAGACTGTCCGAAACCGGCTCCATGCTGTAGGTCTGTATGCTCGCCGACTGATGGTATGTGTTAGATTAACATCAAGGCATGGTCGCGACCGCAGGGAGTGGGCAACCGAGCATGTCAACTGGAGGAGAAATGAATGGAGCAATATTCTGTTTTCTGACGAGTCCCGTTTTTCTGTGCATCCGGATAATAGGCGTATTTTCATCTGGAGGGACCGTGGCAGTAGGAATAATCCTGCGTTCGTGCACGAAAGTGTCAGATTTGGCGGTGGAGGAGTGTTGGTGTATGGTAGCATCTCCATTGACGGGCGCACTGACCTCTACATCATTCGAGATGGAGCTCTGACTGGTCGCCGATATAGGGATGAGATCCTCAGACCTATTGTAGTCCCTTATGCTGCAGCAATCGGAGATAACTTCATTTTAATGGACGATAACTGCAGGCCACATCGTGCAAACCTGGTGGAGGATTTCCTTTTCGAGGAAGGAATCGTTCGAATGGAATGGCCAGCGTGTTCTCCAGACATGAATCCAATCGAGCACGTTTGGGACGCTCTAGGAAGACGAGTTTCTGGCCGCCAACAACCCCCCCAAACTCTCCAAGAACTGGAAAGAGCTCTTCTGGAAGAGTGGGGCAGAATACCCCAACTCGTCATTAATAGCCTCATTGAGTCCATGCCTCAAAGGTGTTCAACGTTGCTGGCCGCCCGTGGAAACCATACCCCCTACTGAAAATGATTTTCTTTGAAGAAAACACCTTTTCTTATTCTTTTTTTCTCATATGCACAAATTGTGTTTTTTTCCTTTTGTACACA
This sequence comes from Maratus michaelseni, assembly GCA_963931845.1. Lineage (NCBI taxonomy): Eukaryota > Metazoa > Arthropoda > Arachnida > Araneae > Salticidae > Maratus > Maratus michaelseni. Next base: position 282,435,395 of record OZ007586.1, read on the forward strand.
AATGCGCAATAAAATGCATTTTTTTCTGCCAAACATGTGTAATTTATTCTCATATAACCTACTATGTCTGTCGACCATGTATCAATCAGCTAAAAAGTTTCCCAGATACAAAATCCACCTAAAACTGCAATATCCTTTAATTGTTTTGAGCAGTGTAGTTAGATGTACAGTTCTGCTGTCTTCTATGTATATTCTTTAAACTTGTCTAGGTGAATTTTGTGGCCACTGGATATGGTTTCAAGAATAACTTTAAAACGGCATATTAAATTTTTGCCAATGCCTGTAATTTCAGCTGCTACAGAGGGGTCAGTAAAAAAATCTCCTGCTTGTATTTCCATCGTTAGTGTTACCATATCCAACCTTAGGTACATCTACAAGTAAACCAAATTTTGTTTTGAAATTTTCTTGAATGGTCAATTTTCTTTCTTTAGCGATAGCATTTTCATCTTCTGTATTCAATCTCCACTTTTTTATGGGCAGTTTGTACGCTAAATGCAATAAATTTTCAAACAATCGAATTCTAGCATGTAAAATCGATAGTCCGAATTCTACAGTATCGGGTTTAATGTTTTTCTTTTTAGATTGATCATTAAAATCTTTCGAAGACAGTCTACAAATGTAGCAACCCATTGTCGATTTTGTATACTTGTCGCTGCGTTGCATATTTTTCCATCGACCATAGTAAGTATCATTTTATGTTTTTCAATAAATGTACTTTCTCTAATGCAATTTTGAGGGCGGTACAGATTTTAACGCACTTTTTATGTAATTAATCTCGTCATTAATCATTTCAGTTGTTTCTTTTTTAAATCTTATACGCCCAAATAATCTTGTTGTTTACGCTGCAAATTAACTGAATTGGAACAAACGAGCTCTGGAATATGTGCGCATCGGAAGAGGAATCATTTTCAAACTTTTGCTTGTATTGTGCTTGTTGCGACCCATCGCAGCCCCATTTATATATAAGAATTAAAGCGCATCTTTCTTCTTTATTTAAAATTTCCAAAACTTCATCCAAATAAATAAATAATCGTGTCACTGTTAAATGAAGTAAATCTTGAATATTGATTTCAGCACAAGTTTCTGTAATTTTAAAAGAATCTTTGTCTGGATAGCAGTCAGTTTTAGCCCGCTGTAGAAGACCGTAGCAAGGGTATACATTTTTTATACCTTCTTATAATTTCATATTGGTTTCTGGAAAGGTTAGCTTCGACAAATAATGACAATGCTTCCAAAAAGGACATTTGAGTTTTCCTTTCAATCTTCTGAGTTCTCAAATATGCTTTTTTATATTTTGTTGCTTTCATTGGTGAATGGGTTAATTCTTTAAGTACATGGACAGCATCTCTCTTTCCAGAGGTTTCTAACTTTACCCGAGTGGCATGCGTAAGTATTTCCACATCTGTCGAGCTCCTTAAGCTTTCAGACTTTCTTCGCTTTGACCTATCACTTGATTCGTTGAAAGCTTTTGCTGGCCTCCCTTGAGCGATTTATTTTCCTTGGAATTTCTATTGTACCTTCAAGCCATTCCTTATTATTTTTAACAAATGCATCTGGTTTATAATGGGCTGCATTCCATTTGCTTTTCAATTCACATTTAAATCGGGAGTAATTGTGCTTAAATGTTTTAATTTCATCGTCATCTAAAGTATCACTGTCAAGAAGATAATTTTCCAGAAAGTTTAATCTATCATGTATATTTGGTAAATTCGATTGTTGCATAATGTTAAACAATTATCTTCGAATCATTACTTTGACGTTCGAAGCTCCTGGAGGAAAAACAAACAAAATATAAACAAAAAATAATGCATAACAGATGTATGCAATTATGATAGATAAAATCATTCAATCACTTATTTTAAAAGAAATCACGCAAGTTTTTGCTAACTTTTAATAAAATCAGAAGCAAAATTGTCTCGATTTATTTTTAGACAAATAAATGTTAATAACGAGCTAATTACTTCAATTTTTTTGAAAAGTGTTTAAAAGAAAGTGCAGAAAAAAGTGCTTTAATTTTTTTTGTTTTAAAAGAAGATAAACTGGAATGAATAACATTTTTAATAATGTTTTAAAACAATTTTTTTTAATTTATATAACTTTTATTCTAATCAAAATGGCTGAACAATAATAACATGGGATTTGATTTTAATTATCGATAACAATTTTTTTCATTTTAGGATTCGTGTTAAAAATATGAATTAAAAATCGATACATACTGTTTTTGGATACTTACATCGAAATTTGAACGAGCAATATTTATAGTGCCTTCATTTTAAAAAACGGACGATTCCGGAGCTACTTTAAACGAAAACACAAAGTAAAAGGCCTATATTTATTGTTACAAAAAGAAACTTCGCCGGGAAATGTAACTAAACCCTTCGTGAAGTGGGAAACATGCAAACAAAATAATGGAAAAATATACATTACTTTATATTACTCTTGCAACTACTAAAACTATTTTTTTCTCAATTCAAATATTAAAAAGATATGAATACATACCTGCCTCGTCACTATCCATAACAATTAGATTTTAAATATTTCCAGAAATAAAGTTATTTACATTCGAAAATGGAAAGTCAAACTGAACAACGATCTGCCGCCGATGCACTCAACGCATCGCCTCAGTTTCAACTGATAACAGGAGGTCATTGTTCGTTTAAGTGAGATAAAAAGGGTGTCACGTGATTCTCCAATGATTCAGCTGCAACATGCATCAATCCATTCGAACCTGCGTTGTACTTTATGAAATCGACTTTTGTCCAGCCAGATTTGACAAATCTCCCACAGTGCGCTTAAGAAGGCTGTATGTTTTATTTCCTTATTTTCATTTCTCACGCGGATGCATAATTTTAAAGTATGCCAAAAGAACGGCAGTGGCGAGAATTGACTTTTTTTGTAGCAATTGTTTTTGAAAGGGTTAATATGAGGGGTGTTCAAATGAAAGTGATTCGAGGTGTGTATCCATGAGATGCATAGGGACAGAAATGAGACAGATACATAGATAGAAACAACAATATTTAATGAGTGAAATGCATACAAAGTTTGTTTAAAAAAATCACCCATGTCATTTAGGCAGGCGTCCCATTGCTTAGGAAAGTTACGAATTCCGTCCGTGAAGAACGATGTCGGTTGACCATGGAACCAGTTCAGAACTGCAGCCTTTACGTCCTCATCAGAGTGAAATTGTTGACCCTTTAGGCTTTTCTTCAACGGTCCTAAGATGTGATATTCGCAAGGCGACAGATCTGGATTGTAAGGTGGATGTTCCATGACTTCCCACTTTTTACAGGCCAGTGCCTCGGCACACACCTTGGCAACACAGCCAGCAATCTGCGATGAATATCCACCGGCTTACACCCTTCCAGTGTTAGAAACATAATTATCAGCCATTTTTAACTGAATGCCACGTCCTTACGAATGAAGTTATCACAAATCTGCTTGTGCATGCGCACGCGTGGTACATACACCTTCACTATCGCATTTGTTTCACAAAAATACATTGAAAACTGTTCGCATGCGACGCTTCGAATCACTTTCATTTGAACATGCCTTTTACTTATCATGTATTCTAATACGAGCAACTCGTGTGTGTGGTTAAATACACTATATGGCCATTAATCACCGGGAACTTTCAATTTTAGACATTTTGTCGAATATTTAAAAATAAACTTGTCAGATTCTTCTGGAATTTTAGGATTAAAAAGAACAGGTTTGACTTCATATTTATCAACATCGATTTGATAAGGAGGACAATTAGGGGGCCAACAAAAATTTAAAGAAAAAAATAATACTTGGGATCACCCTGTAAAATAAAATGCACGAAATAATTTATCGCTACAGAATATACATAGGTAGACATTGTACAATATGTGTATTCATTTGTGTAAGAATAGCATGTATATTAATAGAGATATAGCGATTATTTTAAAAAATTAAAAAAAAATTGCATATTTTTTGCTTATAACATACAGGATTTTTAATCAAATTTAACGTCAGTTTCAGAAAAATTGACAAAATGTACTAGAAACAATATAGTGCAATTGGAATATAAATATATTAAATATTTAAGGAATTTTTATCTGCGCATGCGCGAACTATAACAAGGAACTTTTTGCATAATTTAATAGTCAACTTTATGGAGCAACTTATTAAAAAAAATCAGTCAAATATCGTAAAAATTCAGAGAGATATCGGCGTTAGAGTGAGCTGTTTTTTTAGTTTCTGACTAAAACTCACTGAATGATAAGGGATTGTCCACAATTTGTTATTTTTAAGTTATCTGACGGCGTTCGGAGCAAATTTTTTGAAAAAACTATTTAATTATAATTTACGCTTATGTTTAGGAAGATTTTGACTCTAAACTACGATGAAAAGGAAAATATAGTCCATATATTGATTACATTTAGGTAAATTGAGGAGTTTATGGTGAAATTTAGCCCAATACTTAAAACACTCTACAGTAAATTCTATCGCATATATATGCATTTTCTGAATACACATAATTTGTATGAGAGTGCTGAAGATAATAAACTAAAATCTATGACAGGGCATGAAATTTCAGTTGAAAAGGTACTAGCCAGACTAAAATTTGGCGCATTTGGGAGAAAGCGAATAATTTTTACCGTGTTTCAAGCAGCTGAGCTTAGGTGGTGAAACCTGATTCACTTCGCGCAGGAGTGAAGAGCGATCAGATTCGGCCTCGGAAGCGAAAAAAGCAGCCTTGGCGCTTGCGCGGTGCGAAAGCGGTGCGAAAGCGGTGCGAAAGCGGGGAAACGAATGCAGACGCGGGAAGTTCGTTCCTGCGTAGGAGAGAAATGGAAGTGGGTGACGCCGCATTTTTTCTTCTTTTGGAAGATAAATGCCGTCGTTTGATTTTAAAACACTTCCACGTGTCTCTAGATTGAGGCATGGTATTCTGAGCGTATAAAGTTTGATTTGAAGCACACCATTTCAAAAGACGAAACTTACTCGCCAACCTTAAATATTTGCTCGCCAATGACGAGCTGGCGAGCGGAAATTTCGTGCCCTGATCTAAGATATATTATACATTTTTCATGAGTTATGAGTCAATAACTTGCAATTTGATTTTTATAGCTTTTTGGAAAATTACGTTTTGAGTAATTTGATCAGAAAAGTGCATTTTTCATAAAATACATTTATTTAACTGAAACATTTACGTTTCAAGTACGAAACAGTTACTATTTTAAACTTTACTTAACATTTACTTAACAGTTATGTGAATTGGAAAGTTATTGTATTTATCATTCAAAGTCTCGTTTTTTTTGTGCTATTTATATCTAAAAGACAGTTTTGGCAGTTTTTGTACGAAGGAAAAAAAATAACGTTGAAACGTTTGGCACTTCCGGTTTCATTCATAGCTATCAAGTAGTTTTTAAATTCTGATAACTTAGGTTTTATTTATAGTATAATAAATGTAAGCGCAGATTTGGAAAGGTAAAAATGCGGGCTTTAATAAAATGTAATATAAAGAAAGCGAAAATTTTAGACAAAAATCGCATTTTAAATGTAATCAGATATCTTAATTTGTATGCTATTTTTCATTGTTTATTGACACTTTAGTTCTCCTTGGAAAACCAGCATGTATAGGGCGATTTGTCACAAGACGCCTCATTACAGAGCTGCCACTTGCGACAATTTTTTAATTCTATCTCGTACCACTTTCTCAAAATAAAAAAATTTCACATGCGCTTTAACAACATGCGTAAGAGAAATATAATACAAAGCACGACTCTGCACGACTTTAGTATCGTGTAGGGCCACCCTTCGCCGCAATAACTGCTACAACTTTTGAGGAACACCTACCAATTTTCGATACGTTTCTGCAGGAATCTTGCTCCATTCATCCTTTAGACTAGCAAACAGTTCCGTGGTGTTTTTTGGCCGAGTTGGCCTGGCTCTAAATCGGCGCTCTAACTCATCCCAAAGGTGTTCCAAAGGGTTGAGGTCTGGACTTTGAGCTGGACAGGTAAGGTTTTCCACACCCATTTCCTTAAACCACGTCTTAACAACACCTGCTGTATGACATGGAGCATTGTCATGCTGAAACAGGTATGGGCCAAGACCAAAGTGTTGCCATAATGTCGGTAGCGCTGAATTGTCTAGCATTGTTTTGCAGGCATTCACACTCCCAGAAATTAAAACGAGGACCAAGACCATGATCCCACCTCCGCCAAATTTCACTGTGGGTACGACACAGCCCTGTAAATATCGTTCGCCAGGCATTCGCCACAGCCAAACACGTTCGTTGGACTGTCAAAACTGGTAACGTGATTCATCGCTCCATAGGATGTTTTTCCATTTTTATTGAGCGCTAGATTGGTTGATGGAACTATTTGTTTGTAAACATGCCCTTTCCTTATACAGTCATTAGTTAATTCTAAAAATCTAAAATTGATTATAACACCGAGAAGCTAAAAATAGTAGATTGCAAAACTTAGCTATTATTCTGGCAGACAACTTGATCGTATTGATGAGGTTTGCTCGATAATTTTACTATCACAATGATTTACTATCGTCCTTAAATCGACCTTTAGTTTTTTACTAGGGGATGTAATTTCCAAAATTTAGGAACCTTTTGCCTCCCATTTTTCTTCTTTCCCTTCCTTAATTTTTATATTCCATTCATGATTTTTCATTTTAAGCATCTTGTGACCTTAGTTCTCTTCCCCCTCCCCTTTAAATTTTTTTTTAAAATCGAAAATGAAATTCTAGCTAAAATACAACTGTCAGCCTTTCCCTTTCTCTTAGAACTTAAGGTTTCAGGAGAATCATTCGTATTTTGAAAAATATTTTTTTCTAAGTTTTTATTCTTGCCTCTCTCTGTCTATCTCAAACCTTAATGAAGAGCAAATCACTGACCATTGACCAGAACAAACCAGAATTTTATCGAGCACAGAATTTTTGAACGACTCTCTCTTTCTCAAACCTCAATTGAAAGCAAATCGAAGTTATCAAGCAATACATTACTCATAAATTCTTTGCTCGATAATTCTGATTTGTTCTTGATTGAAGTTTGAGAGAGGAAGGAAGGAATTATTTTAATTACCAAAAATTTATTAACGGTGAATATAACATCACGAACATGCATTTTTGGCATTAAATTCCGAGATAGTTTTTTTTTAATGGAAAGTGGTCAATAGGATAATGGAGAAGTACTGTAATATCTTTTTTTCTATTTTTTTTTTTACTCCACAGTAAAATATTTTAAGCCTACTTTATCTTGTAAGAAAAAAAAGATTGAAATAAAAGTGTATGGAAACTTATGTATGAATTTTGTTAAAGATGAAAGAAAAAATACCTACATTAAAAAAAAAAAAAAATAAATAAAATACTTTAGGAAAATATGCAAAAATGGTGCCTTTTCTGGTGAAAAAAAAGAGTTGTCATTCTCATACTCTTGAAACCAATTATTGCCAGGATTGCTCATGTCCGATGCCAACTTTTGCAATGAATCTGATTACGAAAGATAAGCTCTATAATTAGAGTATCTTAGTAGAATAAATTACATATATGTTGTGTTACGTATTGGATTGCCTAGTGTCTGAATGCAGAGTATTCTATAAAGCGTTTAGAAAGTTCAGATTTTTTTTTATAATTTAAAATGACAGTACATATAAAAATATTTTATTTATTTAATCGTTTATATGGTACATTAAAAAAATAATATTTATGTTAATGAAGCATAGTTATATAGGCAATATTTATATAATCTCTTATATCTAAAAATGATTGTAATTTATAAAGCCATTTAATAAAACCATTTATTAAAAAAAAAGGAGCAAGTAGTTCTGCTAGTGTTAATAAATATAAAAATCGATAAATTCTGATTTAGTTCTTACACATGTATTTATAATATGTACTTGGACAAGGATATTTAAGTTTCTAAAAATAAAATGTTGATGTTAAACAGACAATTGTGGCTATTTATAGGCAGCAAAATATGATACAAAAACATAAACCAAATATTTTAATATGAACAAATGCTGGTGATATATACATTGTAAGAATGAATAAATATATATATTTTAAATTGTTTCTTCATTTATATGTTTAAATCTGGAATTTATTTATTTTTAAGCAGTAACAATCGAAATTTGCCTAAAATATGAATTAACCAAATGTAAATAAAGATTAAATAGCCATGATCTGTGATTTACAAAAAGTCTCAAATTTGCAAAACACTTGGAAGCAAGCTGTGGGATTTAATGGCCTAATATTGTATGATTAGCAGCACTAATATTTTAACTGCTACAATTCAAATAATTTTTAATTAAATAAATTACTTTACTCAATAATACATAAATCTCCTGTAACATGAATGGCAGCAAATACATAATGGGATCTTTTAGAAATAAGCAAGCCTATTTAGCAAAACGCCTACAGTATAATTATAAGCACAAAATTATAGAAGCAAACTTCTTTCAAAAAGAGAAAATATGCAAAACAAATATTTTAAAAGAAAAATTTAATCAAATTTCCCCAGTATTTTATTTGTTACAAAATCTAAATACAATCATTTATTATAATCATTTTCAAATGAACTGCCACTTTAAGAATAGTATCATACATAAAATTAATTTGGTTTAACTGCAAAAAAGGGACGTGTTATTGATTTCTTGTACTTTAATACTCAGTAAGAATGTGACCCTTAATAAGTTTTTACATAGTATTTTCAGATATAATATTTAAAAAAAAGTTTGAAAACTGATAATTTTGATTGGCTATGAGTTTTTCAAAAGAATTATGACAAGAAAAATGTTATTCACATGAAAACAAAATTAGGCCTAGTGATCCTCAGATAAAAAATGCATAATTCTTACAATAATTCTCTCTATAATAATTCTCTCTAATTAAAATATTTATAATTGAATAATTAATAATAAAATATGTTAGTAACACTCATCAGAGGTAATAAGAATACTTACCATATTGATATGAACTTCTTACTAATTAAAAAAGTAATAATTTACTAGTTTTTTGTGTACAGTAAATACTAGGGAACATAAAGCTTCTTTTAGCTTTATTGTCAACTACAGATAACAAATCTTTTGTAAAATAGATATATAACACTCATGATATGCTCGAAATCCATTGTTCCCAAAAGGAAGCAAAACGATGAGGGGTTGTATCCAAATATAGTAGTACCTGCAATATTGTGTACGCTATCTTGGCACTAATCAACAGATATCTGATACAACCCCTCATCTGTTTGCTTCTTTTTCGGAACAACGGATTTCGAGCTTATTCTATCGACGATAATTTTCAGAATTTTCAAGCTATGATTTTGAGACTTTCACAAAAGTTGCTCTATATACTTAGCTAATAAATTATGCATATTATATTTTGATTGCATTCGCGCATGCGCAGTGAAATATTTTTTAGTAAACCTGCTCATTTTTCATCAAATTTTTATTATTTTTTAATTCCGATTGCAGAGTATTATGTACAATGCTTTTTGACATATTTTCACAAAATAACTTTTTTTTTTATATTAAGAACTCTGCAAATTATAAGCAAAAAACTTGGTGAAATTTGGGACTGTTTTTATAAAAACCTTAATTTCTCTTCGAGTATGCATGCTATCCTCATAAAAATGAACACAGTATATTACAATAAGCCACTTATTAATAATCTCGAATTTGAACGCTTTTGCTACATTAGTTTTTACAGGGTTATCCAAAAGATATTCGTTATTTTTAAATTTGTTGACAGTCTCCTATGGGGTCTCGGGAAAAAATCTTCGCGGAAATATATAACCTATACTATACTGTTTACACACCTGTAATTTCAGGTTAATTCCTCATGTATTTTTCTAGATAGTTAACAAAACGTCTAAAATCGCAAGTGACCGGTCACCTTTGGCAATATAGTGTAGCTTGACCATAATGGCCCATGACCAAAATGACCCACTAATCGAATTTTCTCGAACATGTGACCTAGCCCAACAGTCTTCTTGTGCCTGAAACCCGTAGAATGCAAAATTTAGTCTAAATAGTCTGAGCCGTTTTTTAGATAAAATTAGCTTGACCCACAGTGACCCACTAATCGAATTTTATCAGACATGTGATCTAGCCCAATGATTTTCTCGTGCCCGAAACTCGTAGGATACAAAATTTAATCAAAATCGTTAGAGCAGTTTTTAGATAAAATTAACTTGACCGCGTTGACCCAAAAATGACCCACTAATCGAAAGTTCTCGAACATGTGACCCAACCCAATACTCTTCTCGTGCTCGAAAATGGTAGGATACAAAATTTAGTTAAAATCGTTTGAAATGTTTTTTAGATACAATTAGCTTGACGACCCTGACCCATGGTGACAAAAAATGACCCATTAATCGAATTTTCTCGAACATGTGACCTAGTACAATGATTTTCTGGTGTCCGAAAGCGGTAGGATACAAAATTTCGTCAAAATCGTTTTAAGATAAAATTTGCATATATATATATACACTATATGTCCATTAATCACCGACAACTTTCAATTTTAAACATTTTGTTGAATATTTAAAAATATACTTGTCAGATTCTTCTGGAATTTTAGGATTAAAAAGAACAGGTTTGACTTTATATTTATCAACGTTGATTTGATAAGGAGGACAATTAGGGGGCCAACAAAAAATTAAACAAAAAATAATACTTGGGATCAACCTGTAAAATAAAATGCATTAAATAATCTATCGCTACAGAATATACATAGACAGACATTGTACAATATGTGTATTCATTTGTGTAGGAATAGCATGTATATTAATAGAGATATAGCGATTATTTAAAAAAAAATTTAAAAATCTTGCAGGTTTTTTGCTTATAACGTACAGGGTTTTTAACAAAATTTAACGTCAGTTTCAGAAAAATTGACAAAATGTAGTAGAAACCATATAGTGCAATTGGAATATAAATATATTAAATATTTAAGGAAATATGGGTAGTAGTATAAAATAATTTTTATCTGCGCAAGCGCGAACAATAACAAGGAACTTTTTACATAATTTAATAGTCAACTGTATGAAGCAACTTGTTAAAAAAAATTAGTCAAATATCATAAAAATTCAGAGAGATATCGGCGTTAGAGTGAGCTGTTTTTTAGTTTCTGACTAAAACTCGCTGAATGATAAGGGATTGTCCACAAATTGTTATTTTTAAGTTATCTGGCAGCGGTCGGAGCAAATTTTTTGAAAAAGCTATTTAATTATAGTTTACTCTTATGTTTAGAAAGATTTTGACTCTAAACTACGATGAAAAGGAAAATGAAGTCCATACATTGATTACATTTAGGTAAATTGAAGAGTTTATGGTAAAATTTTGTGAAATTTAGCCCAATACGCAAAACACTCTACAGTAAATTCTATCGCATATATATGCATTTTCTGTATACACATAATTTGTATGACAATGGTGAAGATAATAAACTAAAATCTAAGATATATTATTCATTTTTCATGAGTTATGAGTCAATAACTTGCAATTTGATTTTTATTGTGATATTTCAATAGCTTTTTGAGAAATTACGTTATGCGTAATTTTAACAAAAAAGTGCATTTTCCATAAAATACATTTATTTAACTGAAACATTTACGCCTCAAGTATGAAACAGTTACTATTTTAAACTTTACTTAACAGTTATGTGAATTGAAAATTTACTGTACTTATCAAAGTCTTTTTATTTTTTGTGCCGTTTATATCTAAAAGACAGTTTTTGCAGTTTTTGTTCGAAGGAAAAAAAAAATTTAACGCTGAAACGTTTGGCGCTTCCGGTTTCATTCACAGCTGTCAAGTAGTTTATAAATTCTGATAACTTAGTTTTTTTAAAGTACAATAAATGTAAGCGCAGATTTGTAAAGGTAAAAATGTGGGCTTTAATAAAATGTAATACAAAGAAACAAAAATTTTAGACAAAAATCTCATTTTAAACGTAATCAGATATCATAATTTGTATACTATTTTTCATTTTTCATTGATACTTTAGTTCTCCTTGTAAAATCAGCATAATGAGCCGATTCGAATAAAAAAAGAGTTATCAAAATCTTTTTTTATTCGTTTTTATTCATTTTTCATCCATTTCAAAACAAATAATTGTCATTCATTAAACAGTATATGGCCAATCGCCATTGGACACCCCTTCAAAAGCACTTTGGAACATCCATACACGTCATACACTGGTCAGATATGGTAATAAAATGCATTGAAAGGTTAAAATATTGCCAGAGCAGCTACTGCAGTTAATATGGACAAAAGGCGTGAACTTAGTGTGGAAGAAACAGGAATGATCATTGGAGCTCACAGATTTGAGAATTCAATCTCTGATATTTCCAAAAAAATTCAGATACACCACTCCACAGTTAGCGATGTGGTTTTTATGTGGAAGTGAGAAGGTGTTTTAATATGTCAATCCCGACCCGGTAAACCGAATAAATTGATAGATCGGGACCGTCGATGCCTAAAACATACAGTGAAATCAAACCGAAAGGCTTCCTTAGAGGTGATTGCAGGGGAATTTCGATCGTCTCCAACTAATGATGCAAGTGATCATACCGTCTGGCGGGAGATCATGGCACTTGGTTTTCATGGCCGAGCAGCAGTTCACAAGCCAAATATCACACATCTGAATGCGACCCGTCGATTAAAGGGATGCAAAGAACGATGACACCGGTCAGTATGAGCTCGTCCAGTAATGTCACCGGTACGTAACCGGTAAGGTCGGTTAGTTACCAAAGCGTTCAGTGCTGCTAACCGGTACGCAACCAACGTCGTTCAGCGGAAGTAACCGAAGTGACCGAAGAAAAACCTTGGTTAGTTGGGTCACGTGATCGGTTACATGAAAATTTACGATGATGTAATATAGATGGCGCTACAAGTAAATAATACCATTTTCGTCCAGTAGATCTGTCGACCGGTTAGAAACCGGTCACTTACCGGTTGTCTAAGTAAATTGGGTGTTGTCCAGTAGCTCAATTGGTAAAGAATTCACAATTTATAAGTCAGAAGGGTCTGTCTTTGACTTCTGTCCTGGACATTTTTTTGCTCAGTTGGAAAAAATTACAATTCATATTCTTTCTTTATCGATCAGTATGATTGTGTAAAAAATAATAAAACATAATTAAGTATTCAATGTTTATTCGAGTTTTTTTACCTGCAATTTTAGAGTTGTTTCAGACAACAGGACAGATGTTATTGCCAAAAGACAGTCTGAGAGAACTGTGTTGGCCGGGTGTTATTCAAGATGCTTAATTGGTAGATCATTGACAATTTAAGCCATAAGTTCCTATCAGAATACTGCCTTTAATTTTAGAAATATAAAATGTACAAATTACTTGTCATTTAGTGAATATTAGTCTGTATTTCTATTTTTTATTCTGCTCAGTTTGTATGGTTTTAAAAATTTCTTAATTTTTTCAAAAAACATATTTATCTTTAATGTTTTCCCTTCACAACCCTGTATCAGGCCTCGGAGCGGTCTCTATTAAAAGAGACTAAATCAAAATTTTGTCCACCACTATTTCTTTATGAAAATTTTCTGTTTAGATTTATCTTGCATATGTCGTAGAAACCAACTTCGTGAAGAGTTTTTTCTTGCAACTGTTGTAGAAATCTATCGCCAAAATAGTTTTTAAATATTACCGGTGGACCGCTCCGAGGTCTGCTGTATTTATCTTTATTATGTTTTCCCTTCACATCCCTGTTAAAAAGTATTTGAACAGCATTTGCAAAGTAATTAGTTCTTATACAAAAAATTATAATGACAGGAAAGAGGATTTTTGATTATGCACAGAAAAGTTGATTTATGTAAAAAAGGTTATTATTTTCACGAAATTGAGGAATTCTATAATATCAAATATTTTACCATAATTTATATCTCACAAACTAATTTGATGAAAGAATATGTAATATACACAGACGTTATTTTTTATTAAGTCTCTTATGGTTATGCTTTCTAAAACTATACCTATAACACTGTAATAACTAATCATGAGTAGAGATGAAGTTTGGGTCTTTAGATTAGTTATATTTAAATAAATTATTACACTCTAATGAAGCAGTAATTTTTAATAGAATCAATAAAAATTAAAAAAAAATTTATTTGTCATAATCTTTCGACCCAGATCCGAATTTTCTTTTCCACTTTTGCCATAAACAAAAATTGCTAGCAATATTTTTTCCTGCTATAGCTATTTCTAAATCTTGGAAAGAAAAGAAGCCTCAAGGTAAACATAAAACAAATAAAGAAAAATTAAATATTGTATCGTAATTTTATGAGAGTCAATGTTCTAACATTTTGGCTTGACGGATGCTAGTTTAAATTTTTATTCAAAAATGGCATTAAAATATAAAGATAGATAACTGGACTTGATTTATAAAAAAAATAGAAGAAAGCAATATTAGAGATAAACTGAGCCAATTGAATCAATTTTTTATTGCTAAAATGAGAAAACAGATCGGTTTCACTGAGCATGTTCTTATGGAAGATAGCAAAATTAATTTCATTCCTACATGCAGACATTATGATTTAAGAAATCGGAAATCCTTTGTTTTTCTTTAAAAGTAAAGCATCTTGTTCACAGGTTTCTCACAGGTGAAGGTTTATTAGTCATCAAGTGATTTTTAAAATTCTTTATTTCAGAACCAATAAAAGATAAATAATACACAACTTAGGATGATGAGAAGTAGAGATCACCATAAAAAAAAAAAAAAAAAAAAAAAAAAAAAAAAAAAACAGCACAAAATCAAAAATTTTCAGAAGGAGAGTGACAAAAACAATTTTGAAGGGGAGGAAAATTCCCCTATTGTCTTTAATTATGTTGAATTGATACAAAGATAAGTTTTGTTAAAATTAAATTCGGAGATATGGTTTATGTGTATATTTAAATTGCCGAAATGGTTCATAAATTAAGTCAACTATTTTTTAAATATATAAAAGTAATTTATTATTAATTATATTTATTTATTATCATTTAAATATTTAGAAAGTGATTAAATCCGCCAGAGATTTTATTTGTTTACATATACGCAGCTCACGCCCGCGCGTCTGGATCTAATTTCGGAAATCTGCTCGCTTCAGAACATGCGCAACCCTACCCACAGCTTTCTTGCCAAAGTATCTCGCCAATTCGGCGTGGGGGTCTGAGTCGAACAGATTTTCCAAAATAGCGTCGGTCCGTCCGCATATAAGAGCGCCAAACTATCCAACTGAATGGTTTGAAATTTAATATATAATCGTTACAGAATTTTGTCGAGTCATTTCAAATTTTATGAAAATCGAATTAAAACTTAAAAAGATATTTAAAAAATATTTATTAAGTTATTTGAATTTTTTAAAAATTGGTACTTACTTCTTTGTTCGTTATAGCTGCTTCCGAGGATTAATCGTCAAGCGACCAAGATGTATCGCCAAGTTATCTGACATGTATTGGATGTATGATATTTTATAACCCACATGACCAAGTTGTAGTCTCATTCTATTAAATCCTGTCCTACGTAATTAATTCAATTATATTCCATGATAGGTAATGATTCTAGGTTGGCCTGGTGATTACGTCATATTGAGGATGGACACCAAGGTTTCTCTATACGAATAATACAATTTAGAAGAAACTCGATCCATCGTATCTTTCGTTTTCGTTCACCGTTTTAATTAAACAGCCCTAGTACAATTGCAACAAATACTACGTTGACCCGCATTCATCGTTTTCCCATATCCAACATGTTGTTTCTTATGTTCAACTTTCTTATGTTCTGCGAGAAGCGATAGATCGAGATTTTACTGTGCACAAAACGGATTTCTGGATTCTCATCTTAATTAAAAATAGTCATTTTTTTAAGGTGTGTTCGTAATTATAAAAATACGTAGCACTTAATGTCGTCGTATGGTCCGTCCGTCCATCTGTCCGCATATATAGTGCTGTCTTCTAAAAAAACCCATTTTTTGAATTTATCTTTATATAAAGTCTAATAAGGAATACAAAAAAATTAAACATAGTCAGAACAAGCCGTGAAAATACAGCTAAGATTTTAATGCTGAGCATTTTTCATTTTATCAATATGTTACAAAATGACAGCCAATTAAGCAAGAAATTGAAAAAAATCCACTTTTTCCCCAAAAAAAACCCATGTTAAAATACTTGGAAATAAAATTATTTAACAGCAAAATATATTTTTTTTTCGTTATTATTTATTTTTAAACCCCAATTCTGCAAAAAAATACATAAAATATTTCATTATTTTTGGTAAATTGAAGGAATTTCAAATGCAAAATATAATTATTTGTAAATTCGCTCCAGACTTTTCACATTTCTTTGCATACATCTTCAGTAAATTTAAGAAGAAAATTATTAAATAGCATTTGTAAAATCTTCGAGAGTTTATTAATGGAGAAGCATCAGTAATAGTCACATTTTGGTTTCTTTTGTTCTGAATAATATGGTCATTAGATTCAAACTTGAGTAGTCTTAATTGTTGTTGGAATTAAGCAATTTATTCAACTATCATCATTTACTTCTTCGGTAATAATAACATGGAACTTTAAATCATCTTATTTAATAATTACCTACTGGCCACATTGTAACTTCTCAGCTTCTTGTACTGAACAGAATAAATCATTATCTTCATTATCGGTAATATCACTTGCGGTGTTCAAAATTGCAGCTTCTTCTGTATTATACACATGTATTATACTGCATATGATAAATCTGAGCTCCATAAAGATTTATTACTTTCCTGACTGCCATCTTCACTAGTAGTAGTACTTTCATTCTCAATGCTTATTTTTGAATATCTTTTATGCAGTGAAGAGTGATTACAATGCTTTTAAGTGCTTGGAGTTTCGTGTGATTTTAACACTTCATCTATTTATTTTTGTGTAATAACAGAAGAACTCATCTTTATTCTTTCCTTACATCTTGTACAAGCTGTATAGTTTGTGTTTTATTAAATTGATCAGTGTCAATCTAGAAAAAAAATGTATCTAATTGATATTAAAATATATTGAGTACTTAGGTAATATAGGGAATTGATTGGTACTGTTTCCAGAACATCTGCCAGCATTGCCACACAAAATCTTATTTTACTAATCGCATTTCTTCAACATTTTTGCATGTGCAGATTTTTAATGCTTTCACTTTTTCCTACCATTGATCCAGTAACCCTAGGGACAGCAAGTATCAAGTCATACTATCATATCTGAACCTTTAGCCCATATTTGGCACCAAATGAATTTCCATTCCCTTTAATATCTAATTACGTCTGTCAGCGGCCACCTTATGGCACTTTTCCCACAACGAGAGAGTAAAATTTTCTTGCATTTTATCAATGATTCTACTTTTGCTGGCTGCAATATGTTTATATTAACATATTTATTTGGGTTATTTAATTTTAGATACAAATTTTAACAAAAGTTACTGTTTAACACTTTTAAATAAAAAAGTGGCCACTTATAAAACTGCTACCACTGGCCACTAATGAAATTTCCCAATTTTGCCTTTTACTTAATATTATTAGTCCTTGTTTTAACCAGGGTTGTATTGGTTTAAACATGGAAGATAACAGTTTTACCTTTCCTGGTCAAAATATGTTTTGATCATCAGTAATTAAGACTCATTTTGATTTGGAAAAAGAGATTAAAATTTATTTTATTAAAATAATTTTAATACAACATGTGTTACTTATCAAGTAACAACTTTTGCTGTCCTTAAAAATTAAGGCTAACTCAGATCAAACTTTGAAAATTATCTTTATTGCTGAAGAGTTTGCACAACAATTCAACAGGTGCATTATGAAATCCAAAAATTTCAAATGTCTTTTTAATAGAGTTTCAATTACTTTTGAGTGGTTGAAGCAAATCTGACCACTTTTAAATGGTTAAAACCAGTTTTGACCACAATCCTGGTTAAAATGAGTTTTAACTGATCAAAATTACAACTCTGGCTTCACCTTCTCGGATGATAAAGCAAAGATAATGAAGTTCATCGATGACACAGAAAGGGTGCACTCTTGTTCTTGAAAGAAGATTTGCTGATTAAATTGCTGCCACTTCCTTCCTGAATTGTATTACGATTTTCTTATGTAGTATATTTTAAATTACATAAGAAAGGGGTAATGCATCAGATTTCAAGTTTTACCTTTTATACGAAAGACAAAATGATATTTTGCAATTCACTTACTGTATTTTACACAAAACTGCACAAACATACAGTTCATCTGTATGCTTAGAAGAGAAATAGTACAAATTAGAAGATATGCATTTATATTAGTTATTCCTACCTTAAGTAAAATATTTCGCATTAAAAAGTTAAAAGAGCGAACAAATAAAATAAATAAAAGTTTGAAAACATCAAAATAATGTGTAAAATACAAGTGAAGGGTATCTCTGTGTAAAAAAGATTGATGGGTTTTATTTTTGCAAACATGGATTTTTTTTATGACATATTAAAAAAAAATTCTTAGAAGTGCCTTCAATATGTATTAAATTTGCATAATTTAATTATGTTCCTTAAGAATAAATGTCTTTTTAAGAAAATTTGTATATTTTATCATTTATTTATTAAAATATTTTTTTTTTTTTTTTAAATTCCAGCATGGGTTTTTTTTAGCTCCATTTTCAAAGGTTGCCAGCGGAGCCCTACATGACATAATTAGCTGAAAATGTAACATTTTATTCGCATTTTAATGGTTTAACATAAAAACATTTCAAAATTGATGTACATCATTCTAACATAACGTATTATAACAAGCAAATATGTGAAAATGAAGCTCATGTTTTGCCAAAATTCTGCATTATTAGATTTAAACTAAATAAAAACTCCTTAGGCATTATCAAATATTTTTACTGTTGCAAATGGTGTATAGAAACAGGGCAAAACCAAAAATTGACTTCAGTGAAATATTTGATACAATACTAGATTGGGTTTTTTTAGGAAACATTTCGCACTGGGTTTTTTTAGAGCACAGCACAATACGGTGATGAAAATTTCACATGAACGTATATGTCTCCTAATGAGCAGATTGAAGAGATACAGTCTGATTTTCGATGCCAATGCTTTAAAGAACTTATTGAAGATACTATTCAGCAACATATAGTAGAAGGATTTTCAATTATTATTAAATAATTTCAAGTAGTTGTTCAGAGAGTTTCTGGATGAATACGTAAAAGAATTCATCATTTAGAGCTTAGCACGTATCACCCTCTCGCAGCAAGTTCACACATCCTTCTACCTAAGAAATTATATGATAAAAAAGCAGTGCTCAATATAAAAAAAGAAGACAACAAGTGTTTGGTCTGATGCCTTTTGGCACTCAAACTAAACCTAGATTTTACAAAACACCCTGAGCGAATTTCACATTATACCCCATATGAAAATGACATTAGACTGGACAATGTAGAATGTCCTGTTACCCTTCAAAAGATACCTATTAGTGAACAGCTCAACAATTTACACATTAATGTGTTTGGATGCAAAGAATATGAATTTTACCCTCTGTATACAGGGTGTTCCAAAATTTGACCGACAAATTAAAAGCGTTGATAGAAGGCATAAGGAGGATGAAAACTTACCATAGAACATGGGGTCGCAAACCACGATGAGAGGGTGAAAATCGCGAAAAACGCATGCAGGTTTCGAGGTCACGCTGGAAAGACAAAAGTACAATATTAACTACAAAAAGATTTATTTGATTAATTATTACAAGTGTTGCTCAAAGTAGCGCCCGCTGACCTCATTTCACAGTCTACAACGACGTAAGAAAGATTCCCGGACACGCTCGAAGATGCCAGGTATGCTTTTGATGTCTCCCGCAGCGACGACAATCCGCGCTATAAAATCGTCCGTTGTGTCCACAGGCGTCGCATAAACGAGTGATTTAAGGTGACACCATAGGAAAAGTCACAAGGATTGAGATCCGACGAACGCGGAGGCCATGAAACGAGTCCAGCGCGTCCAATTCACATCCTTGGGTATGTAATATCAAGGCGATTACGCACCTGGAAGGAAAATGTGCAGGGTACCATCATCATGCATGAACCACATGCCTCGCTGCACTGCGGCCGCCACACTTTGCAGCAATTCAGGGAGGACGTATTGCAGAAAAACAAGGTACGTTGCTTCATTCAGGCGTTTGGGCAGCAAGTACGCCCCAAGAGATAATCACCGAGGATTCCTGCCCACACGTTGACACTAAACCTCTGTTGAGATTTTCCCGGTAAACTGGCATGGAGATTATTCATCGCTCACATGTGTGCATTATGTGTGCTGACAACGCCTTCTCGCGTAAAGCTCGTCAGTGAATAAAAGAGTGGCATGAAATTGAGGATTAGAATGTGTGATGATGTCAAGCATCCAGCGCAAGAAATGTTCACTACGGGGATATTCGTCTTCGGTTAGAAGTTGTACCTTCCGGATGTGGAAGGTGTACATCTTTTCAGTATGCAAAACATTCCAGACCGCCGTGTGCGGAACATCGAGTTCAGCTGCAACTGCTCTTTTACTTGTCGACAGGGAATTGGCAAATCGCTGCAGCACGGTTTCTTCGATTTGAGGAGTGCGTAGAGTGCGCAATCTCCCTGCATCAGGCCGTTCTGAGTGGAAGGTCCCTGTCTCCTGTAGCAGTCAATCGATCGTGGCGAAGATAGTATGGTGTGGACAACGACTCCTCGGATATTGCTGTTGGTACAACCGCTGCGCTAAACGCTCGTTGCCTTCTGCTAGACAGAACATCAAATGCATATCAGTGTATTCCTGGTTCGTGTAGTCAGCCATTTCGATACTCGCGGAAGTAGTGCTAAATGCTACACGTGCTTACTACCTCAATAGCGCTAATTTACGTCGTCCATGTTGGAACAGTTATTACCAATTAACACAGTTAACTTACCAGTTAAGTTATACACATTTGCATATATCTGCTAAGAGTGAAAAAAAAACATGGAGTCAGGGACAGATACTTCAACAGCCTGCAGTACGTGGATTTAGTGATCGACTGACATCCACCTTTCGTCAACTCTGGATTCAGAGCCTGCATGCGTTTTTCGCGATTTGCACCCTCTCAACGTGGTTTGCGACGCCGTGTTCTATAGTAAATTTTCATCCTCTTGATGCTTTCTATCATTCCTCTTAATTTGTTGGTTGATTTTTGGAACACCCTGTATATACTCTAAGGAAGACTCTGAGGTGATTAGTTTATTATTGATTATGGTTGGTGATGGTGAAAAGCAGCACTATTGCCTTATTAGGAGCTTTTTGAGACTTTTATGAGATTTAACAAACCATAAATGTACTACCTACTAATGCTATCGTTGTTTACAACGATTTTCAAGAGAAGACTTATTGAGAAAATATGGTGAATACTGCCGTCAACATGTAGCAAAAGTATTAAATATGCTAAATGAAAACGATAACATATTAAAGTTTTCTGGTGTTCAACTGCAATGCCCTGTTGCATATTTATGCAGACTTTAATGTCTTCTTATACCAATTGCATCAGCCACACACTGTTCTAACACTTCGTATATTGAGAAGACAATTTATCATTTTCCGTGCGGATACGCCTATGTTATCGTCGGAACCGACGTAAGATGTGTTAAGCCTGTTCAAGTATACCGTGGCAGAGACTGTATTGAGCACATTTTAGATTGTATG
The DNA here is from genome assembly GCA_963931845.1 of Maratus michaelseni. Classification (NCBI taxonomy): domain Eukaryota; kingdom Metazoa; phylum Arthropoda; class Arachnida; order Araneae; family Salticidae; genus Maratus; species Maratus michaelseni. The sequence continues at coordinate 282,457,038 of OZ007586.1, forward strand.
ATGCGGGAGAATCAGACATTGAGCCAGAAATTTATGGCTTAAAACCTATGAAGCTTTCTTTCAAACAAGAAAAAACTTTTAAAGAAGCAGGTTTGTTCAATTTGCAAAACACCATTACATGACAAAAGCATAAGAGATCATGATCGTATATCAGGTGCATGTAGAGCTGTCGCACACCTGAAATATAACTTGAATTTCAAGTAGTGCAAAACTATACCTGTTATTTTCCATAACCTTAAGAATTATGGTGGTCATCATATTATGAGAAATTTGGTAAATTCAAAGGTCATGAAATTAAAGTCATTGCCTCTGCAATAGGGAAGTACGTCACATTTAAATTATGCCTGGAATTAATTATCCTGGATGCCCAATTCAAATGGTTTTCTTGGATTTTTTTCAGTTTTTAGCAACATCATTAGATAAACTAGTTCAAAACTTTGAACCTAGCCAATTCACCATACGTGAACAAAATTTCTCGACAAATGCTGGTTTAGAAATGCTTATAAGAAAAGCAGTTTAGCATTATGATTATTTTTCTTCATTTGCCAAGTTTGAAGAAACACAGCTTCCCCCACCCTCTGCATTTTATAACAGCTTAACATACGAACCAATAGAAGTAGAGGATTACCAACACGCCCAAAATATATGGAAAGCATTTAATTTCGAATTTATGGTTAAGTACTACTTGTACTTGTACTTGAAAACGGATCTACTACTTGCTGACGTGTTTCAAAATTTTAAGAAGTTATGCGAGCAGTATTATGAAATTGATTGTGGCCATCTTTTACTGCACCTTCTCTCGTTTGGTAAATATGTTTAAAGATGTCTCAAGCATCCTTGGAGTTATTCACCAATATAGATTAACCGTTGCTCATGTTTAAGAGTGGAATACGAGGTGGCATATGTATGAGTAGCAGAAGATATGCTAAAGCTAACATTCCAATACACCTGATTGTACTAACAAAGAACAGTCTAGTTGCTATATGTATTGAGATGCGAATAACCTGCACTATATGTATTGGAATGCGAATAACTTGTACGGATGGGCTATGTAGCAATATCTTTCTTATAGCAAGTTTGAATGGTATGCTACAAAAACCATATTACGGAAGATTAGGTTCTATTTCTTCCTGATTGTTCAGAAATTGGATATATTTTTGAAGCGGATCTTGAATACTCAAAACATCTGCATAAACTGCATAATGACTATTCCGTTGCAGCTGAAAGAGTTGCAATAACTGAAGAAATGCTGTCTCTCTATGCGAAAAGCTTGCTTAACGACAGAACATTTGTAAGAACGGCAAAACTTACACCAAATTTAAATAATAAGCAAAATTATATAGTCCGTTATCGTAAACCTTAATTTTTATTTCAACTTTGATTAAAAAATTACAGTTGTGCATAAAGCACTCAAATTTAATCAAGTGCCCTGACTTCAGAATTACATTAATGTTAATACTAAGAAAAAAAAAGAAGCAAAATCCCCTTTATAAACGGTGTTGCCAGTGTGGACTACTTTTTAAAATTCAGATTGCTTGATTGGCACCAGTTTTTTTGAAACGGTATAATTAGCTTTGTTTTTGCCTTAATTAATATGCCATTAAGTAAGGTAAATTTTACTTTCTCAAAAAAATAAAATAAAACTGGTGTCAATTAAGAAAACTGAATTTAAAAAGGTATCCCACTGGCAACATTGTTTTGAAAAGGATGTTTTTTTTTTTGTTGAACAATTGTGTTTTTGGAAAGATTATGAAGAATCTTCGAAAAATGAGAAATATTGTACTTTGTAATAAGATCAGGCAACCGTATTATTTACCGATACTGACTCGCTCTGCTACTATATACGGACAAACAATATTTTTCATGATTTGGGAGAAAATAAAAACTTATTTGATTTTTTTTTCGGTTAACCCAAGAATCATCGACTATACTATGAAGATAAAAATAAGATTATTGTGAAATTTAAAGATGAGCTGGATGGTGAGCTAGCGATTGAGTTTGTAGGATTGAAATAAAAAATGCATTTTCTAAAATCATTAAAAAGCGATCATTAAAAACGATCAAAAAGTGTGTCTACGTAGTCTTTTTTTTGCAGAAAATAAAGCATGAAGATTATTTGCAAAGTCTACAACAACTAAAACCAAGTATGGAGAAGCAGACCAGGATCACCCGAGGTGCTTATAACTTGTATACATTGACCCAAAATAAAATTATCCTAAGCCCTTTTGATGAAAAGAGATATATTTCAACAGATGAAATGACCAGCTTAGTGTGGCATTATGAAATTAACCAACATTGTAATGAACAAGAAAATTCTGCTTTGTGCCAATAATGTAAAATTGAAATGTAGATACTGTTCTGTAAATATGTCTTTCCTGTAAATATACATTTCCTGCAAATTGCTTTGTTTTAATAAAAAATTGTTAATTATATATATATGTGTATTTATTTGAAACTTATTCTTACGCGCATAAACCTTTCTAACGAAATGTATATATCGATGAGTATATCGATGTAATATATCGATGAGATGAGATAAAATGAAAAATGAGGAAAAACTGTTGTGAAAAACAGCGGGTTGATTAATCATTGCTCAATGCGTTTGCTCCTACGGTCATAGACACCCCCCCCCCTTATCCTACTACCATCGGTATCATCACAAAGAAAAATTAATACAGTAAAAACTTTAAAGATGGAATAGCAAGAGAATATCAGCTTTATGGGTCCATTTCACATTGTTGGTCTGATTGATCCGAAATTTCCCCTTTTCCTTCGTTGTATTTAAAAATACTTTGAGAAATTTAGCCATTTATTTCTATTCTTTAAATGATTGGCACGCACACAATAAAAAATCATTCGCCAAATATTTTACCAAAATTGAATTTTTATCACCGCCTTTCAGATTCACTTGCATTCGGCCATGTGCGAGAATCTTCACGCGGTCCCTGCATGTCGAATCCGTTAAGTGCGTGTGACATGAAAAATACCATTGAACATGATATTCTATATATTTTTATGCTATGATTTATAGTTGTCCATAATCTCTCACATTCAATATGTGCATCTATGAATTAATTGAAAATTTTGTAATCTAATTAAATGCTTCGTTTTAGTTCCATTTTTGGTTTTTCAGTGAAGATAATTTTGCAACGCAATAAAGTGTGTGTTAAAATTATTTTATTTTTTACCGAATAACCATGAGAGCTCAATATTATTGTTTACCTCATTCTCACGCGCACACTGTGAATACCTACATCTCGAATTTCATCCAGATTCCTTGAATACTCATGCCGCTATAACAAAGTTTTATTCATGATCACATTACACATGGATTATATATATATATATATATCTATATCTATCTATATATATATAATAAAACTTTTGTGAATAATAACCATCAAATCACATAAATAATCGACAATATAAGAATCGATAATTATAACAAAATACAAAGAAATAATATCCAAAAATGTGAGATTCTTAAAATGAAATAAATAGAAAAAATAAAGTTATATGAAGAAAAAATCCTATGTGCATACGGCGAAAAAATGACAAGAAGCAAATTGAAACGTATATCGTGGAACACTTTATCAAGGGCAATATTCCACAAATATAAGTAAAACGTAATTATTTCTGTTTGAATGAATAGGCCTGAGCCAAATTTTATTCAATCAAATTACCCGATCAATTACGATCAAACAATTAAAGAAAATGGAATAAAAATAAACAGATATTAAATATCTAAAGATAATAGGTATAATGGAACATTATAAATATACACGAAGAGATTTATTGAAACATTATGAAACAAAATGAAATATAAAGAATCAAAACGTACCTTTTCAAGAACATTTTTCAACGTGTTAGCAAAACGTAGCAAATAGCACATGTATCTACTGTGCCAGTTGAAAGTTACAGTTAAAAAATAAATAGATCAACGATTTTAACAAATTGAAAAATAAAAATTATTGTGTTTAAAATCTAAAGATAATGGTAGTAATATTAATAAATTTATTTAAAACTAATGATAATTATAATAATAAATAGTTAAATTAAAATTATTACAAATATATATTATTTTATTAAACGATGTGTATTACAGATAACATTTATTATAAATTTTTTAATTTCTGAAAGTAGCTTATAAAATGACTATTTATTAGCACTGCAGTCCAGATATCTTTTATTCAAATATTTTATTTACAAACTGAAAACTGATTAAAATGTCTTTAATTCTTCAATAAATTTTTGTATTTTTTTGTTTACTGGAGTCCTTTGATTTAAAACTTTTGTCTTTGTTCAACGTGATGGGTTTATGCTAGCATATGAACTGTATGAAAAAATACATAAAATAATAAATGTGACATTTATTGTATAATTTTATACAAAACAATAGACAGTAGCCTCTCGCTATATCGCACTTATCGTGGGACAACAAAAAGAGCGCGATATAATCGAGGTTACTTTTTAAAAAAATATAATCTGCAAGCCAATGTTTATCTTTAAAAGTTATTTTACATGCATTTTAGCACAAATTAAGTTTAAAAATAATTAGGAAAACTACATTTATAGATAGCGTGGGCAAGGGGGTGGAGGAGGAGTTACGGGATCATCTCTCCCCTGAACTGTAAAATTGTTACTTTGTTTATATTTAATAATATTGAAAAAATATTTAAATGCATTATTCTCAGATAACTTAAAATAATTAAACATTGTCAAAAGAAAATTGAAGGTGAGAATTTTTTTCTTTTTAGCTAATCAGAAACTTCCTCTTTACTGCTACATTATTCCTCTTCGAATACGTTTAAAATTGAAAATCAAACTTCAAAAGAATTTTTTTATTTTCGAAGAAGCGTGATGTATCTAAATGCGCAATTTAACGAAGTACTATGTAGCGAGGTCTTACTGTATCGTAACCCCCCCCCCCCCCCCCCAAAAAAAAAAAAAAAAAAAACCGTACTTTTTTTAAACATTTGCTGTTAGAACTAGTTAATTTAATTCAACAACACTTAATTTGAATCCAAATTAAATGTTTATTAATTTTTTAAAATACAAACCGCTGGACAATAACATGTAATAAAAGACATTGAAGGGAACAAATGAAAGTTTAGGAACTAATAGATATTTTGATTTGAAATGAATGCAATCATCTCAAAGTATGTAGAAATATCATTAGTTAAGGGTCCTCTTCACTCACTTGAAAACACCCGCTCGCTAATGTTAATCCTATGGGCATTATGTTTCTAATATCTCGTTTTTTGTCTAATATATATTTTTAAACGACATTTTTTTTGCATTGGATAGCAGAGACCAATCCCTATTTCCGCCGCTGATTACTTTTTCAATTTTCTTTGCAGATTTTTTTTTTTTACGAAATAAAACTTTTGTAAATAATAACCATTAAATCACATAAATAATCGACAATAGATAAACCGATAATTACAATATAATACGTAAATATATCCAAACATTTAAGATTCTCAAAATTAAAATGAGTGGGAAAAATACTTAAAGATATATAGAGAAAAAATCCATATAATGGAAACAACTTTATAATTTCCATACACAAATGGGGAAAAATGAAAGATAAACACATACCTGTTAAGATAAATTATCCAAAAGTGAAAAACATTGTTATTAAATACACACACACACACACACACACGCACACACATATATATATATATATATATACTAGCTAACCCGCCCGGCGATGCCCGGGCCCGAGATAATTGCAATCTCAGAGAAACCCCTTCCTCAGACTTAACCCCCTCCTTCCCGATACCCGCAAATATAATGAATAATTTGTTCAAGAGAACCACCGTCACCTACATTAACGCGATCATTAAAAAAAAAAAAAGAATAACATTTTTCTGATAATTAGAACTTAACGAAGACGCTACGCTAAAATAGCCGGCAGATGACACCCTTTCCCGACCTTAATTTCAAATCTATATCTTAATTAGTTACCTAAATTTTTGTTCATTAGTAAAAATTGGCAATTATTTCCTTTCATTTTTGCAAACTAAATGGAGGGATCGGCCAGAGAAACAGATCTCTTTGTAGTTCAGTTTTTAATGAAAGCATTATCCCTGTCTGAAACTTTCTCGGATCGTTTTCACTGGCGCCGGCAGATTTTTGCATAAATACAAAAAAAAAAAAATTACCGACCGAATTTTTCAAATATCACATAGTCACATGTAGAATATTTTTTTACATATGCTCAGAAATTTTCCAATTGATATCTCAATTAGTTTTCTTTATTTTCGACAAATAATTATGGGTGTATCTTTATTCTAACAGCATTTTAATTCAACTTTCAAAATGAGTTTCTCACTATTGACATATTCGTTAAACACATCTTTGTTCATTTAGCACGTTTCCCAAGATAAAGCAGTGACAATTTATATTTAGCGCAAATGAAGTGTGACAATCGAATGAAAATATAAAAATTTTGGTTTTGTATTGAAATTTTCAAAGTTAAAAGGAAAATAAACATGTATAGCATAGTTGTCCAGACTTTTGGCGTTTTCAGGCCACATTTCTGCGGAATATTCTCCCTCGTTTTGCATATCACTGCGTTAACCCTTTATAAGGCAGTGGTGATTATTTTACCACTTAATTTTAATCCCAAAATTCCAAATTTGTACCCAGTTTCTTTTAATGAAATTGTGCGTTTACATTTTACGTGACGAAATCTATTTAAAATCTTTTAAATTAATTTATTCTTAAATTCTGGTGGCATTCCATTATTTCAACATCCTATTAACTTAAATAATTTGCCTTATAAAGGGTTAATACTAATGCTAGTATAGTTATATAAAAATATTAGTAAATGTATAGTATCCAGCCCAATAAAAATGCAAAAATGCCAAAGATAACGATGTTTGACTTCTATTCTATTAGAAATGCTTTTAAAATTATTGAGTTCATCAACCAGAAAATTCTGACCAGCCACGTAATATATTGTGCTGATTTAACATAGATATGTAAAACATTTACAATTATTTTTGGATAGAAAGGTGAAAGTCCTTAATAAGTGACCAAATGTAGACGGTACTAAATACATAAGAATAGGTCAGTCAGATTCAGTGATGCTTCTCATTTATCCACTGAATTAAGAGAACACAATGATGGAAATCACTATCATGCTCCTTATACAATTGTAGTACATTTTTGGCTTTATAGGGTGACCCTGACAGTAGTTGATCAAATGAAGTCAGTGCTACGGGGTTTTTATTATATTTCCTAAGTTTTAGAAGTAAACTAACATGATTGCCATAACTCTTAATGAATGTATAATGGACTAAAATGAAATCCGCGGAAATTAAATAGCAACAAAATTATAAATAAATAGTTTTTAATTGACATTTTCTCAGTGGTTGATCAGGCGAATCCAGCTTTTGATCGATTTTATTCCAATAGTTGATCACTGATCATTTTGATCTTTTTTTCAATGTAAGTAGAACAAATCAAACAATTTGAGAATAGTAAACATTTTAATGAAACGAATAAAAGTAAAAAATAAAATTAGCCTACCACTCATAAGTAATATTGCAACTAATTCAGGGACAGGGAAAAGATTTCTTGTTTTACTGGTTTTTGTGGGTTCTATGTGGGGAATAACTTGATCTCACCTGTCTGCAAAAGCTGGACTGACATTTTTTTTACTTTAGCTTAGGTTTTTTGGGCGCTCAGGAATCACATAATTTGAAGGACTTGGTGTTGCAGGATCATAATCAAATGTTGTTGGAGGATCATCAAACTGTAGTGCAATATCAGCAATTGGTATTAGATCATCAACTCCTCGAAACTAATAATTGTTCACAGCTGATGAATTTCTGAAATTTGTTTATTTAATAAGACCAGAAGTTGATCAGTCAAGTTTCAACCCCTAAATAGACGTCAATCAAAAATCAAAATATTAATTATTAAAATATCATCCTTGGGCTGTGATTAACAATAATTCTTATTAAAAAAATAGTTGAAATAAACAAGATGGAAGTGGATTATTTGATTATTTTAACTTACCGTAATTGTCTCCAACTAATAAAAAACTAAATGTTTACACTTTCTAATTAAAAAAAAATCATAAAATGGCTTCTCTTACTGCAGACAGCTGACAGCAATGTGACAACAGGTGCACCAACATTCAAACAAAAAAAATATGTCTAGTGCCACGTATAAAACTAATTTCCGCCTGAAATGGCGCAATATTTCAAAAATTTTATCGACTACTGGAAGGGTATCAACTACTGGCGGGGTCACCCTATGATGAAGCATTGACTTTTTGGAAGATTCCATTCCCGTTGAAATGTACTAATATAAGATCTATATTAACACGCTGATCGTCGTATGAATCAAATACGATTCATACTACATTGCGTCAGTCTACTGTCGGGCAGTTGAGACGGTCAACGTGTTAAATATAAAAATCTTCAAAAAGATGCTCGTTTCTCTACCGAGCCGCGGGCTGAACAGCTGCGATGTAAAGAATTCACAGGACCACAAATGTCTATTTGAAATAGAGAAAATCCTTACAGTGTAAACAACTTTTATTTTGGGACTTTTAGAACTAAATTTATGGTAGTTTCTTCCACGCTGTACATATATAAATCATTAAAAATGTACTTAAATAAATTTTTATTCAGGAATATATAACATGTTTCCCTCTCTATGAAATTTTGGCTGCATAAATAGCATCAGTCAATTTGAACATCTGTAATCCTTGTTGCAGTGTGAACTGTGCTGCGCCGCTGTATAAACTGCTGACACAACTTAAACGCCACTTGTTGGTGGCAAATGTAATTATTCTGTCTATAAAGTGTTCGTTAATAAAAAATTCCCATGACTGTCTGCACATGTCAGTGAAAACCTCATCGTGGTACTGTTTATACTTTCAGCTATGTTGAATTTATCGTTGTATACTTAATTTCTGAAATAGAGTGTAATTTCAGAAGCTCAGTATCTAATATACAGAGTGGACATAAATTAGTTGGGCAAAAAGAATGGGTTATTATCGAGGCTAACGAAAAAGAAAGGCTACCGCGGTGCTTTACGCGTATCTTTTTTTACAGACCGTCGGAGTCACGTGATACCCGAATCCACCAATTCAGGTGTACGAAAAGAGCATCACGTCACACTAGCGGTCTGTAAAAAAAGATAAGTGGAATGCACCGCGGTAGCCTGTCTTTTTCGTTTGCCTCGGTTATTATGTGTAGTTATACAGCCGACTACGGGAGCCCACGCAATTAAAAGATAGGCAAACACTCAAAGTTTACGTTTTATATAAATGCTCGATGTGGTTACTCATCGTTACTCGGAATCACTTTTCCCATGGATACATAAAAATTTGCCATATGTTTCTGAGCATGTTCACGGCGATCAAACCAAATGCAGTGTTGATTTGTCCTTTCAATTTAAGAATGTTTTTCGGAAGCGTCAGACTATTAACCCGATCTTTAACAAATGTTTGGCCCTAGTTAACCCAGTTTCTGATCTATAAACTGAAATCTAGGAGGGAAAGGTCGGATAATCGCTGTGGCCATGAAATAACACATCCGCACCAATCGCAGTTGGAGCTGCAGTACTGAGGTAAGAGCTACAGGGTCCAAATGTCACAAAATAAATAAACATTCAATAATTCGAAAAGTACAGACACACTGTTAAAAATTTGCAGCAAACTGTCCAGTTATTCAATCGTTTTTGTAGAAAACAGTTACATATCCGTAATTTAACACTATTCTGACCATATTATTGTCCATTTTATGGTCAGAATACAATTAAATTACGGTTATGTAACCGTTTTCAATAAAAACGGTCGAACGACTGGACAGTTTACTGCAAATTTTTAACAGTGCAATATCACGATACGGTTTTCCCATAAATAGACTGAAATACATGCAATTGTTGGATAGCAAAAAACATTAGTGCTAGAAATCTGCATTTGTTACCGCCAGTTAGCACTGTAATTGTAACAAAGCTGCTGTCTGTCGCCATTTAATCTATCAGTGATGGAAGTTATAACGAAAATCTTTTTCGATGCTCTGAAGCGTATCTTGCTGTGTCTGGCAATTATTTTCTCTAATGACATCAGTCAGTTTGAACATTTATAGTACTAGTTGTGAATTGTGCTGTGAATTGTGTGAATTGATGTGAATTGTGCTGTGCTGCTGTACAAATTGCTGACACAATTGAAGCGCCACTTGTTGGTAGCAAATGTAATTATTATGACAATAAAGTGTTGGTTATTAAAAAAATGACCATATCTGTCGGGGCGTTTCAGTGATAACGGCATCGTGCTACTGTTGATGCTTTTGAATTATTGATCTTTTATTTCTTTTGTGATTTTTGGATCACCCGGTACATCCGCAAATTTAGGATACATTTCTACTAATCTCTCGTTGAATTCGTATCGTACAAATAATATTTCGCGAACTATTCAGTTATAAATTGCACAACTAATTTGTGTCCACCCTGTATAACATCACGAGCCATTCTTGCGTTTATGCTTTATACGATTTTTTCAATGCAATTTTGTTTTATATTTGATGATTATGTCTAATGTTTAAGAAGTATAAATAGAGTACAATCTATCATTTAAAAACTTTGTTATAAACACAAGAAAGAATATAAGATAAAAGCGTAAAATTAATTTATTAGCTTGAATAAGAATTTCAGAGTTAAAATAAAAATAAAATTCTAAATCCACATTTTTGGCTGTGGGAATATCTTCCGTGCACTGAAGAACACTATTTGTTTTTCTTGTAGATGGCATAAAGTTTCAAGCAGCTTGCATGCTATTTAATAAACACTTTCATAGTTCATTTTCTCGAAACCAACTCCCTTGGATTTAGTTTACCTTAACTCTGAATATTACTAGAAATACCCATTGAATTTTTTCAGGAAAGTTTGATGACTTGAGATTATTCGATATTCATTGTATGAACTTGTATACCAGTGAACTTATTATCAGGGAAGCTGAAATTTGGAGATGAAGTGTTACACTCTCTTGGCTGTGTATAGTATAAAGTACTTCAATATTCTTCTATATTCTTATTTCGATCTTTTCCTTGAACTTTTGATGATTTCTGTAAAATGCATTAGCCCATATCTTTTTAGTTGAATGGACTTGCAAATTTAAACGCAATTCGGCAAATATGTCAACCATCCTGGGTCATTTGTAGATGATGCTTGGCAAAATCCAGTCTCGACTGGTCCACGAACTCTGAAAATAATAAAAATAAAAGTAAGGAGTATGAATAATGAACAATATTCAATATTCTTTTATATGTATACATCACAATTGAATTCCTAAGCGTTTTTTGTCCAGTTCTTTCATAACATTTTCTAAGCAAGAGGAAGAATACGAGTATAAAGACAAATAATACTAATAATTAATTTATTAGCTTGAATGGCTCAAAGTTAAAATAAATATAAAAATCTAAATACATATTTTTTGGCAGTGAAGATGCATTCCGTCTGTTAACTTTTATATCTGTTTGAAAACTGAGATTTTCCTTTATCAAATATCCTTTGACTACTATTGGCGAATAAACGTTTCTCGGCCACAGTTAGAACCACATATCGTACATTAAAAAAATGCAAAATACAAAATAGACAATACAATATCTATGACCTATGTAATAATAATAAATTTAAAAATAAAATAATATTTTCGATCAGACAAGTAACAGAAAATGTTCAAAATGGTGTGTCACTGTAGCAAATGATTCTGTGGGTCCTGTTCAACGTTTGTGTACATTTGTGTAAACATAGCACGCATATTCGTGTAGATGTTAACGTTTCTGTGAAAAATTCAAAGGTTTTTAACACTTTCCAACCAAGTTAAAAGTGTTTATGACTTCGGTTTGTCTGGCCGTCTGCCGTCTGTCCGTGCTCTAACTCCTGTAAATATGCTTCGATTGCCCTGCAATTTTTATATGTTATTGTCGTTATCTGTAGCATGTTCCCTATTTCAACTGGAGTGTGTAGCACTTATAGTTTTTTTACAGGGACACTCAAAAGAATTCAGTTACCGTAATTTCCGGCGTATAATTCGCAGATCAAACAATCATGTTTCGACCCAGAAATTTTATTTTATAAAGTGTTACTTCTCAGATAGCTGTAAATATGTGGCTTCAATTATTGAATAAAATTTCTGGGTTGAAACCGAATTGTGTGATCCGCGGATTATACGCCGGAAATTACGGTACTTTACGGTCTACGGGGAAAAATCATTTGTGGTTTATTTTAATGATGTTACACAATTTCAAACACATTGTAATTGATATATATCACTAAGGTGCATTACAAGAAGCTTAATATAGAATATGGTGTAGGGGAGACCGGGGCAAGATGAAGAGTAGGGCAAGATGACGAATGTCTTAATTTTTCCGTTTTCCGCTAGGTGGCAGCATCAACCGGACACTACTGGCTCTCCTATCGGCCGTTCATTAAACAATACTATAGAGACGCTGAAATCGCCATTTTTGTGTCAGTTGTGAAGCTTTGATTTTTTTTCCGCTGCCACGTTATAACTTTTATGCATGTGTAAATAAGCTCTGCTACAGATACAGGTAAGATATATCGTTTCTCTTTAATATTTATGAGTAACTTAGTTTAAATATTACCTATTATCATTAATACATGTCAATTAATCGCCTTCCTTCATGGCAATGAAAACGAATGTTTTTAAACAGGCAGTCCGGGGCAAAATGACGAGCTCGTCATCTGGCCCTGTGTTTCGGAATTTATTAAACAAACTATGTTGTCCATTCTATTTAAATCCTGTAAACGCTTGTTTGTCTGTGTGTTTGTTCGCACGACCTTTCGCTTCTATCTCCTCTGGGGCTAAGGGGCACATGGGATCGGGGGAGGTGTCGTTCGAAAGGGGGCGACCAGAGGAAGACATTTTTGCCCTCCGCTAAGCCCCCCCCCTAGCCTCCCAAAAGAAAAACCCTATCGTGGTCCGTATCTCCACTTCCAAGCGTCCGATCGGTACGAGGAGAGTATCGTTCGACGGGGTCATGACCTCCCTCCCTCCCCCGCCGGTCCCCCCTCCCAAAAAATTCAAAAAGCGTTTAAGGCCAACTTCCGGCATTGTGACCCACCAACAGAAGAATGGATCCAGTGCTGTAAATGCCAAGAGCGGTGGCATGAGGAATGTTCCAATTATGAAAATGGCATTTTTTATTTGTGACTATTGTTAGCTGCACAACTAAACACTTCAAAATTACGTTACAATCAATGCATTATGCTTAGTTTGATACTTTGTAAGATGTAAAAACACAATTATCATTTGTTAAACCATGTAACATATTCAAAAGATAAAATATGTTCAATCTTTTTCAGTGTTGTCATCTTGCCCCAAGGCCAAAGTCATCTTGCCCTAGTACTGGGGCAAGATGACGATTTGTTAATGTTATGAAAAAATAAAATTATCCTTTATTTTTTTTATTTGAAAAATTAAATGGTAATGTATTTAATACTACAAAGGTATACTCTATCAGTTCATGTAAAATTAATTTTTCTATTACTTCAAAATAACTTAATAAACAACAAAAATTGTTAACATAGTCATCTTGCCCGGTCTCCCCTACATAGCACTTACAGTTACTGTACAGGGACAGTCAAAAGAATTCCGTTACATTACGTCTATGGAGAAAAATCGTTTGCGTTTTAATTAAATAATGTTTCACTATTTTAAACGCATTGAAATTTATATATATCACTAAGGTGCATTCAAAGAGGCTTACTACAGAATATTGTGTGTGTAGCAGTCATCGTTAATTTACAAACACACAAAAGAATTCTCTACTGTCTGTTAACAATAATTCCTGGAAGTGCGTTTTAAGTTGGTGAACGCGATTTTAAATTTAGCTCACTTTTTGTCTATTACTTGGTGTGTATAAATTCTGTAGATCCTATACAGGGCAGCACAAAAGTTCGCGAACACATTTCCGTTTATTGACAGAAACTCCAGAAGGATAATTTTAAACTGTGCTACTAGTGTCCTAACTAAACTAAAATTTAGCATCCAATGTTGTATATATTCAAATCTATAGATCATATACAGGGCTGAATAAAAGTATTCGGATATTTTCACAAATATTGTATATGTTGGAAATTCCTGAAATTACGTTTTTAAATATGTTATGCGTTTTCCAAATTGTTTACTTAGATATTATCCTTCAGCTTATTAAACGGTAATGATTTGTAAAATTATTTTGGAAGCGTTGTAAAGTGTTACATAATCTATGCTTGACGCATGATTTTTCGTGCTTGTTTTGTTTATAGTATACAGAGTTTTCAACCGAATTTAACACCACTTTCCGAAAACTTGACAAAGAACAGTAGAAACAGCATACAGGAATTAAAATATGAATATATCGAATATTTTAAGTGATATAGGCATTTGTATGAAATAAATTTGAACTGCGCATGCGTGAAAGATAACAAAATTTTTATTTCATAATTTGGTAGTCAGCAGTTTAGGGCAACTTATGTAAAAAGTCCATTCAAATGTCGCGAAAATTCAGAAAGATAGTAGCGATATAGTGAGTTGCTTTCTAAAAGTAGCAGGCTGATAAGGGATTTTCCCCCAATTTGCCAATCAGCTCACTGTATTTCTGATATCTTTCTGAGTTTTCAGGATATTTGACCTGAATTTTTATATAAGTTGCTCTATAGAATGGACTACCAAATCATGGATCTTTGGTGTAGTTCACGCATGTGAAGTTAAAACTTATTTCACACAAATACCCATATCTCATCAAATATTCAATATATTCATCTTTTAATTGCAGTACTGTTTCTACTGTGATTTGTCGAGTTTTCGGAAAGTGCTGTTAAATTCGGTTGAAAACTCTGTATGCTATAAACAAAGAACCTTTGAATTTTTTTATAGAAACGTTAACATCTTCATGAATATGCATGTTATGCTTATACAAATACACACAAACGTTGAATAGGACCCTCATACTCATGTACTACAGTGCGCTTACAGTGACAGACCATTGTGAGCATTTTCTGTTACTTGGGTGATCGCAGATATTATTTTATTATTAAATTTATTATTGGCTCCCTAATTGTCCTCGCAACTAAATCTTCACTGACAAATATGAAGTCAAACATGTTCTTTATATCTTCGAAGTTCAAGGACAATTCGTCAAGAATTTCCGTAGATATTCGACAAACCGTGTAAGCATCCGGTCACTACCTCTTAATTTTTGGACATGAGTGTAATAATATAGTCAACAAATTTAATAATCGGATATGGTTTAATGACATTATTTTTAAGATAAACAATTTAAACTATGAAAAATTAGAAAAGAAAATATGAATAATCACATACTTCTATAAAAAGTGTTATTACGGTAATTCATATCCAACACTTAATTAACGTCCTACACTAGTAACGCAAAAGACTCGGAAGCTAAATGTTAATCCTATATGGAAGTTATTTTCAAATTTATTGCTTGGATTTTAAACTGTGAATGATTTTTTTCGCATAGGATGGCGGAGGACATATCTCTAACGGGGCTAGTTTTTACTTTTTCGATTTTGGTTACAGTGTTTTTTTAATATTAGGATAGTTTCAATTTCAGGACCGGTTCCAATCTGTGCCGAAAGTAAAAGTAAATAAAAAAAAATCTGACACCAAAACTCGAAAAAGTGCTATGATAAAATCTTATCGTTATATATGGCAGCACCATCAAAAAACTGTTTTCAAATACTAGATGAAAGGTGTTTAAAATACTTTCCGAACCACTAAATTTTGCATTGCTTTAAAAAGAAATAATTTGATTAGATCATAGAACGTGTGCCAAAATTGCACGAGTCCGCTTATCAAATCTTAGAACTAAGTTATTTTCGGTCCATTAAGTAATTAAGAAATTGCTTTTCTAAAATAAATAAAATGAAAATGAAAAAAAGTTTTATAAAAGTTACTTGCACTTGTACGTATATATAGGGAAAATGTGCAAGGAATACCCCCCCCCCCCCTCTTTAAATCTTAAGTCTAAAATATTAAGAGATGTAGCTTGAAATAATCAGAGACATGTGTGTTAACAGAAAGAAATGTAGGTAGGGGTAAAATTTTGAAAGAGTTACATCTGTGGTCCACGGCCTAGTCCGCTGATTTTAAATGCATAATATAAATACGAAATAAGCTGAACCAAGAAATAATTAAGAAATATTAAATATTAAAAAATAAGTTTTGAACAGCATTTTAAATAAAGAATTGAAACAGTTAAAAACAAAATAAAGAACTGAAACAGTTTTTTATTTTGGTTAGGAGTTTAGCCTTTTTGCACCACCCTCCTGGATAAATTAGAACCCCATGAACACTTAAAAGAAAAAAAAAGTGTTCATCAAGAAATCAAGAGGAGGGGAGGGCACATGAAAAAAAAAATCTTAGTTAATTTTTTTTCTTTTAGCGTTTAATCATTCTGTATTAACTTGCAAGAATGAATTTTATAGTTTTTAAGATAATCAGACAAAACAAACAAACAAACAACAACAACAACAACAAAAAAATAAAAACACAAACATATTTCAAAATCCAGAGAAGAGCAAGCCCACCACTCATTACCTACCAGGGCTAATAGAAAGAGAAGAGTGTCTTAAATTAAAACACTTTGTCATTTCCGTAGTATCCACCAGAAAGCGCCATCCTAAAAGGCGCATGCGCTTTAGAGATGTTTTCTCCATTTGAACTTGTGTTCGAAGTAGGTTCGTTGTAATTTAAACTGAGTTTTTTGTTTTTAAGTGTGCGTTCGCGCAGATTTTAATTAATAATTTATTTTTATTTGATTCGTTTTTTGCGGAATGTTAAATTTTGTGACTTTAATTCGCATCTCTTCGTTAAATCATATTAATTTGATCTCGTAAATGCTTGATAAACAGATCTTTGTCCCGCTGATTCATGTTCTCAGGATGAAAATGAATCATTCTACTAATATGAATTTGCAGGATATATCAAGGAATTTTCATTTGAAAACATGCAAGACCGCCTCCTTCTTATTCATTGGAACAGTACAGCATTTTGAATAAAAAGCGCAAGTTTTCTTTAAAAAAAATACAAGACGCTTGTGTCCTCTTGTGACAGCGTTTCAAGTAAGTGGTGATAGATTTTTTTTGACATATTGACACTTGTTCTTGACACGATATTTTATAGTATTATAATAAAATAATTTTTTTAATCGGTTTTCAAAAACACATTAATTCTAGAAATATATATCCTTCGAATCATGTATCTATATGTTGTTAATCTAACTAAAAAGCCAGTAATATATACGTATATATATACATAAATTGCTTAATTTAATATATCTAATTTTTTTAATAAAAAAGTAGAAACGGAAAACAGTTTATGTATTTATGAGTTTAATGTGTTGATTATGTGTTGAATTCCTTATAACATTCTCTGTTGCGGTCAAAACAATATTCTATTAACAATTGATTTTTTGTTTGTTCGCTATGAAAGTCGTGTAAATTATTCAATTTTTAATATTGGATTAAAAATATTTAAATGATCAAACATTTGTTGAGATCTAATTTTTATATTTTATAATTAGAAATGTGCAATATCCGAAACAAAAACATTTTTCCTCTAGTTTTGTCTCTTCAAATATTTTAATAATTGGATTCTTAATTTAAAATTGTTATTGAAACTGAGAGCTTTAATTTGATTTCATGTAAAATAAATTAATATTTAAAAAAATATGTAAAATAAATTAATATTTAAATAAATATGCAAATTAAATTAATATTTAAAAAAATATGTAAAATAAATTAATATTTAAATGAAATTTTCATTTTTCTGCGATTGTATAATAATAAACGGGAAAATATTTGAATATAAAGCAGGGATGGGAATTTATCCAGAAGCAGAACCTGATTAAAGCATGGGCAAAGTGAGCCATAGCACTGCCTGCCTCCCCCGCCCTGATTTTAGGGGGGCCCAAATTTGGTGTGCAATTTTTGTAACGCTAATATTTTAAATATCTTTTGACATTGTACTGATTATAATCAATATTTTGCACTTTTAGAGGTAAAAGTAAAAGTATGTAAATATGTGTGTTTTGGGATTGGGAAGTATGGATGTTTGATAAATAGAGGTGTTCGCTATTCGGGAATGTCTGTTATCGAGGTTTTACCTTCACAGCGGAGTGAAACCTTCATAACAGACACCTCTAGTTAGCGAAAAAAGTTTTCAATTCCCGATGCATACATACTTTACATACTTTTACATACTTCTATATATTTACATACGTTCACTTCTGAAAAGCAGGCACCTCCGAATAGAGGACAAATGCAGCGGCACAGAATTGTCCATTAATGAGAAGTTTTACTGTCTTTAGATAATTATTTTTTCAATCTTCTCTTACTATAAAAGTTCAAAACATTGAATATAATCAGTGCAATGTCTAAAGAGATTTAAAATATCAGCTCTACAAAAATTGCATACCAAATTCGGGCCCCCTAAAATCGGGGGGGGGGGGGGGGGGAGGACAAACAGTGCCATGGTCCAGTTTGCCCATGCTTTAATCAGCTTCTGCTTCTGGAACAATCCTCAGCCCTGCCTGATATTCAAATATTTTCCCATTTATTAAGGATTCAATGTGGTCAAATATGGCTGCCTTTAATGCTTAAAAAAAATTTGGTCAGAAAGGGCTGTCTATTGCTGACAAATCAGAGCACAAAAATGGTCGCGATTCAGATGTTTCAAATAAATGACTGAAATATTTGTTGGAATATTATTTGAGTCTGAAATACAGACACAAATAAGCGTCTTAAAAATTAAGACACTTTAAAGGGTCTTTTTTTGAACCATCCGTTTCAGACATTTCAGAAAACATTTAATGTGGCTTTTCTCGTCAAATGACAGTTTTATAATAAAAATATAAAAACCGACATCAGTTTTCGTAATTTTTGAGGTACTGTGTCCCTCTTAAATCATAAATTTAAATGATATGCTGATACAAGTTTATTTATTTTTCATTTTTTTTTTACAATCAAAATTTAATCGAGGCTTACCGATGGATAACAAATGATAAATTTTGTATTTTTTAATGTAGTTTTAATTTTTACTTTGCGTGTAAATTATATAATATAGAATTTTCATTTTGATTTTTTAAGAATATAAAAATAAATTACTTTTTAACATTACTTATAAATTTGAAGGCTGACAAAACTTAGGAATTATCATAAAATTATGCACATAGAAATTGCGAACTAATGTAACAAAATATGTAAAATCAATTTTACATTAGAAGACGCAAATAAAGTAATGTAATGAGGTATTATAATGACGAAATTTCTCGTCAAATGACTAAAAATTTCATATTAGAGAATAAAACAGCTATTTTTTTAAAACTAGGTATTTCTATCAAAAAAAAAAGTCAACGTTTTAATAGGGGTAAATTACTTAAAACATTTTTGGTGTGCGTCATTTAATAGTCAACATTATTTTCAATTGATTCGTGCTTTTTCCTCCACGATTATATATGACAGAATTAGCAAGTTGTGTTTATTTTATTTCATTATTTATTTATTCAACCCCCAGAAATTATACCCCCACATCACTAAGAACTTCAAAGGTAAGCGTTTTATTTTGGATCATACTTTATTCTTTGAACTTTAACCTTTAGTCAAATATGACAGCTTTGATTTCCTGTTTCGGCATACATAAAAAGATTTTTTGGCAGACCCTAAAACTTCTCTTCTCAGATGGATTACTTTTTATAACTCTTCAGAACAGTTTAAGATTATTATTCTTCATTGAGATATGTTTGATTATTGAAGTATCAGGTTGATCCAACGATACCGCCCAATAACTGTAAGAGAAGAATCTATTATCCTCTTACGTCTAGGGCATGGATATTAGAATATAACACAAAAGAACATTGAGGTTTGGAATAGGAAGTTATTCATATTACGGTATTTGCAAGGTGAGCGGATGTACAATGAAATAAAAATAAGTTAGAATTCTGATAGTAAACTTGTCTTATGATTCATATTCTGTTTACGCAAGAAGACGCAGTTTTTTGTAAAAAACGAAGGAAAATAAATAAACCTGAACAAGAACGAAAAAACATGCACGAGACATTGATTATGAAACAGTTTCCAACACTATGAGAATATTGTTAAGAAATTTAATTTTTTACTATAATGAAATGAGATAACGAAATAAGCAATTTAAAAACCAGATAATGCAGCTAAAAATCCATTTTCACCAATTGATGTGAATAGCCGGTATTATGCGAATTCTTTTGTGCAGCATATAGTTAAACACCATCTGATGAAACTGAAATTTATATCAGCTAGAAAAGGCACGAAGAAACTAAATACACTTTTTTGAGATTTAGCATCTATAAATGACGATGTATTCATATCTTTTGTGCAACCATGCATATGAATTTATTTATATTACACTGTAACAACACTGTATAATATAGTAAAATTTAGTTGAGCTGAAAGCCGCGTAAAACGGTTGAAAATAAACTTTTAGAAAATCCTTTCCGCGTTAATCCGAATTCTTTTGGGTAAACCGGAATTTATACACACCACACAATATACCAAAATTTGACTCAGTTGGAAAACGCGGGACACAACTAAAAACGAACTTCCAGCCCTTACCATCAATAGATGACAATTCAGAGAGAGAGAGGGAGGGGGAGGGGGACGGTCATAAAAACGCTAGGAAAACAGTATTAGCAGAAATACAATAATAACAATCAGTTATACAAGCCTTAATTCTGAACTACTAGATTAATATTTTCAGTATTAAAATGAATGTAAACGATTTACGAATGAACCCTCCATTTTATAACAGAATATTTGCACTTTCTAATTGAAGTTTAATTTAATGTGCGAATTTGAAATTTATCAGTTTATACTATAAACAAATAATTTTTTCAAATAACAATGAAATGGAATGAAACTTTTGAATGGCATAAACTTACCAAGTAAAATGTCTATAAAAAACTTTAAGCGTCCCAGATATTTCGTTCAAGAAGTGAGAAGATCACTTCTATCGGACTCTTTTACCAAGTAAATATATATGGAATAATATATATATAATAATATATATGGAAAAATATACTATATATAGCAATTTATAAGAACACAAGAAAATGTTGTCAGTGTCAATAATATGTTAAACATTTGCTATTCTGTTAGGCTTAGACTTTAAACGTAAAATAAAATAATAATAATAATAATAATAATAATAATAAGTCGAACACATATTGCCATGTCTTACGAAGATGGATTTTTTCAGGTAAACCCACTTGCACAAAGTTTCCAACAAAAGATTGATACATTTCAAATTTTATTTAAATAATACAAGGTGACCATAAATAACGCGATGTGTTCTGAGCCCTCTATAGGGTGCAATGTAATAAATACCATTTTATGTATGCTAGGAATGTACTTGTACAGTGAAGCATGTTGTTTCGATTTCTAAACAAAAGTTAACCAAAAGTCATCCATAGAGTTTTAGGTTGCTGCATAATATTTGTGACTAGTGTAAATACCCGTTCTAGGACGGTGAGTAAAAATCGTTGATAAAAATATTTATATACTACTCATCGACAATAAGTGAAACGGACATGAAACGTTAAGTTCAGGGCCTGATTAATGCATGATGGGCCTCTGAAGTTTTAACAACAAACTTGTAATTTTATGTAAATAAGATGGCAGAACAGATGAGAAATTACAGATCTTTCTTAATTAGTGAAAGAAAGCAGATGTAAATATAGTTCTAATTTGTGTTTTAGTATGAAATCTTAATTTTGTTATTGTATATTATCCGATAAAAAAAACGCTGAACTATTCATATTGTTTTAAATGTAAACGTGTTAATGTTGCGTAATCGTTTCAAGCCTTTTTTTTTTTTTTTTTTAACCGTAACGCTACTTTTAATAATTTTATTTTCCCAGAAATCCTCTACTTTTCTGAAGTCTTTATTAAAAAATTAATTCATCTTACATATAACTTAGTTTTTTTAAAAAGCAATCGCTAACATGTAATCAATGTATACAATCAAGATGAAGTAATCAATAAAGGGTCCACTTTTAATTTTTATAATTAACAATTGAAAAATCAGTAAAAATTACGTCATGTTGGTAAAAGTTTTTAGTTTTATCAATGTGAAAATACATTTTAAGCTAAGCATAACATCAGTTTAACCGGCACAAACTTATCACGGGTATTTTATATTTAACCACCATGAATCCAAATAAAAATATATTTTCTATTTAATTGTAATAAAAAAATGGCAGCAATAAAGTTATAATGCACAAAGAAAAAACCCAATAGCTGTTATTCTAGTGACGTCACAGTATATATGAATTTTTACTCCCTTATTAAAACAAAGTACGCGTGTAGAAATATTTTTACCGAAATTTAACCTGCAAATTAAAAAAAAAAAAAAAATCCACGTGTCGGAACATATTTCATTATTTCTCTTTTCTCTGCAACAATGGAAAGTAATCCACTGTTTCCCATTCATTGTTTGGATGGGTTCAGACCGGAATCCTTACACTGGGTTTTATTATATTTATAAGGAGAAGACCAAGCTTGGTAATAACAGATTTTGATTATTTTTATATATGTTGTAGGGTAGAATCCCGTTAGTCTCAGATTCAACGGATTTTATACAATGCTCCTTAGTTCTCGATAACTAGGGGTCTAATATTTTAACACAACCTAAATACTTACTTTGTAATGAAATTACTACGTTGGTCGTAGCTCAGTTGTTATGTCGTCTGCTCGTTGATCCGCGGGCCCGGGTTCGAGACCGGGACGAGCTATGCTTGTTTTTCTCATTTTTCGTTTTATAAATATACTTGTAATTATAATTTAATAATGTCAATTAAAAAATTTAATATCGTACATTAACTAAATTGTTAACATATTTAAATTTAAATTTAATTTATTTGATTATTAAGCCATGATTAAACATTTCTCATCATTTAAAGAGATTTTCTTTTAATGGATCCATTATTGACTAGTAAAAATTACAAAATAATACCTTATTTTATTAATTATAAATTAATTCAAACCGCAAGCATACGTATTGCAAATTTAAAAATCTTTAATATGCAAAAGAATATGTTGTAATTTAATTCTTATGCTAAATTTTAATATAATTATGCGTCTTACTTTTAAAACAGACTAGTATTATCATCGCACTGACTTCCCTTGTTAAGGCAATATATAAATGATGTTTCTTTAAAATCACGAATTGACACAATTGTTCAATATCATTGCATTGGTAAAGCATATATGAAATTCATTTTAAAGGTGATTAAAAAAATTAACTGTTTAATGATGTTTTATACAACGATTTAGTTACAATAAAAAATAAATATGTTAAAAATACAATTAATGCACAATATTATAATTTTTAATTAGGATTATTAAATAATAATTACAAGCTTATTAATTATAAATTAATTCAAACCGCAAGCATACGTATTGCAAATTTAAAAATCTTTAATATGCAAAAGAATATGTTGTAATTTAATTCTTATGCTAAATTTTAATATAATTATGCGTCTTACTTTTAAAACAGAGTAGTATTATCATCGCACTGACTTCCCTTGTTAAGGCAATATATAAATGATGTTTCTTTAAAATCACGAATTGACACAATTGTTCAATATCATTGCATTGGTAAAGCATATATGAAATTCATTTTAAAGGTGATTAAAAAAATTAACTGTTTAATGATGTTTTATACAACGATTTAGTTACAATAAAAATAAATATGTTAAAAATACAATTAATGCACAATATTATAATTTTTAATTAGGATTATTAAATAATAATTACAAGCTTATTAATTATAAATTAATTCAAACCGCAAGCATACGTATTGCAAATTTAAAAATCTTTAATATGCAAAAGAATATGTTGTAATTTAATTCTTATGCTAAATTTTTACTATTTTTTTTATTTTGTGAATATACATTCACAAAACAAAAAATGAGAAAAACAAACGTAGCTCGTCCTGGTATCGAACCCAGGTCCACGGATCAACGAGCAGACGACATAACAACTGAGCTACGACCAACACAGCACTTTCGTTACAAAGTAAGTATTTAAGTTGTGTTAAAATATTAGACCCCCTATTTCTCGAGAACTAAGGAGCGTTTATAAAATCCGTTGAACCTGAGACTAAGGGGCTTCTCCCCTACAACGTATATAAAAATAATCAAAATCTGTGATTACCAAGCTTGGTCCTCTCCTTGTTAGATAAATGAATGCGTCTTTGCCAAATGGAACTGCAAACACAAAATTCTTCATAATAAATTACAACGTTTTTTGTTAATTACAAAATGATTTAATATGCCCACTGTTTTGATATTTCAATAGCTGCATGAGATAAAAGACGTTTTCACAGCTACCTAAAATTCGAATTATCTTAGATTCGCGCAGTGCACGTAAGTCTTAACTACTGTCACAGAAATTGTCGCATAGACTGTGAGCGATCTCTGAGACCGCTTGATGGAGAGATGAATGAAAGGATCCATTAACTATTCGGATACTGTTTCTATACTAATATTTATGTACATGATTATCTATACTAATAACAGTTATAAATCGATATCACCTATTCAGAAGTCTCAAGCAATAATACTAGTGTTCCAAACGAAACAAAATTTCACTAGCATCTGTAGTCATACTAGTTAAACTGGAAGTTATAAGTTAAACTGTCAAAATTGAAAAAAAAGCAGCTGTCTGTGAGACAGCTAACAGCAGGTAAGGGTTACACGGCACATTGCAAAAACGCATGAACAGGCATTTGTTTAAAAGCAATGTTGAAACACAGGACTGTTGCAATTTTCAGGCTTTAATGGAACAAAACTGTTATCTTACGTTGATGCGAGTTCTTGCAATTTGAAATTGGAACTACATGCTTCATTGTGCATGTGCTTGTACACCAAACGGAGCTATATTTTGCCAAATAAATTACCCGCTAGAGGGCTCAGACAACCTTACATTATTTTTTGGCGACCTTGTATATAGGTACGGTATTAAATGTTGTCTATCAATTAATTTCAACGAATAAAAACTGAGTAATTTTTAAAAGGGTTATCCTTTTAAAGCATAATTTCTATAATATGAGACTAAAAATTTCAAAGATGAAAGAGGGAAGAGAAAAGTGAATTTTGCTTTTAATAAAGTAACTCTACAATATTGTGGTTGTTTAGTAAATTTCTAAGTATAATTCGTGTGTTCCAATTTAAATAGCATCATTAAAATATACTTGAAATTGTTTAGAATACTATTTTAGGTGTTATTAGAACTTAAATAGTAACGCCACTATGAAGAAAAACTTTTTACTTGAATGTAAAAGTCGTGCATGCATAATACCTTAATCAAATTTATCCATTCGAGTTTTACTTAGAATGTCTCTTTTTAACACTTTTCACCATAGTTGAAAAGTGTTCATGAATTCGGTTTGTCTGCCTGTCTCTCTGTCCGTGCTCTAACTCTGGTAAATATACTCGGATTGTCATGAAAATTTTACACATTATTGAATTTAGAATGTTCGGTATTGACAATGAAGTGTATAGCATTAATAGTTCATTTTCAGGGACACACAAAAGAATTCCATTACATTAGTGTAATCACGTATCTAGCGTTTACTGGAGTTCCAAATTACCTGAGATTTATTCTGTTGAGCTGATTCAGATATCAGACCAGATGCTATGATCAATAAGGTTAACTGGATGAATTAGGTCCTCCAGATTCGACCGGGATGGCTCAGTTGGTATAGCACTGGCAGCTTCAGCGAAGAGACCCCAGGTGCGAATCCTGGCCCGGACAATTTTCGTCCAGTTGGAAAATTACAGCTCACATGATTTCTTTACGAATTTGAATAACTGTGTTAAAATTAGTCTACAGAGTGTCGTTCGGTTTTTGGAAAAAATTGGTTTTAACAAAATGGCGGCCGTTTAAAGTTAAGGTATCGATTTTCGCAATAAGATTTGAACTTTGGATTGTTTATAAAAAATAGAAAAAATGATCATATTGCCAAAAGGAACGACTACTCTCTTGATAACACTGTTGTTAAAAATTGGTTGAAATTTGACGAAGATTGGTTCAGATTTGTTCGAGTTATCGCGATCACAGTCCTTAAAAACATAGTTTTGCGATGATAACGTTTAAAGATTCAAGTTATGATTTATGTATGATAGAAAAAAAATACAGCGGCATAACTTTCTTACTTTTTATTAGATAGACTAGAAAATGTAACTGAATATTCTTTATTAATTGTACTTTCAGAAAATGCAATATAAAATGCACTTTTTGAAAGTTTGCAGATAGGTTTAAATACATTAATTCGACCTTATACATATCAATAGTTTGAAGGTATATACTGGAATGGACTTACCATAGCAGAGTCGATAGGTATTAAATTAATCCAACTTGCACAATTTTCAGGGGGATTGGGCTTGGCACAGAGTCATACTAAAGACTCAAAACCCTGTACACCTTTTCCGATCTGGTAACACTGGTCGAGCAATTTATCCTTGTTAATATTGAGAATTCTGGTAGCGGTATAGTATATCTAAATTCCGCGAAGATTCAACAGCCTGCTTTCTAAAATTTTCCGGAGTTTAACTCGGCGTGGTAGCGAGAGTATGCGTTCACTTTAGTAGAAAGTTATGTTCCAGAGGTTCTAGCGGGCTTAGCAGGACGTCTAGTTTTGGTGGTTATGTATAGGTTGCGGTCCCACGGACAGATGTTTTGGGGCCTCCTATCTGTTTGGTCTTACTAAGGCCAGATCTACAAGTTCAGCGGGATGGCTGAGGCACCTTCAAAATTTATTCTCAAAGTTTAGCATCCCTCTCACCCACAAGATTGCTGATACTGCTACGGGTATTGTCTTTTGCTACCTACTTGTTTAATTTTCTTCTCTGACTCCAGAAAATAACTTTCTAAAATTAACATTCCGACCTCCTCTTTCTGGAGAGGGGGATCAAAACTTTTACTCCGTCCAAGGCCAGTGACCTAAGGGGGTTGTGATTCGCTAACTCTCCAGACGCTTTCTGATCATCATATGGGAAAGGGGGAGGTGTCCAAAGTCCATCCCTTGAATTTAATTAATTCCTCAAGCATCAGACCCCCTTCAACAGAGAAAATGTATTCTGGAATGTTGTTTTAGAAATAATTAATTTAGGGGCATAAGTCAAAAGGTTGGCTCAACTTTTCTTATTAAACAACATAAACGTCCGGGAAGACATACAAATTCCCAAGCTCTCAAAACCCTAATCATCTCACTTCTGAAATCATTGTTAATTATTAAAATGTCACCCATCTCTGTTTTAACCAGAGATATAATAATATAACTAGACTAAGCACTCCTAGTACATTCTCCCATTACTTCTTGATTCTGCAGCCGATTCTTGATTCGGAGCAACAGCCATGAGAGTAGAAGAAAGCTAGTGGAACTTGGGATACTTACTATAATGCATGGTGAATATCTGAGTATTACGATATTTTTGGCGCTTTTTTTTAAACTTATATATGTACATATGATTGTTTCAAATCGATTCGAAAACACATGATAAGACTCATGTGTCAATGTTACCTATCCATTACTGGATATAACCGGCAAAAAGCTACTTTGACGTCTGACCGGAGTTCTAGAGACGTCTTGTCTAGCCCCTAATCATGATGTTGCCTAGGTTTTACATAGCTGAACATGTTCATGAGAGTTCATTCTCCCACGGCAAGACAAACACATGATAAAAAACGTATACATAAAATTGAAATGTATATTTTAAAAGAAGAAACAATGTGTGGAATACCAATTTCTATAAGAACACTGCAGCCGGAATTTGATAATTGAGTAGAACTTTCGTTTTATTTTATTTATTTATTTTGTGAGTGCGTACGTGTGTGTTAATAGGCAAAAAAGAAGGCAAGATGTGCATTAAATAATAGTAATAATAGTTTTTTTTTTTTTTTTTTTTTTTTTTTTTTTTAAGCTGCTCTATTCGTTTTGCTTTATACTGTTTATTTGAGGTATGCAAAAAAAAAAAAAAAAAAAAAAAAAAAAAAGCAGCAGTTAAGACGTTTAAAACATTAATAGAAGTAAAAATAGTTTTTCTTTTAAACACTCCTTTATAAGCATTCAATGTTTATCTTTAAAATACCTCCTAATTTCATAACAGCAATTCATGCAATTCTAAACAATTTTGTTACAATACGTTAATTTGGTGTGGGCCCCGATTATTGAAAATTGACCGCATTGATAGAAAGCGCAAACTACTGAATTTATTAAAAATATGTAATTTTTGCTTTGTTTCTTTTTTAAGATGTGACAACAGGAAAAAATTTGAAGCATTGCTTAAACTATCCATTTAGGGTTTCCAAATCGTTTTCTCAACGTATAATCATAATTTAATTAATATTAACTTATTAAATGATAAAAGAGGAATTTAAATAAATTATTATACTTTTTCTTTTATTTATATTTTCTACTTTTCAGTGTTCAAAATATTTCGTTGTTGCAGTTTCACAGCCTGTTACCATATTTTGGAGAGCGTGGTTTGATGCTCGTAACTCGATTAATTCGTAAACAGTTGTAACCATAAAGATTATTTGGCGATTTATCCCCTGCGGTCGGCTAACGCAAATATACCTTAAAATTAATTTATTAATTTATAATTAAGTTCGAAATATATTAAAATGTTGTATTGTCATCAGAAACACACCTGTGTACAATTTTTTTTTTTTTTTTTTTTTTTTTTTTTTTTTTTTTTTTTTATATTTAGCATACCAGGAAGTCAGTAAAAAATCGATTAGAAAATCTCATTAAAAGAATGCACACTCACAAGACTGAACATATATATATCTTCATATACATTATATATTTTTTAAGCAATTAAAGAATTTTATTTTTTTAAATGTTTTAAAATTGTCATTTAAAAATGATTAGTCGTTAGCCCAGATTAATAAATCTATATTTATTAAGCAAATCGACCTTTGTAAAGTAATTAATATTTTCATGTAAAGAATGTGCTTTATAAATGCAATTTCTTTTTAATCAGAAAAAAACAATTCTTGCTATTCAAATTTCACACAATTATTAAACTAAAAATGATAGTATATTTGCAGATTTGAAAGCATGTACAAAATATAATCAGTAAAGACCTAATTTAACAAAGTTTTGAAAGTTAAATGGTTAAATGAAAAAAAAAAAAAAAACTTTCTTGTGTTCTTTTTACAGAGTTTAAATACAAAAAAAAAAAAAAAAAAAAAAAAGAAAAAAAAAAAAAAAGAGGAATTTTTCACATTACTCCTATCATTATTAATTAATTCTTCATTATTTGCTTGGGGGAGGAGAGAATTAAGATAAATGATTCTAAGTAATAACAAATACAAGAACGTAAAACCATGCGTCGAGCATAGATTATTAAACACTTTCCAACACATTCAGAATAGTATAACACAACTTCACAGTTTACTAAATAAACAATTTAGAAAACGCATAACGCATTTAAAAATTTAATTTCAACAATTACTACCAATAGCCAAACATAATATCCGAATTTTTTTGTGCAGCACTGTATATTATCGATATATTTGTATGTGCACTACACACTATGCTAAAATTTACTTCAGTTAGGAATTACATAGCACAATTGAAAATCATCAATTTCCGTCAATAAATGAAAATGTACGTGAGATCTTTTGAGCAGCCCTGTATATGATCTATAGTATTTATATGCAGTAATTATATGAAAAAAAAAGTTAAATTTAAAAACGCGAACCACAACTGAAAGCGAGCTTTCAGTAATTATTTTTCATATACAGTACTGTAATAAAATTCTTTTGAGTGTCCCTGTTAATGAACGATACATTCTATGTATACCATATTCTACAGTAAGCGTCTTGTAGTGCACCTGAATGATATGTATCAATTGGAATATGTGTAAAACAATGAAACATCATTAAAATACGTTGCAAACGATTTTCCCCATAGACCGTAAAGTAACGGAATTTTTTGAGTGTCTCCGTAAATGAACGATACATTCGATACGCACCATATTCTGCAGTAAGCGTGTTGTAGTGATATGTATCAATCT
This sequence comes from Maratus michaelseni, assembly GCA_963931845.1. Taxonomy (NCBI): domain Eukaryota; kingdom Metazoa; phylum Arthropoda; class Arachnida; order Araneae; family Salticidae; genus Maratus; species Maratus michaelseni. The sequence continues at coordinate 282,487,157 of OZ007586.1, forward strand.
GAATATGTTTGAAATAGTGTAACGACATTAAAGTACGCCGCAAACGATTTTTTTCCATAGACCGTAATATAACGGAATTTTTTTGAGTGTCCCTGTAAAAGAACCATAAATGTTACACATTTTACTTTCAATTCCAAACATGCCATAATAAAGCCCAATAACATATATCAATTTCAAGGAAATCCGTGTATATTTACGCGAGTTGGAGCATGGACAGACGGCAAACAGACAGATAGACAGACAGACGAACCGAATTCATAAACACTTTCAACTTTGTTGGAAAGTGTTAAAAATGAGACTTTTAAAAATTTCAAACTGTTTTATGATTATTTTTTGGGTTGGGAAAAAGGGGTTAGATGATAAATTATTTTTTTACTGTTGCTACAGGCAGGGGAAAAAAATTAAATGTTTTAAGTTTCATGTGGAAGGAAAAAGATTACATGATTACTTATTGACATTGCAAAGTAACTTATAGGGCAGAAAAAATCGCAGATTTTAAAATGTGTGTGTGTGTGTGTGTGAGTGGGGGGGGGACAAGGGGGGGGGAACCAGACACTTTCGAGGAGTTGGAAGATAAATGAAAGGTGGAAATCGGCGGTAGAATCCTATTTCTAACTTTTTAACATTAAATACAAGCGTCTCACCCCTAAAAGAGAAAAGTATTTATTTGTACACAACTTTTGTTTCGGGTTGGAAAACAAATACTGATGGGAATTGAAATCTCAGTTAAATACTGTTTTTATCCAGTTCGATATTGAAAAATAAATAACTATAATTGAAAAAACAGTGGTATTTTTAAAAAGGAAACAATCTTATTCATTTCTATCATAAAACTTTATAACTTCATTAAGGATACAAATTGTTAATTGGTGGTTATAAAAAAATTATATATGTTTTTGAAACATTCATATTCATGAAGGCTAAAACTTAAAAAAAAATATATAAATGTATTTTAAAAATGTACAAGCTTAAAAATTATTTTCTCGTTATATCGACTAACAAATCGCCTGCCACCCCAATAGTATTGTTTTGTTCGCGCCGCAGAATCAACTCCCCTCCCCCCCCCTCGCTCGTTCGTAGTCTAGTAGTTACTATATCTATAGTTTTAACTCGTTTTACGACTTATCCCCATCTGATTTGCGACCCATCTGATTTGCGACCCATCTTCCGTATATCTTTCGAAATCTATCAACAAACGATATATAATTTCTGAACTTTGATGCAGCTGCATCGAAATACATTCCTTTCCAAGAAACAGACCCCTCCCCCCAAATAGTAACCAATTCTGTCGTACAAGTATTATTTTTCGTTTTCCTGATATACAATTTTTTTTCAGCCTTCAGTACATTCCCTAAAAAAAAATAATCACTACTTTATTATTATTATTTTGTTTATTTATTTATTAAATCAGGAAAATATCTTAACCCTGGAATGGAAGAATCACTCTTATCCCCTTCATTGGAAGTATTAGGTGGCATTTTGAGTCCTCCTTGAAAATGACCCCACGCTTCCAGGGGCACTTGCATGACTGAGCTGACCTTTCAAGTAAAGCATAAGTTAAAGAAGAAGGCGATCTCCCCATCTTCTATAGCACCCCACTCCCATTTTTTTTCAGTCCGCTGACCCGGCCCGTACCTGCTTGATTCTATAGAAAGCCTTCGGACGGAATTTTCTGACCTCTCTGACGTCAGGAACGGTAGACCGACCTCTCAACTGGTTTTCTAACCTCCACCCCACAACAGCACAGCATTTCTTGTCTTTCATAGGGAAAAGGACGTAAAACTGAATTTTCGAGTGGTTTTCAAGTTCTATTTACATAATTTTCTGGATAATTCAGGATAATTTAATCAACTTATAATAAAGTAAGTGTTTTATCTTGATAAATCTTAAATATCTGCATGCACTTACTTATTTATATTACTTACTTCCAATATGTTTGCCTGCTTTTGATATACAAGTATAAGCTATATAACTTACCACGTGTTTGGAACGCGAGTGGTTTGTAATATCTGTTTTTCAATGATTATATTTTTCAAAAACATAATTATTGCTTCAAATTTGGAATGCATTTATGCTCTTTTAAGTGATATTTCTTTCGGCAAATTTTTGTTTTTAATTATGTTATAGAATTCATTCTAAAAATAGTTTTTTAGTTAAGATAGATAAATATATTTTGCATTATATATTTCTTTTAAGAATCAAAATAAACTTTGAACTATATCAAAGTTATGTAATTCATTTATTTTACTATATTTTAAATTATACAGTTAAAAGTTTAACATTTAAAAAAATAATAATAATATTAATAATAATAAAATTGTAAAATATTTATATTAAAATTAATTGGGTCAATTTTACTGAGCAGTAAAATTGACCCAAATAATTTTGAGAATTATTCAGGAGTATATGAAATACCTTTTATTAAAGAAGACGGATCTAAAATTTACTATATTGGCCTGACCAGCAGGAAATTTGGAGCATATAGCTGCTATTAAGTATAATAGAAAAACCACAGCCCTGGCAAGATTATATCAAGAAGAAACCATCCAAATAAGTTTCAATGAAAGTAAAATAACTTTCCCTCCGGTCTATACTATTCATCCATAATAAGAGAAACCATAGAGATACTAACACGCAAAAATACAATATGTAACGATGCAGCATCTTTTAACTTACTGCAATTGTGGCTCGATTTACTCCATGGTTACATATATGAAAATAAACAATCAAGTAAAAATAAAAGATAACGTGCAAAATTTTTTAAAGAAAGTACATGAAAATTAAATGATAACCTTTTAAATAATAACTTCAAAGACCGTGCAATTATGGAATATTCTCATTTGTTTTTGAAAATGGCTCGGAATGAGCCGAAACATGTCAAACAACCTAATAAAAGTTAGTTTACTGTGTATCTATTATGTTGTTAATTTACACCTTTTAGCATTTAAAAGAAATAAATGTTTTATAGTTAAAAAATGATAGGGGAGGGCTTGAAGAGGCAAAATCAAGAAAATGTTTTCTAGATTGGACTAACAAACGAAAATGTCAAAAATGAATTTTTTATGACATTACAAAGCGAATAGAAAATAATGCTATTTTTTCTAAAACATGAAAGTAAAAGAAAATTACTTAATTGTATTATAAATATTAATTATAAATATTAAGTAATATAAAAAAGACTGGAAATTTTTTTATATTACTTTAGAGCGGCGTTTTTCAAACCATTTTTCAAGTGGGGTTTTATACTGGTACATTCTTATGCTATTTTATCACTATTCAATTTTCAACTATATATTTCAACTAAATTCATTCGAATGTTATTTTTGTCTGTCTGTTTTAGAAATCTAAGAAGACCACAAGAACTGGCTTCGAGTACAAGTATTGGTCCGAGAACCACAGTTTGAGAAACGCTTCCATAGATAAGGTTACCATAAACGTCCGGGGTGGGGTTGGCTTAACACTCGATTAATATCCTCAAAAAAACTTACGTTATTGCTGTCGCTGTATCTATGAGATCACATGACGGAATGTTCATATTTATACACTTTTTATAGTGATATTTCGGGGAAAGGTAAATGTATGTTCTTTTGTCTTTAATCACAAAAGCTAAAAGAAAAATATACCAAATTGGCGTCTCCAAAGACGCCTTTGCAGTCAGAAAAAAAATCACTGTATCTTACTGATACAAGAATAGCAATCGAGTGGTAAAGCCAACCCCAGAAACCTGAAACAACCGAAAAGCGGGAAAGAGAGAAAATGAGTCAGACTCATGGATCGAAATTATTTGTTGTTTTCCATCAGAAAACGTCTTTATTTTTATTGAACATCCTCAGACACCATTCCAGACGCAGTGCTGAATCTATGACTGTCCGGGGACATCCCTGACGTATGGTAAGTCTAACTACAAAGAACCTGCATGAATTCTATGTCTCTAACTTTCACAGATTTAATGTATTCGTACTAGAAAGCATTATACAGGAGATCTAAAACAGCTTTATTTGTAGAGGGAAATTCCGAAAGATCAAGGTGATTCATTATATTGTTGTCTATTGTAGACTTCTCTCCCATCGGCAAGAGCTGCAAGTGACCGTAGCTCGCTGGATGTTTAGTTTCTTGTGATGAAGCCAACGCTAAATGTGTAAGGGATTTTTCGTAAAATTTTTCTACTGATTAAATCCTTGTTTTAGATCCCACGTAGGGCACTCCCCCCGGGCCTATATCCCAAGTGTAGATAATTGGCCGTCAATAATCAACCAACCAACCAACCTTGTTTTAGATAAGCTGTCAAATTTTTAGATCTCCTGCGATCGTTGAGGATGTTGGCAGTAAAAATACGTTAATTTTTCACTTTCTCTCTGTGTCTCTCTCTACACACACATACACACATATACAGGGTGCAATATGTTATCTATCGCCGACCTTTAATTTCTCAACTGTTGGTGGTAGACATATAGTTTCAATTACAAAAACGCTTCAAATGAAGTAAATATTCATGTTGTGGCATTGTTTAAAGTAAAAAATCATTTTAATAAAAATTACGAAATAAAATTTTTATACGGTACCTCAATTCCTATAGTTATATTTAGTAAAAGTTTACACATATCATAACAGATATAACACAAAAAGTTTGACTTTTGTACTACTAAAATTGACACAGTTATTAATTTTCAAAGTTTGAGATTTTGGCACATGATTTTGTCTTTCATTTAGAGATCAGTTAAAAAATGAATTAAAGTAATTCGAGATCAAAATCAGGGTGCAATGTTCTTTGTACGGCGAAACCACCTGTAGCCGGTATCGCCAAATCGGGGTATCATCAAAGAGGGCTATTTAATCTAAAAATTTTAACTGACTTTTAGGGGTCGTATACAGTGCGAAGAATGAAATATTGAAATTAAACAGAAAACTAAATATCAATTTATTATTATATCAGAAAATGGTCTACTATAAAATATTAATACATCAAACACCAGAATATACTAGAGATACTGCTCAAAGTGTTCTCCATTGGTGGCAATGCACAATTGAATGCGTAACAGTATTGAGTCCTGGACAAGTTTGGAGCATAGCAGGTGTAACTGTGCGACAAGCAAGGATGATACGCTGCTTCAGATCAACCAGAGAAGTAGGCTCAGTCGCTTAGACCTGTGCCTTGATGTAACCCCAGAGGTCCATGGGAGTCAAGTCCGGCGAACGCGGTGGCCACTCTACCTGACCACCATATCAAATGATCTGTTGACCGAATTCGGTGGTCAGATACGCACTTACGTTTGATGCACTGTTAGAAATGGATACTCAAATTCCACGAAATTTTCTTCGTTTTGGACGAAACTGTTTCCTGGGAAATGCTCCGAGCGGATATTTCGTCAAATCGAGTAAATTTGTATCCTCATAAAAGTGAGGAAATTAATTTCGTCAAATTGCTTGTTCGAAAGTGCAAAAAAATGTTGGTGGTGCCATCTATTGACAGTTTTAGAAGCATCTGTAATTGACAGGGGGAAAAGTACGACACTTTTCTCAAGTCTTCAACGAGATTCGAACGCGCGATCTTCGGTGTGGGAGACCACTGTGCTGCGTCTTTCGCCAGGGGGACCTTGAATGATTTCAAATGTATCTATGGGATGTTGATGTGTGTTTATATTTTTAGAAGTATTTTTATCGGTGCTGTTATAATTTCTGCATGTTTTAATTAATAAGGCTAGATTATTATTATGGGTTTTCTATGGTTAATAAATAATTAGAATATGGCTTGATTAATATAATTTATTAGAGAAATTTCCTTTATTCAATGAATGATTAGAATATGGTCTAGTTAATTTGTTGGTCAGAAATAATAAGTTTTGAAGTGCATATTGGAGGAAAGTTCCTCAATTTTAGATGATAAGATTTTAACACCTTATTCTGTTTATAGAGGGGAAAGGGACCAGTTATGCATATTTTAAATTTGATTGTTATATGAATATATTTCTTAAATAAAAAAGAGCTTCTAAAATTTTGAATTTTTTTTTTAACCACTGGGAAAATGGTTGTTGCTTTCGGTCGAAAATGGACCAAATGATGTTCACATTTTACTATTTTAACCGTTTTTAACGAAATTCTATAACTTTAGAAGAATTTTTTAAGCATTTTTAACGAAATTCTGTAACTTTAGAAAAATTTATCTTTGAATAGGCAATAGAAATGCATAAAATCGTTACAAAAAGGATAGACGCAAATTATCAGATATGAAAAATAAAGTAGAAATTTGGTACTTTCGTGTTATAGCGGCCCCCAAGGATGAAATATTTTTGTTTCTGTTTTCATTAATATATTGCAAATTTGGTACTTTCGTGTTATCTATTTTTTTAAAAAGATTTTGCAACAGCAAAAATAATCTGAGTTTAATTTTTGACAGTGAGGAAACAGTTTCGTCAGATATTTGAGGATTCGCATTTCGTCAAAAACCACGTGACTCTGTGACGAAATGATTGTCAAAAATAACGAAGTAAGGCTTAAGGATTGCCGAATCGTCAAAATTGAGTGTTTTATTTCTGAGAGTGTGCTTTATGCGGAGGGGCCCCATCAAAAGACTGGGTTGAAACCACACCTGGCATGCATGTCGAACAGGCAGCTCTTCATACTAGTCACGTACCGTGTTTTGTAGCAGGTGCAGGTAACGATCGCCCGTTAAGGTCCCATTGTACCTGGTGTCGTACTGTGCGGGCGACGTGGGGGTTTTCCAGAGACCAGCAATACTCATTGTGCACGTTCACAATGTCACTCCGTTTAAACGTCGACTCACCTGTCCATAGAATGTCACAAAGGAGCGACAAATTTTTCTCTAAGGTGTTGAGCATGAAATTATAAAAATCAAATCGTCCTGCGTGGTCATCCAGCATCAATGCTTGCACCAGTGTCGTATGGTATGGATGCGTATCATGTGCTTGTAACAAATGCCAGACATGCTGACGCGTGTATCCACATGCCTTGTTTATTTCCACCGTACTCAGATGTGGATTTAAAAGGGCGAATACCAGCACATTTTCCGGTGTCACTCGAACATTACACCTTGCCCGTCTACTTGTTCCGGGTCGTGGTGCAACACATCCGGTCTCTCTTAGACGGTGCAATGCATCAATTATAGTTTCATGCGTTGGATGTCGATCCCTAGGGAAAAGTTCTGAATAAACCCTCGCAGCTGCTCTGGCATTCCCTTGAAATTCACCATAAAAAAGTATATTTCGACATATTGCGTGTGTGTACCCTACCATTACGATCTCAGCGCTGACTAACATGTCCACTGCTAGATGGCTCTTGTTTTATCCCGAACATATGTCGCTGCGGTACTATTGTAATTTGCATAATCCCGATTTTCATGCTCGTTATAGCTCGGCTGGCTGTTTGCATTCCGCTGCCATTTATTTAGTTCTTACTGAGTATGTTTTATTTTCTGGGTGGTGATTCTATCTACTTTGACTTTTGAATGTTGTTCGACCTCTAACAGTTAGCTCAAATTTTTAGATGAAATAATCCTCTTTGATGATACTCCGATTTGGCGATACCGGCTAAAGGTGGTTTCGCCGTAAAAAGGACATTGCACCCTGATTTCGATCTCGAATTACTTTAATTCATTTTTTAACTGATCCCTCAATGAAAGACAAAATCGTGTGCAAAAATCTCAAAATGTGAAATTTAATAACTGTGTCAATTTTTGTAGTACAGAAGTCAAACTTTTTGTGTTATATCTGTTATGATATATGTAAACTTTTACTAAATATAACTATAGGAATTGAGGTACCGTATAAAAATTTTATTTCGTAATTTTTATTAAAATGATTTTTTACTTTAAACAATACCACAACATGAATACTTACCTCATTTGAAACGTTTTTATAATTGAAACTGTATGGCTACGACAAACGGTTGAGAAATTAAAGGTCGGCGATAGCTAACATATTGCACCCTTTTTAATGTACTAAATTAACAGCAGTTTTCAGCTATTGTCAAAAGTATAATAATAAAATATTTTTAAATATTTCTTCACTGGAGAGGGGGAGCTTCTGCCACGAACGGCCACACTTGCATATTAATTCTTTCGGTACAAATTAGTTGGTATTAAAAACTTTATGGAGCACTCTAACAGCTGTTGCTGTTATCATTAAATAAAATCTAAATATTATTATAATGGTGAACGGTGTGCATAATTTCAGTTTGTTTAAGGTCTTTTAAGAACTTTTGCGGAACAATTCTGTCTCGATACTCAACTATCGAAAATTCATGAAATTAAACTTTTATTAATTGGTCAATTTTAGTCATATGTTTTGTTTTCTTTTTACATTTTAGTATATTTTACCTTAAAACTAAATTTATTGGGCCCGGAGATCCTATGAAAATTTTGAATTTCTTAATTTTTTTTCAGGAATGTATACTTCCAAAAGACTTTTAAAATAAATTTTTACCTCACTTTAGTCATTTTTGGTATAAAGGAAATTTTACAGAGTGTCCAAAAAATATTGAAATACGCTTAAAGTTTTTACTTTTTGGATATAAGTAGACAATGTGAACTGCAGAAAAGTTCAAAATAAGATCGGAAATAATATTTTTTTAAATAAATATCCCTACCATATTTTTTTTAAAGTTACATTTCTTAAATTTTTATACGACTCTCCTAGACAAAATTGATGAATTAGAAAAAAAATCCTTTTGCAGTAAAAAAAAGTCTTTACAAAAAACTGCATATTTGCATCTTTAAAATTAAATGTAATTATACTTAGTTGAAAATTGATCATTGTGAATAGGAAACACATATCATATTATAAATGTTAATTTGTGAATTACGGCAAGAAAAATAAAACAAGGATAATAATACATGGTTTATGGAATTAACCTTGATTTTCGATGCTTATAACAATATTAGTGGCGAAGAACTCCAAAACATTTAAAGAATCGTTATTAGAAGAGCTCAGTTATGTATTGAGTTTGACAGACAATAGTGTAAGAATGCTTTGTGAATGGCTTTTTTAATCCTGTTTCTAGGATTTAAAAGTACAGTTGTCTCTTTACATGATCTCTCCATCTGTATAATTCTTTATTTAATTACATTTGTGATGCAGTATTTTCACACTTTCTAAGACATTTTTTATCTAAAGAACACCACTATCAATTTGCATACTATCCTTATTTTAACCGATGAAATACCATTTTAATTATTACGAAAATTGGTAAAAGTGAGCTTTTACCTTCATTATCATTCATTTTTTAAAATACAGGTGTATATTTTCTTTGTAATAATTTTGTTGTACCAAAAGGAAAATATTTCTAATTTATCAACTTAGTCTAGGGAGGTCGTATAAAAATTTAAAAAGTAAATATTTTTGCAAATTAATTGGATAACTATATTAACATAATATTTTTCTCCTGCCTTATTTTGAACACGTTTTCTAATTACATTGTAAACTTATCACCATCAGCTAAAAAATTAAGACGCGTTTCAGCCTTTTTGGGACACCGTGTATATCTAAGCCAAACGTTTTAAGAATTAGATATTGGACGAGGATAACAGTGGACATTTGTCAAATTTACTACTGCTTGTAAAACGTGTTATTTTAATGATGTTGGGAGTATTTCAGATGAATGGGGAATGGTGCCAATCTTCTTTTCAGAAAAAAATAAAAAGATTTTTTAATAATTTATATCTGGCATGTGAGCATTATTATTACTAACAAACACGTAGATGATAATGTTTATTACAAATATAATGAAGCGAAGTAATTATGTCATAATATTTAATGGATGGCTGGAATTTTTTACACTCTTGATAAAGTTAAAAGTTATTATACATCACCAAGAAAAGATGTATATGCATTGAAGTGCTGCTGCAAATTTAGTTGCTTTATGGCTAATTATATTTTTTGCCATTAATTTACTGTCGTAGATTATGTAGCGAAGGAAAAAAAAATCGGATAGACTGGCATGATTAATTTATTAGTGCTGCACCCTATATTACAGAGGATATTATGATTCTCAGTGCAGAAGACAATCTTGTTTGGGGAATTAAAATGAACTAAATTGACCCTAAAAAATAAGAGGAATTTTTTTCCCGATCCTCTGTGTCACAAAATGCATGTGTTATAAGTCTCGTACTAGATTTTATTCAAGGGCAGAAGCCTAATTTAAAGATATGTTCCATAAAACTATTAAGTACATATTGTTTTGCTTCATCTCTAATAAAGATGCATTGTTTATTCTTATATTTTTAATTTGTTAAAAGCACAGATGTATGGCCACTTCTTCCTTTTTGTTTTTTTTAATTTATTTTTTCACTCCGTATCTCTAGGGATTTTACTGAAAGCAGAATTCGGTGGACAAAATATGACCAGAAGAAAATAGTAACATGTTTCTTAAAGATACTATCTCTTGCAGTAATAAAAGTAATAAAAAATAATAATATTAAAAATATACTGCTATATTGCTTTCTTGATTCTTAGTAAATTAAGTTTTTCGTGTTGTAAAATTAAACATTTGCCCCATTTAAAGATTAATATCAATGTGTTTGTTGCAGTGATATATTTTTTTAAAGTAGCCAAATTGTTTTACAGACTAAAAATATAATTTACGTATAATATAGCAAAACAAATGCAATACTTACTCTTCTGAAGGATGAAAATTCAACAATGTTACATTAATCCTCTCGATGCTAACATTAGAAGTTTGGTAATACCAAACTGTTTGTCCTGAAACACGGACTTCATCGTAAGTTCCTAATTCTTCCCAACGCACTGTCACGTTTTGTACTCCACCAATGTTCACACCTGAGGTGACAAGGAATGTATATTCTTGGCCATCATGCATGCTGTAAAATCTGAAAAGATGCAAAAATATCAAGTATTTAAATGGATACTATGAGACAAATATTATTTATTTATCAATGCATGGCGTATAGTAATAATGATGATGATAGAAGCATCATTAAAAGTATTAAACTAGCACCAATTTTATAAAAATAAGCTGGTAATATACACTATTTTGGTGAAAACATAGGTGACTGGTGCAGCTATGGTGCTACAATTTTCCCTGAATTATATTTTTATTTAAATATCTGCAGATTTTTTGTAATTTCATCACATTTATGAAAATTTTATCCTATATCTAAAATAAAATCTCATATAAGAGTAACTAGAAACATGAAGAATTTGAACTAAAATAACTTCTTAAAACACCATCAAAAACTATAAAATGCGCTAGGCCTTTCGAAAGATCTGGGTCTTTCTTCGTCAGGCGCAAAAAAACGCGCGTCTACTATGAAAGCAGCAGCAAGACTGACAAGTCTGCAGCAAGTCTTGCTGCTGCTTTCATAGTAGACGCACGTTTTTTTGCGCCTGACGAAGAAAGACCCAGATCTTTCAAAAGGCCTAGCGCATTTTATAGTTTTTGATGGTGTTTTAAGAAGTTATTTTAGTTCTTAGTGTTTCACACCAGTTTCAACTGATTTTATATGAAGAATTTGATAAATATTGCTCATGAAAATATGAAAAAGGTGTAAAAATAAACAAAAGTGATTCAAAGTATGCCCAAAAGTGTGAAAAAATACCTCTAATATTAAGAAAAGTGCAGGGCAGTCATCACTTGCGCGCATTGAAAGTGTGATGCGGTCGCAGCAGAAAGTGGATCGGTGAGTTAGATCTCCTTTCTATTATGGAGATCAGTGGTCACAGCAATTAAGTGTTAGCTTGACACTAATGGCTTACTATATGACGATGTTCAAATTACAGTAGTCAAATTATAACAAAATGCATGAACGTAAAAAACATTGTGTATCATAAGAGGAGTGTTCGTGGAACATAAGTGGCATATGCTTCCCTCAACTAAAATTGTTTAAAATTTCAATGTAATTCAGAAGATTTTTCGTTTTATGACTGCCCTCTTCGCAATCTCTGATTTTTTTTATGTTCTATTTTCTATAGAATTAAATGTTAATCAACTTCAGAAACTGCAAAACGTATGAATTATGGAATAAAGTATCACGTAGATGAGGTTCGGTAAAGAAATAGTTGAAACAAAAGCAAAATTTACAACAGCTGCATCTACAAATTTCACTCTGTTACAGTTAAATAAAGTACATTGAAGTATGTCATTTTCTTTACCACTTAACTGGTGTTAGTAGTCTCATAGTCCGCTGCTTTTTTCGATTTTCATAGTTTAACTTGTTTTCAGTTTAAATATAGATACTAGTGATACTCGTTTGGAGCCCTAGTACTATCGCTACAGACTTTTGAATAGGTGAATTTTAATTATAATATTCCTGTACATAAAATTTAGTACAGAAACAGTATACTATGAGTTAATAGAGCCTTTTATTCATCTGTCAATCAAATGGTCTTAGAGACCAATCACAGTATCAATGCGACAATTTATGTCACAGCAGTTAATGGTTAAATATAAAATTCTTAGGATTTTAGAAATCCCCAGGAGTTGTATTTGTGTATGAGCATGTATACACAAGCATACATCAGAGTACAATAGCCTCAAAATGTACAAATTATCTATTTTAAAATTAGATAAATAAAAAAGTTAAATTAACCTACTAATTCTTAAAAAACAACAAACCAAATTATCTATAATTACTAATTACCAACCAGCGTGCCTTTTATCTTAAATTCTAATTGAAATCATGCTTGGTAGTGTTGGCAACATTCTTCTATTTATCCACCAATAGGGTTACATTTGGCGTCTTTTTTATGTTTTTTTATTATTTTCGTACTGATATTTTGCAGCTGATTTTTTATAAACGTGATAACTTAATACAAATATAACTCACTGTATTTTTTGCCATAAAAATAAGAATTCATATTGGAAAACCTTTCTTGTCAAGGTGTTATTTGATACAATACTTTAAAATGTATTTATTTCTTATAATTGTTCAATTCTAGTTAGCCCTAAAACTTTTATTTTCTTTGCTTTATAAATGTTTGCATTGCATTATAGTTTATAATAGAGCCATTCTACGGAAAACGTTAATTTCTAAGTGTAAAAGTTTCAATAAAAATTTTAAACAAAAAATTCGTGTATTATTATTCATAGTTTATCTTTCAAGCCTTTTAAGATTTACAATGGTCATACCGTCTTCTCATTTACTTGGTGCCTAATGTATTTTCTAAAGATTTAGGGAGAAATTTCTTTAACCCCGTAACAGTTGGAGGTTTTTTGACACCATAAACTAAAAATAGAGACAATACACCACTTTTTCCGTACTAAAATATTTGCTTTATGTAATCAAAAATGTCTGCCGATTAATACAGCGAAGATTGCGTTTAAAAATTAGTGGTGTGCAAAAGCTTTTAGTAACAAAACAAGCAAACTCGTCTTGCCCGAACTGAGTTCGGGCAAAACAGTTAAGTGGTTAATAATATTGTAATGGAGGATACATCTACGGTGTATACAAATACACAATGTTTTTTTATACTAATACTAGGCTTATATAGGGTAGGAATAGTAAATATATCAAAAATAGCTTTATATATATGAATTAAAATTTCATTTTTATTAAATAAATGATGCTTACATGAAAGGAGGATACATAAAGCTTATAACCATTTCTAGTTCGCTGAGAATATTTAAAAATTAATGACAAATGATAACCGTAGTTCAAACATAATTATAAAATATTTTTAATAATAAAATTTACATATAAAAGAATTTTCAAAGAAAAAGACTACATTATTGAATGAATGATATATTCATCACATTCAGAAAATAAGTGAATATAAAGGAAATTATGTGTAAGATAATGTAACGGAGGGATACAAGTGTACCACCTTTCACTTAAGACTTAACCTTTAACAGTTGTTAGCGATCTCACAGACTGCTGCTTTTTTAATTTTCACAATTTAACTTGCAGTTTAAGTACATATACTATTAATTTTTTTTTCGTTTTGGCACCCTAGTACTAATGCTAGAGACTTCTAAATACGTAATTTTAATTATACAAATGCTGTACATGAATGTTAGTACAGAAAGAGTATCTTATGCATTAATCGAGCATTTTATATATCGTTTGATCAAGCGCTCTCAGAGACTACCCACAGTAGTTTTGCGACAATTTTTGTGACAGTAATTAAGGGTTAACAATAAATAAATAATCATTTAAAAATGTATAAATATTGAAGAACATGGGATAAATAACAATCAGTTTTCTTACATGTGATCAGCTGACTTGTATGTCAGTTCAAGTGAGAATTCGTTTCTACTAATGTCAACAACTGCTTTATGATGTTTAAGACTCTGTCATCGATAAATACTTGTGGCATACACTAGAGACACAGATATCCCGTAGGGTTTGTATCATAAATTTGACCTTTAATTATTCAGGGTACGGATCGAAATTTGTGGTAAATTACAAGCAATTGCCGAGAAATCGTATTCTTTTCATTGTCAGATTGGAGTGGATACATATAGAATGCTTCACTCGCCCTCGACTCGCTGGGCTTCTATTAAATTTTAAATTAATAGACAATATTTTCATGACGTAACACTGAATATAAATATAATTTTTTGTGACTTATATAAAAAAGTACACGTGTTTAAATATGTATACCGTAATTAAACATGGAAATTATATAAATAAGTTCATAAAATCTACGTGTCTGAAAATTGTCCATAGTTTCTTATCATTTTTGAATTCTTGCGCAAATTTTTAAGGTTGTGGCAACAAGAAAGAAAAAAATGCATTTAAATGTTGAAATGATTTAAATGTTGATTTAAAAAAATCGAAATCGCCGAAATCGCCATAGAACTTTAATCTTTAATTACCCAGGCCACAGATCGAATTTCAAAATCGGGCCACGTTATGATCTCTGTTTTAGCAAAATCTATATATGCAGGCTCGGACTGGCCCGCCGGCCCATCGGCCCGAGGGCCGGTGCGCCCTCAGCCAGGGAAAATTTTGCGCCCCTAAGCCACTGCAATGTTTTCCCCTGGCTATAAGCATACATTCTGATTATTGTACTAAATTTGGATAATTTTCTTACGAATAATCATCAGTTAAGACAAATGTCAAAAGAGAGAGATTTTTATTATCATGAAGAAATTGAAGATACATCGAAGGAATTTCCTGAATAGGAAACCAAAGCAGACGTGTTTGCATACTATTGAGGAATCTTCTTGCGTACTATTTAAGATCTTGTTCATAGGGAAAGTTTTAAAAGCCCTGGCGCGCTGTGGATACTACGCCCAGGTATTACTCCCGCGCCTTGCGAGAAATTTTTTCATTGGTTCTTAAAATAATATGTTTTAGGTCTTACATTTAGGCTAAATATTTTGGAAATTTTCCGTCCCTTAGCTATTAGGCGGTCAACCCAGGGCGGTCACCCACAGTGTTGAATTCAGACACTTTTGTCCGGGAGGGATTTCTGTAGCTCCAGGGGGGGGGAATTCCACTTTTTGCCCATTGAAAGCATAAAATCTCAAATCTTCCGGGGGGGGGGGACATTTCCAGGCTCAGAGGGATGATGTCCCCCCCGGGCCACCGCCTGAATTCAACATTGGTCACCGAACTTGCGCCCCTTTAAAGCCGGCCCTGAATGTCCCTATAATCGAAAGTATGCTTTTCGAAAAACAGTTTGATAAAAGAAAGAGATAAATATTAGAAAACCAAAACCTTTTGTGTGGATTTTGTTGTTGACTGGAAAACATACTCTTTCTTTTCGAGGAATACAACCTCGATCAAATTTCTGGATTGCAATTCTACAAGCTGGAGATTCCCGCGGCCAGCGTTTTTTTTTTTTTTTTAAATTAAAAAAACCTATTATATTTTTCGGATAGTAACCTTAGATATATTTAATAACAGCATTTCTGTAATTAAATAACTAATAGAAAATTCTGGTATGTATTTTCAAGAAAAAATTACTTTATTTCATCACAGAAAAATCGATCATTTAATAAAGCGATGATTACTATTCAGAAACTATTGTAGGTTAAAAAAAAAAAAAAAAAAAAAAACGCTGACTGCAAAATCCTGTAGCTTACAGGATTGCAATCCCCGGGGGATTTATTTCAATTATGGAAACTTAAATATTTCCCTTGATCTCTAATTGTGATAAAAAATTTGCAAATCATGGTAAGAGTGTTCTGAAAAAAGTAAATTTACTCAATTATTTCAGTGATTTAGACTACTAATAGCTATTTCCGATCTATCTTTTCAGTAGAAACTTTTTTATAGTGCGATATCAATTCAGTATTTAACGGATGCATAAAGTAATTTTTAAAGCAGATAAAATACCTCTTCCCCCTCCTGTCTCTCCTTAGGTCAAATGCTTCAAGTCTAATATTATTTTCACAAGTAAGTGTTCTTTCCGCATTTACATACAAACAGTAATACATCATACATTCATCATATAGTTCAACATTCAAATACTGCTATAATGTGTGGTACTTTTTCCAAAAATAAATAAATAAATAAATAAATAAATGAAATAAAATAAAAATCAAGCATGAGTTTTAACTTCAGAATTTCTATTTCCATTTCCATACGGAAAGTACATTTTTGTTTTAGATATAAATATTTTTTGAACGAAGTTTGCATATTAAATCTTTTTCTGTGTGTGTGTGATGAGGTAGACACCTGCAGAGATCCCATTTAAATATACTACTTTGCTAAAGAAAAAACAAATATTTAGCAATTTTAATCAGTAATTCTAGAAGCATAATTAATTTTTGCCTAAAAAAATCGACAAATTAGTTGAAGTTTCTAATTAAAATAAGGTCAATTATTATCATATTTTATTGTTATTATTAGCGCAGTTTTTTTTCCAGTAAACATGACTGTTGGTCAAATGGCAACTCATATCTTTAGACCAAAGATCAGCCAAACGTTGACTCAGACGCAGTGTTAGCTGTTGGTCCAACTAATAGAAAAATCTTTGGCCAATGTCAATCGCCAAACTGCCAATCGCAAGACTGCCAAACTCAATCGTTGGCTAACGAAGCTAG
The DNA here is from genome assembly GCA_963931845.1 of Maratus michaelseni. Taxonomy (NCBI): domain Eukaryota; kingdom Metazoa; phylum Arthropoda; class Arachnida; order Araneae; family Salticidae; genus Maratus; species Maratus michaelseni. Next base: position 282,504,122 of record OZ007586.1, read on the forward strand.
AAAACAATGAACTAATGATATCCCAATAATTCTGTCTTGCTTGAGTAAAAAAATATATATATATATATAAAAGGGAAGAGTCGTAACTCACAGAAAGATGACGGTAATATACATACATATATATATATCGTTAAGCTTGTAATAAAATCTGAAATTGCTAAAAAAGTAAAGCAATGTTATTTTTGTTGTTGTTAATGGACACGACTATGAATATACCAAGTTGGACTAATGTGTTAATTTACACTCCTGGACAAAAAAAAATCAAGCTAGACTAAAGTGTTAATTTAAAGTCCTGGACAAAAAAAAAGCGATCCCCTCCTACTAATTCCTGTAAAAATATTTGTAAAAAAAAATTATAGGTATCAATCGATTGGAAATAATGTCTACTAATTAATGCTATGCATAAATAATGTTTCAGGAGTCGTCTACATATTAAATATTATACCAACTTTGAATTTAAAACCATAACACGCATTTTTTAACCCCATTTGAGTTCCTTGGATCGAGACAGCTGGCGGAAAGGTATAGTTTATAGTATTTATCTTAAATATTCATAGAATTAGAAGAGTTTAAAGTTTGAGGATGCTAATGTTAAATACATTTGACAAACTTATAAAAATCATCCGATTGAATTTTTATTAATTTTTTAATGAAATACACTTAATTGACCTAAACATATTCCAGGCTTTTATTGTATTCAAAGACATTTTTTTAAAGTTATTAATAAATTCACATTAAAAAATTATAAATCATGAATTGCATTAATTTTTGTATAAAAAAATCACTAGTGTGTAAGTTTACATCTCATTTGAATAATTAGCTTTCGAGATATAGAAAACCTTCTTCTGTTTTCAAAAGATACACAAAAAATAAATCGTAATATATTACCTGAAACATTTTGCTGTATTTACTTTTATAGAAAGAAAGTTAATTATAAATTTAAAATTCCTGTATAATTTACTGGTGTCTAAATGAATGTTTTCATTACTTTTTCTTGTAGGATTTTAATTTTATTTTTCGAAATTTTTAGACAAACCCCTAACACATTTTCTTTTATAAGGCTATGGAGATTTAAGAGAAGTATATTCCCAAGTTACCTTGATCCAGGGAACTCAAAGAGAGTGTCAAAAGTAGGTTTTACCATTTGAAAAATCATGGTTCGTGCATTTTTTTTAATATGTAGACAATCCCCGAAACAAAATTTATGAATAGAATTTAATAGTAGATATTATTCCCAATAAATTGGTACCTATGTGTCGGATTCCACTTCTCCGTCCACACAACTTCGAAATAAATCCGGTCTTTTGATATGCTGCCACCACCGATATGAAAACGTGATATCGGGCACGATACTTGATGTATATTCAAGAAAAACCTAACTCTTTCAATTAAAGTTAAAGTAACAATTTATTAACACTATTTACATTTAAACTCGGATGTAAATTATCCGGTTTAACACTAAATCAAAACAATTACAGAAAACGCTCTACGTGTACCGTCAGACTACGTTCATTCACTCAGCACCGAGATTTCTATTAATCTCACACACGCTCTCAGCGCTCCTACTCTGCACGACCTTACACCTTCGCTTCCTACGTTAGAACTAACTTTCTCTCTCTCGTAAATTGTAGAACACCCTCCTTTCTACGGGGTTTCTCCTCTGTTTCCAAGGGTCCTTGGACAACCCTTCCTCCCTCTTGACGGATCTGTCTTCCTGAACAAAAGAGTTCAATCGCTTTCTTATCTCTGAAAGACCACATTGCAATGGAAATACTTCCTTCATTCTGTTCCACTCGCCACCCTTCGGATTAAGATTTTCTAAAGGACGCCTTTAACGGTACACAATAGATACATATACAATACATACAATATGCTAATCCCTTAAGAATAGCTTTCAACTCTTGCAGCTGATTCTAAGAAACCTGACACCCTCCACCTTAGCGGAAAATATGCCTTTTAGGGGCTAATTTTCGTCAAACTATGTAATGTCTGAGAAGAGTTCAACAGTTCCTTGATAGGTTTCTTCATTACTACAATTACATAAATATTTCAAGGTGTCTGAAAATTTAACTACTGACATCTCTAATGAATCATATACTAATGTGATAACTACAGAAAAAAATTACACAATATGCTAATACACTGTTATAAACACAAAATGCAAATACAATTATAAATACACAAAAAAAAAATAAAGTTACACTAGTATTATGTCATTTCAATGTCAGTCCTTAGGCTGATATTGGTCAGTCCTTAGACTGAGATTGCTGGAGGCGGAACTTTTTCCTTCCAGTGCTTCCTCGTTAACTTAATTGGTACATCCCTTTCCGCAATGCACCCGCTTGAATGGCTAACTTCTGCCTCTGATGTCTCAATTAAATCTTCCTCTAACCAATCAGGCACCTGTCTGTCCCAGTCCTCTTTGTACGTAATAAAGACATTGTACAATTTCTGCCTTATCTTACCCCTCTCCGGTTTACGACCAATCCGATTTTTCTCCATTTCTACCAGTTCGATAGGACACATAAATAATTCCTTATTTTTCCTTAAGATTGATTTTATGTCCCCAACTTGAATATTTGTTAACCCTTTTATCTCAAATCCCTTCCTGTCTTTATTTTTCGGTTGTTCTCGGTCTAACAACAGATATTTCATACAGTCTTCAAACTCCCCGTCACTATCCAAGACAATATCGACTACTTTATTTTTGGCCATAAATTCCCTCATTTCATCTTGATACACCAGTTTCTTACTCCCGTCCCCTAACTCAACTATAACTGCAGGTCGACATATTTCCTCTTTCTCCTTATTACTCACATTCATTTCCCTCGTTAATCGACATTTTACACATGATTCGCAATATATTTTAGCTTCCTTCGCCATATTTTCCCAATAAAATGAATGCTTGATTCTTTCTAACATTTTCTTAACCGCGTGATGTTCTCCATATAAGGAGGTATGCGCTAGTTTTAGAATTTCCTCCCTTCTAATTTTAGGTATTACTAATTGAGCTACCGTTTCATCTACCAATTTCTCTTTATGATATAATAACCCATTCACAATATAATAAGACTCTCTCTCATTTTCAGCCAATTCCCAAGCTTTCTCTAAATCTTTACAACTGATTTGGGATTCCTGAAATACATTTAAACTACTTTCCGTAACTTGATTAATCTTACTTTTCTCTATCTCGGCTTTTTCCTTCTCATGACTTTGTAAATTTAGCGATCTCGTTTTTACGACATAACGGTTATTATTATCATTCCTAATCCTTTCCCCTTCCTTCACTTTATTCCTACTATCTTCCTTACATTCCCTTTCTGCCGATTCTCTTAATGATTTCTCGTTGTTTAACCCTGACAATTCATTAGCCACATCAGGATGTAAAAATACCTGTTCCTTACTATTATCAATTATCGCGCAAAGTACATCCTGATGAATTACATTAGTTTGACCACGTTTTGGAATAGCTAAAGGTAATTGAATTAACGGCGATTTAACTGCCTTACCAAATATCCCTTGTAAATAGATGCTCCCAGCCCCTCTTAATTTTTCTGCTGGTACTAAATCTTTATGAACGACGCTAATTTGGCAACCAGAATCCACCAATCCTTTTGTTATCTTCCCATTTACACTAACTTCCACTTTCTCGAGATTATTTAACTTCTCTCCAATAACCTTAGCTCTCCAATTCCCTCTTGCTCCGATTCTTGCCAAACTCGCTCCCCTTGGTAATTCTTTAATTCCTCGCACTGAGACATTATTGATACTAGCCCTTGGTTCTTGTCGGTTATTAATTTGATTACTTCCCTCATTATTTCCTTTTGTACAAAATCGCTGAACATGTCCTCGTTGAGAACACTTGAAACACATAGGCGTCGTATCATTAGGTTTCTTATATTCCGGTTTTCTACCCAAAAATGGACTAACTTCATTATTCCCATTTTGTCTCCAATTACTACTAAATCCCTCATCTTTTGCCCTTCTAGAATCTTCATTATTCACATACCTTTCTTTACCTTTATAACCCTTATAAGTTACCGCATAAGATTTTTGTTTAGCATCAAAGAAATTATCACATTCCTTGGCAATTTTAGAAACTTCTAACCAATTACTGTGCTGAGTTAATCCAACATGCGTCGCGGTTTCCTCATCTAGAGTAGTTAACAACTTATCCGTGACAATCAACTGATTAACCTTCTCATACGTATCTGCACCTCTAATCTTACAGTAATTTTCCCACGTTGCTATTAAACGTGACACAAATAATACATGAGTTTCATTTTGATTCCTTCTAGCCTTCTTGAAATTTTCCAAACACGCCTTCGGTGTCGGCTCGTGTTCCCTTAGAACTAATTCCTTTAACTTCTCATAACTCTCAATTTGTTCTCTAGTCGTGTATATTAGCAAATTATCGGCCTTATCCCCTAGCATATTTAGTAAAATTTCGGCCTGCTGGGTTTCCGGTACATTTTTTGTTTGGAATGCTCGTTCTAAACTGCAAAAAAACAGATTCCATCCCTCAGTCCCTTCTGGAACTTTGATAGACAAAGTTTTAACACTTTTAATCAATTTCTCTAGGCTACTCTCATGATTAGATTCTCTAGTCCCATTAGAGTTGTTTGCCGAACTTTGAATCTTTATCCTTTCCAACTCTAACTCATGTTCCAATCTCAATTTTTCAGCCCTTTCTTCTCTATCTAACTTTTCACGGTCTAACTCCCTTTCTAACTTTTCTCGTTGTAACTTTTCCTCCTTTTCTAACTTTTCTCGTTCTAACCTCTCCTCCCTTTCTAACGTTTCTCGTTGTAACTTTTCTTGTTCTAACCGTTCCGTAACAATAGTACTAGATAATTCCATAACGGCCCCCTCTTCATATTCGTCGCTCTCCACTATCTTTTTCTTAAGCTTAAACCTGGTATCATCTTCCGAAACTTCAATCCCTAACTCTTCACATATCGCCTGAAGATCCACCCTTTTTATTTTTAGTAAGAAAGCCATACCTTCTACTGATAATTATCACCACCCTACAACAATACTTAATCACAATATCAAATTAATACTTCCTCAAATCCTACCCTCATAAGTTACCTCCACATATTATACTATTTAACATATTTCAAATAAGTAATAATACAATAATAAATTTCCTTAAACAATGATACCCCACAATTTGCTTCCAATAACAAAGTAACAATAATCTCAATTTGACTGTCATGCAATACAGATTTTAAATTTATACCATTAAATAATAAAATACAATTTACACAATAATACTGATACGTTGCAATTTGAATAAAACACTGATGCGAATCACTACATAAAAAATCCACCTAACAAAAATTTGCATGAAATACACATAAATTCCTAAATTTACTCTCAATAAAATATTTCAATTTCAAAATTAGTTCTCACATTAAAAAGTAAATCACAGCACTTTTTTTTTCTCCGGGCCTTCAGTTCTTCCTTGAAGGTTATTTCAATTTAATTTAAATTCTACACAAATTTGCTTTCCTCATTTACTATCAATATTTCAAACTTAAAGCAAACAATATCACTTAATTTAAATATTACTTTAATAATAATTTAAATTTAAGAAATTTCAATTATTCCTTCCAACTATTAACACAATGCATTAATTTTAATCATTAATCTTATCCGTTTAAAACAATTAGAAAATCACTTCTAGTAATTAATATAAGATCCTTTTCTTAAAACAATAGTGTAAAATGGTTGTTAATATCTCATTTGATTTAGACCAATTATTATATTGCATATAAATTATTATAAATTAACCACAACATTAACCCAAATTACCATCAATTATACACAATAAAATAAAAAAAATAGGTTTGAGAATGTCAGTAGAGTAAAATGATCAAAACACCTTACCTCGTACTTCATTCGCTGGGGCAATTCTCTGCTCACTTTTCCACAGGGTAAATCTTGCACTCTCGGGCCACAATCACTGCACCTTGCTTCACAATGCACAAAAAACACTACGCACAACACTACACTAACACAGCACCACCACTAATTCACTTCACTGTAATGACGATAGGCTAGCTGGCCCTGGTCTACGACGATAGAGCACACACACTTCCACTAGACGATCCGGCATAAACTGACTTAATACGGCTAACTGGCGCTGGTCTTCGACGATAGAGCACACACACTTCCTCTAGACGATCCGGCACAAACTCTCAGTAACATGGCTAACTGGCACTGGTCTTCGGTGATTCAATCCCGTCGCTGCCAACATTGTCGGATTCCACTTCTCCGTCCACACAACTTCGAAATAAATCCGGTCTTTTGATATGCTGCCCCCACCGATATGAAAACGTGATATCGGGCACGATACTTGATGTATATTCAAGAAAAACCTAACTCTTTCAATTAAAGTTAAAGTAACAATTTATTAACACTATTTACATTTAAACTCGGATGTAAATTATCCGGTTTAACACTAAATCAAAACAATTACAGAAAACGCTCTACGTGTACCGTCAGACTACGTTCATTCACTCAGCACCGAGATTTCTATTAATCTCACACACGCTCTTAGCGCTCCTACTCTGAACGACCTTACATCTTCGCTTCCTACGTTAGAACTAACTTTCTCTCTCTCGTAAATTGTAGAACACCCTCCTTTCTACGGGGTTTCTCCTCTGTTTCCAAGGGTCCTTGGACAACCCTTCCTCCCTCTTGACGGATCTGTCTTCCTGAACAAAAGAGTTCAATCGCTTTCTTATCTCTGAAAGACCACATTGCAATGGAAATACTTCCTTCATTCTGTTCCACTCGCCACCCTTCGGATTAAGATTTTCTAAAGGACGCCTTTAACGGTACACAATAGATACATATACAATACATACAATATGCTAATCCCTTAAGAATAGCTTTCAACTCTTGCAGCTGATTCTAAGAAACCTGACACTATGTTTTTTTATATCTTATTTGCAGGATAATTAGTAAGGGTGATCACCTTTTTCCCATGACTTTGTAAGGCATCTTCTACTGACAAAAAAGCTAAAGTAGGAAAGCCGTAACCTATAGTCAATCTACTACAATGTGTTCAACTACTATTTTCAACTTTCTAGCGTTTTTGAACATTACATAACATGTTTTGGAAAATTGTGTAGCATTGTAAAGATTTGATGGAACATCAAACATACACGAGGAATATAGCGAAGTCGTCTTTCTAGACTCAATAATATAATTGAGTTGTCCGGAAAGTTCGTGCCGGTTGGGAAAATCAAATAGTACCGGAAAATTCTACCATTTAAGTATTAGACATTAAATTCGATTCAAATGTATAATAATTAACGGGTTGAATTTTCCGGTACGAATTGATTTTCCCAACCGGCACGAACTTTCCGGACAACCCAATTATATTAAACAATTTTCTTACTTAGTGCTATGCGAATGTGTTATCTCTTGTCAAGTAAAACACAGAAAAAATAAGTAAGATTGACATGAGTTATTTAACATTTTCGCGCCCTCTGAAAATCCAAGGTCTGCGCCCTTTCCCCTGGCCCAGTCCGACCCTGTATATATGTGACAAATTACATTGTAAATGATCAAGCTATTACCGTGAAATCTTGTCTATTTCATAGTCAGATTGGAGTGGATACGTAGGAAGCTTCGATTGCCTTCTGCTCGATGCTCTTCAAAAATAATAAAACTATGCGCTATGATTAATGTCCAATAATGCTTAAAGTGATTTTAAAAAAATAACACAGAATATTTAAAATACCCTTTTTTAATGTAGATAACATATGTTTCATTCACAACTATCGGTGACATCTTCAGATCTTAATGATAAATACAAAATTCTCGCATATTTGAAAATAGTAAAACATATACCACGAGATCGCATGTCCAAATTTAGTAGGTGCTTAATTTGGCCAAAACTGGGAAACGTGAAAAAAATATTATTTATTTTTATTTTTATTGCTTTTCCATTTATCGATCATCGCGTGCCAAATTTTAGCAAATTCAAAGGAAACAGTTTCATTACAAATGCAATCTTTTCGCAAATATATTTCTATAGATTCACGGATAATGGATGGGAAATAAGCTCTTGATTGAAAAATTATTTTGCTATTATTGAAATCTATCTGCAACTGCTCCTTACTATATTGTCTAGCTAAAGCGGTGGTTCTTCTGTCATGTTTGATGTCTGCCATATGTTCTTTTATTCTTGTTTTAAATTTTCTGTTTGTCATTCCTATATAGTACTGTATTGTTCCATCTGCCTTGGTGAATGGGATTTCATAAACACCGGAAAGTTGGTTAGGTTCTAGTGGATTTGTTTTTCTACATACTATGTTTTATAATTTTGTGGAAGGTTTTGCAATAAGATAGATATTAAATTTTCTAAGTTTATATTTTAATCTTTCAAAGAATCCTGGAAAAATTTGCTAAAATTTGGCACGCGATGATCGATAAATGGAAAAGCAATAAAAATAAAAATAAATAATTTTTTTTTTACGTTTCCCAGTTTTGGCCAAATTAAGCACCTACTAAATTTGGACATGCCATCTCGTGGTATATGTTTTACTATTTTCAAATATGCGAGAATTTTGTATTTATCATTGATATCTGAAGATGTCACCGATAGTTGTGAATGAAACATATGTTATCTACATTAAAAAAAGGTATTTTAAATATTCTGTGTTATGTTTTTTTTTTTTTTTAATCACATTATGCATTATTGAACATTAATTTAAAGTTAACAAGTGATTGTATTATATTATTTATATGCGCTATGATATGAGTTTGACTGCAGCGCTCTTAGTGGAAAAACTTGGAAGTTATCGAACCTATCTATTACCGTCTCTATTGTAACGGCCTTTCAGGTGGAAATGCAAATCCTCTCTGACGTCACTAAAGAACATTATCCCCGGTTTCCGGTGGTTACTACCACGCCTTGCAAATAGTCTAGCCAGTTCAGAGCTGATTTTTCCTTCCGCGTGTTCTATGTTGCTCTGTGTTATTGCTATAAAATTTTATTTGATTTAACTTTTACATATTTAATTTTATGTCAAATTTAATTTCTAAACCGGAATAATCAAGGTCTAGTGACAAGCTAGAAATATAAAAACAAAAATGCCCTTCTGCAGTATGTTTAACGGGCAGCAAGTGTGATAAAACTGTCGTATATTTTTATGATAGCATGGTAATTTTAATGAAAATAGAAATTAATCAGTTATCTAGAGGATCCTTGTTGGACATTAATAGTTTTTTTCCTGGCTGAAAGATTATAAATTAAAAGAAAAGGATATTCGCAAAAGAGTAAGTGGCTATCAAATACAATATTCAATTTTGTTTCGTTAATGTTTTATATATGCTATATTATTTTTAGAACTAATTAAGTTTTAACGAATATGTGTCTTAATGTTATTTATGTTTTCACGAGTTTCTGTTTAAGAATTATAAATTTATGTCTAAGATTTTTAAATTAATATTAATCCATATTTATACCATGTTTTTAAAAGTTATTATTATATCTATATAATCTGCCGTTATAAGTATGGTTTTGTTTTAGCTCAATGAGCTCATTTTTTTAATGAAGTTTATTTGCTTATAAAAAGAAATAAACTTTATCCCTCTGAGCGTTTTGAAAAAGGGTAAAATTGTAATGTTGTTTTCTCTGCATTTTGTTTTAAATGCTAAAAAATATGATTCTTTCAGCATTATAAATAAAACTTAATTACAAATATGAATGTAGCCCTTGAGAGTATTAATCATTCTTCAAGGTTTTGAAAATTCATTAAATCTATAGAATTATATTATCTTAAACATTGCATATATTGCAGTGAAACCTGGAGCTTAGTAATCGGAATATTACGTTCCACACGCTTAGAGGGTTAATAATATTTAATTCATTTTTTTATTTTATTTTAGTGAGCAATAAATAAAGGTGTCATTTTTAGAAGTAAAACGTTTTTATAATAAAAACCTTATTGTTGGAAAAGTCGTTAATATTTATTTCAGTATTAAAACATACTCAATCTTTTTTATATTGTTAAATATTTTGCCACAACAAAGAAAGTTTTTTTTAAGTATGCAACTCACAACTGTAAAAATATAATCGCCATGTTCACAATATGTCAATAAAATTATATGCTATTTTATTTCTTATATATATATATATATATAATTTTTTCGAACGTGTGACCTAGCCCAATGGTTTTCTCGTGCCCGAAAACGGTAGGATACAAAATTTAGTGAAAATCGTTTGAGCCATTTTTAGATAAAATTAGCTTGACCCTGACCTGTAGTGACCCAAAATGACCCACTAATCGAATTTTCTCGAACATGTGACCTAGCCCACTTGTCGTCTCGTGCCCGAAAACGGTAGGATACAAAATTTAATCAAAATCGTTAAAGCCGTTTTTTAGATAAAATTTGCATATATACACACGTACACACAGAGACACATAGGATTTGCCCGTATTATAATATACGAGCAGGGAAGACCGAGCTATGCTCGGTCAAAATTAAATTTGAGTTCAAATATCATGACCCATGACCAAAATGACCCAATAATTGAATTTTCTCGAACATGTGACTTAGCCCAGCAGTCTTCTCGTGCCCGAAAACCATTGGATGCAAAATTTAGTGTAAATTGAGCCGCTTTTTAGAACTTGACCCACAATGACCCAGAAATGACCCACTAATCGAATTTTCTCGAACATGTGACCTAGCCCAATGATTTTCGCGTGCCCGAAACTCGTAGGATACAAAATTTAATCAAAATCGTTAGAGCCGGTTTTTAGATAAAAAAAAATTTGACCCACTTTGACCCAAAAATGACCCACTAATCGAAAGTTCTCGAACATGTGACCCAGCCCAATAGTCTTCTCGTGCTCGAAAATAGTCGGATACAAAATTTCGTCTAAATCGTTTGTACCGTGTTTTAGATACAATTAGCTTGACCATGACCCAAAATGACCCACTAATTGAATTTTCTCGAAAATGTGACCTAGCCCAACAGTCTTCTCGTGCCCGAAAACCATTGGATGCAAAATTTAGTGTAAATTGAGCCGCTTTTTAGATCTTGACCCACAATGACCCAGAAATGACCCACTAATCGAATTTTCTCAGACATGTGACCTAGCCCAATGATTTTATCGTGCTCGGTCCTACGAGTTTTCGTAGGACACAAAATTTAATCAAAATCGTTAGAGCCGTTTTTTAGATAAAATTAATTTCACCCGCGTTGACCCAAAAATGACCCACTAATCGGAAGTTCTCGAACACGTGACCCAGCTCAATAGTCTTCTCGTGCTCGAAAATCATTGGATGCAAAATTTAGTGTAAATTGAGCCGCTTTTTAGATATTGACCCACAATGACCCAGAAATGACCCACTAATCAAATTTTCTCGAACATGTGACCTAGCCCAATAGTCTTCTCGTGCCCGAAAATAGTCGGGCACAAAATTTCGTCAAAATCGTTTGAACCGTTTTTTAGATATATTTAGCTTGACCCTGACCCAAAATGACCCACTAATTGAATTTTCTCGAACATGTGACCTAGCCCAACAGTCTTCTCGTGCCCGAAAACCATTGGATTCAAAATTTAGTGTAAGTTGAGCCGCTTTTTAGATCTTGACCCACAATGACCCAGAAATGACCCACTAATCGAATTTTCTCGGACATGTGACCTAGCCCAATGATTTTATCGTGCTCGAAACTCGTAGGACACAAAATTTAATCAAAATCGTTAGAGCCGTTTTTTAGATAAAATTAATTTGACCCGCGTTGACCCTAAAATGACCCACTAATCGAAAGTTCTCGAACATTTGACCCAGCCCAATAGTCTTCTCGTGCCCGAAAATGGTCGAATACAAAATTTCGTCAAAATCGTTTGAACCGTTTTTTAGATACAATTAGCTAGACCATGACCCAAAATGACCCACTAATCGAATTTTCTCGAACATGTGACCTAGCCCAATAGTTTTCTGGTACCCCAAAACGGTAGGATACGAAATTTCGTCAAAATCGTTAGAGCCGTTTTTAAGATAAAATTTGCATATATAACCACACACAAGATTTGCTCGTATTAGAATATAATATGATGATATACAAACTTTTAAAAATATATAAGATATGGTTTTGAAAATTGAAATATATACGCAAAATCATATGCTGTAAAAGAAATTCTGAAATTCTAAATAATCGACCGGTAACTTTATTTTTTATAAAAAAAAATATTTATTTATTTATTTTCGAATAGGAAAGATAAAAAAAATGAACAATGCCTTGGATAATTAAAAACCCTGCTCACAAATTTGAAGATATATTGAAAATTTTAAAACTATATAAGGTGGGGATTTGAAAATTAGTACATATACGCAAAATCGTCTTCTATTTAAAAAATTCGAGAATCGAAAACATCGACCGGTAACTTTTTATTTTATGAAAAAACTGATTTTTTTACGGAAATTGAAATTTATTGTGCATTTAATCCTCGGATTCTAATAGTCATATCTCTTCGAAACTGATTCCACATTTCGTTAATATCTTCATTATCACTTCTCATAGTCTTAAAGTTAGTTTATGAGTAGAGGTTAGCAGTATTTCCGAATAGAAAATTCAGCACATTCTTAAATTAAGTTCCGGACTCAGTTACTAGTCCAAATTTTTTACCAAGAAATCCAGTAGTCTTAGTCAGTTACGAGCAGGGAAGACCGAGCTATGCTCGGTCAAAATTAGCTTTGAGTTCAAAAATCCTGACCCATGACCAAAATGACCCACTAATCAAATTTTCTCGAACATGTGACCAAGCCCAATTGTCTTCTTGTGCCCAAAACCCATAGTATATAAAATGGATTCAAAATAGTTTGAGTCGTTTTTTAGATAAAATTAGCTTGACCCACAGTGACCCAAAAATGACCCACTAATTGGATTTTCTTGAGCATGTTATCTAGTCCAATGATTTTCTCGTTCCCACAAACCGTAGGATACAAAATTTAGTTCAAATCGTCTGAGCCATTTTTAAGATAAAAATAGCTTGACCCATAATGACCCATGACCAAAATGACTCACTAATTGAAATTTCTCGAACATGTGACTTAGTCCAATAGTCTTCTCGTTCCCTAAAACTGTAAGATACTAAATTTAGTTTAAATCCTCTGAGCAGTTTTAAGATAAAAATAGCTTGACCCATAATGACCCATGACCAAAATAACCCACTAATCGAATTTTCTCGAACATGTGACCTAGCCCAACAGTCTTCTCGTACCCGAAAACCATAGGATGCAAAATTTAGTCTAAATAGTCTGAGCCGTTTTTTAGATAAAATTAGCTTAACCCACAGTGATCCCAAAATGACCCACTAATCGAATTTTCTCGGACATGTGACCTAGCCCAATGATTTTCTCGTGCCCGAAACTCGTAGGATACAAAATTTAATCAAAATCGTTACAGCAGTTTTTTAGATAAAATTAACTTCACCTGCGTTGACCCAAAAATGGCCCACTAATCGAAAGTTCTCGAACATGTGACCTAGCCCAATAGTCTTCTCGTGCACGAAAATGTTAGGATACAAAATTTAGTCAAAATCGTTTGAACTGTTTTTTAGATAAAATTAGCTTGACCCTGACCCATGATGACCCAAAATGACCCACTAATCGAATTTTCTCGAATATATGACCTAGCCTAATGTTTTCTGGTGATCCAAAACGGTAGGATACAAAATTTCATCAAAATCGTTAAAGCCGTTTTTAAGATAAAATTTGCATATATATATGCAACACACACACAATTTTTCCTCCTATTAGAATATACTAGGGGGCTAAGCCCCCTACTCGCTAACGCTCGCCAACCCCCGTGAATTACGAAGCAATTCACATTGACACCGCTACGCGATCCCATTTCGCTTCGTTCGCTTGACCCTTTTCATTTTTGCAGAAATTCTAGCCGAATAAGTACTACCAGAAATACACCAAACCCCCCCCCCCCTAAAATTCACAATTTTTTAATGTAAAAAAATAATTTAAAACTTCGTTGAAAACACAGTTAAAAGTGCATTTAGTTGGTGCTACCAATGTTCATAAATCATTTAAATACTATGAAAAAAAATCTTGAAAACACAATTAGTTTAAAACTCATTGTACCTATAATATTGTACAGCACGGCTTAAATTCATTAAAAAAAAAAAAAAAAAAAAAAAAAAAAAAAAAAAAAAAAAAAGAAAACACTACGTGTTTAACTATCATTGTTTAAATTTCGTAAAACTGTTCTAATCGATTAGATTATAGATATTTGCAAAATAAATTATTTTTTACTTCAATAATTTGCATCTACAGCAATAGATGGCAGCAGGTGCGATCTAGACTGTTGATATTTTTAATTATCTCCGATTTCGTATGAGGGAAATTTATAAATAAATTCTAAATAAACGTTGAGAATTCATTTGAAAATAATGATATTACTCATAATTAAAATGAGTTATCATCTCAAACGCTTTGGATTTCGCAGACGTTATTTTATTTTTAATTATTTTCTAGTTTGAGTTTCACTCACTTCGCTGCTCTTTCGCTGGCCGCCATATTGGGAGATTCTGGAACCTACGCTTGTTGCTTGTTGCCAAACGATAATATAGAAATCCAGCCCTTTTTTCGCGCTACGTAAGAGAAATATATATATAGATGATTTGTGAAAAAACCACTTGCCCTTCCCCTTCCCCCTTTCTTCCCTTCATCGTCTTTTGTTTAACTGAGCCCCATCTTAATAACCCGGCTTCTATTAGACATATTTCTTCGAAACGGATTTCAAATTGCTTTACTATCTTAATTAAAACCTCTTACAGTTTTTATGAGTAGCAGTTACCAGTATTTCCGAATAGAAATTTCAGCAATTTCTTAAATTAAATTCCGGGCTTAGCTACCAGTCCAATTTTTTTTACCAAGGACTGCAGTAGTCTTAATTAGTCATTTGTTAAAAAGCACTTGCGTCTCCCTTCTCCCCTTTATCGTTTTTTGTACCTAACTGAGCCCTATCTTAATAACTCGATTTATAATATTCCGATATGATCGAAACTGATTCCAAATTACATAAATATTTCAATTATCACCTCCCACATTCATAAAATTAATTTATGAGTAGTAGATATCATTATTTCCGAATAGTAATTTCAGCAAATTCTTAAATTAAGTTCCCGGCTCAGTTACCAGTCCAAATTTTTAACCAAGGACTGCAGTAGTCTTAATTAGTCATTTGTTGAAAAGCACTTGCGTCTCCCTTCTCCCCTTTATCGTTTTTTGTACCTAACTGAGCCCTATCTTAATAACTCGATTTATAATATTCCGATATGATCGAAACTGATTCCAAATTACATAAATATTTCAATTATCACCTCCCACATTCATAAAATTAATTTATGAGTAGTAGATATCATTATTTCCGAATAGTAATTTCAGCAAATTCTTAAATTAAGTTCCCGGCTCAGCTACCAGTCCAAATTTTTAACCAAGGACTGCAGTAGTCTTAATTAGTCATTTGTTGAAAAGCACTTGCGTCTCCCTTCTCCCCTTTATCGTTTTTTGTACCTAACTGAGCCCTATCTTAATAACTCGATTTATAATATTCCGATATGATCGAAACTGATTCCAAATTACATAAATATTTCAATTATCACCTCCCACATTCATAAAATTAATTTATGAGTAGTAGATATAATTATTTCCGAATAGTAATTTCAGCAAATTCTTAAATTAAGTTCCCGGCTCAGCTACCAGTCCAAATTTTTAACCAAGGACTTCAGTCGTCTTAATTAGTCATTTGTCAAATAGTTTGTAAAGATTTTGTAGCGCGTGCGCAGCATGCCCCCTTTATTCCGTTTTTCGGCCTATTTAGTAGGGTGTTTTTTCTAACAACTTCTTAGGTATTCCAGCTACTATATGCACTATAAAAACGTAGCCCCCAAAACGCTACCTCCTTTTTCGAATAATAATCTTCTTTTTCAGTGTTTCTTTATTTTCGCAGTAATAATTATCAGATTTTCCTAAGAATTGGTACATAGCTCCTTCATAATATTTCAATTCCAGTCCTGCACTTTTGGTCGCCTACAGATACATTGTATCACCAGCATTTCCGAATAAAATAAAATTATCTTACAGTTGGTCCTATAGCTTCCTGGTTTTATTTTCATGTTCTAGTGTCCTTGAAAAGTCTAAAAATTGATTTACGCTCACCACTTCGTAACTCTAAACCGTTATTTAAGAATAATGCATTTTTGAGGTTCTTTTGCTATTTCTACTTCCTTAATGGTACGATTTCTGTAATTCTTCTTTTGTTTCATAGGGATTTTTTAAACATTTTTTCACCAGTCATCTTTTAATTTTAGTACTAATCTTTCGTTACTAGGTGGAGCTTTTAGTTTCAGTTTCCTGTACAGATAAGCTCTATCACCACCATTTACGAATAAAATCCAAATTTTCTACAATTTGTCCTACAGTTTTCCGGTTTTATTTTCGTGTTCTGAAGTCCTTTAAAAGCCTAAAAACTTAATAATCTTCGTTCCTCATTATCTCTATACGTTGCCGTAGGCAGCAGGGAACCATGCCGGAGGTTCGTACGGAAAGAGGTTTGTTCAGAACAGAAGGCGCCATTTGGCAGTGGAAGGTGGAATTGAGAAATTTTCGACGCAGCACGCCTGGTGTACGGTGCAAAGGGGATCCGGGCTAAGAGTTTCGTTTTTTAAGAGATTTAAGGTTGTTACACGGGACCGGGCAACGTCGGGCGGGTCAACTTGTATATAATAAAACAAAAAGCGTGAGTAATATTATAAGTAAACATATAATAATAAAGTGGAAAAGAGTTCTATTTAATTAATCTTGATTATATAAAGTATATAAGTAATAATAATTTTGGTTCTATTACGTACATTGAAAATTAAAGAACTCTTTCCTTCAAACTTATAAGTAATAATCTTGAAAAACTACCCTTGTTTTGTTGCAAAGTCACTCCATAGAAAGAATCACAATTGACAATTAAGCATATATCATATAAGTATATAGAATAAAAGTTTTTGCCGTACAGAAAATACTATTAAAATGAAGAAATATTTTACTCGAATTAGCCATGAACTTCCTTTTGTAGCTCATAAATGGTGTGAAATCTTAATGGATGTTAAGTGATTAATTATTCTTAACATGCAAATTGCTCATATTAACTGTGTGTTTTTGGTTTAATTGTGCTCGTATTAACTGAGTTGCACGGTACAATTTTTTATTACATTAGGGAATTTTTGGTTAACAATTGTTAACATTTTCTGTCCGGATGTCATTTTTATGGAAAATAACCACTTGAGTAGAAATGTCTTTCGAAACAATAAGTATTTTATGGATGAAATGACATGATTTGAAAGACTTATTATTAATTTCATGGGAGTAAGAACGAGAAAATGAAGTCAATCTACATTCGTGCCTAAGAATGACGCTAAAGTATGTTTTGATAATAATTTTCTTTTTAAGATGTTAATCAGCAATAATTATCACAATAAGTCGCACGCATAAAATAATAAGAAATAAGAAAATAAGCATAGCTCTTATGTGATAAAAACAAATTTTCACCCTAATTCTTCATTTATAAAGGCTTATGGAAATTCCAATAGATTTTTTAATAAGATAATAGTAAAAAGTATTTTTTTCATTATACCTGAAGTAATCAAGTTTGTAAGTTAATTATTTAAAATTACTTAATGATGAAAAATACATAAGCGATATGTAGATCATGACGGTGAATTAACTTACGCAATTATTAGTATAACCTATTTCGGAAAAATTAATAAATTAAGTAAAAATAATTGTATCGTAGTTAGTAACAATTGCATTTTCCGCTTTATAAGTGCTAGTGTTATAATACTTAACATAAACTCCGTTGTGATAATCAAGAATGTGAGGAATAATTATACGCTTATTTCTAATATTTAATTGTAAAATCGTTATACTATTTTGAATTTATTTCTTAATGTTAGGATTTTTCACATTTTGAGAACTGTAAAAGCTGTATTTCTTATTTTTTTTTTTAGTCAACCATCTTCGCAATTGCATTTAAAATGGCCCAAAAAGAGATGATTATTAAATATTTACAATGAATGCTAAGGAAATAAACAAAAGAAGAATTTGCACTCATATGTATCAAATAATTTTAGATAATTTATGGATACAAAATAGACTCCATGAGAAAAGTTTTTACGGAAAAAAAAGTTTCCATTTGTCCTGAAATTTTAGTAGGTTGTACTGTTTTCATAAATAACAGGCTTACCTTCCAACTAACGGGTTAACACGTTGACACAACATTACAGGGCAGAGGCGTAATTATGTTGCTACATTACTACATATATAAACTATTAGTCAATACCAAATTTAAAGCATTGAAAGTGAATACAAATACAACTTGGAAAGTTTTTATGAGTTTTATGAAACGAATGTTCCCAATCATGTAAATTATATATGTATATATGTATATATGTATATATATATATATATTATTTTTATTAATATTTCATTTAAAATTGAGATTGTTCACTTTAAATTGAGTAAAGTAAAGTGAAATCTCTATAAGTTGAGATAAGTTAGATCTAAAAAAATATGTGTCCGAGTAAAAAATATACCAAAGATAAGTACGGATGAAGTCTATTAACACGTTCGCTGCCAAGCTAAAAATGCCGGAATTTGCATTTTATTTAGAAACTTTAAATTCACACCAGAAAATACTAATAGCAATATTTACTTTATTTTATTACAGATATTTCGTGATTACATAAAATAAAAATTCTTCTTTTGAAATTTCCGGTGCGAATAACTAATTTTAGATTGAAGAAACGTAGATAGCACTATGAGTATACTCGTAGTTGGCAGCGAACGTGTGAATAACGAACGTTGTGTAATGGTTCAATTTGTGAAATTGGCACATAATGAATTTTCTTTTAATTTAAGAAGGACAATGAATATAAAAAAATACATATTTATTTATTTTTTCGTTATATACAAAACATTTAAAGTAATATATTTTTTATAACCATTACTTGAAATTTTCGAAATTTTCACTCAAATGTTTTAAATTGAAAGAAATGAAGTGTGAGAGAATTTTAGAAGTTGCAAGCTTTGGAGAATTCAGCATTTGGAATCGCAATAACCCCCCCCCCCCCTTAACACACCCTCGAAAAAAATCCATGTGTCCTTGATAAAAGATTAATGATACACTGTAATCTTCTCAGATCAGTAAAAATTGAACCTTCATAGTTCAAATGCCAAATTATATATTAGGAGATGCAAAACTGAAGCATACCATTCAGTCAGCCTATGTATCAGACGTTATTCAACAATTTGTCAAGTTCGGGGATGCATATCTAACAAATGCTGCTACTGACACTCACATTTTAACCTTTTCAGAGACAAAGTAGTTCTGTTGTTAAAAGGTTGAAATGATTGAATGCATCAGAATATAAGAACAAATTGATTTGAAAATTTAAAAAATGCTATTCTTCATGTGCATTTTGAAAGCAAAATTTATTCAAAACTTCTTGTACAATTTTTGCAGTTAAAGATTAAACTTAAGTGGTATAAATAACATACAATTACACTTTAAAGGTTTAAATTAATGTTTAGAGAGTACCATTAGGACGAGTTCTACAAATGTTAAAATGTTGCATTTTTTATTTAGACTTGGCACTCTGTCACACAGCTGAATTGGTAGGTAGAATTTAATTTATTAATACACGGGCCATTATTTTTTTTTGTAGAAAACCCACTTTGGTGGCGACGTGAGAATTCAGAGGGTAGGGTAAGCCAGTTATAGCGATATTACTCGCGAATCTCAAAGTTGTAAAAGTTACAGAAAAACACGAACTGCATTAAGTAAGATTATAGAGGATTAGCTACTCTCCTATTAAGAGAGTCATGAATTTATTGAAAAGATAAAAAACATCACAAGAGGTAAAATAGTATATCTTGATGAATCTGAAATAGAAGATAACGCTTGTAAAGAATATGGTTGGAGTATTTTAGGAGAAAGGTGCTACGGGGAAAAGTTGTATCAACATAAAACTAGAATAAGTATGATAGCTGGTCTTTGTAATTGCAATCTTATTGCCCCTGTAATATTTGAGGGTAATTGCAATAAAGAGGTCTTTGAAGCTTATATTAGGGAGATGTTCATTAAAGAATTAAAACCTAGTTTTTGAGTGCGAAATTTTTTTCTGATCTTAATCTGTGTGCGTAAAAGTGACCTATGTCCTTCATTTTTTTAAAATTTCTCAAGTGAGTTTATTCTTCTCGGAATCTGTGGTTCACGGTTTTTACTGTAGTTTTATGCTAATTAGGGCTTGGTGGTCAATCTGCGGGGTATAAGAGTGAGATTGAAATTTGGTATAGGTGGATTTTGGGTCGAGTCCTGCCTCATCGAAGAATACAAGACTGGAGTTCTTGCCTTTTGAGATTTGAAGCTTGTATCGACGTCAAATGCCCTGAGATATTTGAGGTCTAGACTTACCTGAGAGAATTCACCATTTTCGGTAAGAGAGTGTTTCGTCATAGTTTAATAAAGTTCTTTTAGGAACCACGCGTTGCTAGTATTTAGTGACAGTTTACGTAACTCTTTAATTTGTTTACTAACAGATTGTTTCAGCGACAGTATTTGTTCGACATCGAAAGCCATCTTGGATATAGTTTGAGTAGCCAGCTCTCCTACGTAAGTTAGATTTAGATTTAATATATCGCATTCATATTTTTGAGAGTTAATTTGAAGATTGAAGCGAATTTAGCTTAGAGTAGCGTAGTCTAAAATTAGAAGCTCCACTGCAGTCCTTCCCTATTTTAGTTTCAATAAACAGTGTTTTATACTTTAAATCTGAGTATGTCTCAATTACTTCGTGGCGGTCTGATGGGCTTGTCATAAATGGCACCCAACGAAATGATTTCGGACGTAGGCCGTTGGACATTGTGTCACG
This sequence comes from Maratus michaelseni, assembly GCA_963931845.1. Taxonomy (NCBI): domain Eukaryota; kingdom Metazoa; phylum Arthropoda; class Arachnida; order Araneae; family Salticidae; genus Maratus; species Maratus michaelseni. The sequence continues at coordinate 282,525,088 of OZ007586.1, forward strand.
TTTATATTTCAGTGGTGAACAAGACGTGAATGAATTCGTCTTGAACCTAGATGATTATATTTCGATGTGCTTAGAAAGAATATGAATCCGGTAGCGCCCCACCCAGTTTCGTCGACGCCTGGAGTCTGAATCTGTTCATCGAAGTGGTCCTAGTCCTCGAATGGAGTCTACACCTAGTCATTGGTACCACACCCGACTTCGATCTAGACAGTCTACGATAGCCTCGCCATTCCGTCTCGATGATGAGCGATCGTGCAAGGATTTGGGACAAGAGAGAAGAGCCTTCAGTCTGCAGGAGACCAGTCAGCTCGGAGACATCGCTATGAACTAGGTGGCAGTGTTCCTTTTTTTACCATTTGAGTGCAGATATTATGTAACAATGTGAAAGAAGAAAAGCAGATGGACTTTTTCTGTTATTTTGATCTGATTTTGGAACTTTTAAACGAACTCGCAATTTTTGATTTTAATGGAATGCTGTCGAATTCTGTCTCTCTATGTCTAAACTGCTTTGTAGTATTCTGGAATGATTGTTGATTGTATTGGATTTGAAATTGTTATATGTTTGAAATATATTGCATTATGCACATATTATATTATAAGTTTATGCTTTACTCTATAGTAGTTGGAGTTGGTCGAAGCTTGCCGCGGTTAGGCTATCACCTGTTTTGCGATCAAGTGGTTCTTTACATGCGTTTGTTTTATCCTTACTATCCTTGCAATAACCCCTTCGCTACGAGCGTCCTTTACAGAATTTTTAATCTTTTACCACCGGTTATTCAAAATAGAAATTTACGCCTAATTGAATTGCAGAAATGGTATGATTAAATAAGGCAAAGCTTACAATAATTATTTACTGGTGGGAATAATGAAGGAATCTGAGCATCTTATGCGTCACGTATACGTGTCGCTCGTCCCCAACGAGTTAACCCAACTTTCTTCTTGGCGTTCGTTGTTGCGTTTTTGGTGTTGTTAGTTGGAAGTGGTTGTTTGGAAGTTAAGATGTTTAAATAGGCTTTACCGGTATGTCAATGTATCTTGTTGGTGGAAATATTGATGTATATTTTCACGAAGTTTTTTTTCAGGGAAAGATACCCTTTTTATTATGTTAATTGATATTGCTCTATTTTAATTTCTAGTTTAACAGATGAAGAAATGTTCTCTGATGTTAGATTGAATGTTAAAATTCTGAAATTTATTCATTTTATTCTAGATGTTGAGTTTTGCACAGAGAAAGACGCTGTAAATCTGTGCCCCGCTGTATTTGTGGTGGAGCTATTTTTACGAATATTTTTTCTTAGTGCTTAGAATAGTTAGCAGTTTTCTGGATTACTCACGATTTCGAGTTTTTGTAGCAAAATTTAGCGCATTTGTGCGGATTTTTTGGTAGGATAATATTTGCATATGTTGATTTTGGCCACTGGAGTATTTTGCGCTTGAAGAAAATTTCGCTGCGATGTTCTATTTTGAATCTTGCATTTTGAATGCTTTAGTTGGTAGTTTTAGTTTTGCACAGGATGTATAAGCTTATGTTTAGGCAGATATCAGTGAGGAAATTTTGCACGTACAAAGATTGTTTGATGGGGGGTGATAAATTGTTTTTCGTCTGTCGCGGAGTGAGCACGGACATGGTGGTTAGAGATTGAAACAAAGTTAAAAGTGATTTTAAAAGTACTAAAAGTATTAAAAAGTATATATATATATATAAAATAAAGCATTGACCCATCATTTGTGTTTTCTGCATTTTTAGCTTGAAATTTATGCTTTAAAGAAAATGATCTTGAGCACGCATTTGGCGCAATCCTTCATTTTAACAGATTCGGGGGGGGGGGGGGGGAGGGGGAGGGGTGTTGTAAAGGACTATCTACTCTCTTATAAAGGGAGCCTAGTTTTGATTGCTAAAGTTTTGCCCGATGTTAACCTGTGAGAATAAAACGACCTGTGTCCTTCATTTTTCTTTAATTTTCTCAAGTGAGTTTGTGCCTCTAGGAATATACAGCTCGCGGTCTTCGCTGTAGTTTTATGCTAATTAGGGCATTTTGGTCAATCTGCAGGGTATAAAAGTGGGATTGAAATTTGGTATAGGTGGATTTTGTGTTGAGTCCTGCCTCATCTAGGAATACTTGAGATCTCGCCTTTTGAGATTTGAAGCTCGTATCGACGCCACGTGCACTGAGATATTTTAGGTCTAGAGTTAGCTGTAAGGTACCGCCATTTTTGGCAAGGAAGTATTTCGCCGTAGTGTAATACATTTCTAGTGGCAACCACGGGATGCTAATATATAATGACAAATTACGTAACTTTTGAGTCTGTGTGCTAATAGATTGTTTTCATCGACAATATTTGCTCGATATCGAAAGCCATCTTGAATATAGTTTGACCTGGCAGCCCTCCGTACAGAAGTTAGATTTAGATTTAATAGTTTGTATTTTCATATTTTTGAGAATTAATTTGAAGATTGAAGTGAATTTATTTCCGAGTAGTGTAGTATAAATTTAGAAGTTCCACTGTAGTTCTTCCGTATTTTAGTTTCAAAAAACAGTGTTTTACACTTTAAATCTGAATATCTCAAGTACTTTGTGGCGGCCCTGGTGATTTTGTCACTAGATAATGTTTATTAAGTTTTTTATAGATCCTTTTTATTGATGTAAAATAGCTCCTGCCCGAGCAGAAGATGCAAGTAGATTATGCATACAAGAAGACGCACTCGGAGATCTTCGTAGATCATTTGTTTTTATGAGATATCTCCAAAGATTAACGATTAAATCAATTTCACATACTGAATGTTTGTTTATTTTTGCGCATCCAGCTGGCAATAAAAAAAGTGGAAGAAAAGAAGGAAAAAATTGCCTGTTTAGTGTCAGACTCCGAGTCATACTAACTCGCATTTTATTAACTAGTTATTTTAAATATGAAATTGTATTTCTTTTAATACCGAGTTAGATACACATTCATTATAAGATATACTTTCCATAATCGAAATAATATTTAAAACAATAGAAGGGGCATCAATTATCTTTTGAAAAGCCATGAGGTAATAGAACAAGTCTTACCTGAGATGCACGAAAAGTGGTTTGTATTGACCTCTGAGCAGTACTAATAGATTGCCACTTTTCTGATAGTTTTCAAGTCCTGAATCTCGATTTTGAAGCAACATGCTAATGCGGTACTCATACACTGAAAATAAGAGAAAATAAAATTATTTCAAAGTTAAATAATTTCATTGAAAAAAAAAATGACATCAGGCATTATATATTTTGAAAATTTCTGTATGACATTACTGGATAATAATATAGAAAAACACCTACTGGATAAAGAGAAAATATTTGAATAAAGAAAAATATTTAAAAAAAAGGGGTAGTAATGTGGTAGACTGGCTGACAAACGTTTTCGGTCAATGCACTTATTGAGAATTTTGAAAATACAATGCAACACAATGACTTCTTATAAATATCATATTTTTCTTCCTCGGAATAGTCTATGGTTTCAAGAAATATGCTTTTCAAAAATTTCAGCTAGTCTAATTGAATGATTGCTTGTTGAAAATTCCTCCTCTGTAAATTGAACTGTAGGAAAATTTCTAAATACAACATAATGACATATTTTTTCTTTATTTCCAAAATAATTAATTTTGGATTTAATACTTTTACTTTGTGTTACAATGTAAAATTTCTCAACATATGTTTTGTCTGTTTTTCGATTTTGCGGTTTCGCAAAATATATTAAACCCCATTGCCCGAAATATTTACTTTAAAAGTATAAGTCATAAATCTATACTAATATTATAAAGGAGTAAAGATTGTTTTTTGTTTGTTTGTTTGTTTGTATGGGGTAATCTCTGGATCTACTGAAGCGATTTCAAAATTGATGGTGGCAAATTGATGGTGACAATCACTGCTCCAACATAGGCTATATTTTATGTCGGTGCCACTAACCCCAGGGGGTGCAGGAGTGAAAAACGTTCTAAAATGGCGATTTTTTGTATACTGAAGGAGCTAAAAATTTGAAATTTGGCATTGTAGCTACTTATAAGATGTAAATGTTCTCTAAGAACAAATTTAAAAAAAAAGTGAAATTTAAAAGGGTGAAACAAGCGAAAAGCGTTCTAAAAGCATTCTAAATTACAATTTCTGTGGAATCTCTGGAACTGTAGAACCGATTTCAAAAGTGATGGTGGCAAATTGATGGTGACAACCCCTGCTCCAACATAGGCTATATTTTATGTCGGTGCCACTAACCCCAGGGGGGTGCAGGAGCGAAAAATGTTCTAAAACTGCGATTTTTTTTATACTAAAGGAGCTAGAAATTTTAAATTTGGCATTGTAGTTACTTATAAGATGTAAATGCTCTCTAAGAACAAATAAAAAGAAATTCGAAATTTAAAAGGGTTAAATAAGCAAAAAGCGTTCTAAGAACATTCTAAATTACAATTTCTATGGAATCTCTGGAACTACAGAACCGATTTCAAAAGTAATGGTGGCAAATTGATGGTAACAATCCCTACTCACACATAGGCTATATTTTATGTCGGTGCCACTAACCCCAATGGGGTGCGAGAGCGAAAAATGTTCGAAAATTGCAACTTTTTTATACTGAAGGAGCTAGAAATTTTAAATTTGGCATTGTAGTTACTTATAAGATTTAAATGCTCTCTAAGAACAAATTTTTTTAAAAAAAGTGAAATTTAAAAGTGTGAAAAGAGCGAAAAGCGTTCTAAAAACATTCTAAATTACAATTTCTGTGGAATCTCTGGAACTATAGAACCGATTTCAAACGTGATGGTGGCAAATTGATGGTGACAATCCCTGCTCCAACATAGGCGATATTTTATGTCTGTGCTACTAACCCAACGGGGGTGCAGAAGCGAAAAATGTTCTAAAACTGCGATATTTTTTATACTGAAGGAGTTAGAAATTTGAAATTTGGCATTGTAGTTACTTATAAGATGTAAATGCTCTCTAAGATCAAATAAAAAAAAATCGAAATTTAAAAGGGTTAAATAAGCAAAAAGCGTTCTAAAAACATTCTAAATTACAATTTCTATGGAATCTCTGGAACTACAGAACCGATTTCAAAAGTAATGGTGGCAAATTGATGTTAACAATCCGTACTCCAACGTAGGCTATATTTTATCTCGGTGCCACTAACCCCAATGGGGTGCGGGAGCGAAAAATGTTCGAAAATCGCGACTTATTTATACTGAAGGAGCTAGAAATTTTAAATTTGGCATTGTAGTTACTTATAAGATGTAAATGCTCTCTAAGAACAAATAAAAAAAAAATCGAAATTTAAAAGGGTTAAATAAGCAAAAAGCGTTCTAAAAACATTCTAAATTACAATTTCTGTGGAATCTCTGGAACTACAGAACCGATTTCAAAAGTGATGGTGGCAAATTGATGGTAACAATCCCTACTCCAACATAGGCTATATTTTACGTCAGTGTCACTAACCCCAATGAGGTGCAGGAGCGAAAAATGTTCGAAAATTGCGACGTTTTTATACTGAGGAAGCTAGAAATTTGAAATTTGGCACTGTAGTTACTTATAAGATGTAAATGTTCTCTAATAATAATAATAATAATAATAAAATCGAAATTTAAAAGGGTGAAGTGAGCGAAAAGCGTTCTAAAATCATTCTAAATTACAATTTCTATGGAATCTCTGGAACTACAGAACCGATTTCAAGCGTGATGGTGGCAAATTGATGGTGACAATCCCTGCTCCAACAGCCTCTTTAATAAAAAGCTATGCGTTTCTGACGACTGGGTTTTTCGCTAATTGTCTCGGATTATTGTCTGGGAAGATTAATCTCGGAAAATAAAACATTTGAAGTTACTGAGAAAAATAATAGCTCGAAAAGTATTTGTCAAAAAATTGTTAGACAAACTGCGTTTGAAAGGTAAAAAAATGTATTTTTCTTGATATAAATTTCACATCTAATGATTATGCCGTTTTTCAAATATTGAATGTCAAAAATTACGAAATTTCACAATGGAGTACCATAACGAAACCTTCATGCGTAAAAAGATAATTATAAGGGTGACGTGTCCTGACTTGTATATTGGCACGAGTCACAAATTATAGTAGCCTTACTATTCTGTTAAAATATACGAGTGAATTATGAAATGTCAATATTTTGTTTGATTAAAAGTTTGTTAAGAGAAATTGACCAGCGTAGCGGGCGTAGCGGGCGTAGCTTGCTAGTGTTGAATAAAGTATTAATGAAAATATACATCTAAAAAATCCTGAATATAATCAGCAACGTAAATTATTTTCAAAATAGTTGTTTTTACATATTGTTAATTATTCTTCTACCTATATAAGGAGAAATAATCAGTTCAAGCTGTCAGGATTCTGGTTTTCCGCTAATATTTCAGATTCGATTCTATGCAACTTGAACAATGTATACGGATACATGTGTAACTTTACAGTTTTCTTTACATGTAGCGAGAATTTGGAACTAATTTTTATTGAAGTATGTCAATGAAAGCATTTTATCATCGATGTACGGAGAAATTTATCCACTGCCACCAACCTGAACTTTCCTCTTTTAAGAATGTAAAATGTATAGTTTAAACTAACTTTAAACATTACAATAATTTTTAATCTATTTTGTAGATTAAAATTCTGAAAACGGATTTCATTCGACAGAAAAAAAAAAGAAAAGAAACAAAGAAAAGGAGAAAAATGCTTCAAACGCTGAAGATTTTTTTTCTTCTGGTGAAATCAGAGTAAACAATGAGGAGATGAAGGGTTTAAAAGTAAATAAGTGCGTGGACATTATTGTCAGTATTTTTCTTCAAAATATGTATTGTCATTATACACACAGTAAAGCCTATGAAAATGGAATCGCTAAGAAGCCGAAAAAAAAAATCTCTTTTATATAGGTCGTAGTCAGTATAATTTTATTGTATTTATTCCGTCGGTATATGCGGTGTCATTGACCAAATTACCATGTACTTTCCATATTCGCATCACATTTTACCCAAATCAAAGTAATCGTGATGAAAATTTCGATAAAATATTTTCGTTATCATTAAAATTATGGGTTTAGCTTGGAGTAAGGCACCTTGTATTTTTAGCTGAGTAAGTTGATTGAATAAGTATTATCAGGCATGAAAGTTTGTTCCATTCGTTTAGAAACACTCTGCATACAATCGTTTGTATATGTATCACCAATAAAAGTTATTTAAAAGATGCTGCATTCATATATTTAAATAATAACTAAATTTATTAAGTATGAAAGTATCTAATTTCATTACGTTGGCTATTTAATTAAGTAAATAACTATATAAAAAAGGAGTCATAATCATCTCTTATCACTGAAAAATAAAGTAAGCAATAGCTCCAAAACTTAAAACTTACTATAAAATGGAATTTTCTTCATTACCGAATGACATAAAAAATTATTGATTAGTAAATAGAAAAACAAAAATGAAATTTGCTTAGAAAAGTTTATTAGTAAGGAATGCTGGCATTAAAAATCACATAAATGACTTTTCATTATAAGTTATCACTATGGAAATTCATCAATATTTGCAACAATATTAAAATATATTATTTTTATGATGACAGTATGTCTTTTAAAATACCTATAAAACTAGTTAATTTATTCAGTATTTAACTTGTTACGTTATTTAAATTGAAAGAAAGAAAATGTTTCTTTTTTCATTTTAACTAAAAAGGAAATTTCCTTCTTGTCTGTGGGTGTCACGGTAATGGTCGTCCATGGATGTTACAGCCATTTGGTCTTTATGCCTTTTACCTAAGATTACAATATATAGAAGGCTCCTATAAAGGGAGCGAACGTATCTGCGTCTTTTCGTCCAAAATAACTACCATCTTTTCGTTCAAAGGTGCCTTTCGTCTAATCGCTGCCTTTGACACCTTTGCCGTCACCTACTGTACAGATTTTTCGTCCCATTAAATGGTGGATGATTCAACGTGCGCCATTTACTGTTTGCCAATGTTTCTTGGGGACGTCAAAATTCACGTGCTTTGGGGAAACATTTTTTGTTGGAACCCAAAGGCAGAATATGGCACATAATCATGCAATGACTCATTTCACAACAAGGATGCATGTCATAGAGTACTAAAGGACCCTATTTCTGTGATGTCAGAGTCAGGTGATATGGGGAAATATTTCCGAAATTGTAGCTTCGAACCCAAAAGAAGACTATGGTCTATAGGAAGCGACACGTTGTTTGACGTCACTACGCTTGATCCATAGCTCCCTCACTATGGCCAGGAAGCAGAAAAATCATGTGATCAATCGCCTCGAACAAGATTGGTGCACATTCAGTTTGTGGTAGAGATTTTGATACACTGCAATGCAATAAATCGGTCAACTGCGAGTATAACTCGCGTTCACAGGGTTCCGTACATTGAATTTATTAATTACTATTTATTAATGAATAAACTCCTACTATAGCTAAGTTTTTCTTAATTTTATTTTCAGTTGTTGTTAGCGTGTCAGAGAAAGTGCCAAGGCATTTCTCTGAAAGAAGGGGTGCCAGAGCCTCAAGAGAGGTTGGACTTCTAGAGCTGGTCTCCTAGTTTTGAACCAATTCCAGATGAGAGACCTGCACCTGGATTGGAACCCCCAGAGGTAACACTTATACTAAACTTGGAGGACATTGGAACCACGAACAGATTTTACGTGCACCAGCTCCCATTAACGTACACGGTCCCACAGCAGCGGCAGTCGAGAGAGGTTGTCACCCTCCCAAGCACTGACCTTGGTCGATGCTGCTCGCTTTCGGTGATCTTACGAGAACCGAGCTTAACCGTCCGCGCCACTGCGGGACAACTGCGGTAATTTTATTTTCAGTAGATTCGGAAATAGGAGGGAGGGGCATATTTTTCCAGTACTTTCGACGATATCTCTGAAAATGTAATATCTAAAATTAAAACACATATCTTTTTAAGTTCTATGTTACGAGATCTTTCGAACGATACCCCACACGATAGATAAAAAGAATTTTTTTTCAAGTAACTTAATTAATACCTCCGCTAATTATCGACAATTCTTTTCGAAAATCATTATCAAATATATAGCTAACTCGAGCGCCCGTCAACTACCCCGCTGACCGCCCGAAATGTAAAGTTTGTATGTAACAGAAAAAATGCGTTTTTCTCAAAAACTATGATACCTAGGAAAATCTCCATAGTTTTCCTGCAAGGTTTAAGTAAACTTCTACTACTGCTATTTTTTTCATAATTTTAGTTTCAGTAGATTCGGAAATAGAAGGGGGGGGGGCATGTTTTTGCAGTGCATTTTCGATGATATCGCTGAAAATATAATACCTAAAATTAACACAAATATATTTTTGAGTTTACGAGATCTTTCACACGATACCTGCACGACATATAAAAAACAATTTTTTTCAAGTAACTTAAATAACTCCCTAAATTTCTCCTTAACAAATTTGTGAGTGGCTAATAATCTGAAAATATGTGGGTAAAAAGGCTTTATAACCTTCCCAATTTTGAACTTTCTACGTCCGATAGTTTACGAGAAAAAGGGTGGTGACAGACAGACACAGGAGTGATCTTATAATGGTTCCGCTTTTACTTTTTAAGTACGGAACACTAAAATATACACCACCTTAGGATTTGACATTCTGAAAGATATGTTGACTTTTGTGAAAAGAGAAAGACGCTAGATGACTGTAAGTGGTAATTGAAACAATACAAAAGGGAAAAAATGCATGTTGATTAATATCATAGAAAAAAATAATCGGTTAAGTACGAGTATAACTCGCGATCAAAGGGTTCCGTACATTAAATATATTAATTAATATTTATTAATTAATAAACATCTACTACCCTTAATTTTTTCATAATTTTAAATTCAGTTGATTCGGAAATAGGGGCGGGGGGGGGGGTATTTTTCCAGTATACTTTCGATGATATCTCTGAAAATATAATACCTAAAATAAATATATATATATATTATTGAGTTCGATATTACGAGATCTTTTTTACGATACCCCACGTGATACACAAAAAGGAACTTTTTCTTTTCAAGTAACATAATTAGCCCCTAAAATTTCCCTAAACATATTTGTGAATCGCAAATAATCTGAAAATATGTGGGTAAAAAGGCTTTATAACTTCCCAAGTTTGACCTTTCCACGTCTCATACCTTACAAGAAAAAGGGTGGTGACAGACGGATGGACAGACACAGGAGTGATCTTATAACGGTTCCGTTTTTACTTTTTAAGAACGGAACCCTAAAAATACAGAACATGTGGTTTTTTGCCATGGAAGTAGGAATGTATAACTCGCTTTTTACCTGAACGCTGCCACTATCTTTGAGTCTGTGGAGTAATCATAGCAGAGAGGGGAATAGCATGGCGCGTTTTTCGCTGTTTGGCTCCTTTCTCGCTTTATATTTACTACTTTTTATTTGAATGTTAGTTTGTACACAGATTAAATGTAGAATCAGTACTCCCAGTTCATCGGTAACTCATTTCTCATTTTCTCTTGGCGAATTGTTGATAAAGATATTTTAATGTTTTTTACCGAATCATTCTAAAGTTTAACAGTTTGGTACTGAGAATTATAAATTTTTAAAACTGATATTCAAATTTTAAAGACATTTTTATAATATTTATTTAAGTTGATCGAGATATGTATTTATTATTCTGTTAAAATGATTCATTTGTTTTTAATTCTAGTGATATTTTTATCTTTTTGCAATTTGTTTAAACGTGTAATGTTCCGTTCAAGCTTCATTTCAAATTAAACAATTATTTTAACTTTATTAGCTCAATTATTGATCAAAAATACATTTACGAAATGCCATTATTAGAAAAATAAGCAATTTTTTTTCTTATATCAGCAAATAGTTGCTTTAATTAGAAAAGAAAAAAAGTATGGAATTCTCTAAAACTTTACATTTCTCTAAAATGCTCAAAAAATATTTCTTTTTAAAATGCTTGTTTTTAAACAATCCAAACACATTCAAAAATATACAGGAATTTAAATAGATGGAGATCGGATTTTTTTTAATAAAAAAAAAGTTGGTTAAAAAAATAACGATAGATGGCACTGCAAGCATAATATGAAGCAGATTTATGCAAATCAGGATGTCAATAAAATCCCTCAATGCACACAGATTCTTCATTCGATGCCAGCAGTATACTATCGTTACCAGATCAAGCACTGATGGTTAATCACTTTTACAAGAACAAGGGATCAGCAACTGGCGCATTGCGGAAATTCCGCACGGCAAAAAAGACTGAAGGCGAGAAAAGAGCCTGTTTCATGTGCTGGGATACTGCAGCCTGTCAGACGCTTCGCAGAAATGGGTCTTTTACTATATGCCTAATTCGCATACATTTGCATGCCAGCGCCGTCTATCGGTAATTTTTTTAACCACAACTTTTTTTGCTATTAAAACAAATCCAATCTCCGTATTTTAAGATTTTTCCTAAATTATTTTACTTAATTTGAGGCCTTGATCAGGAGTGGATCCAAGGCCACGGCCTAGTTGGCATGTGCTGTAGTTAGGCCCTTATAGAAAGCAAAGCATGTTGTAGTCCACCTCGGTGACGAATATCAATTTCATTATATTAAATATACCATAAAATCATTTAAAGCACCAAAAATGATTTTTCGATAAAAACAAATCAAACAAGGATTTGTTCAATAAACGTAACGTGTTCCTTATATTTTTGTTTTCGATGTCCCCCCCGCGTGAAAAACAAGTTCTATGGAGACCGTAAATTCTTAATGGATGACTAATGACTTGAAAATCGATATAGGGGACGTCAGTATAGGCGGGAGGGTCAGGGAATTGTTGTATTTGTATTATTCCAAGATTAGATTACTTTATACTGAAGAAAATGACAATGGTCAAAGTCAAGAAATGGTATTCAAACGATCTTATCCCATACGTGCATGTGAATGAGAAAGGGAAAATAGTTTCCACTTTCCTGAAAAAAAAGTGCAGAAAATATTTTTACTTGAACTCTGACTACGTCATTAAAGATTTTTTAAAACGAAATTTTTGTTAATAAATTACTGTTATGAACATGAAGACGTTTATTCTTGGTATTTTGAATCCCGCCAACTGTAGAACTAACGTTTATATCTGGAAAATGGTTCAAGATAAGAGCAAAATATATATTACAAAGTGTTAGAGTGTCCACGATTCAGCATGTAATAATGTCTTATATATATGTAAAAATACCTTTATTAGAAGCCTTAAAATGTAATTTTTTAATATCCTATCACCAGCCACAAACTGCACGCAGACGTGTGACATTATAAGACAAAAGCACATTTAGAGTAACTCCGGGGGAGTCGACGCATCCGGGATAGATGCCGCACCCCTTGCATTTCTAGTAATTTATTTCTTGTAATGTTTAAATAGCAGTCAGACGCGCAGTATAGGTGCGCAATGACATTATTTTAACCAGTGTATAGCGTGAATCCCATTTCGATGTTTACTTGTAGCTGTACAATCCTTATTTTGAGGTAAGCGCGTGATTTCACTACCCAAACATTAAAACACGTTATTCTTAAATACGTTTTATATGCTAATTACTAAGTGCATGCATGATTTCAAAGTCAAAACTAAGTGTAGCGTGTGTATAGAGTGTTTATGATTACGCCATTTTTTTTTGTGAGGGCAGGCAACTGTGATGTGTGACGTTCTGTACCGTACAAAATCGGAAACATGCCGCACTGCGATTCGGTATACCTGCTGCAGTTTCTTTTGTCAAGCAATACTTGGGTTGACCAGCATGTTGGGCGCAAATTGACTCGGTATCAGGTAGGATCTTTAATCTGCTATGCTTGGAACAAATCGGCAACTGTTGGCAACGCTACTAGTGGCTTTAGGGTCACTGGGATCTTCCCTTTTAACAACAACACTGTCCCAGATGATTTGTTTTCTGCATTAGCAGATAGTGAAGTGCCCGTACAAGAAAACACGACACAAGAGGAGGAAAATCCATCAAATAAAGTGCTAATCAACACATCTCAAATCATTTTACAGCCTGCAGAATCTGGAACTATCAGTGTAAAACCGTCATCACCTACCATACACCTACATAACGTCTCACCTATTCCGAGACATAGCCAGGTGACAGCAAAGCACATAATTAAGAAAACGGAGGTAATCTTAACCTGTATTGACAATAGGGATGTGCTTAAAGCAAATTTGGAGAAAATATAAAAAAATGTAAGAACATTAACAAAAAAGATGACAAAACTACCAAGAGAAAAATTAATTTTGATTCAGGTGGAGGATCCAACGACAGTTCATGAGACATTGATGAATGTTCAAATAGTATCAAATTTACTACACCTAAGGGGAAAATAAAAAGTAAGAAGACGAAGAAAGATACAAGTCAAGATGATAATAATGAAAAGTTGGATCACACATGTGACACTGGTGTTCTTTGCAAGGAATGTTCAGAAAACTACTCCAAAACTAAGAATAAGTGTGATTGGCTTCGTTACATCATGTGTCAAATGTGGTTACATGAAGATTGTACTATTTTCGACATTTTTGTGTAGATTGCTGTAGAAAAACAGGTCTATTAACAAATAAAGCAATGTAAAAACTATTTTACTTTTTTCTTTTCCCTCTCTAATACACTGATGTTACGTTGTTGCTGAAATTGCAGTTAAAATCCAATCTTTAAAAAATAAGTTTATAATTTTAGTAGTGAAAAAAGTAGGCAGACTAATATTGATTTGAACTCACTAGTACGTTTCATTGTACTCATTTAGTTTCTTTTTGTTATTACATAGTTAATTATAGTCCAGATATGAATATTTGTTTGAATATTTGTTATTTATAAATTCATTCTGTTTTTATGACAAGCGCGGCATAACTCCCTCACAAGTACGGCCGCAGTGTAATGTTTTAGATAAAAATGTTACCAAATATTAATTATTTTTACCGCAGTACACATGTTGTATGTTAAGATTTAATAGCACAGCATGATTTTTTTTTATGTGCACCATGGAATTTTATGCACAAATTCAGAAAAATACGCGGCATCTCACCCGGAATTACTCTACTAATAAAACTAACACATTTAAGAAAGGTATAGTTTATTTTAATAAGAAAATCAAGTTAAGTATGCTCAGTGTGTCCGCAATCGGAATCAGGTTGCCAGTTTGCCTCCTCCCTTTTATTCAGAAAGTCCGAATTCATACCAAAATTTCCAAAAGAAGAATTTTTACTTTATGTAATTACGAAATGTCTGCCATGAAATAAAGTAAAAATTAATATTATGAATTTGGAATTTCTGAATAAAAAAGGTGACCAAACTGGCTCGGAACAAGATACCGTATGATATAGAATGTACGATGTTTTGCTGACGATAGTGTTCTTAACTTGACTTTCTTATGAAAATAAACTTTATCGTGCTTACACGCGTTAATTTTATTAATAATTAAAATTATAATAAATTATAATAAAGCTCCTGCCTTATAATGTCATATTTGTGCATGCAATTAGAGGAGTGTTTAAGCTAATGATTAGATGTAAAAAAATTACATTTTAGGGCTTCTAGAAAAATTATTTTTACACGTAAGACATCATTAAATGCTAAATCGAGGACGCTGTATAACTATATAATTGATTTTGCTTCCCGTATCTCGTACTGTTTTCGAGATAAGTATGCTAACTCCGCAGTCTGCCACTAGATGACACTGTAAGAAATATCATTGTGTAACGCATAGCCACTTTAATTTACCTAGACGCCACGTTTATGGCTTTAACTGTCGCTATTTTGAAGTTAATGGGGGTGGACTGGACTTTAAGTAGGCACCCTGTGTTTCACAGAGGTCTTAATAATATAAGAAACTTTTTACTACCCTCTGTATTTAAACTGAGATATAATTTCCCAAAGACGCATCTATTATTTAAAACAAGGACAAAAACAAAAAAAAATATTTCAATGTCTTTTTTAAATGTTTGTTCTCACCACAAAAGCTAGGAAAAGATCCCGTGATCAAGTACATGGAGGAGAAATTGGAATTTTTAAATGGACTATATTTATCCGCCCGAAATCCAAGAAGTGCGCAACGGGATCCATCGTCACCACAGTCTCCACATTCTCCTCTTTGAAAGGCCTTATAGCTGCGGCAGTAATAACCAATCATTTGACAAGTACCATTCCGAATAGTTGAAATGAACATAGAAACGGCTCTCTGAAGATCTTCTGGATCTGCAAGAAAGAGAAAATCATTATAACAAAATGTTCAAGAAATTGATAACAGAAATCTTTAAAAATATAGATCTGTGACTGACAGCAATATTGTTGTTTGTTTGTAAAGCTTGATGTTTTGAACTATGCCAAACCTAGCTATGAAGTATCTACCAAATGATTTTTCAAGAAATGAGACAGTATTAGCATTACCTTCGAAAAAATGAAAAGAGAAAAGGAAATAAATCTAAATTTTCTCAAATAGCAAAAGATCAATCCAACTCAGTATTGGGTCCGAGAATAATGCAAATGTATCCAGTATCTCTCTAGGTCATTCATGGTGGTCTGTTTATTTGTTGGAAAACTTTTTTTCTGTCATCATGTGTTATCAATATAAATAAATGAATGAATAAATAAATAAAATAAAATAAATAAGGAAAATAATTAAATTTTGCATGTTGTTACAAAACAATAAAATGAAATTGCTTATACCCTTGAGAGATAGACATCATTGTTGTTACTGTCTTATCCAGGAAAATACCATGGCATTTTCCTACCAGGACCTCGAGAGAGGTTGGATTTCTCAAACATGTTCTAAGAAATTTTTAAATGACTCGATTCATATATAAACAAAATCCCATGGAAAAAAGTTAAGTTCTAATTTAAATATTTTATCTTTTAATATCAGCTAAAGCAACTGAAAAACTTAAAAAGGGGAGTTTAAAAAGGGTGGGATTTTTTTAAAATATAGTAGAGAGATTAGATTAAATTTTTTCATCAAATTTAAAAGAAAGTAAAATTAAACATATTCAACATATTTTAAAATGTTAGATTCATTATTTGGTTTGATTAATATTAATTTCATGCAGTATCCAACCTCTTTATCTTCTATTTCACTTAGTCAAAATTGTGACTTTTTGATAGCTCTAATCTTAAAGAATTTTCGTGGGCAATGGCTGTAACAAATCTGAAAAGCATAAATGTATAAAAAAAGAATTTTAAAATCAAAACCCTTGTTAGGATCTATTATTATTCCTGCAGATAATTTTTTAACTTTCCTAATTCCAAATTTCAGCGGAAATTCTATGAATAAAATAAAATAAAAATGACTTATTGGATGTTTCAACTCACCTTCATGATGTGATGAAGCTGGATCATCTGTAAAAAAGTCAACATGTCCTAGCTTGTGACATCCTCCATGCCCTATAAATACAATTTATTAAACACATGTTACCATTTATTGATTTATTGTAACTTACAGATTTCAAGAAAGCAAACTGCCCGAAACCATTTCAACTCTTTTGTGATGTTAATTCAAACAAATCATGAGAGAGACATCTAGAAACTAGTTTTTCACATTGCTATTTTTAAAAGACTCTGGATGGAAAATGTTACACTTTTATATTATTTCATCATACGTATATAAAACTGAATTAAACAGGTTTTTATTACATGAAAACGAGGATTAGGTTCACTTTATATTTAAAATCTTTTCTGAAAGCATTCCTTTATAACAATATGATATGGATAAATGGGGAAAATGGTGGTCACCTAAGGTAATTTCATCAGTACAAGTCAAAATTGAAGGTATTTTGTTCAGATCACACGGAAGTCATTAAGAATTGTGTGCAATTGATAGTAATTTCGTTAAAATATTTTACACTTTTAAAAATTATTAATAAAATAGTATTTTACAAAATTGATCTTTGGTCGTCATTAGCCCTAGCTTGGGGTAATTGCGGTCAATATGTAAACTTGTTAGAAACGATATCTGGTAGAACATGACTAAAATCACAGTTTTTATTCTTTTGTATTTATTACAATGCTGTAACAATAAGGATACTGCATTAGGGCAAATCAGTCTAAATTAGTGCTCCATATTAAGCATTTATACGAGTATACGTGTAATACGTATTATACGGGGTACATATTTTGGATACGTATGATACGGCAAAGGCGGTTTTACGTATTATACGAAACAGTATACAGGGTGTTCCAAAATTCGACCGACAAATTAAGAGGGGTGATAGAAGGCATCAAGAGGATGAAAACTTACCATAGAACATGGGATCGCAAAACACTTCGAGAGGATGAAAATAGCGAAAAACGCATGCAGGTTTCGACGTCACGCTGGAACGACAAAAGTATAATACTAACTACAAAAATATTTATTTGATTAATTATTACAAGAGTTTTTCGAAGTGGCGTCCGCTGACCTCATTGCACAGTCTATAACGACGTAAGAACGATTCCCGGATGCGCTGGAATATGCCAGGTATGCTTTTGATGTCTCCCGCAGCAACCACAATCCGCGCTATGAGATCCTCCGTTGTGCCCACAGGCTTCGCATAAACGAGTGATTTAAGGTGACCTCATGGGAAAAGTCACACGGATTGAGATCCGGTGAACGCGGAGGTCATGCAACAGGTCCCGCGCGTCCGAGCCACCTATTTAGGTATGTAACATCGAGATGATTACGCACCTGCAGGAAAAAATGTGCAGTGGCACCATCCTGCATGAACCACATGCCTCGTTGCACTGCGGCCGGCCCACTTTGCAGCAGTTCAGGGAGGACATGTTGCAGGAAAAAATGTGCAGGGGCACCATCCTGCATGAATTACATGCCTCGCTGCACTGCGGCCGGCCCACCTTGCAGCAATTCAGGGAGGACGTGTTGCAGAAAAACAAGGTACGTTGCTCCATTCAGGCATTCGGGCAGCAAGTACGGCCCCAAGAGATAATCACCAAGGATTCCTGCCCACACGTTGACACTAACCCTCTGTGGAGATTTCCACGGTACACTGGCATGGAGATTATACATCGCCCACATATGTGCATTAAGTGCGATGACAACGCCTTCTCACGTAAATCTGGCCTCGTCAGTAAATAAAACAGTGGCATGAAATTAAGGATTACAATGTGTGATTATGTCAAGCATCCAGCGCACGAATTGTTCACGGCGGGCATAGTCGTCTTCGGTTAGAAGTTGTGCCTTCCGTATGTGGAAGGGATACCTTTGCAGTATGCAAAACATTCCAGACCGCCGTGTGCAGAACATCGAATTCAGCGGCAATTGCTCTTGTACTTCTCGACGGGAAATCGGCAAATCGCTGCAGCACGGTTTCTTCCATTTGAGGAGTGTGTAGAGTGTGCGGTCTCCCTGCATCAGGCCGTTCTGAATAAAACAGTGCTAAGGTCCTAAAGCAAATCTGCTAAGGTCCCCGTCTCCCGTAGTAGTCGATCGATCGTGGCGAAGGTAGTATGGTGCGGACATCGCCTCCTCGGAAATTACTGTTGGTACAACCGCTGCGCTAAAAGCGCCATTTCCTTCTGCTCGACCGTACATCAAATGCATATTAGGATATTCTTGGTTCATGTAGTCGGACATTACGATACTCATTGAAACAGACAACTAAATGCTACACGTGATTACTACCTCAATAGTGCCAATTTACGTCGTCCGTGTTGGAACAGTTATTTCTTACCATTTAACACAGTTAACTTACCAATTAAGTTATGCACATTTTCATATATCTGCTAAGAGTGAAAAACAAAAACCGTGGAGTCAGGGACAGACACTTCAACAGCCTGCAGTACGTAGATTCAGCATGGTGGATTCAGTGATCGACTGACATCCACTTTTCGTCTCCTGTGGATTCAGAGCCTGCATGCGTTTTTCGCGATTTCCACCCTCTCAACGTGGTTTGCGACCCCATGTGCTATAGTAAGTTTTAATCCTCTATCGTCCCTCTTAATTTGTCGGTCGAATTTTGGAACACCTTGTATACTGTACAGCGTATGTATACGGAACTCACTCCAGCGGTTAAACGTATAAGTGTTTAAACTTTTTTCGTTCAATTCGTGGAAAAATATGATTTTCTTCTGCTGGTCTGCGGATTAAAGTCATTGAGAAACACTGGCCAACCCGTTAAAGAAAAGTGAGATGAATCTATCCTATCTAATTTTAACTTGGGGTAGAAAAAATCATTTTAAAATTATATTTATACAATTTCTAACCAAGGGCGCTACCAACGTAAACAAAACTCCTATCACGTGGAAATTTTATCAAAACATAAATTTGACTATGACAAAATCTTTTTCTGAAAAACTAAGCGAACAATCCAAAGTTTAATCAACCAAAATCTAAACTGGACAAATCGAAGGCAATTTGCTACTCCTGTCGAAAGAAGGGACATTTTGCCAAAGATGGTTGTTTCCGACAAGAAAGAAGTGGTAGAGACAACAATAATGAACCGGGTACCTCTAATGATTCCATAGGCATGCATTTAGTGCTGAAATGAAAAAAAATAGAGAACTGTAAAGAAAACCAGTGGATTCTTGACAGCGGACCATCAGCACATATGTGATCTCTACTCACTAAGTGACTTTCAGAAGTTAGATGGAAGTGATAAAATCCGTCTTGGAGATAACACAGAGCTCCCAATTTAACGAAAAGGGGAGGTAAGAATTTTGAAATTCATAAACAATACCTGGATAGAGGGCTTAATAACAAATGTACTGTATGTGCCAGGTTTAAAGAAAAATTTATTTTCTGAAGGAACTGTAGCAAATAAGGATATGAAAATTATCAAAACTGGTAATAGTGCTAAAATTTATAATCGTGATGATAACCTTATTGCCTCAGCTGTACGTACTTCGAACAACTTATATGAGATGTTATTCAAAACGATAAACCCATTGAAGCTGATACAGCTGCTACAGATAGTATTAAATTATGTCACGAGAGAATGGGTCATATTAATCTGAAGGCCCTAAGAGAGTTAAGTGAAAAAGGAATAATTGATAAGATTGACTTTTCAAATGCCGATTAAATTCTTTTGTGAAAGCTGCCAATATGGCAAACAACATAAACGTCCTTTTAGTCATAGAAAATTCAAATTTAGCAAACCTGGTGAATTAATTCACAGTGAAATTTTTTGTACAATGTCAACATCATCACTAGGCGGAGCAAATTATTTTGTAGTTTTTAAAGATGATTTTAGTGGTTATGTTTCTGTTACATTTTAGAAACATAAATGTGATACCTTAGAACATTTCAAGAAATTTGTGTCTCTTTGTCAAAACAAACATTCAACAACAGTGAAATCCCTTAGTGTAGATGATGGTAGACAATATATAAACTATGTCTTCAAAGGTTTTCTGCATACAAAAGGTTACAAGAACAGCCTACGGTTCCTTACACTCCTGGACAGAATGGAAGAGCGGATATATTTGAGAACAATTATGGAAAGTGCTCGATCAATGCTGCATAGCAAGAATCTACCATTGTTTTTGTGGGCTGAAGCAGTTAACACAGCTGTGCATATCCTGAACAATGTACCGACAAGTCAGTCAGCTGGATCTACTCGATATGAACTGTGGATAGGAAAGCAGAGGTCACTCAAGTACTTAAGGACTTTTGGCTCAGAAGCTTATATGCATGTGCCTGACCAATTGTGAAAGAAATTATTTCACAAAATTATCAAAACAATCTTTGTTGGCTGTGAAAGAAATTCAACAAATTACTGGATTTTTGATCCTGAACCAAAAACAATAAAAATTACAAGGAATATTACATTTAATGAAAGATAAAGTGCACTAGAAATTCATTCACAAAGGAAAAAAGACCATTTCAGTACGCAATTCCGAATACTAAGATATTGCCAGTGAGTCAGAAACTGAAACAAACCCAGTGACGAATGAAAGTGATACTCTTAATGCATCACAGAACTCGGATGATGATAAAGATGCCTTTTATTATCTCAGACCCAGGCAAAATATAAGAGTTCTCAGACGTTATGATGTAAATGTCGCTGAAATTTCAAAAACATATGAAGAGGCTATAAACTCGCATTAATCAAAAGAGTGGAGATATGCAATAAGAGAGGAACTTGAATCACTACAGAAAAACAACACTTGTCCGTTGGTAGAATGTCCAGAAGGGAAGAATATAAATTAAAAACATGAAAACATTAAAAATGAATCAGTTTCTAAGAATATAATTGGATCAAAATGGGTGTTTAACATAAAGCACATACCGAATGGAAATATAGAGCGTTTTAAGGCTCTCCTGTGTGCAAAAAGGTTCTCACAAGTGGAGGGAGTTGATTTCAATGAAACATTCTCACCAACAACCTGATATGATACCACACGAGTAATTGTGGCAATTGCTGCTCAAAAGAAGTTAAAAATATTGCAGTGTGACCTAAAAACAGCATTTTTGCATGGTGATATTTATGAAGAGATATACATGAAACATCTTCCAGGTCTACCTATTTATGCAGACTGCGTATGTAAGTGAAGAAAACACTTCTATGGCTTAAAACAGTCATGAAGTTTCTGGAACCGGAAGTTTTCAGATTTCTTGCTAAATTACGGATTCAATCAGATTGTGGCTGATCCTTGTTTATTTCATCCGTGTTTTCCAGTGTTAGAAAGTTTTTCTCATTTTGTACGTTGATGATGTTCTCTTACTATGTGAAGATGAAGGAATTTTGAATGATATCATGAAAAATATGAACAAGAACTTTGAAGCCACTATTTGTAAATCAGGTTGTTTTGTTGGAATTGAGATTGACCAAAACATATATGGTTCAATTTTCATCCATTCACAAGCTTACATTAAGAAAATTTTAAGGCAATTCAACCTTGAATATTGTTACCCAGTTAGTGTTCCAGCAGATTCCAATGTAATTTTGTCATCCAAACCTGACATAATTTTAGAAGAAACTGGTGTACCATATCGTGAAGCTGTTGGATCACTACTGTTCCATTCTGCTACCACACGTCCTGATATCACATATGCAGTAAACCTTGTAAGCAGGTTCCGAAAAAACTACAGCCAAGTACATTGGAATGCTGTGAAAAGAATAATGAAATACTTGAAAGGATCCCCACGCCAGGACATCCAGTATATGCCCGAATCAGAAAGTTCTTACTATGCGGCTTATTCTGATGCAGAGTTTTCTGGTAACTTGGACACCATATGGTCCACCACTGGGTATATCTTTATGCTGTAAAGTAGTGCCATGCCATTACATGGAACACTAGTAAGCAATCTTCAGTGTCAACATCAACCACAGAAGCAGAATACATAGCAGAGTCCACTGCAGTGAAAGGAGTTATGTGGCTCCACCAACTGTTATGTGACATAGATGAAACATCATTTTGTGAGAAAAATGTCACTTTGCATATTGATAATCAAAGTGCCATAAAATCGATCAAATATCCAGTTTAACATAAACGCACTAAGCATATTGATGTTAGGTACCACTTCATCCGTGAAAAGTACCAGGATAAAACTGCGAACATTAATTATGTTAATATTAATAAACAGTTGGCAGATATATTTAAAAATACTTTGCCCAGAGATAAATTTGAAAAACTTAGAACTTTGATAAACTGCCTTGCTAAGTGCTAAATTGATAATTTTCTTGTTTTTAATTTTACTGTGTAAGTTTTATTGAGAAATAAGAATTGGAGGGAGTGTTAAGTTTAATATTTGAATTCTTCCTTGTTATCCAAGAATATTATCGTTGTGTTTGTATATTCTCCATGTATTTCTTTTTGTAACCGAATATAACTTGTGCATCTGGCAACGGGTTCGGTGTTGTCGTTAGTTAGTTACTGGTACTTTGTGTACAACGTGGCATGGCCACTGGGCTTAACCAATAAATTATACATAATCTTTATGTAAGTTTAAAGTGAAGAATTTATGAAAATTAAATACAACAGTTTTTTTATTTATTTTTATAAAAACTGTTACTTATTATGAAGGTTTTCCTTATTTTTCAAGTCACAATGTACTTTATTTTCTATAGACATACAGCACATCTTTTATTTTCTATAGAAATAGTTACGCTCATTTTTCCCTAAAAATATTATAGATAGAAAGTGTCACTCAATACACATTTTGTATCTATAAATAAGCTGAATATATGATGCATAGTAAACTGAAACCATTAAAAAAATAAAGAAGTGAAGAAATTACACATTAAACAAGGTTTTTATGATTTTACAGATATTCATTTTTACAAAGCAAACTGACCTTTCCTATTAAGAATGAATCCTAAAATTTGTATGCACTTACCAGAATCATAAGTTTTTAGTCCACTGTGTATGACATCAACAAAATTAGCATCACTGGGATCAAGACGTACATTGTCTGGCATATTACAAAAATATTTATATGCTGGATCCAGACCTAAAAATAAAAACAGCATAGAAATGTCTTGAAATAAGTTATTTTGAGAAAAATCATGATACAAATATAAAAATGATAAAATTGATATAATGTAGATAAACTGGAGGATAAAGTCTATGTCAAGTAAATATGCTTCTTCGAATTCAATAAAACATCAGGAAACACAACTATAATTTCGAGAGCAAAAATTTTTGAATTTTGTAACACAAAACTGCAGATTGAATAGTATAACTTCTACCTAGTTTTCTAGCTTATTCATAAAGCTAAGGAAACAGACATAATACTGAAAAATAACGAAAGAATCTTGTGAGTAAATACAAATTGTGTCTCGAAATGAAATTTCGTGTCTGATTTTTTAAGCACAAATAAGTTTAGCTACGAAGTCTTTTTTAAAATTAAAATTCCAATTTAAGTAAATTCCTGCAAGAAACCAACTTCCTTAAGTTGGACGAGTCAAAAGGGTTGTAAAATATGAGATGGTATTCAGAAATGGAAAATGCTTGTATGATTGTGCGTTTAACTATGACTAATATTTGTAAGGATCACATTTTTATATGCGGAAAATTATGATGTTTCTATCGAAAATAGCATTTCTTCTCGTATTGTTTTGTTTCTAGATTAAGTTACTTCAAAGTCTGTAATTTTCTTTATTTTAATATTTAGACACATTTATTCAATAAGTCATCTGTACACACAGTAAGCGCGTGAGATCGATGTTTTTCTCATAAAATAGAGTTCACATGTTTGTTGACCCAGAGAAAACTAGCCTAAATTTTAATATCTAGGCAGATTGGAGAACCACCATTTGTACCAGAATACTGAACTAGCATTAGCAAAAATCTTGGCTTTGATTTTATTTTGGGCGCGGTTAAAATAATATTCACATACGTTTAACAATATATTTTTTATTGTAAATTTTGAATATTGAATTTTGAATCACTTAGTCATTAAACACTGAAACGGTTTAGGCCAGCTTAGTAAAGGTACTGAATAAGAGATTGTTTGAAATAATAACAGCTAAAAATATTTGCTTTTACATATTGTACATACAAAAAAACCGTAAATACATTTCTTTTTAGATTTTATTCCCCTTACACTCGAATTACACTCATGTCCAAAATTAAGGTCATAAACATAAAATCTGTGAAAACTGATGAACTATTCACTGTGTCGCCACGAAATTTGGCACAGTACAATACAATGGGAAACACAGTATTTTACAATGGGAGAAATAATATAGCAACATAACAATATGTAAAAGATTTTAATTGTGAATTAAGATACAGGGCACATCAAAAAGTGTTAAATCATGAATCAGAGATAAAGCATTTATCTCGGGAAAAAGTCGGTCTAATATGGAATGTGACCACCGTGCACTGCTATACAAGCCTGACAACGAGCTCTCATACTGTTTATGAGGGTATCAATAAATGTTTGTGGCAACAATGCCATTCTTCCAAAAGCGGGCCTTTTAACTCCTGGCGGGTCCTGGGAGTTGAGTTACTGTGCGCAATGGCTCTTCCTAGACCATCCCAAACATGTTGAATAGGATTGAGGTCTAGAGACCTCGAGGGCCAATTCATACGGCGAATATCCTCTTCTTTAAGAAAATCATCAATAATATGAGCTCCGTGTGGCCTCGCATTATCGTCCATAAAAATGAAGTCTGGGCCTACAGCACCCTGGAACAACTTCACATAGGCTTCAAGGACCTTATCCCTATAGCGATGTGCGTTGACAGTACCCGCATCGAAGACGTACAGTGGGGTACGGCTGCCCAACATTCTGCCGCTCCAGACAAGGATTTCTTTGCCACCAAATCTGTCGATTTCTTTTACGTAGGAGGGATGATAGCGAGCTCCACGTTCTCTCCAGATGAAGATTCGACAAGAATCACTTTGCGTGGTGAATCGGGACTCATCACTGAAAAGAACACGCCCCCATTCTTGTTGTGTCCAAGACTGATGTCTTCGGCTCCACAACAACCGGGCTCTCCTGTTCGATGCAGTGAAACACGACTGGATGCCGGGCGTAAAGGGTCCTCTCTGCTAGACGTCTATATACTGTTTGCCTGGAAATTCTTATTCCAGACGCAGCAGTAAGGTCACGAGCAAGTTGAGGAGTCGTTGCCAGCCTATGTCGTCTTGCACTTAATGCCAAGTAGCTATTCTGTGCAGATGTCGTTGCTCTGTGGCGGTCTTGACCGGCCTTCCTGGTGACATTGGGATGGTCTAGGAAGAGCCATTGCACAGCGTAACACCCCTGTCATGACCCGCCAGAAGTTAAAAGCCGCGCTTTTGGAAGAATGGGCTTTGTTGCCACAAACATTTATTGACACCCTCATAAATAGCATGAGAGCTCGTTGTGAGATACATGTGAAATACATGTTCAATGAATTTCAGGGGATATCATTTGGTAAATAAAATAGGACGGAATAGAGGGGAAAATTCAACTTTGAAATTTCAAATAGGAAAGGGGAAAGAGGGATTCTTGTGGCATATCGCTGGAAATGTATCTTCAACACGCACAATTTAATAAAAAAAAATTGTCTCACGATGTTTCTTAGGGGTGTTATGACTAATTAAAATTTTTAGTCTTAATTTCATGAAAATTTTAACTTAAGCCAAAAGATACGTCAGTTGACTGCCCTTCACATCTTGGTAATAGTAGAGTTTCTGCATTTAATCATTAGCGCTTTACATTTTGCTGTAGAGATGTTATTGCAACTTTCCATAATTCGTTACTTCAACTCTTCGATGAAATCGGGTGGCGTCTTGTAAACTATAGCATTCAAATGCCCCCACAGAAAATAGTCATTATATGTCAGATCTAGAAAACAGGGAGGCAATTATAAAAATTATCCCCGCCTGCTTATCCATTGATTTGAATAATTATGATCGAGGTAATCTCTATATTTTTTACATTGAGCTGTCCTGTTATAACATGACGTTTTCTTCGTAAAAAAAATTATCTTCAGGAAAATCGATGGAATTTTCAAAAACTTGTGTGATTATTGGATAAATTCCGTTCTGTTACATTCTAAGAGAATCATTTCCACTGTAAGATATATCTTACAGTGGAAGTGATTATTTTACCGCAAATAGTTAATAATTATATAATTATTAACTATTTGCGGTAAAAAAGAGGATCACGATATTATTCCCTAGAATTCCTGCTCATGCATTAATTGTTTGGAGATTTGGATCATGGTATCCCTAAATATATGTGGGTTACATTTGCATCAGAATCGAAGTTTTCAGGCCTTCCCATTCTCTACATATGACGCTTAATGACACTTTTTATGTGGGAGTACTTTAATACAATATTTTATAAGATGATACACAACTTCACTGAAGAGTTGAAGCAGAAAACTACGTTAGACTGTAATAACATACCTTTAAATTGCCCAGTCTCTATGGCCAGTCAAATTTGAGACAGTTACGAATGAAATTCTACAGTGTCTCTATTACTACTAAAAGGGGGAAGGCAGTTAAGTCGAATATCTTTTGGGTTAACTTGCGTTAGGTTAAAAATATTCCACTTTTTCAGGAGATTAAGATTTAAAATTTTAATTAGTCATAACGCTCTTAAAAACATCGTAGGGCAATTTTTTAAAAATTAAATTCTTTGCCTTGATGAGATCTTTCCAGCGAAATGCCACAAGCACCACCCCCCTTCATTTAAAGTTTAAACATTCAGCTGCCCTCCCATGACCCCCAGCCCCATTTAAAAAAAAAGATGAGATCCCCTTAAATTGATGTAACACGTGTTTCACCGTTTTCCGAAATTCCAAAGCCTTTACGATATAAGGGGGCAGGGAGTGACTTTTGGCTGACCCTGTATACTGTTTTATTTTTTAACAATTCCTTTAACTATTTAAAATATCTTTAAAATATCGGATATATATATAACTATTTATAGGAAAAATATGATAATATTTTCTCTTTAGAATTAATGTGTTGATTTTTACAGATTTATTAATATTTCTTATTATAATACTGTTTAGTCATTTTATGAAAAGGAACTCACCTGTGATTCTTTCAACCATAGGTAATATGCTTTGACCGGCGTAGCCTGCTACATGTGCTCCCAAGCCATGGCCTATTATGTGTAGCATATTCGTTGTTAAATTACCAAATTTCTGTCATGTAAAAGGAAAGTAAATTAAAAATACAGATTAAAAGTTACAAATACTAACAAAAAATTTTACAAAAGTTACACTAATCTGCAAGAAAGGCTTTTATAAAGTTAAAATAAGTAAATAAAACATATAAGCATAATATTGTCGTGCGGTAGGTGATAATAATTCTATCTGAGCACAGCTTATGTAATATATGGTAAAAAACCCGTATAATGGCATACCATATTTTAATAAAAACATCATGTTAATAAGAAGCACCGGACATATACTTGCCAATATCATAATTATTATTTACGCTTTGTGTTTTCGCCTGTGAAATGAACCCTATTTCCAAGCCGTATTTTTGGGGGGAAAATTGTAAAAGGTTGTTTCATACTTTAATTCTCATATTTTAATTAAAAAACTACTCTCATTAAAAAAATATTTGTTATGTTTTGTAAGGGGGATACTATACTAGTATACTTTTCCGTTTACAATATGTAAAAAATAACCAATAGAATGTTTTATTACAATTCAGTTAAGGAGAAGGAAATGTGCTTTCAATAACTACAAAAAATACTGCAGTGATATTTATATAAAAAATTATTGTGTGAAATAAAATTATTAAATTTTAACTTAACATTTCACGTTTGTTTTAAACTGAAGGGAATAATATTAAGACTATTTCATAATGTTGACATATTTCATAAAATAAAGCGCTGTTCAACTTATTTAGCGAATCTTGTATGAATTTTAATCCTTTGTTAAAAAAAAGTAAGCTTCTGGTAGCTATTTCATCCGTTATTTTTTATATTTTTCTATCGCAGTGTAAATGATAAAATGATATTGAAACTTATTCCTGTCGCATTCAACATTTTATGAAATATAACCTGACATAATCCCCGTGTTTGTAAAAAAACTGACATTTAAGATATCATAAGATGAAATTTCATCTTCCGTTATTTTTTTTTTTTTTTTTTTTTTTTTAAGTTAAAGAAACAGGGTATTGTGATTTTGTTCATTTTGTAATATTATTATTATCATTACTGACAGAATGGATAATTTTAAATAAAATTTGCCACTAATTGTATTTTTTAGTCGAATGAAAACAAAATATTACTATACTAATTTTTATTGAGTATAGGACAAAATAAATTATTCTGATTAGACATACCTGTTTCTTAATTTCCTATTTATCAGTAACCGGATTGCTTTCTTTTATTTTTCTCATAAGTTGAAAAATATTTTGAATCAAAAAAGTGATTTAAATGAATATTTATGTATTCGGATAACGTACATATCATATAAATCGTACCTATTCAAATATTTTCAAAGCGGTTGAATGGATGTAAATTAATGTAATTACCTACTTCGGAGTTCCCAATATGTAATTAATTTATTCAAACAGTGTTGATTCATTTACTTAAATATGTAGTATTAATCTTATTACAAAATAACGAAAGAAGTTTTGTCTTCATCAATGAGCCCTTATTAAATAGACTAGTTAAAAAAAATCAAGTAAAAGAGAAAGTGGAAAGTAAATTGATAATAAACTGTTTGCGATGCTTCAACTGTCTTTAAACAGAGATAAATGAGGAAACTGGTATGGACTTCAAGAATACAAATGTGAGCGCATTTAATTAAAGTGTGCCAGCTTTTGTCACGTATGCATATGATTACTTTTTGCCTGTGAAAGCTTTATTATTTTTTTTCTATCTTTATAAACATACATGAATAAAACGTGATTTGAATTTTTTTTTTTGTGTTTACACAAAAGTTCATAAAAAAGTTAATTTTATTTATTTTGAAAAAACTGATGAGCAACTTTCAACTTTTAACAAACTGTAAGAAGACTCAATTAACAGCTGATTTATTATGTTTTTTAAAAGTAGTTCATAAGATATTTTCAGTGAAATTACAAACAAATTCGGAAACGTATCAATTACAGCTGTAAGCAATCGTTTTCGAAACATTTCTTCAAGAAGTTTATTAGTCTTTACTTTAATTATTTTGAAACAAAGCATTTTAATGATTATTTTTTAAACTTTCCAAAATGATTTAAATCAAACGTAACCTAATTATGGGTTTATTTGTACCACATATTATGAAATATGAATATTAAATTAGACTTAGTATTTTTTTTGTTGTTGTTTCACCCTGATCTGAACTTCTACTGCAATTAAATTACAAAACGGACTGCGCTTGTCTGTACGGGTATTGAGAGCGTAGCTGGTAGGGGGCAGAGCCCCTAATTTAACAAAATTCAAAGATACTTTGAAAAAACTTGACAACTTATACAAGAGAAACATTATGTTGAAATTTGCAATGAATACATTGAATATTCGATGAGATATGATCATTTATAGGAAAACATATTTAACTTTGTATGCTTAAAATATAGCTCTTTTCTTTTGTACCTTTGCCGCCAAAACTACAGGGAAACCTATATAAAAAATAGTACAGTTAAATACCATGAAAATTTCGAACGATATCGTAGTATAGTGAGATGAATATCAGGTACTTTCCAAAACACTTTGTAATTAAATTTGTTGTTCTCCTTAAATGAACTCTAGACTGAATTTTTACTAGAAAGTGTGAGTTTAAGTAAATTATTTACATGGCCGAAGATGGGAAAAAAATCTCGTCTGGTACTTTTTAAGAGATTAGAAAAGAAAATGTCTGATATAAAAAGTTCTTTCATCTTGTCTTAATATCCGAATTAATTTGCACACTACTATAGAATGAGCAGTAACGTATTTAAAAATTGCGCAAAGTTTAGGAAATGATTGGGATACTGAAATAGTCTATTTAAAAATGCCTTTGTTCCCTTTTTTCCTCCCGCCACTAAGCACCCAGTGTTTGTTCTTAAGGCGGTATTAAAAAAAATATTTTTCCACGCTCAACAACTGAAAATTTTGAGACACATTCCCAGACTCATTTTTAAAAGTAACAACAGGAAACTTGGCGGCGTGATTTATAAAGACATTTATAAGGGCCCCATGTTTTTATTTTTCGTTCAATTAATTAGAAATTGATTTACAGACAATTATTTTCACAGTACGATAATTTTTTTTTGTTTCCAGCGCTATCGCTTCTGGAAATTCGGTTCAAAATGTCCACTTTGACAGCATTTAAAAAAAATATATTCTGCCTTTATAAAAAATCGAGACAATACGGACATTATAAAGTTTCTGAATAAGAGAACCTGCCAATTAGATGCATTTTAGAGCAAAAATGAATTTACAAATGTGTCTCAAAATAAGCAGTTTGGATTTGAATACACCCTTAATTCAACGTACTGATTAAAGTTAACATAGTTTTAATTTATACTTCTGTGAAGTTGGATTCTCTTTATTTCAAAATTTTCTTTATTGTTTCAGACATAATTTTGTCCATTATGAAGTCTTTTAGTTTCGGATAAAGTGTAACTATAAACATGGACATCAATGAAAGAAACAAACTTTTCTTGCAACTCATTAATTTTACTATCCTTATAATGTATAATAAAAGTACATATAATAAAATAATATTTTAAAATGGGATAAATGTTTGTGTAGAGTGGTCTAAAATGAAATTTCCAGGTCTCAAATGCGCTGGTCCTAAAATACTTAAATTGGTTCTTTGAATGGTGAAAGCGGATTTTAATGTATTCTTCAAAGTTGACAAGAAAGGACAGAAAAATAAATAATATTTTTAAAACTGGTCAAAATTTTTATTAACACAAAGGTCAACTTGAATTAGGGGGAGGGGGAAACCCCAAATACTCATTTCCCTCACACACACAACATTTTGCATATTGTACTGATAGAACATTTGTTTTGAGAGTCGTTTTTCTATATTATGCAGAAATGGAATAAAGTTAAATAGAGGAAAAACCTTGTTAAAAATATCCGTTGAAAATTTCATTAAATCGAAAATTCAGTTAGATGAGAGGGGTAATTACCCCTTTACCCCTCCATTGGATATGTCACTGCTACAATCTACTGCGATAGTTCAACATGTGCGCCTTTTGTAACTCGAATCACATCCAAATGGTACTCAATTTCATTCTACATGTTGAAATATGGTAGTACATTGCAAAGTCGTCCACGATATAAAAAAAAATAAAAAAAAAGGACATCCCATACATTTTAATCGATAATTGTCGCAGAGAGAAATGAAAACAGTCATTCGATTGGGAATTATGTCTTCTTTCAATTTACTGTACAAAAGTTATTATTTGTAACTACTTTGATTTTCTGATGATTTTTTTCAGATTTGAAAGAGAAGTGTTTGAAAGAGAAGGGGAAAAAATGAATAAAATTTTAATATACTTAAAAAAGAACTTTCGAGCATGAGAAGCATTCCCGTCCAAATCGCTTTCTTGTACGACAATTACTTTAGTTTTCATCGAATTTTAAAATGTGCCAATGACTTTTAGGTCACCCTGTATATTTAAAGAGCTCAAGGAACGCAAAATGATTTTTTAATTGTTGTATAAAATATATTCGAAGAACCCTTTCTAATTATGTATTAGAAAGAGATTCTAGTTAATTGTATTATTGACAATTTATAAATTATAGCTTTTTTTTTTTTAAAGTCCGCCACAGCTGACATGATGAGGTAAAATTTGTAAACCTGTTTATTTCAAAATATTGATTTTCAAGATTCGTGTACATTTTTCATAACGTAGCAACTTAATCTTTTAAAATTTATCTCCCTCTCTCTCACACACATACATATATACATATATATTTTATATATATGTATACTTTTGTATAATTTAAAACAAGAATTTTGTGACATTTCAAGAAAAGGATTGTTTTATTTAAAAGTTTAGAAAAAAGCAAGCAGAAAAGTGCCACTCAGTTAAAATGTTCTGCTAAACTAAATTAAAAAAAACATACTACTAGTACATAAAAAAAATTACTCTAACTATAATAAAATTTTAATATTCTGAACTTTAATACAGGAAAATTTACCTGAAATTGAAAAGATATACAAGACTGAGGATCTTTCCCGGTCTATTTCAGAATGCACGTGGAAATGACTTAATAAATTTTATTGAACATTAAAAGAACACTGAAGAATGAAATGATAGAACGTAGAAAATAATATTGTTGAATTCCAGGTCAGCTCAATCTATCCTTAACAGCTTGGGTGCCAAATGATCGCTATTTTCCCCGCTTCTTTTTACGGGCTTAGAATACCAATTAACTCTTAACTACTGTCACAAAATTGTCGCATAGTTATAATATGAATAAAAGGCTCGAGTAACTCTTAAGATACCGTTTCTGTACTAATATTTATGTACATGATTATTATAACTGTACATGGTTATTATAATTAAAATTCACCTATTCAGAATTTTCTCTAGCAATAGTACCAAATGAAGCAAAATTTCACTGGTATATTTCACTAGTTAAATTGAAAGTTGGAAAAAAAATTCTAAAATTGAAAAAACAAAAACAAAAAAAACCCAGGTTTGTGAGGCCTTTAACAGCAGTTAAAAGCAAATGATGTGTTTCTGTTGTAGAATTAACTTTTCACCCGGATTTTGTTAATAAATGAATTCTTAGGTGGGCGGTCTTAACAGTACAAGTCGGAAATTGCAATTTTAGAGGAAAGAGAAAAAACTGTGCACGACTCATTTTGGTTTAATTGGGTGCAGGCTGTTTTGGTTAATATCAATGTATTTAACCGTGAAATGTGTTTTTATAGTGTAAAGTAATAATTGTTATTGTTTGGTTTTGTGAGTACTGTAATATATATAATAGAGAACATTTCTTTCTTCTACTGTTATGATCACTATTCCCTAGCTAAAACAGCTCGTTACCTACCGCTGTGACTTATACTCTTTCGCCCATAGATATCATATTGTGAAATATGTAAATATACTGATTTAATCAAAAACTGACTTGCTCTGTCAAGACTGCTCACCAAAGAATTTATTCTTACCTTTTACAAAGGATGTAAAAAATTAAAATACCTTCTAGTTCAATCTCTTTTAACTTGTTTGACATTTTAAGACTTAAGATTCTTTTTTTTTTGTTTTAATTTTGCGGAAATGTGGTAAAATTAAATATAGTGTCGCTAAAAATAAATGGCGCTATTTAAAGCCATCTGTAGCTCGTTTAAACAATTACAATAACATTAAATTTCATAGGTGATTAACGAAGAAATAGGATGAAAGATTTACCTGAAAAACTGCTATAAAAATCACTAATAGCGGAAAATATGATATTTTTGAAAGCTAAAATTCGATTCAATGGATGGACAACTTGATAAAAATTACATACCTTAAGGGAAACATACCTTTTTATAATTCTCTTATTTTGTGTCTACATGAAAATGGGCATCATCGATTTGCATTGTTTCAATAAGCATATGAGAAAAGATGTATCGCCTATCGCAGTTTACGATTTTCAGTTCTTGAACGAGAACAATCTTGAGGGGATCAACAAGAGTAACTTACCGCTTGACTTTTCTTGTGATAGAACAGGGATCGCAAACTTTTTGAATTGCGCGAGACAAAAATTCATAAAAATATCTATCAACATGATAATGTACAAAACTTTTACATTTAAAAAAGTTATTGCAGCATGTCCTCTTTATACAAAACACTGGTTAATAGAATCCATCGCTTTCATGAATTAAACAACTAAGAAGATAACTCTAAATGCTATTTTCTGCATATTAAAAAAAAATCAGATCTTAATTTAATGAAATTGTTAGTTTACAATTTTCAGTTCATGAACGGGAACAATCTTGCGGGAATCAACATGGGTAACTTTCTGTTTGACTTTCCTTACGATAGAACAAGGATGGCGAAAATTTTGAAGTGCGCGAGACAAAAATTCACAAATAATATCTATCAACATTGTAACGTATCAAACTTTTACATTAAAAAAAGGTATTTCAGCATGTGCTCTTTATACAAAACACTGATTAATAGAATCAGTCGCTTTCATGAATTAAATAACTAAGAAGATAACTCTAAATGGGATTTTCTGCAAATTAAAAAAATCGTATCTTAATTTAATGAAATTTTAATTCAGAAATATGATTAATATTTCTGAAATTTTATTCGCACGTTCTGTATTAAGAAAAAAATAAGAATTTTTATTTTAACAATTGTTAACTTTTTATTAATGCAACTTCTAATTTTTTATAATCCAAGTTGCATAAAAATTGCATTAATAATTTATTAATGAGATTTTGGATGTTGTAAAAACGGTTTGGAATGATTTATACCTGGTTCACAGTTTCTTAGTCTTAGCATTATACATAAAGAAATTGGGCACATTTGTCCTTTTATTGAAGTAACTGCATTATAAAATTCATTTAAAGAAAAAAAACTTTTTCAATTCACATACGTATATGAAGGCAAAGCATTTACATGTTGAAAACGCTACATATCATCACACGGAAAGAAAATTTTCTAATTTGATAATCTATGCACAAATAATTACATTATTTTGAATTAGTAAAATTTTAGCATGCAAATTAAATTCTTGATACAACTTGAAATTTTAACACTTTACGGTCGAAAAGTTTTTTAAATTCAATTACCTCTGGATCAAAGCTAGTTTTTGTACGAAGAGAAATTATGTACAAAGATTTTTTGGATAAAAAAAAAAATAAGTAGTTAAATAAAATAAGTCTACATAATAAAATATATTGCCGGTTGCAACCGGTTTCAAAATTGAAA
Source organism: Maratus michaelseni (assembly GCA_963931845.1). Taxonomy (NCBI): domain Eukaryota; kingdom Metazoa; phylum Arthropoda; class Arachnida; order Araneae; family Salticidae; genus Maratus; species Maratus michaelseni. Next base: position 282,560,274 of record OZ007586.1, read on the forward strand.
ATGTCCCTTTATAAAAAAAACTGGAACTAAAATCGAAAAGTAAAAACGCACAATGTCAGAGATCGACCTCAGCTATCCTAAGCAAAAAAAAAAAAAAAAAAAACATTTATAAATATTAAAATGCGAGCGAGAAATTTGAAAATAACCTTTCCATAGATTTAACATTAGCTTCAGCGCTTCTTACTGAAACTTGTGTAGACTTTTAAGAGCCTATGTGACATCACAGTCTTTCCATTCAATAAGGGCAATGTAATCTTTTGCATCAAAGTTTAATACCGGAATATAAAAAACTCTTATTCTATCTGGAAAACGTTTTCTGGCCTGCAATATCTGTTTGATGCCCAATTATCGAATATAGATATGTTTATCGGTAATCATCGCCAACAGTAAAATTTTCGGATGACAAAAATATACATTGCGTTGAATTACGAGATCTATAACTTTTTTAAGATCAATATTAAGATATCGGGATAATTGTATAGTTAGAAAAATGTGGTGAGCTCCATTTTTGAAACATGAATTGTTCTTGGTGTTAAACGATACTCGCGCATAGACTCTTAGTATAAATTCAGACAGGCCCTTCAGTTCAGAAGAAGGAGATTTAGTTCCAACATAAAGCCGTAAATTTCTATTTGCTGTTGTTACCCAATGGGAATGACATAGTTTTTCCTTGATGTCGTTTGCAAAAATCCAAAGAAAAATCATCTGAAAAAATTCCTTCACAACTTCTGGTCGGTACTTAAATCTGCAGCTGCTTTTGTTAAATTACAAGCAATGCTGCTGAAAGGTACCATAGGCAATTGTTCATATTTTCCCAATGGCTACCGAATATTCTCTAGGACTTGTAGGGCCTCAGTCAAGATTTTTGAATAAATGACGAAGTGGGAGTTCGTTCGCATGTAATTGACAGATGAGCCACTGCAAAGGACGATTGAACTCAATTTTCAGATAACAAACGACACCATATTTAGCACCGGTATTCATTATGGTACCATCACAACCAACTGGTCTAACTTCATGTCGTGAGTTGAAAAAAAATATTTCGATGGAACATGCTAAGTCTCTTCCGAAAACTGAAGTTGATGGTTATGTCCTACATAGTGCGAACCGCGCTCTTCTATCAGAGAAAAATGTTCTTTTACGACTGTCCTTTTGTAGTATCTTGCTCCAATCTTTTCTTGGTACAAAGTTTTGACTCTTCTACCATTGAAACATAACCCCTAATATTGTAAAATGATCCACATTCCTCTTATAAACTGGTTAGAATTTTTTGCCGAGAACGTCGCACTTTACTTCTGTCAATTACAATTCGGACGTCCTGCTGAACTACTGAAGCATTTGCTGCTGCTGATCTATCGGACACACCATAATGATCACAAACACGGGCTAGGGTAGGTAATTGTATTGTCATTTGACTATGAGCTCTAATATTTCGACTGGTGACAACACCAGAACAAGATTTTCATCTAAAATTGATTCAAAGCTTGACGTTGAAGGACATGACTCAATAGTTATGACCACTTGAAAGACCATCAGAACTGCTTCTTTGAATTTATTCTGCCTCTTAAGTTCTTTAAGTTTACTTTCTTCCTTCTGTCTCAATTTCTTTGTTTAAATATATCAATCAACTAAATCAGCATCCTTCGTGCTGTTCGTTGATCGATCAGAAAAAATTGTTCCTTTACAGGAACTTTCCTAGCTTTAGCACACGAACATGAAGAGAATAGTTCACATTTGCAGCAGGCTATGTCGAATAAAGTACTTTTTGATTCATTTCTGAATGTCGTCAATTTTAATTCGCAATTATAATTTCTTTTCGCCATGGAATTTCTCACAAAACTTGAATATTTACCATAGTGACCACGAATCAGTTGCAAAACGCGATCATGAGACACAATGGGAATCGAAGCCTTTCTCTAGATAAGTTCGAATTTTGAAACAACTGTCTGACTGATTTCTAAAAATGAAGGTTCGTTACCAGCACTTGCTGACTTTAAAACATTCCGAATGAATAAAGAATTTTTAATAACATCCTCAATGGTTGGTAAACTAGTATGAAGAAATTCAGCGGGTCTATCAAATATAGGACATTTAACTCGACTTCTAGAACCGTTAGCATCTGATGAACTCATTTTAAATATAGAAACAAAAATAAGTTGAGAACTCACATAAATAATACACTCTTAGTTGACTTTACCAATAAAACAGCAATCTTTAAAATCAGACATTTGGACGCCTTTCTGCCAAAAGAGATAAATTGATAAAAAGATGCATTTTAAAATGATTCCAGTTTTTATGGGCAATATATATATATTTTAAATATCGGATTTTCGAATCTGAAAAATATGCATCCTTGCTCTGAGTGGGCTGGCATTTCAGGAATTCAAAAAATTTTCGAATTCGGACCATAATTTTTGATTTTAGCAAAATCCCGATTTTTGTATAGGAAAAAAAAAAAAAGAAGCTAAGGAATTCGCTATTTCTTTTCAAAATATCTCCCGTCGTATGGGTCCCATCGCGAAGCGGTATGGCTCATTCGACTCGACATCAATAGCGCTTACATATTTTAGTTTCCAGTTCCACCACCAGGGGGCGCTTCCAAAAATCTGGTTCTATGGGCCTGATTACGACGGGGTTTGGCTCTTTCGATTGGATTTCAATAGCTTTACAGATTTGGGTTATGTTCGTATAGAACAGATTGCGCCCCCTGGTAGTGGTAAGTGTAATTAAAGAATTTTGCCGCTAACTCGGGTTTTATGGGTCGCATCACGACGCGGTTTGGCTCATTCGACCCAGCATCGATAGAGCTTATCGATTTTTCTTCCGAGTTTCACCACCAGGGGTGCTTTTCTATCTCTGTTTCTATGGGAAGGATCACGACGGGGTATGGTTCATTCGACTCTACATCGATAGAGCTTACTATTTTAGTTCGTTTTTTCACCACCAGGTGGCGCTTTCCTATCTCTGTTTCTATGGGAAGGATCACGACGGGGTATGGCTCATTCGACTCAACGTTGATAGAGGATGCTACAGCTTATCGATTTTTGCTCCGAGTCTCACCACCAGGGGGCGCTTTCGTATCTCTGTTTCTATGGGAAGGATCACGACGGGGTATGGCTCATTCGACTCGACATCGATAGAGCTTACCTATTTTAGTTCGTTTTTTCACCACCAGGAGGCGCTTTCCTATATCTAATTCTATGGACATGAAGACGTCGCGTCGGAGTATGGCTCATTCGACTCAACATCGAAAGCCTTAATGATTTCAGCTATGTTCATATTAACAGATTGCGCCACCTGGTGGTGGAAGGTGGAACTAACGTATACTGCAGCGCGTGCGCAGCACGACTGCTATACGGTGCCGCAGGCAGCGGGGACCCGATCCGGAGGTTCGTTCAGTTAGAGGTTTATGCTATTCGATTTGCAAACTAAGTGATTATCGGGTGCGTGCGTAGCAGGACCGGTATATGGTGCCGAAGGCAGCGGGGACCCGGGTCGGAGGTTCGTTCGGTTTGGTTTATCTTATTAGAGGTTTTACAAGGTTCGAGGCACCGATGTAAATTAGGGGCCCGCTAGCGGGCGAAGCCAGCTAGTAACTATATAAATCCAAAATCACTAAAGTTACCAGTATGAGTGATGCAGTCGCTTAAGAATTAGGAAGCACACTGAACAGAACAGAACAAAACTTTGTTTCGAAATGTGCAATAGCTAGATTTTTCATCATCGTGGTACGGAAGGGATTCCATTACTTTCTTTTCCCGCAGTGAAATGAATTTTTCCAAGGTCATGCACAAGGTTTTATACTGACGTTCCACGACTTAGCTATGTAAGCGTAAGCCCATCAAGAACTCAAAAATGAGTATATGTACATTTTTCATCGTAAAAGAAAAAGACCTTCCGGCCTGTACTGGGAGAAATAGGTAGCTTTCATAGTCCATACTTTTAAAAATTCAACTCATTTTACTCAAACACCCGAAGTTAAAATGCTTGGAATCAGATTATAGAAAATTCAATCCTGGTTTTCGTTAATATGGAATTTGAATGCGAATTTCAGCATGAGAGGTACGGCATAACAAAAATCAGATAGTTTCAAAATGTCAGCCACCCTTGAATTTCAAACTGCCATATATCAGCCATTTTTTAAGATAAAGCCAAAACGAAACATGTTCCGGAATCCTTGTATCATGATCTAATACTTAAAGGAAACATATTTTTCAATTTATAATGTTTTATACATATTTTTGAATTTAAAAAAAAATTAAGGCCGCCAATTTGAAACAAGATAGCGCATAAAGCTGGTCAACGAACTCCGTTGATGATCAGTCACATTCATATCGGTTCATAAATACGAGAGTTACATCATAACAAATATCAGATTGTTTCAAAATCTCAGCCTCCACCCCCACCCCCCACTTAGAATTTCAAACTGCCATATCTCAGCTATTTTTTAAGATATAGACAAAACGTGTTTTGCCAACCCCAGGTTCATACAAAAAGAATCACATCAATTAGCAGCAAAACAAAAATAGGAACAAAACAAAGACCTTCACATAGCCGTCCTGCCAGCAATGGCCAGCCGCTAAGCGGCATCTCTTCAGTGGCGTTACGCGCCCCGGTGCCAGGCACTAAACCCGTCTAAGCTAGGGAAACCTGTCAGGTAGGGGCCTGGTCGCCGGTCTCAAAAAAAGATATAGACAAAACAAAAAATGTTCCAGAATCCTTGTATCACGTTCTAACACTTAACGGAAACAATTTTTTCAATTTCTAACTTTTTTGTACATCTTTTTGAATTTTTAAATAATTTAAATTTTTTAACTGGCCGCCCTTTTGAAAAAAGATAGCGGATGAAGCTGGCCAACGAACTCGGTCGAGACCTTGGTATGTCCTATACACATACTCAGTCACATACAAATCGGTTCATAAATAAGAGAGTTACAACATGACAAATGTCAGATATATATATATATATATATATATATAAACATTTAAACGGATGGTGGTTTTGGGGTCTGGGAGTCATGATCGGTGAAAATATACTAAAATTTTTTGGAATTGCTTTCCTCCGAACGGCTGCAATAGGTAGCTTTTTGTAATGAAAGCTACCTAAAAATTGATATAGAGATAGGACTGCAGGTTGTTTTCCAGTAATTGCTTTAAATTATGAATTAATTATTTTTCATTTCATGTTTTGGGTAGGGTTATGGATCGAAAAAAAATAATTTAGTTGAATTCGGGTTGGGCATAACTCGACCCGAGCAGGGATATAGTAATAACTAGGATTTACATAAGAAATGGGGTAGGAAATTTATATAAATCGGAATACCGACTTCCTAGAAAATTTAAATTTGCTTGTATTGTTAGATTGAAAAATGTTTTAATTATTAAATTAGGGATACCTTGACTTTTTCGAAATAAACAGACTTTATGTTTTATGATTGAACTGCTAATAAAATAATGCACTTTTATTTTTTTTCCAGATATTTCCCATGTTTTCATTTCAGTTCCATTTTTCTTTTACATTTTACAGAATTTTATGTTTCATTTTAAAATTGAAAGATTTGTTTCTTGCCAGAAATTTGAGAATCACGCTGTCTGAGTTCTGTCTATATAAGTAATAATAATTGTGATTAATTACAAACCACTCAAATAAAAGCTAATGAAAAAAAAATGAAATTCGGTACTTACAATTAACCATAGGAATTGCCAAATAAAACATGAATGCAATTAAAACATAACATTCATACAAGCATACGGGAGTTTCCATTTTAATTAATTATTTATTCATACGTTTAAAACGATGAAAGGAAACTGCTTAATACAAAAACCTGTTATGACAAACCACAAGGAACCAGAAAAAAATCCGTTTGAAACAGTTTTTATCAGATACACTATTTTTTATAATTGTATTATACTTTTTCAGCCGAGATTATGAAATTTTCCGTTTTACACAGGTTTTATTTTCATAGTACCTAGTATTTTCATAGTAACCTGCAGTACCTAGGTTGTTCCGATTTTGAAGCACTCATCCCACTTCTTTTATCTTCATGTCTAGCTTTTTGAGATAATAAACATGGCAACTTTAGTAGCAACCAGATATTGTGAATTTAAATGGCATGAAATTTTTCGATTTTGTAAAAAAAAAAAAAAAAGAAAAAGAAAAGAAATCTATTTCTCTTTTACATTTTAAGTTTAAATATAATATATATTTTATTAAATTGTCTATTATAAGTAAGAACTCATATTTATAACGTAGATTAACTAAAAATCACTAAAATTACTTTTTGAAAATAAAGTGATTTTGATGAGATTATAGAAGAGTGCCTTTATAAAATTGCAGCGACATGTGGGAAATAAAATTGAGGATTTTGAACAGAGTCGAAAGGCTTTTGAACGAAATCTTGCGGAGCTTGATATTATCTTGAACATGAAAGACAGAGTATCACAAAGTTATGTTATATGAGTTGCTATAGTTTAGACATAAACTTCCATGCTGAGCATGTACTCTACGCGTATGTTACCACTCTAAGTACTGTAAATCACAGTAAAGTTTTTCAGTTTTCTCTGACTATGATTTGATTTATTTTATTGAAAAATTTCAAAGCTGGTATTATAAAAATAACGCCATTTTAACTCACTTGTACAAAAATATTTTAGTTTTATAAACTAAAATTAACACTTTTTTTTAAATTATGCCTTTTTCATCCACTAAAGCATTCTACTTTTGATATGTTTGAAAAATGACTTTCATAAATAGTATGCATATGATATCATGACTGCCGAACTGAAGAACAAATGCAGAGCAAAGAGTTGGCTTCCTTCAAGAAACTCGGCAGAAAAAATTGGCGTTTACTGATTTACAGGGTGGACAATATATTCTCATACAACTTTTCATTTTAACATATTTTTTAAAATTTTAAATAAATAGGAATTTCCTCTTACTTTTAAATTTCAGCGAACTTTATAGGGATACATATTACATTGCTTAATGGTACATTCAGTAACAATGGGACAGTTTAGAGAGATTGAAAAAGAACAACTTGTAAATGGAGAAATGATTTCTCAAAAAAAAAAAAAAAAAAAAAAAAAAAAATAAGCATCTAGGAATGATAATAAAAAAAAAAGATTTCATTTACTGCACCATAAGAAGATATAGAAAATCTGGCATGACGAATTACTGAAAGAGATCGGGCAAAAAACTTTTTACTCGCACAGCTAAGGTCGTCAAAAGAGCAAGAGGGAAAATAAACAGATATGGGCAAAGATCATTGAGAAAATCAGCTTAAGAACTCAATGTATCTCGAGGAACCTTTAGAAATAATACTAAAATATGATATTGGATTCACGTCTTAGAAAAAAGTGAAATGAATTGAATTTGATTAAATTCTAAAGAAAGCGAGCAATGGATACCTTTGCATGGCACGCAGGCGATGAATTCATTTTCTCAGATGGAAAAAGATTTGTTTTACAAAATCCTTTGAACTTACAAAATAATAACATACGGTCATTATCACTACAAGATATTCTTGAGGAATAACATTATGTCCCCAGCTACCAAAATATTTCTTTTTTGACAGTTTGGGACACTATGTAACAGAAGTAAGTTGTCTCTTGCTTTTGTAAAAAAAGGCTCAGCTTTACAAAACTGAGATTATAGAGAAAGTCTTACACCCCAGAGTTGGATAAATGCTTGTTGAGGACTACAATTGTTAACAACAAGATGGAGCATCTCCTCACACCAGAAAAATAGTCCAAAATTGGTGCAGTGATAAGTTAACTGATTTTTTAAAACTAAGATGAATGGCATCCTTAATCCCCAGTCCTCCGAAATAAACTTTCTAGCTATTTTACTTGGGATTATATGTTATCCGAACTAAACAAATACAGGATCACTAATCTGACCCATTTCAAAAATGTCCTTACAAAAATTTAGGATGAAATTCGCATGGATGCAGTGCGTGCCGCGTGTAGTGGGTTTCAAAAGAGGTTAACCCTTTCCGGCACAGACAAAGTCTGTTCGTGAAATGAGAAATTGCTGACTGACACCGGAATTTACAAACGACTTTTTTAGAAAATGCGAACTCCTTATTTTAAGTTAAGCTTTCATTATAGAAACAAAGTTTTATTAAAATATTCTTGGTGCCGTATGCAAGTTTGGAATTAAAGTTAGGAGTGCCTGGAGTGGAACCACTGTGCAGGAAAGGGTTAAAGCTGGTAAAGAAATTCAAAAGGGGAATAATTTCAAACCACATGTTGTAAATATTGTTAATTGCTTTATGTTTATTTTCCACGGAACATTTTTTGTGTGCCTTATATATTAGTTAAAAATAAAAGTTTAATGTTGTATGAGAGTTTATTGTCCCCCCTGTAAATTTTTTGTATCAATACTTTCAACACTGGAACATAAATAGGTTACAATAGTTCCATGTTCTATCAGAGGCAAATCATCTATATTTTCTTGGAATTTGGAAAATAGTATTTCACACGGATCAATAATATTGCAATCTTTTAGCTTTGGGGTAATAATTAAGTAAATGTGGAGATAATTAACAAGAGTATACTTTACAATACACTTTTTAAAAGTGAAGGGAAACTAAATATCATTAAATAGATTTAGACAAACGAAACAAAACCAAAAACATTTGTTCATCATTTCGATAGCAGACGATAATCAATACATACCACCCATTTATATTGAAAATAACTTCAATTTTAATTAGAAAATGGTAACAAAAAGGTATAATAAGGTCATTATTTTACTTTTCTTTCTTTTATTCCACAATGGAGTAATTTAGTTGCCACCATTACAAAAACACATTAAAAATTACAAAAAAATATATCTCATAGACTAATCTAAAATTAAAAATTTCGAGAGTTATTATACCATTCTAACATTCATGGGAATAACTAACGTTTGTTTCATCGTCCAACTTTCCATATTCTTGGGAAAATAGTTTTAAAATATAAACCCACAGTCAAATTTTAATACAATAGCTATTAATAAAGGGTAAGAAATTTGCATTTTTATTGTTGAAGGGCAATCAAGGAGTAGTTTGAATTTAAAAAGGAAGGAAAGACGAGGCGATCTTCCCCTTGCATTTAGAATGAATAGTGCGAAGAAAAAGCTTTCATAATAAACATTTATTCAGTAACTAATTCATTTCAGAATTACGTGCGAGTATGACAGTAATTATAACAATGCTGACAAAGAATTTAGATATAAGGTTGAATAAATAAATTATATATTATTATGCTTACAGAGATAGATTTATTAGTCCTTTTTATTACACTGATTTACTGGTAGGTTTCTTTAGCCTTAGTAATTAGTAATATTGAAATAAAAGACTGAGTAATAAGATTAAGCACAAAAAAGTCTAAGTTGAAAGTATTATTTAACCCAAATACGAAGACTTAAACTCAATCATTTTATTAAAAGTTATATTCCAATTGGCGATGTAACAATCAGTGCTTCGTCGCAAAGACTAGACTTCTTTTATAGCCTATCAACCACAATGCACAATGAAATTCAATCTGATTTTAGCAGAACTACTGCTCCTAGTCATTGCTTTAATAACCTTTTTAGAACCAGTCATCAAACGACACACGGAAACTTTTAATATTTTTTAATCCACTTTTTTATCCCTCTGGTTTCATTAGAGTGTTCTGTAGAGAGAAAATAGAGATTACCTTTAGAAATCATTTGCCTTTCATTCGAAATTGTTTTCATAGACGAGACAAAAAGAAAATACTGCGTCCTTACTGTCTAAATCTCCTACAAATCCTTTTAATCTCTATAAAAAGGGTTTTCCTTAATAAGACAGTCTCATCATTTTATGCTTGATGTAAAAAAAATACAGAATTTGCGCAGGAATCCTGATTGACTTAAAGACTTCCTCTCGTTTTTGGTAGGTTCATACATTTATAACTGATCAATATTTCTGCCTTATGAAATAATTATTTTGAAATAATGATGATAGTCTACTGGCTATTTAACTGTTTGCTGCTGTGTTAACATGTAGCAGATTTCAGCTGTGAGCAAAATAATATTACCATTATCATTTTGATTAGTTACTTAATTTGTAAAGATGTTTGTTAAGTAATAGATGATGAAATATGTCACATCATGAAAAATACTGCTTTAAATAAGTTGAAAAAATCTGATGACCCTGGCACACGCATGATAAACATGCGTGCTTTCTTTTTATTTATCTGTTTATGCATAATAGAGAAAACGGAAAATGTCAACAGGTGGATTATCAATTTAAATGAACTTTTGTAGAACGCTGCTTGAATACGAATTTGTAACAAAATAAGCGATACATCTAAATGATAGAATAAAAATGCAACATTAAAAACATCTCAGAAAAAGGTTAAAATTTATTTTTATGTGTTTGTTTTAAGCTTTATCTCAAAAACTCATTTAGATTGTTATTGAATTTTTAATATTTTGTATGCGTATTTAAAAAATAAATAATAATTAGAATTTTAAAGTTATTTGATAGTAAAAATATGTGTGTGTGGTAAAAGCGTGTGTGGTAAAAGCGTGATGTGGTAAAAGCGTGTGTGGTAAAAAGACATACATACGAAAAAAAAAAGAGATCACCCAATACATTCGAATCTCTACAGTGTCACTGAAAAAATGAAAATAGCCATTCGACTAGAAATTATGTCTTTTTTTAAATTTATGCTAAAAAAAATAGGCTAAACGGGTCGTGTTCATACTGGCATTGTACCAAACTCGGAAATTTTTAATACGAACACCTAATTTTGATATCATATTTGGCTTTTTAGGTAAATTTTATCTTAGTATACCAAATTCATTCGGTCAAATAGTTTATGAGCAATGCATGTTTAAAGTTTGGAACTGTTAATGCTAAATTCATTTGTAATCGTTGCAAAATAGATATCAATGTGGGTAGATTTTTAAGCATAACTCAAAAACTATTTAGAAGAATGATATGTATTTTTTAATTAGCATATTTGTAGGTTCTAGAAATCGATTTCTGTTAAACAATTCATAGGATGCCATTCATATTTTAACCGAAAATCAATATAAAAAAAATATATATTTTCGAAATAACTTTTCGAAAAAATTACGAAGTAACCTATGAATTTTTTTAACAGAAATTGATTTCTAGAAACATCAAATAATCGAATCCAAAGTTACAAATTCTTTTGCGAAGTAGGTTTTGCATTATGCTTAATACATTAACCGCCACAGACTGCAACGAAGTGGCTTTTTTGGCAGCCATTTACAAAGCGGTTTTCAGTGTTTATCGAGTCGGTTTACAATTCCCAATCGCGGCAATATTTGTTAATTTTATACAAAGTGTAATTTTATACATTTCTAATTTAAAAATGTAAACTTTTAGTTATTTTTACACGTTGAACGGATAACTGAAATTACTGAACATGCCTGGGGGTGGGGGTTCTTTTTTAAACACAGGGTAATAAATTATGAATAGTCCCCGTTTTATAGCAATAATTGTCTTCAATGAAAATCTTGATGGCATACGTATTCGTGTGGTATGGCGCCCCGGGAAATATTTCTGGCACACATATTTGTGTGCATTGGCAGTGAATGTGTTAAAAAACTACCCGCATTGAAATCTGCTTTGCATTGATTACAAATGAATTTAACATTAGGAGTTGCAAACTTTAAACATTCATAATTCCTAAACTACTTGGTCGAATGACTTAACTTCCTGTTTGGTATCTAGAGGTAAAATGTACAGAAAAACCAAATATGATGTCAAAATTAAATGGTTGGTTTGAAAATTTCAGAGGTTTGGCACAATTTCAGTATGAAGATGGATGACCTCCTAAGCTTATTTTTTTAACATAAATTGAAAGAAGACATTATTTCCAGTCGAATGGCTATTTTTGATTTTTTGGTGGATAATTTGGTGATTAAAAAATATGTAGTGATTTTTATATTATCTTTTATTTTTATTTATTTAAATATTTTTACTGTACACATAAGTTCCTGTTTTGGAATGTTTTGGAGGAGCGGAGCCGAGAGGAAGAAAAAGTTATCTACGAAAACGTCTCTTTTAAAACGTATTTTTTTCAAAGGGTTGACAACGATGTTTCTTTAAACTGATTGCGGCGTTTAAGACGTAAAAATACAAACTTTAAAAATATGGTACCCTTTTTTTGTATTTTATCCGGTTCGGACGATGAGCGCTTAAACAAAAAGAAAAAAAAATAGGCATTTGGTTTTTTGTACGCTTCGCGGAAAGCATGGACTGAGTATGCGCGGGTGCGTCTGCCGATTTTTGCTAATTCTGCCGATTTTAGCCTCAGGTGCATCAGAAGCTGCCTTGGACTATCCTCATACAAATTTTCAGACTTGTACGTGTGGTAGATTTCGCTAGCCATCGCAGACAGACACACACATACACAGAGCAAAACTTTCTGTTATTAGTATAGATAGATGATCGAGTTTAACTCGTATTTACTCCGAATAATAAAATGAAGCAAAAATTTAAGATGAAAATCTAAGTCCTTGCAGTTGTGTTTTGCAATGGATTGCACACTGTGGCATCTTGTTTTTTTCTAAAATGCATAATTAAAAAATTACGTTTTTTTAACTAGTAACGTTATAGAAGAAAGTTGTTGTTTGGTTAAATGTTTGGTTTGAAAATTTCAGAGATTTGGCACAATTTCAGTATGAAGATGGATGACCTCCTAAGCTTATTTTTTTAACATAAATTGAAAGAAGACATTATTTCCAGTCGAATGGCTATTTTTGATTTTTTGGTGGATAATTTGGTGATTAAAAAATATGTAGTGATTTTTATATTATCTTTTATTTTTATTTATTTAAATATTTTTACTGTACACATAAGTTCCTGTTTTGGAATGGATGACATTATTTGAAATTTGGCGGTCATTTTATTCCTCTACAGGGTCTTCACGAACTCTTTTAACAAAAATGAGGTATGACAGTACGTATCAAGATGAACAATAATTGTCATAGAACCTGAGAGACGCAATCCACTTATAAAGTCAAAAATACAAGGTGTCTCACTCCAAATCGTTGCTAAATATTGTTCATAATTCTAACAATAATGAAGATGTTATAAAGAATATTTAAACATATTTTTCGTATTTTGTGCGAAATGTAAAGGCGTCACGAGAAGTGTTGGAAATGTACATTGATTCGGTCAGTGACACCGTATGTACTGTCAGCCACATTCTTTACTAGGGAGCATGTAATTCAGTGTTATTGGAACGTGGATAGTGGCCACGCCCAACACTTCTCGTGATACCTTGCTTTCTGTGAAATTTAATTATAAGTGATCATAACTGAAGGTGACATTGGTATTATAAGTACTATTAATGTTACAGTAGTTATACTAATATCAGTTTTGCATTTTAATACTTTACTATTGAACTTGGTTTTAAAAACTTGACGAATTTGAATTTTAACACCTTTTTGTGAGATATTGAATAATAAGAATAAAAGAATATTTTCATGAATTTGAAACTGCTTATTCGGTGTCTGTTTTTGTAATGATATATTGTGCCTTGCAATTGCTTCTTTAAAAACTTAAAATAAGATTTTATAATTTAGGTTACATAATATCTGTACCTGGCTTTTATTCTGAAATTATTTAATATAATAAAACTTGACAGTTTGAACTCATTTTTCCTTTACACTCTCGTCCAAATTATCAAACGCCAAAATATATTTTTGTAACAAAATTTAGAAAAAAAAAGTCTTTGTCAGTTTCTATTTTGTATGCCAGAAATTGCGGAGTGTCTAGAAACTCTTAGAGCCACAGGAAAAAACAAAATTATTCATTTTGGATATTAATAAAGAAAAATATTGTATACCAAATCTTCGTATACACATTTGCTGATACTCTCTGATTCCATTAAATGATATTCAGTAGCCAGAGACTTAAACGATATTCCAAAAGATGAGTTCTCAGCTGAAGAATTTCAAGAAGCTATATGAATGTAAAGCCTGGAAAAATATCTACTAAAACTGCCGCAATGTTTCGTATGAAAATGTCTGTACGTGTGTCCTCTTAGTATCATCTAAAAATGTGTGAAGTTATGCATAGAATTGAACCAAACTTCATATATATGTATTTGACTATGGCCAGCAGTTCCCAGTTCAAAATACGAATATTACCCCGAAAGGGGGCACTGTGATAGCTATTCTCTCGATTTTTCTTAGTTGTGTTGTACATTGGCTGCTCCTGTAGCGAAGGGTACTTCCCAACCAGGTAACTAGGCGATTCGAAAGCAGCTGACGTACAACAGAATTGCGAAAACTATTGATATTGTTAAAAAATACTAGTTAACTCGCCCGTCATTGCCCGGACCCATAATAATAATCTTAAATAAACCTCATATTTGTATAATTTTATATCTCAATCCGATTTTGTATGAATTTATACTTTTAGTGAAAAATTCGTGAAAAAATATTGATAGTTAGTGGTAAAAGCGCTCGTAAAAAGACATTTTCTTGGTTTTTCACGCAGGGTCGTTTCATAGTTAAAAAAATAGTTCTTGTTGCCTGAACTCAGAATTTTTTATCGGTTATAAATATAACGGTTCTGCAGCCAGTGTAAAAATTTCGTGAAAAAATATTGATATCTAGTTGTAAAAGAAAAATGTTTTCTTCTCGTTTTTGTTTGTTTTCGTGTCGAGTTCTTTAACATAACAACAACCACAAAAAAAAGTAGTCCTTATCGTCCGAACTCTCTGAAATTTTAATCGGTTATAAATATAAGTGTATCCAAGCTCTGTTTAAAATTTCTTGAAAAAAGATGTATATTTAGTAGTGAAAACACGCTCGAAGCCGCGCCGAAACACCCCACTTTAGAGAGTTTTCATCAAAAATTTCTCAGATTTTATTATTTTTTAAATAATTCTACTCTTCCGAACATTTCGAAAATATATAGTTACTCTTAGCGTTGAAAATGATTGTTTGCGGAAGTTGCGAAGTGATGTGTGGTCACGAATCTTTTGAAAGGGCTAAAATTTGTATTCGTGAAAACCGATTACACCGTCGTCGTAAAGAAGAGTCTCAGCTTTAAATACATATTTTTTGTTTATTGATATCTCTGTAATCAAGCTCTGGAGGAGCGGAGCCGAGAGGAAGAAAAAGTTAACTACGAAAACGTCTCTTTTAAAACGTATTTTTTTCAAAGGGTTGACAACGATGTTTCTTTAAACTGATTGCGGCGTTTAAGACGTAAAAATACAAACTTTAAAAATATGGTACCCTTTTTTTGTATTTTATCCGGTTCGGACGATGAGCGCTTAAACAAAAAGAAAAAAAATTGGCATTTGGTTTTTTGTACGCTTCGCGGAAAGCATGGACTGAGTATGCGCGGGTGCGTCTGCCGATTTTTGCTAATTCTGCCGATTTTAGCCTCAGGTGCATCAGAAGCTGCCTTGGACTATCCTCATACAAGTTTTCAGACTTGTACGTGTGGTAGATTTCGCTAGCCATCGCAGACAGACACACACATACACAGAGCAAAACTTTCTGTTATTAGTATAGATAGATGATCGAGTTTAACTCGTATTTACTCCGAATAATAAAATGAAGCAAAAATTTAAGATGAAAATCTAAGTCCTTGCAGTTGTGTTTTGCAATGGATTGCACACTGTGGCATCTTGTTTGTTTCTAAAATGCATAATTAAAAAATTACGTTTTTTTAACTAGTAACGTTATAGAAGAAAGTTGTGGGATTGACACATCCGACTAATTAATCGTTGCAAAACAGATTACAATGCGGGTAGTTTTTTAAGCATAACTCAAAAACTACTAGGCGGAATGAGCTGTAATTTTGGTTTCGCATATTTGAAGCTTCTAGAAATCGATTTCTGTTAAACGAATTATAAAGTACAATTTATACTTTTTCGAAAAAGAAATTTCGAAAAAATATTAAATTAGAAATTAATTTTCGAATTTTCTTTTTAACAGAAAGTTATTTCTAGCAGCTTCAAATATACGAATCCAAAATCACAGCTCATCCCAGCAAGTCAAGGTTTACACTTATACTTAAAAAATAGAGGCATTTCAATGTAGTATTTTGCAAAGATTAATAATGAATTTAACATTAGAAGTTCCAAATTTTAAACTTGCCTAACTCCTGCTAAACCTGCATAAACTATGTGACCACTTGATTTCCCGTATGACTAAACGATGTGTAGATATAGAAGGTATAGATATAGAATGTGTATTAAATGTTGAAAGTAATGACTTTGTTCGCTTCAAATTTCAATTTTGTATAGATTTAGTATAAAATTTTGTAGATTAATAATTTTCATTATCTCCCTCTCTCATTTTAAATCCAAGTAAACAAAACTATAAATATAAATGAAGAAGACAGAGAGACAGAGGAAGAATCAAATGTAAAATTCTGAAATCCATTAATATATATGGATTCTTTTTTACAGAAGAAAATTTTTTACCGTATTCCATATTGACTAAGTAGTGATTAAACTGATTATCTAGTTGGAAAAGAAAGACTTTTTAAAATAATACGATGATATTTAAATAATAAATAAAATGTGTCTGAATTAAAAAAAATTAAACATTCAAAAAGTTTATTCGTTTGTGATCATGTAACAACACGTGGACTAAATCAGTGAAAACAGGAAAACTAGGATGTACAGCCACATAACACATATGTAGATATTTCGTCCATTTTGAGTTTTTTACGTCCAAAATACTTCCATGTACGTCAAACCGATGTCCATTCTAATACGTAAATTGGATTGTTCAATACATGCCGTCCATAAAACGTTCATATCCCAACATAATATAGAGATAAAGATGACGTCCATTCAAAAACGTAAACTGGATCGTCGAGTAAATTATATCCAGAATGCATTTATATCTCACCAATTTTTAGACTAACATAGTATGGAGGTAAATTCGAGCTAAATATCCAATTTGCGATACACATTTTTGTGGCAACATGAACTTTTTGTTGTCGTTAGAAACACTAGATGCCATTACGCAAACTTCTTTGATGCGATTGTGATTCTTTTATTTAATTTCATCTATAAAAGTTCTTTTTAACTGACTGTTAATTTTATAAAATTATACTGTTATAAAATTTTAGTTGAATCAGGATGCAGATGCAGACTTGTTTATTGTAAAAAAAGTTAGGGTTAACAACAACGACTGACTACGACTGATGTTTACTTTTGACGCATGTTGTATATATTTTTGAAATCGTCTTTAGGATTATATACTCGAGCCGGATCGTATGTGAGTAGGAGTACCTTGTGAGCAAGTAGTTTGATTTCTTTCAGCTATTTATTTGATATGCTATTTCAGTGCATTTTGTAGCATTTGCGATTTTTAACTTTATCTTAAAAAACTACCAAGAAATTTTTACTCATAATTATTTTGAATTAATGAACTCAAATTTTATGATTTTCTCTGATACTGCCATATAATTGACTGATGATAGCGATCCCTGTACTTCACTTACATGGTTACTCATCGGTTTTAATTTTTAAAATTTTGAGAGAATCAATTTTAATTTTGTATAATAAAATGTTATAAATATTTTAAATTGTATTTAGTTTCTTATTTTTCCCCCTCCCCCACTCCCCTAAACTTTATCTAATGTGAATACTACACAAATATAATTTTTTTTTTCTTTTGTATGATTTGCAAAAACCTTTTGGAGTCAACAGTCTTTGGTTTGGCAAAAGCAAAGTTCATAATTATCAATAAAAACTTCCAGTTGGTACAATTCTCTTGAATAAAAGAAAATCATGCCAACAAATGAGACCCAATGAAAATAAGGATAAGTTTAAAGTCCCTATCGTAATAAATAATTTTTGAATATTGAAAGGAAACTTATTTATCACTTTATTATGTTTTTATTTTATTAAAATTTTGTTGTTTCACGAAAAGTTTTCTTCATCTTAAAAGTTTATTTTCGTTTATTTCATTTTATATATTCACTGTATTTTTAAAGGAAGTTAAAATAGCGGCTGAGTGGTATTTTCATTTATTGAAAAAGTATCGATACAAAAAGTAGGAAATTTTCCATTAGAAATATATATTTACAAAGTTTTATTTAAATTGTGATTTAGATGTATTTATCTTACCATATATAGATTTATCTTACAGCATAGGTCATGTTTTTAAATGTATTTATCTAATAAAATAAAAATTTAGATTTTTTTCTTTCAAAAGCAATTATTTATTATTATTACTATTTTTGAAAAACCTACTATCAAAAATTATAGAATGCTCTCTGTCGAAAATTCTTCGATTTAAGTGTATATTTATACAGTTTTAAGCAAATACTGATATATATTGATGCAGTGGTCAAAAGTCGCATGCTAGAAGTAGGGAAACTACAGTAGACCACAGTTTTCTCATAGTTTGTGGTGCGACATGCTGTTTTTTGAAAAAATATTTAGCGAGTAATGTAATAAAAAAATGGCTTCTAGGGAACATCAATTTTATTTTTGACGTTACTTCCAGCAACAAATAAAACCTCAATCCATAAAAAGTATAATAGAGAAAAACATTTATGTCTGGTGGATCCTGTGGTGCCTGGATAGAAGTTTGATTGCTCTCAGAATATCATAAGTGCGTAGTTTTATTGTGTAACTAGCTGATCCGACCGGCGTTGCCTGGACCCGTCAAAAGATAATACGAAACGCGAAATTACTCTAAAATTTGCTGCAGGAAACCGTTCCTCTGGTAAACCTTTCGTCGGTCGGAAATTAAATAGAGGGGCGGACCCCGAAGTGGAAGTAAATTCAATACCACTTACTCAAATGGCTGGATCATTTGATTCAAAGCATGTCAGTTTTTGGCCAAAATTAAGTTACCGTTCGATTTTCCCAAAATTTGCATTTTCCTAATCAGAAAAATAAACAACGTATATATTGTGAGTTTCGATTCGATACCTCAATAGTTTTCTTAATATTAAAGGATGAGTGAAAATGAGAATATTTCGTTGTCTGGGATTATCAAATCAGTAATTTTCTTTTGCGGTATCGATAGAAATAGGCATTTTCTACGCATGCGCAGGAAAATCTTTTAATTCAACCGCCAGTTATGTTCTAAACAAACCTCTTTCTGAGCGAAATTCCAGCAGTTGTCCCCGCTGCCTACGGCACCGTATAGTAGGCGTCCTGCGTACGTGCTGCAATATTTTTAGTTTCAATTTCCACCACCAGAGGGAGCGAAATCTATATTTTGCATAACTATATGTATCTTAAATAGTTCATATTAAATTTCATGAACCAATTCCCGTTGAAATCGGGCACATCGAACCCGAGAAAATAAATCATCCTCCTGGATATTAATATTCATAAACGGTGGTAACCAAGAGCTGAAAAAATTATACTGAAGTTTATTTTGTACCTGGGCGACCGGGAAAGAATGTTAGAAAAGATTTCATTTGAATGGGACCAATATTAAATGCAAAGTCTTTTAGTTCCATTTTCCACCGCCAGGGGTCGCACTGTGCTGTACACAAACCTCTTTCCCAATGGAACTCCAGCACGTGTCCCCGCTTCTTACGGTAACGTATAGCAAGCATACTATGCACGCGTTGAAAATCTTTTAGTTCCACTTTCCACCGCCAGGGGACACCAAATCTATGTCTTAATTAGTTATCTGTATATTAAGTTGAATGAATCAAGTCCTATTGAAATCGGGCTCGTAGAACCGGAGATAATAAATTCATCCCTCAACATTAATATTCATAAATAGTGGTAACTAAGGGCTGAAAAAATGATACCGAAGTTTATTAAGTACTTGGGATGTCTGGGAAGAATGATAGAAAAGATTTCATTTGAATCAGACCTATTTTAAATTAAAAATCGTTTAGTTCCACTTTCCACGGCCAGGGGGCGCACTCTGTTCTAAACAAACCTCTTTCCGAACGAAACCCCGGCACTTGTCCTCGTTGCCTACGACACTATACAGTAGGAGTTGAAAAATCTTTTAGTTCCACTTTCTACCGCCAGAGGGCGCCAAATATGTATCTTTACTTATATCTTAATTAGTTCGTGTTAAGTTGAATGAACCAATTCTTGTTGAAATCGGGCCCATATAACCAGAGAAAATAACCCCCCCCCCATGGTGATTAATGCTCAGAAATAGTGGTAACCAAGGGTTGAAATAATTATACCGAAGTATATTTAGTACCTGGGGGACCTTAGAAGAATGTTATAAAAGGTATCGTTTGTTTCCGACCAATGTAAAAAAAAATTCTGATTTGCGAGGCAGGGGGAAGGAGGGAGTTTCGATCAGTGCATTACGCGATATTTAAATTATGACCGGACACTCCCCCCCCCCCCCCCCTCAAAATTAAACTAACGACCTTTAATATTAACAACTATCATTAACGTTTGAAACAGAAACAAAATGGCGCAGTTGAAAGAGAAACAAAATGACGCTTTTTTTTTTTGACATAAAAATACAGTAAGTTATCATTGCCAATTTCTGAAATCAAATACATAAGTGACGTCACGTACATGAAAAAAACTCTAAAAATCGCATAAATCCAATCGTGAAAAATTCACAAATCGCTGTTCGATTCCAGAATAATTGTTTATTAAAAAGAGGACAAAATTTACTGCAGGAAAGTTGCAATCTGCTGATGACCGTCTCATTCGCCAATCACAACTACCCGGTTGACCTCCAGCAGTGTCTACAATCCCCTAAACTACCAATCACAACTGTCCTCCAACGGTGTTTGATTTCCAATGTGCGATTTGTGACGCCATTTGAAACAAAAAACGCTGCAAATCATTAAAAAACAAATAAAAATGAAATTAAAAAAATTTAACAAAAAATTCAAATCGGGATAATTAATAACCCGTCCTTCCATTTTAAAATCACGATTTTTTATCTTTAAAGTATTATTAACCCTTTCCAAGCTAAAAAGAGAAAAAAATGACGATTATGGACAAAACTGAGGCCGAAATGCATTCAACCAGCCAATCAAGCCTTTTAGGGGAAACTTCTGAGTGGCGAAGGAAAAAATCGCTAAAAATAAAAAAAATCACTGTACGATTTCCGAATAAACTTTATTGGAAAGAAGACAAAATTTACTATATTGGGCTGAAAGATTGGAACCGTATTCCTGTTACTAATGTGGAAAAATCGCCACGAAACGTGAAAAAAGACAAAAATCGCATAAAAAATTAAATAAAAAATTAATCAAAAATTCCAAAATTGGGCTTCGAGGTGCAAAATTACATACATAGAAGTACCTCCCACCAAATTTTGTAGCTCTGAGTGCAGAAATCTCTTCAGAACACAGTCCACACACACACAGACATACAAACTTCCTTCTTTTTTATAGTTAGAGATAAGTGACTACCATTAGTGGTCTTCTTCAAGCAAGCGTAATTTGATGCTTTTGGATTATATGCTTACTTTTGGAGGGATTGTGGATTTATCTTTGCCTCGAAGAACTGCAATGCCGACTGCTATGCCGAAAGAGGAGACAGTGAAGTAAATTTATTGAAGTCGCATCAAAGATAATATTGATGCTCCCTACAAATTAGTTTTTTTTTTTTTATGATTTTTACATTACTTACTAAATTAGGTTTTCGAAAAAATAGCATGTTAAACTATAAACTATGAGAACACAATAAAAAAAGTAAGTACAAAAATTATTTAACTGAAATTATTTTTAAATGACCATTATGCAATAATGGACAATATTCTTCCTTCAGGTACGAGGCTATAAAAAACCAACTGTTTGGGAAAACATTGAAAAATCGTTATATTTGAAAGCATTATGCTCTTGAATAATTCACTTATTTTTTATTATGCTACTGAAATGATAGCAATGTATGCAATAGATCTGAATAATATAAGGAATATTCATTTAATTTCAGATTAATTTAATGTTAATTATTGAATGTATTAGAAATATAATGTTAAAATGAATTATATAATAGCCAATGTTTATAAAAATGTGTAAAGTCTACAATGTTTAAATTGAGGTTTGTTCATAAAAAATGTAAATTAAACTTATTTACTTAAATTATTTTTATATCACGATTTCTATGTTAGTTTTTAGTATTTAGAAAATTTTTCAAATAAATATTGCAAATCACGCTTTTATCAAATTTTTCATTATTTAATAATTAAATAATGAAAGATGCTTTAATAATGAAATAATGCTTTTGTTCTCATTAATTTGGTTTTTGAGCTGATAAGCATGGCAGTAAAATAATGTGACTGTCGTTTGTTTCCGACAAATATAAAAAAAAAAAAATTGTGATTTGAAATAGTAAAAAATCCTTCGTGAATTCACAGCATAAACATACAATCACGCCGTCATTTTACCTACTGTGATGTCACGAGAATATTTTGCATAAAATAAAATCGTAAATGTAATATGAATTGAATATTTTTATGTTTCAGTCTGGGACATAAATAATATCTGCTGACAAGTTAAAACTAGTCGTTGGGGGCCACCGTAATACTTACCCATCATGGATATGCATAATGTAAAATATTAAAATAAAAATGTGTAAACTACTTATAAAATGCATTGCAATTCAAATAAAATCGTGGCTTGATGACGTCACAAACTTTAAAGGCTCGATTACTGAATTGCTTAAAAGAGGTTTTTCCTTATAACTCCAAAAATAATAATCCTATTAACTATTGGTTTATTGCATCTGATTAAGCGTCAAATTTCCAATTAAAATATATCTTTGAAGTGAAATTTGGATGAAATACAGGGTCATGAAAAATCGAAGAGTGTGAAAAATAGGATTCCAAATATCTCGGCAACTAATTATCCGATCGACTTCATGCTTTATTCAAAATTTATTTTTTTTTATTGTCTTTTACATTCATTTCTTAAAATATACAATTTCAAAAATTTTTATATACCTTTCATCAGAACAAATATTTCGAGAGTCCAAAAAAAATAGTTCCGGTTAATCGAGGTTATTGAAATGAAATAGGCTTCTTCCCATTATTACATACTAAGTACATACCAAATTGCAAGTCTTTATCTCAATTTTTTCGGGAGATAGAGCGTTTACAGACACACAGACACACACACAGACACACAGACACACAGACGGACGGCAAAATTGTTTTTCTAAAAATATGTTTTTCGGAATTTCCAGTGTCTGAAACGTGTAAATCCGTCAAAAAAAATTTTCGACTTACCCTATACTACGTATGATGGGTAAGTAATAAAATGTGCTTTTGTTTGATTAATCAATATGATAGTGCATCTGAGGATTAGAGGATTTTTTAACTTTTCCATGATCTATTTATTTATTCAAGTATGTGACTTTCATTATTTATAGTATTAAAAAATTATTAAATTTATCATATATGCTTTATTTAATATTTTTTTCTACGTATCAGGATTTTAACGTATTTTTACGTAAGAATCTACGTAATTTCACTAGAAAAATATATACCGGTTAATTTTCAAAAAGATCAAGTTGATTGATTGAAATCTGCGGCGGTAAAGTGTCCACCGATTTTAAAAGTGATAGTCACAATAAATAAATAAGTAAATAAATAAATAAAACGGCTTAAATTTTTTTTAATGTTTACTCGCTAGGACACACTCTAAATTCTACAGCTTTCAAAAGTTCCTTTTAACTTTCAATATCGATTTCTAACTAATAAAATATGTTTTTCTTGTGTATAATTTTGAGCCGGTCAAAGTGGTATTACCACTTAAATATATTTTTTTAAAATCTATTTCAGGTGAATGTTTATTTACATGTGAGGAACTTTATTTCAGTAATGACATCATTATTTCCTGCTACAATGTATTTAACATAGTGTATTCAGAAAATAGAGCTATGGATAAAGAGGAGGAGGCAGATAGTGTAGTGTCAACAGGTTACGATTGAAATAACTGAGGATGTAGTCACAAGATGGTGGCTGTTGTTCTTTTACATCGGATCAGGGCCTGATTAACGCTGGGGAAAACTTCCACCAATAAAAACGAGTTGAAAATTTTGCCTGAATTCTGACATAAATTTTGCATGAATAAGGATTTTTAATAAGGTGAAAATTTCTATTCAAATTCAATGGTGGAAGTATGTTTTGGGTAATAATCAGGCCCTGCAGGACTAGTTACAGTTGAAGCTTTACCATTTTGAGGATATGGCAATCCCTCTTTATTCATAGTCCCATGATCCAGAAGCAGCTAAATTAACATTGGAATTTATACTACGGTATTTTCTTTTATTAATTTAATGTTTGGCATTGAGGACCATAACCAGCTGGAAAAGTCAGAGGGTGCTTAGAAAATGTTTGGTGGGGCTAATTCACATATGATTTCCCACCTCTAATTTACTGATAAATAAATATAGGCAGGAGTAGAGGGTAAGTTCCGCTCTCATAAAATTTTTAATTACAAAGTTTAACATTTTTTAAATATAATTATCATTAAAGGATTATAAAATCTAGAGGGGGCTCAATAAGTTTTTAGGGGGATGGGACTCTACCCATTTACCCCCACCATAGTTATGGCTTTGCTGCCATCTTAAATAGTTTTATATTTTTTATTTGGAGGGTAGGGGTGAAAATGTACTTATTTTTTTTAGAATTTTGCCATGTGAAATGCTTTGTTATTAAAATTATTTAATCCAGTTCCTGTTTGTTCATTAAACGTGCAAACCATTGATAATTGATAAACTTACATCACCCAGTAGAGTGTTTATGGAAGTGGTACTGGCAGCGCTCCGCAGAAATACATTTCATGAAGTCCCGCAAATGAAAACACACTTTGGGATTTTATTTTAAATAGACATGGAACTTGGAACTTAGCTGCAGAATATATTTCGAATTTAGCATCTTATGTTAAACCCATTTTGAATCTCTTTCTTTAGTTTAATATATTTGTGTGTGATTTCCCCTTTGTGGGGTATATGTCCCACGTTTTCACTGTTCTCGTGTCTAGAGGCTTGTGTAATAATTTAGTTACAATAAAAAACTATAACAAAAGTGGAAATCCTGTATTTATAATTATATTTATAACTTTATATTCTTTTCAAATATGTCATATTCAATAAGTCTGATATGGGCTTAAGAATGTAGTGCAACACACACACACAAAAAATGCCGTTTCATGAGGAAAATTTTAAAATCAAAGAATAAATATACAGGGTATCACCTCTTAATATTTTCCAAAAGCTAATTCCTAATAACTTATATTTTCTGATTTTTTAAGCAATATCAATAGACTTTCCCGTTTCCATAATGGTATTTTCTCATTTTAATTTTTTTTTCTTTTAAGAATCCTTCCTATACAGTGTGTACGTTTTTATCGTTGTCAAATAGCTACTTTCTAAACCGTTAGATTCAGAAGTATAGTTCCACTTCCAAAAATGTTTCAAAACAAATTTTTTTTTCATTTTTGTAAAACTTATGAACTTTAAAATACGGTCTCACAATCCTTTAAGTTACATTTAGAAAAACTTTCTACATGACCTAACAAGTAAAACAATAAAAAATTCATTTTTGTAGGACTAAAACATACTGAGTTATGATACTTTAGATTTCATAAATTTTAAGCACGTATTGGGACTTAAAAGGTGGTTTTTCATTAGTTCCTAATAAAGCTGACTGTTCATAAATAGATTTTTTAAAAATAGGTTTTAGTCTTACAAAAATAAAATTTTGATTTATTTACTTGTTAGAGCATGAAAAAAGTTTTTGTAAATTTAATTTAATGGTCACAGGGACCGTAAATATTTAAAAAAAAAAATTAACTTTCATAAAACTAACTGTGTTGACGTAAACAGATTTCGATATGGTGAATAACAAAACTTTGAAACATGTTTGCATTTGGAACCATACTTCTAAAACTAACGGTTTAAGAATTAGCTTCTGGACAAGGATATGAGGGGATTTCCTGTATATAAAGGATTCCTAAAACTAAAATTATAAAAAATGAAAATATACTGTTATGAAAATAGAAAAGTCCGTTCACGAATATTTCGTAAAAATTCAGAAATCATCCGTGAAGGTAAAAGGAAATTTAATTATAGAAATTTCGTAAATACGCGCAAAATAAAACACAGATTTCGTAATAAAAAAAAAAAAAGAAAAGAAAAGGAGGAAAAGACCCGTTCTGAGAACAAAAAGTTCATTTCTTAAGAGAACGAAAAGTTCCATTAAGGAGATTCCATATACGAAAACGGAAAAGTGATGATAAAGAAAAGTTCCATTACGGAGATACCGGAAAAAATCGTGAAAAAATTACTTTGTAAAAAGAAAATTTCCATGACGAAATTTTTCAAACAACAGGTATGTTTTGGCAACTGTGCCGCCAGCGCTTTTTAAGTTTTTTTTTGACGAAATGCTTTTTGAGAGTGTATATAAAAAAAATTGGAGATTGTATTTAAAATGTATAAAGTGACGATTAGAATGGTTAGATTTACTATCATCATTTTCACAGGGGAGACTCCCCTTCAAATAACATATTAAGACATACGTACACTGTGCTAGCCAGAATATCAATTTCTGAAATATTTCATTGCAAAACTCTTAAATCTATGAATGATACCATAAAACAAAATTTACAGTCTGCATCTGGGAGTATAAACTTATTTAAGAAACTGTGTCCACTTCTGAGGCAATACATTTAAAATCCAACTGCGTTAAAAAAATGCACTTTTTTTTATTATTTCTCGATTGAAGCTTATTTTACTATTGATAAAGGATCTAAAATACTTTTATTTAATTAAGAAAACTAACTTACTTAAAAAAAATTACATTGCTGTGTCGCGCAAATATTTTTATACCCCCCGATACACAAAGTTAAAGTATTTATTAAATTCCAAAGAGAAAAAATGTTTATAAAAAGTATAATTGTATCTGTTTAGTTTTTTCTTGATATATTTCAATAATTTATAGTTATAACATATAAATATTTCCGGTATATATGACCAGAAATTTAAATAAGGACATGGAAGGTAGTTGTAAAATTAGTGGTGATAGTTTATCCTTTAATATATGAACAAATATAAATTACTTATAAAGTGTACAAGTTCATAGAAACGCATGGTTATATTAAATTTTATTTATGAAATGAAAGACTGAATTTAAATCAAAAATGTAATCAAAACTCTAATTTTCGACACAATTTTAAAGAATCATCATGCGATTAATGTACTAAAAATAAATAAACTTAACACAATAAAGTACATAAAAAACAAAAGTGCATGTGTTATTTTACCATTCGAAATCCTTTCTTAGGAATTAATTCACGAAAAAGCTACTTATCGCTTAGTTTTACTAAAGCAAAAGGCTGTTTAAAACCTAAAAGAGTTAATTTTAGTTGAAAATTTTAAGAACAATCGATGAAATGATTGATGAGAGAGAATGTAACAATGCTATCCATAATGAGATCAAAGAAAGGAATTTCTAAATTTGTAATTTAATTGTTGTTTTTACATTTCAGAATTTCAAAAAACAGTCTACAGCACCACTTTTACCCCTGGTGCCGAAAATATGATCCATTTTTATATAAATCGATTTCCCATGGTCTAAATAGCACGTATAATAAATGGTATTGCGTTTGCCCAAGTACATTCTTTATAATTGAGTTCTAAACACCTATACTGTAATTATGGCCACCCTGTATATATTTATATATATTTTAATTAAATATAATAAAGTAAAATAGTTGCTGTTCCTATCCAAATTACAATTTTGAAATTCACAAAAAGTGGTGATGATAGCAACTTTGGGAGCGATGATACAATCAATCTGAGTAATGGAAAATAGTGGACTCGAGATAATTATTTACCATTCACTCATCCTTCACTTTGTATTGAAAAATTTATAAAATGTTAGTAGAATATTTCATGCCTTCGGACAACATGCAAAGTGCCTTCGGATTTAATTAAAAAAAAAAAAAAGGATAATTTTTTTCTACAAAACGTCTAATAAAACGATTAGTTAAGCGGTTAAAATAAGAAGTAACTGAAATTAAATTTAAAAAGAAATATTCGGAATTAAAAGTTCAAAGATGGGTCATGCTATACTTTACTTTGAGAGCATTTGTCATTCGAGCAATTTCTGCTCCGACTACCCTGGCATTAGCCACAGCCTGGATGTATGGAGAGTCACTTCCTTTGTTCCAGTCAACGACGATGACATTCGTGTTGTTGTGATTTAACAGCTCTCGCATCAAAACCTGAAAAAAAAATAGTTGAATGATTTTTCACGCACAGGTAATTTAATAGAAATAGAGATAAAAAATAATAATGCGACACTAACAAAAAACTATCATACTTAACTTGACTAGACAGATAGGATTGCTGCAGACATGTATTTTTATCATATTTCATTTAAGTGAAAAGATATTTGTTAACACTAGAAAAACCTAACTTGACTAGGCAGATACGATAACTGAGATTTATATTTTTATCATATTACGTTTAAGTGAAAAGATACTTTTCAGTTTTGCATTTTTTCTTTTCCTCTTTCTTTCTCTTTTATAAGATTCTAAAATTTCATCGTATATATATAGAAAGCCACACACCTAAAACATAATATAAATAATCGGACACAAGGTGTAGAATAGAATTTGTTTCTTAGTTGTATAAAACAAAACAGTAATATAGTTTAAGTCCTTCATTTATTTATATGATTTATAAATAGATTAATGGAGCTGTCGTAATTAATTTTAACTAATTGATTTGATAATCTCAAGAAAAATAAATTGTGGATTTAGTGAGATAAAATAATAAAGTTAAGCCAGTCCTTTTTGATAATTAATATATACTACGACAGTTTGACTTGTTTTTTAATTTTAAATTCCCAACTGTACGAAAACACAATTCGCAAAATGTTATCACAATATTGACTGTGTTTTAAATAATCAACATTATATTGGAAAATATCAAAAGGTTTTGCTTACAGTTTTTTGTTTCTTTATTAAAACCTACGGTGGTAATTATTTGAAAATATACTGTACTATGGAGTGTCAATTTGATAAAATCACAGAACGTTATTGTAAACATTATCTATATTCCCAAGATTATAAAAAATTAAGCCATATAAAAATTGCTGCTATAGTCACTATTTTACTTAAAGTGTTTATTAGTTTCTTGTTTGATCATCATTTCACATTAATAAAAATTAAAGTTTCTTATATAATCACATTTTTACATTTACAAAAATATTCTTTGTTTCTTAAAGCAGCATTCAAAGATACTCCGTATAGCCAGTAACGTCTGCATGCCCGGAAATCCACTATAAGGGAGATCATATCGGATGATTTTCAAACTTTCAATATGGTAATTTTAATGTTTTTACTTCACAAAATAAAGAAGAGCGCCAAGCTTTAACAAAGAACATCTGAATGAAGTATTAGACTAAAATATCGGGACATTAATTTGCGTACTGGTCGAGGCGACAGAGAAACTCCAAATCTATGCAGATGTATAATACTGAAAAATCAGTGGGTTCATAGTTGTCATATATTTTGAATGAGGAACATAAGATTCTGCATGAAAATAATTTTAAAAGCAAGTGTTCGCTAATAGCAAGTACACCCCTTGGAATTTCCAAGGAGCACGATATCACTATTTTAGATAAAAAAATCTTTGCCAAATATTTTTTCTTCAGATTAACAATCTTTCTGTGATTTATCACACAGTTTGTAATATTTTTCTGCGATTAAACAAAGCGAAGAATTCTATTCGAAATTGCTGGTGGAACTGTATGCACCCTGGCAAGTAGATATTTCTCCAATAAATATTTTTTGAAAATTCATTTATTTGTTTTAATTCATTAATTAATTTTATCTATTCATTTAATTTTATTAATGTAATTTATTAAATCACATTTTGTAAAATACATTAAATTCAAAGAAACTTTAACGTGATCTAAAGGTATGGCATTGAGCACAAAATGTATTTCTCCCTGAAACTGTGCAATTTAAAATATATCTAAATTTACCAATTCAAAGAGTTTTTCACTGTATTGTAGATATCATTTAGTCTCTTGAAGGGCGGTGGGATATAATGCGACCCCACTTAATTTTAATTCTAAAATACTACATTGACACCAGGATTTTGAAATAAAAATGTTCTTTTGTATTGTATAGGACGAAAAGCTTTTGCTTATTTTCAACTAATTTTTTTTTGTAAATCCTGGTGTTAATCAATCATTTCAACATTTTAGCAACGTAAGTACTTTGCCCCTGAAAGTGTTAAAAGCGTTTCCGAGCTGAACTGATGGTAGCCAGCTACAAACGAAAAAAACAAGCAATATTGGCTAAGTATTAAAGTAGACAATTTCTGCCATAATGAACAATTTTGACCCTAAAACTATTGTCATAATATTAGTTTGCATTTTTAGAGAAAATAATTGTATCGGGGATACAAAAATTTCATAAATTCACTTTTTTAAAATGCAATTTTTTTTATGCAAACGTGTCCTGGATGGTAGGATCGCATTAGACAAAAATTACATAGGTTCATTTATCATTTAACACTCAAAATTGTTATTGAAAATATATAAATATTGTTGAAAAAACAACTTTAGTGAATGACAATACCAATTAATGTCAATCCTGAAGATGTAGACGTAAATTATTAATGTCTAGCTTGCCAAATACCTAATGAAAATACGATTAATATCTTTTTTTCTATCATTTGTAGGGCTCTAAATACCATTTGACCGCAAGAAACATCATAAATCGAAATTTTAAAAAAATTTTTAAAAATTTTAATTTTTATAAATTAAATAATCGATAACCGATATATATGTTTAAAGATTTAAGACATGTAGTGAGCACAAAAAGTTTTAAAAATATCTAGCGTTTCTGTGTAGCACAGTTTTATTGATTCCTGAAATTTGTTTAATTTGAGAATTACGTAATTTTTGAAATTACTGATTCAATTACCGTATATACTCGTGTATAAGCCGACCCCCAAATTCGAGATGAAATGAGATTTAATACCAATAATTTACAATGGTTTTCTCCGTCTTAAATAATTTAGAATTAAATGAGATTAAATAAGTTGTAGAAAACCACTTTGAATTATTGGTATTAAACGTGTTTTTGTCTCGAATTTGGGGGTCGGCTTATACACGAGTATATACGGTACATTTCCTGATAAATTTTGCTCCAAACCTTTGATTGAACCAGTCATTTCATTGCTCGCTATCTAAATTCAGCGCATGCTGTTTTACTAAAGCAATTCTATGGGAGATGCAAAGCATGCTTTAGACTTGATTAAAAATAGAAAAAAAAAGGCTGAAATATGACTACGTATGATTTAATAGCTTTAAAAACGAAAGACAGTTGCAGTCAGTTATTAGGGGTAAGTTCACGACAAATGAAGACAGCAATGATTTGGTTTTCTTTCCAAAGTCGAAATCAAATTATGCTTAATATGTAAACCATAAATTCTTACAAATGAAGAAACCGAGAACCATAAGGCAGAAATAATTTACCCAACGGTTAATAATATTATGCTGAGATTGACACCTATTCGATTGTACTAATAAGGATCAACTAATAATCTTCAATTCCGAATAAAAAATATCTATCTGTCGACAGACACTAAAATAAAATATAATGTCTAAAACACATATTAAACTGAGTAATACAGAAGTATTCTATGATAAATATTCTGTTCTATTATTAAATACTAGTATTGTGTAAAAGTATGTTTCTGTTTTATTGTTTTAAACTAATACTTTTTCATGTAGAAAACACAACGTTGAGTCATATAAAACCAATTTATATTTCTTTCAATTCATTTCCGTTGTAGCGATGAGTTTAAGTTCTTCAGAATTTCAAGCATAAATTTGACCTTGTAATATCGATATGTACGACACATTCACCGTTAATGTACAAAATAGAAAACAACCAAACAAGTTAAAAACAGCAAAACACTGCAAATATGACCAGCTTCAAAGCTCGTCCATCAAATCAGAATTTTCAGAAATACGATTCCATTTATGCCCTAATAAATTTAAATCATTTATTATATAAATTGTTTTTTGAAACTGCGAACTTAATTAATTCCCTCATATTAAATCATTATAAGAGTAAATTAATAAGTTTTATTTTTGGACACACAGGATTTTTCTTGAATGTTTTGGACATGTTTAACTTTGCTTGAAACAAATTGTGAATATTTTGTAAGGATTACTGAGAGAAAAAAAGATAAAAAAAATATATGTCGATATATCTCTTTTGCACAACTTTTATAACGAAAAAAAATCGTGTAAAATAAATTCAGAAAAAAACTGCCAGTTTTACATTATGTTAATTATTTTACCTTACGTAAGAACGATATTTGGAGTAACATATAAGTAGAGAATAGGAATCTTACACTATAAAAAATTTAGATGGTACATTAAAGAACATTAATCGGAGTCTATCATAATATATTGTAGTGGCTAAATCATAATCTAAATATGAATGACAAAATTCTTCTCTAAGAAATCACATGACATTTGTAGAGCTACTTCATTTACTGACAGAATCAAACTGCTGCACACAATATATTTATACACAGAAAAATTAAATTAAATGTTACACAAATGTCTAAGGAGTAAGTCACTATTTTTTTTTTTTTACACTGCTAATACTATGAGTTGCCAAATTAATACGGACAGTAAAAATGAAAGTATTTTGAGGTGCTTAATAATGAAATTATTAAAATAAGTTACTTGTTGCATAGAAATATATTTATTTAGGTTATTCCTATTGAACACAGAGGGATGCTGCAGAATTTCCCGATTTTTTTTTTTCAAATTTAATTGTAAAAATAGCAAATATTTTCCTAATTAATTTTAATTGCTAAGAACGTTTTATAGCATAAGTCACTGTATCTTATCTAAACAAAACATTAAGATATCCAGTTAAGGGGGGGAAATATAGGATTCGCCATCCGTAATTTTATTAAAATCAAAGTTCCATGCTCGTTATTAGTATTATTTTTTAACAGTATTAAAAGTCGTTAAATATATCACTTAAAAGGCATGTTCAAAGATTTAAAAGCTAAACGAAATTCTGCATATTCAATGAATTTTCTCTTTTTGAAAGCTTTCTAATCATAATTAGAAAGAGTTTTTCGTCTTTTTAAAGACCATAGCAGAACTGTGTTTTATTTATCATTTTACAGACAATATTTTCTTCAGAAGACATTTTATTTATCAATTTATTTATATTACTAAATCTCCCAATGCTATTTTTCCAAAATTTATGTATGTATCCACATACAATAATAATAATGTACATTTTATCATTTTTCTTTTACTTTTGTGAAGATTTACAGGTGTAATACTAATGATTAAAAAGTAAAGTTCAGTTTTAAAACCAACGATGTTTCTTCCCACAGAATTTAACCTTTAAAATTATATCCGAGCTTTGTTCTACGCTGCAATGTAAAATAACTCACAAAGCGTTGTCTTATTATTTTCAACTTTCTTAAATACATAACTGTGGGAAAAAACAATTTAAATAAAAACTATATTATTATATTATAAATGTGCGAGTATGCTTTTAAATAACACTACATATAAAAAAAATGCAGAGTGTATTAAGCACAGAGTATACTATAAATGCTTCCAAATATCTTATATTAAAATATCCGTAAAAGAAATTCTTCAACTTAATAAATTAATCAGTTTATTTGAAAATGTCATATTTGCAATAATAAAAAAAAACTAGTCGGATGTTCCAATCTCAAAACTTTCTGTTATCTAATACATGCTAATACTTCAAAATTCATTTTCACAGCGTCAATAAAATCAATATTTTTCGCCTTTCTGTTGTACGTCAGCTGCTTGTGAATCACCGGGTTACCTGAATGCGAAGCACAAGTAGCTGCACGAGCGGCCAATGTACAACACAACTACGAAAAATCAAGAAAAACGCACAAAAATTGCTATCATAGCGCCCCCTTCCGTCCGAATACTCCCAAATGCAACTGGGACCTGCTGGTCATAGCCAAAAACATAGATACGAAATTTGGTTCAATTCTATACATAATATCACGCACTTTTCGATGATACAATAATGAAAAGGGCGCAAAAATCGCCCTGACGGGTCTCCCTTCTCGCGGAATATCCCCAAAAACTACTGGGACTTGCTGGCCATAGCCAAAAACATATATATGAAATTTGGTTCATTTCTATGCATAACTTCATACACTTTTCGATGATACAAAGAGGACATACACACGGACAGACAGATGTTTTGTAAAAATATATTTTTCGGGATCTCTGACCCCTAAAACGTGTACATCCGTCTAAAACCGGAAGTCGAAAATATTTCGATTTCAATACTTCATTCTATTATAAATAGAAGAGAGTACAAATATAGAAATATTATGAAAGAAACTTGTATTATATCTTAAACTTAAAATATAAAAGAAAAAATTTGTCAGGTTTCAATATCAATGAGCAAATATTCTTTGTTGATAATTTATAGAATTTAATAAAATCATATTGTGTATCCTAATTTAATAGGAAGTAAGATGAGCTATACAAAAGTTATAATAAAGTTATATTTAAAGAATGGGAATAAAAATGACTTCTTGAAACTGTTAAGCGAAATTATTCAGTTGTCCAGTTATTTGTTAAATGCAGCGATACATATATTTGTGAGTTACCTTACAGAAAATAAAAATAAAAAGTTGGATGAATAAAAAATCGATACTATCGGTATAATTTTCAGTCAAACGAAAAAATATGAAAGAGAAAATATATACAAGTAAGTGGAGTTAAAAAAAATCTGAAACAAATATTTCGATCAATGACAATGAGAATTTTATTAAATATAAACAACAGTTTTTGATGCATTTCAAAACATTTGGACTTGGCATTTGATGCACAAATAAATCGTGTGATTTTTGCACCCTTTACATCTTCTACGGGCTTTTGTTTTCATGTTCTCTTATGGTATGTATGATTCTACCAGTCCGTATTTCTTTCGGTAGAGCTGTGGATAATGGACGACCATTATTAGGATGTGTCATTTGTAATGTATTTTAACCAGATAGATTGTTCTTTCATTCAGATTTTAATTGGGAAATTAAGGATCAAAATGGTACCATTATTAGTAACAATCGTTACCACAGCATTGTCGTTCCACTTCATAGCGCATGTTTTTGCATCCTTGTTGAATGCAAAATCGTAGGTACCACGAGGTTTTTTTTTCATATTTTTGGAATCATCCGATATACAATCAGTCATGAGATTTTCTCGAGCTGTTCCAGATGCAAAGAAACAGTCTTCTTTCAAAATTTCGAATAAACCGTAGGAAGAGAAAAAGTTATCAAAATAATTTTTGTGCATTTCAGTTTTTGGAACAACGCTAAGTAACTTCAGAACTACACTTGTTCCCAATGGGCTATTTTGTAGATCACTGTTTGTCTCAGCAACTCCATAAGGAATGAATTGGAAAAGGTATCCGCCAGATGAGCACAAACACCAAAGTTTGAATCCAAACCTTACTGGCTTCCCCTTCATAAACATTTTTGATGAATGCCTTCCAAAATGAGGCACCATCTCTTCGTCAATTGACAAATGTTGAGAAAATGTCCCAAATTGTAGATACTTCTGATTTATGTGCATAAAAAATGGGCGTAATTTTGCAAATTTGTCTGTTGTATCAAGGCAGGAGTTATCCGAAAAATGGATATTTTGTTTTATGTTTTTAAATCTGTTTCAACTCATGCTTTTCCGAATTATTGGCAGTCCTTTATCCCTCATTTAAAGACTAGAACATATCTATTTGAGGAAGTGTATGGTATCCAGAAAAAATTAATATACTTAAAAATCTTTTCAAAGCTGTTGCAGAAAACTGGAAATCATGACGATTGTTGTCATCAGCATGTATTTTTTTTAAAGTAA
Organism: Maratus michaelseni; assembly: GCA_963931845.1. Classification (NCBI taxonomy): domain Eukaryota; kingdom Metazoa; phylum Arthropoda; class Arachnida; order Araneae; family Salticidae; genus Maratus; species Maratus michaelseni. The sequence continues at coordinate 282,596,122 of OZ007586.1, forward strand.
CAATTTCACTAAGAATTTCTTTATCCATAAACATCTCAACTATTTATATTGATGATTTGTCATCAAGTTTTTCAATCAGCATTTCAGATTGCTCTTTTTCATCGGATGATGGTGAAGTAGAATACGTTGGACGAATGTTTTTTTCCCATTTACGCAATATTTTCGATTTCTTTTGCTTCTTATTATCTTTAGTAGTTGGTTTTCTACACTTATTGTTCATTATTATTTGTTTACCTTCGTTGTAAATTTAAAAGAAATCACACTGAATTTGCAATAAAACTCTGAAACCTTGCATAAAAAGTGGGTTTTCAATTTTTGCTTATTTTTCATGCATTTGGCCAATGGTGCGTTAACGCACCATTAAATTTAAATAAAAAAATTTTAAGTTTTTTTATGACATAAGTTTTTTTATTTTATTTACAGAACTTGCAACTTTAATCCATTATAAAAACATAGGATTAATCTCAAGTGGAATAATTATACATTTTTAAAAAGTCGTATGTGTCAATAACCGTTTCAAGTTAAAAAACTAGCGTATTTTGAAAATTTCTCAACAGAAAGCATTTACTCCAATTTTATTACTAATACTTTATAGATGTCTTCAGAACCCTTAACAATAGCAGAAAAATAAAATTAGTGAAAAGTATATATCACAGTGTTAATAAAAAAAATATTTATTGAAATGGTGCGTTTACGCACCTTTGGCCGAAAATGGGTTAATCTAAGTTTATAATTACAAAAGAACGAACAAGTCGTCACGAGGCTTGATCCATTCTTCATATATTCTTTCCCCATCGAATCACATTAAACCTGAAATCCTCAAATGTAGAAAATCAATATTAATAGCATACATCTTCCATTTATCAAGAGCTGAAAAATTATTCCGAAGTACTACTAAGAAAAAAAAAAAATTCATATGGGCAAAAATCTCATAAGTGTGATTTATCAGTTCCCAGTATATCTCTCGGCATTTCTTTGCACTATAAATTCTCATTTAATGTTAAAATGTTTCTCTGTGATTGTCAACAATGTTATGTTACTTCTACTGTGAAAATCTGTTTTTTTTTAATCTTTGAAATGGGATTTAAATATCTCAAAAGTGACTGCTGTCCCCTGTCCTCAACCAATAATTTGATCTTTAAAGCCATCAATCAACAAACAATAATTATTAAAAAATTTTGAAAAACCAATACATTTATTATAAATATGAATCTCATGGAACATAATAATATAATTTTTATATGAGTGAAATGTATAATATTTGTTTTTGTTGGAATTACAACAAGTTGTGATTTCACAATTTTGGTCACTAGTGTCCCGGTGTATGAATTTCCTCATATTAACACCAAATGGCAGTATGCAGTCATTTTAACTATTGTTTCCAGTGGTGGAGCACATGTTGTTCTTTAAAAGTTGCCCTTGCTTGATATTTGTTCATAAAGAAGATTTTCTAGATTGAAAAGAATGGGGAAAAGGTAAATGTACATATATTAACCATAACTACTGTTCCCACTGTTAATTTAAATATTGATATTTATAGATTAACCAATATCTAACCGTTTAATCGTAGGTGTTATATGTGTTTGAAAATAGTGCATACAACATTCCAAAAGTGTTATTTTTTAAATAAAGTAGCAAAATTGCAAAAAATGTCACTACTGTCCCTTACAATTTGTGTTTTGTCTGAGAAAAACTACCATATCATATTTATTTTTGAATAAAGTTTGTGCCCATCAACTAATTATTATTCTGCAATATATCAGTGGTTATTAAAAATTGAAATTGAGCATAATTTGAGACTTTTAAAAATCAGATATCAGCAGAAAATCAGCAGCCAAAAATCACACTTATGAGATTTTGTACCATACGCCAGATATTTTATTTATAATCAAAATGTTCTTCATTTCATCTGCTTCCAAAATTTTGGTAATGGAATTACAATAGATTTTTTTTTTCGTTCAGCCATTTTTTTTATTAATTATAGAAAATAGTTTTAAATGAGTTGGAAAATAGTTTAATTGCGAAAAAAAATCTTATTTTACAGCGAGAGGGAAAATTGCAAGCACTATGACCAATAAGTGTCTTTTAAAAGTATTTTCTATCATTGTATAATTTTCATATTGTAAAGTCTAAAATATTGTGAAATGAAGGATATTTTTCAACGAAGAGAAAACCACACAACTAAGTTTCATATGTTAAGGCATATTTTCAACGGTTTAATAACGCCATGTGTTACGGATTTTGAGAGAGACTGTATCATTGAGTAAAAAAACTTGAGTTTGGTTGGTACATAGTGTAGTTTGTCACGTAAATAGTTTTGATAATACCATCTGAATGTATTACGAACAGCAGATGTTTGAAGATATAATAGAATGTTGTATGTTCTAGACGGGGCGAGGGAGATCATCAGTAGAATAGAATACATAGACGGATCATTCGCCGAGCCCACAGGATTTTCGCTATATTTTGGTCTACTATACAGGCGCATGTAGAAGCTCTCAGCAAACATGTACTATTTGAAGACGTCTTTTCGAAGCTAATTTACGATACTGACGCTTCTTTCTTGGGCTGAGTTTAACTCCGGAATATTGGTGTCTTGATTTGGTGTCAACAAAGGGCAACCTAGAACGAGACAGACTACAATGAGTGCCACTTCATTTTTGGAGCAGATATATTCATCGTGTATATGTGTGGAGGCCACATGGTTAAATGCTCAATTCAGATATCATTATCGAGCAACACACTTCTTATACTGTAAACTTTATGATATGGGGAAATATAACTTATTATAGCCGAACATTTTCAGTAGTGCTATATGGAACATTGGTGTACCAACGATACACGTATGTTCTGTGGACTCATGCCCATTCCTGAAGGTCTTCCATGAGTGATATTATAGGACGACATTGACTGGCCGCATACCGCTCGAATTGTTTAAAACTATCTTCATCATGTCCAACTATACTTACATGATTCTTCCAATATATGAACGTTTTCCCCATACGTCGTGTCTGGAACTACGAGTAGTTAAAGTTGCACAGTGCCAGGGATTTGGAGGACGCATTCCAAGAATTTAAGGTCAATTTGTCACAGGGCAGCATCAGATGTCTGTTCGATACTATTCCAAATAACTTTAAAGAAAGTATTGCAGCACGAGGTTGCACATCGCATAAATGCATGTTCTCTGAACATTTGAAGTATCTGTAGTTGTCTCATTGCTAATCTGTAATTGTTCTGCTGTTTATTTGCATTATGCGTATTAACTGTCTATACCATTATGCTAAAAAATCTATTAAATTTGATTCTTTTCTCTTGTTCGGCGCAATCCATTGCTTTATTTTTTACTTGTGACTATACAGGGTGTTTCCTCTTAAAGTTATTTAATAGCTAATTCTAAAACTGTTAGTTTTAGAAGTATAGTTCCAATTCAACGATTTTTCTAATATATTGTTTCATCATATCAAAAGCTATTTACTTTAAAATAGTTATTTTTTAATTTAAATTTCGCAATTAAAAAATAAAACTATTTTGACGTAAATGACTTTTGATATGATGAAGAAACAACATTTGAAGCATTTTTTAAATTGAAATAATTCCTGTAAAACTAACGGTTTAGGAAATAGCTATTTGATAAAGTTAAGAGTGTATTTCAAAAACAAAGACAATTCTATACAAGTTGGATAAAAAGCAAAGAATTAATTTGGAGATTAACAGAATGAGTAAAAATAACTAATAAAGGTTAGTAGATATTGATTATTTAAAAAAAATATTTCACGCGTCTGATTATTTTTAATACACAGGGGACACCTTCGTACCAAGAGCCACTGCCCTTGTTTTAAATAATATTATGATCTAAGTTTTATTATTCATCTGGGTGAGTGGCAATATCAGTTTTTATTATTACAATCATTTTGATTTTCAGAAAAATGACGTTCTGACAAGGAAGGTCTCCATAAAGCGCAAACTCAGGAAATTTTGAAAAAAAAAAAATGCTAATGAAGTAATTGATGTATGTAATAAAGGAACAGTGGAATTTAGCTGCAAAATCCCAGTAGAAAATCTGCAAAAAAATAAAATACTTTTGAGTATTTGGCGCAAAAAGACGCGATTTGGCTAGCAACATTTTTTCCTCGCCAAACGCAAACGATTTCAATGTATTTTGAAATTGCTAGTAAAATGATTATTCGAATGCGCAATACTTATTTAAACTTAAACGATGAAAGTTTATTATTTTTTGTATAATTATTGTTTTATCCCCCATTCGACGATTTTTTTTCTAATTTAAACGGCTTCACCGGTTATATAAGTAATAATGTTCAGCATCGGGCTTATTTTTGAGCTTGAAACAATTTCTATCAATTTAAATTTTGTTTTAAATCGTAAATTACGATATTTAAATTCCATTATATATACATATAAATGTGTACTCAAAATTGTAGTTATAAAAATTTATTTACTATGTAAGTTAAACTTACATAAACAAGTTCAGCATGAAAAGGTTTTTCCTTAAAGAGTATTTTTCATAAAACCATATTTTTCAATTTTTATTCCGTCGCCAACCAGTGATAAATCGCCAAATAAACGAAATTTTCATAATTTTTTACGGACGGTATATCGAGGTTCCGCAGAAATTTTTTTATAGACGTATATATCCCCATAAGAAGAAAATTCTGTAATTTTTTTCAAAATTTTCTGAGTATGCGCTTATGGAGACCTTCCTTGTGAGAAATTAAAGGGGAAACACTGTTTTGAAAGCACTAAGGTAAAAATTTTCACTTGAAATATTTCATTATTTTCCAAACGTAAGAAAAAATATTTCTCTTTTGACTGCAACATGTAGCTTTAATTATTATCTGAAGTGCCAAATGCGATATCGAATATATCATATATCCATGTGGAATTTTGAATAGATCCTATTTTGTGTGAAATCACCCAATGTTGTACTTAGGGCCACATAATTGACCAGACCCATGGCCCTACATACATTTTCAAATTGTAATGTATAATAACTCATAAAAAATGTGTGTTAATTTTATGTATAAAGCTTACATACTAGAATTTTGGAAAATGTTTGGAATTTAAATAGTTCTTATGGGTTAGTGATATTTTAGTTTGTGAGTTATTTTCCGCATTTAAAAAATGCATTTTTAAACATATTTCAAAACCAGTGGATTTTTTACTCATGTGTTATCTGAGGATGATTGTGTTTTATAAAATTTTAATATAGGTTTCTTGCTTATTATAGAGTGCAAATTCCAATTTCAGGAAATGGCCCTAGGTACAACAAAAATACATTTGGTGTCCTAAATACATTGGTGTTCTTGTACTTAGTACCATTTGAATTGTTTTAGGAAAATTGATTTTGCCATAATTTCCAATTGCAAGTATGTACGATACTTCTAATAAGAAGTAAATACTAGAAACATTCGTGAACATTAATTTAACTTTTTAGAAGTGGTTAGTAGTTTAGTTTTTATGCATTGAACAAAGAATGGTCCCAGGTACAAGTCTCCTTTACATTGAAACTGCAAATATTTATTTATTTGCAAAATTTGGTAATGTTTAAAAATATATCTTGCCTGAAAACTTCCGCGTCTTCTAGGTAAAATTATTTAAGACTTTTTAGAGTACATATGTGAATATACTTACTTTAATAAATGTTGAAGCAGTCCAAAGACAAGAGAAACATATACAAAGAAAGGAAAAGAAATTACTTCAAACTTACCATGTCATATGATATTAACTAGACCGAAAATTTATACGATGCTCTTCTAAGGAATATTTTAATGACAATTTACTCTTTTGACGATTTTGGTATCTTGAAATTGCACTAGTCAAAAAGGCGAAAATTTCTCCAAACAATAATTAACCCCCTATAAAGTGCCAGAGGGCTATATTACACATTTATGTATTTATACATTTATATGTATTTAAATGACAGAAGATTACATTTAATGCATTTACTTTGTTAAAGGAGTAGAATCAATAAAACTATGAAAACGGTCTCTTTCAATGGTGAACATAGAAATGTTTTCTAAAAATATTTATATAATAGAGTTAGTGCTTATATTATATTTATTCAATATTGTGTGTAATATTTAGATTCATTGCAATTGTTAAACATATCATATTGGTTGATAAATGTGATTTTTTTTTTTTACATGTTTGCTATTAGTTTTCACATTTTATCTATTTATTTCACACAGAGTGAACGTATGTACAATTTTGATTTTAATACATATTTGTGTTAAGGGTATAAATATTTATAAAATATTAAAATGCAATTGGTATCTCTAATCGCTCTTACTTAAAACAAAAAGAATTTCGCAAGCATATTTTGACTGTTATTTTTCATATTTTATCTACTATTTATTCGACACAGAACCAATGAAGGTACCATTTTGATTTTGATATATATTTATTTTAAGTATGTGGGGATTTATAAAGCATTAATATAACATTGGTACTTCCATTCACTCATACTTTAAAAACTTTTCGTTTACAAGATAAATAAAGTTCATCATATTATATTTTTGTGTGTGTTGTTAGCGGATTATCCTACAGTATCTGCAGCCTAGCCGCAAGCTGAGCCATGGGCCCAGCTATGACCTAGATACCCCGTACAAAGAAAAGTGATTCAACAATTGAAAATGCTAAGCTCTGGGTGATACAGGTCTCTCGGGGCAGAGCAAATGACGCCGTTGGCTTAGGCAGACGGCTCAAACGCAGCTCTGTCAATAAACTCGTGTTTGTAAAAATTGAAACGCCATAAAGGAATAATCAGAATTGAATGAAAGTTATTCCACAAACGACCTACATCAGTACAAATAAATGATTAATTTTACAAAGCAATAAAAAAGAATAATTGTAACATTATATGTCGAAAATCAGCATTTTGCGCAGCCATCACGCTTTGCAATAAGTGCTTCTATACGGCGTTGTATCGCATCTAACATATTTTGAATCTATACCTAAGGAAGAGCATTCTAGAGTGCTTCTATCCGAACCCAAAGTTCATCCGTATCAGCTACAGGAGACGTTACGAGCGAGACGCCGACCAACAAAATTCCACACGTGTTCAAAAGGAGAGAAAGGCTTGAGTCACCATCAGTTTCAGTCTCCTGGTTAAAAGTTAACTGACCAAAAGCTGACTTTATCGGACATATTTTGTTTCTGTCAAAACTCTAATCAAGTAAATTTCAATGATTATCGAATGAAGATGACAAAGTCAGAAACTTCGTACTGATTTACCGCATCACGATAAGAAGCAAAAAAATTATCTGCGAATAAATATTTTTTTTTTCTTCGCAACGTTTCAGAACAATTTCCACAGAGAGTATGTGATGCTTCAAATGAAGTTGTTTGTGTGATTTTGAAGTACTTTTGAGTGTCGTATTGAGGAAGCGATCATTTTTTCTTTTTTCTTTTGGTAATACATTTTATACCGTCACTAAATTATTTTCTGGATGCTATATTTTGCAAGTAAGTGCTGTTTAATTTTAATCCTCTACTATGTGGTTTAAGGATATTAAACAAGTTGTCATACATCTCACATACGCAAAGGTGGAGAAAATCGATTGAACTATTTCATTCTCTCGTCTTTAATAGAGATGACGGAAGGGATAATAGGGAAAACTTTGGGCCCTTTCCGGGATTTTCCTTTGAACATGGTGAACTGGAATTTGACGCGAAGGTAGCAGAAGTTACTGCAACTTTCTCGTAATTTCAGTTAATTTCAGTGGCACTCCTGTGACAGTTAGACATTCAAGGTTCATCAGTATACAGGACGCAATATGTTATATATCGCCGGCCTTTAATTTCGTAACCGTTGGTCGTAGACATATAGTTCCAGTTACAAAAACGTTTCAAATGAAGTAAATATTCATGTTGTGGCATTGTTTAAAGTAAAAAATCCATTTTATAAAAATTACAAAATCTAACTTTTTACACGGTTACCCAATCCCTATAGTTATATTTAGTAAAAAATTACACATATCATAACAAATAACAGAAAAAGTTTGACTTCTGTACTACAAAAATTGACACAGTAATTAAATTTCAGAGTTTGAGATTTTTGAACATGATTTTGTATTTCATTGAGGGATCAGTTAAAAAATGAATTAAAGTAATTCGAGATCGAAATCAGGGTGCAATGTCCTTTTTACGGCGAAACTACCTATCGTCAAATCGGGGTATCACCAAAGAGGTTATTTCATCTAAAAATTTGAGCTGACTTTTAGGGGTCGTATAGAAAGCAAATAATGAAATATTGAAATCAAGCAGAAAAATAAATAACAATTTATTATCATATCAGAAAACGGTCTACTGAAAAAAAATGAATACATCAAACGCCAGAATCAACTAGAGATACTGCTCAAAGTGTTCTCCATTTGTGGCAATGCACAATTGAATGCGTGACAGTACAGAATCCTGGACACGTTGGAGCATAGCAGGTGTAACTGTGCGACAAGCAAGGATGATGCGCTGCTTCCAGAGAAACAGGCTTAGTCATATAGACCTGCACTTTGATTTAACTCCAGAGATAGAAGTCCATGGGAGTCAAGTCCGGTGAACGCGGTGGCTACTCTACCGGACCACCATATCCAATGATCTGTTGACCGAATTCGGTGGCCAGATACGCACGGGCATTTGATGCTTTATGCGGAGGGAGCCCATCATGTTGAAACCACACCCGGCTTGCATGTCGGAGAGACAGCTCTTCATACCAGTCACGTACCGTGTTTTGTAGCAGGTGTAGATAACAATCGCCCGATAAGGTCCCATCGTAGAAGATGGGTCCAACAATCCTGGTTTCCCATATACCACACCGCACGTTCGTTGACCAGCGTACCTGGTGTGGTACAGTGCGGGCGATGTGGGGGATTTCCACAGACCAGTAATGCTCATTGTGCATGTTCACAATGCCACCTCGTGTAAACGTTGACTCATCTGTCCAGAGAATGTCACAAAGGAACGACGGATTTTCCTTTAAGGTATTGAGCATGTAATTACAATAATCAAATCGTCGTGCGTGTTCACCCAGCATCAATGCTTGCATCAGTGTCGGATGGTAGGGATGCGCACCCTGTGCATGTAACAAATGCCAGACATCCTGACGCATGTATCAGCATGCCTTGCTTATTTCCGCCGTGCTCAGTTGGGGATTTAAAAGGGCGAATGCCAGCACCACCTCCGGTATCACTCAAACATTACACCTTGCCTATCTACTTGTTCTGGGTCGTGGTGCAATAGAGATGGTCCCTCTAAGACGGCGCAATGCACCAGTTATAGTTTCATGCGTTGGATGTCGATTCCTAGGGAAACGTTCTGAGTAAACCCTCGCACCCGCTCTGGCATTCCTTTGATAATCACCATAAATAAGTATCATTTCGGCATGTGGTGTATATGTGTAGCGTGCCATCACGAACTCAGTGCTGAGTAGCATGTCCACTGCTAGATGGGTCGTGTTTTATCTCGAACGTGTGGCTCTGCGGTTTTATTTTAATTTGCATAATCCCGATTTTCATGCTCGTTATAGCTCGGCTGGTCGTTTGCATTCCCTTGCCATTTATCTAATTCTTAGTGAATATGTTTTATTTTCCGGGTGTCGATTCTACCTACTTTAACTTTTGAATGTTGTTCGATCCCTAAAAGTTAGCTAAAATTGTTAGATGAAGTAACTAGTCCTGATTGCTGAATAGACACATGAAGCACGAGCTTCCCCTATAAAATTTAAGAGGCCCCCCCCAATTCCCATTTTTATTTGTTAACATATCCTTTTTAAAGGGTTATTTATTTATTTATTTATTTTGAAAGTTTTCCTAAAATTAAGAGAGAATCTCCACACTGCATCAGAAAACTTCTGTTTATCTGACTGAGAAATCTGAATGATATCAATTTATCAGTTGTCTTTTAACTAATCAAAAGGCATCCTGGTTTCATGGTTAGAAACTGCCTGAGAAACTGCAACTATATGTAAATACATAATATGTATATACATGAAACTAGCTGTTTAATAAAATGTGACATGTTAAATGGTTTTCGGAAATAATATTTGTAGCATTAATATTTTTTTATGCATGTGTATCTTAGAAACTTGGAAAAATGAAGACCCGAACTAATACTGTGCTTCCCCTAACTTCAAGGGTTAATCGGGCCCTTGAAATAACCCTCTTTGGTGAAATAACCCTCTTTGGTGATCGCCGGTATTTGGCGATACCGGCTAAAGGTTATTTCGTCGTAAAAAGGACATTGAACCCTGATTTCAATCTCAAATTACTTTAATTCATTTTTTAACTGATCCCTCAATGAAAGACAAAATCGTGTGCAAAAATCTCAAAATTTGAAATTTAATAATTGTGTCAATTTTTGTAGCACAGAAATAAAACTTTTTGTGTTGTATCTGTTATGATATGTGTAAACTTTTACTAAATATAACTATAGGGATTCGGGGACCGTATAAAGAGTTAGATTTTGTAATTTTTATATTGATTTTTTACTTTAAACAATGCCCCAACATGAATATTTACCTCATTTGAAATGTTTTTGTAATTGGAACTATATGTCTACGACCAACGGTTGAGAAATTAAAGGTCGGCGATAGATAACATATTGCACCCTGTATAATACAATAATTTTCTTTGCAGGTAGTTTTTCTTAGCATACTTTCACTTACGAAACCGGTTCCGAAAGTGAAAGTAACCTAATAGAAAATACCTGGAACTAAAATCGAAAAAGTAAAAACGGGTCTGCTTAGCGATCGACCTGAGCTATCCAATGCAAAAAAATAGTTTAAAAATATTGAAATGAAAATGATATATTGTAAAATAACTGTCCCATAGGATTAACATTAGCGAGCGTGTGTTTTCGTGTGAGTGAAGTAGCCTCTTAAGAGTGTTGGTGGATGCTGGTTCGATGAGTTCTTTCATAACAATTCAGCGCGCTGATTATTTAGCAATGAGGAAAGAAAAAATAAAAATTGGGTTTCAGGTTTAAATGGTACTTTCATAAATCTTAGCTCAAAAGTGAAAGCATTAATTTTTAATAACTAAGATTTTAAAGTGGAAATAGAACTTCTTTATGTGCCATATACATCAGACGTAATTCCAGTAAATCATATTAACATTATTTTATAGCATTATCCAGACAAAATTAAACTGGCTCACCAGAATTTTACCAACCTGGAAAAAATGATGTTTTATTGGAAACAAAAATATTTTATGAACTTTTAGTATTCAGTCGAATTGAAGTGCCTAATTCGAAATTAAAATGTCAAACTCTGTATTCGGTTTTATTACATGTGAAAGTATTTCAAGCCTTGAACATCAAAATAAATAAAACATTCCCTGTAGGCTTGTCTGTAATTATGACGATTTGACAAATGAAGTTTAAAACTTCTTTCGACTAGAAACTTTATGGATAAAGGACGATCCTATGTGTAACGACGAAGATATAGCATTAGAAATATTTGAAAATGCTGTATCTTATAAAAATAAATGCTACGAAGTTCCTTTGCCATGGAAAAAAAATAATTGGAGAAAAGTGAGTGACAATTTCATTATAGATAATAATCGACTAAACTGTCTTAAACCAAAAATGAAGCGAAATCAAGAGATTCGCGCATAATAATACAACCCTTTGAAATATTATGAATATAAAGGAATAATAGAAAAAATATTAGAAACACATAAACCGGTAGAGAAACTGGTATTTTATCATCCAAAGAAACCTGATTTTAGACAAAGTCTAACAATAAAATAAGAATTGTTTTATGCGAGCTCTGATGCGAGCTCGCATGATATTGGATAATTATCGCTAAGTGATTGCCTTTGACCAGGTCCAAATCTTAACCCAAGTATACTCGATCTTCTCATCAATTTCAGATTAAACAAATTTGTATTTATAGCCGACATAGAGAAGGCATTTTTGCCAGATATCCTTAACAGAGAAAGATAGAGATGCAGTGAGGTTTCTATGGTTTGAAGATAGTGTACAAGTGTTGTGGTTCAATCGTTTCCTTTTTGGTGTAAACACTTTCCATTTCTCATTGGTGCTACTATAAAAACACACTTCAAGAGCTTTCACACTAAGTACCTTACTACAACAAAATTACTATATAAGTGCCTTTACGTTGATGACTTCATCGCAGGTGTTGACAACTTACAAGATGCGCTAGAAGTCTCCCAAACAGCCGCTTTCATTATGGGCGAAGCAAGTATGATACTTAGAAAATGGTCAACCAATGGAAACAAGAAAGTTTTAATACTCAGCCAGAGCACAGTCCTATTGAATTGTGATTCCACGCAGCAAAAGTCTTAGAAATGTCATAGAACACAAAGGAAGATAAAATAAACTTGAGTCATGAAAAACAACACTCATTTGAATCAATATTCACCTTTGTACTATAATAATTATTTAAAAGCAACACAAAATGTCACAAAACATCTGTATTTTTTTACAGATTGTTCAAGATTGAATAAGATTGGCACATCCCTCCCAATGCTTCCCACCCCTAGTGACCTGTTTGTAATGGTTTGACCTTTTCTTCAGCAGACATTGATGTTTTTACTAGTTTTAGACTATTTGTTTTGTGTGTGTCTACGTGTTAGTGTTTTTTAACCCTGATGATGAGCTAAGGTGGTTCGAAAGCGCTAGGTTTTATCAAATGCAAAATGCAGTTTTGTATGTTTTTAAAAACACCTTAAGTAAATGTTTTTTATTAAATGATGCATATATGTTTTGTGATATTTTGTGTTGTTTTTAAATAATTAACAAAGGCAGATTGCTTTATCGTGGACATACAAGACTTATTGGAAGTACTATCTAAAATGAAAACACAAAGCACTTTATCCTGCGCGCTATTGGAAAAATGTTCGACCTTCTTGGTATTCTCATTCCTTGTACTATCCATGTGAAATGCCTGTTTCAAAATCTGTAGTTAAAGAAAATTGCTTGGGACGAAAACCTACTAGCAGATGTTAGAGAAAAATTCCTTCAGTGATGCTCCGAGATTCCACCTCTCATCGATTAAAAAATTCCAAGATTTTCATTCATTTCAACCATTGAAGAATATTCAGATGACGTAGAGATTCAGTGCTTCTGCGATGCCAGTCAGACAGCCTTCGGTGCTGACATATACCAAAGAATTGGGAAAGAAAGTACTATTAAATTGAACCTTGTGACAGCAAAAAACAAAGTTGCACCTCTAAAAACAATCGCATTGCCAAGATTAGAGCTACTGGGAGCTTTGTTTGCGGCCTGACTGGATAATGAAGACAAGAAAATAATAGACCATACGAAACCATCAGATATGTTCTTCTGGAAATATTATCAAAATCACCCTGTATTGAATCAAAGGTTCCAATAACATGTGGAAATCGTTTGTAGCGAATCGTGTCAAGGAGATTCAAGCTTTGACTGACTCCAGTTCGTGTTACGTTGTGCAAGAAAAAAAATCCAGCCGACCCCCTTACCAGAGACATCAGTGTTGATTTTGTCTTAGAAAAGGTCTTGTGATTCCCCCTTTTTTGAGATAAACGATTCTCTCATTTAGTGATTCCAGCAGTGTAATTTTTTCAGAGGGATAGTCTCACGAACTACAGAAAACAACTAAATGTGAAAATGATGACTCTTTAGTGATGACTCTAGCTATTTACAATCAAAATTGCATGTTTGATTATATTATTAGTATCAAAAATAATTATTTAACAATCGTTCGTATTTTATGTTATGTGATTAGGTTTACCTATAAGGCTCTTGGCATCGGCTCATGGCAAGGAGCTCTTGTGATTCCGTAGTGGGGTCTGGTAAGTACGTGAGGCGGCATGCAGCGACTCTCGGTACTGGCAGACGGCGGAACGCTGACAGGGGCATAGGGGGTGGCATGTGGACACCCTCTACGACCTCTCATCCCTTGCGGCTCACTCTTCAGCTGGAGTAGTTGTGAGCCGACCTCTATTTTCGGTTGGAAAGGGAATTGCCCCGCTTGACCAAGAGTGGTTCGAGACTCCGGAGAACCACCTTGTCTGTGTTCTGTGGCTCGTATAACCTTCCCTGGGAGGGTATAGATGTCTTTTTCTAGACTTACTGATTACGAAGAACTGGACAGGTTGTTCATCAGTCAAGCGAAGGCATCCAAACTAAAGTGAGATCCTGGGTCGCCAACCAGTCCAGCGTGCCTTTGCGTGGTTGGAGCTTTCTGCGCCCGACGATTGAATGAGCAGAACTCTAGTAATTAATGTTCACGCTACTAACTCCCGATCGGGAGCGTTTCTGTAGCGCTTGAGAGGAAGTCTTCCACGAGCCTCTGGGACCGAGAGTGGCGTTAACGGTTTCCTGGTACCGATGGCCCTAGACGGCGAGTGGGCTTCTCGGAGTTCTTGAACCAAGTCGCCAGGAGGTAAGGTGAGAAAAGTTCTAAGCTGGGACGTATCTATGCGTCCAAGGATGGAAGTTTCCTCGACCTCCCGGGCAAGCGAGAGATACCTATTTCTCGCTGCTGCTTACGAACAAGCCGTATCCTCTGTAGGAGCTCGATGATCGAAGGCGTTGGTAAAGTAAGAGTTGTCAGCGAAATTCAGCGTAAGGCCTAGGGCCCGGTTCGCTTTTAGCTTTCCGGCTCCGAAGCTGTCAGGGGATTCCGGCTTCTCCTCAAGTGTGAAGCGTTGGTGTCCTAAGAGTTCTGGAAATCAATTCAAATCACAATGACCTCTGTTGTCAATCATTTGGGGTAGGGGAGTGATGTGCAGGTATTGGTGCTCCCCACTTGGCCGGAGGGCCCGCCTGTGAGGCTCCCCGTGTAAAGCGGGTCCCTCCTTGTGGATCACCCACAAGTGTTCTGAGAACCTATAACTGGCTGTGAAGTACGTCTGCCGACGGTGGCGTAGCTTAGTTTTACCTATAATGAGTGAAAGGTCACTCCATTTCAAAAGAGTTGAAGGGGAATAATCATTATTGATAAAGATGGTTCAACAAGATGAATATAAGAAATAAATAAAATGATTTCAGAAAAGAAATTCTGTTCCAGATAATAATAAATTAAATTCCTTAAATTGTTTCTTAGATGAGAATAATGTGTTAACAGCTGCAGGTAGATTGTGTAAATCTTATTTGACAACAAATGAGAAACATCGTATGGTTATGCCAAGTGAGAATGCCCTTACCTTAATTATTGTAAGTTATTTTCACTAGAACGAATTTCATGTTGGATATACCATATACGACGTAAATTTTGGATAACTAATAGACGAAACATTTGTTGTAAAATAATATTTGAATGTGTCACTTGTTTTAAAAACGAACCTGTATTACTGAGTCAATTTACGGGTGCTTTGCGCAGAGAACGCCTTACATCTTCATTCCTCTTTACCATAACTGGATCTGACTATTGCGGCCCATTTTACATTACATTAAAAAATCAGAGCAATGGTGTCTATAATAAATAAGTGCATGTGTGTACATTTGTTTGTCTCTGAACCAAAGCTATTCACTTAGATTTCATGTCAAATCTCACTTCTGCAGCCTTCATTGCTTGTTTTAAACGTTTTGTTAACAGAAGGGGAAGTGCTCAAAAATATTCTCTGACAATGCAAAAAACTTTGTCGAGACAAACAGAGTTTAAAACTTCACAATTTGGTTAGACACACAGACAAAACATTAGCTGATTATTTTTCAAGTGAGAGTATAGAAAGGAGCTTCATTCCCAAGAAATCGCCGAACTTCGCTGGTCTTTCACAAGCAGGGATTAAATCATTCAAATTCTATCGTAAGAGTGTTATTACTAACTCGCACCTCATCTTAGAAGAATTTCTCACAGTAATTTTGGAAATTGAACACGTTTGGAAATCAAATCCCCAGTCGCTCTTGTCACCAGATTTCGACGATTTCGAGACCTTCTCACCAAGTCCATTGGTAGGCTCTTGACATCTATTATTGAATCCCAAATCACTGAAATTTAGGAAATTAAACTTAACAACTGGCAACGAGTAACAAAATACAGTCAACAAATATGGAATTTATGGAAGAGAGATTATCTAAACACTTTACCATAGTTTAATAAATGACAAATAACTAACGATAATGTAACTATTGGGTTCACTCGTGCTAATCAAAGTTGAAAATATACCCGACACAAAATGGGTCACAGATAGGATTTCCGAGATATTTCTCGGTAAGGATAAAAAGCTTCGATAAGTGAACATTTGTCTACCTAACAGTACAATAATAAAAAGAAATGTGAAAAGTATTTGTCCTTTTCAAATTAATGAAAACTAACTTTTTTACATATATTTTGGTGCATTTTAAATATATTTATATTGTTTAATTCTTATAGTATATTTTATTGTGTTAATATTGTGAAAAGTAATTTTGTCATCTTACCTTTTTGTTATTAATTTTCTTTTTTGCATCATTTATAATTGTAGTATTACATAATTGTATATCTGTGAATTAGTGTAGTGTGTTAAAACCCTACAGGGTTCAGCGGTGATGAGCATGTTATAGATCGGTAACACATAAATTCTCCCGTATGAGGACGCAGTGCTAGCGCCATATTTTCATTTTTATTCGATCCGCACTGATTTCGAGAGTAGTAGAATATTTTTGTAGGGAAACAGCCAGAGTGTCTGTTCTTGCCTTTAGAATTTATGCTGAGAATAAATGTACAGTCTGTTATCGATGAATAATATTTTTTATAAAACACCACAGAGTAATACAGTGGTAATAATTCCCATTATTTTGATAGCATTTTGTCACAAAATTTAAACTATCCGAGAAGCTTTTTGCAAGAAACGCTTCTTTAGCTATTTTTTTTTCGTGGGTGTTTCTCATTAAAAAATTTAATTACTTTAAAAAATCTGTAATTTTTAATGAAATAATGGTCTGAATTTATTATAATTGGGAAAACAAAATTGCTACTTACCAAGATCCAAGGATCGTATAAAGGATTTTCTTCATATCCATGAACAATAAAAACAGTGGAATGATTAGCATTAAAGCCGGATTCTTTAATACTGGTTTCATTGTCAGCATCGAGGAATTTTCCATGATAAACATTCTGTCTTGTAAACAGCACAAAACGAGTGTAAATAACACTTCGTGGCTCAGGAAGAACATTGCAAGGACGATATTGAGGATGATAATAATCTTTGGTTAATTTAAAACATCCTAATTCTTTGATACATACTTCATCACCCACTGTAAAAAGAAAAAAAATATATAAATTTAATCTCAAATGTGCTTGCTTTAGTAATATATTCAGAAACATATCTATACCATAGATTTAAAAATGGTACAGGAAAGTTTTTCATTTTTAAATTAAATGAATGCTATATATGCACAAGCACATTTTTATTTGAGAAATTCAATAAATTTTCTCAACAGCATCCATATTTTATATACAGTTTGTCCTTCACATGTTTGTAATTCGTATTTTAAATGGAGCATCATGCTTTCGCAAGATGAATTAAACATATTGCTTTAGGGAAATAAACTGCATTATGTGAATGAAAACCGGGAATATAATAAGTTAAACTAAATCCAGTTGTGGCAGTATTCGGAAGGACAATTTAACCCAATTTTTTTCTCAAAATAATTTATGAGAGATTTTAAAAAGTACATAAAATACGATGCTAGTGAAAGAAAGTTTTAAAGTAAATGTGTAAAAGTCATTTTTATAGTTTTCGACTGTTATGAATTACTTACTTTTTCAACTGATTCAGAAATTTTGCAAGATTAGTAATGTCTCATATTATTCACGATAATAAAGCTGTTCGATAAAAGGTATTTTATTTTTACT
The DNA here is from genome assembly GCA_963931845.1 of Maratus michaelseni. Taxonomy (NCBI): domain Eukaryota; kingdom Metazoa; phylum Arthropoda; class Arachnida; order Araneae; family Salticidae; genus Maratus; species Maratus michaelseni. Next base: position 282,613,916 of record OZ007586.1, read on the forward strand.
TCTAATAAAAATTTGAGTCGAATGCGCTTAAAAAAATTGTTTCATGGCACTTTGGTTTGAATTATACGATTCTTAGGTAGAAAAAAGTAGATATCTATTAATATACTCAGGGGTCACACTGGTTTTCATTTTGAACACCACTATTTATAAACAATAACCTTCGTGGTAGATTTCTCTTGCAAATGTTATAGAAATATAATACGAATATTGCTGTTTTAAAATAGTACAAGGGGCAGTAGGAAAATAAGTTTCCCCTGGCGACTGTGGACAGAGGTGTGTATGAAAGACAAAAAATGTAATGAGACATTAAAGATAAAACATAACTTTATTTTTCCACAGAAGTACCAAGTACATTGAGACATTTGTCATACCGCTTTATAAGCTTCAAAAAGGCCTCCAGGAAAAAATCAGGGCTTTGCATACGAACGAAGAGTTGAACGGCTATGGGCGAAAGACAACACAGCAGGTGAACGTGAACGTGCAAGACACCGATACACTATTGGGTAGAGGTCGACAGCGATCAAGCAGATGGCGTTGTTGCAACCCAGTGGTGTATCGGAACAGCGCCATCTGCACAGGCACTGCAACAGCGACATCTGCTTGATCGCGGTCGACCTCTACCCAATGGTGTATCGGCGTCTTGCACGTTCGCGTTCACCTGCTGTGTCGCCTTTCGCCCATAGCCGTTCAACGCTTCGTCCGTATGCAAAGCCCTGATTTTTTCCTGGAGGCCTTTTTGAAGCTTATAAAGCGGTATGACAAATGTCTCAATGTACTTGGCACTTATGTGGAAAAATAAAGTTATGTTTTATCTTAATGTCTCATTACATTTTTTGTCTTTCATACACACCTATGTCCACAGTCGCCAGGGGAAACTTATTTTCCGACTGCCCCTCGTAGTATAAAAAACCTTGGACTATTGAGACCCCAATCTATTGCTTTTCTGAATATAAAATCATTATTTAACCTATATTAATACCATACCATAACAAATTTAACCCTGTCAATCTTAGTGGAATATAAGTTGGTGCTTAGCAAATAAATTTGAAAGTATCGATTTTTGGAAGGCGTGGTCTGTAGTATAAATTTGACTTCCACACACAAAATTTAAATTTTTGTGATCGTGCATACATATTTTTGCATGGAATCTTGGGCATGATTCAATGATATTGATAGATTCAAATGAAATGTTTCTTAAATGCTTGCTTCGATTCTTTAAATTCTTTACCAACAACACAGTATTAATTTATTGAGTATGATTTATTGAGATCGTCTACATTCACAGGATATAATTTTTAAATATTTGCTTTGATTCTTAACACTTTATTAAGAACATAGTGTGACGTAGCGAGTCACAACTACACAGATTACAGGGAAGTGTCCCCTTGTGAGTGAGACTGAGCCATATTTAGTAACTGAAATTCTTTATAAGAACAAAACAAAAACTTAATTACAAGGAACCAATAAAAAACAGAAAAATATTACACAACGCTAATTTCTGGACACTGAGGCACATCTGATCTTAAGCTCTCGAAACATAAAAACTGAAAATACAGACAAAATAAACACTATCTCAGCAATACAACCGAGAGCATATCCAGGCTCATATCTATCTAAAATCAGGTTGCTCACAGCTCAGTCACGATCTTTCCTCGGAAAATCTGAGATTATCCTACTTGCACTCCTGCCCACAAGAAAGGTACACCATGCCCTCTCGGCTGTTCTTCATTCATTGCAGCGTATTACCTAATCACACCCCTGAACCCAGTAAAGATACATTTATTCGCAGTCTAAGTCAGTCATCCTGAGATGGTTATAATTCACATAACTCATACGACTTCTCATTCTTTTCGAATGATTTTGTGGTCATGGACAAAAGAAAGGGGAGACTTAGCTAAAGAAAGATGCGTTGGCCATATGTTATCGCCGTTCCCTGCTTGACCTCTGAACTTTAGACATGCTAAGAAAGTTATAAAACACCAAAGAGTCCGATATACCACAACAGACGTATCGATCAGGAGACGTTCTGTCTATTTGGCCCGTTAGTCCTTGCATTAGCCAGGCCGTATTGAAAGGCCTCCATCACTTGCACGTGGGTAGGTTTCATTCGAGGGCATAGAAATAGAAGAGTCGCTTCAGCTATTCTGTCGTTTCCCAATATCCCACTTGGTCACTGACACGACATCGCCCGTGGTCTGTGGTACAAGGGCACAAAGGAGCAATACAGACCCCATTATATCTCAACTGTCTATTGAACAATGGTTCTGGGTAACGAGAACTGTCAGCCACTATGTGACAAGTGTATTAATTTCTAAAACAACAACTAGTATTAATTTTTCGTGTATAATTTATTGAAATTTCCTATATATTCATTGGATATACTTTTTAAATGTTTGTTTCGATGCTTTAAGGGGTGGTTCTCAAGGAAGACTTAAAAAAAATAAAGTTTTTTTTGCAGTTTTTGAATATTTACAGGGACTAGAATATGCTCTTAAAACAGTTTTTCATTCCACCTAATACTTAAGCCACGACAACCAGTTTAACAAACCGGTATTACAGTTGACAAAAGGGCTGAAACTTTAAAAAGGTTTTCTTGAAACAAGTTTTTTTAAAGTAAAGATGCATTTACTTAAAGTGATAAACAGTACGATTAAAGGCTTATAAATACCTTTTAATATATATATCGACAGTTTTGTGCGTTCAATCGGCGGCATTTTCAAGATCAATAATTATAAATAAACTATTCTCGCAAAAATATTTGAAACTGAACTTGATAATCATAAATCAGAAGATCACATGTATAATAAAGGTGCTTGAAAATGGTCAACTGTAAACGTGAAAATTATTATTATTATTACTATTATCCTATTGCTGTTTTAATATGTAAAACATCTCGTGTCGAATTTAATATTACGGCATGATATAAGGAAGTTCAAATTCAAAAGTTCGTGATCAAGATGCAAAAAGACCGTGAAAGACTGCGTCTTGATCGCGAACAGTTGAATTTGAACTTTCTTATATCATGCCGTAATATGAAGTTTGGCACGAGAAACAGAATAAAAAAAAAACAATAGGAAAAAAATAATAATTTTTACGTTTACAGTTGACCTATTTTAAGCACATGCTTTCATTAAACATGTGATCTTGTGGTTTATGCTTATCAAGTTCAGTTTCAAAAATTTTTGCGAGAATGGTTTATTTATCATTATTGATCTTGAAAATGTCGCCAACTGAGCGTACGAAACTTTCCAATCTCTATATTAAAAGGTATTTATAAGCCTATAAGTGTACTGTTTATGACTCTAAGCAAATAATCTTTACTTTAATGATAATAAGTGATTTTCTTATATAATTATGTAAGTCTTTTTTTTTTAATCGGTGTGTTCTCGCGCTTAAACCGTCCGAGCTATCGACGTTTGGTTTTTGCAAATTAAAGACTTTTTTAATCGGCGGATAAATCTTTAAATAATTAAAACTTTTAATAATTTCGATTTTTTTAAACAGTTTCGAAAATGAAAAATTAGCACCAGTAATTGACCTAAAACAGCCGCCATTTTGTGAAATTTGGATTTATCTTATTAATTTTAGGTTTGGCATCCAAATAATTTAATATATTTTAAGAATCCATGTGACATTTTTGTTTCAAATGATCATCATGAGCAAAATCACATACACCGATTTACTAAGCACGCCATGCATAGTGAACTTTGGAGGAGATTAGATCGACTAAAATATCAACATTTTTATATGAAAATAGTCACACATATAGGTGAAAGTACAATAAAGTCAATGCAATCAACCCCTTTATCTGTGTGCATTATTTAAACAAAACAATTTTCCAAAATGCCCTAAAAAGCAAGTTGTATCGGGGGAATATCCCCTTAAACTAATTGTTAACAATAAAATATTAATTTCCAGATTTGCAGCAAATATAAACTTATCTATTTAAATTGTTAACGCTATAAATGTAAACAAACAAACAAAAAATAAATAAAATATAGAAAAGTAAAAGAAATTATATATTTAAAAATTCCACTAACCCTTATATTTTTTCTATTCTTTCTTTATAATTTAGCACTTTGATAAAATTTTCATTTTTACTAAAAAAATTCAAAAAGCTTGATAAATGCATTCGATGGAATCATTATAATTTTGATGCTGGAAGTGTTATAAAATTTGTATGATCATGTGTTATCTAAGAGAAATTGCTTTGTATTTTTAAATAAATAAAAACACTGATTAATATTTTCTCCCTACTTCTATTTTGTCAAAGAAACTTTTTCGGTAATATGATGAAAACAACATGTTGTTTTTGATAGTTTATAGTTTACTCTTTAATTAAACGAAACCTATATTTTATACACAGTTTTAATAGTATCTCAAGCCGCCGTATGATTATTTTTTTATCCATGAATGCCACGTGATTTGTGAAATTTTAATCCTGATTTTTTTGCAGATGTTCTGCATCCTTATTAATTTGAGTGAAAGCCAAAATATTTTTTATGGAATCGATTTTGAAATGATAACGATTTTAACTCAGACACTTTTATTATCATAGCTATTCATAATTAAAAAAATAGATGAAGCTAAAGAAAATTACAGACATGGCAATGTATTAGTACACTGCAAAAAAAAGTGTTGATTTTACAGTATAATACTGGCATTCCAGCTGCCAGTATTACACCGTAAAATTAACAGTAATAAACAGTAAAATAAGGAGTAATACGCTAATTATAATACTGGCAGCTGGGATGCCAGTATTATAAGTAAAATCAACACTTTTTTTGCAGTGTATTAGAACGTTGAGATAACAGCTATTTAAAATATGACGCTTCACAAGATATGTTTCACAGTTTTTATATGACCATATGTTAAGAGAGTAAGTAATATAGAAAGAGCCATCTATTATCGTTATTTTTTATTTTAGAAATTGTGGTTACATTTATTCTAAAGAGCAGTGTTAAATGTTGACATCGTTGTACTTTATCACTTACTTCGTCAGAAAATGATTCAATCGTTCTATAGGCTGTAACAGACACAGCCATCTCACATTTAAGAGGACAGAATAAGGACAATTCAGTGAAAAAACACACAAAATATGCTCAGTAAAAGTGCTAAAAGAAAATCCAGTTCCTGAAAATGCGGAAGGGCATGGGCGGAAGCTAAAAACCTTTTCGTTAGAATATACAGCGGAATACACCCTGATAACTGCATATGTCAGATAACTTCGGCATAAACCGTTATTCCCGTTCCTATAAATGCATTTCTAACGTAAAAGCATTTTCATTATCTCGACAGGGTAATGTGAAAAATCAGTTAACTCGTCATACGTTTTGAAAATTTCTTTTTTTTTCTGTTTATTTAACATTTTTATTTTTGCGACCATTCTGAAAAGTTGGTAAAAGAATCGCCTTTCTTCTTCTTCTAAACAATAATGTTTTAACATTCGAATGCCTCGAAGATAATGAAATAATAGTAACAGTAAGTGAAAACGTGCATGTATCAGAAGATTTGGGTACTGACAATGATACATTGGATACTGAATCTGACATTCCAGCATTATAATGCTCTGATGCTCTGCAAGCAATAAAATCAGTAGGCCGATCAGTAGGCCATCCCGTGAGGTTTTAAATTACCGAGAATTTACTGTATATGCACCGGTTAAGGAGGGGAAAAAGAACGACAGGTTACAGCTCAGTAGCACCCAAGGCAAAATTTCGATTTTGCCCCATAAAATAGAACATTATTTTTATTAGAATCTCAGATTGGCCATTTTCTATCTGTACCCTCTGCTTTTGCCTCTGTTGTCCACCCTTAGCTATGACACTGAGTATTGACAAATGCCATTTTTAATTTCTGAAATAACTTACGGAAATATAACTTTAAATATCAAACTATATTTACATTTAAATGCAATTAAATAGTATGTAAAACAATAATTAAATTTAAATGAAAACAGTTGGTTTAATTCACGTTTTCAGTTAAATTTATTAGGATTAATTGAAAATATATCAAACTTATACAATTATGTCATATCCGCAATTCCAATCGAAACATTCAGTGTAGATGATGCACTATGGAAATCCAGGACAGATGTGACATCAAATGCTGTACCCATTATTCCAATGATAACTGACCATAGAGAACACTATATTGGAATTCCTTAATGCAGCATTTACAAAAAGTGTGTGAGGTAGTCTGCTGTGGCTAACGTGGCCATTTCCAAAAATGCAAATGATAAAATCTCAAAAACATATTAGAATTTTGAGAAAGAGGTAAAAAATAGAAACCGAATGTTTGTCGAAAGACAAAAGAAAAAAAAAGCTACTCTAAAGGACCGAAAGTCACTGGACACTTTCGATTTTAGATATTTTGTCGAATATCAAGATAAATACTTGATGAATTATTCTTGAATTTCGGGGATTTAAAGAACATATTTGAATGGTTGACCTCATATTTTTAAGTGAAGGTTTAGTTACAAGGGCAATTACGGGACCAACAATAAACTGAACAAAAAGTCATAATATTTACGACCTCTCTGTAACATTAAATGACCGAAATGATCTGTAGCTATTATAGTAAATGACTATGTGAGCCTCGTATAAAATTTGTACACATTTGTGTAAGAATATCACATATATTAATGAAAATATAAACGTTTCCTTTTAAAAAAATTTAAAAATCCGCATGTTTTTTGCTTATACCATGCAGGGTTTTCAGCCAAATTCAACGCTAGTTTTAGAAAATTTGACAAAGTATAGTAAAAATATTTATACTGCAGCTTAGAAAGTGAATATATTTCACATTTTGGCGAGATATAAGCATTAGTGTGAAATAATTTTTAACTGCGAATGCACGAATGATATTAATTTTTTTTTCACAATATGGTAATCAACTATCTAGTACATATAAAAAAGATTAGACGAAAATTCAGAAAGATATTGGCGACACAGTGAGCTGAATTTCAGTTAAATTCTAAAAGTAGCTGGATGATAAAGGATTTTCCACAAATTGTCATTTTTTATTAACTGACTTTCAACCAAGAAGTAAGTATTTAATGTATGCCCATGTGTTACTATTGAGCGGAGCTCTGAATTTTGATATTTCTGTTTTTGTAGGAATGGGCTCGTTCTGATTTTTCTCCCATATGCATTAAATCAGGAACCAAAAGTCCCGTTTGTTTGTCAAAAATGACAATTTGTGAAAAATGTCTTACCATTAAGCTACTTTTAGAGAGAGTGAAATTCAGCTCACTGTATCATCGATATCTATCTTAATTTTTACAAAATTTGACTGGTTTCTTTTTAAATAAATTATCCTATCACCAAACAACGAAAAAAAATGATGTCGTTTTTGCATGCGCAGTTAAAATTTCATACAAGTACTCGTATCCCATCAAATATTAAATATATTCATTTTCTAAATGCAGTATGATGTGTTTACTACACTTTGTCAAATTTTCTAAGAGTGGCGTTGAATTTGTTTGAAAACACTTATGTTCTAAACAACAACAACAACAAAAAAAAACATACAGAACTTTTTGAAATAATATTTATATTTTCATGAATATGTATTTTATTCTTACACAAATACATATAAACGTTGTACAGGCCGCATAGTTATTTGCTACAGCGCGAGATCATTTCGAGCATTTTATATTACAGATGATCGAAAATATTATGATTTTTATTCAAACTTTTGTTAATCCCATACTTGTCCTCGTGACTAAATTGACATAGAAAAATATGAGGTAAAACATCTTCTTCATGTACGTCTCCAAAGTTCAAGAACGATTTGTAAAGTATAGATCTAGATATTCGACAAAAGTCAAAAAGCGAATATGTCCGGTGACTTTTGATTATACAGTTTATAATACTATACATTTATAGGAATAAATATTTCTTTATTTAATTTTAAAAGATAATTTTTTTCTTTTATTTATTTTTTTAAATTTTTGCCCGAGGTACCCACTGAATTTTATGAATCGCTTGTTAGTCAAATTCTCTGTTTTTATAAATCGGAACTAAATTAAATCGCTACATAGAAATTTTACATAATAATTTAATAAAATAATGTTTACGTATGAAATAGATTTTACTAATACAGTTGAACTTATTTTCCACGAACTTCTGTTTTACGATATTTTCTCTGGAAGTTTGATTTTGGGCCAAAACAACATATAAAAAATCTCTAAATAGCGAAGACTAATATCTGTTTATCGAATTTTTTTCTGACCAAAATTTCATAGTTTTATTTTTTTCAATCTATCAAGAAATAATTTTCAAAACAAGTTTTTCATTTTCTTTGCCAATCATACGAAATAATGCATTAGCACTTTTAACTTACGAACATTTATGAATCTACTTAAGTTGTTGAACGGTAATGAAAGAAATCTCAAATAATAGAAGAATTAGCTTCGGAAAACTTTCCTCAAAAAGAAATGATACAAGATTTCGAATGAATCGATATGGGTTGAAAATCTTAGAAGGGGTTGCCAAAAAGGGGTTGCCAATCATTTAAAAAATGTGATCAATTTTAGGACGAAATTAATTTTTTTTCAAATTAGTGCTTACAGTCATATTACCGATTGCTTTTATTGCAATTAAAGCTATTAACTTCGCTATATATTAAAAATATAAAATTCGCTATAATATTAAAGCTATAAACTTCGAAAACAAAATTTTTGAAAGATAAGATTTTATTTTTTAATTTAATTAAAAAAAGATGTGAGAACGTTGGGTAAATCTTATTTTTTGGGAACAATGTTTGATTGAATTTCCATTTAGCGAAATTTCTATATTAAGAATTTGTATTCAGCAACCATTGAGATTCGTTAAATAGAAGTTCAACTATTTAATTCTTCACATTTTTCATTTTGCCCTCTGATTAGAGATTTTTTTTTTTTTTTTTACTGATTCACAGCAATATTCTTTATAAAGATTATACTAATATGAAAAATAAGTTTTACTTATTTGCTGAAAATTTATATACTAAGAACTTCACCACAAATGATTCATTTGTACACCATATGGTCAAGTTGCCTTACATTTTCGATTTTAGACGTTTTGTCGAATATCTAGAGAAATACTTAACGAATTCTTTTGGAACATCAGGGATATAAAGAACTTGTTTGACATCATATTGTACAACGAAGATTTAATCCCGAAGGCAAATAGGAGACCAACAACAATTTGAATAAGAAAAATAATATTTGGTAAAAATATTTGTAAAATAAAATGTTCGAAATGACCTCTGTAGCTGTAGCACATGACTATGTGGATCTTGTATATCTTTTATGTAAGAATAGTGCGCATATTCAAGGAAATATAAAGATTTCTTTAAAAAATTCAGAAAATTTCAACCAAACATTTAGAAAATATATGTATTAAATATTTCATGAAATATCAGCATTTGTATGAAATAATTTTTAACTTTGCATGCACGAAGAATAACAACAACAAAAAAAAAACGTTTTCAATATTTTAGTAGTCAACTATATAGGATAATTTATATAAAAAGGTAATTCGAATGTCGTGAACATTCAGAATTATAGCGACGATAGAATCAGCCGTTCTATCATTTTTGTTGGAATTCGCTCGTTCTGATGATTATTTCTAGAGGAACTAAAGTATCAAGAAAAATGAAAAAAAGGAAAAATGACAATTTGTGGACTATTTCTTATCATCCAGCTTTCAGAAAGCAACTGAGATTCAGCGCACTCTATCATCGATATATTTCTAAATTTTCGCGATATTCAACTCGACTTTTTATAAGAGTTCCCCTATATAGTTCACAACTAAATTATGCAAGAAAACATTTTGTTATCGTTAGTGCGTGCGCAGATAAAAAATATTTCATACAAATGCTCATATTTCAACAAATATTTAATATATTATATTCTATTGTAGTATTGTGTTTCTCAAGTTTCCTTAAAATTGAGTTATATATATATTTGGTTAAAACCACTGCATGCAATAAATAAAAGACATGCGATTTGTTTAAAAAAAACAACTTTATATCGCCATAAATATAGGTGCTATTCCTATATAAATGAACACAAATCATGCCCATGATCCCCATAGTCATGTGCTAAAGAAATGGATGATTTCCAGCATTTTATTTTACATGGAGATCGCAAATATATATATTTATTATTTTAATTGTTGTCAGTCTTCTAATCGCCTCGTGATCAAAACTTTGCTGGAAAATATGAGGCCAAACATGTTCTTTGTATTTCTGAAGTTCCAGAAGAATTTGACAAGTATTTCTGTAGATATTTGACAAAACGTCTGTTCCTTATTTGTTACATTCTCTTTGGCGTCCCCCCCCCAAACACACACAATTAGCTCACTGGTGTGATATAATAAAGCAAACAAACTGCTAGGCCTTTCAAAAGAACTTCGTCTTTCTTCATTAGGCGCAAAAGACGGGCTACCACTTAGAAGGCGGGAGCAAGACTGAAAGATAATGGGACAGAAAGAGGATAAGGTAGTGGAAACAACCAATAGGAATGCAGGAGGCATCAGCCAATCACAAGAGAGGTTACCCAAACAGGAGAACACAGATTATAGGGAGAATTATAAAGCAAATTGAATAAACAACAGTGTCAGAAAAGTTAAAGAAAATTACATGCAAATATGAAATATGTATAAAATAATAAATAAATAAAAAGAAAGAAAGAGAAAATAAAATAAATATGTAAATTAAAGAATTAAAATAAAATAAAATAAAATAAAATATATGCAAATATAGAGATTAAAAATTAATAATATATACAAATATAAATATAAATATATTAAAAAAAAATACTTTGTTGAACTGAACAAGTTTTTCCTGGCTGCAGAGAGCATAGTAAAATCAGATTTTTCATTAACTATAATGTCATGATTAAGATAAATAGCTAAATTTCCAATTAATTCTGAACTGCTATTGGCATTTAGGATAATTTTAGAGTTTTGAAAATTAAAACTACGACCACAATCACAAGAATGCTTGCAAATAGAAGATTTAGAAATTTCTTGGTTAGAGACATAACGGGAGTTAGGTCTCCCCGACATAATTTTAGAAGAAATTTCTTAATCTTCTATTGCAAAGATTTCTTGGGATTGTTGTCATAGTTTTAATTTTCAAAACTGTAAAATTATTTTTAATGCCAATAGCACCTCAGAATTGATTTTCTCGAAAATTTAGCTATCTGTCTTAATCATAAGGTTATAGATAATGAAAAATCTGATTCCACTATGCTCTCTGCAATTTGGAAAAACTTGTTCAGTTCCACCAAATATTTTTTTAATATATATATATTTATATTTGTATATATTATTAATTTTTAATATCTATTTTTGCATCTATTTTATTTTATTTATTTTTTAATTCTCTAATTTACGTATTTATTTTATATTATCTTTCTTTCTTCTTATTTATTCATTATTGCATACATATTTCATATTAGCATGTAATTACATTTATCTTTTCTGACTCTGTTGTTTATTCAATTTGCTTTATAATTCTCCCTATATTCTGTGTTCTCCTATTTTGGTAATCCTCTCTTGTGATTGGCTGATGCCTCCTGCAATCCAATTGGCTGTGTCTTCTACCTTACCCTCTTTCCGTCCAATTTTCTTTCAATCCTGCTTCCGCCTTCCAGGTGGCAGTACATCTTTTGTGCCTGATGAAGAAAGACAAAGTTCTTTCGAAAGTCCTAGCACATCTCTTAAATTTATTGTGTTATCAAGAAGTTTTTTTTTTTAATAGGTTCAAGATGAATTCGACAATTTAAATTTAAGGAAGAGTATTATAAAGTTCTTGGCAAATTAGAGTTTGAGCAGACGAAGAACAACTATCACAGCTGGACGACGACATTCAAAAGATAGAAGCAAGTCTAAAAACCTCTATTAATAAAATTCAGTGCGATTATTCAAGCCATAGTAATGACAGTTCTACTCACGAGTCGAATTTAAAAAACATGACCAGTCTAAAAAAGCTTTAATTAAGCTTTCAAAAGTTCGATTACCTGTTTTTTGTGGTAAATTTGAAGAGTGGAATCTATTTAAAAATACATTTAACATTTTGATTAATGATAATCCTGATTTATCTGATAATGAGAAACTTTTATCTTCGCGGACCTTTAATTGTAGAACCCAAAATTACACAAACATCTGACGGTAATTATACTTCCCTTTTTAAGGCATTAGAACAACGCTATGAAAACAAAAGAATCATTCTAGACTCTCACATTAAAGACATTCTCAATACACATTCAATTAAGCATGAATCTGCCAAAGATCTGCGTAACATATTAGACAATGTTAAAAAAAAACTTAAAACATTACAGCTCTTTAGATTGCGATAGCGATAACTTTCAAAAGCTATATTTTTAAATATTGTTCTTGATAAATTAGATTGTAAAACAAGCAAACAGTATGAACTTACACTAAAAGATAATGAAACACCCAGTTTTGATGAATTTTTGGAATTACATAAAAGACGGTGTAAAATTCTAAATAGCATCAATGTTAATATTTCGTCTAAATTAATCAAGTGCGTTCAAAATCTTTATTTGTTAAATTTAACAAATAGCATAATAAAATGTGTGTTGCAAGCAGAAGCGAAACTCATATACCTTGTATCATTGCGGTAAATTTTAAAATATGAAATCACCGGACAGAATGAATATTGTAAATAAAAATAAAATGTGCTTTACCTGTCTTAGAAACTATCACGTATTATTTCAACGTAATTCAAAAAGTACCTTCTTTGTTTGCAAATCAAAATTTCATTCCCTTTTCTACATAAATATTCAACGCCGGTAGGCAGTAATAATGACCCCTTACAAAATTCAGACATGTTGTCGGGAGAAACGATGAATGGATATTTTATTGGAGAGGAGGTTTCTGAAAGCGGCTTTCTTTTTGTCATACGGAAACAATAAAACTATTTTGATATACACTACAATAATTTATATATGATAGTCCAATGGTATTAAAAGGCCTCTAAGAGCCATTCTTGATTCCGCTTCTTAATCGTCTTTATCTCAATTACTGCAGCAGAAGCCCTGGGTTTGAAAAAAGAAAAAAATCAACATTCCGATCAGTGGATTGAATGATTCCACGTTAAAGATAACGTCGAAAATTACAGCTTGCTTATAAAATCAAAATGATGATACACAATAGAATATTGACACATTAATTATTCAAAAAATAACAGACTTTATAAATATCTCTCATTTAAACATTCCACGAAATGTACGTCTCGAAGTTTCGAAATTCTGTATCCTGCAAAAATGTTCTTTTGGGTGCAGAATTTATTCTTTGAATTCTTAAAGGTAGATGAAATAATGTTAACTGATAATTTGTTGTCACAATCAAACTGTTTGGGATGCCTTGTTTCCAGTAGCATTTCATACAATACTATAAATAATACAGCTAAATACTGCTTCTTATCTAAAAACTTAGAAACACTTAATGCCATCTTTTTGGGAAATAGAGGATGTTGAAAATTTAAAAACCTGCAACAGTGAAGAATTAAACTATTATAATGAGCACTTCGAGAAAATTCATTATAGGAAAACGTATGGTTGATATGTTGTTGAAATGCCATTCAAGCCAGTTTTCTCTGAAACTGTGTTAGGACATTCTAAAAGACTAGATTATTTACGACAGCGTTTAGAACGCGATCCTGCTATGAAATATCTATACACAGATTTTCTTAATGAATATGAGCTTTTGAACCACATGGAAGCAAAAAAGGAAACTAATGATTTTTATGAAGAATTTACATTCTCCATCATATAATTTTGCGACCATCCAGCCAGACAACAAAATTACGCGTTGTATTTTATGCAAGCGCCAAAACGACTGGACGAAATTCTTTAAATGATTTATTATGTAAGGAGGAGTGCTTTAAGAAAAATTTTTCTCTATATTAATTACATTTAGAAGGGATATTTATGCATTTATCGCAGATATAAAACAAATGTTTCGAATACGTGAAATAAATCCTTCACAAAATAAATTTCTAAAAATCCTGTGGATGGACAGTAAATCCTCACCTATACTTTAGTTGTAAACCGTCACCTACGGTACCACCTGTGCTCCATACCTAACAACTAAAACTTTTAACAACTCGTTTTATACATGAGAAAGAGGATTTTCCGCTAGCTTCAAAAAATTTTTCCTGCAAAATTTGTATATGAATGACTGTCTCTCTAGTTCATCAGATTTACATGAATTTAAAATGCTTCAGTCTGGATTAACTCACCTCCTTCAAAGAGCAGAAATAACTTTACACAAATGGTGTACTAATAAGGCTCAATTACACTTTAGCGATGCTGTGGAATAATTCAAGTGATGCATTTACGTACAAAATTAATATCAGGTCTGTTGGTCAGTCTCTTGGTCTGTTTGGACCAGTTACTGCCAAAACAAACTTTTATGCAACAATTGTAGTTGCTGAAATTAGAATGGAACGAAAAACTACCACCACACGTTTCACAAAAATGGGAAAACTTCATCGTGAGATTACTTGAACTAGAATCAATTAAAGTGCCAAGATGCTTTCTAAAGATGAATGTCAAATCTGTGGTACCGAACGGATTTGCTGATGCTTCTTCCAAGGCTTATGGCGCAGTCATATATATTCAAACTGTGTCCAACACCAATGAAACAGCTAGTCAGCTTCTTTTCTGCAAATTCCGCGTGGCTTCCAAGAAAGTTATAACAATTCCTAGACTTGTCAGCATGTCTTCTCCTAAAATAATCATAGGTGCTAGTAATAACACATTTTGCTACCACTATTTTTGAAAAGTAAAATATGGCTTATTTAATCTCAGAAAGGGAATATTCTCTGATGAATACAGATCTATACTCATATAGTTTCATAAAGTCTTAGATGCTTTAAAAGAATCGGTAGACTTTGTCCGATTATGGTCTGACTTAATCATAGCACTAGTCTGGATTGATACCCATGTAATATTTTTGAAAACATTTGTGAGCAAGAGTGTGTGAAATTCAGCAGCCATCTAAAGACTTTCAGTGGCTTCATATTTCCTCAGACGGCGATCTGGCCGATATGGTTTCTCGTGGTCTGGATGTGAGAACCCTTGCGGAAAGTGAGCTTTGGTGGCAGATACCAAACTTTACAACGCTTTATGTACCATCTGCAGAAACTATTCAAAACTTCCATAATTTGACTGATAATCTTTATTTGGATGAACGGAAAACATCTAAATTAACTTTGACTTTAACAAATAATTTCACCTTTTTCGATAATTTATTTGATCTTACTAATAATTTTCATAAGTTAATTAGGATACTAGAATTATTAGAAACCGTAGGGGGCGAGAGAAAAAAAACAGGCCATCTCTGTAGTGAGGAGTATAAAAGATCCGAAATATTTTTAATCGAGCACACTCAGATAAAGTACTCACCAGCGGCAGATTCTATTACAGAAGATGTCACCGGAAAATTGTGAAAGCTAAATTCAATAAGTTTTATGTATCGACCAGCGGGATTAGGTTGGGCAGGGGCGTTTAGTACTTCGGACGACCTCTGCGGCTTCGAGATCATTATAGATCTGTATTCATAAGTGAATATTGCTTTTCTGAGATTAAATAGGGCACATTTTACTTTTTAAAACTAGTGGTAGCAAAAATGTGTTATTACTGGTACCTATGAATACTTTATATATTTAAAAAGTGTATACAGGATATTTTGAACTATGCTAGAATTTATTTAAAACTGGAGATGTAGTCCACTTATTCAATTAAAAATACAGGTATCTAGGCTGAGTCCAGATTATGTAAAATGGAATGACTGCTTTGAAAAGGAAAACTTCAGTGCCTCACCCAAGTAAGCTAAATTTTTTTAATCCTTTTTAGATAACGAAGGTTTGATTAGAAAGTGTGTTGGTAGATATATCTAAATTTAAATAACCTATACTAACCTAACTTTTGAGCAGTAACATCTCATAGTTTTGCCAACAGGCATCAAATTAGCTAAACTAATATTTCAGTATTATCACCTACGGGAGTTTCATGTGGGACTACAGACGCAACTAAATACGGTTTGTTTACAATATTGGTCAATTAGTGGTAGAAATCTCGCACGAAAGATTGTACATGAATGCATACAATGCTTCAAAATCAAGCCTATTTTGGTTAATCAATTGATGGGGATCTTTCTTTTAAAAGAACAATGCCTAGCTCTCCATTTTTAAGAGCCGGATTAGATCTATACTGGCTGTTTGAAATAAATTATAAGGGTCAGGATAAAGTTCCCTCCGAAAAATCTATATATCTATAATTGTATGTATGACCACTAAGGCTGTACACTTGGAAATCGTCTCAGACTTAACGTCTGAGTCTATAATCATAACTTTAAAAATATACTTTGCTCGTCGTGGTAAAATGTCGGTAAATTTTAGCAACAAGGCTATTAAATTTGTTGGGGCTTCAACAGAACTGAAGCATTTACGCAAACTAGTAAACGTGAAGAAATTTAGAGTGAAGGAATCTTTCTGTTAAGAAATTTCGACCCTTTTAGTCTCAGAAGGCACCAGCTGAAAATTTTCACTTCCTAGAGCTCCAAACTTTGGTGGCCTTTGGGAGGCGTGAGTGAAGGCTTTTAACTATTATTTAAAGATAGAAGTAGGCTCAGTTCACATGACGCTGGAAGAATTTTTAACAGTAATTATACAAACCGAGTGTGTCTTAAATTCGCCATCGTTCTCGTCTTTATCGACAGTTGCCGACAATTTTCAGTTATCAACTCTTGGTCTATTACTTATAGAAAACCTATTAATTCTATCCCCTGACCTAGTTTGATTGAAGTAAGAGATAGTCTACTTAACAGATAGCAAAAAACTCATAAAATGGTTCAATTCATTTGAAAAATATGGCAAAACAATTATCTGAGCCATTTACAACAACAACAAAATAAATATCTATTTAAAAAAATCAAATATTTTGCCAGGCATGTAAGTGTTGTTGAAAGATTTACAGCTCCTCCTTTGCACGTGGTCTTTAGATCATATCACAAAGGTAATCCCTGGTGCTGATGAAAACGTCAGAGTAGTTGAATTATGCACCCCAAGGGGCAATTGCAGGAGACCTGTATCTAAAATTAGTATATTGCCCATTATAGACAATTGTATAAATTCTGCAAATTGTGTGCTAATTCTGATTTTTGTTTTGCTTGTAATTAGTATTATGTTGTTTTTGTTTATTATTTGTATTACATATTTTGGTAATATTTAAAGTACATGCAGTATTTAAAAGCCGGGCAGGATGTTCCATATTTGTTACTTTCTCTTTGGCGACAGAACACGAACCTCATCCCCCCCCCCCTTCTCCGTATTACTACCTGACAATCCTTTTTCATGTAACCCTTTTGCCGGGACTAAAGAATTGAGTAATCGGCCCTGTGGCAACAAGCCGCACACTAATTTAAGCCTTTAAATAAAATCTTATGCATATATAGTCCACTTTTTAATCTTACGCAAAATCCGAACAATGTCTAAAATCGAAAGTGTCTGGTGATTTTTGGCCATATAGTGTCTATCTTTCATACAACAGAATGAAAGATAAAGAAAATCAATTTGGAAGGTAGATCAAATGCAAAAACTTTCTAGCAAATATGAAACGTTACAGAAAACAAAAAAAAAACTTTCTAACAGACATGAAACGATAAAAAAAAAAATCCTTGAATCGCCCTTCACCGCATACGATGATATCCTCAGGGCCAGATCAATACAAAGAGAGGTTCAGGGCCTGGTATTTATTCGGGGCCCCCTTTCTATATTGTCACAAAAAATTAAAATTTGTCTATGCCTTAGAATACAGATATGAATACACAGGGTGATTCACTACCGGTGCGTTAAACTTTAAGAGGTTATAGAGACCACCGCAACAAACATTATTTATTTAGGGAAGTTGGGTCGCAATATAATTATTAACTCATAAATACAGGGTGTTTCACTCAACAATAAACAAAATATTAAATTAATATTACAGTGTTAATATTGTTACGGGTTATGAAATAATAAAAAATACAATATCGAAAGTTTTGAATATAATACAGTGCTCGAAGAATGTTTAAGAGCACATGCTAATTTAATTGTTTAGAATAAAATTCTGAAAAGTGTTATATATCTTGAATGTAGACACATATATCTGATATAATATGCAAAGTTAATTCAATTGTAAATGTAAAAAAGTATTTTTATCTACAAGTGTAAATATTGTTATGTATCATTAACAAATGGAACTAAGTTTAGGTCCAGTAGCTTTTTAAAATATAGCATAATTAGATGACGTCATGACTGCAGTATTTTATACGGGACTCATCTGTGATGATGCTTATATGTTAATAGTGGACAGAGTTTAAGTTTTGGGACATGCAACTGCTGCTTCGAGCATGGGTCGTGCTGGAAAATCATTGATTGAAGAAGAAAAGGGTAAAATCGCGGATTTTTCGGATTGCGGGCTGAGTAAAAGGCAAATGTTTCAAAAATAAATAAATCTATAACTGTTGTGCACAATTTTCTTTCTGACCAAATGAATTATGGAAGTACAGTCCCTGGCCAAATTATTAGACGCAGTTGTTTTTATTAGAATATTTGGTATGTAATGACCCTAAAAACTAATTCAGCGTGGTCATATAGTTTTAATTCATTAAAATAATGTACGCCACATATTTTCCTAATTTGAGAAACTGTTTTTGTTGATACGTCGAATTATAACACTGTCTCAAGGTCAACCGAACTAAAACGCGATATGACAGGCTTCAATTACGTGGCTATGTGCGACGATCATGGAGGTGTTTGCGGCATTGTAAAATCAGTTGTTAGATGTTTATTTCTATTTCTATTCTGAATATATTATTTTTAATTGTGAATATATTATTTTTAATTGTCAATATACTATTTTTAGGTAATTAAAATATGGGTAGAAAAACAGATTTGTCAACAGAAAATAAAGGCGAAATAAAAGCACTTTTAAGTGATAAAAAATATTGGAATAGAGAAATTTCAAGAAAATTGACTGTTTCTGAAGCAAGTGTTAGGCGGGTAAAGACGGAACTTGGGCCGGGACAAACATTGAGCCCAAAAAGAAAGAATAAATGTGGAAGAAAATCTGTATTTATACCAAGGATAGAACGACTCTTAAATAATATCTTCTTGGAAAATCAATTTGCTATGTTGTGTCAGAACGATCTGTAAGCAGAAAACTAACAGCTGTAAATTTTAAGGCTTTTAGACTAGCTAAAAAAACAAAATTAACCGAAGCAATGAAAGCTAAGCAACTGAAGTGGGCTAGCGAGCATAAACACAAGACACTGAAGCTCTGGAAATCTGTAATTATAAACTTATTCTTATTTTATTAATACTTAAAGCATTTAACAATGTCTGTCTTTAACCATTAGATAAATTATCCATGTTAAAAATTATTTATTTTAGGTTTGCTTCAGTGACGAAAGCACTTTTGAAATTTAAGCAAACAAATCTCAGTTTGTGCGTCGTCGTCCTGGAGAAAAGCTTCATCAAGATTGTGTCGTGCGAACTATAAAGCACCCAAAACAGGTCATGGTTTGGTCTGACATTAGTGGAAAAGGCACTGGACATCTTTGCATAGTAAAAGGAACTATGAAACAAGAGCAATACAAAGAGGTGTTGCAAAGTCGGTTGATTCCACAACTAAAAGAATGGTTTCCAAATGAAGAACCTTTTACATTTATGCAAGATGGAGCTCCTTGCCACACAGCACGATCAGTAAAGGCTTATTTACAACAAAAAAATCCCTGTATTGGACTTGTCGGGTAATTCATCAGATATGAATCCCATTGAAAATATCTGGCAGCTGATGAAGAAGGAGTTGGCCAAAGAGGTCTTAACGAACAAAACCCAATTGATAGAAAAGCTTATCCATATCTGGAATCATCACCCACACATGCAATAAACATTCAATTTTGCATTAACAGTATGCCACGACGAATAGAGGCATTGATTACCGCCAAAGGAGGATCCACGAAATAATGATATTTTCGAATTTTCAGTAAAAAGTTTATCAAGTTCAATAATTTTAATTTGACTTAGAAAAATAAATAATTTTAAAGTCATTGACGTGCTTTTTATTCATTCTTACCCTACAATTAATGTTTATTCTGAATTTTCATTGTTTATACAATAACATCATCTCTATGAAGCTGGTAATATGATTCTACACAAAAAAAACATGAGTGCGTCTAATAATTTGGCCAGGGACTGTAATAAACGAAGCGGACGGCGATCAAAATTCTCATCCCGGTGTAAACGGAACGTTACACCGGGAATACATTACAATGCAAAAATATACATATCCCTTATAATTTGACAATTCTGAAAAAAATATGTTGACTTTTATAAAACGAGAGAGACATTAGATGAATATAAGTGGTAATTGAGAAAAATGCATATTTAATTAATAGCATAGGAAAAAATACAGAAAACATGGTTTCTTGCCAATGCAAAAGTATACATACCCAGTATAAAAAATACATTAATGTTTGTTTTTGTGGTTACAAAAGGAAACTAATAATTACAAAGAGGTCCGTGACGTCGGGTGATGTCATAAATGCCCGGATGGCATGCTTTCAATAAAATTTATCAACGTAGGTTTGTCAGCTTCCTCCCAGGCGGATTCACGGAGCTCGTCTTTCCTTTCATATTGTTTGTTGTGGGCATAGATTTTGCGAACTAAAATTCCCCACAGGTTCTCCATAGGATTGCAATCTTGGGAACAAGGTGGCCAATTAAAAACATTAATTTTTTTGTTGCTTCAACCAATCACATCTACTGCGACTGTTATGGGCTGAGGCATTGTCGTGCTGAAAAGTGAACTTTACTTTAATTAAACGCCTGAGATAAAGGTGGTCTTGTAATGTTGGTACTTAATACTGTCCATTTTTGACACTGTAAAGGCCAACTGAAGCTTACCACGAGTAATGAATGATCCCCATACCATTAAGCTACATCCTGCAAAGTTTCTTTTAGAAAAGTACTTCTGTTCCTTTCTTAAATCTCGCCATTAATATCCGAAACCATCAGGTCCGTCGAATCTAAATTTCTTTTGTTACTAAAAATAATCTGAAACATAAAAAATGCATTTGTAGCGCTTGTTTTTTATCCTTAATTCATGAAGAAAAAAAATAGATCCAGTTTGTGGACATGTTACTATGACAAAATTGAAATCGTTCTTCTTTGTAATTAGGTTTAAGACGTGGAGCAGGTTTTATTTTTGAAAAAACATGATTTGAATTACGTTTAATTGTTCGAAGAACGGTATCCAGTGAAACGTTACGCTGTGATTCTGTCTTCATTTCCTTTGCACTTTTCATTTCATATGATACACCTCTAACAATTTGTCGTTCTTAAACGTTTTGAAAGTTTCCGAGGACGTCCTGCTTGCTTATTAAGTCCATAATTTCGTTGTTTCATCACAAAATTTTGGATTGCACCGACAGAACGTAATAATTGAGGAGGTCGGGGCAAAAGAGTGCCAAGCCACATTATTGAACTTCTGAGATATTTCAATTTGAAAATGTGATCAAATACTCAAATCAAGATATATAACCTAAAGTTTTTTCGCCAACGTCTTAGTAACATTTGAGATATTCTGAGTAACAATATGGAATTACTTTAATGATATTACTATTACTTTTTTTGTAAATTAGCTATCTTCATTGGGGGCATAAACATCTGGGGCAAAAACGAAACCTGTCACATATGCTGCCACCAAGAGACATTAGAAACAAATTATATGCTGGATATTATAATTTGCAATATTAAGCAAC
The DNA here is from genome assembly GCA_963931845.1 of Maratus michaelseni. NCBI lineage: Eukaryota > Metazoa > Arthropoda > Arachnida > Araneae > Salticidae > Maratus > Maratus michaelseni. The sequence continues at coordinate 282,635,743 of OZ007586.1, forward strand.
AGATTACAGTGTTAGATTTATTTCACCAAAAATGTGGCTTGGCACTTTCTTGCCCCGACCTCCTCAATTGTTTTGCAATATTCTTATAACCTATACTATCTTCTCGAAGTGCTGTGATTTGGCCTTTTTTAAAAAATTATAATTATTAGTTTCCTTTTGTAACCACAAAAACAAAAAATGTCTTTTTTTATGCTGGGTATGTATACTTTTGAATTGGCAAGAAACCACATGTTCTGTATTTTTTCCTATGATATTAATCAAATATGCATTTTTTACCTTTTGTATTGTTTCAGTTACCCCTTACATTCACCTAATGTCTTTCTCTTTTCACAAAAGTCAACGTATTTTTTAGAATTGCCAAATTCTAAGGGCATGTATAATTTTGCATTTCAGTGTAGAATGACGTTTCAAGAATGTGTCTGTTCTTCTACAATAAAATATGCTCTAGAACACTCAGTAACGTCCAAAAGTGTTAGGAATGTGTTAAAAAGTTCCGAATACTTGAAATAAGCTAAACTCAAAGCCAAGCCAAAAGTACAAATGTATCACATTGATGGAAGACTGAAATTGGCGTCGTCCAATGTTTTAAAATGTAATCTAGGGTTAATTTTTTTTTACTGATGGAAAAAATGCAACCTTGATATACTAGATGGTTTAAGGTATTCCCTGGATAATTTACAAATTGAGCCGTATCTGTTTTCAAGATGATGCCTCATCGGAAAACAACACTTCAGCAGGAAAAGTGGGATTTGTAGAACATTTTCCAAGGTACCACTGTGCGAAAGCAATACGAGGTGTACAATCCTCCGGTTGCTGTGCCTGGACACGCTGCACGTGAAACGGATACATGTCTTGTTCTCGGAGAATCCTCCAGACGCTGCAAGGGGAAACCCCGACTACGTTTGCTAGACTTCGTGTACTCGTTCTTGGATTCCTCTGTACATGTTGCAGCACATTCTGTTCGACGGCTGGAGTCCGTGCTGTTCTTACCCTGACCTTGTCAGCTCTTTCAAATGAACCTGTCTCAGCTAACCTCTGGTGAAGTCTTGCAAATAAATTATGACTGGGAATACGCCTCGTCGGATATCTTTCCGCATACAAACGCTGTGCGGCTGGCCCACTACAATTTGCAGCCCCGTACACCAAATGCATATCGGCAAATTCTGCGTTCGTGTAATAATCCATCCTACTAACCTGGCGTTCTTGTGCGAAATGAAGATTCCCTGCTCAGAACTTTCGCACAACGCCATCTACCGCGTCAGGAAAGCATTTCTGACTGCCCATTGGTATATGATTTTGGTTCGTCAGGATGTACCCTACCCCTCTTAGAAGTTATGAAACGTTTAACTGAAACACCCAGTATATGGATGCAGCACCATACAATGATATTCGATAATGATTTTCGAAAAGAATGGTCGGTAATTATCCGAGATATTAATTAAGTTACTGGAAAAAATATTTCTTTTTGTCTATCATGTGGGGTATCGTTTGAAAGATCTCGTAACATCGAACTTAAAAATATATTTATTTTAATTTTAGGTATTATGTTTTCAGAGATGTCGTCAAAAGTACTGGAAAAATATCCCCCCCCCTCCTATTTCCGAATCTACTGAAACTAAAATTAAGAAAAAAATAGGGGTAGTAGGAGTTTATTAATTAATAATTAGGAATTAATAAATTCAACGCACGGAACCCTTTCAGCGCGAGTTATACTCGCACTTGACCGATTTATTTCCATCTACGTAGATACAATTTATCCTTTTCTAAAGCAAATTATTTCTGTTGTTAAAATGTTGAAATGATTTAATGTCACCAGAATTTAAGAACAAACTGATTGAAAGTAATTAAATGCATTTTTTCAAGTACATTAATAAAGCAAAACTTTATTAAAAAATTCTGGTTCAAATGCGGTATTTGAGATAAAAATTAAGTGGGAAGTATACTTTACATTGCCTCCTTTGAAAGGGTTAATCTATACATTAAATAAATTAGCTCCGGGTAAAAATTAAAAATAAATCTGAAAGCCTACAAAGACCATCTATTTTTAATTTTACGACATATGGTCACTCTTTAGCTATAGATGCAATACATTTTATATATACTAATATTCATTGACCCAAGGGGAGATTCGTATGAATGTTGCACGAATATAAGATTATTTTTGCATTTTTCCATAAATTTATTTTAACAGATTTTCAATCTGTTTTTGGCAAACGTTTTGTCATTTTATCCTGGTTATTTAAACGAAATTCAACTGAATTTTCAAGTTCATATTCAAATAGAAATAATCATCCAAGGAAAGCCATATTTACTTATAGGTATACTGCACGAAAGTGAATTTTTACTGAAAAACAAAAATAAACCGAGCATTAAAAAAAAAACCTAAAGTTTCTTGGTGAAGGTTTAATAAACAGCGTTTCTTTTCATAAATATGCTTCCAAATGAGCTATTAATTCATTTTTAATCCGAATTTATAAATGTTGAATTTCTATATATTTTTCTTTCATAATATAATTACATCAAGCAGCATGGTCGTTCTGCCAAGCTAAGCTATAAAAAAAAAATCCCTGAAGGCTCGGCCTACAGGCACAGATAGATTTCGAAGACGGAGACCGTGGGGCACCTGTTTATTGGGAATTGAAGAAGAAAGACCTATATTTACCATGATGTGGCTGTTGGGACCACCCACTTCGAAATATACCTCTGCCTGTAAGCAGAGCCAGCAGGGATTTTTTTGTTTTTAATTTTTTTTTTACCGTAAGAGTTGGTCCTATAAAAAAACTTATCAATATAAAAGTTGCAGATAATATTAAGACGATTTATAATAAATTTAAGCGGATTTGATATCTTGGAAATTGACGAAGTTATGATTTTTTTTTTCTTCTGAAACCCATATCGCCCCCCCACTCCTTGGGGGAATTTTTAATGAAATCAAAAATTTGTCATACATAAATTTTTGGCCCTTTTCCTAGAAGTAATAATAACTTTAAACAGATTCGAAGTGTATAAAAATTAAGAAGTTGTGGGTTTTTTTCTGTTTTCACGTCTGCTTGTAGGCGGAGCCAGCAGGGATTTTTTTGCTTTTAATTTTTTTTTGCCATAAGAGTTGGTCCTATAAAAAACTTGTCAATATAAAAGTTGTAGATAATTTTACGAGATTTACAATAAATTTAAGCGGATTTGATATCTTGAGAATTGACGGAGTTATGATTTTTTTTCTTCTAAAACCCCCCTTTTTTAGCCGACTTGGGGCCATTTTTAATGATATCAAAAATCTGTCATACATAAATTTTCGGCCTTTCTCCTAGAAGTAAAAATAACTTTAAACGGATTCGATACGTATCACAATTAAGAAATTATGGGTTTTTTTCTCTTTTCACAAAAATCCCCCCCATTCACCCCCCTGGTTCGATTTTGCACATTAACGAACTTGACCGAGCTTTTATGCCCCTTAATTTTATGTATCAGTTTGGAAAATATTTGTGCAGAATTATTGTAGTTATCGTGTCCATAAAAAAGTGACATATATATATATATAGTTTTGAACTGGGGGTGGTTTTGGGTTCTGGGAGTCATGATCGGTGTAGATCTGCAAAATTTTTTCAAAAATGTCAACTTAGGGGAGAATGTAATAGGTAGTATTTCTTACGAAATCTACCTAAAAGCTCGCCAAACAAGCAAACGCCAAGAACGAAACAACAGACCATGTTGTACAGGAGACAACTTCTCAATGTTAAATCGACCAAACATACCAGCGAAAATTTTCCAATATGAAAGGAACCAAGCATCACAGAAAAATGAAATGAAAAGTAGAAGAATCTAATGAATACACTCTTTAATTTGAGACCATATTCATCTTCATAAGTAACTTATAAACAGGGATACAGAATTAAAAAAAAAACTTTAAGTTATTGAAATTGGATTTTTTTTTTCGTCGTCAAACTTAATTTTTAAAACAACATAAACACGTTAATAATGGACAGAAAAAAGTAAGGATTGAATGTTTGGACAGAAAATTTGACTACGTGCTTTTATAAAATTCAGTTTAAAAAAAAATGAAATGTCTACCCTTAATTAGCAAAAAACTGCTGATTAACTCTAAAATTTACAAAGTTCGCCAAAACAGCGATAATTACGTACTATTTTCTACAGAATATTGTCATGATTAAGTTCTTTAAAACAGATGTAATAAAAAGGTTTGTTTTTTATTTCCATTTAAATTCATTGTAAGTTGTTTTATATAAAATACCTACATGTAAATTAAGTAATTTAATAACGATAATGAAATTATTAAGGACAGTTATAACTCAAGGCAGTCGCTTAATGTATTACTCGCTTAAACACATGAAAAAAAGATGGGTTTTAGTTTGTTTTAAGATTGTGCAATAAAATAAATGTCTGAAGTCGTTACTATGAAATACCGAAAGATACTTTAAAAAATAAATCAATTAAAAATCAAAGGACTGTGATTAGATGTTGCTTAAATATTTGCTTTTGATTTTACTTAAATACAAATAGCGTAGTAGTTTAATTTAAATTATTAAACAATTTTATTAATAATTCTATTAAAAATTTTAACTATCATTTTATTAAATATTATGTATTAATCTTAACTATTATTTTATTAAATCTATTAAATGGTTAAGTCTTAAACCAATATTTCGTAAAACGTTCTAAAACAACTGAAAATGAACTGGGTATTGAACCTATATGGGTAAAAAATGCACTTTTTGTTATTTATATTGTTTATAATAAAGCAAAATATTTTAAAGTTTTAAAACGTTGAATTAAAACTGTATGAAAATTTCTTGTACAAATTAATTCAAACATGTGTTTTAACAGATATTTGGTAAGTATATTGTAAGTATACGTAAGGTCTGAATAAAGTATAAACCGGCGGAGTAGGGAGGGTAGGAGTTCACCAAATTTAGTATGCATATTTTTAAAAGTTTAAATAGTTTAATTAAAAAATCTACAGGTGTGTCAGGTAAAGTCTTAAAACGATATTTCGTAATACGTTTACTTCTAAAAGCAACCGAAAATAAAGAGGTTAGTTGAACCTATACAGATAAAAAAGTAAGTGTTATTTATATTGATTATAATAAAGTGAAATTCTGTTCCATTGAAAGGATGAATTATAAATCAATCAAAAGATATATTGTATTAATATACAAACTAATGTAAATAAGAAATTTAATTGATTCTTAGTGAGCGTAAGTCGAAGTTATAGTAAACATATTTTAAGTGAATGTAGGGTTTGAAAAAAATTTGAGGCAGCAGAGAAGGGGAGAAAGGGCGATGTACTAAATTTAGTATGTAATTATAAAAAATATAGTTAGTTTAATTTTAAAATCTACTGGTGTTTCGGGTTAAGATTTAGAACAATATTTCGTGAACGGGTTACTTCTAAAATCAGCTGAAAATAAAGTGGGTATTTTTCACCCTATATTGATAAGTTTCTATTGTTTTATTAGAAAGTAAAATATTCTTAAGTATTAAAACGATGATTTCTAAGTGTTAGAAGTGTTATTATGTATCAATTTAGACTAATGTAAATTTGAAATTCAACTGATATTTAGTATTATAAGTGTGTGTAAGGCCTGAATAAATGATGAACCTGCAAAGGGAGGGGGGGAAGAAGATGCACAACATTTAGTATGCATTTAAATAGTTTAATTAAAAAGTCTATTGGTGTTTCAGGTTTATTTGAAACACTTGTAGAATTTTTAATTTATAGAATTTTAAAGACTGAAAAAGTTTTAAAAAGTGATATCTATTAAAAACACCTTTTCAAAAGTAAAATAGAAAGGTAAGCTAAAAATAAATAAGTAAATAAATAAATAGATAATAGGGTGAAAGTTGTTTCTATAAAATGGCGTGATATCAAATTTCCAAGCTGATATTATGGTATGTTTTTAACATTTTCCATTAACTAAGTTACCATATGTAAGTCAAGTGCCTCCGTATATGTTGATAGAAACCTTTTCCTTCTGTACTAAATACATCATAGCGTGTTTCTCAAAATTAATTTTTTTTTAAATTATGCATGATGGGCTTGGTGGCCAACGTTAAAAAAATATATATATAAAGAAAATGTGTAAAATGTTTGAATTACTAACACTTTCAAACTTCGGATTTTAACTATAAACTTTGGTACTAAGAAATTTGTGTAAAATATAGAAAAACGGCCACCAAGCCGATCATGCATAATTTTTAAAATTTTTATTTTTGAGAAACACGTTGTGATGTATTTAGTAAAGGAGAAGGGGATTTCTATCAACTTATACGTAGGCACTTGACTTTCATATGGTAACTTAGTTAATAGAAAATGTTAAAAACATACCATGATATCAGCTTGGAAATTTGATATCACGACATTTTTTAGCCACAACTATCGCCCTGTTTTTAATTTTAATTTTTATTTTTTAAGCTTAGATTTATTTTTTAACTTTTGAAAAGTTGTTTTTAGTAGATCTTTCATACAACAGAATAAAAGGGAAATTAATTTAATATTGTAAGTAGATAAGTTGCAAAACCTTCCTAGCAAACGTTAAAGGACACAGGAAACAAAAAAAAACTTTCAATCACCCTAAACAAAAGAAAAGTTCATGCTATGATATTTTATCAAGAGCCATATATAAGCAGTATTTTTCAAAATTATTTTAAAAGAATGAAACAGACATATAAAACAATATATAATCGAGATATGGGCCATTAGGCTAGAAATCAGCGTCCGCTCGCTTTTCTCGTTTATCGTGGAATCAAACATTGTATCATTTCAAAGAAAAGATTACACCTGAATACACACTAAATTATTGTAGCGTATCGGATGCTAAAGGTCGATCTACTGTACTCAGTCGTCATTTCAACAGTTCATCGACGTAAGCGTTTGTAGTTGGCACGCAATGAGGTTCATTGCAACTTAAATGACTGAAAGATGGGAAAATTGTCCAGTGAGTCTCATAAAACATAATGACCGCATGCAATGTTTGTGCATGTAAATTCTATTACAAAAGAATTGATAGACATAGTTCGTCTTTTATGCTTTCTCGAGGCATTCAAGAGTATGGTATCATAAGAAAATCAACTGTGAATATATTCAAAGTATATTTGAGAGTGAATTATCCCGCCTGAAATGTTTTTTTTCAAATACTTCAATGTACATTAGTATAGAAAATGAATTATGTATGCGCCCACACATCAAAATATACTTGAGAATGAATGTGCTTAAGCTACAACAGCATCATCTTATAGATTAGCAAAACACTCAAGAAAGTTTATACGATTCAAAATTATTCCAACAACATAATACATAACGATTTTTTTTAACTATGGCTTTGAAAATTTTCTTCATATATATTTAGTGTAGAATTTCACATTTTGGTTTAAAAAATCAGTATAAAGAAAAATACACTAACTCTTTTTTTACATTATGGAATCGCTATAGGTTCCATAGTTTGTTTACTATATCAGAGTTAAACCATCAGTTTTTTTTTCTTAATTGGATCTTGTTAGGTCCAATACTTTAGTCAGATTAAAAAAAGAATTATAACTGGATTTACTGTATTGAGAAATATGGTTAATTCAATCCGATTATAATGATATGTAAGTATTACAGAAACTGCTGTCAAATACTACTGTTGCACTTTCGATACACCAAACATAATTTCATTGCGCACTATAGTCTCATCCTTTGTATACGGATGCAAGTGATTATATTTTCCATGCGAATTCATTACATATACAGGGCCATCTCCAGATATTTTGGGGACTGACCTGACTGTTTTTTATTTAAATTCAGAAATGACGATGGGAGCTAATATTTAATGTATATCAGAAAACTTTCCTCTGTTTATGCTTCAGTTTAGCCATATTATTACACGTTTGTAAAATACTAACTCATTTTAATTCATACATTTGCCTGTCTTATAACTTTAAATAAACACGTTGAAACAAGTTCCTAGGTTTTGAAAATATTATTTCAGGAGAAACTAGGGGATGTAGAATTCATTAATGTATTGATTTAGTTAAAAATTTTTTATTTTCTTTAACAGATAAACAGTATTTTGATATAAAATACATACAAATAATTACCGATAATTTTATCTCTGTAGTATTCGAACAATATGCGTCAATAACTCGAAATTTAATATATTTATAACAAATTTAGAGACATCAAAATATGGTTCAGATCGTTCATTCTGAGGTAAAAGCTTTTTTACTTAAATATCCCCAGGAACAATTAAAAGCTGATAATATTTATATATTAAATAGAAAATGAGTTAGTAAGTAATAAAAAAAATTACTATCCAAATTCTTCTTTAAAGTTAATCATTAAAAACATTTTAAAACACACTTGTTTTGACTGGGAAGAATAATATAATGCATATTTAATTTAATATACAAAATAAACAACAACAACAAACTAAGCAGCTGGCAAATATTTTATGGGGCATGGAAAGAGGTATGACTAACAGTTGAGCCTATTATAATCCTAATGGTGTAAATCACTAATTTTGAAAACTGGCGCTAAGAACACGGAGGGTATCTAGATATATCAAATTATTAACCGGAAGAAGAGCCATCATAAGAGCCATTAAATTCCAAGTCGGCAGAATACTTTTCGTTATATATATATATAAATATAACGAAAAGTATTCTGCCGACTTGGAATTTAATAGAATGCTTCTATTAAATGTCACATATGCATCTATTATTATGTTTTCGACCATTTAAGAAAACTTGGCTTACGACAATCTTATTTTAACCACCTCAACTGATAGTCATAAAAAGTTGTGATGATAAGATATGACTGCATTAAAAAATATACATACATTTAAGAAATAAAATTCAAAAGATTAAACTTTTGGAAATAGTTTACATTAAACCTTTTAAAATAAATAAGCCAAAATATTTTCACACAAGAAACTTATTACACATCCAATATTCGATGTTGAAAAACAAAAACAACAACAAAAAATACAACGTACATAAATAAAAAGGAAAGAAAAGAACAATGATTAAAATTTCAGTTCTATTTAACGAAAAAAAACCTTTTTCATATAATATTCTTTATGATTATATGTGGTATATTTTGTCGTAATGGGATGACATTATAACTGAATTTAACTTTTAAAAACTCAATAGAAACTCCATAATTTTATTGTATATTTATGTTCTCCAAGAAACATGGAAATACAAATTCATGTCAATTTGAATAACAATTTCATGATATATAAATTATTTCAAAAATCAACCAATCAATGTTAAAGATATGCGCATGTAAATTTTGGATACATATGTTTTGAAATATTAATTATGAATTAATAATGATATTATTAAATGCATATAAATTGAAACAATTACTTTTGATGTCATTTTCAGAATCCGCGTGATTGAAAACTTCCCAATATAAATTTGCGTTCACTCCTGACCATTAGTCGTCAAATTTTTAGCAAATATGCAAAATCGACAACATTAAAACAGATTTTAAACTTTAATCTAAAATGTTTTAGATTAGTGTTTAAAATCTCTTTTCTTACATTTTATGGATACTAAACACAGGAAGTCAACGATACATTTATGGATTTGATAATGATATTTTTACTTTCGTTAACAAATTATTGTTTTATCATTATTTTAACACATTTTTGCAGGAATAACAGTAAATATATGAATTGAGATTTTCATCATTGACACAATAACTCATAATTAACGTGTTTTTAAAGACAGAAGAGTACAAATTTGTATTTTGGGTAAATGCAAGATGACAAATCGGATGAAATAAAGGGATATAACAGGTTTCTATCGAGACTTTCAAAGTTTGTATAAAACCAAATACGTATTCGAGAAATTTTCATTGTATCGGGAGTGTAGAAAATCGTAAGCAAGGAACTTCGGTGCAAACAGATTTATTTTGCGACTTTTAGAATTGGAGTTCAAAAACTCATATTCAAAATATAATAAATCGGTAAATTTTGGCCGCACTAAAAGTGGAAATATTTTGTTTAACTTGTTAAAGTACAGAGAATGCTTTTTGAATACAACTGATAAGAACCAGGGACCTTATAAAAATTTCAATAATATAACTTAAACAAAAATAACTATTTTGACTTACATGGTTTCTAAAATAATGAAGAACAAAACTTTAAAACATTTTGGCAATTAGAAGTATATCTCTAAAACTAACAGTGTAGGGCTATTTGATAACGATAAGAGCAACCCCCCCATCCCTTGGATATCTATCTATATATAGATACATACATACATATATATATATATATATATATATATATATATATCGAAATTTCCAGATTATCTTTCCTAAAAGTTACAAACTATGACATGTACAGCAGTTTCTTTTCGAAGTTATATCTCTCTAAGTTTTTTAAAATGATAACGTAAGGCTTTTACGATGCCATTTAATAGTCTTGAATGATTTTGCTAATTTTCGGGAGTGTGTCTGTATGTTTACTGCGTGTACACATAACAGCAACAAAGAACCTTTTTAACACTTTCCAACATAGTTGAAAAGTGTTTATGAATTCGGTTTGTCTGTCTGTCCATCTGTCTGCCCGTGCTCTAATTCGCGTAAATATACTGGGATTGCCATGCAATTGATATATGTTATTGAGGTATACTATGGCATGTTCGGTATTGAAAATGAAGTATGTAGCAATTATACGCCGTATACAGGAGCATTTAAAAGAATGCCGTTACATTATGGTCTATGGGAAAAATCTTTTGCAGTGCATTTTAGTGATGTTACACTATTTCAAATATATTGAAATTGATATACATCGCTGACGTGCACTACAAGATGCTTACTATCGAATATGGTACATGTAGCACTTAAAGTTACTTTACAGGGAAACTCGAAAGAATTCCCTTATATTATGGTCTATGGAGAAAAGTCGTTTGCGGTGCATTTTAATCAAGTTACAATATTACAAACATAATGAAATTGATATTAATTTGTGAGGTGCACTAAAACATGTTTTCTGTAGAATATGAAGCGTAAAGAATTTCTCATTCATTTACAGGGCCACACAAAGTATTCGGTTACCTAATGGTTTATGGAGAAAAACTGTTTGCAGAGTATTTTAATTACGTTACAATATTTCAAATATAATGAAATTGGTATACATTACCGAGGTTTATTACAAGATACCTGTTGTAAATATGATGTGCATAGCATTTATCGTTCACTTACAGGGACACACAAAATATTTCGGATGCAGTGCTGTATCCGAAATATTATATATAAGCGATAAGTGCTCTTTCAGTTAGGTATGCGTTTAACTAAATTTTGCATACTATGTGGAATGTATAAATGTTATAGATTATATACAGGGCCACACAAAAAAATTCGCAAGCATTAATGTGTATCAGCGTAAATTGCTTAAGGGTTTTTTTAAATCGAGTTATGCATTTTGAACGTGAAATACATTTAGTACACTAAGAGATTTTTGTTAAAAATAAATAAAATCATATACAGGGCCACGCAAAGAACTGGATACATGGCCGCTTATATTTGTTAATTTTTGGAAGAGTGATTTCAGTAGTTTACAGCGTATTTTTGCCTGAATTAAACTTTAGATGAATATGTGGCGTGTATAAAAATCTTACTGTAATATACAGGGTTGTACAAAATAATTCAAATATGTTTCCGTCTATTGATAGAAACTGCTGAAGGTAAATTTTCAACTGTGTTATGTGTTTTTTACTAAACTAAATTGTAACATACTATATAGCGTATATATACAAACTATAGATTATATACAGGGCTGCACAAAAGAATTAGAGTACTTTTCTGGTTGTGGCCTGTAATTGCTGAAATCTGGTTTTCAAATGTGTTTACGTTTTCTAAAATGTTTACTTAAGTATCTTATTTACTTTATTAAACAGCGAAGGTTTGTTAAAGTATTCTGGAAGTGTTGGAATTTGTTTCATAATCTGTGCTATATGCATGATTTTACTTTCTTGTTTATAGTTATTTTTAAAAATGAATGAAAGACACACTCATTATTGTTTAGATGAAACTTGATATCTACCAGAGAACACTAATAAAAGGAATGGATTCAGGAATTACATGTTTCATCAGTAAATGATAAATTTTAAAAGCTTTTGTCGGATGAAACCTTACACTTGAATAGATAGTATTTTCTGTATAAATGATATAGGACCTGAAAAGACTTGATTGAAACTGTAATCTGAAGAAAAATGTCTTATACGGTGGTTGGCATTGGTTGTTTTAGTCACATTTCTACTGTTTTTGTATTAAATTTATTAAATAAAACAATCGAGATGTCTGATATACTTCTATTGATTTGATATGAAAGAAATAATGGAAGGTAAACCTTGAAAAAGTATTATCCAACGTAACGCTTTATCTGAACAGCTATCGTATGCTTAAGAAAAAAAGATTAAAAACCCGTTTAATAATCTTGATTCAGATTTATAATGAAATAAAGTGATTTTAATAGACCATTGGCATTGGTATTTAAATCAAATTTCTTTTGTTTCTGCATTGAATCTTATAAATGAAATTACTTGAAAACTTTTATATTTATTTTCTAGTTTGTTTTGATATTAAAAGAATGATGTTACATAAACCTTGAAACAATTGATGAAATATTTTATCTTATCAGTTATTGCATTTATCATAATAAAGCTTTAATAAAATCATAGTTTCATTAATCTTGTTGTAAGTTGTAATCTTACATAAGCTTTTTCTTAGTGGCAAGCCTAGACACCTTTTCAGCCATCCTACACTATATATTATTAAACAAAATAGAAACTGAAAGAATTTAAAAAAATAATTATGCTAGCATTTTTTAAAACTTTTATTAGAGCGAATGAAAAATGTTAATGCTTGGAAAAAAGATGAATTAATAAATCAATGGATGAGGAAGTAAAGACATTATACAAGGGTATAATACAAAGGTATAATACAATAAATCAATAAAAACAATAGAATAGTAAAACATAAATGAATTAGTTTATTTATCTTTTTGCTCACGTTATTTTTTTTTTTTATATCTGATATTAGAACCTCATATCAATGAATTATATTCTTATTTTTCTGCTGATTTCATACAGGAATAAAATGTTAATTACAGAAATCAATGTTTTTTGATCTGGTAACAGAGCTGTAATTGCCATTAGATTTCGACATTACAGTTATAAATCTTCGCAACGTTTAAAAATATCATACATGGAAGATTATGCTAATTTGGAAATCTGAAAAGATTAGAAAAGAAATAAGATATTTTATCTATTTATGTTGCAATTTACTAAATTTTTATTCACTTAATTAATCACCCATTCATTTGTTTATGATTAAATACTTCGGAATTATTAGTATATAATTTTTTAAAGAATGTGTTTCAGAAAAACAAAATAATTACATAGGAGGTCGATACAAGTGAAAGTGAAGGAAATGTATATTATTGAGACGCCATATTTTATCGGAAACAATAAAAAGTACAATTACATCGCTCTATATAACGCCTTGCTATTTACATTATGCTATACCTAAGCTGCCAACTTTTACGCTTTTTTGTTACCACTAAAATTTAACAGAAATTTTAAACTTACTTAATAGCAGATTTCGGCGATTAAATAAGGCATAATTTACAATTAAATTTTAGTGGTAGGGAAAAAAGTAAAAAGCAGCAGCTGTGTTATACGTGAAAATGCCGAACTTTTGCCACTTTGGGATGTTAACTATGTTGTCTTACCCTTTATGCCCGCTTGCATTTTTGCAAGATGGCACTAGTAGAAAGTACAATTGACTAAATATTCTGTATCAAAATATTATGTACATTTGTTAAAATCCTTTGGCCAAATGACAGAAATACTACATTTTATGTAACTATTTGTACTGATTAATTTATCTTTCAACAAAAAAAAAAAAAGATTTTATTGATACAATTAAAAAAATATGCTTGGCTCATTTTTGACCATAGTATAAAAACAAAATGCCTACTGTTCTAAAAATATATGATGATTTTCCAAATTTATTAGAAATATTTGCATAGCTAATTGAATTTTGTAAACAAAGTTTGTATACCGCTTGCTCTAGAATGTGATAACTTTCGTGTGTGATATAGTGCGTGATTTTGTATATAGTTTGTGTGCATTTTTTTTGTAAGTGTGAAGAGTGCATGGTATTTTAATTTCTGTTTATATGTAAATTTCTTTGAATGCAAGAAATCCGTATCATCCTTCTAATCATTGTTCTTGTGTAAGCTAAGTTCTTTGATATTTTACTAACGGGAATTTTTATAATTATAAAAGTTATTTTTTTTCTTTGTTTGAGAACTGTGTGTTTGAGAACAGATGGTTTAAAGTAAGCTTGGTGTGTTGAATTTGAGTACCACAACAGTTTTATTGAATGATATTCTCATATTTAAATCTTTTAGTGCGGGAGTCGACAAAAGTCGACATAAGTGTTCGAGTACGGGAGTCGACAAAAGTCGACATAAGGGTCCGACTATGTCGACATCTAGGAGTTGGGTGCTGTAGATTACACTAAGCGTCGACAAAAATCGCCTATTGCGTTCACGGCGTGTATTGTGCTCACTGTAGTGCGTCATGGGCTTAGCAGAAACCCCCCCCCCCCAAAATTCCGCACTGAAAGGGTTAAAGCGAGTTTACAAGCTTTTTCATGTACAGCAAAACGCTGGTAAAACGGAGTCGAAATGGATAAAAAAAATTCCCTCCTCAATTGGGTTCTTGCAAGTACAACGTCAATTCAATCGCATTCTATTCAACGTAACCATAAAATTTCCTATCTAATGCATGAAACAGTTATAGAATCAACAAAGCTAGACAAATTCGGAAAATTTTTAATGTAAGACCATACATTGAAAAATTCATAATTTATCATTAAAACTGCATTTTATAAAACAAAAAAAGAGGGTGGTGGAAATATAGTAATGTCAGGTTAAAGAATTTCAGACAAAAATATATTTAATACATCTAGTTACATTTTGAGGATAAAATGTATGTTGTACTGTGTTATTTAAACTTTGGCGCTAGAATACGGCAAGAATAAGAATTTCAGTAAGAATAAAAATATTCTTTGTAAGACATTCAATTAATTTGGAAAATGTTAGATTAGTCACTTCACAGACACTTTAATATTGTAGAAAAAATCTTTCCTCTCGTGTATATTCGAGATAAAGCGTGTAAGAAAGATTTTTTAGTCAAGCAAAATTATTTTTGCAGTCTTATAAATTTAATAAATTTACGAATGAGTGCACATCTGTTAAAAAAATACGTTATTGAAACTTCAGTTAGATTAGGTGGCTCAAAAAGTTTGAAACGTGTTTTCAATTTTTACCCATTGGAGATTAGTACGGATAGAATATAAATATAAATTAATAATCGAATTTGGCAATTTACATCCGCAGGGGTTGATATAAATTACAAAAAGGTGTTCAAAAATAGATTAGAAATACGATTATATTAATGAAATAATCATTCATTAATTTTCAAAAAGTTGTACTTTTTAACTGTTTATACGACCCTTCTGGATAAAATTTATCAAGCAGAAAAATTTTCTATTTGATGCAACAAAATCATTGCAAAAAACTGCATTTCTGTATTTTTAAAATTGAATGAATTATGCTTAATTAAAAATTAGCCATTATTAAATGGCGACCATATATCAAATTAGAAATTTAAATATGTGAAATATTAAAAAAAAGAAACAGAGAGGATAATACTTATGCAGTTGAGTTTAAACAAAAGATAATCGATTCTTGAAACAATATTAATAGCGAAGAATTCTAATATATTTACAAAGCATTATGATAAGAGCACAGTTATGTACTGGAAAAAAAAACACTATGAGAATACTTTGTGAATTGCTTGTTTCGAATTATGCTTTTAAGATTTAAAACTATATTTGAGGGAGAAAGTGCCAAGCCACATTTTTGAACTTCTGAGATATTACAATTTGAAAATTTGAACTCAAATCAGGTTATATAAAGTTTTTTTTGCCAATGTCTTAGTAACATCTGAGATATTCTGAGCAACAATATGGCATTACTTTAATGATATTACTATCAATTTGTTTGTAAATTAGCTATCTTCATTGGGGGCATTTTTCTCTGGGGCAAAAACGAAACCTGTCACACATTCTGTCACCAAGAATATTAGAAACAAATTATATGTTGGATATTATAATTTACAATATAAAGCAACATATTACAGTGTCAGATTTATTTCACCAAAAATGTCACCACCTCATTTGTCTCTTTACACGACCTTTGTTTGTATAATGCTTTATTTATATGTATTTGAAATGCAATTTTGTCATACTTGCTAACACATTTTTGAACTAAAGAACGCCATGATAAATTTAGGAATGGTCTCTTATTACTGATGAAAAATTGTACGGAAAGTCAGCTTTTTTCACTTAAGTATAATTCAGTTAATTTTAAAAATGCATTTATGCATTTTTTTTTTTTTTTTTATTGTTGTAAAAAAAAAAAAAAAAAAAAAAAGAAAAAAAAAGGGAAAGATTTTTTGATTGACAAATATGGTATAAGAGGTCGTAAAAAAACTAAAATGTGTAACTTTTGGAAAATAATAGAAGGACTATTTCATTAATATAACATTATTTCCTACTCTTTTTTTTTAACACTTTTGGAATTTACATTGCCTACTTATCTCTAATACGTAAAAATTAATTTAATCATTGTTTCAACCATTTTAGGGCACCCTGTATATATGCATGTGCAACATTTTACTAATTAATACATTTATTTTGAAAAAATGACAAATATTCAATTGAAAATAATATATAGAAGTAGTCCTACTTTGAAAACATGCAGATACATGATCTAAGTTTTGAATATATTTTATTTTATTTTAGTGTTATAAATATTTTTAGTGGATATGTATACATATTATTTTAGCATTGTTTTTTAGAAAAGTATAACTGTGTAATTTATTATAATAAAATAGAATTGATAAATAAATATTTCGCATTATTTTAAGTGAATCTTTATATTCTTCTTAATGTATGATTTTCATCCTAATATATTGTTCATATGTTTATTCTGTCGAAAAAAATAATTTACACATCGGGTGCTTCACTATTTTACAGAAACAATTATGACTTATAATTATCAATATACGTATCAAACTTTTAAGCATGTATATACATGCAAAGTTAAATATGCTATCGCATTTTAATTTTAGTTTATTCCGAGTGTGTAAAAGAGCAAGAATAAAACACTATATGCCAATTTCCCTTCAAATACTTTCTCACATTCTTACTTACTTACATTCTTCATGTGAATTGATGTTTTTTTACTTCTGTGTTGGGGTATTAAAATGATTTTTAAAAAATATTTATGCTGTTTTGGATAGTGTTATGTAATTGTAATGAAATGTTATTGATAATAATAAATTAATTTAACTCAGTATTTAACTTATACATCAACTTTACATAAAAATATAATTTTCATTGCTATCAGCAGTAATTGCATTATTTTTTAAAGCATATTTACTCCTACATTGCATAAGAGTACATGATTTATTTTCAAATTTTCACTTCAAAATGAACTTTGGAACCTGGGAAGATCACGAAGAAAAATGAATTTCAGACATCGTGATGCTAGTTCGTGGATTTCTTAGATTTCATTTTCTTTTCGAGACACGTTTAATAAATTAGGTCTCTGGGTTGTTCTTTGAACGACTACCTACTCGCTTTGGATTTATTCTACTCGCAAGAACTCACATGTAAAATTATTGCTATATTGCTAGATTTATCTAAAATGTAATGTCTTCAATGAAAATAAATTTTCTGAACATATCATTTGTTTTATATAAAATGTAACAATTTAATCAAAGGAATATTTTCAGAACATTTCAACAGATTTATATGAAATATAATGTCTCAATGAAAGAAAAAAAAATCATCGTGTCATCCTGATCAATTTAGATTTAAATTTAACCAATTATCATTTTTTAAGTATTTATTACTCAAAAGTCAAACGATTGAAAAATTTATGTGTCATGTTAGATATAACCATTTTTTTTTCATTGAGAGGATTACGTCTTATTATGCTGATGCTTTCTCTCATCTAATCATGCTTTAACCAAAAACTCAAATTTGACAACAAAAACAAATGGTAAAACGGATTGAGCCTGTTTTATCAAAAGTTTTAAAACAATCCAGTAGTTCAGAACATCGTTCAAGTAGATAATTAAACATTGGACTGCTCTTCATAATTACTTTAAATCTCGGATAAATTAGGTTGTTGCGAATACGTAAAATTTATAATCTTGTTTTAATAAGAAAACGTGTGCAATGCCAAAAGAAAACGAAATAAACTGAATAACATTTCAACATCAAATCCTTCCATGTAGAATTGGATTAAAGTCATTTGTTTTAAATATTTCTTCAATAAATCAGATTAGGCGAAAAATTGCATTGCGCATAAGACAGTTTTAATGTATCATATTAATTTATAAAAAAAAAAAAAAAAAAAAAAAAAAAAAAAAAAAAAAAAATCATAGAAAGAAGAAAAACCGATAGTCCGAATAAAGTTACTAAATTATTAATCTTGAACCACGGGATAAGGAAATTTCTAGAATAAGTTAAACTGAAACACTATTTTATTTTTGAAGTATTTAAAGACTTCCTCAATAAAGATTGAAATGTGTTCTGCATTGTTTTTAACCTTTCACAACAAAAAGGCATATCCGTCCTCTCAAAATAATCTTGATTGTGTAAACAAAACTAAAGAATTTAAATATTTGATTTCCCAAATTCTCAGTTTGGAGCATATTTTTAATATTTTTTGCAACAAACCTTATGCAAACGCCCTTATTAAAGAAACTTCCGCGGAAAATTATACACAGTATAACGTAATCAAAAATTTCTAAAAGTGTTCTGATATGATATCAACATAGAATATTACTTACTTTATATTTATTGTGCAATATTTTCATTTTATTACAAGTAAATAACAATATAATTATGATTTTTTATAGTATTTTGAAAGAATGTACCATAAAAATGATTAAAAATGTCTATTAAAAACGTAGCGATAAACCGTTTTCTTGTGGACATAAAAGGAAATATTTTCTAAGAAAATGACAAATTATTGTAATTTGGACCCTTTTAAGTTTATTTTACTCACTTTTATACTTTATTTGTAGTTTTATTATTACAGAAATGTCGAGAAAATGGCATGAGAAGTTTAAACTAAAGGATAAAAATATTTTGTACTGATTAATTAATTATCGAAAACCTCGATGATGAAAATGACAAGCTATTTTAAGATGTGGATGAATGGAATAAATATACAATAAAATAGAAAAAAATGTATTACTTTATAAGCTGTAAGATAACAAAAAGGTAACATGTGAAATGCATAAAATATGTTACATACAGAATTTTTTTAAACATATCTTGTCGATAAACACATTCGATGATAAGGATACCGTATAGGCTTGCACACGTCTTAATAAATATTTACAAAGATAAATTTAACTGATTTATTAACAGCATAAAAAAAATAAGTAAGAAACTTTGCAAAATAGGACACAAATTATCCTTAACACATTGAGTGTCATGTGTCACACTTTATTTTTATTAGAGTGCCATGTGTACCTTCGGCGGTGATATGTATATCTAAATTTAAAGCATATTAATTTTAATGGCACTCCAGTAACATACATTACTGTTGTTCTATGGCACCTAGATAAAGCATTTTTAAAAAAAATTAATTTCTAATCTTATATTTCGGATGAATTATAAAAGGAATAAAAAACATATTTTGGTTACAACTCAAAATTTTATTTCTCCACTTTCATCAGTCTTTTTACGCTTTCAATAATAATAAAAAAAACAACCTTGCATCCATTTTTATTGCTAATTCTGGTTATTACTAAAATAAAAACAATATTGGTATCATTATAAATTGAAAAAAGAAAAAAATTCCTACCCTCACCCCCCAAATTACTTGTATCACAGGCGGTGCATAAAACACATTTTTTTATAAATTCTACTTACACTTGTAATAAATATCACTAAAGTTATTAGTTTACCGCTAAATGTAATAAGAGGGTGGCTACAGATCAGGGAAAAACACAGTTGAAGAAAAGGATATGTGCCAGTATTTTCTTATAGGAAATTTTGACTTATTTATCGTTCAAAAAAAAAAACAAAAAAAAAACAATACGAATTTTTCCATAAGAAAATACTGGTGTTTTCCTTTTTTTTTTTTTTACTGCGTTTTTCCCTGATTTGTCGCCACCTTGAATAATATAGTGATGGAACAGTGGCGCAGCAGATAATCAATTGACACCGTTAAATTTAAATTGAACTTTTTGTCTTAATTAAGGACAGAGTTTCAGAGATTTTTTAAGGCGAAGAATACTATTGAAATTTAGTGGTGAGAATCTCCTAACTGTTCCATCCCTGAATAATGGCATGCTATGAAAGCTTAATTCATATATATAGTGGCACACAATGTTTTAATACTCCAAATATTTCACAACGAGTAATTTTACTTGAGTATGCTTATTTGAAAATCAATTAAATTTCATACATACAATCTGAGCTTATATATGTATATAAAAAGTTTTGAGTTTTTTTTCCAGTAATTTTCCACTATTTTTTCCTTAATTTGACTATAAAGGAAAACACCGTCAGTTTCTTAAATTCAGATTTACTTCTTCTGTTACTGAATAGTAAAAAGACGAAGTGTAATTGAAAAAATATATATATATATATCGCATGTATAGTTCAAGCAAACGTAGTTCCTATAGTTTTCACAATCCTTCAGAAAAAGAAATACATAATTATATTTCTCAATAAGGTCCTCTTTCAAAGCCTTTTATGAGGAGGAAAAAGTTGTTTTATCTCCAGAAGCGACTGACGTCAATGTTTTTACACATTTGACAAGCAAAAATGAATAGAAAGCCACCTATTTTGTATAAATAACAACGCTAACATTTGAGGAAATTGGAGACAAGTATATATTTTTAACCTGCAACATGTCACAAACTGTTACAAAAAATCTTCAATTATTTTAATAGAAAATTATGTCTCATTCTTTTTAATGTGAAATGCTGTTACGTAACTGACTTAAAATAGTGCTTGAAAGTCTGTAATATTGTTAATAATGCAAGCACCCTTTTATTAATATATATATATATAAAGTTTCAATGCAATCAAATGTTTACATTTATGTATTCTATTATGTATATTCAAAATTTTATATAAATTTTATATTATGTTTTTAAAACGTATTTCAAAATTTTAACATGCATACAATTATTATATAGATTTTTAAATATGTAATATATAAATATGTAATGTAAATATGTTTTTTGTATATAAAATATGCAGTATTTAAAAAAAGGACTGTGTTATCAGAATCATACTATTGACAAAGAAACTTATTCTGAATAAATGATAATAATATAAATTTTCAATGACCAGTAATTTAAAGCTCTCGTGCTGAAAGCTTATTCATAAAAATCAAACAAATAAATGGAAAAAGTTTCTGTACAATTAGAAATACATCTTTTACTAAACAATATTATAAATGTATTTTTATTTTTCTCTATATCTATATACATAGAATATTATTTAACAACTCAGAAAATTTGGAATATTTAGCTCTTTTAACTTTGATCTGGCAGTAGAATTTATTCAGTAGATGTTTTAACAAATCTCAATCTCATCTGAACACAAAAGGGGTGTAGTTTAAAAAAATGTATTTAAGCATTCTTATGACATTATATCACTTGTTTAATTGTATTCAAAATTGTTTAGAAGAGTCTTTTACTCATATAAAAAAAAGAAAAAAAAAGACTGCTTCATAAAGCATGTTGTTTGAACATGAGCGAAATGAAATTGAATCAGTCATTCTAGAAAGAGCACTTGTCATATAATAAACAAGTAGGACTTGTTGAAAGGTACTCTTTCTAGAATGATTGATTCAATTAAATAGTGACGAAATATTCATCAATCTTTGTAACATACCATTTTCTAGTAGCTTGCTCATGTTACCATTATCTCTCTTAATGCTGTCAAAGTTAACATTAAAAATAACTTCTCAAACAACTTTATTTCAATATTTTTAGACCTTGTATAATATCTAAGAACTTTCATATCCGAAAGTAAATATTTATATCTCTTTTGAGTATCATATTTCAGCTATAAGAGTAAATATCCATAATAAAGAACAAAAACGTTTTAAATTTTGTTACTTTTTTCATTATTTAGACTTTGATAATCAGGTAATACAAAAAAAAATAAGTTACTCCAATTTAAAAAGATACAGAAATCTAGAGAACCCGACTATTTGGATCCCAATTTATTCTAACAAAATGTCTTTTAATAAAAAATTATTAAAATTAAATTAACATTTTAATCTGTTATCCCCGCCCTTTCTACTATGATTTTACAAATTTTAGAATTTAAGCCTTCGGTTTTTGATATTCCAAAAGTGATTATTCTAATATTACGTAATGATCTTAAAACGCCATTAACCCGTTGAGACTGGCGTGAGAGATTTCTGTAAACGTGACTTTTCTAAGGCCTAATAGAGGAAAATTTCCATTTTCGAAAATATTAACCTAAAGTAACTATTTTATATCTTGTATCTTTAGGTAGTATAGCTTTTTTTAAGGCCCGATGACTTACCGGAAAGTTGCAAAACTCAATGTCTTGGATAAGAGATACTGCCGATTTCAACTGAATCGGCAATTTATATTAGAGTTTCAAAAAATTAATACTTTTAAACCTCTTTCTGCGATATCTTAATTATCTTCTCGTCGAAATTTATATAATAGTTTGATGTCGAATAATTTCCAATCGTTACAATTCCATAAAGTTGACATGGAGAGAAAGAAAAAAAAGAAGAATATTCTCAAAAATTTCTCTTTTAATGACTATATATTAGCACGGAAAAATAAAAAATACATCAATATTCAGTTAACAACACGAATTCTATCTAATAGACTGATCATTCCAGTCTTTGCAACTGAAGGCAGCTGAATTCCGAATCAAAGAAAGAAAGTTTCCTACAAAATTGCACTTTCGAAAACTATAGCGTTCTAGTATGAAGAAAACCATGTTTCTAATTATAAATTGTAAACAGAGTCAATAAATAGTAATATCCATCCAAAATAGTAAATGACTACTATTGTCACACGGCTCATCAGTCAACAACTGAACAGAATTCAATTTATATTCGGCAATCAACAACATTGTAAAGAGCTTAGAACTTCCTGTAATGATTGTAGCCGGCCTTTCACCCAACCAGAATTCTAAGCATGCTTTCATGTTCCGGGTTCTTCCCTATCTGATGAAACGAAAGTGCTGCTTTTGTGTAAGTTTCATCACGAGCTATAAATTTAAGAGAAGGATAGAAATATATTTTCTTTCCTTATATATTTTTTAAAGAGCTATGATAAGTTTGTTAGGTTTAGTTTCAGTAATTAATTTATTTTTTTAAGTTTAAATTCAATTTTGTTGTTGAAAAACAAAATGTATTATTAAAAAAATAAATAAATAATAGCTTATGTTTTTGTTCTTAATAAGAAGGACTCTTTCCACATATACAATCGTAATGACTTATATAAATGTATTTTTACACTAAAATTACTTTAAAAAATGACTATTTAGTGCAGATTATAAAAATAAAAATTATTTGGAACTTGTTAGTAGATGAAGTTATTTTTGGAAAGTATGTATGTCGATTTCTTAAATCTTTTGATGAATCCATGAGAAAAAAAAATATTTAATATTAGTGAAAAAGTCATTAATTTTACACCTTAAAAAGCACATTTTAAACACAACAAATACAATTTGCGTGATGTAATTTAGAAATAAGTAGATGGAGATTGTAAATATGATCATATTATACATATATGTTAAAAAAATATATCTGTCTGGAAACGATTTTCTTACCGTGCACCTAAGTTGCAAAAACACAGTTTTGATAAAACGCATACAACGTTAAGAATTAATTGGAGTCTGTGTTAAAGTAGACATTTCTAATTTCAAATTGAACCTATGTTAATTTGAATATTTTCATGTGATTTGTTTTATTCTATTCAGAATTGTACAACACTTTCAAAAACATGAAAAACAAAATACAGATTTTTTGATGGTCTAAAACAATGACTCCCTTTAATACAGTCGAGTTCCGTGGAAACGAATACCATGGAACCTCAAAAATATATTCTTTATAGTGAAATTTCGTTCCAAGGAAATCACATTTCAATTACCAGAACTCTACCGGGAAAAGCTGAACATTTCGTTGTAACAGAATTTTCGCTCTATTGGATTTAGCTCTAACGGAATTAAACTATATTTTTATGATTTGAAACATAAAAAAAGGGCCGTGTTTGCTTCCTTTTTTGGTCCAAAGTCATTAAGAGAATAAAAGAGAAATAAAGAGATAAGATAAATAAAAAAGAGACTTTAAAAACTATTTATCATCATATAGTTTGTTTCCAACTAAACCCCTCGTAATATACTTTGAAATACACCTTTGGCAGTGACTTACTAAATAAAAACAATAATAATGTAGCAAATGAAATCTGTTATACTGCTAAAACTAAATTCTCTCAGCATTGTTTTTATTATTGGCGCTTTCAAAGATTTATTTTATTTTTATTTTTTTTAATAAGTAAACGTTATAAGTAAAATAATTCAAAAGGAATGAAAATGCAAATGAGTATTCCCTCCAATAACTATAAGAAACACTTTTGTTAATTTTTTGTAGCTGATATCGTGAGGATTATTTCTTTATTGGAGAAAATAAAATTTGTAAATTGATAATAATTTATATATAAATGTTTTACATAGCCTTCAAATTAAAATAAAATTGTTATGCATTAGGATTTTAAATATAATCTTTTTTTCTTCATTTTACTAAAACACCTCTTTTTTTTTGTATATTTATATCTTTAAAAAATAAACACATTTTTATACGATACGCAGAAAGAAAAATATGCGGAAAAAAATAGAAATTAAACAGATTCTTCTTAGAGGAAGAAAGTGAGAGAGAAAGTGAGAGAAAAGAGAAGGAAATGAAAAAGAAAAAAAATAATCCTAATAACTTTCCTAATTTGAAACAAACTTACCATTTGTTAAATGCCATGAGTCATCCTGGCATTCTCCAATTATTCCATCATCCGGTTCATATTCGAAATCATCATAGGCGGTATAGTAATAGTTCACATTATCTTGAGCGAGTATCCCAATACAGAAACTGAACAAGAAGAGAATTTTCATCTCTTTGGGAAGACACATGACAACATCTGAACTGGGCATGGATGTCCAGTGCACTGACCAAAGAACTCAGTGTCATTCAAATCGAGACATTTGTGGGGACGAAGGTTAAAGAGCTTGTGTTAGTGCAACCTTCTGCGGGAAAAAATGTTTAAATTATTCCTCAAATCACGCAATCGGGTTCCCGTTTCCGCCTGTCCGCTACTTTCTCCAGCCGACCTACTGGTCTCTTTTTCACAAGGCCTCAGGCCATGAAAATGCTCCTCATCCAAAATAGAAATCAAAAATATATACCGGCAGTTTCCTTTTACAGAAAGAATCTTTGTGTTGTGGGCATGTTACGAAAGAGAATATCACTTTCTCTACTGCCGGTTTCTCCGAATCACACCTTTTTAGATTATTTTTCCTTTTATACTAAGATATCTGAAACCCAGATTCTTTGAATCTTTGATGGTTTTGGATTCCAAATAATTTCCGGAAATTTCATCTAGTAAGTAACAGAATGCCTTTCTAGTTGAACAGATTTACAATTTTTTTTATTTATTATTATTTTTTTAAACTCTGGAAATATGTTATAAACTATCTTCTGGAATTAAACTTTCTCGATATTTTCGTCAATCAAAATGTGTGTAACCTTGTTTTTTAAAAAATAATAATAACTGATAATTTTTTACCGTGTTTATTCGGTGAATTAATTTTACGAAATTGATATGGCATTATTTTCTGTTATTTGAAACTAAGGTTAAAATGTATCTGTTTTCTATTTACGTTATACAAATATCAACTGTGAATACTTTAAGGCTATGTGCTAGCCAAATTACGTCTATATATGAAAAAGCACCATATTAAAAGCATGGCCATTATAAAGAATACTTATTAGGAAAGAAAAATTATTATCGTTACTTAAAAATTTATAGTTATTTTTAAACTTAAGCCAAAATCTTCAGATGTGATAAGCTACGGTGCGGCGCAAAAATTTAAGCACTACGCAATTTTTTTAATAAAAATAAAATTGTACAATGGAATGCTTTGAAATATCCACTGTAGGTGAATACTATAATCATAAATAAAGTTTGGAAAAAAGTTTGGAAAAATTCATCGTTACAAAAATCAGAAAGTACAAAAAAAAAAAAAAAAAAAAAAAAAGTGATGTTCCAAAAGTTTATGCACAAGTAGGATTTTACGCAAATATCTCTTTAAACATGATAGGTGGAGGATCGGCGAGAGCTTTTTCCTAGATTATAAAGCATAGCGATCGCTGTACGAGTTATCAAAATACCGAAATCTCTGGAGCTCTCACATGAAGAAGTTGCGGAAGTTTGGAAGCTGGAAGCTGAAGGTAAATCCATTTTGCAAATTTCACTTATTTTAAATAGGTCTAAACGTGGTGTTTATAGTGTTTTGCAACGTGGAAAACAATTCAAAAATGTGTATCGCTCAGGAAGGCCGAGAAAAACCACATTTCGTGAGGATAGAAGAATTCAAAGAATGGCTGTATCTGGCAATTTGTCTCTTTATCAGATAAAAAATTGACTTGGATAAAAAATATCACGTGACACCATACGCAGACGAATAATAATATTAGGAATCATCAAAAAACAAAAATTAGCTCTTAAGCCTTTTCTGAAACAGTGTCACATACAAGCAAGACTTCAATGGGTAAAACAGTACATGTGATGGAAAAATCATGCGTCAAGCACAGATTATGAAACATTTTCCATCGCTTCCAGAATACTTTTACAAAACTTTGCTGTTTATAAAGGTAAATAAGATACCTAAGTAAAGAGTTGAGGAAACGTTTAACACATTTGAAAACCAGATTTCAGTAATTACCGTCCATAGTCATGAACGATAAATGCTATGCACATCATATTCTACAGCATGTATCTTGTAGTAAACCTTAGCAATGTATATCAATTGCATTATATTTGAAATAGTGTAACATAATTAAAATACGCTTAAACAGTTTTCCCTGTAGACCATTATGTATCGGAATACTTTTGTGTAGCCCTGTAAATGAATAACAAATTTTTGCGCCCCACATTCTACTTTTCATATTTTAGTGAACGTCATAAATGCAAATAAATTTCATTATGTTTGAAATGGTGTAACAGAATTAAAATGTACTCGGAACGATTTTTTTCGCTTTGATCACAATGCAACGGAATACTTTTGACTGTCCCTGTAAACGAAGTATAAATCCTACACACTTCATTTTTAATAGCTATCGTGCTATACTAAAAGTCATTAACATATAAAAATTTCAAGGCAATCCGAATGTACTTACGAGAGTTAGAACATGGACAGACGGACAGACAAACCGAAGTCATAAATACTTTTCAAGTATGTTGGAAGGTGTTAAAAAAGAACAGTGATCCTAGTGAGTTTAAATATAAACTTGTGGTTAAAGAGCTATACATAAAACTTCCATAGTACCTTTTAAAATTCTTTATCAGCATTTAAATTTTTTTACTTGCTTCTTTAGAATCACAAAATGTTTAGGGAAAAGTGTACTCCTACGTTAAAAAAACCCGCACTGCCAGTATCTTTTAATGCTCTAAGTCTGGCATCGATCATAAATTCAATGGAAAATCTCAAAATTTTGTATTTTCCAGACTATTTGAACATTATAAAGACAATCTTTTAACATAGATAGGAGAAGTCGTCTCTTTTTTATTTTAATAAATTCAAAACTGTTATATTTTATGAATGAATTATGAAATATTCGATTATCTCCTGTATCTGACAAACCCTTCTGATAGGAGAGCACTTTAAATACCATGAGGTAGTAACCAGATTGAAAGCATTTATAGCGGGCTTTTTACCTTTTAGGGTGAAAAAATTAGATTATTATTTAATATTTATGAGTAGTCTTTAAAGTGTTTACAAAAATATTCAAATTGATCAAAGAGAATTCAGAGAGTCAAGAAGAAACAGTTAGAGATTTGAGGAATGAGCTGAAATAACATTTCACAATTTCATAGCTTATCTCAGATTTCCCATATTATGCAACTTAAATAATTTTAGACTTAAAATGTTAAGAATGGTTGTATTCATAAACTATGATTATAAGAAAATATAAGAAAATTTATGGAAAAAAATGTTTTTATTTTTATTAATATTACACGCGTTTTATTAATTTATTTCAAGTTTGCTAAGATATAGTTTTGTAATCGATTTTTCCTGACATGCCAAAGTTAAGAAATTTTGTACAATTGTTTGTTTCCGATGAAAGAAAAGAGTTCCAAACGATAACAAGAGACGATCCCTTTGGACCGCCTAGCAGTAAAATTTCTCTATATCTCGAAAACTAATGATAGGAATGATCTACAAAACCACATAGCTATGTTTTCGACGGCACTCATTCTTTTTATGTAAAATTTAATGTAAGTCAAACTTCACAATTTTTTAAATATGAATTTATTGAAAATATTCTTAATTAAAAGGATTTTGAATTAAAACATGTCCAGATTATGTTTGGGTACATTTAATTATCTCATTATAAAAGAAACATTTTAATCAGATATTTTGGGGGGAAGATATAAATGAAAGTTTGACACATTGTTTATCATTAGCATCCTCAAATATTGACCCCTTGTAACTCAATGAATATTTAAGAAAAAGTGCATAAACTACATACGTTTCCAAGCCACTTTGATGAAATTAACAAGCAATAGAGTAAAAAGTGAGTTCTAATATCTGAAAAATTATAATTGGTACAATTTTTAATATGTATATGACCTTTTATGACGAAATAAACCAGATGCATTTTAAATGAATGTTATAAGAATTAAAATGGTATTTTATTCCAGAATTAATTAGAACTGAAGTTACAACCACCATTCGGGAGTTTGTTGACGTCCTGTACCCCATTTCTTAACCACACACGCGTTGATAGACTATGTGAAAACTGGAAAAAATGTGGTAGCTTGCAATCAAATCAAGAATTCGATTTTCGTTAAATTCGTTGGGTCGGAAATATTTCTTTTCGAAGAGTAACTGTAATCGCGACCGGGTGATTAAGGCGATAAACTAAAATTCCAGCTCGAATACCGACAAGATTCGCGTCACTGACTGGGCAAAAATCTTTATACCGAAAAATTCTATAATGTTTGGGGTTTTATTCATATAGAAATAGAAAGGTGACGTGTTTACTGTTACTTTTCATTTATTGATGTTAAATGAATAATAATCTACACATCTCTACAAATATATAAAATTGGAGTGTCTGTCTGTGGATTTTCAGTAAAATAACTGAGTTCATTCGGTTATTTATATGACGTATAGTCAAAAATAACATTAAAAAAAGTCTGTCTGTTAGTACGTTTTGTCTGACTGTCTGTCTGTCTGTTTTGCCTGTCGGAATAGGCTCAGAAACGGTTGAATAACTAACATTTAAATTATTAGGGGCAGATAGAGAATGTCTCTGGCTACAATTACCTAAAATATTTTTTGAGAAAACAGGGGAAAATTGAAAGAATCAATCAATCAATCAAACAATTCCAATATCTATAATAGTTTTTGATAAAACAGGGGGAAATTGAATAAATTAGTCACTCAGTCATACAACCAATCTTTCAGTACTTAAAACTCGTGAGCTAATCAATCAATTTTAATGAATTTTAGGGCGATTCAAAGACGTAATTAAGATTTATAAATGTTAAAATTTGCATACCGATCTGATTTTTTTATTCATTTAAATAAAAAATCTGTATTAGCAAGTATAAAGGGCTAGTATTCCCTAATCGGAATTAACTATTAAACACCCATCTATCCGTCCAATCATCCAATATGATTCACATACAAGGTTCGCGTCAGCAAGTATTTGACATTCTAGGATGATACCAATAAATGCTTGCTTCATAAAATAAAACCTGGCCACAACAATGTATTTAATTTTGTACCAAACCTTGCCACATAAAATATGTCAATTGGCTGTAGACCCGAATACAGAAAATCTATAAATTATAATAATAATTTTACGTTGATCTGACTTTTAGCTTACTACTTATTCATTTTGATTTCAAAATTAAATTAGTAGGTATAAAAAGGTAATATTAGGTAATCGTATCCAGAACCAAGGTTGACATCAATGGTAAGGAATAAAATGATAAATTAGGATACCATTAATGAATGATACTATGTGGCGTTGTTCAGATAAAATTTTAAAATTTATGTAATTAAGAGTATGATTTTTGTTGTTGTTTGAAGATACATGGAAAGCGATTTAGAGTGTCATGAATGTATTCTATTCACGAATGTTACCCTCCAGTAACATATTTATATAGATATTTAGAAAATGAGAAAAGGGTATATTTTGAATCTAAAAATGCTCAAAATGCCATAGAGAATCTAAAAATAAACATACTACCATTAATGGCATTCTTCATCTTATGCCAGAATGATGATGGTTTCGCAAGAACATCATTATATGAATAGGTACTATCTTATTATACATACAATAAGAAAAAAGTACTTCTCAACGTTGAAATAAAGGTACTGTCCACCCAGCCAATAAAGACTGGTCACGTGACTTCGGTGTGCGAGGAAGGTTTTTCTGAATTACTTCATTACGAAACAATGTGATTGAAGATGATATTTTAGCGGCGATTATTTTGTCTGGCAAAGGCAATATCAAGAATACCTATTATTCCAACTAATTATCCATTTCAACTCAATAGACTTCAATATCTAATTAGTTCATATTTTGCAGTGAAAATCAATAAGTTTCAAGGACAAAGTTTAAGACAAACTGGGAGTTTACCTTAATATATATATTTTTTTACTCATCGACAATATGTCAGTCCACGGATATTGTTATTTTGGTTAAGGAAAGAATATCATTCAATATTGCTTATAAAGAAGCACAGTAATAGAGAAATTCTGATGTAACTATATATATATATTAAATTTATGTATTTTTAATTATATATATAATTCATCATGTATGAAAAGTTTATTTGAAATGACATTCTTCGGATATTGATTTTTTTATGTTACAAATATAATTGGACGTTTTAAACTAAAATAATAGTTGTTTGTCAGTTAATGGAATTTTTTTCATTACTTTTTAATGAAAAAATCAGGTTAATTGAATAAAAAGTAATGCTTTTTTATGTGGTAATTTTAAACATCAGCAAAGCGGACAAGAGTTCGCTATTATTTTACATAAAATTAGAGTGTCCGTCTGATTTTCAGAAAAACACCTATTTCTAAGTTCATTCAACTATTTAGACAACCTAAAGTCATAATAACAGTTAAAAAACTGCCTGTCTATCTGTCCAGAATAGGCTCAGAAACGGTTGCATGACTAACACTAAACATATCAGGGGTAGATAGAAAGTGTTTCTGGCTACAATCTGCAGTTTGTCACATTCCGATATGTAAAGCAGTCTTTAAGAAAACGGGAAAAGAATTGGGATTATCAATCAATTGATCACTCTCAAAATCTCGTAATCAAATTGATGGATTAAAAAAAAAAAAAAAAAAACTTATGGCGTTTGAAAGGTCTAATTAAGATTTATAAATGATAATAGATACCTTTTTAGCTTATGACTTATATTTTTTTACTTAAAAACTGGATTGGTAAGTATATAAGAAGCTAATATTCCGCAATCGAGTCGAAAGCCAAAGTTCGCATCATTGATAAGCAAAGAAATGATCACATGATTTCATTATATAATGATAGGGTAGCAAGAGGCTCATAAAAAAACACGCCAGGTTACAACACTACAGTTAATTTTGCTTCAAGCCATGCTATCTAAAATATGCTAATTGGATCTGGACCCGATTACGGCAGATCTAAAAATGATGATAATTTTTATGTTGATCTGACTTTTAGCTTACAAATTATTCATTTTTATTTTATAACTAGATTAGTAAGCATAAATAGTTAATACTCAATTATCGTGTCCAAAGCTAAGGTTCGCATCACCAATAAGCAAAGAAATGATCATGTAGGATGCCATGAAATACTTGCCTCATAAAAAAGAAACAAATGTGATTTCAATAATATATTTGATTTTACGACAAACTACTCTTTCTAAAATATACCAATTGGAAGAGGATACGATTGTGGAAGATCTATAAATGATAATAATTTTATATCGATCCAATTTTTAGCTTATAGCTTATTCATTTTAATTTTAAAACTGAAACAAAAAATGTTAGCGTAAATGAAAAGCAATAAAATGAACACCAGGGATATCTTAACTGAATAAAAATACATGGCGCTGACGGT
Source organism: Maratus michaelseni (assembly GCA_963931845.1). Taxonomy (NCBI): domain Eukaryota; kingdom Metazoa; phylum Arthropoda; class Arachnida; order Araneae; family Salticidae; genus Maratus; species Maratus michaelseni. Next base: position 282,668,265 of record OZ007586.1, read on the forward strand.
GTTCTGGTATTTCACAATTCCACCTCCTGGAATACGGATCGCTGCATGATAAAACTAAACTCAGTTATTTGCATGGATCCAGGGATGTCATAACGCTTGAAATTGCCAAGATTTGTTTGCAATTTTCAAAGACTCTTTGCAATGGTGGCAACAAAATTATTCCTATGTTCACAAAGAAAGAAAGAGGATTATTATACATTTTGTTGCAATTTTCTCATTAAAACTGTGATGATAAAAGATGTTTTCAATTTGATTAAATGATATACCACGATCTATTATCTGAACTAGTGAACATATAACTTTAATTTTGTTTCGTTTGTATAAATCAATTTAATGATTTTTTTGTTTACCTGCTTTAAAAAGTGTGTAGTAAAATATGTCAATGTGACTTATTTCTACATTTATTTAAGTATTAACAAAAAGCTAAAAGCTTGAAATATTATTGACTCATATGAAATACCATTTTTCGAAATGGAATAAAATGTAGATATATGCCCTCTTATAGACCATGGGGCTGTTATAAATTATTTAACTTTCAGTGCAGACATTACAGCATCTAGAGAAAACAAGCTTACACTCTCTGGCGCGTACCCGGCAACGGAGGACCACACCGTAAAAATTAAAATAAACATTCATTAATTAAAAGACACCAAACAGTGGGCCGGGAATGAACATGGTGATAATAGAAGGTGAATTAAATTGACAGTACTCATCGTGTTCTGTGGCGCAATCTAATTGCGAGAATGGAGTCAAATTTTGTAGTATGATTAAACAAGACGTGGGACGAAGCATTCGTCAAAAAACAATTTAGTACTCACCACTTCGGGAAATGCGGTGTTTTTTCGCAGTATCCTTCGCTACCCGTCTTGTTTAATCCTCATACAAAATTTGGTCCCATTCCCGCAATTAGATTGCGCTACAGAATATGCTGAGTACTGTCAGTTTAATTATGGCCACCTTGTATTCATGATTGAATCGGCTTCTAGCCCATTCATTGCTTTCTACGCTATTTCTCTTTTAAACGTTGTACCAATACTGATGATTCAAGCAAATGAAGGAATATAAAATCATCAGTTGTCCGACTGATATGCCGCATTTCCTGATGAAGATACTGCTTTGCGCTGGACTTGTGCACCAATTCCGCTGTCTAATGCTATTTGCATTTATAGATGTATTTTAAGATTGTTCTCCAGGATTCTAAAAGTGAAATGATTTATTGTATGAAAATGGCATAGTATTTAACATGAATCCTGTATTTTAACTCTTAAAACTGAGATATATTTGTACGCCTAAAAATGATCTTATTTTCATACTACCAATTACGAAATTTCTCAAAGAACGGAATGTTTTGACAAATGTTGTCACCTTTGAAAATAACGTCATTGAAACCACACACTAAGCAACATTTTACTATAATTTAGAGTGTCATTATATGAGATAGATGACATACATACATGACGCACACTCAGATTGGAAGATATAACGCCAAGGTTTCTAATTTTTTAACCAAAATCCTCTCGACCAATCAAATTTTTGTTTTTGTTTAGTTTACACGTATATCGCTGTTCCTTTACGAATGCAGTCTACTACAATTGCATCAAAATAAAATGTAATTTTCGCAAATTTGTGTTAAACTACACATTAAATATAATTTCTTACTTATAATGAGAAATTTAATAAAACTAAATAACATAAATATTTTTAATGTAGAAGAAAATTAGATTTATCCTCCCCTACTCCCCAAAGAAAAGAAAGATGCAATATAATCCAAATGCAACACATGGGATTACTATACAGCTATTTGTAATTATAAATAAATAAAGACATGCTTTTATTAGAGTGATGAAAAAGTTTTAAAAAAATATTTAATCAAAACTCTCGATCTCAGAACAAAAATCGTTAAAGCGCAAGGCGCTGACAGAAATACTGTAACTGAATTGATATTTTAATCACAATTGCAATGTATTTGCATTTTTTATGAACGTAATATCCTTAATTTTCTTATCGTTTTGTTTTCAGCGCCTCACGACTATATTTTTTTCCACAATTTTGTTAAAAGGACTATCTTCTACTTTTTAGTACACCAATGAAAGCGAATTTTTTAATTATTTATATTTATTTATTTTTTATTAAAAATTTATCAATATAATGCACTAATTTTTTATTCATTTTCAATCTAATCTATTTTAAACTAAGTTATCAATAAACTAAATGGCTGTAAATATTTAATTTTTGTTTCAACAAATTTCACAAAATCCTGTAAATATACAGTCATTCATTTATTTTATCAACATGCATGCGCCATACAGTTCGGTTAGAACTTTTCATAGTTCAAAACAATGCATCTATTTCATTTATCCAATTCAGATTTCATTTTATACCAAATTCTATCAATTTATTTTTACGAGTTTCTTTGACCAAACTTTCTTTTAAGTTCACAATCGTTTTTGATTTTATTAATACAGTAGCTTTCTTTCAATATTTAAAAGTATTTTCATTATCGTAAATTAGGATAAAATGGTCCTTTCTCCCTTAAGGGGACTGGGTACCATCAATTTTCAAGAAATGACGAAAATATCAATTTTCCGTTTCGGTTTTGCTTAAAATGAATTTGGATATCTGACGAAATTTCATACAGACCCGATAGCTAAAAGTTTGCGAAAAAGGTTTTTACTTCACCCGTGTCCTTTTAAATGACTCAGAGTGCAAACTTTAAATTCATTTTCTTTGTTAGTGTTTTTTCAATACATCAGTATGGGCGAAATATTTTTTAGTATTAAACTGATTTTTTAATGGATGGTACTTATAGTGCAATTCAAAAAATTAATGATAAGATTTTAATTAATATAAATAGTTTATAAAAAAAATAAAAATGTTAAGTAAATAATAATTTTTACTATATTTTTACATAAGTCATGATATATATATATATACCGGGTGATTCAAAAGTCCGGACGAACTTTAAAAATGAATAATTCGAAAACGAATCAAGATACAAAGATACGGTTTGCACCAAACGGATGGAAAAGAAACTGGGTTTTGTGTGGCAACGAAAAAAATAGTTCTGTTGGCGACCAACAGATGGCGCTATAATGCTTTATTGCACCAAAAGATGATTTATACATGAAAAAATGTTGACAACTTACAAGTCAGCTTAGTTACAGTTAATTAGTACTACAGTAAATGTTCACTGTGCTGTCCATCATTCAGAAGTACAGCTGTGAGACTAGGCACCACACCGTTCACAGCATTTAGTAGCATTTCTTGCGTTATGGCAGACACATTTTGGCGGATGGCATCTTTCATTGCTGCTAGTGATGCCAGTTGTCACGGTACACTTTTGACTTCAAGAATCCCCACAGCCATAAGTCTCAGGGTGTCAGATCGGGAGATCTTGGAGGCCATGCGTGATTAAAGTAGCGACTGATAATGCGATCCTCCCCAAATGTAGAGCGTAGCAGGCAAAGCAATATGAGATGGTGCTCCATCTTGCATAAAGGTGACTGTTTGGAGTGCCTGTCGCGCTTGCAGTTCAGGAATAATGTTGTTCTGTAACAGTGCTACATATCGCTGACCAGTGACAGAAACTGTTTTGAAACCCGTCTGTGTGATTTACTCGACAAAAAATGGACCAATTATGAAATCAGCAGTGAAGCCACACCAGATTGTGACGTTAGGCTGTTGCAAGGGTACCTCAACAAATGCATGTGGATTTTCTGTGGTCCACACTCGACAATTATGGGTGTGAACAGCGCCAGGGTGTGTGAAATGCGCTTCATCTGTTTGCAGCCAGTTGTGCTGCTCTTCCATCTTATGGACTTTACCCATGTCACGTCATCTGTGGGTAAAAAGAAGAAAAACACCAATAGGCGTGAAGAACATTTTAACACAGCTTCCCCTTCGTCCAATAAACAGTCTTTTTCCGAAGAAAATTACCCCCAGAGGCGTGGTTGTTGCCATTCGTGGATAAGGTCCATTGAATACCAAATACGTAAAATCTCGGCGAGAGTCGAAGTCAGGAGGTTTCAGTTCTGGGTTATGTTGCAACTTGTAGGGATACCGTTGCAAAGTTATTCGCAGTGCTTTCCAGACACTTCCGTACGACACTCCTGTCTGCCTCAAAACTTCTCGAGCACTGCACTCCCCATGTGCAGCAACCGCCGACATGGATTGCATCGTCTGCTCCACTGTCGTGGCAACAGCAGCGGCTGTTGAGGGACGTCCACTTCTTTGACGTGACACCAAAGAACCTGTAGCTTTAAATTTCTTCACCATTTTGTTCAATGCAGAAGACGTTATTGGTCCTTTGCTATCTCGCATACCCTTCATGTAGCGATATGCTCGCAATGCCGCAATGGCACTTTCCGAATTCTTATAATGCAGTTTAACTAAGAGGGCTTTCTCAACTATTGACAGCATTTCGATGCATACAAGCTTCGACTACCATTACCTGCTACAGTTGCTCCTTTTTATATCGTTTGTTGCTTTGCATAATCCTACATCAGAAATGCGACAGCGCCATCTGTTGGTCGCCAACAGAACTATTTTTTATTTCGTTGCCACACAAAACCAGGTTTCTTTTCCATCCGTTTGGTGCAAACCGTATCTTTGTATCTTGATTCGTTTTCGAATAATTTATTTTTAAAGTTCGTCCTGACTTTTAGATCACCCGGTATATATATATATATATACTAGGGGGCTCAGTCCCCTACTCGCTAATGCTCGCCAACCCCCGTTAATTGCGAAGCAGTTCTCATTTACACTGCTACGCGGTCCCAAGCAATTCTAGCTGGAATGAGTACTAGCATAAATCATTTAAATGTACAAAAAGTAGTTGAAAACACAATTAAAAATGCATTTATATTGGTGCTACCAATGGGCATAAATCATTTAAATACTATGAAAAAAAGATCTTGGAAAAACAATTAGTTTAAAACTCATTGCTCCTATAACATTGTACAGCACGGTTTAAATTCATTAAAAAAAACACTACGTGATAGGAAGATAGTTTATATATATCATCAATCATTGTTTAACTTTCGTTCCACATATTACTGTTCTAATTGATTACAAATTTTTGAAAAAGAAATTATTTTTTATTTCACCAAGACAGCAACAGATGGCAGCAGGTGTAATCTAGACATTTGATATTTTTATTATCTCTGGTTTTCGCGTGAGTGGAATTTGTAAATAAATTCTAAATAAGAGTTGAGAATTCATTTGGAATTAACGATATTACTCATAATTAAAATGAGGAATCATCTCAAACGCTTTGGATTACATATATGTTATTTTATTTTTAATAATTGATAGTTTGAGTTTCACTGCTCTGTGCTCTCACAGTGGCCGCCATATTGGAGCTGGAAACTACGGTTTTTGCCAAACAATAATCTAGAAATTCAGCATTTTTTCCGCGCCACGTAAGAGAAATATATATATATATATATATACAGTATGCCCACTAAAGTCTCTTGCCACCCTCTTAACTTCGGAACGGCTGCTGCTATATTCATAAAACTGGTGTCTAGGTAGAGTAAAGTAGCTCTGCGCTATTGAATGAAACCGCCTACGGCGCCACCTGGTGTAAAACTGTGGAGTTAGAATTCATATCTCGAAAACGGAAAGAGATAGGGAAAACAAGTGATTTACAAAGTTGTAGAGCATCATCGATTTAGTACAAAAAACACCTTGTGGACATTAATGCGACGAATAGAACGGTTAAAACGCGCAATTGTTTTTTCGTGATTTCTTACACTGCGACGTGACAAAACGATCTTAGAAAGAAATAAACAACCAGTTATGAAACAGCAGGTGTATGCGACCTTTCCACAAACATTGCAGGACCTTAAACGACGCATTACGGACGCTTGTGCCAACGTGTCACCATCTATGCTCCAACGTGTGCAACGTGAAATTCAAACAATAATCCAAATGTGCATTTCAGCTGACGGTGAGAAGTTTGAGCATCTAAAATAAATATTATAACAAGCTGTTTTTTTTTCTTTCTAAGATCGTTTTGTCACGTCACAGTGTAGGAAATCATGAAAAAACAAATGCGCGTTTTAACCGTTCTATTCTTTGCATTAATGTCCACAAGGAGTCTTTTCGTACTAAGTCGATGATGCTCTACAATTTTGTAAATAACTTTTTTCTCTATCTCTTTCCGTTTTCGAGATAGGAATGATAACTCCGCAGTGTTCCACCAGGTGGCGCCATAGGTGGTTTCATTGAGTAGCTCATGGCTACTTTACTATACCTAGACACTACTTTTATGAATATAGCAGCAGCCGTTCCGATGTTAAGAGAGTGGCAAGGGACTTTAGTGGGCATACTATATATATATATATATATATATATATATATATGTTTCAAACTAATTAACTTTCTGAAAATCTGGTCCTTATAAAGCACACATGTAAGAAAAGTATAAAAGAAAAATTGTTGCAAAAAGTTTAGAGTTGCAGGAGGAGTGTGGTTTTAAACCTTTCTTAATTTTATTATTTTAAAAATTTCATTTTTGAAATTTACCATAAGAATTGCATTCTTTGTTGATTAAATCGTTTTCCTCAGTAAAACCATTTTATATGTCAAAAATGTATAAAATATACGGATATTAAAAAAAAAAAAACATTTCCTGGACATAAAAAAAATATATAATTAATTTTTGGGCATTTTTTTATGCAATTTAAATTACTGCATGTATTTTTCAACACAATAAAATGTAATTCATAAACCAAAACCAATAACAACGTTGTAACGCACAAATATTAAAAATTGGCACAAAAAACTGCATACGGACGTTTCAAGGATTCCTCGATCCTCTTCCTCAGTGCGAAAAAAAAAAGGATAAAAATGGGTTCAAAGAACCCCCTCTGTTTTTACGAGGCCTACTTTATTCATAAACATAGTTTATCCTTGGTGAATGATATGACCAGCACCCCTTTTCTCTCGCACGTGTAGAGGAATCCTGCGCAGTGACTCCTTTTTTCCGGTTAACTACATCATTTCTTTGGGATATATATACTTATGCTTCAGCATTTTCATTCAAGCCAGTACGCGGGGCTATAACCGAGGGGTTCTTTGAACCCTTTTTATCCCTTTTTTTTTGCACTGAGGAAGAGGATTCGAAAGTATTCGATTTGTTTCTAAATTCGATTTCGTATTGAAAGTACGTACACTATATAGCCTTTGTCATCATATTACAAAATTTTCAATAAACATAAATTTCTTCAAAATTTTCTTCAAAGAAGAATGTATCATTTCACTATTTTAGGTGATTTTGAAAGATCCACCATTCTCCCAAAGTCCATTTGAAATAAATAAGACTCGTAATATCTGTCATATTTTTTGACACAAAAGGTTTTATCCGATTATTCCAGTCTTTTCATCTACTTCCAAAAAGTATTCGATTTGTTTTAAAATTCGAATTCGTATTGAAAGTACGTACACTATATAGCCAAAAGTCACCGGAATCTTTCGATTTTAGACTTATCTAGAGAAATAGTTGACGAATTGTTTTTGAACATTGGAGGATGTAAAAAACATATTTGAACTCATTTTGTTTTAGTGAGGATTTTGTCATGAGTGCAATTAGGGAACAACAAAAGATTGAAATATATTTGCAATCACCCTGTATCATATAAAGCTAGAATTGATTAGTAGCTGTAACAAATAATTTCATAGATCCTGTACAACGTCTGCATGAATTTTTGTAAGAATAGCAAGCATATTCATGTTGATATAAACATTTATTTTTTAAAGAATAATTCCGCATCTATTTTGTTTATATAACATGCAGGGTTTTCCCCTAAATTTAGCACTACTTTCAGAAAACCTGACAAAGTGCAATAAACATTGCAATTATAAAATGAATATATTGAATATTTGATAAAATATGAGCATGAAATGCATGAAATAACACAGGCTACAAAATAATATTTTATATATTTTTTTTCTGAACCATTTTGAGTGTTTATGATAATTTTAGATGCTAAGTTTAAAAAAAGCTTTTCTTTCTGTCATTTAAGTTTTTTCCACAAAGATAGGATGAAGGTACAGGAAAATCACACGGAAGATCTAACATACTACAAAATGTCTAGTGAAAAACCTCTAAAAATATTCTGTAAAATCCGTTTTCGTGATTCTCTGTTGGACGTTGAAACCGGGGATCCATTCTGGTGCCTTTTGGTCTACTAATACAACGTTATATTCGTCCAGAATGGATCCCCGGTACGAACGTCCAACAGTGAAGCACGGAAATGGATCAGTAATGGTCTAGGGTGCTTTCCATCATGATGGCATCACCCCCTTTGTACACATCGATGTGATTATGGATCAAAATGTTTATAAAAGCATTTTAGAAGCTCGCATGCTGCCTTATGCTCGTAAAAAGATGCGTCGTGGATGGATGCTTCAGCAGGATAATGATCCAAAGCACACCTTCAAAATGGTGACAAATTGGTTTACAGCTAAGAAAATTTAAAAAAAAAGACTGGCCAAGTCAGTTACCTGACCTCAATCCAATTGAACATCTTTGGGAACACAATGGAAGAAAAGTCGGGACATGGAAGCATTCTTCAAAGGATCCTTCAGGATTTTCAATCGGAATGGGCTAAACTCCCTAGGTCCACTTTAGAAAGCCTTGAAAATTCCGTGCTCAGACGGTGTACTATAATCCTCAAAGCAAAAGGATATGCAACTAAATATTAAATATTGCTGTATTTTGTTACTTTAAGACGCTTAATTTCAATAAAAGTTTAGAAAAACTGAATCGTCTCAAAACTTTTGCGAAGTAAATTTGCGAATTTGCGAATTATTTTTTATCCATGCATATTTCTCAAGTGTTCTAATGTTGCAATTTGTTGAGCTTTAAAAGGGGTAAAAATTAGTAATTTACATCATTGAGAAATTTTTCTTACAGAAAAAGCTAGGACAGAAAAACATATCGTCTCAAAACTTTTGCGAGCTACTGTATATCTTTTATTCTGGTTGTTTGTGCTTTTCTTTGCGTTTCTTTTAATATATCACATATCCATAGTAGCAGAAAATATTTCGCATTTCTTTTATTAGATTTTTAGTTGTTCTGGCAAAGAAATAACATTTAATCCCTTCCCACAAACCTTCGCTGCTTCTTTATGTGTCTGGCATATATTTTTATTCAAACGCTTAACAATTTAAAGGCCAAAATAAATTAGAACGTATAAATGTATGTCTAAATTTAGTGAATCTTCCAGATCCAGAGCACAAAATATCCCATTTTCGGGGTAAAATTATTTTGCATTGTTCTGAGAAAATTTTAGATGGCATACCGTACTGAAAAAAAAATGTATCCACATGTTCCATATGCTCACTACTAGGATAGGCCAACATCTTTTGGCTAAGGGCAAATGGACCTTTTCTCCACCAAGAAAATATATCCTCTTTTTCAAAAGGGAAGGTATGGCGAATCTATCACATATTATTTACATTTTAACGATACCATGTGTTGTGTTATCCAATAATTATTGTCGAATCGATCCTTTTTAAAATATTATTGCCAATCAGCACGTACTGAAATTTCTTTGAGCACAGCAAAGCAAGTATGTCACCCATAAAGCAAGATTTTGCATCCATTGTTGGTTTTCGGTTTTTGGCAGGGCAACCCTTAAAAGATGCCTGAAATTAACACTAGGAGAAAGAAATTTATTATAGCTTGTTGACTTGTTCCTGACACATTTACTAGCTAATTTGCTTCTTTTACGTTAAGTTTTTTTAAAAGTTTTAAGTGAAGATTTAATTTTAATAATTCATTGATAGGGTGATCTGACGTCTACGATACATTTAAGTAAAATATAGAAAAAATCTTATTCTTGCAAGCGTACAATAAGTACTTATTGCCTTTCTCTCCGATTGTGAAATATACACAAATGTCGGCCTATTTTCACCTTTCTTTTACACTTGGAATTATTATTATATTTAAAAACAGAAAAAAAAATCCATAAATTAAAATTTTCTTATAGTTAGCGTTAGTATCTAATTAAAATCACTGGTTAAATAATAAAACGAAAATATTCTTTTCCAGAATTTTATTTTGAAACAAATTAAATGTAACTTAAAATTTGGAACAGAAATGGCACAAATATATATTCGGACTCTTGAAATTTTTAAATGAATTTGCAAAATTAATCCAGCTGACATTGAAGAATAAGTTCAGAGCCGGATTAAGCTGTCTGGAGGCTCATGGGCACTTCAAGTCTAGTGGCCCTCTTTCCCGGACTTTCGAAACCATACTTTAAATTTTTATAATTTAAAATCATTCTTAGCATTTAAACATTCACATGTCCAGCATTGGTTACTGTTTTCGGAAAATATCGTTAGAAAAAGAAGTGTACAAACCTCTATTATCCATCCAAACATATTCTGAAAATATTTCTTGGACTTCAAGTCTTCAAGACTTTGAAACTCAATAAACTTTATACTTGATAATTATTATAATTTTTTTACCTATAACAATACTTATCAATTAAGACATTTTTCTTATAAAATATGTGGTGGGCGGGAAATTAGATATATTTCAGTCTTCCAAGATCATGGGTCTCCTAAAGTTTGCGGATCCCATAGACAGGAGTTATGTACTCTTACTTGATAATCTCACACTGATTAGGCTATTTTATTAATATCGGTATTTATGTAATTCAGATTCTTCTTTTTATAAAAAAGAAATACATGTGTATATTACTCAAAATATTTTATTCAATGATAATTTAAATTCAAAAACTTTTGAAATTCGTATAAGTGTTAATATACTTTCAATACTAACTTAGTATCAATAAAGGCGCCCTGAATTAAGGACATATCTCGGCATCCTCACTCACAAAGAAGTCCTCAAAACCTGATTTAAGCCTAATAATAGAATATATATATATATAAAGTATTCAAAGGTAGCCCTCGCAAGGAAATGTGCACAGGGTTCTCTAAAATTATATGGTCTTTGTAAATAAAAATATGTGCAATATAAAAGTTTAGTAATTTGTTGCTTCTCTTTTTGTTCCCTTTATTCTGTGCAGAATTCCCTCGATTCGGAAATAGGGCATAGTTTGATGTCAATCTTACCAAATTGTCCGATTTTATTTAATAATATTATTACTATTTTATTTGTTTTTGCTGCTGTTTTTGTTTTGTTTTGTTTTGTTTATTGCGAACATTTTAAATTTTGGAACCGGCTCTGAAAGTGAAAGTACCCTTATATAAAAAAAACTGGAATCAAAATCAAAAAAGTAAAAACTAACAACGTTAGAGGTCGACGTCAGCTATCCTATGCAAAAAAAAAAAAATCATTTAAAAATATTAAAATGCGAACGAGAAATTGCGCAAGAACCTTCCGATAGACTTAAGAGCCTACATCAGTCATGCGAAAAAACGCTCAAGCTAATGTTAAGTCTATGGGAAGGTTCTTGCGCGATTTCTCACTCGCATTTTAATATTTTTAAATGCTTTTTTTTGCATAGGATAGCTGAAGTCAATCTCCAATGTTGTTAGTTTTTACTTTTTCAATTTTCGTTCCAGTTATTTTATATAATGGTACTTCACTTTCAGAACCGGTTTCAACCGGTTCCAAAATTGAAAATGGCCGCTTATAAAAAAACTGCAACATAAATCGAAAAAGTAAAAACTAACAACGTTGGAGATTGACCTCAGCTATCCTATGCAAAAAAAAGCATTTAAAAATATTAAAATGCGAGCGAGAAATCGTGCAAGAACCTTCCCATAGACTTAACATTAGCTTCAGCGTTTCTTTCCGTGACTAGTGTAGGCTCTTAACATTAGCTTGAGCGTTTCTTCACGTGACTAGTGTAGGCTCTTAATAGCCATGTTTGATAACGATCTCATAAGCTGTATGAGAGGGGGGGGGAGAAGGAATACTCGCTTTCCTTAGGAATTTGAATTACCTTTTTGTTGCTATTAAAAATAGCATCAACAAAAAAAATATTTTATCCTGAAATAGAAAAATTTATAAAATAAATATTTTTGTTTGAGAATGTCCCAATAGTCCAGGCATTTGGTAGAAAATAAAGGAAAGTTTTGGTGTAGTTTTTTTTGTGGGGTCCCTTTATGTTTTTCGGGTCGCTGAATACGAATCCGAAGTTTTCCAACAAAATTTTTTTCGGGAAATATGTTTTTTTTAGAAAAAACGTGTAAAAAAACGGACTTTTTTCCGTTTTTTCAAAATAATTCCAAAATTATACATTTTACGTGAAAGTCAGCAATATATGAATTAAAGAAAATAAAATTTCTTACATTTTATGTATTGAAAGTTTTTTTCTCTGATCAATAGTTTAGCCGTGAGAGTGCCTCAAAAATGGGTGGAAAAAACAAAAAACGGGAATTACGGTACTGTATGTCAATGTAACATAGAAACTAATCCTTTTACGCAAATGTTAACTATTAATGTTACTAAAGATTATCTGTTTGACTATATTTTATGCATTTGAGGTAGAGGAAAAGTGCGGATCCGACACCAGGGGAAGGTGGGAGCAGTGGGGCAGATCCAGCTACTCTCATGAGTCAAAGTTGCTACTTCTCCGGAGAGATCGTATTCTAAGAGGCGGTAACATTGTAGTCCAGTAGAAATAGCATTTTACCTTACAAAAATTCGGGTAGTTCTGATTTTTGGGTATGTTGTAAAGGTTGACCCTCTAATAAAAAACAAGTTTTCGACCTTCTAGACCTTGTGCGTTTTTCACAATATTGGAAAAACCAATATTTTTCGGCACTTTTTTCGATTTTTCTTAAATAACTCAATTTTAGTGCATTTTACAGACAAAAGCAGAGTTACCATTTTGTAGAGCATAAAATTCTCTACAACATGCAATATTCAGGTTTGTAAATTGTCCAAATACGGGGTAAGATACGGAACCAGGAAAATAGGGTAAAATTTGGAAAAAATGTAAATATTCACAAATGACGTTAGTTTTTGCTTAATAACCTACTTTTAGGGCGTTTTAGAGACAAAAGGCACTGTTACCATTTTGTAGAACAGAAAATTTTCTACAACATGCAGTATTCAGGTTTGTAAATTCTCCAAATAGGGGGTAAGATATGGAGCCGAGAAATAGGGTTAAATTTGGAAAAAAATGTAAAAATCCACAAATAACGTTAGTTTTTGCTTAATAACCTACTTTTATTGCGTTTTAGAGACAAAAACACTTTCACCATTTTATAGAGCATAAAATTCTCTACAACATGCAGTATTCATGTTTGTAAATTGTCCAATAAATATTTTTGCTGCAAAAACGCTCATTTTAAATAATCAATGCAGTTATAAAGCTAAATTTGAAGTATACATTCAACGTACATTAGTTTTACATCATTATAAATATTATTTGGGACTCTAAGACCAATAGTTTTGTTACAGTTTTGCGCGAATGGATGCAAGTCAAAAGAAATTTTAAAAATTTTAAACCAAATTTAAACATTAAAAAATATAAAATATCAGCTGTAGAATATTCAAATAAGTATGTTACATAGAACATATATTAAGCTCTCAGTGATAAATTTTTATGCATTTGTGTATTATAGGGAACTAGAAATAAAATTAAATGTGACATGATGCTAAATTACACCTTTAGTGCCAAAGTAAGACGCTCGAGATCCCTTAAGATACAAGTAAATATCTTTTCCATTCATTTTTTTCATGGTTCCCTAATTGTCCTCGAGACTAAATCTTCACTGAAAAATAGGAGGTCAAACATTTTCTTTGCATCCCCGATATTCAAGAACAATTTGTCAAGTATTTCTCCACATACTTGGCAAAACGTTGAAAATCGAAAGTATTGGGTGATTGTTGGCCGTATAGTATATCTCCGTATTATTCAAGAGAACTGTAAAGTTTCACCTTCATAGAAAAAAAATCTTGTAGTGATTAAAATTATCTCTAAAACAATTACTTTGGCTTACAGATAAATTTTAAAAATAAAATAAATCAAAATTTAAGAGAAGGTTTTGATGATGCATGATGCTGTCATTAGAATTTTTGACAAACAATTCAAACTAAAGTGTAATCGCATTAATGAAATTTATTGCGGAAGTATTATCGACTGCAAGGAAAAGTGTTAGTTAATACTATATAGTCACTTAATTGCTCTTTTCTAATACTGAAAGGAATAAAACCTTAGACACATACATAATTTGTATCAAAGTCACGTGCTTTGAAAATTTACTTTAAAAGTATGGAATAATATAAACCTTTACAATACGAGTAGCTAAATAACATGGGACTAATTCCAGTTCTTTATAGGAAAACATATCATTAAAAAATTCAGAAGCTTGAAAAATAAGTTTTATCATTTATAAAATGTCTCTTTAAAAGAACGATTAAAAAAAATAAAATTCTAAATATTTTCTTTGGAAATATTTTTCCGAGATCACCAAAAGCACGGTCGTGATATATTTTAAAACTTATTACAGATTATATTATTATTAACGAAATGTTTTTGTACTAATATATATTAAATGAAATATTTTTAATTGTGAAACATAATAGTAATAAAAATTTGTATATTTATTTATTATTTTATTTCTAAGAATTACTCTAAAAATGCGCAAAAATAAATGTTGAAAAGCTATATTCTTGAAATGTTATATAATATTACATGTTTATTTTATATTTATATACAAAAAAATATATTTTGATAAAGACTGAGAGACTTACTGTCATGTGTTCTATAAAAATTTTGTGTGAAATAAACACATCAGTGGAGACATAAAGTGCTCTTTAGCAGATTTTGTGGTGAGCAGCTATCAGTAGGTATCAAAATAAATATAAAAATAATAAAATGTTAATAATCTGTAAACATTTTGAAAATTATATCAAAGCTCGAATAAATGTTCAATGATTTCACATTATTAAAAATTTTGGTAGAAAGCAATAAAATGTAGAAAACATTAATATGAGCTGAACTTTCCTAATTCACAATAATCTAGCATGAAGATAGTTTTAGAAACTTTGAATTGTACCAACTGTTTTTTCATCTTCATTTCATTTATATTTTCAAAGCTTTATATGTTTGCCGGCTAACTGCAATTAATTTACAACGTTTTTCACACTACTTCATATCCTATTACTCAATAGAATGTGTGTAAATTATTGACAATCATTTGTTTATCCTGATTGAATGACTTAAATAGAGATTTCTTTTCGGAAATGTACCTGTTTGAAATTTGTTCGTCTTTTATCTAGTAAATTTTCAACTTCGTATCCTGTTTAATCACGGTTTTCTTGTTACATGCCATAACTAGTTTACGTCATAATCCATGGCCATCTCTAGTGCATGAGAATTTGTATGATATTGATGCATATTAAAATGAACGGCAAAAGTATATGAAGACCTTAAATTAATAATGGAGTAGAAAATTAGAAAGGTATTAACAAAGTAACAGTTGTCAGTTCTAATTATGATTCCGAGAGTAAAATCCAAATGGTTCGAAACCGAAGAACAAGAATGTGAATGATAAAGATGAGGTGAAGGATGGTGGTAATAACATCTGCAGAATAAATAGGTCATGGTTACAAGAAATTCAACAAATTGAGATAATGTTCCACCTGGGCTATGCTTGACGTCAAGACAAATACTTGCGCCTCAAATTTCAAGAAACCTTGAAATGTCTTTCCGATTTTCCAAACAATTCAAGAAAAGGGACAAAGAAATGCATCACAGAACCTTATGTGAGAAATCTTACTGGCACATCTGCTTGAATATAGCAAAAGAATTGTGGGCGTTTTTGGGGACTGAAAAACAATACGGGACTAATTCAAGTTCTAGATAGGAAAGCGTATCAGCCGAAAAGTCAGCAGCTTGTAAAATAAGTTTTATATTTAAAGAATGTTTCGCTCAAAGAACATTTTCTAAACATTTCCAAACAATTTCCTACATCACCGGAAACATAACCGCAAAAAAATTATAACCTGTTTAAGAATATTTGTTTATTCTAGTTTATATACAGTTGGTTTTTGTCATTCAAACTCTAGGAAAATACGAATAATCGAATAGGCAAGTATACGTAAGGTTTGCCTTAAAAAAATAAAACAGTACGAATTATATTAATCAGTATGAAAAGCACCCTTATCTTAAATACCTATACTATAATTCAACAGTTCAAAAAAATATATATAATAATAACGGGGTTGGGGGAGTAGGGGTGTTTATCCCGAAAAACTTGAAATAAATATTTTTGCATTTTTTGAACCCTTAAAGTGACTGAAACATGCCTACAAAACTGATTTTCGTCCCACCTAATATTTAAATCGAGACAACCAGTTTAACGGACCGGTGTCACAGTTGACAAAACTTTAAAAAGTTTTTCTTGAAACAAGTCTTTTTGAATTGGTGTACATCTCACGCTGAAACCGTCCACGCTATCGAAGTTCTGTTTTTTCCAAATTAAACTAGACTTTTGTGCTTGGAGGACAAACCTTTAAAAAATAAAATATTTAATGATTTCAATGTTTAAAAAAATTCGAAATTAAAAGGTTAGTGTCAAAAATTGAGCATCAACAATTTTATGACGTTTTGATTTATCTTATCAATTTGAAGTTTGGCATCCAACTAATTTAATACATTTTAAAAATGCGTGTGAATTTTCTGTTTCAGAGGAATATTATAAGTGCAATCAATAGCATATGCCGATTTACTGCGCACGCCATGTGTAATGAAATTTGAAGGTGTTTAGATCTATTAAAATATCAACATTTTTACATGACATTATTCACCATACTTAGACAAAAGTACAATAAATTCAATGCCAAAACTATTACCTTCTATGTGCATTCTTCAAAGAAATAATTTCTAATATGCTCTAAAAATCAAGCCGTATCGGGAGAACCTCCCCTTATTACATAAAGATAAATCATCCCAGTGGGTTATAAAATATGAATCTAAACTCATAGGCAAAACTTCAAGGAGAGATAGAGCATACCTAGACAAGCTCAAAGCATCATGTAATGCATGGTCGTAACTCAAGCAATGAAGCACTACAATGCGCTTTCTGATTGTGGAGAGAACCCTGTTTACGACACAGTTTGAGGGTTTAGAGGAGCGATACTCAACCTGTAGCCCGCGGGCCGCATGTGGTCCAGCAATCTTTTATGTGCGGCCAGAGACACAATCATTGAACCATATTTTAAAAATTAATTGAGATGTGTATAAAAAGTTCTTAAGACCTTCACTGTTGTTTTATAGACTTTCATGGGAATACAAAATCTCTCCTGTGATTTATAATTAATTTAAAATTATGTTAAAACATCTTAAATATATTCTTTTAGTCAAAAGTTCTTTTTACATGCAGTCTTATTTGTACTACAATGTTATATACATTTTTTAATCTTCAACACTAATTAAACATTATTCCAAAGTAATTAAATCTGCACTTTTTATTTATACAATTAAAAGAAAATAAAGTTTTTGCATTGAGCAAAAGACTGACTTATTAAAGAAAATCTCCTGATTTTTTTTGTTTAGAACTTAGAAATTCTGCCTTGTTATATTATAACATTTTATATTTATTATGTAGCTAGTACTGCTGTTTAGGGTTCAAAGTTTGACGCAAAAAAATGGAACGACAATTTTTTTACACCATTATTTCCAAACAAAAAACTTCGCGGCCTATTTCTACAACATTTGAAATAGAAATTCACTACGATGTTTATTGCTTGGAAATAGTGGTGTTAAAAGTTTTTGATAGTATTTTTTCGGCGACAAATGTTCAAACCTACAGACAATATTAACTTTGTGATATTGCTTTGGTATATTACTTTTGTTACCTTACTATTTTAAGTACCCCTTTTTTAAGTGTGTTGTGGCCCACCAAAAGTCACAAACATAGGTTTGCGGATGGCGTCAAAAAAGGTTGAGTATGACTGTACTATAGCATCCCATCCGCAGCACCATACATGAAATGCTTGTCTGCCTTTTCCCTATTGGTAAACCAGACATTCTTTTTGTACTCTATGGTAGAAATGGCGATGCGTTAAATGACAGCGCCATCTAATGGTTCATGGCTTGCGGGATGCATATGCATTGCATGACAAATTCTTGTTCAGATATATTCTATCACTGCTTAAAGTCTTGCCCATGAGTTCTGATTCATCGTCAAATTTTCTGAAGAAAATTCGGTCCAATTTAATTCTCACCCCCTCCATCTCTTGAGCTCAGTTGTTTGTCAAATAGAGCTACTTACTTCGCAATTTCTTGGTTTCTTCTGCTAGTTCAGGGTATGAAATTTTTAAGTGGAGGAGAGACTAAGTTCCAACATTTGTAAATGGATGGGATCACAAATAAGCGGTAGGGAAAGAAAATAGCAAAACCTTTTGGTGACCTCTGACTTTGTACTCTTATGGTGAACAAAAAATAATTAACATATAAACATTTATAGTACAATATATGGATACAAATTAAAGATTTGCAACGGAAGAGTCAAATCGGTGTAAGCATAAAATTATGTACCATGAACATATACAGGGTGACTGACAAACGAAAGGAATGATAGAAGAACGTTTGTAGATGAGCATAAAATACCATCGTCCTGTCTCTAAACGTTTCCAAGTTATAGTGGATAGAAAGACAATGCTTCAAATTTGCGTGAAGTATTAGAGAAAAATATTGAGATTTCTGAAAAACCAACATTAAAAATAAGCACATAGAATGAGCAGGAAAAAAATCCTATAAGATGACGCCATTTTCATCAGGATATCCATATATATAACGACTAGCTACGAGCGTTAAAACATTCGCGAAGTGCAAAATCGAATTGTCGCCAAAATCTTTTAACTGACAATATCGCAAACACCCCTTTAACTACAATCGGTAAGATTTACCAAAACTTTATCCATTATACCAGCTTTCAAATGATTTTGTTATAAACCTAAATATCTGTGTTCTTTTTCAGGAGAAATTCAGCCTTTAGCTTGCAATACATCACAGAAATCACTCTGGATGGCATTTTAAATTGACACATGTGGCATCATTACGCTCAAAAAATTCATTTGTAAGGCGAAACATTTCGTTCCAGACGCGATTCAACTTAAATGTTTGGCATAGAGTGGTTGGCAATGAAATGAGTTTGATCGAACTCGGAGCCACCGCGGTCCTCCGATCTATTAAACGCCCCTGATCTTCCGAACCTGCAGGTCGATGTCTTAAACTTAACAAAATAGCTTTTAAAGTTTTCCGGTACGATCTTCCGTGCTTGTTTTCTAACAGTATTGAAGGGAGTCGTGATTTAGTCTGTTCCGAGAGTGGGACGGTCGAGGAATATTTATCGAAGAAGCTAGAGAGAGCCCACTTAACTTTAAAAATTAACTTTTATATTTTTGCTTCTACTTTTTGCTGATTTTGAGAGAGAGAGGGGAAAATGTTTGACTGTTAAAAATATAGAACTCATTTTCTTCTTGATTCTGTTTTGGGATATTATTACTTCATCATAGCACATGATGCTCGTCTTTGTTCTACATAATATTTTAGAAACTATACAATAGCTAATCTTTCAATATATATATATTTCTTATTTTTGGCAGCAATTTTAAGTGTTGTAGCGAGCATAGGCGCCGACGTAACTGGGGCGACGAGGGTAAATCAGGCAAACTTCCACCACTAATTTTTAAAATGTTATTTTTGTCGTAATCACAGTGAATAAATGGGACAAAAAACTTTAAAAATTAGTGTTAAAAGTATAACTGATTGCTTATTTCGCTCCCGTAATGTCGACGCATATAATAGCGAGAATTTTAATATCCTTGATAACGTTACTAACAAGGGGACCGCCAAACATGATGCGCACAGATTTTGATGATTTTAAAGTATGTTGTAGGGGTCATACCCCTAACTATTCAGGTCAAAGGTTTCCTTCAAATGGGCTTTAGCTTTTGAGAAATTTCCGGTTAAAGTTCAGTATGCATTTCAAATACTCATTAGTTCGCGATCTTGAACAAGGTCTCCGTGGTGCAGAGCTAGTGCTCGCGATTTGAGAGCCTGAGATGAGGGTTCTGTCCTCTCATGTGGCTTTTACCTTTTTTTAAAAGAAATTTTATGTATTTGTCGCGTTATAAGTTTTATGCAGAATTATGAATTCTGGATCTTTGAACTTTTTGATATTTTCCTAATAAATTCCATTTAAATTTTCGAATTTTTCGTGAAAATTTATAGCTTTTGCGCACTTTTTATTCTAATATTTCTGTTGACAAAAATCCAAACTAATTTATGTCTTGATATCTCGTCTTTTTAAAATGATTATTGTTTACATTTATGTATATTTACTTATTTATTTATCGTAATTATGAAATAATGCATTTTTTTTATTTGCATTTTCTATTTAAAAAAATTTAAATGATTAAGAAAAAATTGACAAAATAATATATCCTTTTAATATTTGATTTGTTCTAAATATATTGAAATATGTTAACTGCTGAAATACTAAAATATTTATCATCACCGACATCGACATTTTTATTTTATTAAATATGGAACTATTTGTGCGATACATATCGCAAAAATATTCCAAACAAATTTCGCATTAAAAATCGCCTTTAAATATATACTTTACGTAAATTGTTTTAACAATATTGGAAGAATGTATAAATTAGCATATTATATATTCTTTAAATACTTAAATTGTGATAAATATATTAAAAAATGCATTAAATTTGAAAAAGAAATTATTTCAAACGCGTTAATTGTCTGCAAAGGAAGTTAACGAAATGTATAAAAAGAAAATTTTATTTATTCTGATATTACCGTAAAAGTCATTGCAGACGATTTTTTTTCAAATATTTTTTATGTGTATTGTAATTTGATGTTTTATTTCTAGTTGAATTTTTATGTGTGGCATCGACTTGTTAGAATGAACAAAAAATTAATTCTAATACATTATTTTTTATTTGTGCAAATCAAAAATGATATTGAGTTTGAACTTTTCAGTTAAATGTATTTAAATAACATAAAAAAATATATATAACTGGCTAAAATTTGGATATAAGCGTTATTGCTTTAATATTTTATTACTCCTTTCAAGATATGTTGTTGGAATTACCTAATCATACATACCTTTAGAAGATTTGAGAAAAAATATTTTGTATAAATAATAGAAAATATAAAATTTCATAAAGTTAAAAAAGTATTATTTTAGAACTGCTATTAACCCTATCACTATGTCCTGGGGTCCACGCGGACCCCAGGCACTTCTAAGCCAATATTTAGAATATGTTAAAATTAATGTAAATTGAACATTTTCGGGTATAAATAATAAAGTTTATTGTAAAACTCCAGAATAAGCGTTAATTATTTTTAATCTAACTAAATAAATTAAAAAAGTAATTTAAAAGATATTTAAACCATGTTAAACATGTGCATTATAGTATGGGGTCCGGTAGTCCCCGGTAACAACAGGGCATGTTTCGATAGGACATAGTGATAGGGTTAAAATATAAAGGGTAAATAATAAATAAATAAATAAATAAATAAATAAAATCTAGACAAAATTAGTTTGGAATTTCGTCAATAGAAATATTAATTTCAAAACTGCACACACACACAAAAAAAAAAAAATGTACATTTTTACGAAAAATTCGAAAATGTAAATGGAATTAATTAGGAAAATATCAAAAAGTTCAAAGAAGCAGAATTCATAATTCTGCATAAAACTTGTAACGCAACAAATATATAAAATTTATTAAAAAAGGTAAAAATTCGCATGAGAGGACAAAACCCTCATCTCTGGCATTCAAATCACGAACGCTAGCTCTGCACCACGGAGACCTTGTTCAAGATCGCGAACTAATGGGTATTTGAAACGTATGCTGAACTTTAACCCGAAATTTCTCTAAAACTAAAGCCCATTTGAAGGAAACCTTTGACCGGAATAGTTAGGGGTATGATCCCTACAACGTACTTTAAAATCATCAAAATCTGTGTGCATAATGTTTTGCGGTCCCCTTGTAAGATCAGGATAAAATATATTTAATACGAGCAGGGAAGACCGAGCTATGCTCGGTCAAAATTAGCTTTGAGTTCAAATATCCTGACGCATGACCAAAATGACCTACTAATCAAATTTTCTCAAACATGTGATCTTCCCCAACAGTTTTCTCGTGCCCCAAAACCATAGGAGGCAAAATTTATTCTAAATAGTCTGAGCTGTTTTTGAGATAAAATAGCTTGACCCATAATGACCCATGACCAAAATGACCCACTAATTGAATTTTCTCGAAAGTGAGACCTAGCCCAACAGTCTTCTCGTGCTCAATATCCATAGGATGCAAAATTTAGTTTAAATAGTCCGAGCCGTTTTTAAGATGAAATTAGCTGGACCCAAAAATGACCCACTAATCGAATTTTCTCGGACATGTGACCTAGCCCAATGATTTTGTCGTGCCCGAAACTCGTAGGATACAAAATTTAATCAAAATCGTTAGAGCCGTTGTTTAGATAAATTAACTTGATCCGGGTTGACCCCAAAATGACCCACTAATCGAAGGTTTTCGAACATGTGATCCAGACCAATAGTTTTCTCGTGCCCGAAAATGGTAAGATACAAAATTTAGTCAAAATCGTTTGAACCGTTTTTTAGATAGAATTTGCTTGACCCTGACCCTTAATGACCCAAAATGACCCACTAATCGAATTTTCTCGAACACGTGACCTAGTCCAATGGTTTCCTGGTGCCCCAAACAAAAAAGCAACTTTTGTGAAAATCTCAAAACCATAGCTTGAAAATTCTGAAAATTATCGTCGATAGAATAAGCTCGAAATCCGTTGTTCCCAAAAAGAAGCAAAAAGATGAAGGGTTGTATGAAATATCAGTTGATTAGTGCCAAGATAGCGTACACAATATTGCACGTACGCTATAGTTGGATACAACCCCTTATATTTTTGCTTCCTTTTGGGAACAACGGATTTCGAGCTTATTCTATCAACCATAATTTTCAGAATTTTCAAGCTATGATTTTGAGACTTTCACAAAAGTTGCTCTATATACTTAGCTAATACATTATGCATATTATATTTTGGTTACATTCGCGCATGCGCAGTGAAACATTTTTTAGTAAACCTGCTCATTTTTCATCCAATTTTTATTATTTTGTAATTATGATTGCTGAGTATTATGTACAATGTTATTTGTCATATTTTCTGAAAATAACCTTTTTTTTTATATTAAGAACTCTGTTAATTATAAGCAAACAAGAACGAAAAATCATGCGTCAAGCATAGATTATGTAGCACTTTCCAACGCTTCCAAAATAATTTTACAAATCATACCGTTTAATAAGCTAAAAGATAACTTCTAAGTAAACAATTTGGAAAACGCATAACATATTTAAAAACATAATTTCAGGAATTTCCAACATATACAATATTCGGAAAAATATCCGAATACTTTTATTCAGCCCTGTATAGGATCTATAGAATTGTATATATACTACATAGGATGCTAAATTTTAGTTCAGTTAGGAAACGCGTAGCACAGTTTAAAATTCTCCGTCTGGAGTTTGTCAATAAACATAAATGTGTTCGCGAACTTTTGTGCTGCCCTGTATAGGATCTACAGAATTTATACACACCACGTAATAGACAAAAAGCAAGTTAACATTAAAATCGCGTTCAGTAACTTAAAACGCACTTCCAGGAATTATTGTTAACAGACAGTAGATAATTCTTTTGCGTGTCCCTGTAAATGAACGATGACTGCTATACACACAATATTCCGTAGTAAGTCTCTTGTAATGCACCTTACTGATCTATATAAATTTCAATGCGTTTAAAATAGTGAAACATTATTTAAATAAACCGCAGACGATTTTTCTCCATAGACGTAATGCAACGGAATTATTTTTACTGTCCCTGTAAAGTAACTATAAGTGCTATGCACACCCTGTTCCATATTAAGCTTCTTCTAATGCACCTTAGTGATATATATAAATTTCAATGCGTTTAAAATAGTGAAACATTATTTAAACTAGTAAATCTGCAGATCAGGAGCCTCAACGTCAGCTCAAGTCACTGTTTTTTAATCTCCCTTTTCATATTATTTAGCATCTTACAATCCGCAATTTAATTTTTTTCTATTGCATACATATTTACAGGCATATACAATTCTTCGGAGGTTTCAGAAATTAGAAACGTTAAATTAAACACGGTTTATGCAATGATATTCTGAAATTCTTATGAACTTCTTATTCTTGTAACTTTTTAGATTAAAAAAAAACTTGTATTAAAATAAATTCTTCATTTATGTCAATAGAATACAAAAATAATTTATTTTGCTAATAAATTATTGGAACAAAATAGTGCGTGTTGCTTTTATTATTTTTATCTTCTTTGAAATATCGTTGCTAGGCAACTGATAAATTAAAGAGAAAAGTAAAAAAAAAAATGCATTTTAAAATTTGTAAAAAACATGAAAATAAAAGTTTTATATTTCCGGAACAGATGCAAAAAAATTTCCAATCATTTAAAGAATTAATATCTCAATTCTAATAAATGTATCGTCAATTTTTCAAAGTTATTGGATATATTTAAAACCTCCATATCAAAAATCAACATCCATAATTTTACGTTGAAATCCATTATTCAAATATGCGATTTCCATTTCAGTTAAAAATGAAATTTGAAAATCGTCTGCAGTCCCATAGGAAAGCATTATGATTTAAAAAGAAATGTTCTCTATTTTTCGAACGAATGAACCATATTTAACCAAAAACTATACAGCTAATTCCGGGTATCTCACCAACATACCCACCAAAAATCAACCTAATCGGATCATTTTTACGGCAGTTATCGCGGAACAGACAGAGAGACAAACAGACAGACAAACAGACAAACAGAAACCAAAAACTTTTCGGGTCTCAACAGTAAGCCTTCACTGACGTTTCGGCAATAAACCGCAAATGATTTTTCCCCATAGACCGCAATGTAACGGAATTCTTTTGAGTGTCCCTGTAAAACAACTATACGTGCTACACACTTCCGTTGAAATAGGGAACATGCTATAGATAACGACAATAACATATACAAATTGCAGACCAATCCGAGCATATTTACGGGAGTTAGAGCACGGACAGACGGCAGACGGCAGACGGCCAGACAAACCGAAGTCATAAGCACTTTTCAACTAGGTTGGAAAGTGCTAAAAACTAGGCGAAATTTGGGACTGTTTTTATAAAAACCTTAATTTCTCTACGAGTATACATGATATCTTCATAAAAATGAACACAGTATATTACAATAAGCCACTTATTAATAATCTCGAGTTAGAACGCGTTTGCTACATCAGTTTTTACAGGGTTATCCAAAAGATATTCGTTCTTTTTCAATTTGTTGACAGTCCCCTATGGGGTTTCGTGAAAAAATCTTCAAGGAAACATATAACCTATACTATACTGTTTACACACCTGCAGTTTCAGGTTAATTCCTCATGTATTTTTCTAGATAGTTAACAAAGCGTCTAAAATCGCAAGTGACCGGTCACCTTTTGCAATATAGTGTATGTTATACCTATCGTGTTTTGAAAATTAGCTTTCTTAAAGCAACTTCTTTTATTTCGTTTATAGTTCAAGCTATGATCTGAATTCATTTATAGAAGCTATATTGAGAAAGTATAGTTGTAAGTAGTATTAGTAATTCTCTAGGGAAAAAATAATATGTTTGCCCGTTTTATGAATGTTTTTACCAGTTCAATGAAATTTTGAATAAAACAAGCGCTTTGAACCACTAGAAATATATTGCGTTATAGTATATTTTATAAGCTGCAGCATGAGCATTAAGTATCCACAAAGATATTTGTCCCCACTTGCACGGACTCGGCTATTGTATTTACATGGATACACGTTTGATTTGATTGTAAAGATTTCCCGGTTGCTTTCTTTGCATAGCAGTACAATATAATTTCATTTTTGAGTGTTCTTATTAGAGTACCTTTAAAAGAGATCAATGATATTCACACAGGGCACATGGTCATAAATTTTTGTTCAAACTGTAGAAACCCACATTACATGTGTTTGCGATACTCGCTTACATGAGTTCATCTGTGAAAGAGTATTATTTTATACAACTACAACTTCCAAACACTATTTTGGCGATAATGACAGGCTTCAATATATCACCAAATGTGGTTTTATCCAAAAATCCTTTCTACCAAATATTATTGCCCGTGTATCGCTATTCTCTCGTAAAAATATTCTAGTGTAGATGGCTCTGTCTGTTGGTGCTGCTTTTATGTGACAAATATATTAATTCCATAAGCCATTAGCACGATTTGTTTCAGTTTTTTTCACTATGGGCTTCTTTCTGAGGTATAATGAATAAAAAAAATAATAAATAAACCTTGGATAACTCCACTTGACTTTTCGAACACTGGTACATCTGTCCAGAAAGTAAAAAAATAAAAAATAAAATAAATTTCTGACAAGGTAATTGTTATCTAATCAGCTGTTTTACTTGTCACTTATAGCTAAAATGAGTTTAAAACTGAGTTTTTAAAAAGTAGCCTACACTTATCGGCCGTGACGATTAAAGGGTTAAACTCATTTTACGTAAAACTATGTTTCTTAACACCAAGTGCAGCACAGCGTTCGAACCAATCATCAAGAGATTAGTCGGGTATAAAAGGTAAATTTATGGGGTCCGTAAACCTATTTAATGTTCAAACTTAACTGTTAAATATGTATTTAAGGATTTTAAAGTTGGAAAAAATAACAGAAATCCTTAAATCGATGTTCAAACAAGCACTATCTTTTTTTTCTTTGGCTCAATTTCAATAGAAATGCGTTCATGACCTTACAAATTTAATTGGTTTTGATAACTCAAATCGTTTTGGGTTTCAGATGACTTTACGAAACTCAATCGCACGCATTTTAAAATTATTATATGGTCTCCCATTTTTAAAACTTAAAAAAAAGTCAAAACAGACAAAAATATGCTTGTTTAGTAGGGAAAAATCTGGTTTCATTTTATTGATCCCTCGTTGAGAAAAAAAATCTTTAAAAACATCTATTTGGTCTTGTAAGACCAAACGTCTCCCCTTAACGTGAATATTTTTTAGTGTACTGTGTTCGGATTCAAGGAGCAAAGAACAAAAGAGTAGAAGAACAATAACACATTAATATAAATGATACATTTTTTTAGCAGTTCAAGAACAATACGTGTAGAAAATTGTACATCAGTCTTTCATGCAGGTTTAACTTTTGTTTAATTAATTTATTCATAAAAAAATTGTGAAAGGCTATTTTTATTATTTTGTGAAATTGAACATTTGCTTTGATTACAGTAAAATAATTTATTTCAATTCTTAAAATTTCAGATTAGTATAATTTTCTCCTGGTAGATGTTTGACAAGTTTTGCCTTTTGGTGGTATGCTTGTGTCCAAATAATTTCATATGGCGACGATTAAAAAAAAAAAATGTTTGAAATCTTTCTGGTAGGAAGCACACAAATATGTATTAAGGAAAATCTTCGACGATTTAAAGGACTTTTGTCCTTTATTATATGAATTTTGTCGTATAGAATTTGCATGAGTTAGTATCATGTTCAATAAGTGGTATGCATCGTAAAATATATTTTTTAAAAGTTTTTTTCATTTTTCGTTAAATATGCACATTACGAAACTAATAACCACTGAAGCAATTCGCAGAAAGTTTGGAAAGACAACTAAGTATCTTGAAAAAAATCTTGTAATATATTTCTTTTAAATGCTAAAAAGGTGTAAACTAAAAACATAATATACAGTAAAATAAATTTTATTAGATTGCTGACGTGTTTCAGCTCACTCAGAGCCATTATCAAAAAACAATTGAGAACATTCTAAAATAGCACGGTCTTTGACGAGTTATTTGAAATTTTATAATTTAAATTTTATGTACTTTAAAATTACGCACTTTTCCCCCCTATATTTGTAGCCATGGAGTAATTCTAGCCACAACTTCGGTAAGTTAAATGATGTTGCATTGTTACATATTGTATTTTTGCATGTTACTATCTCTATGGTTTCTCTTATTATGGATGGATAGTATAGATTGGAGGGAAAAATTATTTTATTTTCATTGAAGTTTATTCGGATGGTTTCTTCTTGACATAATCTTGCCAGGGCTGTGGTTTTTCTATTATACTTAATATCAGATATTTGCTCCTTTTTAACACTTTCCAACCTAGTTGAAAAGTGTTTATGACTTCGGTTTGTCTGGCCGTATGGCCGTATGGCAGTCTGCCGTCTGGCCGTGCTCTAACTCCCGTAAATATGCTCGGATTGCTCTACAATTTTTATATGTTATTGTCGTTATCTATAGCATGTTCCCTATTGCAACTGAAGAGTGTAGCACGTATAGTTTTTTTACAGGGACACTCAAAAGAGTTCCGTTACATTACGGTCTATGGGGAAAAATCATTTGCGGTTCATTTTAATGATGTTACACAATTTCCAACACATCGTAATTGATATATATCACTAAGGTGCATTACAAGAAGCTTAATATGGAATAGGGTGTGCATAGAACTTATAGTTACTTAACAGGGACAGTCAAAAGAATTCCGTTACATTACGTCTATGGAGAAAAATCGTCTGCGGTTTATTTAAATAATGTTTCACTATTTTAAATGCATTGAATATTATATATATCCTTAAGGTGCATTACAAGAGGCCGACTACAGAATATTGTGTGTATAGCAGTCATCGTTCATTTACAGGGACACACAAAAGAATTCTCTACTGTCTGTTAACAGTAATTCCTGGAAGTGCGTTTTAAGTTACTAAACGATATTTTAAATTTAACTCACTTTTTGTTTATTACGTTGTGTGTATAAATTCTGTAAATTATATACAGGGAAGCACAAAAGTTCGCAAACACATTTCCGTTTATTGACAAAAACTTCAGAAGGAGAATTTTAAACTGTGCTACGCGTTTCTTAACTGAACTAAAATTTAGCATCCTATGTAGTATATATACAAATCTATAGATCATATACAGGGCTGAATAAAAGTATTAAGATTTTTTCCGAATATTGTATATGTTAGAAATAAATGTTGGAAATTCCTGAAATTACGTTTTTAAATATGTTATGCGTTTTTTAAATTATTTACTTCGATGTTATCTTTCAGCTTATTAAACGGTAATGATTTGTAAAATTATTTTGGAAGCGTTGGAAAGTGTTACATAATCTATGCTTGAAGCATGATTTTTCGTTCTTGTTTATGTAACTAAATTCAGTCACTAAATTCTGTAACTAAATTGCTTGTCATTTCAATGTAGTAATTCTTTGATCAGTCTTTTTTAATAAAAGGTATTTCAAATGCTACTGAATAATTCCCAAAATTATTTTGGTTAATTGAACTGCAAATGATATTCTTTAATTTCTGGAGGGGGTTTGGCTATTAAGCAGGTATTGTAACGTTTAAGACTGTATTTTAATTTTTCAAAAAACCTTGTAATGTTTATAATATGCTAAATTTTTGAATAGTTTAGTTAAAGTGCTTAATTGAAGATACCGATTAATTTAATCAGATATGTTACCAAAATGTAGTTTTATCTCTACACGTTATTTTTATCAAGCGGAGGATACGGCTGAATAACGAGTGTTTATTTTCAAAATCAACATTTAAAGTTTTTGCGTTCAATAATGTATAGAACAGAGCTCCCGCAGATCATTTAATTGAATCACTATTTGCAGACAATTTTCATGGTAAAGTGCGTCCCAAAAGTTTATAGACAACTATTTTTTTGGATTTAAGAGCTAACTAAACGAGTAAGAAAGACTAAATAAATTATGTAAATATATAATGATGAAATAAAAATAAAATACTCAAACAACTTTTAATAGTCATAGATTTCATATAAAAAAATTAAAAACAAAAAATATTGTCCCAAAAATATATAGACAACCGGTGTTAAAAGCTGATTTAAGTACAGATATCAAAATTTTGCATATTCCAAATTCATGTACTTGTGACGCATAAGATTCCTGCGATAAAAGCGAATTTGTCTTTCCGTTTCCAAATAATTGCAAAGATGCCTCGCAATGTGCAGTTTTTATATAAGGAAACTTTGCAAATCTATCGTTTAAAGGCTCGTGAATGGAAAGTTGTGAATATTGCAATAAAAAAATGGACACAGAAGGGTTGGTATTTACCGAATTGTGTCAAAAGATGGCAATAAAAAAAATCACGTTCTGTACGACCAAAGTAAACAACTAAACGGCAAGACAGAGATTGGTTTCAACCGAGAACCTCTATTTACGGCCAGTTTCTAAAATAATCGTTCCAGTATCAAAATCTATGGTCCATCGACGGCTGCAAGTAAGTACATTTCTTGATTATTGCAAAATACGTCGTTCGCTAAAGTTTACAAAACGGCATAAAAACGCCTTTGTTCAGTGAACCCGAAATCACATGAATTAGACAGGTGGATGGTTGAGTGTTCTTTTCCGTAGTGAAAAGAAATTTAATTTAGATGGCCCGGATAATGAGGTATATTACTGGCACGATATTCTCGAAAAACCATTGATTTTTTTCAGCAGACAAGGAGGGGGTTAACTTATGGTGTGGGAAGCATTTTCTTATAATGGAACAACCAATATTGTTTTTTGAAAGGTCGTTAATATTCCGACGATTACCAAAAAATGCTTGAAGTACAGTTACTTCCATTCGAAAAGTTGCTAAGTGGGGACAAATGAATATAGCAGCAAAAAAAATTCCTCCAATCACGTGTCCAACTCTACAATGCACTGATTTAGACAAAATCAAGTAACTGGTATGGACTGGCAAGCCATAAATCCTCACCTGAACGCAGCAGAGAACCTCTGGGAAATATTATCTAGAGACATATATGCTAATAGGCATCAATTTGCAACCGTTCACTATCTATAGCTGCAAATTTGAAGAAATTATGGCTTTAAAACGAACTTCGTCTAACTCTTGTTTTGAGTATGCCTGATCGTGTTTTTTGAAGTTATTCAAAAAATTAAAAACAGTTTAAAAGTTTAAACGTTAAAAGAAAAAAAATAAGTTGTCCATAAACTTTTGGGACAGTAAAATTTAAGTTTTTATTTTTCTCACAAAGTCTGCGATTGCGTAATATTTTTGTATAGTATTGTCTTATTATTTACAATTATAAAAATTGTTTTAAAATTGTTACTCCTCTTTTTCAATTGTGAAATAAGAAAACCCCGTTGTCTAAACTTTCGGGACGCACTGTAGGTGTGCGTAACATTTCCAATAAAAATACACGACTGATATTGTTTTTAAAAAGTAATATCCAAAGGGAGATCCGTGCAATCCTAGTGTAAAAGCAGAACGTGGTCTAGCAGTACAAGGCAAGCCTGCTTATAATACCTTGTTGCCGCAAACGTACAATTAATTTGCCTTTTAGAATCTCTGTGGCAGCGTTTCATATTAAACATCTGCAATATATTTTTTGAATTGCAGTAATTGAACGTTGATTTTGGAAATAAAAACTATGTATTTTTCGCTCAATAGTGTATAGCTAATTGGTGAAACTCCTTCGCATCTAAAAAGGGAGAAAATACTAAAAGTTGACTATTAAAACATCTGATAACATTTGGGATATTCTGTTTTTAATGAATGTATTATTGTGGACAGATGTTTTCATGTAGTTTTGCGGTTTAACTTATTTTCAGTGGAAAGTTTGTTTTGATATACAGGGGAGAAAGAAAATAATTGAACAAGGCATATTTTCTTTGTAATTTAGAAATTATAATTTTAAGTGCAAATTCTAGCAAAATAAATGTATTTCACTCACAAATAAGCTTTTAGAAAGAAATTGTGCGAATATTTAAGGGTAACGTCTAAATACAAAATATGAAAGTTCATATGGAGAAAAAAGCAGGTTGTCTCAAAGAAAACCTCGGACACATACATTTTAAAGTGTGTGATACATTTTACTAAGTGACGTGATTTATAATGAAAATAAAAGAATTTTAAATAAAATTAAATTATTTATCTACTCTTTTAAAATTTCCATATAAATAAAAAAAATAAAAGCAAAGTCTTTTTGTATTAAGTTTGAAAATATAAGTGATCAAGAAACAATGAAAAGTAATCGCAGAACAAAAATAGAACATAGTACAAGGCGTGTTTTTAAGTAAGTACCCATATTATAATAAAAACACAAGGCTATTTGTTTTAACAATTTTATTTTTAAATGATAGCCTGGACTAGAAATGAATGCCTAATCTTCATTTCAACATAATTTCGGCCTATATTAAGGCGCACATCTTATCGTACGACCAGCATTTGTATCCCATCTTCATAGAAATCTACCACCTGCTGCACCTGTAGCAATGTTCTTGTGTTTTTTTTTTTTGTTTTTTTTTTTTTAATTCAAAACATGCCTCGTATTGTTATAGCTAACTGGAATTATTTAATTTAAATTTAACATTTAGTAAGTAAACCTTTATTTGTTAAAACAATATTAAATGTGTTCGGCCTTGAATGGGCTAATTTTCCGCAATAATTACACTAAAATGAAATGTCTGAAAAGGATTGTTCAAAAAGGAGAAACTAAAATGTCTTTTTTATCAGACACTTGAAACGTCTGAAACGCGGCCATTTGACTTATTTTTTTGGCAATAAGCAACAATTTCTGGCCTTTTTTCAGTAAATTTTCATTTTCAGGCACCATTATTACTTTCAAAAACATTTTATAGTGTTTAGTGTTCGATGTTTTGGGGCCTGTTCAGCTTTGACGATCACTTCGACCACGATCGAAGGAGACTGGAAAATTGAGTAGGTGTTTAAATATACAGTTAACTTGAGAACCAAAATGTTCAGATCACGGTTGTGTGCTTGATGGGTGAAAGGTTAGAGCATTGACTTTCTATCTAGATAGTTTGAGTTCGAATCCCACGCTTTCTTCCAGTTTTTTTTTCTGCTTTATTTAAAAATGTTTTGTCGGTTGCTATATATTTTTCATGCTAAATGGTAAATTTTAACATTAACAATTCCAGATTAATATTTATTAAAATAAAATACTTATTTAAATATTTTATTTCAGGATTTTTTTTTATTTAAAATGTTTATTGGTTGCTATATAATTTTCATGATAAATGGAAATTTTTAATAAAAATAAATTTTGATATTAATAACAATTAGATTTATTTCTATTGTTACTATAAAATACTCATTTAAATAAGATAAATGGGCAATCTCCCGATTAAAATTTTCTTTTACAGCGCTTTATAATATTTAAAATTTCATTCCAATTCGTTAATATTTTTTTAGCATATAAGAATTGCGAGAAAATATCTGTGCGCATACGATGGTTTTTTTTTTTTTTTTTTTTTTTAAATGGAGTACTTTATTGGTTTATTATTACTAAAACTAAAATGCAGAGCATATTTTACAATATAAAATTCAATGTGTAAAATACTATAAAAATAAAATTATACGTATAACGTTAAATTTTTTTTAAATCAAATTAAAAAATGAATTGTGATAATTGAACATTTAAGTTTCAAACAATTTGTTATCGAAATAAATGTTTTAAGAAAAATATTAGAAACTCTTTATCAAATTTTAACATATTTTAATTTACTAATACAAATGAATCTCATAACATGTTGATATCACAGTTTTGTTATATTAACAGTATTCCATTTTAATGAAAATATAAAGCAACTGATGAAGCATTTTTATATATTAATGAAAATTGAAAAGAAAAATCTAAAATAAAAGGATAAGCTTATGATCCTTGTTCATTTGTTTAGTGCGACAAAACATCGTAAGTGTATGTAATATTTTTTATTTAAATTTTTATTTTTGAAAGCTTGTGCCTAATTAGCTTTCTGTGTTAGACCTGTTGGGATTCGACTTTCATATACGATCCTTAATTATTTTAATATGTGTATTTTCAAATAAAAACGACTGACATCTCTAAATCCGTTTTAACTTTTCAGATAAATTATTTGTTTAAAACAAACTTCTTGAAGTTCCAAACAAAAACTAAAACATTAGTGTGTTGCCAAATTTGAAAAGCAAAATTACATAAAATTGTGAATTAAATGAATATAATACAACGAGCTAAACATAATGATGCCCGTATAAAGACTATAAATTATGCTACAACAGACCCACTGAGTTATAGAATTATATTAGAGCTCAGTGGTTAGGTCAAAGCTGACACAAATCTGTGATGGAACATCTGGCCTGTCATCACCTTATATGTCACTAAAACTGATATTAATCTTACTCCGGTATTGTTATATTTTTACTTTCTTCTATCTTTACAAGAAGAAAGTATTTGATTCATGAAAATTTTCGACTTCCGGTTTTCGACGGATTTATACGTTTTAGAAGGTCCTGAAGACGATTTGACTATTTTTAGAAAATGTCTGTCTGTGACTGTCTGTCTGGGACAAAAATTTTGTTGGCGCTCTATCTCAAGAACTAATGCTCGGAATTTAATAAAACTTTAGATTCAGGTAGTCTCTGATATAAATTGGAGCTGATTAGTTTTTGGTAAAAATCGCCCGGCAGGTGGCGCTGCTATGCAGCATTTTTCGCAATAGCGCTATCTCAAGAACTAATGCTCTGAATTTAATAAAACTTTATATTCAGTTAGTCTCTGATATAAATGGGTACTGATTAGTTTTTGGTAAAAATCGCCCAGCAGGTGTCGCTGCTATGCAGCATTTTGCAGGATTTACACGATTTTAGCGATAGTCATCTCAAGAAATATTGCACGGAATTTAATAAAACTTGAGTTTCAGTTCGACCTTGATATAAATTGGTGCTGATTCTTTTTTAGTGTATGCGAAACCTGTGTGAGATAGAAGAAAGTTTTGGGATTGAGACATCCGACTAGTTTATACCGTTTCGTTAAGAAATACGAAGGTTTAAAAAATCAGTTTATTCAGTTGAAAATTGTCAGATTTCCGATCAAACTCTTAAAGTTGTTCAATCATCCTTCCCTTCGAAAAGCCCAATCACGTGATCAAATCACCCACAAAATTTTTTGGGTCAAGAGAGCGAAATCTGCGCAGGCTCATCGGGTTAAATCAGATCACGTGATGCTTTTCATGGATGTTTCTGGTGTTGTGTTCACGATCCCTATTATGATATTCCTATTACAAAAGCCACTTTTTTGGAAGGATAAGGACGTATAGTTGCTGGCTTCACCTATTATAAAGGGACAGAAACAGAATATAATTCAAATAATTCAAGTATGGCTTATTTCCATGCTTCCAATAAGCCATAACTCCATGTATATTTTCTCCTTCGACCATGGTCGATGTGGTCGTCTAAGCTGAACACGCTCTTTGACTCCTTGCCATTATCGCTCCCAGTTGCCGTATACACCAGCATATTTTTGAAGGGAAAAATAAGTGAATGCATAGTATACTTATATTAAAAGTGAAAAATGTATTAAATTGAACAATATTTTATTATTTTATAAAAAGTTGCTATTTTGAAAAATAACCGTGCAAAAGTTTGTTTACATGTATGTACATTAATCACTTCGCACTCAATTATACTGAATATATATTTATTTTGAATGCCATGCTGTTACGATTCTTATATTGTTCAATGAGCTTAAAAAAAAAAAAAAAAAATCAGTAAAATTTGCCTGAAAAAGCCCAATTGTCATATTTTATATAAATGTTCAAAACTTCAAAACTTTAGAAATATACACCTTAACTTTTTGTCCACAGCATAGCTACATATGTTAATCAATGAAGAACATTTTTCATAAGAATATCTAAAAACATATTGAAATTTACCGCAAACCGAATTCAGTTGTTTTAAGAAAACTCATTTAACGTTTTTCAGCTTTGAAATTTGAATTCAACTGTGAAATGTCTTAATTTCAGACTTAAAATCATTATTCAGATATTGTTTTCACTTCGTTTATGCCACAATCATAGTAATACACTTATGTATCTTAAATCCAAATATCTGAAATTTCGAACTTGCACACTTAAGTGTCTGAATTAAGACGGTTCTATTTGCAGCGTAGGAGCAATTTTTTCCATTCTTGATTTTGCTCACCAAGGGGTTTTTCCTGACAACTCGTACATTAAAATTATTTTTTCTTAGCATCATTAGAGTTTCTAGATGAGCTCTTTTCTAAAAGCTTTTCTGCTTGCACTGCCAATTTCGTGGCATTTAATTTTAGGTTTTTACTCACTTCTTGTTCGATCCAGTTCTATTTAAAGACTACAAAAATCTTTCGATTGCTCGATTTTGATGTATTTTTCGATGGAATTTGTTTTGGAATCACTTGATATGTCATGCGCTGCTGAATGACTACGTTTCTAATTTTTATACTCTTAACAATGCTTTATTATGAGCTCACGAATTTTAAAAAATATGTATGTCTAGATTTATTTTTCATTCCCAATTAGCAGAACAAAAATTTCCAAACCAAGAGCAAAATCTGAATATAGAGAAAAGGAAAATCAAGAAAAAAAAAAAATGGAAATTTTAAAGGAGAAATCGCAAAATTATAAGCAGTCCTACTTTTAGCTTGAGAATAGTTTTCACTATTTTTAAGACTACAACTTATTAAAACAAACATTGTGAATAACTTCATACTAATAAATCATAAGAGTAGAAACTTTATTAAAGCTATTTTAAATCTTTAAGTTATTTTTCATTTTGAAAATTTCTTGATAAAATATAAACAAGAACGAAAAATCATGCGTCAAGCATAGATTATGTAGCACTTTCCAACGCTTCTAAAATAATTTTACAAATCATTACCGTTTAATAAGCTGAAAGATGACATCTAAGTAAACAATTTGGAAAACGCATAACATATTTAAAAACGTAATTTCAGGAATTTAATATATACAATATTCGGAAAAATATCCGAATACTTTTATGTAGCCCTGTATATGATCTATAGATTTGTATATATACATAGGATGCTAAATTTTAGTTAGGAAACGCGTAGCACCGTTTAAATTCTCCTTCTGGAGTTTCTGTCAATAAACGGAAATGTGTTCGCGAACTTTTGTGCTGCCCTGTATAGGATCTACAGAATTTATACACACCACGTAATAGACAAAAAGCTAGTTAAGATTAAAAACGCACTTCCAGGAATTATTGTTAACAGACAGTAGAGAATTCTTTTGTGTGTCCCTGTAAATGAACGATGACTGCTATACACACACTATTCTGTAGTAAGCCTCTTGTAATGCACCTTAGTAATATATATAAACTTCAATGCGTTTAAAATAGTGGAACATTATTTAAATAAGCCGCAGACGATTTTTCTCCATAGACGTAATGTAACGGAATTTTTGACTGTCCCTGTAAAGTAACTATAAGTGCTATACACCTACTATTCCATATTAAGCTTCTTCTAATGCATCTTAGTGATCTATATAAATTTCAATGCGTTTACAATAGTGAAACATTTTTAAAATAAACCGCAAATGATTTTTCCCCATAGACCGCAATGTAACGGAATTCTTTTGAGTGTCCCTGTAAGAAAACTAAGTGCTACACACTTCAGTTGAAATAGGGAACGTGCCATAGATAACGACAATAACAAAAATTGCAGAGCAATCCGAGCATATTTACGGGAGTTAGAGCACGGACAGACGGCCAGACAAACGGAAGTCATAAGCACTTTTCAACTAGGTTGGAAAGTGCTAAAAATGGCAAGAGTCCGGCTTCCACTTTGAGCACTATATTTCAACAGTAACTGCATAATTATTAGTCGTGTAAGCTGAAAAGAGAAACACTAATTGAAACCGATTTTCATTTCTATGTTTATTGATATACAATGGTGTTTTACGAGTTTTCATGCAAAAATTAAAGATTTATATCAGAAAAACGAATAAATTTCCGATTATGCATGAAAAAGTTGACTTGAGAAATTTTTTTTTTCATCAGATAGAAACATTGTTTTAAAAGAATTCACTAACGGTTTTTCTACATTAATGGAAACTTTAAATTCACTGAAAAGATCGAAAATTAAACTAGAAGTAGGCGACCTAAACCAGTTTGAAGAAGAATTTCAAGAAGGGAAGGGATGGTCGAAACATACGGCAGTCTGTTGAATTTTTTTTTTTATATTTTTTATTAATGAATTATGAGCTAAAGATGTTGCTTCATGCTCTGGTATTCACATCACAAAAAATTAGTATAAATTGGGCTATAAAAGTCCCCATAAAAATCTCATAAGTGAAGTCATTGATAAAAAAAATGAAATTTAAGAAAAGAATATTTTGATAACCCTTTAGAATTTTTGAAGAAAAAGTCATTGACCTATAAGAGTTTTATTAGATTATATGACAGAAATCCAATTTTGAGAAAATATCGTTTCACTATCTTCAAATTTAAAGCACATGGAAGTAATTTCGTTTGGGAATCTCTTGGGTTGGATCGGATTGAAACTGGCAAACAGCCATACTTGGAGGAATTATTGAAGTGTAATTTTTGTAGCTAGGAAGTATATTGACATTGAGAACCTTTTTGTTTTAAAGGGTGTCGAATATAGGAATAAAATGTCCCCCCCCCCCCCAACAAAATAAAAAGATTACATGTAATACATTTTCATTTTTAAAAACTGTTCAGAAAAAGACTTCGCATATCGTTACAAAAACATTGTTCGAAGTTCGCAAATATTTCCGGTTGGCTTGCCATTATCTTATTTTAACGTCATTATCTCGTTTTTAAACCGAAGTAGACAGGTGTAAACCTAGGTTTTGGCAACTTTCCCTAAATGTTTTAATATCATTACAAAACAGAAATTTGCAGATTTTATAACGACGTCAAACTCATTAAAACCAGATCTTTTCACGAATTCACTATAGACCTTAAAACATCAGAAATAAATAGAGCCACTAGTCAAGCAAAGAAACGCGCAAGCTAACATAGGTCTATGGGATGGTTATTTTCAATTTTCTCGCTCGCATTTTAATAATTTCCAATGATTTTTTTTTTGCTTAGGATAGTTCAGGATCTCTAACGCGTCTTTACTTTTTCTATTTTGGTTCCAGTTTTTTTTGTAATACAAGAGTACTTACACTTTCAGAATCAGTTCCAAAATTGAAAATGTCCGTTTATAAAAAAGAAACTAACCAAAATCGTAAAGTAAAAACGTACAACGTTAGAGATCGAACGCCCCAAAATCAGTTAAAAATATTAAAATGCGAGCGAGAAAAATGAAAATAACCTTCCCATAGACTGCATATCATCAGCTTGAGCGTATCTTCCCGCGACTAGTGTAGGCTCCTAACACGAATTCATAGTAACCGACAAAAAGTAAAAGTTTTACAGGAGATTTATTTAATTTTTTTCATAGTAATCTGAACTCAAGAATTATATTTAGCACAAGCTATGCACTAGAACTTATTTGATTATAAAAATGGAAGAGATTTCGTGCTTACGATAATTTGTTTACTAAGCTCACAAAATGTTTCCCACAAAAGTATCGTAACTGACAATATGAAAGTTTTTGTGGAGACCTTTTAACATATAATACGTTAATACTTAAAACTTTTTAATACGTTACACATTAGAACTATTTTCTTTTAAAATTTATAAAATAAAAAAGGAATGTGTGGTTTGAGTTTTTATTTCGGACGCCTCTACTTTTATTTTTATCTGTGGTCCAGTTATGCTAAATCTACTTTTGAAAATATTTAGCTTATATGAAACATTCAAAATATTTTTATATGAAATTTAGAAATGCAGGACTTAATACTTTCATGAATGTTTTCTTTTTATTCGTCGATACCCTATATACTGAATCATTCTTCACTTCTCTTTTGTGTGAACATTTGTTGTACATGATTCTGTTCTGTTAAAATCTTAGGGGGTGCTTAAGCTGGGATTTTTAAAAATATTTCTGACAACAATGCACTTTAACTCGAACGGCACTTCAACTACAACGTTGTGCAGTTGGGTGGTCAGTTTCAAAGTCTTCAGATTTTGAACTCTACGAGACACTAAATTATTACCAACTATGTTACAATTTCAATGTCCGTGTCAAGAAATACTTTGAATTTAACTCTTCAACCTTTTCTGATAATTTACATAAATAAAAGGAAATTTAAAGATTTTTTGTAAAAAACAATTTTCTTTTCTAGAAACATCCATAAAAAATATTTTCAAATTCGAATTTATTTTCAAATTGCTAATTTGTTTGAAAATTGTAGAAAATTATGTCCCAAAAGTCAACGGATACTTTTGGAATTTTAACTTTCATTTATAAATACAGAGAAGAAAGTTACTGCATATTTTGCTGTTAAAAGAAAATAACGCTATTGACAATCGCCTGTTTTTTATTGAAATATTTTTTTGTTCGAATACTTAATATTTTAATAGCTGCCAACTTTTACGCTTTTTAATCACTAATTTTTAATGGTAGGTTTTTCCTTTATTTAATCGTCGGAATTTCTGCAATGTAATAAGTCAAAAGTTGCTATTAAAAATGAGAACAAAAAAGGTGAAAATTGACAGCTATGATTTTGAGACTTTCACAAAAGTTGCTCTATATACATAGCTAATACATTATGCATATTATATTTTGATTGCATGCGCAGTGAAACATTGTTTTAGTAAACCTGCTCATTTATCAAAATTTTATCTTTAACTCTGACTGCAGAGTATTATGTACAATGTTGTTTGTCATATTTTCTGAAAAGAAATTTTTTTATTTTAAGAACTCTGCAAATTATGAGCAAAAAACTACGCGAAATTTGGGACGGTTTTTATATAAACCTTAATTTCTCTACGAGTACACATGCTATCCTCATACAAATGAACACAGTATATTACAATAAGCTACTTATTAATAATCTCGAGTTTGAACGCCTTTGCTACATTAGTTTTTACAGGGTTATCCAAAAGATTAGTTCTTTTTCAATTTGTTGACAGTCCCCTATGGGGTTTCGTGAAAAAAAAAATCTTCGGGGAAATATAACCTATACTATACTGTTTACTCACCTGCAGTTTTAGGTTAATTCCTCATGTATTTTTCTTGATAGTTAACAAAACGTCTAAAATCG
The DNA here is from genome assembly GCA_963931845.1 of Maratus michaelseni. NCBI lineage: Eukaryota > Metazoa > Arthropoda > Arachnida > Araneae > Salticidae > Maratus > Maratus michaelseni. The sequence continues at coordinate 282,709,260 of OZ007586.1, forward strand.
CAAGTGACCAATCACCTTTGGCAATATAGTGCAGTAAGAAAATGAAGAAAAACGTACGATAAATTTCATTTTCTTTATAAATTAAAAATTATACACAATAACCGATTTTCATTATGTAACGTGTTTCTAAATACGCTATAGCACTATTTTTCATTAAAAAAAGTCAAAAATTGTCGCTTACGATAATTTAACAAAAGTACTTGAAAATGTTATTTAACTAGTTAAAACAACTGCATATCATGGTCATGATTTTTATTGTCACCTTTTAAGAGAAATTATCACATTTTTAAAGCATAAAATGTCTTCTCGTAAACAAGAAATTCAGGTAGTATCTTGTACAACCCTATTGTGCACAAACCAGATTCTCATTCATAAGCTCCTTCATACAGAAATCAAATTATGATCTAAAAGTTTAACCAATTCCGATCTAGTAATATATATATGCTTGAAAACATTCTGCTTTTCTGAAACATTTACAAACTTTAGTTGCGATATGTTTATTGTTCGTGGCAGCAAATAAAAATTTGTCACCGGAACTAGTTTTACAAATAAATGTTCAGATATAACAAACTTTGTGGTTGAGGCAAGGGTTGATTCACGAAATCTCCACTGTTGAGTTTCCCCTGGTTGTTAACCTCCATGTCCCTTCGTGCTGTGCATTCTTTCCTATGCTGCATGTCCCGTGGATTATTTGTAAAGAAAGGTCGGCGCCAAGAGAAAATTTGAGGCGGTGCATCTCGGCGCGGATTTAAACATTTCTGTTAGCGGACTACTCCAGAAAGAATGACTCTTATGCAAACAATAAAAAAAGTCAGGAACATTTCCTTTCTCAATTGAGATATCCAACGGAGTCTTAGTTCAGAAGTTAATGAAGTAAAACTATTACATATTTTTTTAGATATTTCAGTTTTTAGAGAGTTTGGATAACATGCTTTTCAGAACACGCCAGCTTCACTCATACCATTTATTTTATCATTGTCCTATAACTAATTTCCGAACAGTTTTAGAGCTATAGCTCCAATTCCACAAATGTTTTAAATGTTGTTCATCGCATGGAAATTCATTTACGTCAGCAGTTATTTTTTTTAAGTTATAAAAACTTAAAATTTTATTCGGTGCCTGGGTCCTGCAAGTTATATTTAGGAAAACTTTCTCCATGCTCCAATTAGTAAAAGCATATATCCTTCTAGGACCAAAACTTTAAAAAACGATACTTTGAATTTTCAGTTTTCTAGCTCTGAAAAACGTTCACAAAATTTTTAAAGGATAAAATCAGAATTTTTACTGTGTCACCTGCTGGAGAATGGAGAAAGTTTATGCACATATCTTATCGGATGATCCAGAGACCGTATGAAAGTTTAAATTTCAAAAAAAAATTAAAATAAATATCTGGACGTAAATGAATTTTTATATTTTGAACAGTTGAAATTTTAACAATTATACCTCTAAAGCTAACGGTTTAGGATTTAGCTATTGGTCAACGATAAGTAGCCTATATTGTTGCAAAAATAACTTTTCGATGCCATGTCCTTTAACGCAACATTGTATTACAAGATGTACGGGCATTTAAAATTATGAAATTACATTTTAAAGAAACCAACAATATATATTAATTCTTTTTATGCAGGCGACATTTCTCAGTCTGTTTTTAAAAAGAATGATTCTAGTTTAAAATATTTTCGCACAGCTTAAAACAGATTCTCGTAGATATACCCATTAGCATCTTTTTTTTAAAGGGAAAACATTTCTAAACAGTATTACTTATTAGAAAGTGTTTTCTGAGAAAAGTAGTGTTTTATGAGAGTATAAAAAAGGATTCCAAAATTGTGCGAAAGAAGTTGAAAGCAGAAATATAATAATCCACAGCTAAACTTTCGACATATTTGATGCACGCTGTCAACTGATTCATGGACAATGATTAGCAGTTAAGTCTTTTAAACAGCTGATAAATAGGAAGATAAATAAGATTGTATTTCTTAAAAATATATATTTTATATATCATACATTCACTGTAAAACATTTTCCAATTGAAGTACGGATTCGGGACGCCAGTACTATTTTTATAGTTTAACGGAAAGTTTTCCGTAAATTCCTAAAATTTTTTCGTGATTTCTGAAATATAAAACTGATATCTACAGTATGTTTAAGAAATTTTCGTTTCGTTAAACTGACTCGCAGGGGAGAAAACACTTAAGGAAAACTTTACATTTTTCGGGAAAATTAGCCATTTGCGTCAGTTTAAGTAAACAGCGATGAAATCATTATTTACAGTGATGGGACTAACCAGGTACCTTCGATTTTCCAGCTTGTTCAGATGACATGTTTACTCTAACCAATTTCTCAAATAATATACTCCAGATTTTTTTTATGAAGCACTAGAAAGTTGTTAAAAACCATGAAAAGTTTAAATGTAACAGCATAATTCTGAATGTATTACATATTTTTTATAATTTTAAACTGTTGGCCTTTATTTGAGGCTTTGTAAAATAAATTTAACTTGTTGCATAAAAAATTGTAGATATTTTGTAGATAAGTATGTTTGAAGAAAAAGAAACTTATCAATTTAAAAAAAAAACAAAAAAAACACAATTGTCTTTAATATTTTCTAAACGCCGTCATTTTTTAGCAATGCTTATTATAACTTGAGATGAAAATGTAAACTTTATGATAAATTATTATATTTGATATATGCTGAAAGTTTGTGCTATACAGTTAAACTGAATGTTTTAAAAATGAAACAAAAATTTTAGATACAATTTTTAAAGATTAAATATCTTGTGTTAGATACAAGTCAAACATTAAACTATTTTTTTTTAAAGCTGCAATTTAATTTTTCAATTGTCTCAGACTTAAAAATAAACAGTAAAACTATTTTTTAAAAGTTGTATAAAGTTTTTTCTGAAAATAAACTGACAAAAATTATTGCATATTGTTTTAACGTACAGTTTTACATATGGATGACAGCTTTTATTTGTAGATTTTCAGTTTAAAACTAACATTTAGCAAATATGGGTTTTTCATTGAAATCCGTTCGAACATAGAGCCAATATTGACGTCGTTGAAATTAGTTCCAACACAGCCAATATTGGCGTTTCACTTGAAATATCAAATTTGAAGCAAATATTTCTATAATTTTTTAGTCTCAAAAATATTTGAAATGAAGAGAATATTTTTGGAAACACTTCTAATATTTCTAAATCCAATGTGTAAAATTGTCGTTTCATTGGCAATATTTACAAATGTAAAAGTATATAGAACAATATTGCTTGGCATTCTAAAACAGACTTCTGTCCGTACACCTCAAAACGCCAGTGATGAAAATGTTAGTTTTCGAAACAACGCGGAAAACTTCCTACACATTTACGAACTTGTAATTTCAAAACGTCAATTAGAAAATTGTAGTTTCAGAAAAATGAAACTTACTTTCATAACATTACGGAAAATTGACTATTTTACGGATTTTCTTCTTTTACAGTGTTAAAACTTATGTAAATTCAGAAGTTCTTTCTAAGAAACGCCAATCCGCACTATTCCTTCACATCGAAATCTGTGCTAAAATATTTTCGTAAAGCAGCAATTTTCTATGGCCTTTTATTTTAATACAGTCATCTCTCACTTATGCGCCTCTCAGTTATACGCGCTTCTCAGTTAAAGGCGAATTTCGTATGGTCCCGCCACGAGAAATGGGAAAATAATGCTGTAGATCTCACTTATAAGCGCCACTTTGAATTGTCTCTCTCAGTTATGCGCGGAAATAACAGCGCAATTCAATTTTTTTTAAATGGATAAATAATTTTCTGCACCTGTCAAGGTCAAAAGACCGTTCCCAAAAACTGTGTGGAGAGGATGTTACAGTTTGTCTTTACACTCCCCCCCCCTCCCTCAGTTCTAATGGTTCCTTCTTTTCTTCCTGTTTTAATTTTATCAAGTCACCTGCGTATTACATTGTCCTTGCGGTAGAATCTAGATGATTTTTTTTGCAATAAAATCGAGCAAAAGAAAGTTAACAATTTCGTTCAAATTGGAAATTCTAAAAGCAGCAGAAAATGATCCTAGACTGTCAAAAATAAGTTTAGCTCGAACATTCGATTTGCCAGAATAAACACTCAGTGGGATTTTAAAGAACAAGGACTATCAAGAAAATGATTAGTGAATATTCTACACAAGCAAAGAAACGATCAAGAATTCAGAATGGAAAATTTGAGATTTTAGAAACTACTTTAATTCAGTGGTTCAGAGAAATGAGAGCTTCTAATTTACCCATTAGCGGCGAGTTATGTTAAGAAAAGGCACTCGCTTCGTCATCCAAAATTTTTTGGTTTCTTCGGGTTGGTTAGAAAAACTTAAAAACTGTTTAACAAATCATTGTCCGAGTGGTGAAAGCGCAGCCGTTTCAGATTCAACTGCTAATGAATAGATCAAAGTTCTGAATTAAATTTGGAAGGTCTGCGATCTTAAGAACATTTTTAACTGATGAAACAGGTTTATTTTATATAGTCTTTTACCAAACAAAGCGATGAGGGATTAAGGGAGAAACATGCGATGGTGGCAAACACAGCAAAGAAAGACTGACTGCTTTTATGTTGCAATGGGGACGGATCAGAAAAGTTACCGCTAATAGCGATTGGTAAATCCAAGAATCCACAGTGTTTAAAAAAATGTCAAGAAATTACCATGTTATTATGCAAGTAGCACCAAAGCCTGGATGACATCGAACATTTTTAGACTTTTTGAAAGAATTCGATATGAAGATAGCTAAAAAAAGGAAAAGTTCTGCTATTTATCGACCAGTGTCCTGCCCATCCTTCAGATCTCCCATTGGTGACACATACACGAGTTATATTGTTCCCTGCTAACTGTACTAGCAGACTCCAGTCCTTAGATCTCTGTATAATAAGGTCAGTTCAAGAACAGTATAGGAAAGATTTGGTGCGAAGAATGTTTATATCACTAGAGCAGCAAAAGGAATTATTTGGTTTCTGGATGCCATGCATATGTTGGTTTCCTCTTGGAATAACGTAACCACAACAATTTATATCTGCTTTAGGAAAGCGGGTATTTTTCATTCAAATGATGCTGAAGTTATTCCATTACAGGAAAATGAAAAAAATGATTTTAACATAGACTAAGAACAATGGAATAGAATAGGCCAAGATTTCGTCAGTGTTGATGAAAAGTTATCAACGGCAACAAGAAATATTCAAACTTTGAAGATGTGACAGCTAAAAAGATAATGGTGAAACTGATACTGTAATTGTCCCATCTTATGCTACTGCTTTAGGAGCCTTGGACACAGATGTTACCTACAAAATGCTGATATAGCATCAAATACAATGACGCACTTTAATGCATTAGAAAAGGTCGTACAAACGCAGCCTTAAAAAAGGACTAATTGGCATTTTTTATGCAAGTATATCATATTCCATGCCAAATGAAATTTAATTGTATTTTTTTAAACTAAATTTTACAATGAAAGTAAGGATTTTTTTTTCGTTCACTATACTAATATTACACCCTTTTATTTTATAAAATGTCATGTCATTAATCATAATTCTTATATTTCAATATGTTTTTCTTTCGAATAATTTGTATAATGTTTATAAAGAATTACTGAATACGACATCTTCTCAGTTATGCGCGGCTCTCAGTTATGCGCGATTTTAAATCAGTCCCTTCAAACGCGTATAAGTGAGAGGTGACTATTTTGAAATTTACTGAAACTTACTGCAATTTAGTATTTGGTGGATTGCACGTTATAAATTTAAATTAGAGTACCTTTAAGGAACTCTGTTCTCTATATTGCAAAAAATGTCGAAAATATCGATCTTCCATCTTTTCGCTTAAAATGTATATATAGGCTTCCGTAATTCAGTCTCAAAGTGGCATAAAGATAAGATTATTAAAAATAAGCGAGAATCTTCACTACATCCATTTCCCTTTAATTGAATCGGAGTTCCAATATTTATTTTTTTTTCTAATATATCAGTTTGTTAGTGACAAACTTCATCGAATGCTTTGCAACCAAAGATATTTCAAAAATGTTCCAAGTTGTACGGGTATATGGTTTAAAAAAATTAAATTTTTTAAATTTTAATGCAAGCGTTGCATTTTTGCTTGTTTAAGTCATTTTCCTACATAAAGCCATTTAATGTTAATAAAATATTACAAAATACTAAAAAAGTTCAAACTGTACAGAGTTCCCATAACCTTCCTACCCTGAATGGGTCGAATCGATCCACTTCTATAATTTAATTAGATTGGAACCAGGAATTTTTTTCATAAAGTAAATTAAATAAATGCTACAGAGAACTACGTTAAATAAATGTGTTAAATTATTTTCAAAAACAAATTCTGGTGCGAAATGTTTTTATCAACGTTGAGTAAAATTTCAACAGGGTACGAAGGTTAACTACAAATAATTACAAAATCATTAAATCAAGCTCCATTGTTAGCATTGTTCATAGGGACAATAACATGAGATTCAGATCTTTAAAAAACTGCCTTGATTGTTTTGTTCAACATTTTAAAAATTAGTTTTATAAAATGAAATAGTTTTATGTCCGATGTACTTCACACAACTACGAAAATTTCCAGAAACTAATAATTTCACATTTTAGGCCACTCTTTCACCGGATTAAAAGGACAAATAGAAATTTGATTAGTTCTGGTATTCTGTTCCATCATAAGCTAGAAAAATCTGCTCTTTGGAAAGTTAAAATCAATCTGAAAAATAACGTGCGTTTATTTCAATTAAGCATTTTTTTTTAATATGAATTTATTTTATGAAACAGCGAGATAAATGAGGGCATGATTTTTAAGCAATTCAGTTTAGATTAAATTTCTTTAGGTTAATAGCTTTTAAAAATAGGTTAAAAATGCATAGCTATAAAAGCTTCCACCCAATAGCCTTGTAAATTGGCCTAGCACATTACAGACTGAAAATTCTCTATAGTAAGCGGAAATACTTGTGCAATTACAATTAACGGGAAAAATGGAATAGAAAGTTTAAACCATTTTCTTTATGATTTGCTGTAGCATCAGTACTTCGTACGGATTTTAATAACAGATGATTATAAAATTCTTTGCAAGACTCGTCCGGCGGGTTAGTGGATGTGGGGAAATTTTTGCACGACTCTTACGGTGGGTCACTAATCGCGAATGCTCTGGCAAGCCTCATATACAGGGTATCCTTTATCGTTATTGAATAGCAATCCCAAAACAGTTTGAAGAGGTATAACACTTAATCTTAAAATGTAGATGAATATTTTTGTAAGTTACAAAAAGAAAAAAAAAATTATGCTGTTTCCGGGCTCTAAGTTACATTTTATTTACAAAAACGTTATTCATGGTTAACAAAGCAAAACTAATAATTTTTATACGACAAACTTTGATTAACTGTAAAAAGTAATCCTAATGGATCACTCATTTATTACTTATTGGACTTTAGCTAGGGAAAGGGTTCAAAATATGTTAGAGCCGCAGACTGATGACACAGTTCTTGTAGCTCTTATTTCTTTATCTTTCAATACTTAAAAATTATATTCTCTATTAATTTTGTTACAAAGTATTCAAGTTCTGTTAAAATATTACACCCTATATAAAAATAATCAAAATCCGATTACCAAGCTTGGTCCTCTCCTTGCAAGACCAACGGTTGAGGCTCGGCGTTGGTTAATAGTCCAAACATGTTCTTTTATATGTATTAACTAAATATTTTTAGACACTGAAGAGGAGCTACAGGTATGTAGTTTTCGAGACAATTTTCCCTAAAATTACGGAGCATTGAAAGCTCCATCAGAACTACTTAGTTTAGATTATCACTATACATAAATTGCCGCCTAAGTCATCTGAAACAATTCTGCTTCTCTCGGAAGTTATTTAAAACAAAATCCATATTTAACACAACTGAGACTTTTCTAAACTTGACAGAATAGCAAAAGAAAGTTTTAAAATCTGAATAAACTCCAGTCATATTACTTTTAGAACAGTTTCAGATTAGCGTATCACGCAGAAGAGATCATTCAGGAAAGCCCATTTATTAGTAGAAAATATTGCCGAATTAGACAATTAGCAATAATCCGCCTGAAGTAGAGTACGGATACATTTAATATTGGATGTATCCATTAGCTTTCTCTTTATACAGTCTGCATACTCAAGACAGTCGGGAAGGAAAGTAGCTGGGGCTGTAGCATCTGAACCAACGCTGTAGCGGAGCATTGGAAAGCTTGAAAATTAAAAAACATAGGTGATCAGTATATAACAAGTACACTAATACGAAGGCCGGTATTCCTCTCTAAATAAACTACTCAAAATTTCACCACACAATAACCAATGTTATTCACAATTCCAGTGTTATATCAGAGACAATGAATTCAACTGTTTTAGTACAAAAAAAGTAAAAACTTTAATACTGTTAAAATAGTTTAAAATTTTAAAGCTTAAAAATTATCACAATAAAATGCTGCATCTACAAATGATAGTACGTGAACATCTTGATGACTGCAAAACTTCCTCCTACAAGAAAGAAAAAAAGGAATTAGCTACTGTAAAGTCCTATGTAAATTAAACTTAATGAAATACAAGCTTAGTTTTAAAAACAGGTAATCAAGCAATTGATTATCAAATAATCAATAGTTTAATATATTTTCATCAACTATTAGCCAAGTTGCAGACAATTTTCCGAAGCCCAGTATTTGAAAGAGACTGAAAATTCAGTCCTAAATTAAAAACTTTGTTATTGAAACATCACTTTCGCAAATTGAAAGTAAAAGTTTACCGTTATCGTAACGCTTCTCCAGCTGGAAGATTTTCCCAAATACCTACTTTGAATTTCTAAAATATAAAGATTTTAAATTTTAAGTTATGACCGACGTTTCATATTTTAATTTTCCCTACTAGATGTCAGTCAAGTTTCATTTTAACTATTCCACATTGATTTAATGCACTCAACTTCAAATTAAGAATTTGGCTCTATATACATTTCGAAAATTTGTGCTAACAAATTTAATACAGATTAAGTACATTAAAAAAATTAAGTTAAATTATCAATATTTACGCTTTAAATCCAATATATGTACAGTACAGAAAATAACCCCAGCGCTAGTCATAACTTTAAGTTTAAAGTCTCAATGCTTGCTCCCAAAGCACTTTCATTTTCCACAAGACTTGTTGCTTTGAGAGACAATTTTCCTTTTTAATTTGTAACCAAGATATTTGCTAAGTAAAATTTTTTTTCTTTACACCTCTTATTAGGTTGGTCATGCTTCATTTGCCCAAAATACGAATTCTAAAAATGAGAGCTAAACAAATGTTTTCCAACAATTTAACAGGGGGCCACACAGCTATCAGTAATTTTGTAGAAACTTTCACCGGTTAATCTAAATTAACGAAGATCTTCCTACAAAATTGGTAGCTCTGCGGCTCACGGTTGGGTTACCCATAGCTAAACTGTGTAGATGTGTCATGAAATATTAAACTACTATAAGAAAAACTATCGAAAATAAAGTTTCTTGAATGAAAATTTATAAATATGCCGTTGTTTTCCAACACTTTGCGTATCCAAGAAATGGCAGGAGATTTATTTTCAATTTTAGTTGAACATACGGATTCTTAACGTTGTTTTAAAATTTATTATGCGACAACTGAAAGTAAAAATAGAAAGGAAGTTTGGGGGAGGAGATTTCAGACACTTCCAATTGTGATCAAGAATAGTTAGAGTTTAAAGTAAGTACATTAAAATGTAGTTTCATCCAAAATTAAAGCACATTAATTGCTCTGATTTGGGCACAAAATTGCTCGGATTTCTCAAAACATACAAAAATTCATAATTCTGGTATTTATCTTAACATTTCTCGTCCGATTATTTTCCGTAATTTATATTTCCTTAACCAATGGGTCAAAATTTCAGAAATGTCTACTTAAATGTAATGAAATTGAAGTGTTTCCATTCAAATATTAAAAATAAGGTTAAATTTTAATATGTAAATGACTGACAATATATATTACGCTTTCAAACAAACTTTCATTAGAACTTAAATTCTAGCTAGCGTTAGGATTTTCTATTTAGGGCCTGCGAGAGGAACCTCTGTTTCTACCATAGCTGACAAACTAGTGGTTTCCTTTGTAGAAGTTCCATGATCGAAGGCGTTGAACAGCAAGTGCGGGAGTCAGGGAAATCTGACAGGCTTACGCCTCCTATGGGTGCCTGGTTCCGGAAGCTGTTGGGAGACTCTGGCTTGTCCCGAAGTGTGAAGAGGTGGTGTCCCTATAGGGCGTGCCCCACCGCAAATAGCAGAGACCTTTGTCGTCAATCTCTTGGGATAACATTGAAGGTAGGTGGCGACACTCCTACTCGCCGTAGCTCACACAGGACTGCTGATCATGCGCGTTAAAAGATCTTCAGTACTTTGGTACGGCGATGGGCGCAGCTACGTTATATACCTCTGACAGAAATGTTCTAAAGTTTTCTGCAATAAAAGGCTTTTACGTACCTTAAAGTTTAAAACTACTTTTGAAGCAATTAAAACAATATTGCAGCTCCGTACCAATTGATGAAAATTAATGAAACCACTGAAATTAGATATCCAATTTACACGTTTTAGCACAGCAATGTTACAATTTCGCAAACTACATTACACACTACAAATTCTGTTCGCAGATCGCATACAAAAATTATATAAGCAATTTTTGAAAGTTGGTTTTTCAGGAAGTTGCGGGAAAGAGCGCGTAACATTTCGTGAAATTTAGACATATTCAAACTATTCATGCCACATTAACAGTCTTTATTTGAGCGTGAAAAGGCTATTCACACTTATTCGAGCCCACTTTCATACACAGCATAAACACCCATTTTTCTTTCATTAAACGAGTTTAATTGCAAATATTTTAACTAAAAATATTAATTCTTAAACTTTCAACAAACAAATACAAGAAAAAAAAAATTACTTTCTTTGGACTCGTCCTATGTATTTGAAAGTAATGGCGGAAAACTCTTCAAAGGGTCTAGCCGGATAAGCATAGAAAATGGCCCCCCACGGCCGATGTTTGAAATAACATGTACGGTAAAGCATACCATGAGAATATAATGTTTTTATCCCCCTGACCTTGAACTGTCATTAAGATAATCGGGTGAATTATGTGCCGCCGACACTATTTTTCAAATGCCTTTTTCTCAAAAAGTTAAAAAAATGAAACAAACACCAATTCTTGGAAAATATTAGTTTATATTTTCACATTTTTACACAATTTTTAACATAGAAAAGTAAACAAAAATATTAATATAGTAATATTACATTTACTCCAACCAAAAAATTACAGAATAATGCAAGTATGTACTTTAAGCCAAAACATTTCGTTAAAATTTAAGATGTGCTTTGAGTTAACAAAAATGCTAACAACGTGTTAGAATTTTCCTATATTTTTCTGTTTGAATTTGTACAATTACGAGCGTATTATTGTTACTGCAAAACAAATACAATAAGTGGGTTGTAAGTACTTACGTGATAGTCTAAATAGATATCTCGATCGTTTGATAGAAAATGACAGCTCAAAAATAAATTTTCAGTACAGCTATTTAAAAAAATGTAAACAATCTTTTGTTCATCAATAAAAATATTCTTAAGTATACTTTTTTCCCCGTTTTTTTTTTTTTAGGTTAATAGATTTATTTAGGTTATTCCAGTAGCAATAAAAACTCAAGTGTCACTATCACAAAGAGTAATGTAAATATGTCAGAAAAGCATAGTGACACTTTTGCCTTTTGATGGCATAATTAGAAAAACTGCCACTGTGCCGCTTTTCCAGATAAAAATATCAGTGCTAAAAGATTTAAAAGCTATATTCATCTCAAAAATTTTTAAGTTGTCACTTTTCTATTAAAAAAGGGGCGATGTTTAGACACCCTTTAACATTGAATTAAACATTACAATATTAACTAATTTTATATAACAGTATTTTTTAATCAGTTATGATTAAGAGTTCACTTTTTACAATAAAGGAGATAATTATAAAACATTTCAGAAAAGCCTTTTCGAAAATATTTCAATCATCGCTATTTTCATTTATGACAGCATTAATATTATCAGTCGAAAATATTTGTTAATATTTCATCAAGGCGTATTTGTGACAAATATCTTCCATGAGATAAACAATATATTAAACTTGCCACATGGGAGCAACACACAACTGTCCTGTTACCATTGGGACAATCACAGCAGTACTTTTAAATGCAGGCGATGTTATAACTGTTGGGGATATAGTCAACGTACACGCGATTGTGCTGTGTGAAGCTGTAAAGGCTTGTTCTATAAGGAAAGGGCACATTAACAAACAAAATCTTCTGTCATTCAATCTACCACAACATTTTTGACGTAGCAGGAATGGTCAGACGACGTAGGCCAATCATATCATAGACCTGGTTAACGTAGACCAATCAAATCACCCTATCCGATGTATACAGTAGGACAAAGAATTCAGTCAAAGAATAAACAGGTTTTTCTTGCTAGCAGCGTATCCGGCTAGACCCTTTTATAAATTCACCACTCTTCCTTTCAGAATTTTAAAGTTAATTTCAATCTAATTATCTCTTTTAAACTTTGTTTTGAGAAGCGCGAGATTTGGCCATGTGGAATCTGATATAGATTAGAAATGGAAAAATTAGCACTAAACTTTGCAGAGAGGGTGGAAAGTCTTTACGCAAACTAGGTTAATTACGGAAAGAAATAATACAGTAAAAAAGCATTGAAAAATACAAGTAGATTAAATATTCTCAGTGTACAGGAAAAACGAAACGGCTGTAGCAAGGGAGTTAAGGATTAGAGTCCAGTCAGAACTTTATATCGAGCAAACAGAAAAGGGAGCTCTTTACAAACACCAATTTTCTGGAAGGATGAATCGCCATAAATGTCTATATTAAATTTAAAAAAAAAATTCTACGGCTGGTAGAGTTTTTGGGCTCAAAATCTAGAAATTAACATGTGTTAAATAAGTTAGTTGTATTCCGAAATAAACATTTAAAATAAATCAACTGGATAGCGAAACATCCAGAAATCGTTAAGGAGCCGCTTCACTGAAACTCCCAGATCGCGAAATCCTATGTTAACCTATGGGGAAACTCAAAAAGCGCGATTACTCATTACCAAATACAATTTAAATACTTTTCTTACCATCAGAATGTAGCCATCATATTCAGACGATGAGAGTTTATAAAAATTGTCTCCGTAAGTTTTAAAATGAATTTATGAAGTGGAAATTTGAAAGTTCATCGAGGATTTTAAATACTTAAAATCCAAGAATTTTTAGAAACTCATCAGTATCTGACGTCTACTTTCGAATGATTAAAATCTTACTTTGCTAATTATATTAGAAAATGAATAATCATGCTTAAGTTTACCCATAGGTTAACATAAGATTTCGCGATCGGGAAGTTTTAGTGAAGCTGCCTTTAACTTTTATAAATGTAAGTAAAAACTAAGAAAATAGGCTAGTGAAACTAATAAAACTGAAGTCTTAAAAGATTAAAAGTTAAATGGTAAAATTCCTAATGAAAAAAACCCAGTCTTACCCACAAGAGACGAGGTGTTAAAATGCCTATAAATGACGGAGTGAAAAATAGTTTCCAGGTCTATATGATTGGCCTACGTCAAAAATGTTGTGGTAGATTGAATAATCAGGAGTAAAAAGTGAAAGTTGGGATAGAAAAAAAAGGTCCCGGTTCACGAATGCGCAAATGCGAGAAGAACTGGAATTGCCTATGCGTAAACTGGGCAGAATATTTAAAGAGAATTTTGTGGCCAAACGGATATTTTGCTTAATATAGTGTCAATCGGGCGAATCATTTTTTGTAAGACTCCTACAATCCGGGAAAACTCATTTAGTTGCCCGTAGGAGGAGAAAGATTGGCAGGGCGCATGGGGAACAAAATGCTTAATGAGCCGGCCTGTATTATAGTAGCCCTACTTTTTGTCTCGTTCTCTAGAAAATATTCAAATTTATGGAAGTTCTTTTAAAACAATTGTCTTTATTTAGATGCAAAATATCAAATTGCAAAAAAAAAAAAACTCATTTCGCAATTTTAAACAGATTTTTTTTTTTAAAGCGAGAAAGTCCACTTGGCTTGAGAGCTACTCTCTCATAACTATAAAAACACTGAATAAGCCTTAAAAAACTTGCAAGAGAATGAAATTCACAAATATGGAGAATATCTAATCATTTACTCATTACAAAACAGTTTTGTTGAAAATGAAAAACTTAATGGTTTAAAGATATAATTATTCAAGACATGTTAAAACAAAATAGTAACGGTAAGGTTTTTCAAGAAGACAATCATTCACCTATTTCAAGGCACCGAAAAATAATTCTTTAAGAAATAAGTCTTGAGGGTTAATTTTAATGGAACTTTCAGGTTATTCTTTAAAAGTAGCGATTTCAACTTAATATTTTTCTGCGGCTTTTCTTTGGGCTTAATACATGTTAGAGCATCAATTTTCTTCGGAGTTCTTTGAATATAAATTTTTTTTAGTTACGTCTACCTATAGGAGATTTATACATACAACACACTATACTAGTACAACGTTTATATATTTGCAGTAAATGTGGTTCTATATTTTCAGAATAAAAAAATTTGAAGAGACTTTGTCAAAAGACAATGTCACTCTAAATAGGCAATCAAGATACCAGGGTTGAATAAAGTCAATATGAAATTTGTATATATAAATCATAGATTTGTAAAGAGAACATTATGAAAAATGCGTTTACCACTTTACAGCATCAAGAATAAATAACTTTCCAATCTTAAGTTTCCTCCTGTAAAACCAAGCGTGAGGAGGTAAACAAAACTGACAAGGAGAGTGCCAAGCTTGGTAATCGCAGATTTCGATTACTTATATATGTTGTAGGGTACAAGCCCCTTAATCTCAGGTTCAACGGATTTTATACAACGCCCCCTTAATTCTCGAGAAATAAGAGGTCAAATATTATAACAACTCTTACTTTGTAATGAGTTTACAGAGTTGGTCGTAGCTCAGTTATGGCGTCCGCTCATTGATCCGTGGGGCCGGGTTAGAGACCGGAATGTGCTACGTTTCTTTTGTTTTATAAAATATATAGTTGTAATTATAATTTAATCATCTCACAATTAAATTTTAATATCTTACACTAATTATGTTAACATTTAAATTTTAATTTAGCATTTGATTTTTAAACCATTAAACATTTTATCATTTAAAGAGAATTAAAAAAAAATTTGATCTATTATTAACTAGTAAAAATTCAAAAATAGTTACAAAACCTTACCTTATTGATAACAAATTACAATCTAACATGCAAAAAATTCTTAATACTATTAATTTAACTAATTTTTATTAGCTAATTTTTAATACAATTATACTTCTTACTTTAAAAACCGTATCATTTCATTGACTTCCCCTGTTAAGGCAATATGTAAAAAGATCTTTATTTAAAATCACAAATTGACACAATAGTTCAGTGTCATTGCATCGATAAACATATGAAATACATTTTATAAGAGATTTAAAAGAAAAATTAACCGTTTAATGATGTTATGCTCGATTTAGTTAAAAAGTAAACTGGTTAACATAATGTATAATATTATAATTGCGATTATTAAATTCTAATTATATTTATAAAGCAAAAAAATCAGAAAAAAACGTAGCGAGTTCCGGTCTCGAACCCGGGCCCGCGGATTAACGAGCAGACGCCATATCAAATAAGCTACGACCAACACAGTAAATTCTTTACAAAGTATTTTAGTTGTGTTATATTAGACCCCCTATTTCTCGAGAACTAAGGCGTTGTATAAAATCCGTTAAACCTGACACCAAGGGGCTTCTACCCTACAACATGCACAAAAATAATCAAAATCTTACCAAGCTTGGCCCTCTCCTTGCGAGATGCCAAATTCAAATTGTAAAAATGTTTACATTTTTGTTTAAGTTACTGCTTCAGACTACCAGAATTTGGCATTATTGATTAGTTCATTTAGTTTCATAGTCTTATTACATGTTTTGTTTTTATCCGCGAAGAGGGACAAAGTCACCCTGATGATTGACGGCAATTCACTTTTAAATACCTATTTTCTTGCTTTTTAATCCGTATAAAATATTTTGTTCAAGTTTTAATGTGAACGTGCGGTACCTTATTGATGAAGCTTTTTTTGCTAAAGTATGCGTTCTCATTACCAGGTACTCTAGAAACCAACTAATATAGAGGCTCCAAATTTAGTTCATTGTACAAATGCGAAACATCCAGTATTAGATTAGGATTGCTTATGATAATTTAATGCATCTAATGAACATTTAGAATCTATAAAGCTATAAATGGTTTAAAATAAAGTTAGGCATATTTAATGGCAGTAAGTTCAGCCGAGGAAATAAGGAAAAAAGGGTATTTGGTAGCTAAAATAATTCCAGTAATTCGCAGAATTTTGTGCCATCAGTATAAAGAATAAAATTTTAAAACGATTGGGAAGCAAAACGTTTAAACATTACACTAGCAGAGAGTTCTTTTAAACCTTCTAGAGCGTTTTAGGCAATTGTTACAGCGCCCTATAGAGCCGTTTTTAGAGAGCTCAATTTTAGTATTTGCGAACGCTGAACCAGCAATTTTATTTCATATCCTTGGATTTATTGAAATGAAGATTTTTTCAACGCATGCGATTTTATAAAATCTCGTTTCCACTGTAAAGAAAGTGATAGCAAGAATTATTGGAATACAAAAGAATTGAAATACAATTCCATTAAAAGTTCATCACGAGCAACATTCAACGATCTCTGAGCATTTAAAATTTTTAAACAAAATAAAGCAGCAGAGAAGATTTGTAGCACCATTATGTTGTAGTGTGTTAAGTTTTTTCAGAGCTTTTTAAACTTCAGAGTCTTCTGGATTGTCATTTAATATTTGCTATTTTCGCAGTTCTGATACTATAAAATGATAAAATCTTAAATATTTTTGTTAGACTCCAAAATAAACTCAGCTTAAAACATTAAATACATTACAAAATAAATCGTTAAAACGAATCCATATATTAACTTTGTACAGCGTTCGCGCTATGCAAATTCATCAAAGACTTATAAAGCTGCATAGAAAATAGGCAAAACCAATTTTAATCAGCTGTAAAAGTTCAATTTTGAAAATGACCTCCAGGCTTTTTGAAATTGAGAATCAAGAAATCCTATTTGTCCCAATATTTGCACGTGCGCGCTCGCTGAACTTAATATGAACTACTTTTGGTAATTTTGAAATTAAACTTTTCAAATGGAATGTGTGCTCTGAATTCACGTATGTGCGAAGAAAACGTTAAGTTTCGAAGCAAACCGCTACTTTACGTTCCATGGAAAATTCAAGAATTTATATGAAAACAATTTACTTTGTTTGCGAAATTCAAAATAAGTTTTAAATCAGTCAGGCGACTAGCCGTGTACAGCAGTTTAACTGCCAACTGCTGACTTTAATTTGAAGTAATTTTCCCAATGAATGATCCTGTGAAATTCACTTTTCTGAACAGAATAGGAATTCTGATTAGCAGGATGGACCACAATTGGATCTAACCAGTTGAGCCTTGAAATAATACAAGAAGTCTGCCATAACAATTATATAAAAAAGCTGAAAACACTGTCTTTGGCAATGAGCAGGTCAATTGCCAAAAAAGATGTTTTTATTTAATGCTGCAAAATCGGCAAGATTCACTTTTCCTAGAATAAAGAGATCCCTACATTGTTGCGACAGAGCAAAGATATTTCTGTATTCATCGTTTTTAAAAGTACCTCACTCACAATCACTTTATCGGTTGTATATACATGGGAACAGATTCAAAACAGTATTTTAATGTCTTTCACCATCTTCGTTAAAAGAATACTACCGGATAAAAATTTTACCAGATTTCTATATACAAGAAAGTTCAGACTTGTGCATAACGATATTCAAATCTTTGTGTTACCCTAAAATGTCTCAATTCCAGGAACTGGATATTTAAGGATGACGTAGTCTTTACTATAGCAGATTGACAAAGGCTCGCGTTTAAAGAATTTTCTATAGAAGTGATCTCTTTAAAAGCCTTTAAAAAAATTTAATGTCTTATTTTACTCGTAAATGACCAGATTTAAAAATGACCAAAGGATTAAAGAAAAATATCGCAAAATTGTTATTGCAATATCCTTCAGACATTCGCAGTTCATACTAATAAAAAATTATGGGGAGGAGAGTTTATAGTTTCTGAAAGATATTTTCTTTTAGATTTACGTAAGATTTTGTCGCTACAAAGCTAAACTGCCTGCTTCACTCTGATGCTGCTGCAACAGTCTAACATTGGTGGAGAATGCAGGTACGAGTTACTCAAGTTAGCTGTTCTGTCTGGTAAACTTAAAATAAAACTCTTAACTATCCATTTGTATTGCTTTAACACCAAAGCATGTCAGTTTCCAGGAATTTTAACATAGATATTTTGTAATAAGTTTAAAGAGAAACTGGCACATTTGACATTTAAGTCCATGAAACATTACGAAGATAATAGATTACAAATTGTTGGCATTATGCTTTTGAAGAAAAAACTGTACAAAATTCAAAATCATAAGTAACCGATTTTAAGGCAGAAAAATTTGAATGACGGCATTTCATCGAAATAGTCAAGAAAAAAGTTAATTCAGATTTTAAATTTCTACAAAAAAAATTTCCAATTTGTTTGGCTTTATATGAAACTTAAATACTAGTTACTTTAATAATAACTACTAGTTATCCGAGCATTTATAGCTATGACTACATGCAAAATGTGAATTTGAAACACAATTTGAACTTAATGAGAATAGGAAGATTAGAAGTTCCTTCCCTCCACAAAAGAAATTTAACACAAATTAAAGGTTTGCCAGTTAAACGTATTCTTTGATATTAGTGAATTTAAAATAGTAGATAAAGAGTTATTGTACTTACTATATTAATAGATTTAAACTCACCTGCGGGTTGTTGGAAGTACGTATATATGGCACAATGAGAGCAAGATCAGAGTTCGACTGTGTGTACATTTTCACTTTCATAAAATCCAGATTCACAAGAGTCTCCACTCAAGAATTTCTCTTCTTCGTTTATCAATTTCTCCAAGGCAGACAATTTCGATTTCATTATGAAACGATCAGATTCAACTTCTTGTAGTAATCTTTTCCCTTCATCAACTTGAAATTCAAGGCTAGTTAGTTTCTCTTTCATAGAAATAACTTTACCTAAACCTTCATTCAAATTTGTAAGTCCTCCGAGCAATCTAGAGCACGTTACATGGATTTTTCTGAGTGTTTTATTAATATCAGTTACTTCACGACACCTAATCTTATTTTGTGGTATTATTGAATCGCAGGAAAGTTTGGTTTTGTGCTTTGGAGAATGTCGACAAAACTCATTAACGCGAAACTGTACTTGTTTAGAATTTTCTTCAAAGACACACGATTCAACTACCATATTGTCATTAGCTTCGCACTTGACGTCATTTCTAGGTTCAGCAATACAGACTTCTATGACCGAAGATTTCGAAGAATATTTTGGCTCATTCCTTGCTTTTTTTATCATTTCATTGTATTCTTGACGGGTATTGGGCATTGGACTGTTGACAGAATGTTCTTCTAGAGCTTTTCTAGCTGCCGCTATATAGTCTTCCTTTTTTTCTTCATGACACTGCGCAAAGTAAGATGCTTTCGCCGATATGATTGGTATGTCCCACATAAGTTTACTGCCAGAAAATTCGCTTACTCCAAGAAATGCAACTGAAGAACTTCTATCGAAGTTTTCCTCGTCAGAACATACATCCACAGGCGAATCAGGAACATCTTCGCGTTTATTCTGTTGATCTTGGTTAACTGAATCATTTAAAGCTATGCGATTTGTTTCAGCAACGCGTCTAGATGAATCGATTGCACGTATAGTAGACAAAAGAGACGTCCGGATATTCCTCGTATATCTAACTACATCAGCACTTCTTGGCTCCGATGGAGGAACATTTTCACTCTCAGGTGCAAAAGATTTCTTATAAACGTACGTGAGACCACCATATACAAAGTAAACTGGAAAAACAGCAACATTATATTGAAGCCTAAAATAAGTCCTAACTATTTTCTTCGATATGCCAATAGCAGATTTTACTAGTTTCTTAGCTTCATTCGAAATAAACTTAAGTCCTATGGTATTCATAACCTGAAAAACAAAATTATAAAATTAATAAACAAATATTGAATATCTGAAACTAGATAATATTAATTTCAAGACAATGAGAAATTTATATTTGAAATGAACTGCTTATTGGATAGACATTTAGAGATAGATAATGCATTAAATATTAAGTGAAGAGTTACTTCAAAGAAATAACACTTTAAAATGGCATTTAAATGCATAATTGCAAAGTAATCCTAGAACACTCGCTGCGGATCACGCAGACCATGCCGCTTTTAAGTCCTGAGCAACTTATTGAGAGAGTTCAAAGTTTAAGAGCCAGTAAACTGAAATATTAATTTCCCATTATATAGATGAAACTTTCTGAATCTGTACTTCTCTTATATTATACAGATGTTCAACCAGATTTAGAGATTTGGTCATTATGATATTCAAATTGGAAATGCTGAAGTAAAAATATCGAAAACGTAAAAAAAAAAGCTGAGGAATCAAACTTTCGAAACTTTAAATGTATATTTTGGACTTCATAAGAGTTGCCGACATTAATAAAAATAAGAGGTAAAAACGTTAAACAATCTGTAGTTCATGCAGCAATACAAGTTTCATATGAATTCACTCGTGTCCAATATTTGTCATTCTATTAGCTTACATCCGTTGTTTAACTCTTACCTAAAATAATTTCTTTGGATTTTAATATGTTGCAGCTTGAGAAGCCACGAAATAGTCTTCAAATATTCTCCAAAATAACTTTCATATAGATTTAAGACTTCCAACGAAGGTTTGAAATTTAGATTGCATGTCCACGCAAAACGTAACGGAGGGTTAGATTGTCATGTTTCTTTTAGAAAAAAACTTTCTGCAGATGAGATGCTATTAATATTGAAACGAGACAATATATTTTCATGTATGACGTTATAGACTAATACTAGAACGCTTGGAAATTTTACTAGAGGTTTTATAAAATATTTTGCACCAGAATTGTTATTCAACACATTTCTGTATGGCTTATATTGAACTTATTTAGCGATGAAATTTCTGGTTCCAATAGGCATTTAATGAAAGTGTAGAACGCTCAACAGAAGTAGTTAACTTTCGTAAAAATAGACAAAGTCGCTAGTTGAGTATAGTGATAAGGTACTACTTGAGTTTAAAATAGCCGTATAGTGTGGAATTCTTCACTGGGAAATCTTTACTATATCGCCTATGACGCATAAAAACAAGATATTGGCAACAATAATGAATGGATTAAAATCTCCCACCAAGTCTTATAACACCAGTTAAACCCAACGGTCATATTTGACCAAATACTTCGGTTGGTTTATACGCTTACGGGTCGAGTTTTGTACCCCATGAAACTTAACCAACAAACTGTCAGAGGCAAAGTGTTAAAATTTCAAAATAAATGTCAAAGGACAAACATCAGATGCTTAGATAAAATGCAGTATCGGATACCAAATCTTATTCATAATGTAAAGTTTAGGAATTTAAATATTTCATATCTGGGCTTTTCCCAATGATATATTTTCATTAATTCTTCCAGTAGCAATTTTTGCGCTGCTTTTTTGTTGGCATTAAATCTTCGTTAGGATAATTAGCATTAAGTATTCATAAGAATTGTACTGCATTTAATTGTAAAATTAAGTTATAAATCAATTATTTTAACAAATTTAGAGGATGTGCACAAAACTATAGTTCAT
The DNA here is from genome assembly GCA_963931845.1 of Maratus michaelseni. Taxonomy (NCBI): domain Eukaryota; kingdom Metazoa; phylum Arthropoda; class Arachnida; order Araneae; family Salticidae; genus Maratus; species Maratus michaelseni. The sequence goes on from OZ007586.1 coordinate 282,731,120, forward strand.
TCTTCTAATACAATAAAGCTCCCAAAGTTAAAAAAAGTTACAACCTACGTTTTGAGGATCGCGATTAAAATGTAAATAAAAATCAATTACGGATGTTCAGTAAATAAAGAAAAATAACGTACCATTAATAAATTATCCCTTTTACATTTGCCCAAGGATAGTGAATAAGACTGAATTTATGAACAATTTATTAATGCTTGTTTATCTTAAATTTGTTACACAAAAAGATACTTTTGGCAAAGTCTAGGAAAAATCTTACTCGCAAAATTTGTAGGATGATCGAATGTATAGAAATTGGTTTATTCGAAAATGATGCTGCTAGAAGTAATGCGTACACTACAGACTGTTTCGAAGGCATCTGTTAAACCAAAAATACAGTATCTAAACTTGTTCCAAGTGAGCCACGGACTGCAAAACCGGCGGAAGAGCTTTTCTAGCTCTTCCGGCCCAAACAGTGAATTAAACTCATGTCAGATTGAGTTAAAACAAATTAGTTAAAAAAATAGTTTAATAAAAAAAAAAACCTAGTCCAATGTTCGCCCCAACTGGATGAAAAAGTGTCCAGGATCTCTGGCATAGTGTATCTGGGTATTCTCCAGGTAGCTCAGACGGCGAATTGGCAATTTATGTTGAGAGGTCTCGTTAGATTCCTGGCATAGACACTTTCTCTTTGAAAAGAAAATAAGAGGGAGAATATGTGCTGCTACAGTGTTAAGACTGTCTTTAGTCAAGGATTGTGAACACCGATCACTTGAGTGTCCTTAACCTCTTTGATACGAGCGACACGTATACGTCGTGACGCATGAGATGATCAGAATCCTCGATTATTACCAACAGTTACTTTTTATTGTAAGCTTTGCCTTATTTAATGATAGCATTTTTGCGATTCAATTAGGCGAAAATTTGTTTTGAAAAACCGGTGGCAAAAGATTACAAATTCTGTAAAGGACACTTGTCGCGAAGGGGTTAACCGATAACTTAAGTACCAGTTTACGGTGGACGTCACCTAGACCAGATAGCAATGAGATTCTGTATATTTTTTATAGACATGCCCAACAAGGTATACTTCAGGAAATTCAGCTTGTGTGCAGATAGGGAGAAAACAAGATACCATATACTACCAGTCTAATATAGTTTGAAGATGCAGTTACAGAGAAGGATGAATCATGGTTTGGACTAATCTGGGTCATTACACTAACCCGCATGTGATTCATCGAACTGATTTCCATCAAACATCTCGACGAGATCAATGTGTCAGACCATATGCTAGTGCCATTGGCAATTCATCAATCCTAACGTTTAATGCTCGACCTCACTGAGCTAGGCTTTGTGAATAACTTGAGGATTATGAATTTGAGCGAATGGATTAACAGCTCGATCTCCGAAGTCCAATCCCATAGAACAAGCTTTGAGGCCATCTTTGTAGAGAAATGGATGTTCTATGCTCTCATTAACCCTTTACTGCGATAAAAATTGTTGCATAACTACTGTGAATCGGTCTCAGACAGATAGATCGAAAGATCTATAAAAGGCTCGATTAACGCATTAGACAGTGTTTCTGTACTAAACTTTATGTACAGGCTGTTTCTAGTCAAAATTCACCCCTTCAGGAGTTTCTAGCGATAGTACTAGGGATTTAAACAAAGCAAAATTCACTAGTATCTGTAGTTAAACTCTACAAAGTGAAACATGCAGTGGTCCGAGACCGATAACAGCAGTTAGGGTTAAGTTAAATAAGCACAAAACTTAAATGTTTAGTTTTTGCTTTCCATACCGGTGTTTGACAACTTGATTTGTAGTATGCAAAGTCAATGCCGCCAATGTATTATATAACCAAGTGCGAACCGCATTTCGCAATAATTTCGTATTAATGACGTCAAATTATAAATCGTGCTTTGTTAAAATCATGTACATGGTGGCACAGAAGGTAATATTTGAAAAAGTCTCTGATAGTAGGTAGGAGAGAAATAAGTAACGTGTGTGGACAATTAATACGCGATATTGGGGAAGAGACAAATGTCTTTGGGTATCAATTTGTCATGTATAATTCACGAAAGTGACAGAACATGTTTGTCTCTAGGTATTAATCCTGAATTATCCCTATATTCTAGGTGATCTTCCTACAGTTTTAATTCCACATTTCATTCGCCGTCATTTAAGACAGGAGTTGTCTGTTTTTGCATTTCAAAATTTGGAGCGGTCCGAGAGACATGTCCCATTAGTAATTAGAGTTACAGTGAGACCTAAACTCACTGTAATTTGAAGTCTACATATTAATAACCTCACGGCATGCAACCCATCATGGCTTTGAGTAGTACCCACTTTAATCGACAAACTACAGGGCAATCGCCTTTCGCTCAATCCAGAAGTACACAAGTATTTGACAGGCTTTCCACCAATCCTCAGCAAACAATAAAAAAAAAAAAAAACAAGTTAGAGATTTCCTTTTCCTAAAACAAAAAGGGAGGTTTGACGATATAGTTTCAGTAATCTAAGAAATCTTTCAGACTCCAATTCCTTTAATAGCCCGAGAGCTAGCAGGTAATTTGGAGCAGGTACCTTATAAAAGCAGATAGGTATTTCTACCTTACTGCATTACGAAATCATTTTTTCTGCCAGCTAGCTAGCTGGTGGTGGTGGTGGATTCGCGACCTACGCAATTCAACATTTAGATGAAAAAAAAAAAGGTTGATAAAAGCTACAATTAAAAAAACCCTACATTTTCATAAGTGAAAAATAATTGGCAGATGAATCTGCGGGAATACTAAATACATGGCAGACTCTTTCGAAATTGTTACAAAAATAATTTAAATTCATCACTGTCATATGTTGTCTAACATTGTAGTCTAACATTGATGGCGCTGTATTACTCGGCCATTAGAAAATAGCGCCATACTAAGTACTCATTTGTGATCCAATATTTACAGCATTTTGATAGTTTATCATTGACAAAAGAATGGGCGGGGCTAGTTGAGCATAAGCCGAAAGGTAGGCCACCACGCCCGGTTTGACCTTGTTGACAAAAGAACACATAATAATTTAAGTTTCTTAAAATGTTCAGAAAGTACCACTCATATTTATTCATTTCAAAAGAAAAATTAAAATGAAGATTTTATAATCCTTTGTCCTTTAAATCCTTATAGATTTCCGTAACTTTGAATAAGTTTCAAAAAGATACCTGTAGATAGCGCCACATGATTTTTGGCTTGGGTGTCATTTTGCCATTAACATTTGTTTGTCTGGCAACTATTTCGTTAGATTAATTTTGACACAATTATTCAAATTGGTAAAGAAACCCTAAGAGATGCAATCTTCCCAACTGTGAGAAAGAGTCCAGGCCAGGATTCAAACCCGGGATCCCTTGGCTGAAGCTGCCAATGCTCTACCAACTGAGGAATCCCGGACGAATATGGCTGAACCAATTCACCCAGTTAACCTTAATTATGATAGCATCAATTCCGATATCTGAGTCAGCACAACAGAATAAATCACAGGTAATGGGACCTCCAGTAAAAGCTGGAAACTCAATTACACACGTGTATCTCTTGTAGACTTGTCATGCAGTATTATATTTATGAACTTCCATTATAACGGAAACTAAAAAGTATTGTTCACAAAAACTGATGAAGTTATTTTTTTCGCGGATAAGGTTGGAAAAAGGTAACGCGATTTTACATATTCATAAAAATCATTTACGATACAGGCGTTTTACCATCAGTGCCAAACACTACAGAAGGCTACTATACAATTTGCTACAGGAATTTCTCGGCTGTACATAAATATCCAGAAACATCCACATTTGTTACCTGCATTACGTTAAATTTAATATTAAATTATAAAATATCAGATATTTAAATTTAATACTATTTCCATACCTATGCTTATCATACAATTTGAGTAAAAATATACATCATAAATCTTGATGAGGACGAACGACATTTATCAAAATTATATAACTACATATCTATATCTTGCGTTCTTTATTTTAATTTTTAACTTCTGTTCTACATAGTAATTTAATATTTATAACCAATAATTTCTTCCAATTTGTCTTGAGAGCAAAATTTAATTCATTTGTATTATTTCGAACCTCTTGAAATCGAAGCATATTCACAGAGATTATCAAATTACAATTAAGTTACAGTATCTTTAATAAAACGCGAAAGAGCGGAGGTCCACATATGGGGACCGATAGGGAGTGAAGAGGTTCGAAAGGGGAAAAAAAATGGTATGACCTATGAGAAAATAGATCTGAAAAAATATTACGCTATCGTACGTAGCACAGAAATCGCGATCATTTGTTAATTGTTTAATGACAACTTCCGAATGAAATGCATGTCAGTGGTTAATGTGCAGAAGTCCTTTGGCAGGATTTAGGCCGAGGTATATCAGATTTATTTACGTTTCGCTCTTTCGCTGCAATTATGGAGCTTCAAAATATAATTAGAAATGCCCGTAAAAGATCTTGGCGAATGCTTGAAAGTGAAGAAGCCACATTAAGAGAAAATCTAAATAGATTGGATCGAGAACGCCGTCAAACACAGAGCATAAACGATCACCAATATAGGCTTCATAAGCGTCGCACGCCCGAACGCGTTGCTTCCGAAATCCAAATTACTGATTTGAAACGTTCCGGAGCATAACTGTGGGACTATCTTATAGCGCTATGCCATTTAAGTTCAACTTCAAGAACTTCGACATTTTCATTCTTTTAGAAGTAATTTTAACGGACTTTCATTTTTTTTTAAACTTAAATTCTACTTGCTCTTCAATTCTTACAAGTTTAGTATAAATATTATTCAGTTTTTTTAAATGAAGTCCACTCCACTGTTATATCTTTAATGAACGGCTGCCCGGGCAACGCCGGTCGGGACAGCTAGTGTATTAGTTTCATGTTCTTACGCGGAACCTACTTGATATCATTTCTTAAAATTCTGGTTTGAAACGGGTTTATCCTCTTAAATTAACCTACATTATACGGAAGTGTAGTACAATGTTGGCAGTTATACTAGCGGTATGGTCCCCGCTGTCAGCGGGCTTAGCCCCCCCCCCTACCCCCAAACAGCTGTACACTGTCCAAGACTTGATATTTAATATTACTTTATTTTGACCAATTCATGAAAAAACCCAATTAGAAAAAAAAACGCGCCATCTAGTGGCAGGGTCTAGACCCATGTTACCCGAACAAATTTAATTATGTATCCATCTATAATAAAGCACTTTAAAATGGTCTAATTTCGAGCAGAATTGGTTGATTGGGGGTTTATGGCACAAAGTCTCTTTAGGGACATGCTGCATAAAAGTCAAGTTGAAATATAAAAACTATTTAAAAAAACTGTCATAAAAACAAGACTAAAGAAAATGACATTTAAATGAAAAGAGCGATATGGTGATAAATGTATAATTAAAATCATTCAATGAAAATATAACAACGTCTAAAAGAAAAACAGAAATTTTCACAATTAAAATATAAACAATGATCAAACTAACCTTTGGCTAAAATGTTCAAATTTTCGAACAAAAATATATTTAAAATCACGTAGGCTCGAATACCTCAAAAACAGTATTATCCTCCTCATTAGAGTCAGAACTGCAAGACTGAATCCATAGCTTCCTCTGCATAGTGCAGCAGCTGTTTTGAATCCTTTTTATTAAGGCGGTATTAAAAAATTATTTTTCCACGCTCAACAACTCAATTTTGAGACACATTCTCACTCATTTTTAAAAGTAACAACAGGAAACTTGGCGGCGTGATTTATAAAGACATTTATAAGGGCCCCATGTTTTTATTTTTCGTTCAATTAGAAATTGATTTACAGACAATTATTTTCACAGTAAGGTCATTTTTGCGTTTCCAGCGCTATAGCTTTGGGAAATTCGGTTAAAAATGTCCACTTTGACAGCATTTTTTGAAATATATTCTGCTTTATCAAAAAATAGACAATACGGACATGATAAAGTTTCTGAATAAGAGAACCTGCCAATTGGATGCATTTTAGAGCAAAAATGAATTTACAAATGTGTCTCAAAATAAGCAGTTTGGATTTGAATACACCCTTTAAGGAGCGATGTACCAAACAGGTTTCCTCCCTTCACAGTTTTCCACTGTGAAGAGGCTTGGGTAGAGGTTTTCTTTCTGTCTGTGCACATGATTTTGGTGTATGAGAAACAGGTTTTCCTAATTTGTTTAGATGTGAAACTGAAGTTAGACCTGACTCATGTTCCGGTTGACTGTTTAGATGGATACTGAGAATATTCTATTTTCACAGGTTCTGATGATGGTGGTGGCAAAAGTGTCAGTGCAGGCAGGGGTCTTATTCTAGCTGAAAAATACATACGGTTTTTCTTTATAGTACTGGCTAGTGTAATAGAATAATTTGGTAGTATTGAGAAATCAGTTTGGGTGCTTATGTCTTATGGATTTAGATTGTCGCTTGAGTAAACTAGAATAAGAAACTCCTATAGATAGTGTTCTGAATTCAACAAGTTTTCGTACTTCAGGATAAGGAAGTTAGAGCGATTTTGACAGCAAGAATTTCTTTCTCACGAATCCAGTTTGGGAAGAGCGTGAGTATGCTGTATGGTCACCCTTGCAGTTTGTACAGCGTTCAGGCTTTTCGCATGACTTACCATCGTGGCCGACTTCTGCACGATGTGCGCAGGTAAGAGAACCACAACAGGTAGCATTAGTACGACCATAACGCTGACATTTAAAACTGAGCGGATTAGGAATATAAGGTCGGACAGGACAGCTCGGGTAAGCAGCTTTAATTCTAGTTGGCGAAGTAGGGCTATTGAAAGTCCGAATGATGTGCTTTGTGGGAAGCAGTTTCCCATTCCGATGGATAGTAATACGGCGTGCATCTATGACTTTTCATCTTTGTAATTTTGTAGAAGTTAGTCTTTTGTAGGAGGGTAAAAGTTCTGGTTCTAATATTGCACCACGATTGTGTTTAGAGTTTCATGGGCCTGAACAGAAACATAACCTATTGTGAAATTTGGAGTGTTTGAAGAAACCTCAACAAGTAAATCCCCAGACTAGTTTAAGTGAATAACAGTCTCCAAAAACGGATTGAAATGGTGAAGTTCTCTTAAAAAGAACTATCAAAAAGACTGTCAGTACGTTTAATTTAAAAAAGTTAATGAAGTCATCTGTTCAGTTTGTTGCTCTCCACATGGGAGAGAAATAGAAGTGATTTTTTCCATCCATATTCAAGAGAAAAGGAATTCAGACCCCGGCCGCGCCACCCATTACTGAGCCCAACAAGGGGATGCACATTAGTGCACCAGTGCCCATACGTTCACAAGACACACCCATTTCAGTTTCCACCCTTAACGAAATTACTAGTATGTGCCCGCTCACTTGATCCCCAGTCAGTGACAAGTCAGCTGACTAGCCGATTGGTGCATACGGGACCAATATGCACCTCCCGTCTACCTGAAGCAGAGGCCAAAGCAGTATGTTTTCCCTCAACTGGTAGGACCCCCTTTCAAGGGACACAGGCCGGCACGCAAGGCAAACGCGTGGGTGGTTAACAATTCTCCATAAGTCTATATAAACAGGGTGATAACGGCTTATGCAGAATCGCCCTCACCTCAGAAGAGAAAACCACAATGAGAGTGAAACAAAGATTAGACAAGAGAAAGGAGAGGGGGGGGGGGAAGAAAAGAGAAAGATCGCTCAGGTACCCGGGGTTGCGAAGCCCGCAATACCTAAAGAAGGTATCCCCCTGGGGAATTTGGAGAAGATATTGTACAGCGCTTTTATCTCCACTGTTAGCGGACGTAGCCCGCACGGCTGTACTCTGTAGCCTTAGCCATCCCAAAATGCTATTACTATTTAGATATTACACTTAATTCTGACCAATAGTTTAAAACCTAAATAGGAAAAAAATAGTGTTCTCTAAAGCGCTTAACACGCGAAATACGACAAAGATTCAAGATTTATTTCTAACCCAACACAATTCTCTTAACACCTTGAAGGGCGGTGGGATACATATCCCACTTAATTTTAATTCCGAAACGCCACAATGACACCGGAATTTTGGAATCAAATTTTGCTTTTGTAATATACGTGAAGAAAAGATTAATTAGTTTGAAAGTAAGAAATTTCTTAAATCCTAGCGAGATTCCACTTTTTTCAACATTTTAGAAACCAAAGTTCTTTGCCCCTGACAGAGTTAAAGTGCGAATTTATATCTGGGAAGGCAAAAAAGTCGCGATTTCGTGAAGTGGCTTCCAGAAAAGTAAATTTTTTAAACCAAAAGACAACGCCGCAAGGTGGAACACTAATGGTGCTATCACACGTACTCTCATATAGTCAATATCAGATTTCATCCGAAACACGTTTTTCCAAGAGGAAAACGTCGAAATCATCCCGTTTGATATATTCCCTCTCGTAATTTCTTAAAGATCTAACTTACAGTATTTTGTATTCTCTACGGTAGATATCAGCTCGAAATCCACCAATCAGAGCTCTAAAAATTTCAAGATGGCTACCGTCAGCAAGTCAAAATCTTATGTTTAGCGTGGTCGCAAATATTGAAACCAAAAATATAAAAGGAAAGGAAAAAAAGCAAATCTTTAGTAACACAGGGACCAATACACGAAAAGAACTTTAAAAATGTGCAGTTATTTTGAAATTAAAGAATTACACATGCGTCGATTGTCTCTTCGGAGTTCGTTATTTACCACTGCCGATAAGAACTTTATATACTAATTTAAAGTTATTTATTGTGATTATTTTATTTCAATTCCTTACATTATTTGCTATATGTTACAATTGTACTGTCGTAGTCACTTATTTACTTTTCAAACTGCACTCGTTTATATACTTTCTGCAGCTGTATTTGGCGTTATTTCGTGCCTGTTGCCAAATTATGTCGCCAAAGATAAAAATTCAAGCAAACACTCATCAAGGTATTTTATTGCAATACAAATTGCCTACTTTTAGCATGCAGTGTTCAGAATCTAAATGTTTTAGTGGAGAGGGTGGGGGACAGAAAATGTTCTTATACTTTTAGAAAAATAAAATTTAATAAATGAAAATTTAATCTAGCAGCTATTTATAGTTATTTTACTTTAATAATTTTCTTTTAAAACAATCTTGATAATCTTTTTTTAAAGATATATAATTATACAGACATACATACATATTTATTCGTAGATCGGTGGAATAGTGAAAATATATTCATGGTTGTTCGGTCATTTAAGGCTGTTAGATTGTTGGCGGCATTCTCTCCAACAATTTATCAGCGAGAAATTGCAGATTCAGCTGGAGTGGCTCAGTGGTTAGAGCGATAGCCCGGAACGCTGTGGACGCAGGTTCGATTCCAGTCTCGGGCTAATTGTTCACTTCATGTTTGATTATTGTATTTAATGTATGTCGGTGAGAATGTCCTTTTCAGTCTATTTTTATTTTTTAATTATTGAATTTCAACAACCCTAAAATTTCGTCTTCCCCCTCGTAGCGGTGTATAAATTTTAAACCTTTACGTTTTTCAATTTGTTAAGCAAATTGTGCCCTTTTAATTTGTATTAATAAATAACGCATATAACCCCCCCCCCACCCCAGTTAAAAGGTTTTGCTGACCTATATATATATACGACAAATAATTTTAATGTAACACTTTCCTAACAAATAGATTTCTAGAATTTTCAAATATGCGAACTCAAAATTAAAGCTCATTCCGCCAAATAGTTTAAGTTATGCATAAAAAAGTAGTTGTCTTGTAATCTGTTTTGCGACGATCGAACATTTATGTAGCATTAGGAGGTGCAACCATAAAACCTGCGTAATTTCTAAACTACTTCAACGAGTGACTTTCAGTTTGATACACGAAGGTAAAATTTACCGAAAAATGTCGAAATTAGGGTTTAGTACTAAAAGTTTAGAATATGTATGAATTACATTTAAAATATGTAAAATATATTAACTAAATATGTCGGTGATTTTTGCAAAATAACAAACTTAATTTAAAATCCTTTGCGTTACAGATTTCGGCTAAACGATAAAGTGCGGTTTCAATACATGTGACAAAAAACTAGTTTTAATACTATTTTTTTTCTAAATCACTTAATACTAATAGTTGAGAATTCTTAATATTTACAGGTAATGAAAAACGTAAAGTGAAGATATGGACTCTAATTTAGAATTTTAATGTTATATTAGCGAAAGTATTGTTTTTATAATCTTGGAATTTCAAGTAAAATGATCACACTAATATATATATAGAACAGACACGAAAAGAAAGTGCAATATATAAAATGTTAGTACGCGATATTGCTTCCCGTTTATCAATCGAGCTCTACACTAAATATTAAAACACCTGCTGCAATTACTCGCCAAATGTTACGCCCTCTCCTTACATTAGCAGATAACATTCAGTAGGGAAAATAACACTGGTTGCAGCGTGAAAGTTTAGCTCCAAGTACGCGAGAGGCAATAGCATATACTTCATAACGTATGGTATTCAGTGTGATAACCGCTTAAGTGTATTGTATTTCGATCTGAAAAGCTTATTAGAAACTTTAAAAATGTGAAGAAAAACCGATAAAAATTCTGAATGCAGATTAAATAAAATATTCTCAAATAATGCACCGTTAAGACCGGAAAAACGCCAGAAATAAGTGAGAAATAATAAATTTCATGATAAAACATCAAGTTTCTACGCAGATATGTCGCAAATAACCCGAATGTGGTAAAACTTATCCCAGTGTCACCCAGTACATACTTTAGATGAAATAAAAGCATAGCTCGCGAAGTTTTACAAAATATCCAGGATGTCCATGCGTTACAGTTCAGATCTATTGTGAAAAAATTCTCATTTTGTTAATCTCACCATCGTCAATTTCGTTCCACGTGTTAACCATGTAACGCCCCCCTAAGAGTCTGCTTCCCAACATCTTCACACGCTCAACACTTCCATCAAAAGATTAAAAAACTTCACATCTCCCCCCCCCCCATGACCTATGCAACTTAACATTAGTGGCCTTGAGTACACCCTGTTCCACGAATAAATCACCAAGACTCCAGTACAAGTGCCAAAGTACCTCATTTGAGGCCATTGTGAATTAAATCCACCACCAACTTAAGGGGACAGGTCACTAAAGTCAAAAAATTCAATTTCAGAGGCGATAATTATTAACGAAGATACAAAGTAAAACGCAATCGTCATTCTTTGTTTTTGAATGGAGGGTGAAAACTTTAAATGCATTTAATTCACAACAATGATTTTCAAACTTGCGCGCATGATTTCTCCAAAAATAATTTAGATAGAACCTCAATTTTTTTTCAAACTTATTAATGTTGTAATAATGAACTAGAATCTTTTAATTCGGTCAATAAATTAAAAAGTAACCAATTAATCGAAAAGCGCATTCAAAATGAGTTTAATTAGTTAATTATTTTTTAATTTATTGATCAAATTAAAAAAGATTCTAGTTCATTTTGTTCATTGTTGCAACATTAATAAGTCTGAAAAAAATTGAGGTTCTATCTAAATTTTTGGAGAAATCGTGCGCGCAAGTTTGAAAATTATTGTTGTGAATTAAATAGATTTAAAGCATTATGCTCTATAGACCTAGTTTCCTCGTCTGAGCTGTCCCTGTTAAGCTACGAAATCAAGAGCTTGTTTAAGATCAGCTTTGTTTGAAATTCTTTTCTGTAGTTGCATATCCAAAATATGCCACAAATTTTCAATAGGATTGAGGTCTAGTGGTTGCGTTTGAAAGTTTATATTATACAGCAACCATGATCTCAATGGTTCAGTGTGTTAGGGATCATTATCTTGTTGAAAATACGAACAGCAATTACCAATTTCAGAGCACTATTAAATTATATCGCAATATACCAATTTATTATTTGGCATTCTTATTGCCTTCAATAGAGGCTATTTCACAAAAACCATTAAAAAGGAGATTCATCTCCATATCGTACGAGCACCGCCATGTTTACCAGTTGGTTTCAAGTTCATTTTAAGAGACATATTTGGCTTTCGCCAGTTTTTTTTTTTTTCATCCGAGCCGAAAATATTAACTTTCATCGAGAAAAATATTTCAAAAACTCAGGTGGTTTGCCGGCACCAGCATTGACGAAAGCAAGTCTTTTCAGCCTACTTGTTTCACCGATAAGTTTTTTCGAGAGGCTCTTCCTCCAATATTTGCATCAAGGATATTTCAAATAGTATGTGGTTAATTATTCCCTTAGATGAGACATCCAATTACCGAATACTTAAAGGGTTTTTGTATATTCCTGATGGCTCTCCCTTGTCTTGCATTTACCTTTCTTCGACGCTCAGTTCAAGTTTTGTTGTACCATTACTTTATTACATAATGGACATATAAAGTTTCAATTTAGCAGTTTACTTAATCCAGAATCGGGAAGAGGTCTCATTGATAGCTAATGAAGGCCAATGCCTGCGACGCCATGGAGACAAACTGTCAGAATCGCAGTTATGAGACTTCAAAGTGCTGGACTAGGGCTAAACAATTTCATAATGTTCACGTTTAATTACTTTAAAACTTGTGTGAATATACTTTTTTGGAATGAGAAAATGCGGTTTAAGTTAAAATGTTGGTTGTGTTTAAAGTAATAGTTAAAACAATTTAGTCATTTGTTTTCTAGGATTATGCAAAAAATTGTGAAATATTTTTATATCCCCCCCCCCCCCCCCTTACGAACGTTTAACTTTCAAATATTTGAGTAAAATCTATTAAATCTAGGAAGAACATTTGTTAGATTTAAAATATTCCTCTAAGTTGTAATGAAAGCATCTTAATGGAAAATGGCAAGTCACTTAAGACTTGTTTTACGGCCTCGATGAAACAAAAGTAACACATTTTATGAATTGTGTGCCACAATTCAACGATGCGTAACAAGTAGTTTTCTTCCGGCTAAAACATGAATCTTAAAACTGAAACTAGTCTCCAATTATTCTACTAAAATATATTAGTCTTCGTATATAGGTTAATGTTTTTGCCTGTTCAAGTGTTGTCTGCTACTAATGTTGAAAAATTTTACATCTCTATTTTTAGAAATACCGGAGACAGATTGTGCTATTAGTTAATGCTTATTGCAACCAAAATCTCTTCAAAATAAATCTCATGAAATTAAACTTCACACGTTTTATTTATTCATTTAAGGGTAGCCGTACACTAATGTGCAAATTAATGAACACAGCAAGAATTATTTTTAGATGTTTGCTTCAGACATTTCACCTAAGCGGCTTGTTTATTTTACCATTTTTTAGTGAGTAATTAAATGTTGCAAGCTCTTGACTTAATTGGACTTTATATCTTTAAATAATTACAAGACTAATTTGCTGTTCAAGTTTAAAAACAGATACCCTGCCCATGAAATTTCAACCAAAGTTGTTATACTAGTGTACATACTTTAACTCAAAAGAGACATTACACCAAGGAGTATAGCGAGTCTTTAAGAGCTGTGACGACAAGCAAAAGTGTCGATTGAGGTGAACCGAAAAGGAAAGTTTAGAAACCGGAAGATAAATGTTAAAGATTAAGCAGTTTTTAATCAGAACAATAAATCCGAGAAAGACCAGTTTTGATAGTCAGAAAGATCGGTCTTAGCTTTCAATTTTTACCTTTTTTTCTTAAAACTAAAATTTACATAGCAAAATTTAATTACCGAAATCCAACGATGAACGCTTGAATAAGGCAAAATTAAATTTAAGTGCAACAAAAACCTTAGGTTGGCAGCTATATGGTGGAGTTATTTAGACAAGACTTATGCGTAGGAAAACGACTTTAAAGTTGACAAAAAGGCATCGGATCCCATAAAATGTATTGCAGCAATGAAAAGATATCTTTGGGTCAAGATAAGAGACAATTGCCGTTTATTGTAGAAACTTCCGACAAAACTTTCCGGTACAGAACTATGCTAGAAAGAGAACTAAAAATTTACGAAAATCTATATTAACCGAATGGTCAAACACATGTAAAAGTTGTTTTGGGAGAGCTTCCCTTATCCAGGTACTGTCATTGTGCCAATTGAAGGCATGAAAAAGAGTGACGAAAATTAAAAGTACACTGCTTCGCCTTTAGAGTTTAAAGATTCGGCTCAATGCCATGTGTCCAAGATTAACTTTATCAGACTATCCAGGCAATTGACTAGGTTTAAATCAAATTAAAAATTTGAAAGCCAGACTGTAAATTAAACCACAGTACAAAAATAAAACCAGGTGTAATTCAGATATATTTTCGAGACAAGGATATTTAACACCAAAATCCTTATTCTATGCCAAAACATTTGAGACAATGACAGTCCACATTTCTTTTTATCACAACACACTTAATTACAACAAACTAATATTTTTAAAATCACTTGCGCTTGCATTAACACCTCATTACTGTCGCAGGAGTTTCTTCATAGCTACTGTGACCCTTCGCGAGACAGCTGGATTGAAAGATTAATAAAATGCTAATGGTGCTATCACACGTACTCTCATAGTCAATATCAGATATTGCATCCAAAACACGTTTTTCAAGATTGAAACTCAAAATCGTCCCGTGATAGATAGCGCTTGAAAAATTACGAGAGGCAAACTTCCAGCTGTTTGTATCCTTTACGATAGATATCAGCTCGAAATCCACCAGAGCTCTCTAAAAATTCCAAGATGGCTACCGTCAGTAAATCAACATGTTATGTTTAGCGTAATTGTAAATATTGAAACCAAAAATACAGAAAAATTAAGAAAAAAGCAATATCTTTGGTATCACAGGGACCAACTATACACGAAAAGAAATTTAAAAATGTGCAGTTATTTTGAAATTAAAGAATTACGTATGCGCCAATTCTCTTTACGGAGTTATTTACCACTGCCGATAAGAACTTTACTAATTTAAAGTTATTTATTTATTGCGATTATTTTCTCAATTCCTTATGTTATAAAATTGTACTGTCGTAGCCAATTATTTACTTCTCAAACTGTACTCTTTTATATACTTTCTGCAGCTGTATTTGGCGTTATTTCGTACTTGTTGCCAAGTTACGTCGCTGAAGATAGAAATGCAAGCAAACATGCATCAAGGTATTTTATTGCAATACAAATTCTTCTAGACTTCTTTTAGCATGCAGTGTTTAGAGTCTAAATTTTGTAGTGGAGGGACAGAAAATTCCTACTTTTAGAAAAATAAACGTTAGCTATTTATGGTTAATTTTACTTTTAATAATTTTCTTTTAAAACAATCTTAATGTGTTTTTTAAAGATCAATTATACAGACATATTTATTCGTAGATCGGTGGAATAGTAAAAATCTATTCACCGTTGTCCGGTCATCCAAGGCTGGTGACTTTCTCTCCAACATGGTTTATTAGCGAGAAATTGCAGACTCCGAATCGGCCGAAGTGGTTCAGTGGTTAGAGCAACAGCCCGGAACGCTGTGGACCAAGGTTAGATTCCTGGCTCTGGCTAATTTTTCACTTTATGTTTGATTATTGTATTTAATGTATGTCGGTGAGAATGTCCTTTTCAGTCTATTTCTTTTTTAATTATTGAATTTCAACAACCCTAAAAATTGTCTTCCCCTCCTAGCGGTGTATAAATTTTAAACCTTTATGTTTTTCAATTTGTTAAGTAAATTGTGCCCATTTTTACTTATTAATAAATAACGCAAACACCCTCCTCCCCCCCCCCTCCAGTTAAAATATTTTGCCACCCTTCAAAAAATATATATCTTTTCGAAAACAAATGAATTGTAACGTAAAACTTTCCTACAGAAATAGATTTCTAGAATTTTCAAATATGCGAACTCAAAATTAAAGCTCATTCCGCCAAATTGTTTAAGTTATGCTTAAAAAAGAAATTGTCTTTTAATCTGTTTTGCGACGATCGAACATTTATTTAACATTAGGAGGTGCAATCATAAAACCTGCGTAATTTCCAAACTACTTCAACGAGTGAGTTCAGTTTGACACACTAAGGTAAAATTTACCGAAAAATTTCGAAATCAGGGTTTAGTACTAAAAGTTTTAGAATATGTTACAATTGCTATACGTAACTTCCTCCTTCCCTCCTAAAAAATTTATGTACAGCATTATTAGATATTACTTATCTATTGTTACTTGTGACATTTTTATAGTGATTTGCGGCAGAGTTAGTAGAGGGTATAACCCCCCCCCCCCCGTCCAGGACTGTACACAATGTATAAAAATAAGGATTGTGTTTTTGGAAACTATAAATATTGAAAACTCATTTAAACTTTCGAAAAATTTAAATCAAAAAGACAAAAACTGCAAAATAGTAGGAACTACATCTAAATTCTATTACGTATTTCAATTTTACATTACATCCAATATGTAACACAAATACATTTAAAATATGTCAACTAAAAATGTCAGTAATTTTTGCAAAATAGCTAAAACAATTTAAAATCTTTCTTTGCGTTACATATTCCGGCTTAGCGATAAAGTGCGGTTCCAATACATGTGACAAAAAGTCTAGTTTTAATATACTATTTTTTTCTGAATCGCTCAATACTCATAGTTGAGAATTCTTGATATTTACAGGTAATGAAAAACGTAAAGTGAAGATATGGACTATAATTTAGAATTTAAATGTTATATTAGCGAGAGTATTATTTTTATAAATCTTGGAATTTCAAGTAAAATGATCACAATATATGGGTCTTTCCACAGTATTCATGTGTTACGTACGGGACATTTCACAGTAAATTTGAGATATTTGTACTTTTTTCAGTATCAAAATATAAATGAGAAAGTTTGCAATTTTTAATGCATTATATATCACTTCAACTAGATTCTTATGTAATTTTTTTTGTTGTTGTTTGAGCCAATACATATTTAATTAAGTTGTGTTACGTACGGGACATCAGAAAAAAAAATTGTTTTGAAAGTACCTCTAGCAATTTGGATTTTGCTCTGAATTTAATATTTTCAAATAAATTTAATGAGTAGAAGCAGAAATATATATTTTATTAATTAACTTTTAAATTATTTTTTAAAATAGTCATTAATTAATGAAAGCTAATTACAGTTACGTACGGGACAAAGCTATTTGTTACGTATGGGACCTATGACCAAATTTTTTTATATGGCTGCAAATAAATGCTTTATTTTTTATTTGATTTTAAAAAAGAAAAATAATATTTTGGATAAATTTTAATAGAAGAGATTTAAAGCTTTAAAATGATGTATTACACTTAACTTTATAAAATTTCTTTTTCCAACTTGTGAAGCCAAATACTGTGGAATGACCTATATTATATGACACTAAAAGAAACTGCAATATATAAAATGTTAGTACGCGATATTGCTTCCTGTTTATCAATCGAGCTCTACACTAAATATTAAATCACCTGCTGCAATTACTCGCCATATGTTACGCCCTCTCCTTACATTAGCAGATAACTTTCAGTAGGGAAAATAACCCTAGTTGCAGCGTGAAAGTGTAGTTCCAAGCAAGCGAGAGGCAATAGCATATACTTCATATCAAGTATGGTATTCCGTGCGATAACACAGCTTAAGTTAACTCATAGGTAGAGTTAAAAGAAACCCATAGATTGAGGAACGGGGATAAATCCGGTATTTTGGGGAATATTGAAGGAGTTTAAGTAAACAAAACCAGTCATTTTTAAAGTTAATTTTTACTTTTCAAAAATTACAGGTACTGTTTTGAGGTTCAGATGGATCTTTCATTATGAATTCACAAAACTTATGATTTTGAGCTCCAAGTTTTTATAATTTATTAAAACTCATTAGCTTTACAACAATGGCAGCTGTGAATTGGTAAAGATTTTAATGTTTCCTTACAAATTAAAATTGTTTAATTTCTGTTAACTGGCATATCTACTAGTCCAGGCATACTTTGTCTATATTAATTTTCTAGAGTTGCATTGCATTTTTGTACTGATTTTAGTTTTCATTTTCTTTTTTGCTTACAGTGGCAGATTCCGAGAACAAGGGTGATGTTTACATTAATGTCAGACAATATGAATCTCATCTGCCTCTCATTTGTCAACGATTAAAAATATCAAGTTAATATTTTTGCGACTTAAGCATGCGTTTCGTTAGTTTCCATGTAAATCGTGCTATTTTTCTATATTTATGCTACTGGTTGGTAATACATAGGTAAAAAATGGTTTACATTGACAAAAAAGGAAATCAAAAACTTTAAAGTTAAAAAAAATTTCCGAATTCCTGGGAATTTACAATTTTTCCTCCCAAAAAGTCCCGAATGAGTTTGCACGTAAATCTTTATGCAATGCATTTAAAGGATCCTAAATGCTACGGAGCTCTAAAAGCAGATATTTACTCCATTTGTTGAAAAAACCACTATCAAAATTACCCATTTTATTCAAGATAGATACGTTCCATTTTGTACAAAGTAAAACGTTTAGAAAAATAGCTCTTATTAGAGAACAGATACAAAATTTCACTTAGGGGAAAACTGCTAAGTTTAGAGAAAGTTTCATTTTCTTGTGAACACTTAAAGCCACTGTACTACTTTCACTTGCAAATGCTTTAATTTATTAATGTACTCCAAGCGTTAATTTCGTTCTATTTTATATTTAGCAAACAGATTTGAAATATTTTTTTTACAAGTTATCAACAATGAAAAATGAGAAATTATTTCTTAAACAGACCAACTTAAAGTTCTTTGCCTAGGCATTTACAGCATATAACAATATTTAAAAGTTAACGTAAAAAGAATTAGAGATTTACATAGTCTTAAATGTGAAAATTGGCTAAAAGGGTATAAAAACACATTATGGAACAGTTGTGAAAGTATTTCTGAATATAGCTAACGTATGTGCACACTTTGATAATTCATTGCTTTATAAACTATAAAAACATTCACCTACGAGTCTTCCTCAAGAAAGGGCTTTCCACAAATCTATAGATCTCGAAGTATAAAAATTTAGTGACCGTTTTAGTAGTCTTCAGTAGACCAATTTCATTGTATGCCTTTCGTTTTAGTTCTCGCGCTTCACTTTAACAGACATGAATGTAATTAAGGAACTCAGAGTCGTTACTGCCGTTTTTCCCTTCTAATCGACCAGATTGGAAATCAGATTATGAAGGACACGTTAGTTTACCAAGAGAAAGATTGAAAGCATTTTCATTATGCACACTACTATAAAATCGAAGAAGGTGGCAAGAGTAACTCGCACGTGACCAATGTTGTCGTTCAAACAGACTGGTTTAAAATTCCATCCGTGCGAAGATTAAGCCAGAATGTATGTCGCGAGTTGAATGTTCGAAGTACACATCTGTACATGTTCATACTAATAAGGAAACTATTAGATCAATAGTTAGCGTCTCATAACCTACGTGTCCTGTTGAGTTTTACTTTTTCAATTGCGGGTAAGATAGCGAAATTAAATTGAGAAATTTAATTCCATGTTTAGTTCAACACTAGACGCTGTGAAGCATGGAGAGTTACCGTTCAGACAGTATTAACTCAATATGCTTAAATAAGACAAAATTATAGCTCGCGCATTAGATTAGCCTGAATTGAGAATAAGGACAAAGGCTAGTTTTATTGCAATTTATAAATGATACACCTAGCAAACTTGCAAGAAACTAAATATTACAGTTAGTTTTATATGTTGTGATAACTATCAGACTTCTGTATTCTTGGCAATATTTTGTACTGGGAAAAAACATTTCAATGCTTTCCTAGGATTTTGCAGATTAAGACGACGAAAAAAAATAATCTGCAAGAATTATAACTTTATTATTACGAAAATAGTTTTCTTAAAATGGAGATTTTAATGAGCATTTTTTAAATGAGGCATGCATAAGGCTTGAATTCTGGCATTTAAATCTGAAACATTTCTACAGTCTACTACTTCAACTTCAGAACTCCTCTCAAATTTAGGCTTTAAAAGTAGATGGCGCATAGAGTGCGCCGACCATGTCCTTTGTGTCCAAACCGTACGTGTCTTTAAAAGTAATATCTCTGCTAATTAAACACATTTAGAAAATCTATCAACAACCTTTGGCTGCTTCCGCGTAGACAGGTACCGCGAGCGCCTCTCAACACCCCCGCTGAGCGCCCTTAAAGTACAGTTTGTGTGTAACGGAAAAATGACTCAAGCTATGACCTAGGATAATCTATAGTTTTCTTGCAAAGTTTATTTAAAAACTACCTTTAATTTTTCATAATTTTAGTTTTAGATTCGGAAATAGCATAGGGGAACATTTTTGCAGTACACTTTCGTCGATCAATAACAATATACCTGAAATTAAACTAATTCGGTATTACAAGATCTTTCGAACGATAAACCAATTTTCTTTCCACCTTAATTACTCCCCCCCCCCTAAATTCCATAAAAATATTTGTTTACGGCTACTCAACAAATATGTGGGTCAATAGCCTTTTTAGCTCTGTTTGAAACTTCCCACGTTCCATAGTTGAAGAAAAACTGTTGTTGGCAGACGAGCGATCTTATAGTTCCATTTTTACTTTAAGTACGGAACCCTAATAAAATAACTACAAATGTAAGTTTTAAAATGGAGACTTGAAACCAGTAGTAATAGTTTTAATGTTTAATAGACAAAAATTGTCGCATGTTTCTGCGAGAAGGCTAGATTAACACAGCAGGATACAGTAGAGATGGTACTAGAGCTCCAAATAATTGCACTAGTGTCTGTAGTTAAACAACCCAGGAAGATTTAAAAAAGCTGTCAGAGAGACCACTAAAAGCAGTTAAGTGTTTAGATTAGATTTCTCCAACAAGATGCACGGGAAAGCTTGAAACTTCAGATCAAAAGAATTAGGCGAATGAAATCGTGTCAAAAAGAGCACGACTTAAAAAATTAGCTTCAACTTCAAGGAAAAACATTAAACATAAATACATCGGGATTCTTAAAAGTATCAATGTTAAAAGTAATGAGCTGAAGAGTTAAAGGGGGAAAAATCTAGAATTGAACGCTCAATCTACGGAGGCGTTTCTGACACTTTCCCATATAAATTGAGCATTGTACTTTAATTTCAAAGCCCAAGCTTTCAAGTGTTTTAGTATTAACATTTGCGTTTATTAATAAAGCAGCATTAATTTTCTAGGACATGCTTAAAAAGGACAAGTGTTTAGGCGTTACAGGTGACATTCATGTCATACCCACAAATATCCATCTTTTAAATACAAGAACGTCTTGGAAAATCGGCATCGCTTTATTAGGTAAATTAATGCAACTATAAAAGAATATTTAATGAAACGGATTTAAACTTAGCAAGAAGCTGTTTAGGTGTCAAAAACATGCCCACACAGAGTTGGAAATAGTTCTAGAAGCCATTGAGTGGATTACAAAATACATTTGTGCATTAAATTACCAACTAGAAGTAGTGAATATTCGTAAAACAAGATTTGCAAAATCCTATTCCATCTTGGAATTTCTTTAACAACTGACCAGCATGTCCATATCTGTTATATCGATTGCTCGATATCTGGGTGTTTTTAAACTTTAAACTTTCAGATATTAGTGTCAAAACAATATTTTCGTATAGAAAACCAGTTGCAATCCCATTATTCAGTGTTATAGTACAAAATGAAAACAAATTTTTGTTCAAAACTATTTTTCAGCAAGATTTTTCAGACAAGCTTTATGAAATTTCACATACGAAGTACATTGAAATTTGGTCAGCGATATCGTATAAGCTATCAGCTACAGTCCAAATTATGCAGTGTCCAGCTCTGGATTCTTCGGACACGAACGGCGGTCATTTACAGCACTTCGAGATTTATTTCACAGAAGTCATTAAAATATAAACTCAATGTTTCCATTTTCAAAGTCATGAAAATGCGTGCGCGGGATTAGCAGGACTATTTTTGAATGAATAAGTGGATAACGACCCTCCCTCCATAAAAATAGTCGGCGATTAGAGTTTTCCGTTAGTTCAGACACCCCGTATAAAAACAAGCTTTAAATTTATATTTACGTGCGAAACCAAAATGGGAAACCGTAAAATACAGAAGGTACGAAAAAAAAAAGTAATCGATGAACACAAGAACAATTAGCCTGAGAACTAGCAGGTAATTGATAAAAGCTGAAAAATAGTATTTCTACCTTACCGCATATTAGGAAATCTTTGGTCTGCAAGTAGCTGGCGGTGGATTCGCAACTTGCGCAATTCGCAAATTTTTAGATAAAAATGTTCATAAAAGCTACGATTTAAACAAGTTTTTAAAAATGCAAAAAATAATTGGTAGACTAATCTGCCAGTACTAAGTATATGGTAGAAGTCTTGAAATCTAAAAATAAAAAAAAGTTTGATAACAATTGGACAAAAAAGAAAGTTTAAAAAAATAAGTTTAAAACAAATTAAAAAGCGCAAGACCGAAAACGAAAGCAGCCTCTAGCGGAGAAGATGAGCATTAAAATAAATGGGGAAAATATGCTTAATTACGTAAGACGTGAAAGATTGGCAAGTAGAAATTAAAAAATTTTAGTAAAATGAAAAGAGTGTCCCCTAGCGGAGAAATTTGAACGAATTGGGAGGAGGAAATGTTCAAATACAATGGTGAAAGTTGCATGAAAATTAAATTAAAACAAGGCTAAGAAAAACTATGCTTATTGTAAAAAGGAAACCGTGTGACTGGGGCAAAAATTTGCTACAGCTCGTCAGTTTTTCGAACGGAAACAAATTTACGGAAAGATGTGCATAGGCTCAGGGGCCTAAGAAGGCAAAACGCAGAATAGAAAAACAATGAAAGAAAAATTAAAAATGATCGGTTAAAATCCTTAATATCAGAGACCAAGGCCCCTTTTAAAAAGAAAGCCAGGATTTAAGGACAGACAATGTATTACTTTTGGATAACTATTAGCCAAATGCGAAAAATGTCAATAAAATTTTCAATAAACTAAATTTAAAAAATGGGATTGCAAGTATTGGCTTGTAATTTCAATTAAAAGTCAATGGCATGCTAGAAATATGCAATTGCAATTAAATGCAAGAATTTAAATTAATTTGGAATAGATTAATTTATCTACATTTTGCAATTTTAGTTAGAATGTAATTAAAGTTTCTGCAATAAAATAAATTTCGAATACATATAATTTTACACTTTTTATACACCATACCCAAGCTACAAACAGGAAGATCAGTTACAGCCCAAATTTTTTTTAAACGCTGCTAGCACTCCGGTAGTTTGATTTTGTTTCCTTGAAAGGCAAACTAACCAAAAAGATCAATTACAGATTGAACTAAAGTTTCTTTTAAGTTGCTTACGCGTCCTAGTGGGAACATAAAATATTTGAAAATCATTTTTTTATTCAGGATAGGGTTTCACCTTTTGAGAGTCTTATTCCCTTTTATCTCTAGCTTCTGATTTTATCACACTTGGTTGCTACCTACAATGGATTTATCCTTCAGCTACATGCATATGTATTTTCTATAGGGAGGCCCTTTCATTTTTTGGTATTTGCCCCGTTCCTTGGTTGTGTAATTGCGCAACTCCCTTCCCCTATATTTTCTCCTCACATTTCCACCTTTTCTACCCCTCCCCATTCATTGTTCTCCGTTAACACGCCCTAGTAGCTTTTCCCCTCTACACATCCCTCTCGCCTCCTACCCTTATCCATATTTTAACACTTCTAAACACTTTGCAGTCCGCATGTCTCGCAAAAAAATACTTCTATTCGTAAAATATTGAAATTATAGATTGACACCAGAATTTATTCGAAAATAAGTAAAATCTTTTCTATATGTACTTGATAAAAGGGAATTTTTCATTCCAAAATTCTGGTGCCGATGTAGCATTTAAGGATTAAAATAAAGTTACTTTACGTACGACACCACTGTGGTGTCGCTGGTTGGCAAAGTGTTAATACTTTCACACTTTCTATTTATCCTTCACTCCACTCTGCTTGTGAGGTATCCCAAAGCCAAAGTAGTAACATTACGTCGTCGTCCTTAACCCCTTAAGCACCATATTCAATTTAGTGATCGTATGCTCAATACCAGATATGTTAAATTTCGTCAAAAATACAAAATTCATACCGGAAATTCTAGAATAATAATTTTAAATTTATGCATTCACGAAAAGTCTCATTACATAAAATACAAATTACTACTACAACTTTCCGATATGAATTCAAAATTTAGCCTTTAAAAAAAGGCCAAACTGGCAACCTGGACGTACCCACATACGCCCCGATATTTCAGATAGAGTTGTTCATGACGTACGCAGGTACGTCGTGGTGCTTATCCGATGACTTTATAAGAGCGTTAAGATTTTAAGGGCTTTTACCAGTTATTTAAAAAAATCCCCCCACCTCTATCTTGTCCAGTTTTTTACCTTTAGATGCCTGGGCCTATGCCCTATTTTTCCCATAATTTTGGTTTCATTTGACTAAGTTTTAGTAGATTTTTGCTGCCACCATGTGGCGCTTTTGTTACTATACACATAGTTTCATTAATCCGATTTTCCTGCAGCTTGCAGGATTGTATTAGTTTCCTCCTACAATTAGTTTTACTTAAAAATTTCTCCACTAGAAAGCGCTCTTCCTGCATTATTTTGCTAGTTCTTATCTAACGCAATTAAGCATATTTTCCTCATTTACTGTAGCTCTCATCGGTCTCCGCTGGAGTTCCTTTTCTGTTCTTTTTAGTTTGATCTTTTAATACAATATTAAAATTTGTTAACTTTCAATTATTTATTTTTAACTTTGAAGACGTCTGTCATGTATTTAGCAACGACATATTAGTCTGACAATTATTTTTTACATAAAAACATTCATATGTAAATTGTAGCTTTTATCAAGAACCTATTTTGTCTATTGAAAATTTGAGAGTTGCGAATTGCGTAATTTGCGAACCCAACACCAGCTGGCTGATAGACTAGTGATTTCATAATGCGGTAAGGTAGAAATACTACACTAAGTTTCAGCTTTTATCAAGGTACCTAGCTCCAAATTACATGCTAGCGCGTGGGCTAAATTTGGAAATATTAAACTTCAGAGAGCCTAATCCACTATGTAACTGGAATCTGATCTTTGAATCTTATTCCAGTTAAATAGTTTGAACGTTAAAAAGGGTTATGTGAATTCAAGCAAGGTTTTTCCAAATATATGCAAGAACAAAAAAAAAAAAATAACTGAAGTCGTATACCAAAATTCTGAGACGGCTTGATCGAAAGATTAATAAAATGCTCTATTGATTCTTAGGATAATGCTTTCGTACTAAACTATGTACAACACTATTATAATTAAACTTCACCTATTTCGAAGTCTAGCGGTAGTACAAGAGATCCAAACTAAAATTTTTCTTAGTATCTATAGTTGAAATAGAAAGTTTACACGAAAATTGAAATGAGACCACTAACAGCAGTTGAGATTACTTCACTCAGGCGAAAACGCCCATTGCCTAATGTTAATATACCCTATGGGGGAAATATCTTGCCTTATCTCGTTCGCATTTTAATATTTTTAAATTATTTTTTGCATTGGATAGCTGAAGGTCTCTCTATGCAGACTTTATTTTTTCAATTTTGGTTGCAGTTTTTTTTTTGTGTGTGGGGGGGGGGAATCTTTCGAAATCGGTCCCCCCCCCCTTTTTTCCCCTTCTAATTGACTACTTTCCCTTTCAAAACTGGTTCCGGAAGAGAAAGTATCTTAAAGAACGTGTAATCAAAATCGAAAAGGGGCCTGCATAGATTGACCTCATCTATCAAATGCAAAATAAAATTTAAAAATATTAAATGCGAAAGAAAATATTTCCTTCATAGGATAAACATTAGCTAGCCGGTGTTCTCGGTCTGTGCGCTAGTCGCGCCGCATGTACCAGATGAGAGCGCTAAGTTTCCAGCCGGAGAACCGCGCGGGTTCAAGGTTTTATATATACAATGATGTGCTTAGGAAGGTAGAGCGGGGGAAAAAAAAAAATGACTGCATCTGACAAATTGGGCGCAACTAACTGTAGATTGAAGGGAATGCAGGGAATACAACTTTTTCGGCTAAAACCTGCCAAAATATTTTTAATGAGCACAACTAATGTATTCTCCGAGGTTAGCGAAAAAGACGGGCTACCGCGGTGCATTCCGCTTATCTTTTTTGACAGACCGCTAGAGTGACGTGTGCTCTTTTCGTACACCTCAATTGGTGGATTCGAGCATCACGTGACTCCCGCGGTCTAAAAAAAAGATACGGGTAAAGCACCGCGGTAGCCTTTTTCGTTAGCCTCGGTATTCTCAAAATGACCTACGATAAAGTATAGATCCTGAGGCGGAGAAAAAACAAAATTTCGAAATATTTTTTTAATGCACAAGTAATCTAATTCTGAACTTGTTACTCGAGAAACAATAGGTCATTTTGTGCATCTGTATGGTTAATACAATCAAAATTTAAAAGAAATTCTAACCAACCAGTTTTCAGAAATCGTGCGCGCAATGAAAAAAATCTCCGTTTTGAGAAAATTGACTTTAAAAAGATCAAACTACCACTTTCATATAAAAAGAGATCGGACTGCTTTAGACATAACCCTTCTATAAAAAGGGAATTTTTGCATGGGGTTTATTTTAAAAATGTTCCTAAAAAATCCTTTAATTATAAGCCAATTAAAAAAGAAATCTAATGACACTTTAAAAAGGTTACCCGACCCCTTAAAAGCCTTCAGAAAAATCTGCAACAGAAGTCCAAAAAGGTACGAAGATTCCAGTTATAAAACTTCAGTAACCTACGTAAAAATATTTAAATGCAAACAAGAATTTTGAAAAGAACGTTGCAATGTGTTTAACATTAGCTTGAGTCTACGTTCCTGCAACAGGCTCTTAAAAAGAAATCCACAACTCGTAGATTAAGAGATACTACTGCGCGATCCACCTAGGTTAAGATTTTGCAAAAACTTCATCTCTGACGATTTTAATTTACAACCCTTTGAGTCTTAAAAATGAACTGAGCGAGTGTTTCGATGGTTTATCAATTCGTTCAAGTTTATATCCTAAATTTTGCAATAAGGTGCAAACGGAACCTGCTTTAGCTTTTTAAAATGGTTTTAAATTAACACATTCTTATATTCAACAATTTTAAGAAGACTCCATTTAAATGCAATATTTGCAAGGAAATTTGTTATAGAACCTCACTATGGTTTATTCATCAAGTTCTCTCCCACTACCTCGTGTTTGCTGAACTATCAAATTTTCTTCAGAATTCTAGAAGTTTTAAAAGACAGCAACCATTTTAATTTTTGCATTAGCCTTTACAGCCACTCTCATAAAAATGCTTAAAGAACTCTTGCATAAAATACCCTTTAAAGACATATCAACGAAATTGTTTTCACAATCTATCAAATCAGTTTCATTGAAATGTAAAGCTTTTAAAATTTTATATTATAGACAGATTTGTTAACGGGCGACTTAGGAAAAATGTTTCCCCTCTATTAAAAAGCGCATGCATATTAGTGCTTGAAATGCACGTATCCTAGATTGATAATTTATCTCTAGCAATGGCAAATAAACTTTCTGATCAAAAAATGATCACCTAATCCATAAAATATGAAACTGAGCAATCAGTTCAACAGATGAGATTGCTATCACAAGATTAATTTTATTTCCAGATGTTAGCAATTAATATTAAGTATCTAGCAGCGTAAATAAAAACTAAAAGTTACTAAACTCATAACATGAAAACTGTTGAGACATTTTTAAATAAAATATCCTTTAAATCGAAAAACTCGTAAGTTGTATTAAATATTAAAATGTTTAGTATTATTTGATTTAGAATGAAAGTACAAAATTAACAGATAAAAATAGAAAAAAAAAAGTATAGAACTTTAAAAATATATTGCAAGTAATACAATATGTATTCATCCCATTTATATTACACTTGTCAGAACTTATTTGAAAATGCAACCAAAACAAAAAAAAAAAAATATATTAAGACAATTTATATATGAAGAACTATACTTTAATTTCTGCTAATTGGATATTTATATAAAAGCAATCTAAAATTAAGTTCCAACAAATATTTAATGTAAATTTAGATTTTATTAATGCACTTTAATATTAATTTCAATTGCTACATTAACCCATTGACGCAGACTTCTTCCCCCACCCCCCTCCCACTTCTTTTAATACTTCGATAGCAGTTGACGCCAGTTTTCCCATACTGTAATTTTAACAGATTGAATCCGATAGTTTCACATTAGTTAGATTATTTTTTTTACCACGGTACTGGTGTTCATATTTAAAAGCTTCGTATCACTTAAATGGCAACTTTTCG
Source organism: Maratus michaelseni (assembly GCA_963931845.1). NCBI lineage: Eukaryota > Metazoa > Arthropoda > Arachnida > Araneae > Salticidae > Maratus > Maratus michaelseni. The sequence goes on from OZ007586.1 coordinate 282,759,321, forward strand.
TACCAACCGGCATTAATGAGTTAAGCTAATAAGTGATATGCCTTCTAAATTCAATTTCTTTAATCATATTTAATTTAGAATAAAATTTAAACAGGTTAAAGATTTTCATATGAAGAATATATCCAATAAAATTAATACTTTAGTAACATACAAAATTGGAGTTCTGTTTCAACAAATATTTAATGCAAGATATTGCTTGCATTTTAACAAGTATTCATATTAAATATAGCTTAAAATGAATTTTAAATGTTCAATTTCATTCAGAGCGGAATTTTACAACGAAAAATTACAACGCAACTTGAACTGAAAAAGAAAACATCCCAGAACCGTCAAAACACCAGATTACAGGTCCAGTGTCCTTGCCACTCACTAGCGCCTCCTCCCTCAAATCCGAGAAATTCAAAAATAGCTTGTGCCACTATATCCAATACTTTCTGAAACCGTACATTCCATCGCCAATTTATTGGCGGGAAAGCAGCGCATACAACTGACGCAAGTGCTATTCAATGGAGGAAACGTGAAATTTGAATTTTGCTTCAACAAATCGGGAGCGGCTAGGCACTTCTCTCCTCGGGTCCAATAAATCCATTGTGCAAATCTCAGGTGAAATGTTACTGAAAACTAAGGCTTCGTTTATGAAGCTTTCGAATAGTACATCTTTCACATGGACATTTTCGAAAGGTTCTGTGGTCATCAAATGGAGTCAACAAAAGCAAGAGGTGGTGAACGATCTATCCGTGACGACCCCCGATGACCAGACCTTTAGGACATGCTAGAGAAGACAGCCTTACCGCAAGAAAAACCGCTAAGAAAAACGTAATCTGGGAAAGAGATCCTTTAAGGTTGTCCCAGACAGAAGCTTTTCTAGTGGTAATTCTGACACTTATGACTTTATTAGCATGTCTAAGTTTCAGAGGTCAAGCAGGGAATGTCGCTGACAGCTGGTCAACGCCCTTTTTGTTGACTCCTGTGTCGATGACCACAAAATCTTTCGGAAAGAATGGGAAGTCTTATTTACGACTGTGACAGACTTGCCCAGATTGCGAATAAATGCAGCTTAAGAGAGCTCTGTCACAATGATACCGAAGTACATTGTAGTTTCTAGTATCTCAAAAATAAAATAGTCTTGCATCTTTGGTTCATTCTACGTTCTTAACCCGTCAGCACACGCGCTGGGATAAAATCTACCCCAGCTCACAACTATTACTTAAAAATGAGCGAACATCGTTCGTGATCATTCTGAGCTTTATAGTACCTTTCAAGCTGAAAGATAAAAATGTGGCAAAAAGGAATTTACCTCCGGTTGTGAGATTTTCCATTCTTGTTATAAAAATGTCACGTGGGAGGAAATTTACCCTACGCGTGTTATAACGCAACCCATAATGATAGGAAAATAAAAATGTTTATGTAAAAAACAGTGTGCAAATATAATTTCTTTTAAACGTTAACAACTCTTGCACATAGTTTCTATATATCAGTTTTATATATATTTTTGTATTTTTATGGCTGAATTTGGATTTTAAAAGCTTTATGTAATGATATGTAGAAAAATATCTTAGTGCTAGATTTTATGTTTATTTTGCTTTAAATATAAAAAACCTCTTATTTTAAGTTAAATTATGTTCTTTATTGTTTTACAGTTTATTTCTAAATATAAATTTTTGCTTATAATCAAACCGGAGGGAAATTGACAAGAAAACCCATTGAGGTAAAATTTATCCCGCGCGTGTAGTAACGTAACGGAAAGGGGCGCGTGAGCTGACGGGTTAACCCTGTCGCTCACGAATTGTGAATGAAAGGAAAAATTCTGCAAATTTGTACACTTAAAATACTATACTAAGTTGTGTAGAAATATTTATTCTAATTTTTTTATGTCCCGGCGGTACTTAAAGTACCATGAAAGAAAATTTACGAAAAATCATTTAAGGGTGTATTCAAATCCAAACTGCTTATTTTGAGACACATTTGTAAATTCATTTTTGCTCTAAAATGCATCCAATTGGTAGATTCTTATTCAGAAACTTTATAATGTCCGTATGGTCTCGATTTTTTGATAAAAGCAGAATATATTTCAAAAAATGCTGTCAAAGTGGAAATTTTGAATCGAATTTCCCGAAGCGATAGCGCTGGAAACAAAAAATGATCGTACTGTGAAAATAATTGTAAATCAATTTCTAATTAATTGAACGAAAAATAAAAACATGGGGCCCTTAAATGTCTTTATAAATCACGCCGCCAAGTTTCCTGTTACTTTTAAAAATGAGTCTGAGAATGTGTCTCAAAATTGAGTTGTTGAGCGTGGAAAAAATTTTTTTGGATACCGCCTTAACACATTTATTTGCAATATAATGTAGGACGAGTTCGATTCTTACTATGCTCCAAAAGCATTTATTGTATAAAGCAAGAATCTAAAAAGGAATTTTCCAGTTTAATTTCAGCCTTTATGTATAAAGATCGAAGTTTCAATTATAAAAAATGTCTTACGCTATCATGTTATCAAAAATTTACAAATTTGAAGCCACCACATGAAATCAAAGCATAACCCGTCAGCACACGCGCCCCTTTCCATTACGTTACTACACGCGCGGGATAAATTTTACCACAGTTTTTTTTTGTGTCAATTTCCCGACGGTTTGATTATGAACAAAAATTTGTATTTTGAAATTAACTGGAAATCAATAAAGAACATAATTTAACTTTAAATAAGACGTTTTTGCTTGAAAAAAAAGCATAAAGCTCAGAATGATAACGAACGAGTTTCTCACATTTTAAGTAACGATTCTGAGCTGGGGTAGATTTTATCCCAGCGCGTGTGCTAACGGGTTAAAAAGGATGGCAAAGTGTCTGAAGAAGTTTTCAAACTGACTTAATTTAAGAACCTCATGAGGTTTAGATTAAAGGATTAAATTTTACCCGTCAGCAATGACATTTTTTTCAGATTACTTATGTCAAGTGAAAACAGAAGTGCTTTGTAGCGGTTTTATTAATGGTTTGTGAATAAACACGTTGAAAACATTAAAAAAGTCACGTTATGCTTAATTTAGTAACTAAATTAGCAACATGTCACAAATTTAACTTATTCTAAAAGTAATTTTTGTGCAAAAGTATTATGAAGGCTCACTATTTCTACATATTAAAAATATTTCCAAAGAAATTTAATCTAAAAACATGCAAAGTGCATTTTGAAAGTTACCTTTAACCTTCACGTAAGTTTATTCGGGAAGTAAAATTTAAAGTTTCAGAAATGAGTTAGGTACAAAAAGGATCAGATTTACAAGCATTTTTTAACACTGAACTCCACTTTAAAAATACTTGACTCTGAAATGTATAGCAAACAAGCAAAATTGTACTTACAAATTTGGTCCCCGAAGGGTGAACAATGAATAAAATCTCAGACACGTCCCAGTGTGGCATTATCAGAGTCTAGTTTCTGAATGAATGACTGGGATAACACCGAATGTCTACATCGACGTCATAAGGAAATTCTCAGCGGTTAAGTATGTATTGAGCCCTAATTGAGGAAAATGCTACATACCAAGGTCGTTTTGGAGTCTTGAGAAAGTTCGTTTGATATGTTCATTCCTGAATTTCATAATGCTAGGTTCAAATGATAAGAGAGTATTTTTCTGCATGTAACAGGAAAGATCATTAGACAAATAATGAGAGTCACGCGAGTGGAAGATTGTTACGTAAAGGTAAACTTACCGAGCTTGCCCTCCCCCCCCCCCCCCCATTTTTTCAATAAGCCAGAACTGTACCTCCTAATAAAGTTTTACTATTAATAATTTCTCAATAGTGTCCATTCGCATAATATAACTTATAAAGAGGATAAAAATTGTTTAAACAAGAACAAATTTAAATTTCTAACATATTCAAAGCGTTGAGTGAAAGACTGGTGTAGCAGGCGCGGATCCACGGAGGGAGGGGGGGGACGATAGAGGTGATCGCCCCCCCCCCCAAATTATTTACTCACCTGTTTTCATAATAATGCTGTAATGAAAATTACAATTTTTTTTTTCATGGAAGTCTGTTGCGAAATGTTTAAAAGATAATATGAAGAATCAAAATATGTCTTTCCCCCCCCCCCCCCCCAATTGTCAGTGTCATAGTGCGGTGTTTTCAGAGCCTAATAGATTGTTGAAAGATCCATCAATCAACAATAACTTTCATAAACAACTGCCTCCACCCCAATGAAAATTAAACCCTTTTTCTTATTTTAGAAAAATCATCTCCGGGAACATACAGGGGAGCGTAAAGGGGTTACACAGAAGAAGCCCGTTTAGTTAAAAGAATTTTTGTACTGACATTTTAATACTATGTGCTTAGTCTTACTCTTGCCCTCAGACAAGCTTTTGTTTGGGACAGGTTTTCTTTCGGAGACAAAATCCAAATACAATAAAATCAGTGAAAACATAACCATTCTAATAGAATTCTGCCTTAAAACGAGAAGTTTCATAATCCTAATGAATGGAATGCCATACTAGAATAGCTGCTAAAATAGATTAATTTTTTCGGTCCCTAACTATTCCTTTTTCACAGGTTTTACTGTCATATGCAATAACCAACGTAAAGATAAACACAGTCACATAGACTAAGCTTGCAGCTATATAGATGACTAGTACGAAGCTTATTTTACAGCTTTATAAAGGAACTCCTTTATGAAAAATCACAGCAGCAAAGCATGGTGCTGCTCCAGTTTCTTATCTTGTATTTTGCACTAAAAAGGTCAGCTTTGAATTTAAGATATTTTAGTTTTAGTTATTTCTTTGTTTTTACACATCACAACCCTACAGTTTTTGTACTGGTCCGTTTTTAATTGATATTAATTTCAGTTTTTATTGCATTATTTAAAAAAAAAAAAAAAAATATTAGCTCTATGCAGTTAGCTTCAGCATACATTTTCTACTTTTGAAGAACTAAAATTCATAAAAAGGAATTCTAAATGGTAATAAAATAGTTACGATACAGTAAAAAAAGATGAAAACAGGATCGCTAGGAACAGAGAAAAATTCCATTTTTGATGGATTTCTATCTTAGCAGGTACAATTATATGCAATTCCTCTTGCCGGGATTATGAAATTTTTCCGTTTAAGACATGATTATAAGTATTACTGAAAATGTTTTGAAAATTAAGGTTATCTTAATGCTTGCTTTGAAATGTTTGGAATAAACTATTACCTCTACGAAAGTCCGCAACATTATCGAATGCTAATAAAATACAATAAAACTTTCTATGATGGAATAGCTAGAGACTAAAAAGTTCCGTTTTAACCGGATTTCCGTCTTAATACCTTTAATTTCTTAATATTCCTTCAGACATGTGAAAGTAACATGTCTTTTACGGAATCCTCTCATAAACTGAAATATTTCACGGTCTTGACGGAAGGAATACACAACAATCTACCTGCTAAGACGGAAAGCTGTCAAACTGATTTTTTCCGGTTTCCAGCGATTTTGTTTTCACCGATTTACAGTATCGCTATTTGTAAGTCAATAAAACTACACATAGTATTAGTTTCCTATTAAACAATTTACTATACCAATAAAATAAAGTGGTTTGTGTGTGATGAGTAGTGAAATCTGCCGCACGCAGAAGTCTGAAAATTTGGGTGCGAATAGTCCAAGTAAGGTCCTGATGCAGATTTTTAATTTAATAAATTTGATCAGATTTTATAGGCCCCCTTTGGGCCTATTTAAGTTTTTTGCCCTAAATTGTTGATAACTTGCCCTATTTTTATCCGATCTTCATTCTTAGGGGCCTTTCTCTATTTAGCTTCCCCCCCCCCCATTTCTACGTTCCAGTTAAGACCATGGGACTCCATACGGGCCCCCCCCCCCCTGAAGCTTTTGTGAACTAAATTGTTAACGTGCCCCCTTTTAATCCGATTGTCTTCGTTTTGGAGGCCTTTTCTCCATGTAGTTATTACCCCATTTCTACAGTTCACTTAAGACACCCTGCGCCCCTATAAGTTTGTGCCCCAAATAGTTAATACCTTTCGCCATTTTTAATCCGTTCTTTGTTCTGTGGCCCTTTCTCCATTTAGTTATTTCCTCATTTCTACATTCCAGTTAATACCCCGGGGCGGGGCCCCTTTAAGTTTCTCTAAATTGTTAATAACTTTCCCTTTTTATCCAATCTTCGCTTTTTGGGCCCTTTCTCCATTTTAGATATTTCCCTATTTCTACATTCCAGTTAAAATCCCGACTCTCTACGACCCGGTTAGGGGCCCATTTAAGTTTTTCCGTTATAAATTGTTAATAACTGGCCTTAGGGTTCTATTTTTCTTTAAAATATTCTAACGATTAATTAGTACCCTATTGCTTAATTTCGACAAATTGAAGATCTAAAGCGCTAAGCACTAGGACCTCTTAAGATGTCAACTTGTAGCCCAAAACTATCAATTTGCCTTCTTTTCGGCCCCCTACTATAGCTCCCTTAAAACGCGTTCGTTTCACTAGCTTTTATTTTTTTTTTTAACAACTTATGTCCTCCAGCTGCTACATGAACGACCAAAAATTTCACTGACCTCAGCTATCACCAATTTTGAATATTGATCTCCTTCTTGGGGCACTTTGTGCAGTTACTTTAAAAATGATCAGATTCTCTTTCAGTTTTCTTAAGCATAGCTCTAGGGTCCTCCAGATACTTTATAAACCACTAAAAATTTCCTTAAACTCCGAAATCGGGTTAATACAAAATCAGGTTGAAGATATAAAGTCAAACATGAGATTTGTTTTAATTTATTATTACGGGCCCGAGCAACGCTGGTTGGTGAGCTAGTTAATACACTACAAATTATAGTAAAAACTAATGAAAATGATTCAGCTATGAGCTGGAATTTTTTTTTATACAGGTTTCTGTTTTAGAAGATCGATGTGTATAGTATTTCACCCACCAAGACTTTTTTCATTTAAGATAGAATTCCGTTATAGGCAGATTCCGCTCTTACAGGTTTTACTGCATGACTATGAATTAACCAACAGGAATTATGACAAATTGTAAACATTAAATTACTTTATTCATTTACATACAAAGAGAAAACCTGTAAAAACGGAATCGCTAGGGATCAGACTAATTCCGTTTTAGACAGGTTTTGTTGGCATATTTGTATAGTGTTTCTTCCTTTGGAACCCTGAAATTGTTCCGTTACATACAGGTTCCGTTTTCAAAGGTTTTACTATACCATGCCCATTATATGTAACAATGTATCCCCCCCCACAAAAAAAAAAAAAAAAAGACTGGATCCGTCCCTGTGGTGTAGTCGAGGGGATGCAGCGTTACCCCACTATCTCAAGCGTCCCCTTATTTTACATTTTCAAAGGGGACGTCAGGAACCGTGAGGACAGACCTTCCAAGCCTATTAATTTTTTTAAACGATAAGCACACTAATAAATTTTAAAGACATCGATTTTTAATATATTCGAACAAAGTTTAAAGTGTTAACGATTTTAGATCATCTCTATCCATCACTTAGCACCCCAACTCCGTAAGTTTGCTTGAATTGCGATAAAATGTTTATTGCAGTGTTATCACTTTATATTTATATAGTCAATAATTATCGTCATTTATATATAGTCGTTAATTTTATAGATAGTCAAAATTTCGTTTTCGGGGGAACAAAGTTTTCATATTACGGCTAATGGGCGGAAATTTTAGTACTTTAAATATAACTAAAATTGAGTTTGATAGTGATTCATTACAACGTTCGCTATAGAATACTTTTTGCTCAATTACAATAGGGGGGGGGGGGGTCTTCAACTCTAACCAGAAAGTTTGCGACCACAAATTCAGAAATGCAATTTTTACCTTATTTAATGACCTTTGTGGCCAGTGGGCGACAGGTTGACGACCCCTAGTTTACAGGGACAACACATTTAGAAACTGATAACCAATTGTTTGAAATGCATTTTAATGCGTTTTTCAAACTGAAAGAAAGGTCATATGGTACGTTAACCAAGGACTACCGCATTTTTGCTATAGAAAATGGTATTAAACAGTAGTTTCACAAGGCCACAAAGAATTCAAATGCATTGTGGTCTGTGGAAGCAATTTCTATAAACGAGTTTTCGATTATGTATTTTTAGCTAATAACTGCAGAGTGGTACGTAAGCGCTGTTAGTCTGAAACTAGTTTAGCTAAATTAAAGTTTAGAGTATTATATTGTGCACATGCGATTAGCAAAATCCCAGAGGAAATCTCATACTTCCCCACTCTAAATAATCCTAACACATTACCTTATATAGGTTACCATCTAGAAATAATTTTCCTTTCATAGATTGGTGTAAAATTATACAGTTAGTATAATCTAGTGGGCGGTATACAGGTTGTTCCATAACGAGCTTTAGCTATTGTAAATCTATTCCAATACGAGCAAATCATGTGGTTACTGTCAGGTTTCTGACTTTAGCTAGCAAAACTCATATTGTATATTTCTAATTAAAGTAATTATATTTATTCATGATTATATTACTGTATTCAGATATATTTTTCTTTTGCTGTAAAACTGCCGTATTCAATTGACAGTGGAATTTACCTAATCCGTTTATCTAGTTGGGGGAATGTTCACGAGATCTTTGAAGTACTAATCCGGCTTTGGAAATAAATACAATGAGCACCACATTCCTAGCGAGCTGGATTTCAGAGAAGAATGCAAGGGGAGAATGATGAGAAGGCCCGGGGGCGGGGGGGATGGTCTAGAAGAAACGCTCCCACGTGTATGGAAGCGCCGTGAATGAAGAATCACAGCCCCGTCGTTTTGTAGCGAGCGGGACAGCGAGAGACTAGTCACTCGTGGAAGTGGAGCGAAGAGGGTAGGACACTACAGTCGCAGGTGTGCCGTGAAGAGTGGAGTTGTCTCGATGTGTAGCGGATAGCGTAGGACGCAAGGGTCGTCGGTGCAGAGCGTAGAATATAGACGTGTAGAGTTAAGAGCGTATAGATGTGTTTTGAATTACAGCGATAATGTGCATTGGACAGTTTGGTCAAGAGTAAAGTTAATTACTACTTGGACGGAATGATATGTACGAGTAGTACATATGATATATTAAAACGTGCGATCCAATTAACATTTTTCCTGCATATTAATTTAATCAATAAATTATTAATTGGTTATTCCCAACGTGTCCGGTATCGCTTTAATACAGGTGGTCGCAACAAAATACCATAGAACTAAGATATCAATTCTAGGAGAATTATTACGTTGACCGAACAAGGCGACGTAACCATTAGTTATATGCAAAATTTATCTTAAAAACTGCTAACGATTGACGAAATTTTGTATCCTACCGTTGTAGGGCACAAGAAAACAATTGGGCTAGGTCACATGTTCGAGAAAATTCGATTAGTGGGTCATTTTGGCTCATCATGGGTCAGGGTCAAACTATTTTGGTATATCTTAAAAACGGTTCAAACAATTGACTAAATTTTGTATCCTAGAATTTTCAGGTACGAGAAGACTATTGGGCTGGGTCACATGTTCGAGAATTTGATTAGTGGGTCATTTTTGGGTTAACGCGTGTCAAGTTCATTTTATCTAAAAAACGGCTCTAACGATATATTAAATTTTGTATTCTACGAGTTTCGGGCACAAGAAAATCATTGGGCTAGGTCACATGTCAGAAAATTCGATTAGTGGGTCATTTTTGGGTCAACGCGGGGTCTAGATAAAATTATCTAAAAAACGGCTCGGTCTATTTCTACTAGATTTTGCATCATGGTTTTCGGGCACGCGAAGACTTTGGCCAAGTAGACTTGTCACATGCTCGAGAAATTGATTAGTGGGTCATTTTGATCATGGGTCAAGCTATATTTATCTTAAAAACGGCTCAGACGATTGAACTAAATTTTGTTTCCAACAGTTTGGGGGCACGAGAAAATCATTGGGCTAGGTCATGCTCGAGAAAATCTGATAAGTGGGTCATTTTTTGAATCCCTGTGGGGTCAAGCCAATTTTATCCAAAAAGCGGCTCAGACTATTTAGACTAAATTTTGCATCCTATGGTTTTCAGGCACGAGAAGACCGACTAGGTCACATGTTAGAAAAAATTTGATTAGTGGGTCATTTGGGGTCAAAATATTTTTATCTTAGAAACGGCTCCGACGATTTGAACTAAATTTTGTATCCTACAGTTTTAGGGAACGAGATGACTATTGGGCTAGGTCACATGTTCGAGAAATTTCGTTGAGTGGTTCATTTTTGTCATGGATCACGATATTTGAACTCAAAGCTAATTTTGACTTAGCATATCTCTTCTCTGCTTGTGTGGGTAATCTGAAGTTCAAAGTGCTTAAAATAAGGTAGGAAGAATTATTGTTAATTAAATCCTCTCGCTGATTTTCATAAATTTACTTAAATTTGTATATCGCTATACAAAATTGGTCAAAAATTTCATTTTGCTGCAACAAACAATCCGAGTGTGTATTCCAATTAACTTGCACATTACAATTAACAATGAAGGGAAGATACTGACATACCACTTTTTCGAACCATTTAAATATTTTGTTTGAAAATGAAGGCTATACAAATTTACGATGACGTTTTTTAGAACAATTAAATTAAAATTTAACTCAGAAAGGCATCTAAATCAGGGGTTCTCAAACTATGGTACGCGTACCAGTACTGGTACGTGAAGCTCTGGCTACTGGTACGCAGAAGTCCGATACTGGTACGTGGAATACAATACAAAAATCAGCATATTATGGAATCGAAAACGGCTTGTTAACTTGGAAATTTTCAAAAAAATTTCGAACGCGATTTAGGATTTGTAAAATCATTTTCTATTTTCTTGTTACGATAAATGTTTGTTATAGCAAACTTGCTGAAGAGGGACTTGGTTTGGTATGCATTCTCCCGCGATCTGCAAGCCGCGGATCTGATTTCGTATGAGTTTGCGACCCCTGATGAGGGAGTTGAATACTTGACGTCGACTTCGAATCGGCTATGTCTCAAAAACAAAAAACGCCGGCCGGCTGTGCACTTACGGCGGACGCACTTACGAGGTACAACTTCCTATCGGTTGATGATGTTTCTCAGGTCGCGAACATTAGGACCGGTGAACCAGATCTGTTTTCGATTCATGAACTTTAATTTGCAGTGGAATCGCTGCCGCCTAACAAGGCGCCTGGTCATGACGTACTCTGTCTCGAGATCGCCCATGAGGTCCTGAAACACCACTCTCAGTGGCTGTTATCCTTGCACAATCACTGCCTGAGAGAGTCTTGTTTTCCGTGGCCATGAAAGCGGGCGATTGCCGTGTTCTTTCCCAAGTCTGGGAAGGAGTGCAGTGACCCTGCGACCTACCGTCCGATTTGTATTTGTCGACCCTCGGGAAGGTATTGGATAAATTGTGTGCAACTCGTCTGGTACTATATTTGGAGTCCAAGCGTTTGCTCGATGCGCGGCAGTATGGCTTTCGAAAGAAGGTTAGTACGGTCGACGCGCTCAATCGTGTGATGGAGTACATAGCTGTTTCGAAGAGTCGTGGAGATTACACATGTCTTCTCATGCTCGATATCAAGTCAGCGTTCAATAGTGTTCGACGCTCAGACATCCTCCGGTTTTTGGACGAACTGGGCGTTGAACCTTGGCTCCTTGGGTAGATATACGACTACCTTTGGTTTCGCTCTGTCATCCTGTCAGATGATGGGGACCACTACTACAACGTTGGAGTACCCCAAGGTTCATGTCTTGGGCCCTACCCCTGGTTGGTTGTAATTGAATTTCTGTTGAGACGGTTGCAAGACGAGAAGGACGAAACCTATGTTGTTTTGGTTTCCGCCGATGATGTCTTTTTAGCCGCACGGCAACGAGCTGTCATTAGGTTCGCGGAGTTGCTCGGGCCGGTTCTCTCCGAGATCCACGCTTGAGCGACAGAGTGCAACCTCACGCTCAGTTTCGGTAAGTGTGGTTGAACGGTTCTGAAGCCCCTGGGCAGGTACCACAATGGCCCTTCTATTCCTATCCTCATGGAAGGGAACAGGATCCGCTTTAAATGGCAGATCCTGTATCTGTGTGTCACAATCGATTCCCACCTAAGTTTGATGCCTCACCTAACCTCGGTTCAGTAGAAGGCTTTTTAGGTGTTGAACAAAATGAATCGTCTCACAGCAGAATACTGGGGTGTGAGACCAAAATTTCGCTAGATGCTTTACTCGATCATAGCAGAAAGAATTATTCTTTATGCGGCATCTATTTGGTACTCAAGCAAGGTAGTGAAAGCAAACAGGTTGATCAGGATGCACTGGAACCTTCTCTTCTGTGTAACAAAATGTTACACAACGACTTCCACGCATGCTCTGCAGGTCTTGTCAGAGGTCATCCCCTTCAACTTGCGTGCGGAGTTGGACAGGGACTACACGGCCCTCGTCCGATGGAAGAAGAGCGTTGACGGTACCGAAGTAGACTCCGAGTCGGTCGACCTCTGGAGGCCCACTCCCAGACTTTGGGATCTTTGGTGGTCTGTTGGACCGCGGATTTGACTCAGCTAACCACGTGTTCGTACTACACGGTCGGATCCAAGCAGGAGAACGACACCGTCGGTGGTCGACAGGTGGAACGACAGGTCGGGTGTGCGTTTCTTGCCGTATCTGAGAACTAAATTGTAGCGGAGAGCCAGTTCCGTCTCTTGGATGGTGCGGAAGTTTTTGCGGCCGAGGTCCAAGCGATCAAGGAAGCAATCACCCATGAGAGGGAACTGCGACTACCTTTGTAGGTTTCCATACCCCTCGAGTTCTGTTAAAGCAAGTACGGGTCGGAAAAACTCGACTTAAGGCATAGGGCCTGGTTCCCTCCTGGGTGTCCAGCTCCGAAGCTGTTGGGGGACGCGGGACCGTCCCCAAGTGTCTCGTGGCGACTCCCCTACTGGGTTTCACCGCGTATTAAACCACGTACAACGACTTACGTCGTCGACACGTGAGTTTAAGGTTGGAGGGTCCGCAGGTGGCGGTCCTCTGGCTGGCCTATGCGCCGTGGGAAGCAGCTCCTACTGGTGCGCTAAAAGTCCTTCAGGACTTGGGTTCGGTGGTCGCTTACGCTCCTGGCGATGCAACTTTCTTTTATAGCAGACTTGCTGAAATTCACACTCAACCCTTATGATACAATCAGTTTTCAAGAATTAAAAACAATTATTAGATTTATATAGATAAAAATTGAATTTTTTAATAAAGATCTAATTTTAAAATTAATGAATGAATGAAGTATTTTTAATTAGCGGAAGAACTGTTTTTAAACAGCTTTACAAATTGAATTATCTGAAGGTAAAGTCTGAATGCTTGGGAGTAGGAGGAGCTTGTGTGAGTAGGAGTTAAAACAAAACAACATTCCAAGTGTAATTTATAAATTACACTTGGAATGTTGTTTTGTTACTCATTGTTCTCTTTGTACTAGAAGAGTTTCTAGGAAGTGTTGAAATAAAAGCTTATTTCAAACATTATTCATAAATTGATTCATTGTGTTGATTGAAATATTTTCTTCTCTTTTACAAAAAGTGTTATAGTTTGCTCCTATTTCATGGAAATCAGTTTTTAAGAGAGTAAGGTTATTTAAAATGGTCAAGAGAGTAAGAATATTCCAATCAAACAAATACTGGGGTCATATGCAGAGCGGATTTAAGGTAAAGCATTGTACATATGTATTATGTATTCAGGTGGTATATATATATATAAATGTATGAAGAAACTTGCAAGTGTTTGCCTACTGAGCGATATTACTGTCGCATTTAAAGGTATGCAGATTATTAATACGTATGTATTAAGCCTATGTTAAATGCGCTAACTAAGCTTTAGATAAGAAATTCGCAGGACCTGATTAATGCATAGGCCATGCCTAGGGCCTAGCACTGATGGGAGGGGGGGCAAAATAAATAAAATTGTTTACATAAAGTTTATTAAAAATGTAGTTTTTTCCAATTATTTCTCCCAAAATCAAAAAAGATTGATTAATTTGGTAACCATATCATAATATCTAAGGATAACCATCAAATACTCACCCGCCCCCCCCAAATTTATAGCTATTATCTTAGTTTGAGACTGGCCCCTAAAAGGTACTGGGTCTAGAGGTCCACATGACCTTATCAGGCTCTGGAAATTCGTTTCTCATTTGAGACATCCTGCCACTGTAACTCACGAGAGAAGAAATGAACTTATTCAGCTCTCGTCTCCTGTGATGGATTACTGGGGTCCATATTCAAAAGGATGAATGTAACAGAATTTTCGCTGACGAGAATATCACAGTACAGTCAAAAATACGCAAAGTCTGTGTTTAGCACAATATATCTCTGTGAATGTGCTTTTCCCCCTCTTTGTTATATGAAAAACAAATACAGGAATAAACTAAACATCGAATCTGACTTATGACTAAAATTTCCTAATATTGAGCCAGGCATGAGGATGTTGTGCTTGATAAAACAAGCCATCCTTTTCATTAGCCTACTACAACAGTATGTGTATCAGTGTGCGCCAATATGTCATTAAGTATTGTGGCTTTTTTTTACTATACAAAAATACTGTATTTTGATACTGTATGCATTATTAAAATTTAATGGTGATACTACTTTTTACTTGAATGTTATTATAAAGCAGTCAATTTAGTAATATAATCATTCATTTTTAAATGCAATAAAACCTGCTATGACGGAAATACAAAAGACCGGAGAGATATTTCGTTTTAGACAGGTTTTTCTATATTAGCTTTATGTTTCTTACCAGGTGGTACGCGGAAGTATGAACTTCGATTTAGTGGTACGTCTGTCTAAAAGTTTGAGAACCCCTGATCTAAATAAAAGAGCTACACGGGCAGAGATCGTGCCAAGAGAAATGCAATTTTAAAACTTTCAATTTAAAAACAAAATAATTCGCTTAACACTCTCCAAGTTTTCTGTAAGCTCAACAATTATTTTGAAGTTCTTCGCCAGTAATATTGTTGCTAGCATAGTTTATTTTTTGTTTAGGGTCAACTTCATATGCATTATCGTCCGTTTTACATAGTTATCTCAGACTTCAATTTGTTACATATAGTTTTCATTCAAAAATTGTGAATTTTCAAGCGAGCACAACTCAATTTTGAAGACTAACGATTGTTTTGTAATATTTTATAGCAAAAAGGGAAAAATTTAATCTAGCGATCTTAAACATTTAATGTAACTCTGAAAATGAATGGCAGGATTTCCATTAATATATTTACTACCTTATTTTAAACTAGTCGTTGGGGGCAACCGTAATACTTACCCATCATGTATATGCATAATATAAAATATGAAAATAAAAGCATCTGTAAACTATAAAATGCATTGCAATTCTAATAAAATCGTGGCTTGATGACGTCATAAACTTTAAATGCTCTATTACTGAATTGCGTAAAAGAAATCCTTCTAACTCATGATCATATTACCTAACGGTTTACCGAGTCTGATTAAGAGTCATTTCCAATTAAAATATATCTGACATTGAAATTTGAATGAAATGCAGGGTCATGAAAAATCTAAAAGTGGAAAATGAGACTACAAATATCTCGGCAACTAATTATCCGATCGAATGCATTCTTTATGCAAAATTTTTGTCTTTATTTACTCATTAAAATAAACAAGTTTCGAAAATTTTTATATACCTTTTAACAGAACGAATATTTCGAGAGTGAAAAAATAGTTCCGGATAATTGAGGTTACTGAAATTCAATAAGCTTCTTCCCATTATTACATACTGAGTACATACCAAATTTCACGTCTACCTCAATTTGTTCGGGAGATAGAGCGTTTACAGACACAGACGGCAAATTTTCTAAAAATGTGTTTTTCGGAATCTCCAGTGTCTAAAAGTGTAAATCAGTTAATTTTTTTCTTCGATTATCAAAACGATTACAAGACTTACCCTTTACTACGTATGATGGGTAAGTAAAAAGGTTACAGTTTAGATTGTCTACGTATCAACAATGGATAAAAATTAGTTTTAAATTTTCTGGAACACTATAGGTCGACCTTTGCTAAAAACATGGACTTTAAAAAGGAGAAACTTTACGGTAACTTTGTTGACAAAAATGGGCGCTTTTAATAGATATGGGATTTTAATGAATAATCTTTAATCCAATACTAATCATTAACGGCCCACCGATATGCGGCAATCGTAACCTCGCTGAAAATTTGTAAAGCAGAAAATCAAAATAGCTACAGAAATAAAAATTTAGAAAATAAACAGAACATTTATGAGAACGAATATTCATGGAAATTTTAGGAGCAATAAACATATTCAGGTCTCCCACTAGTCAGTTTGAATACAATAAAAAAAAATTGTGGAAAGTTTCTAGAACATCTGCAGTAGTCTTCGGAGTATCTCATAGCACTAACATTAAATCCAACACAGTTTAAAGCAACATTGATTTTAATCAAGTTACGTCACAGTACACCAACACATTACAGTTGCATAAAAAAGCATCACATGTAAGCTATTTGCGGGTTTTGTATCGTCAGGATACCCGTACCATCAATGGGACAAAGTTCTTTGCCTTACCGGCGCAAGGGCCGTATACAGAGACCTTCTCACACGGGAGATGTCCGAGGGCTGTTCGCTCTTCTGCAACAGAAAACAGAGTACCTCCTATGGCCTCTCACTAGTTTGGTATATCTATTCAGGTATATAGTGAGTTTAGGTGTTCGTGAGTGTTCAGTCTCCTGGAGATGAGCAGCTGGCGGTATCTGAAGTGTTTGAAAGATGCAGAACTCCTGGCCTCAAGTGGCGAGAATTAATAGGATCATTTATGTCCGTGTAACGTCAGTTCAAAAGACTAAAATTTATAACTCCTTGAAAAGGCAATGATTCTCCAGGAGTTAAATCTGGAAGCGATCTTGCGGCCTGCACTGAAGAAATTAATGCCTAACATATGGTCGCGGCTTCCTCTGAAGGGATTTCTGCTCACATATGGTTTACCACTCCAGACTTCCAATTATAAGCGAGTCTAGTTTTAATTGGACTTAAAGTCCTGTTAACGAGGAGTTGTTACAGCAAATTTGCTTCCCAGGAAGAATAAATCAAACACTAAAGCTTTCCACCTTCTCTTCCTAAAATTCTCCAGCTCCCCAGGATGCTATATCTGAATTTGAGATACTTCAAGGTCTTTAAAAAACAGTTTAGAGGTTTCGATTATATCACGCAATATAAAGCGCAGAAAGTACAAGGGAAATTTATAAATTTATATATGTTTCTCATTTAATATTTCTTGTTTTTAAAAGTCCTTAAAATACTTTATTTCCTATAAAATATACTCATAGATATCCAAAAAATTAAACACTTCATATTGGCATACGCATGGTACTGCGAATATCCATGAAACTCAAACAATCAAGGAAGCAGACTAATTTTGAAAAGACCTATTTTTAAATCTACGTTCCCTCCACTGGGTTTGAACCTGGAACAATTAGAATATCAGATGGGGGTTCAACCACCTAAGCCAGTTGTTTGCAGCAGGAGTTTCATAGAATTGTCCATTCTTCTCCTGATGAAAACTCTCAGTTTATGAAAATCTCTGGTTTTCTTTAAATTCAGTTCTACCAATTTCTGTATTGGAAATAGATATAAATGCTTAATATTTAATACAGAATTCTATTCAAATACAATCAAATTTGTCTTTTCAATGAGCAATAAGTTAAAGCTGTTTACCTAGATATGAATTTGAAATATTTAAGTCTTGCATGAAAATACTGTTTACAATAAGAATTTTTATTTTATATTTAAATAGATGTTTCAGATACTTAATCTAAAATGTGATTATACATACAAGTAGATGAACTGTCGAAAAATTCCGTATTTGTAATAAAATTTTAATTTCTTAAAATAGCAAATTTATTATACATATCATAATTTTAAAGCTATCAGCGAAAAATAAAATCAAATTTATACTCATATTAATGAAGAAATTACGTATGATATTTAAAAATGAATATAAAATTATTAGTTAATAGAAATATACAAGATATTTTTTAGAAAGATCAAATTAAAAAAATTTCGTATTAATATTTAAAGATTAAAATAAAAAATTATGAAACGCTGTTAAATTAGTTAATCGCATTTTATCCAAATAAAAAATTAAAACTTAATTTAAACAATGATATACTTTGAAAATAAATCCAATAAACAAAAATCAAACCCAACCAAATCTAATCAACTTACGAAAACTTTTTCATAAACTTATGAAAACTTAAGTGTCAATCACATGAGATGGCGCCAGAACCGTTACTACCTATATACTTCCTCAGGAATGGCATCCTGGAGAGTTCCTAGTAGGAAGTACCTAGGACTTCAATCCTGGAAAAATCTAAGACTACTTTCACAGATGCTAAAACACCCGCTCGCTAATGTTAATCCTATGGACAATTTATATCTCGTTTCCATTTAAATATTAGTTCCATTCTAATATGAGGTACTGATCTGACGTATGATCCAGGATGTGGACATTGGACGAGTGTTTTAATTGAAAGTTACTTTTATCTTAGTTATGGAAGTCTAACGTTTTTGCACCGATGAGGGGCTTTGATAAAGCTCTAAATATTAAAGACTTTTTAATCTTACTTTGCAACATTTTATTAGGAGTCAGACTTTAATGTCTAAAAAAATAATTACTTTAGAAGTATATAAAATTGAAGCATTTATATAAGTAATCGAGTATAATGACATCTGAACTACTTGAAAATATTTCGAACACCTGGAGTCATTCCTAAACACTTCATAGAACACTGCGCAATCAAATAATTTAAATTTGAGTAGACTCATTCCCATTATATGTGGGGTTTTTTCGCAAATTCAATCATTAAAATTTAAAAATTCTTAATGAATATATCTGCAGGTTACAAAATAAAATGTTAAATTTAAAGTTTCTAGCCCTGATGGTTTCATAAGGAGATATGTTTTCAGATTGTTTCACCAATTAAACTTTAGTTTGAAACCCTTCTTTGAGCATCTACATGTTAATGGTTACCACTATATTCATTTTAAAGCCTCTCTTCCCCCCCCCTTACACACCTGCTAAAAAAGGCGCTTTATCCCTCTATTGACAGTTTTAAAATTAGATTTTTGATAACACGTTTTTAATCAGCACGTAGGGACAATTGGGGCATTCAAAACTCCACTAAAGCTCATGCGAGAGTAGCCGAAACTAGAGACTCTAGAATTATAAGAGTCCTAGCCGAAACTAAAAAGAGCAGTAAAAATAAATGTTTACATCCCTGTTGAAAGAATGCGAGCATTCCCGCCAATTCTGCTTCAGGGTTGGCTCCCGTGCTCGCGCATATTAAATTCTTTATCAATTAAGTGATGTTTCAGTGCTTGTTCTTAGTTTCCATCGGATAAAATAGAGTTTGTAATTGTTAAGTTATAATTACTCTAAAAGAATATATTACTAAGTTTTGGCACAAACCCATTTTCATAATGTCTCCACATTTTTTGCGATATGGGGCAATTACGTTGGCTATTTGTTACGGCAGATTATCTGCGCTATGGATATAGGTCGGCGTTGGGAATGCAATCCGGGAGGGGCGGGCTTAAGGGATCCTAACCGGTATTTACACAAGATTCGAAGAAAACCACGGTAAACCCCGAACAGTTTGGTCAATGGGCACGACAGGGGTATGAGCCCAGCACCTCCCGTCTACCAGCTTTGAGAACAAAACCTCTCAGCCACTAGTGGGGCGGGGGTAATTTTAGAAATAGATTTTCATAAGATTTGGTTCCGTACTGGACAGCATTAATCCTCATGAAGTCATAACTGCAGTTGAAATTCCCCCCCCCCCCCTCTCAGGAACTTCTGCTCACAAGACAACCACTTTTGGTGCAGCTCTCGCCTAGCATTGAGACCTGGTGCATTTTAAAGCTGTATATTATGAAGTTTGATAATAGAAATTTCTGTTAAGGGTGTATTCAAACCCAAACTGCTTATTTTGAGACACATTTGTAAATTCAGTTTTGCTCTAAAATGCATCCAATTGGCAGGTTCTCTTATTCAGAAACTTTATCATGTCCGTATTGTCTATTTTTTGATAAAGGCAGAATATATTTCAAAAAATGCTGTCAAAGTGGACATTTTGAACCGAATTTCCTAAAGAGATAGCGCTGGAAAACAAAAAATGATCGTACTGTGAAAATAATTGTCTGTACATCAATTTCTAATTAATGGAACGAAAAATAAAAACATGGGGCCCTTATAAATGTCTTTATAAATCACGCCACCAAGTTTCCTGTTACTTTTAAAAATGAGTGAGAATGTGTCAAAATTTTGACTTGAGCGTGGAAATTTTTTTGAATACCGCCTTAAAATCTTTTGGATTTTACAGCATCATAACTTTCTGAAAATGCAATTTGAGATCCCATAATCATGCTATTAATAGTTTTTGAAAAATCTACTTTAAAATACCAATTTGTTAATAGTAAGAATAAGATATTAAAAAAGTTAAAAATTCCTTTAAAACCTACAAATTTCATTTTGAAAAAATACATTATAGTTGCATTTTTGGCGGTGTGACATTGGCTTTATTCAGTACCGTACAATTTTTCCAGGCAACAATGGCCGAATGTCGTAATCTTTTGTGCGTGAATGAGAAGTGGTTTGGATACCTAGCACTTTATTTGGAGACTTAACTCTTTTGGCGCGAAATTAAAAATTAAAATCAAATAGTAATCAATTAAAAGTATAAAATGTGATTTTAACAGATAAATTTTATCGGTTCTCGAATTTTTATGTATAGGGCTACAAAATGCACCAGGTCTCGATGCTAGGTGAGAGCTGAACCAAAAGTGGCTCACTTGTGAGTATTTAAAGTTTAATATGCCTAATATCAGAAATTAAACCGGCAATCGTGACGGAGATAGCTTAGTTTGGAAAGAATTTAGTTTAAAAAGGCAGCACCCCCCTCCCTCCCAACATCTAGTTTGATAAGATATTAAAAATTTAAAATATCTGAAAGTATTTAGCATGCTCGGTATATGCGGTTTAAGTCACCCCCTTAAGTATGTTATTTTGGATAGATTCATTGAAAAGATAAATCGTACAAATTAGAGGGTGTACTCTGCCGAAGGTAAGCCGTTTGGCAAGATTTAAAATGCAGAATGCTTTAATTTTAGATAGGGTTGATGTGCCAGTAATGGACCGCCTTCCAGTAATGGGCCACCTTCAATGTTTTTGGTTTGTAAAAAAAAATAACCAATAAAAATTCAGCTTTTATTTCATTTGTATTTAAAACGAATTTAAAGAGCATATAATCATAATATCAGTTATCTATTACTTTTTGTGGGGTGTCCATTACTGGAATTTAGGGTGTTTATTTCTGTTATTTACAATTAAATTTCGATTCACATTGGGAAATGCGACTATGAGCATGGTTAAATATTGTTGGTAGATTAATATTAAAAAATGTGGAATATAACAATCAACTATTAAATTTTTTTAAAGAAATTCCTTAAGGGTGTCCATTACTGGCACATCTACCCTATATTGAATGTTATCACCGACTGGCAACGCCGGGCGGTTCATCTAGTGGCAGAATGTATGAACTTGCCGTTGAACAAAAGTTGTGTATGAGCTTCATGTGTTGCATTATACTATCCCGACACAAATAGATGTTCACAACTATCCCGTAGACTTTTGGGGAAATTATGAACATCTGGGTAAATTGTTAACAGGAAATCTTAAGTACTTATTATATAGCACCAATAACAAGTTGTAATTAAAGTGTAGGAGTAAAATAGTAGCTTTAATGGCGGTTTTACAAAGACTGCTCCTAAAGCTGCGAGTAGTTTAAACTAGTAAATTGTGTTCACAATACCCCAACTAACTTTACATCCAGGGAGTAACGTGTATGTATCAATTTAAGTTCCTTGTTGTAGAAGGTCAATAGAAATTAAACAGACTTTAGAAAAATATTTATCTTACCTCTTTAGAATCTGAAAATGTTACATACTGCACTTACGTATTCGAAGTAATCTGCTTGCTAATTTAAAAAAATCTTTATTGTCCAACTATTTCTGGAAAAATTTAGGTTAAAAGTTTTCCTAAATCTTCAAACTTGAGCTAATTTTACAAGTACTTTTCACTGCAATTCAAAATTAAAGACTATGTTCAACTAAGTTTGACCTGTATGACAGATTATGTTCAGGGACTGAGCCCCCCAAATTTTCTCCAGACTACACTACAGGTGCAAGACTAAATTTAAATATCTGATACACCGAAACATCTTTACACACTAATATTAATATACTCACTTTCATTTACGCAGAAAAGAGCTTCCTATCTCGCCAATACAAATGCAGATTCAAAATGGTAACTAGAAGGTAGGAGTTCAGATTCAAGGAATCCCGGCACAAAGTTAGCTATATTAAGGCGGTATTCAAAAAAATATTTTTCCATGCTCAACAACTCAAAATTTTGAGACACATTCTCAGACTCATTTTTAAAAGTAACAACAGGAAACTTGGCGGCGTGATTTATAAACACATTTATAAGGGCCCCATGTTTTTATTTTTCGTTCAATTAGAAATTGATTTACAGAGTTATTTTCACAGTACGATCATTTTGTTTTGTTTCCAGCGCTATTGCTTTGGAAAATTCGGTTCAAAATGTCCACTTTCACAGCATTTTTTGAAATATATTCTGCCTTTATCAAAAAATTGAGACAATACGGACATTATAAAGTTTCTGAATAAGATAACTTGCCAATTGGATGCATTTTAGAGCAAAAATGAATTTACAAATGTGTCTCAAAATAAGCAGTTTGGATTTGAATACACCCTTAAGGGAGGAATATTTAATCAAGAAAAAAAAAAACAGTCTTGTAAATTTTAAAGTAACTTAAAACCGCATATCTACAATTTAACTCCCAAAAGTCCCGAAAAGTCATATGCATAAAAATTTGTATTTACAGCTGATCTTTGTGGAGATCCGATTAGGATTTCAGCTGATCTATGAAGTTAGTTATATTCCATCATTCTTAAAAGTAATAGACAAATGCAATTTCCATTACTATATATATATATAAACCATGAGTAGCAGCACAAAATTGAATTAATGCAAGGCAGTCGTCTATTAATTTATGGATGGTTCCTAAAGAACGATGTGAAAAGCGTGCCAAGATTTGTAGGTCAGTAGCGACTAAATGCCGCTATGCTCCAAATCTACATTTCGCCACAGTGAAAAAGAAATATTTATATAGGAAAAATTCCAAGTCAATTTAGCTAAAGTGTCGAAATAAAATGTATCGTTAAGTTTCATTGTTCCAACATAGAGACAGGCTGCCATATATAAATAGAAGAGAATATTTATCATAGATAGCATCGAATTACATCAGATACAAAACAATCGGCCAAACAGAGAAATGTGGTTCCCCTTAAGTTTGAAATTAGTTAATTACAATTTGCAATGAAAATATATCGAAACATTGCAATAAAAAAAGTCTTCAAATATTAAATAGAAATAAAGTTAAAATGAAATAACCCCCCCCCCCTTTTTTTTTAAATATGTGTTTCAAATGCATAGAGTTATCACAAAAGATAAAAAAAACGTAGGCATCACTTTTAGAATTAATGGAACTACTCTTAATGGATTTGAGACTTAATCCAAAATTAAACTCTGAAAGAATATACAAATTAGCAAGATCTTTTAAAATGTTGAATGCAACAAATATACAACAATGCTCAAAAAATAAAAAATAAATAAAAGCATATATTAAAAAATCCCTTTAAGAAGCCGACATAGATTTATTTCATAATTACCTCCCACATGATAGATCTCCAATTCAGCAAAATATAATGACAGCAAACTCTACTACACCGCCGGAATAAAGTTTTCCACGTTGAACGAATTCCATACAATTATAAGACACGAAAATCGATAGTTGTAATAACGGTATCTTCGATTCTTTAAAGATATATAGAAATCGATTTTTAATGAAAAACAAAGATCCGATTCTGAGCTCTGTCGGTACGGATACTGTGTCAAAAAGGAATGTTCGGGTCCGATCGCGACCTGCGTTATACACGGCCAGGGCTACACTAGATACCGGGCTGGCTCATTCATTATCATGACGTCACAAATGGTGGCTGGCCGCGACTGGACAAAGCGATGACCCATCGTTTTGTGCCAATCGCTGTATATCTCTTTCGTTTTGTCGTTTTGCTTTGTATCAATCGCTGTTCGCGGCCAACCACCATTTGTGACATCATGATAATGAATGCGAGGCTAACAAAAAAGACAGGCTACCGCGGTGCATTCCACTTATCTTTTTTTACAGACCGCTAGAGTGACGTGGTGCTCTTTTCGTACACCTGCATTGGTGCATTTGAGTATCACGTGACTCCGGCGGTCTGTAAAAAAAGATACGCGTAAAGCACCGCGGTAGCCTTTCTTTTTCGTTAGCCTCGAATGAATGAGCCAGCCCGGTATCTGCACTGTAAAAAATCTTCAGCTTTTGCTGCATAATCACTCCACCGCTTTTATAGAATATCTCTATTTTGACCAATGAAAATGCTCCACAATATAGTAACCGATTTCTCTAAAAGCGGTGGAGTGTGTCTGCAGCAAAAGCTGAAGATTTTTAACAGTGTAGTTTAGCCCTGACACGGACCTCCGTGGGCGAGTGGTTAAGACACCATTCCGCTAATCGCTTGAGAGCGTAGGAGTCAGGTCGGCGGGTTCGACTCCCGCCAGCTCCATTGCACACACTTTGTGGAGCTCTCGGATGTAACTCTCTGGTGTTGTAAATTTCCTTGTGGCTATCTCGTCCCTGTATATTGACGATGACTTATAACAAGGCAACACTAGATACCGGGCTTGCTCATTCACTCTCAAAACGTCACAAATGGTGGCTGACCGCGAGCAGCGATTGGTCCAAAGCAACGCGCCCATCGTTTTGTGCCAATCGCTGTATGTCTTTCCTCCTAGTCAGCCACCTTTTGTGACGTCATCATAATGAATGAGCAAGCCCGGTATGTAGTGTAGCCCTGCTTATAAGCGGGCACTTGATGTCAAGCACACAAGTCAGATGTATGTTATCAATAAACAAACAAACAAAGCCCTAACACAGCCGATTCATGACTTATAAAAGTCACACGGAGGGGATAATCTTTACACGAGGATTAGCACAAAACGATGGGGGCGACGCTTTGTACCACACAGATTAAATACAGTCATACAGATTTGACAGTAGAGCGAAAACCAGAACCGGCGCGATACAACCTCCACTACTGAGAACAGTCAAGACACGCGCGATCTATAAACTGTCAGATTGTCACCGTCACATGTACCTGTTGACAGTTTTGTTTATTCAATATCGACACGACAGCTATTTTAGTATTTCATTTTACAGTATTTCATTTACATAAAAGTTCTTTTCAGAGCTATTTTTCTTGAATATAATTAATTTATATTTCCAAGTGCTCTTTTCAGGGCTGTTTTCTTTGCAATTAATTATTGCAAAATGTAAAAAAAATATGGTATTTTGTCAAGCACAATCATGTGCGTTTACGTTGTTTAAAATGTGATACTAAATGGAATTTTAAAATATGCTATATTTATTACTTTTTAAATAAAAAATATTTAAAATCCTATTAAATAACGCTGTTTAAAATGTTTCACTAGATGGAATTTATAAAAAAAATTTATTTAAAATAGTATTAAAATAACGTTGTCTAATACTGATTTGTTTAAAATTTAATACTAAATAGTATTTCTAAATATGCTATATATATTTATTTTTTAAATAACCACATATACATCGTTAAGAAATATAAAAGTGGTTTTACATACTTTTCATAAGTATTACGATAACATAAACAAATTTTACAAGTATGGAGTCATTTAAATATTTGAAAGTTTCTCAGTTTAAATTATTAAGAACAAGGTGTAAATCTGTAAGAAACTCGTGTAAATATGTATATTTGTAAGTATTTTTATGATAAAATAAAATATGTTTGATGTTTTAAACAATAACAAACTGCAACGACGCATTTATACAAAAATATAAAGATAGATACCATGCAAATATGATAAGTAATACCTACCTGTGGTGACACTCTCGAAACGTTTGCGATTGTTGTCACTAGGAGCTCTGAAGTTGCTATTTGGTTACCATTGAGCTTATTGAAGTGTCCTATCTGTATGTAATATTTAATCTGTGTTGTACCAATCGTCGTGTGACGGTTTAAACGTCATGAACGGCCGTATATAACCGCGACCTACGTTATACACGGCCGATGCATGACGTTTAAAACGTCTCATATTGTGGATCATTTTATCACGGCAATTGATTCAAAACAGGGGGGGGGCGTCGCTTTGTACCAATCGCCGTGTTAAAATGATTCACTCCATGTGACGTTTTAAACGTCATGCACCGGCTGTGTATAACGTAGGTCACGATATAACATAGGTCGCGGTCAGATTCTGAGCACTGTCTATATGATTTCGATATCGTTTTGGTGTCGAAGAAAGAATAGAGAAAAGTATTATTGTAATGGAAAATAATCCTTCAACGTCGAAATAAATAATGCCAGTGTTCAGAATCGGGTTCTTCGTGTCGGATACAACATTATGGATAAAGTAATATTATCATAGCAACCAACATCTTTCTTCGATATCGAAATGTAACGATAGTGTTCTGAACCA
The DNA here is from genome assembly GCA_963931845.1 of Maratus michaelseni. NCBI lineage: Eukaryota > Metazoa > Arthropoda > Arachnida > Araneae > Salticidae > Maratus > Maratus michaelseni. The sequence goes on from OZ007586.1 coordinate 282,785,948, forward strand.
GGTCGTAAGATTTTGGTAAGTTCAGGTATAGTTCGCAATATTTAACAATATAGGAAGGGATCCAGATAGATCTTCCGCTATTTTGGAAGAAAGGCTAACCAATCAGAAGCCTGCATTTTTGCGAAATTATCGCTCTTTTCGAAAATTTTCAAAAAACACGCTTTCGATTAGTCAATAATTTTAAAAATATAGCTAAAAACTTGGATATCTGCAAAATATTATTTAAAAAAACTTCATCCGATACGAGTCCAATAGACAGGGACCTTCACTGCTGAGCCACCTATCCGTATTTGATCGAATGCTACCTTTTGCTAATCCACAGCCCCCTGAATACTAAGCCTACCGCGACCTACGTTATACACGGCCGGTGCATGACGTTTAAAACGTCACATGGAGTGGATCATTTTTACACGGTGATTGGTGAAAAGCGGCGTGCCCCCTGTTTTGCACCAATCGGCGTGTAAAAATGATCCACTCCATGTGACGTTTTAAACGTCATGCACCGGCCGTGTATAACGTAGGTTGCGAGCCTACACATTGGCTCAAAAATGACGGCTGTCGTAGGTGGATCTTTTTAAAAGTTTGTAAGGTCCCTTGAAATTGAATTCCACTGTTTCCGAACAGTAATCTTCTCCTTGTTTCCACGCGATTGTAGAAGGTGAGGAACACTATTCAAAAATAGTAGTATCATGGTAGTGATGCAGATAGATTTTTCACAATTTTCAAAATGGCATTGACAATTCAAAATCCTGAATTTGAAGGAATTTCTTACAGAAGCGAAAGTTTCGTACAAATGTAAGTTTCTGAATGGTCAATCTCGTTCCGAAAATAGAGAACAATCTATTTGTATCCATGCTTAAAATTCATTTGGTACCGTACAAATGCTGAAAAAGAATTCCACCTATGCGGCTTACGTACTATGGCAGCGACCATTTGCGAGTCAGCTCTAGGCCCAGTGTTGCCTAGAATTTTCAGAGCTAAATCTAGCACATTATTTCTTTCACCTACTCCGGATTGGTTGGTTGGTTCATTTATGACGGCCGATTATCTACTCCAGGGATATAGGCCCTAGGGGGAGTGCCCTCCATGGGGGTCTTTCTAAGGGATCCTAACCCATATTTACGGCAATGTTCGAAGGAAACCATTTAAAACTCCGAACGGTTAGGTCGACGGGTGCGTCAGGGGTTTGAACCCAGCACCTCCCGTCTACCAGCTTTGAGAGCAGAACCTCTCAGCCACTGGTGGGGCTTCACCTACTCCCAAAAACAGTTGATTCAGCGCCTATCCCAATATCTAAGCAGGGAACTAGAACTCCTATAATAAAAGCTGACGCATCCTCACAGATTTGGCACCCGAATTGGAGCCCAGTCGAAAAACAAAGCTAATCAGCAACCCCAAATCCGGCTGCGGTAGATTGATGCTGAACTGGGTACCAATAATCCGAAACAAAATGGATATGCGTCAGCTCCTAACAAAATAGATTTTTCGCTATTTTCGAAACGAGATTGACCAATCAGGATCCTCTATTTTGCGGGATTTTCAAAAACAGCTAAAATTTAGCAAAAATGCAGGCTTCTGATTGGTCAATATCGTTTAGAACGTAGGGAAACGTGTGACTGGATACGATCGTTAGAAACGATTTTCAAAACAGAGCTAAAAAGGGGCTAAAAGTTGCTAAAAAGGGCTAAAGAAAATTAAATTAGCCCCCTTTTAACCACTCTTAGCCCTGTTTTTCCTTAATTAGTTAGCAGTACTGCGTAGGATGATTATTCAAAGAAGTGTGGCTAATCGTTTGCAAACATAGCAGGCGGTGGTTCGATTTCTCCAGTATTCCTGAATGTGCAGACGTAGAAAAAAAAACGCAACCCCCCCCCCCCCCCCCCCCACTAACTCTGCAACATCGTAGTTATCGTAGAGGAACGTTACTGGTACCAAAAGATTGTAAAGTCTACTTTTAAACGATGTGTATAAAACTTTCTTAGGGGGTCATCTACATATAAAAACAGTGGAATTTTTTTAATGGCAACACCCAATTTTGATACATTATTTTAAACCTTTGATTCAAACTATGGTTAGATACCAACTTTCAAGTAATTTGGATGATAAGTTTTTGATTTATAAACATTCAAAATTTAGAGATTCTAATGTTATATTACAATTTCATATTTTTAGGGTTCCGTACTTAAAAAGTAAAAACAGAACCATTATAAGATCACTCCTGTGTCTGTCTGTCCGTCAGTCACAGTCCTTTTTCTCATAAACTGTGTGACGTGGAAAGTTCAAACTTGGTAACGTTATAAAGGCTTTTTACACACTTCTTTTCAGATTATTAGCCATTCACAAATATGTTTAGGAAATATTTAGGGGGCAAATTAAGTTACTTGAAAAAAAAATTATTTTTAGCTCACAGGCTATCAAAGCCTGAGAGCTTATGTGCCCGCCGGTTCTGTATGTACGTACGTATGTATGTATGTACGTAACGCGATAACTCTTGATAGAACTAACCGTTTTACTTTAAATTTTGTTTATAGGTTCCTTGTGATAAGGCGCTTCCCTGATTAGTTTTGGAGGTTCATTGGTTAAGCATAAAGGGGGGAAACGGGGAGCTAACCCCCCATAATTTAGATAAATGGGTTTTTCATGCAGAATTATCCCATATTCTTCAAATTTTGTATATAGGTTCATTTTGATAATGTGCTTCTGTCAATAGTTTTGGGGGTTCATTGGTTAAGTATAAAGGGGGAAAGGGGGGGACAACCCCCCCTAATTTAGATAAAAGAGTTTTTCATGCAGAATTATACGATTTTCTTCAAATTTTGTATATAGGTTCATTTTAATAATGTGCTTCTGTCAATAGTTTTGGGGGTTCATTGGTTAAGTATAACGGGGGAAAGGGGGGGATAACCCCCCCCTAATTTAGATAAATGAGTTTTTCATGCAGAATTATCCGATTTTCTTCAAATTTTGTATATAGGTTCATTGTGATAATGCGCTTCTCTGAATAGTTTTGGGGGTTCATTGGTTAAGTATAAAGGGGGAAAGGGGGGGCTAATCCCCCCTTAATTTAGATAAATGGGTTTTTCATGCAGAATTATTTGTATATCGTGTGGAGTATCTTGTGAAAGATCTCGTAATACTGAAATCAAAAATATAATTGTTTTAATTTCAGGTATTATATTTTCAGAGATATCGTCGAAATTACACTGCAAAAATATGTCTCCCCCCTCTATATTTCCGAATCTACTGAAACTAAAATTAAAAAAAAAAATTGGGGTAGTAGGAATTTATTCCTATGATTTTCCTCGGTAACATAGTTTTTGAGAAAAGCGCATTTTTCCGTTACACACAAACTTTATTTTCGGGAGGTCAGAAGGAGAGTTACGGGTGCTCGATGTATGTATCGACGCATAATCATCCAAGGATATTTTATAAGTATTTTCCGAAAAAATGACGGTAATTAGCCGAGATATTAATTAAGTTACTTGAAAAAAATATTTTTATGTATCGTGTAGGGTATTGTTTGAAAGATCTCGTAACATCGAATTCAAAAATATATTTGTTTTAATTTTAAGTATTATATTTTCAGAGATGTCGTCGAAAGTATACTGGAAAAATATGTCCCCCCCCCCTCCTATTTCTGAATCTATTGAAACTAAAATTATAAAAAATTAGGGGTAGTAGGAGTTTATTAATTAATAAATTTAATGTACGGAACCCTTTGAGCGCGAGTTATACTCGCACTTGACCGATTTATTATGAATATCTCCTGAAATTATAATCATAATGTGCTAATTTTTTGTTTGGTTATAATACTAAAAAATCCAAACATAAATATGTGATATTTGTAATTATTATAATTTTATAATATGAATTATGAATTAAGAAATTAATAATAGGAAAATTATGAATTGTAACTTACAAATTTTTTTATGGATTTATATTTATTATGTCTTGCTTGATGCGGATTTAAAATTTAAAATTTTCCTTCCAAGTAGTTTTGAAGTTATGCTTCACAAACGCAAGACTTTGGTTAAAGGGGCTGAGGTTAAAGGCGCAGAAAAGCATAACTTGAAACAATATTTTGCTCATTTTATTGTTGATTAGAATAAGATTTTTTTTTTTTACTTTTTTGTGTCTGCTTTTAATAGTTTTTATTAAAATTACGTTAATTGTATTTGCATAAGATATAATTTTATGTCAGTTACGTAAATTAGATTTGCTTTTATTTTTAAACTAACGAAGCTCATTTTTAAAAAAAAACGAACAGTCCTACCATAGAGAAAAAAAATCTTACTCATTATTTTTCTTTCCTTTAACTGAATTATTAGCTTCTTATCCAGTCTAATAAACCTATTTTATTTTCTTCTGATGTTTATAATCTCTATATGTTTGAATCTCTATATGTTTGAATCTCTATATGTTTGAAGTAAAGTTTCTTATAAATGAAAATGTGTTTTTTGCTAAAAAAGTTTTAAAAATATGCCATTAGCAATCGAGTAAGGTTTATATTCAGGCTGAAAAGCAATTTGTCTGGGTTTTTTCTACATCGCTTCCTTATACTTCTTCAAACTATAATTTATTCTAAATTTTGTATTCGCCGATACCCTTCAAATATAATTTTAGAAAACAGCAAGTAAAATAAATTCAAAATCTGAGAAAAAGCATTATAAAAACCCCTATAAAATTCCAATCACATATTCGAAAACTACTTTAATCAGAGATAACCTTATATATTGGTAATCGGATAATTCAACTCTTGTAAACATTATAAAATGAATATTGAAAAAGATTTTACTGTATATAACAATAGCCGAAACTATAAATTGTAAAATTATCATTTTGGCAAGAAATATTCCATTAATAGATTTGACTTAAGTCATTCTCTACCATTTCAACAATCGAGTACTGAACTTCAATTTGGATACAGCCCCTAAAATATATGCTCTTTTTAAAATAATTAATTTCTCTGAAACTAATCGTAGGAATTTCATGACATTTGGTATCTAAGCATAGTTTGAACTGAAGGTTTAAATTATCTTGTCAAAATTGGGTCTTGATATTGAAAAAAAAAACAAAGTTTAGGCTTGTATTGATGAGTAGATGACCTCTAGGAAAATTTTATATACACCATTAAAAAGTAGACTTTTTCCAATCGTTTGCTACCAGTAACTTTCTTCTACGATAATTTGTCGCAGAGTTAATGTGTGTGGGGTTAGGTTTTTTTTTTTTTTTTTTCCGCGACTGTACTTTTTCAGTTCTATCTATAGTAAAAGCTATCTTGTGCTATATATCTGTTAACTGACGATGACTCAAAAATGAAGCCTTGAGATTCAGTATACGAGTCGGAATACATATGCATAACCAATTATATATATATATTTTTTTATAATATTACAATAAATAATTCTATTAAATAAACATGAACATCGAAAACTTGCCGAACGAAATATAACAGAAACCTAACTGTTTTGAATATTTTAAAGTTCTTTATTATTCAACTAGAATTAGATTTTGGCAAGGACACGACAGATTTTTCGATTAAAAAGTTTCGCAAAATACTGGCTTATGATTGATCAATATCGTTTTCAAAATCGCGAAAAATCTATACCTAGATCCCTGTCTAATATCTTGAATTACCTCTCACAAAATGAATGAATTAGTGAAAGAAGATTGCATTTAATATCTCTGCAGGATGCCTAGATAACATCAGAATAATCATTTAAAAAGTTTAGACTACATAGCCACCCACAATATATCAAAAATTAAATTTATATAGTCAAGCCTTACTACTTATAAATTTATTAGAACAGTTTTTAGGAGACGTTGTAGTTCAGTTCCCTCTCAATCTGTGATCTAGATTCATTATAAACTAAGTTCATTACAACTATAGAGAATTCTTCCTATTTTATACGCAGTTACGATGTTACACATGGTTTAGCTTTACTCAAGCGCTACCAGATTAGAAGAGAGTTTATATGTGACGTAATAAAGAAGTTCTTGTTCAAGTGTTTTAGAAATAACAGACTAGAGTAAAAGTTTTCTACAATAATAATAAAAATAATAATAAAAATAATAATAAATAAAATAATAATAATTATTATTATTTAATTTGTGAGACAACAAGAATATTTACTTGATGAACATGATTTTACGTGCTTTTATTTGTTAGTTTAATATTTTGGTGAAACACGTGGAGCTTTCAGATACTGTGAAAATGCGGAAGTAATGCACAAATTCATTCAGTAAGCACGTATGTTTCATCAGTGAAATGTCATTTATAATACACTAAAGGAAATAACATGCATCCCTCTGTAGCAAAATTTTACTTTAGTAATAAAAGAAGTTTTAACTTAATAGATTTAGTAATAAAATTCTTTACACGTATAGGAAACAAAGTAAGAAAAAGTTAGCGGCTTACCGTCACATCCCGCATCGTATGATATCTCGGTCTCACCTAACGTTTCTTCGTTCGTTCACCTATTTCGACCACTCGGGGCCCAGAAAAATAAACAAAAATAAAAACACACGCACAAGCCTTACTGGGTATCCACATCTGCTGCCCTCTACTTACAGCACGGGCTAATTTGCGCTTGTAATGAAACCATCTGGTTCTGCCTTGGTCAGTTTTTTAGATTGGATTTTTAGTCTAGTTTTAGTAGATATTTTTGAATTTATGTTTGTATAGCATGACGTAGTTTGTTTGAGGCAAAGATAATATAAAATATAAAATTCTGATAATTCATTGATTTATTTCTGATTTCAAAGGCAAGTAATGTTTATTGCTGAGTGAAAAGTGTAATTTCAAATCTACATAAGTTATTAGAATGGAAATTTAAAAAAAAAAGTATATCAATTTCTTAATCTCGACAGGAATATATATTTCAAATACTACATAAGTTATTAGAATGGAAAAAAAAAAAAAAAAAAGTATATCAATTTCTTAATCTCGACAGGAATATATATTTCTATTACTGTATTGTAAGAAACCATATTTCCGATTAGACGGGGGCTTCTATAGTTCCAAATATAGGGCAGATGTGCTAGTAATGGACACCTTTAAGGAATTTCTTTAAAAAATATTTTTAAATTAATAGTAATAATTATTATATTCCATTTTTTTAATATTATATTAATCTATCAACAATATTTAACCATTCTCATAGTCACATTTCCCAATGTGAATAAAAATTTAATTGCAAATAACAGAAATAAATGAAAACACCCCAAATTCCAGTAATGGACACTCTCTGTTCAGTAATGGTTGATTTATGACGGCCGATTATCTACTCCAGGGATATAGGCCCTAGGGGGGGGGGTGTCCTCCGTAGGGGTCTTTCTAAGGGATCCGATCCTAACCCGTATTTACGGCAAGGTTCGAAGAAAATCACGGTTAGGTTCACTCCGAACGGTTAGATCGACGAGCGCGACAAGGGTTTAAACCCAGCACCTCCCGTTTACCAGTTTTGAGAGCAGAACCTCTCAGCCACTGGTGGGGCCCTGTTCAGTAATGGACTCTCACTGTTCCAGTAATGCACACATTACAAAAAGTAAGAGATAATTGTTTTTATGATTGTAATTAAAACCATAATTTAATAAAAGCATACTAATGAACGAAAGTAGTCATTTTCACATAAATGTAACATTTTGGATATCAACAATTAATAAAATATTTATGAGAATAATTCATTGTTTAAATTAATTATTTCCATTATCACAATATCAATATTTTAATTATTTTAGATAGAGGATTCAAATACTAAATTTCAAAGAATTCCATTTATCAAATTGTTGAGACATTGAGGGGGTTAGAAAGGTTACTAAAAAAATCGTCAGTAAAAGAAAAAATGTCTTGGGGTACTAGTGTATGAAATCGTATTTTCCATTATTCTTAACAGTTAAACTTCCTAAAAATACTTGATATACTACTTTTATTAATTAGTATTACAAATATATACTAATAAAAGAAAGTTTCTCTCTGTGTAGTCTAAGTCCCTGATGCACCTGAGGTTCAGATTTTTAATATATTGATAATTAGCCGACATAGTAATTAAAAACTCATTTAACATCAAGGAAATGAGATCTTTTTATCTGAAAATTACTATAAAGAAATATCAAAACCACAAAACAAATAAATGATTTCCTAATCGCAGACGGTGAAATTTTCTCATTTTCACTTATCCTCGAATATTAAGAAAACTATTCCAGAACTATTCGAGACAGATTTGATATACGTAGTATATCAAATATATAGAGAAACTTCGGGTATTATGGAATACCATTTAAATTTGGAACAATGCAGCCGATACTGTTTAAAACCCGAAAACCAAATACAATTACAAACTTCAACTGTCTGCGAATAGTTTTTATTGACAAAAATTATTTTACGAAATTTCACCACTTGTAAACATATAATAATAAAAATAATAAACGTATTTTGAGGGCATTGCGAAATAGTCGGGAAATATGGAATAGGGGGTTAAAATGAAGAAAACGGACAAAATTTGTTAAAAAACGGTTGTAATGGTATCAAGAAACCATGATCAAAATATAGTGTCTAGGTAGTCAGCCAATATATATACTTCAATTCATACTTCAGATTTGCACAAATCACAAATATAAGATCTGTCTTTGGGCCACCATAATCATGGAATATTATGAGATATTGCAACCCAACACAGCCAGTTTGGGAAAACATTACTCTATGTTTATTGGTGTGAATCGCGAGCTAAAAAACGAGTATTTCATCATAAACTGTTAGTATAGTGTACATTATGCCTAATTTAAATGTAAAAATATGACTTCTAATAATGAATAAAAAATACTGAAAAATTATCCCTTCAACTTTCGAAAGGCGAAAAACAAATACAGTGGCGGACAAAAAAACTGCATCACCTAGAAAAATTAACAAATTGTAATGCTAATGAGTTATTTCGTTGAAATAAATTAATCTTAGTTGCTGCAAAGCAAGATAAGATATCATTCTACATTTCTATTGGATAATATAACCCTTATGAAGTATTGCGTCAACAAATTTTTAAAAATAGTGCGGCAAAAGGGAAAAACGGTCATTTGTCTTGTTCTTTAAGTGGCTAAATGATGGCTTCGTATGTTCAATTGATGCAAGAAAAAAAAATGTGTGATACTTGCTTTAGTTAAAGAAGGATATTCGACACGTGTGATCGCTAAAAAAATTGGCTGCAATCAATCCACAGTTTGGAGGACGATTAAATTAGAACGTGAAACTGGTAATGTTGAGAGAAAGGCTGGATCGGGCCGAAAGAGGGTGACCCTAAATTCTGATGATAGATATCTGAAACGGATGTATCTGAGTAACGTCATGCAAGTGCTCCTGACTTAAATTTTTTTTTCGAGAAAGTCTGTGGTGTTAATTTAAGCGCAAGAACTATCCAAAGACGACTTGTGGAATGCGGTTTGCATGCGTATCGCCCAAAGAAAAAACTTTTACTTACAAAAAAATGATGCAGAAACGACTTTCTTGGGCAAAAGAGCATGTCTCATGGACAAAGGCTCAGTGGGATTTAGTAATGTTTTCGGACGAATCTAAGTTCAACCTATATAGATCAGACGGTAAGCGGTATGTTCGAAGACGTAAGAGTGAAGCTTATCATCCAGACTGCATATCGCCTACTGTAAAATTCCCAGTCAGCGAAATGGTCTGGGGATATATATCCAGCAAAGGTGTTGGATGTCTAAAACTTATTTCTGGAACTGTGAATGCACCCGATTATACCGAGATTTTAGAGGAGTGTTTAAAACCAGTTATTAAGGATGATTTTAAAGGTGCTAGAAATTGTATTTTTCAACAGGACTCTGCACCCTGCCATACAGCGAAATTGGTAAATACAATCTAACTTATTCATGAATTATTTTGTTGCCTAATTTACCAGTTTTAATCTCCATAACATTAAGGATATTGGAAAAGTAATTTTCACCCAGTTTCCTCCCTTTAGGTGACGGCCTATCTGAAAAAATCGGCATTAAAGTTTTGGAATGGCCTGGGAATAGTCCTGACCTGAATCCCATTGAAAATTGTTGGCATATAATGGGTACAAAAATTGTTGCTCAAAAGCCTGCTACTAAAATAAAACTGCTGGAAAGCATTATTAGGGTCTGGTTGCATGAAATTGGCCAGGATTACATTCAGAATTTGATATATTCTATGCCGGACCACTGCAAGGCTGTCATCGCAGCTCTTGGAGGATATACTAAATACTGAAGTGATCCTTATGCATGTATACACATCTAAGTATATGTAATATGACTGGAGTTAAGTAAAATTTACATTAACTACAGAATTTGTGCATCTATTACTTTGTTCCAAGTTTTTTTTAATATTGCGTTTTTCACTTTTTCTCCATTTTTCCAAATAATTATCCATAATTAATTTATAAATCCCAATAAAATTTAATTTAAATTAATCCTACAACTGTATTTTATCGTAAAAATATCATCCTTCCATAATACATGTACTTGAAAAACATTATTTGCAGCGTTTTCCACTTTTTCGCAGGTGATGCAATTTTTTTGTCCGCCACTGTATATATTCACACAACTTGCCCTGACGCCGACCGACGAACTGCTAGTTCTGGGGGAGGGGGCATTCTGGAAACGTTCTTCTGTAGTTTATGATATTGCCGCTTGGTGGCAGCCCTTTACCAAACAGAAACCTTGGTATTCCATAATATCAGAAGTTCCTCTATGTAGATTATTTTTATGATTCCAAAAATCCAAATTTTGTGAAAATTGGTTGGTAACTTTCGTTAATTTTTCCAAAAAAGTGACCCGACTAATAAGAATGACCCAGATAGAAGAGGGGATCGTACTGAATTTATTTCTGTTTCGGGCACCTCGGGGCCCGTTCCTCCATTTACTTTCCGATACGAAAGGTCAGAAATTATATTCTATAAGATTGACAATGCATAGTAATTAATAAAGAAAACTTAATTTTACAGATTATTTGTTATATTTGCGGGAATATGGTGGCGGAGAGGGAGGGAGTGGATGTTAAACGGTTTTTATTAAAAATCGCATTCCTGTTAAAAACTTGTCCCCTCTTATTCCGTTTTTAGACCCGATTTACTATGGGTTTTTTTTAACAACTTCTTACGCACTCCAGCTACTATATGCAGTACAAATGATTAACTTAGACCCGAGGTATTGTATTATCACAAGATCAATATTTTAATTATTTTAAATAGAGGATTTAAAATACTAAATTTGGAAATTAAATAATTTTTACATTGTATCACCAGCATTTCTGAATAAAATTAAATTTTCTTACAGTTTGTCCTACAACTTGCTGCTTTTATTTTCGTGTTCTGAGGTCCTTGAAAAATCTAAAAATTTATTTACGTTCATCACTCAGTAATGTATGGTTATTATTATGGTATATATTACATTACATTGTTATATACACTGCTCAAAACAATTAAAGGATATTGCAGTTTTAGGTGGATTTTGTATATCTGGGAAACTTTTTAGCTGATTGATACATGGTCGACAGACATAGTAGGTTATATGAGAATAAATTACACATGTTTGGCAGAAAAAAATGCATTTTATTGCGCATTTGTGTACAAAAGGAAAAAAACACAATTTGTGCATATGAGAAAAAAAGAATAAGAAAAGGTGTTTTCTTCAAAGAAAATCATTTTCAGTAGGGGGTATGGTTTCCACGGGCGGCCAGCAACGTTGAACATCTTTGAGGCATGGACTCAATGAGGCTATTAATGACGAGTTGGGGTATTATGCCCCACTCTTCCAGAAGAGCTCTTTCCAGTTCTTGGAGAGTTTGTGGGGGTTGTTGGCGGCCAGAAACTCGTCTTCCTAGAGCGTCCCAAACGTGCTCGATTGGATTCATGTCTGGAGAACACGCTGGCCATTCCATTCGAACGATTCCTCGAAAAGGAAATCCTCCACCAGGTTTGCACGATGTGGCCTGCAGTTATCGTCCATTAAAATGAAGTTATCTCCGATTGCTGCAGCGTAAGGGACTACAATAGGTCTGAGGATCTCATCCCTATATCGGCGACCAGTCAGAGCTCCATCTCGAATGATGTAGAGGTCAGTGCGCCCGTCAATGGAGATGCCACCATACACCAACACTCCTCCACCGCCAAATCTGACACTTTCGTGCACGAACGCAGGATTATTCCTACTGCCACGGTCCCTCCAGATGAAAATACGCCTATTATCCGGATGCACAGAAAAACGGGACTCGTCAGAAAACAGAATATTGCTCCATTCATTTCTCCTCCAGTTGACATGCTCGGTTGCCCACTCCCTGCGGTCGCGACGATGCCTTGATGTTAATCTAACACATACCATCGGTCGGCGAGCATACAGACCTACAGCATGGAGCCGGTTTCGGACAGTCTGAGTTGAAATCGTGGTGCCTGTAGCCGAGCGAAGGTGTTGTTGGAGAAGAGTAGCGTTCATGTTTCGGTGTCTCCGAGCTGTTAACGCTAAATACCGATCTTCATTGGGCGTTGTTGCCCGTCTACGACCTTGCCCTGGTCTTCGGCCTGCACATCCACTCTCCAAAAAACGGTTCCAGATCCTGGAAATGACACTTTGTGACACTCCAATGGCTTGCGCTACTTCGGCTTGAGTTTGGCCCCCTTCTAACCTACCAATAATTCTCCAAGCTTCTGAATCTGTCAAATGACTTCGCTGAGACATCGTACTCATCGAAACAAAGCAATCACTGAATGCCGATCATCCTTGTCTTCATTCTCTTTTATCCAGTTGAAAGTCAAATTTCATTCGCTGCCGCTGAAGCGACGTTTTTGACGTCGAACTCAAAATTTGCATACTCCACAGTTTGAAAACCAGAAAAATTTACATTTGTGATTCTCTTCTTCTATTTTCGGCAAAAAAAATTTCGTTTATATCTTTATTTTATATAAAACTTCAAATATCCTTTAATTGTTTTGAGCAGTGTATTATGGTAATGATCATTTACGAATAAAATACAATTGTTCTACAATTTGTCCAACAGTTTTTTGGTTTTACTTTCGTGTTCTGAAGGTCCTTTTAAAGCCGAAAAGTTTAAAAATCTTCGTTCCTTATTATCTCAATTATTATTTTCCGGTTTTATTTTCGTGTTTTGAAGTCCTTAAAAATTATTATTATTATTATTATTATTGATGTATTAGTATTATGATAAATGAATAATATTATCAGATTTTACTAAGACTTTGTACATAACTCCCTCATAAGATTTCAATTATATTTCTGCACTTTTAGTCGCCTGCAGATACATTGTATCACCAGAATTTCCGAATAAAATTAAATTTTCTTACAGTCTGTCCTACAGCTTACTACTTTTATTTTTGTATTCTGGGGTCCTTGAAAAATCTAAAAAAATTTTTACGTTCATCACTTAGTAACTCTAAATTGCTATTTCCGATTAATGCATTTTTGAGTCTCTTTTGCGATTTCTTTTTCCCGAATGGCACGATTTCTGTAATTCCTTTTTTGTTGCATAGGGATTTTTCACCAGTCATCTTTTAATTTTAGCACTATACTTTCACCACTAGAGGGAGCTTTTAATTTCAGTTTAATGTTTTTCCACAGTAATAATTCTTGGAATTTCCTAAGAATTGGTACATAACTCCATCATAATATTTCCATTCCATTGAAGCACTTTGGTCGCCTACAGATATGAATAAGACATAATACGAACGCCATTTACGAATAAAATCCAATTGCTCTACAATTTATCCTACAGCTTTCCGGTTTTATTTTCGTGTTCTGAGGTCCTTTAAAAGCCTAAAAATTTAATAATCTTCGTTTCTTATTATCTCTATACATTGCCATAGGCAACGGGGAACCTTGCCGAAGGTTTATACGGAAAGAGGTTTGTTCAGAACAGATTGCTCCTCAAGGCGGTGGAAGGTGGAATTAAGAAATTTTCAGACAGTACGCCCGGTATACGGCGCAAAGGCAGCGGCGATCCTGGCCAGAGTTTCCTTTTTTAAGGGACTTAAGGTTATTACGAGGGACTGTGACGCGCCGGGCGGGTCAGCTAGTATGAAATAAATGAAACTGTGAGTTGAATGTTTTAAATACTAAATAAAATGATTTCAAAATAAAACTGCAGAACTGACACTTGAGCGTATTGATTTGCAGATTTACTTGTTTCATTACTACTATAAATATAAATAATATTATAGTATTTTTATGTACAGAGTTCTTTTGTCAGAGATGAATAATCAAACATTTAAGACAGAAAATAATAAATTTTTAACAACTTGTGCGACTTAAAAAATTGTCTTTTTTTAAATGGGGAGGGCTTGAGCCCCATGAGCCCCTCCTTTTCCTATGCCCTTAAACATTATTCTCTGCCTACTAATTGGTTTAATTGATTGCCAGATTATCAAGGCATGTTTTTTAATTTGGTTACAATATTAAACATATTATTAATTACGTGAAATTGATAACAGCAGCTATTTATTAAAAAACTATTGTTATTACATTCTGGTAAGTACAATTTAGAAATTAAATTTGATTACTTAGCTTTTCAATTAAATCAAAAGATTTTATGCTCTATGAATATTACTGAAATTGCAGTTTTAGTAATGTCCATTACTAGAAATGCATTAATTAAGCATTCTAGTAATGGACCATGGTCCTAAACCATAAAAATAAATGAAATTTTGTAAATTGCCATTAGTATATAAATTTCAAGGTTTTTTATTACTATCAAAACGAAAACATGCTATTTTTGAAAGAAAATAAAAAAGACATAAATTAAGTGCAGCCTTGCTCTTAGCATGTTCATTAAGATTTTCGGTGAAAACAGTGGAACTGTGAAACATTATTTTCTGCTTCCTGATTGGTATGGTTAAGAGATAAACCAGATTATAAAACATGCAAGGGTAGTTGTGAAAAATAATAAAAGCTAAACTTTATTGGTTATTTTTTTAATAAACCAAAAACACTGGAGGGTGTCCATTACTGGCACACCATTGTAAAACTGAAAATTAATGTCGGGAGTAGTAGTGGGAAAAGGAGTGTTCAAGAACAGTAGGCTTGTGGATGGATGAACCGTCTCCTACAACACCGCTCCACTGTCCCACCACCAAGACCTATTCGAACGCCCCCTAGTGAGGAAAACGGCGTTTTTAACGAAAAATGTGATTTCTTAATTATTTTTGTACTAAAAGATGTGGTATCAAGCTATAAGATGAAGATTACACTAATATTTTAATTTCGAATGATTAACACTTTAATTTGTTTTAATAATTAAACAAAAAAGAAGAAAACATTAATTTTCAAGAAGAAAAAAACTGATTTCTTAAGAATTTTTCAACTATAAAATTAAGTTATCTAGCTATAAGAGTAAGTTAAACTTATATGTTAGTTTTTAAACAAACAACACCATAATTAGCATTAACAGTTAAACAAAACAAACAAAAATATCGATTTTTAAGGAAAAAATCTGATTTGTTAAGAATTTTTCAACTATAAGATGAGGTTATCAAGCTATAAGAGTAAGATTAAACTTATACTTTGTTTTTTGGAAGATCATCACCTTAATTAGTATTAATAATGAAACAAAACAAAGGAAAAATGTCAATTTTTAAGGGAAAAATGATTGTAAATGAATTTTACACATGTTTTCAGATTTGATTGTAATGTAGAACACTAGTTTGTATGATTTTAACCCTCAGACGATCCACACCTCAAGAAATATTAATAATAATTCAAAGCAAATTAATTTTAAACAAAACAAATTAACTTTTGACCTAATTAATAGCTAGAAATGACACACTTTAAAAAATATCTTTACCGGAAAGACAAAAGTATTTGAAAATATTTAGACCAACGCCGATTTCAGCGACCCCTGTCGAAAAAATAATAATTTAACAGAAAAAGACTTTTATCGATTTTCTTCACAAGTTTTAAGGTTTGATTGTCTTGTAAGGGGATAGTTTGTATGATTTTAACCTTTAGACCACCTGCAATACAGGGAAAATACTCAAATTCAGATAATTTTACAGTAGAATTTTAGCGAATTAATTGATTTTTCTATGTTTTCACACGATTTAATTTATCTGATTTAACTTAATTCAGATAATTTTACAGTAGAATTTTAGCAAATTAATTGATTTTTCTATGTTTTAACACGATTTAATTTATCTGATTTAACTTAATTCAGATAATTTTACAGTAGAATTTTAGCGAATTAATTGATTTGTCTATGTTTTCAGACGATTTAATTTATCTGATTTAACTTAATTCAGATAATTTTACAGTAGAATTTTAGCGAATTAATTGATTTTTCTATGTTTTCAAACGTCTTAATTTATCTAATTTTACTTAGTTGACTTTTTACTATTATATAGCAGGCTATTAAAGAATTAAAATTGAATTTTCTGCGAAGATGATTCCCATTTTAAAATATAGGTAAGACGGATTGACGTTTTTCTTATAATCTTCACATAAGACAGAATAACTGAATATTCGAATAATGTTTTCTATACAATGATTCGAATGTCAAGTTAAAATTGATACATTTTTACATTATTATTACATATCTATATTTCACTTATTTACATATAAAAATAAGGATTTACCGGATAAATAACTTATTTTAGCTTGCACTTAGTAATTTTTACACAACTCCTATGACTTTACCGAGTATTATTAAATTTTATATAATTTTAGATTTATTTTCTACATTATCTTAATTAGCTAAAATTACTATGTAATGATAATTATTTTTTCTAGTTTGATACTCTTTTAAGTTTTATATATTAATTAGTGATTTTATATTAAATAGCTTTCAATATTTTCCATGATAAGATTACATTTTTACTATTACAGACATGTAATTTTAAAAATGTAATCTTAAAAATGTAATCCATCTAAAACTTCATCTAAGCGCATATTGTGAGTAACGATAGTCACTTTTAGTTTTCTTTTACGTGAACTTTTACTTGAAATCATGTGAACTCATAGCACAATTAACCTGCTTTAGCTTACACATAACAGGTTTAGAAGATCTCGTTGTTGTTCTACATGGATACGAATACCATCTTCTAAATTTTTTATTTTCCAGGTTTAATAGAGTATGCACGAATATAAACTTTAATTTTAACTAAACATTTTTTTTATTTCAAATAGCGTAGACTATGAAACCAAGCTATATGAAGTTTTCAATACGTAGTAGTAAATATTGGATAATATTTTAACAAAACACGTACGCAAGCATTGAAGGAGGGGAGTGATAGACAATCCCCATCAGAAAGAGTGGAGAATTTCAATAGAAAGTTTTGGTTTGCAGAAGAAGAAATGTAATACTTTTCGAGAGATTACAAAAGACCTGCTTTGAGGAAGTTTATAGAGTATTATATATTATTCATCGCTATTAGAAATAGTAGATTTAATTTTTTGATTTCTTTTACTTGAAATCGTGTGAAATGGAAGAATTACATTTTTTTACACTGAATTTCTTGGAAATGTAACTACGAATCAAACTTTACCATGTTACTTATTCACATAATACTTGAATGCATTTAATATCAAACGTAAAAAAACTATTGAACAAAAAATGATAAAAAATTCAACATATTTACAAATTTTAATGTTTTATTAAAATTAAAAAAAAATTTTTTAAAGTAAAAAAATTTACAAAAAATTTAAAAAAGATTATAACATTTTAAAAGAATTGCAAATTTTTTTTAAAAATTACAAATTTTTTTAAATACTACAAAAAGTTAAAAAAAATTACAAAATGTTTTATAATTAAAATGTTTTCTTAAAAAAATTATAAAACATTAAAAAAATCATATGTCTAAAATTTAATACTGAATAAAATAGTAATGATCAATTAAAATACTGAACTATCACATAAAATATCGTCTATTAGATAAAAATTTCAACTATTGAACGGAAAATTAAAAAAAGTTTAATGTTTTCTTAAAAATTTTTTGCAAAATTTTAAAAAATTAAAAAAAAAATTACAAAAAGTTTTCAAAAAATTCACAAACAGTTAATTTTTTTAAAAAAAATTTACAAGTCAGTGAAAAAATTTAACATTTAAAAAAAAAGATATAATTTTTTTACAAGTTTAACTGCTACCATAACAACCATTACCACTATCGCTTCTCAAATATAATAATCTACAGTTTACTGTAAGGAAACATTTAGGTGCAACTGTAACCGACAGTATCATAAACATAAGATAAAATATTAGAATCTACGCACACACTTTAGATTTAGATTTATCCAGAATAGAATGCAATAAATTTTATACTACGCTTAGTGAATTTCCAAATAACATCTTATCAATTAACTTTTAAATCTAACATTCAGAGTTGTATATATCTGTTACATTTTTTTTTTATCGAATTAAATTTTCCGCAACGAAACCATCAGCTACTAACGATGTTTTCGCACCTGCTTATTACAAAACCAATTAGGATTCAATTCACAGTGAAGACACAAGCAAGAAGAAGTTTCCATCTACCCACAGCATAGACTAAATTTCTACGTCAATACCATATTTTCTTTTGAAAAAGATGATACATATAAACGAGAGTAAACAAGATGCGTTGACTTCCATTCATACTGCTAATAGTAAACAATCACCCAGTTTTACTCTGTTTTGAAGATTACTGTATCGAGCGTTTTATTTTACAGGGTGATAACAAATATTTTGTTATTCTAATTTTTGTTCATTTCCTAATTGCCCTCGTGACCAAAACATTGCTGAAAAATATGAGATCGAGCATGTTCTTTTTGTCCCTGAACTTTCAAAAAAATTCGTCAAGCATTTCTCTAGATATTGGACAGAACGCCTAAAATCGAAACTGACCGGATACTTTTGACCATGTATCTATAATAATATGGAAATAAGTTTGTGTGTGCTGTGTTCTGAAGAAACTGCTGCACGCAGAGCTATAAAATTTAGCAGGAAGGTACATCTATATCTGAAGTAATGCACTTCGAAGCCCGATTTTAGATTTTTTTGATAGTTTTTTATTTTATTTTTATGCTATTTTTAGCGCTATTGCACGTTTTGAAGTTTTAATCTTGTAGCCCAATGTAGTAAATTTTACTCTCTCTTCTATAAAGTTAATTCGTAATTCGTACATCGAATTTGAATTTTTCGAGAATATTTTTTATGGCATTTTTTCGCATTTCATAGCGATTATTTGACATCCATGAAAGGTTTCGGGTTTCAAAGTTTTAGTCCACTATAGTAAATTTTGTCTTCTGCGATGTTTGAATTTTTAGCAGTTTTTAATGCGATTTTTAGCAGTGTTTCACGTTCAGCGACAATTTTTGGACATTAGCAAAAGTAATTCGGTTTCAAACTTCTAGACTAATATAGTAAATCTTGTCTTCCGTAATTTTTGGATTTTTAGCGACTTTTAATGCAATTTGCAATGCGATTTTTAGAGATTTTTTGCATGTCGTGGCGATTTATAGACATTCATAAAATAATTCAGATTCAAACTTTTAACCTTATATAGTAAATTCAGTCCTTCGCAATTTTCGCAATTTTATGATTTTTAATGTGGTTTTCAAGGCGATTTTTAGCGCTTTTTCTCGTTACGCGGCAATTTTTTTTACATTCGTGAAAGGAATTCGGTTTGAATCTTTTAGCCTAGTATAGTAAATTTTGTCCTCCGCTCTTTTTAAATAGTTTCAATTTTTGAAAAAAGTAGAAAAATACAAATAATTTCCTAAAAATCATATCGCGCATTCATGTGGATATTCCAGCACATTCAAGGTATTCATGTAGTTATAAGTAGCTGTAAAACTGAAAATACAGAAATCATATTCATGTGATAAAGCAACGGGAGCCCACTCAGTCCAGTGGTTAACATGTTGACCATAAAATGAGAAGTTTGGACTTATGTTTGCGGGTGTGAACCTGCTCGTACCAGATAACGTGACTACATAAGTTTTTAAGGGTTTTAAGTCATTGTGCAAAATTGATAAATCGAGTCACTTTCCTTTTAAAAGTCCTCCTTGACGACATTTCTGCTGTTACTAACACTGTTTCAGGGGTAATAGGATGTTCATTATGTAATAGGATGAGATGTTTCGTGTATTCTCGAAGATACATCCCATTTCTCAATCATCGACTAAAGATAGAATCCATTCTTCTGTGATATGGCTTGTTTCATGTCATTAAAAGTCGCCATAAGGGAATAATTGGGAAATAAGTCACCCATATATAAGGTATTTGCATCAAGTACATCATGTCAGTGGGTCCTCATATTTTCTATAATTGGGTGAATTGGGGATGTTTGCTTTGGCATCTCATTGACTGATCATACATATACCATTGTTGTTGTTGGCGTGTCAGAGAAAGTGCCAATCACTTCTCTGAAAGAGCCTCAACAGAGGTTGGACTTCTAGAGCTGGTCTCGTAATTTTGAACCAATTCCAGATGAGAGACCTTCACCTGGATTGGCACCCCCAGAGGTAACGATTATACTAAACTTGGAGGACATTGGAGCCACGAACAGATTTTACGTGCACCAGCTCCCATTAACGTACACGGTCCCACAGCAGCGGCAGTCGAGAGAGGTTGTCACCCTCCCAATCACTGACCTTGGTCGATGCTGCTTTGCTTTCGGGGATCTTATGGGAACCGAGTACATATACCATTCTCAATCATGAGCAATCTATCGCATAATAACCTCAAGCTTGATGAATAACATTACCTAACTGAAAAAAGCTGATATTTTTAACCCTTTTAGTGCGGGAGTCGACTAATGTCGACATCTAGGAGTTGGGTGCTGTAGACTACATTAAGCGTCGACAAAATTCGCCTAGGCCTTCACGGCGTGTATTGTGCTCACTGTAGTGCATCGCTTAGCAGTGATGACGTATTGCGCCTGCGTAGTGCAGTAATTTGGCTATAACCAAAACCAGTAGCGTGCTCTTCGTATAACCATAAGATATGATTTTTAGTTTTGCATTGGGTCGTTAGGAAAGTCGTGTCCCTTTGGGAAAATCAATTCGTACCGTAAAATTCAGCCCGGTAATCAGATAAGTAATGTCGCTTTTTTGGTCAAAATATTCTGCACAGGGCATTAACCCCCCAAAAAAATTCCGTACTGAAAAGGTTAGATGCATTTTCAGTGTATATTATTAAACATTACGACTGGAATAGATTTATGTTTAAATTTCTTTTGCTTAAGGGATGTTAAGAAGATCATAAATGCATAGTATCATTTAGCATAGATTTATTTTTTCTATGTACTGTTAAATATTTATTTCATTATGTAATTATTTAAAATGTATTTCAACTTTGTCACTTTAATCAGTATCTTTAATCAGTACCCTTTAAATTTATTTTTCGGTGGCAGCACACAATATATACATTTTACTTTATCGGGTGGCTCTAGCACTTTATTTCGTTATATACATTTCACTTTATTGTATGGCATTAGTTTATCACTTAATATCGATATATAGCTTTCATTTCATTCAGTGTAATAACACTTAATTTTTCAATATTTTTTTCTTTTAAATCTTTTATTTAATACTATAAAATACTTTTTAAAAATATTCTCGCATTAAAAAAATAGTGTGTGGCAATTTTGAAAAATTATGTAAAACATTATAAACAATAAATTGCATAAAATTATTTTTTTAATAAGCGTGCTAAAGACTCTTTCATAAGAAAAATGTATAAATTTTTCTAAGGACCATTAAACGCTTCATTTGTTACAAAAATTTCTAAAATAAATTTTAATTACTTTAATTCATTCTGTAAAATTTTATTTAATCTTTATCACACCCATTTGTTTTCTAATTATCGTTCATTCATTTAATTAATTTTAAAAATATCATCTCTTCTCTAGCGTACCTGAAAAAAAAAATACCACTTCTCTAACAACACACATTTTTTGAAAAAATATTCCCCGCAATATTTTCTAACTCTGCACAATAGATATTTTGAAACTATCAACGTACTAGAGTACACACAATTTGACTCGAAAAAAAATCTTCCCCGAAAAATTTCCGAAAATCCCAAAATAAATGAAATACATTCAAAAACCATAAGTATTTTCTAACTCCCCACAATTCCTTTTAAAATACACTTAAACTATCATCGTACACAATATTTTTCACGAAAAATATCCCTCCTCGAACAATACGCATCTAAAACATTTTACGCGAAAAAAATTTTATCGACATTTTCTTCTAAGTTTCCATAATTTTTTCCAAAAATTAAATAAAACAACATTTAACGCAAATATTTTCTAACTCCTGAAAATTCTTTTTCGAAAAATTAAATTCCATCCTTCCTAACTAAATAAATACATTTATCGTACTATAGCACACCCGCGAAATATTTTTTTATTGACTTTATTTTTCTAACTCTCCAAAATTCTTTTTCGAAAATAATCACCATACTATAAGACGCAGTCGACGGCACGCATCACCTCCACGCATCTCCACTTCGGTACGCTCCTCCACTTGGCGACATCTCACACTCGGCACCCTCCATTCCATAGCGGATCATAGATTAACATACAAGATAGGACAGTTACAGCAAAATCTGTAATGGCAGCAATAATAACGTCACTAGTGACAAGGGGGGGAAACTAACAAGCTTCCGAAATTTACCCATGTACATGAAATCTGTTTATGCTCTATGTTTTTAATATCTATTATTTTCGCTTCGAGGCAGACGATTCTATTCAAATTGGCCGCTCGCTGGTGTGTCAAGTTTCTTTTTAAAAGACTTAATTTTATTTTTATTTCATTATTATTGAAACAACAGTTCTCTTCAGAACTTTTTTAGTATGGTGAAAGATGTTAAAATATGTCATGTACAATCATGTCTGCATAAAAATTGAAATTTTAAAACTTTCGTTTTTCGCCTTTTCTACTAAGTTGAAAATGTAAACATGTAGCATTTAAAAAAGAAAGATCATAATATAGTCCAGTAGAAATAGCGCAAAAAAGGGCCTTGCCTTACAAAAATTCGGGTAGTTCTGATTTTTGGGTATGTTGTAAAGGTTGACCCTCTAATA
This sequence comes from Maratus michaelseni, assembly GCA_963931845.1. Classification (NCBI taxonomy): domain Eukaryota; kingdom Metazoa; phylum Arthropoda; class Arachnida; order Araneae; family Salticidae; genus Maratus; species Maratus michaelseni. The sequence goes on from OZ007586.1 coordinate 282,808,984, forward strand.
AAAAAACCAAGTTTTCGACCTTCTAGACCTTGTGCGTTTTTCACAATATTGAAAAAACCAATATTTTTCGGCACTTTTTTCCATTTTACTTAAATAACTCAATTTTAGTGCATTTTACAGAAAAAGGCACTGTTACCATTTTGTAGAGCATAAAATTCTCTACAACATGCAGTATTCAGGTTTATAAATTGTCCAAATAGGGGGTAAGATCCGGAGCCGGGAATATAGGGTAAAATTTGCAAAAAATGCAAAAATCCACTAAAGACGTTAGTTTTTGCTTAATAACCTACTTTTAGTCCATTTTAGATACAAAAGCACTTTCCTCATTTTGTAGAGCATAAAATTCTCTACAACATGCAGTATTCATGTTTGTAAATTGTCCATATAAAGGGTAAGATACGGAGCCGGGAAAAAAAGGTTAAATTTGGAAAAAATGTAAAAATCTACAAATGACGTTAGTTTTTGCTTAATAACCTACTTTTAGTGCATTTTAGAAACAAAATTGTCATAATCAACTTTCTAGAGCATTAATAACTTGTTAGGCAGTATTTTCCTGTTTTCATCCAAAATCTTTTTGCTGTGATTTTAAAGGTTTATTACAAATAATTAATTTTATAATAAATGAAACTATCGACTATCTCATGCTCTAAAAAGTTGATTATGACAATTTTGTTTCTAAAATGCACTAAAAGTGGGTTATTAAGCAAACACTAACGTCATTTGTGGTTTTTACATTTTTTCCAAATTTAACCCTATTTTCCCGGCTCCGTATCTTACCCCATATTTGGACAATTTACAAATATGAATACTGCATGTTGTAGAGAATTTTATGCTCTACAAAATGATGAAAGTGCTTTTGTCTCTAAAACGCACTAAAAGTAGGTTATTAAGCAAAAACTAACGTCTTTAGTGGATTTTTGCAAATTTTACCCTATTTTCCCGGCTCCGTATCTTACCCCTATTTGGACAATTTACAAATCTGAATACTGCATGTTGTAGAGAATTTTATGCTCTACAAAATGGTGAAGGAGCTTTTTCTGTAAAATGCACTAAAATTGAGTTATTTAAGAAAAATAAAAAAAAGTGCCGAAAAATATTGGTTTTTTCAATATTGTGAAAAACGCACAAGGTCTAGAAGGTCGAAAACTTGTTTTTTTTATTAGAGGGTCAAGCTATAATAAATGAAACTATCGACTATCTCATGCTCTAAAAAGTTGATTATGATAATTTTGCTTCTAAAATGCACTAAAAGTGGGTTATTAAGCAAAAACTAACGTCATTTGTAGATTTTTACATTTTTTCCAAATTTAACCTTTTTTTCTCGGCTCCGTATCTTACCCCCTATATGGACAATTTACAAACATGAATACTGCATGTTGTAGAGGATTTTATGCTCTACAAAATGGTGGAAGTGCTTTTGTCTCTAAAACGGACTAAAAGTAGGTTATTAAGCAAAAAACTAACGTTTTTAGTGGATTTTTGCATTTTTTGCAAATTTAACCTTTTTTCCCGGCTCCGTATCTTACCCCCTATTTGGACAATTTACAAACCTGAATACTGCATGTTGTAGAGAATTTTATGCTCTACAAAATGGTAACAGTGCCTTTTTCTGTAAAATGCTATTTAAGAAAAATGGAAAAAAGTGCCGAAAAATATTGGTTTTTTCAATATTGTGAAAAACGCACAAGGTCTGGAAGGTCGAAAACTTGTTTTTTTTTTTTTTATTAGAGGGTCAAGCTATAATAAATGAAACTATCGACTATCTCATGCTCTAAAAAGTTGATTATGATAATTTTGCTTCTAAAATGCACTAAAAGTGGGTTATTAAGCAAAAACTAACGTCATTTGTAGATTTTTACATTTTTTCCAAATTTAACCTTTTTTTCTCGGCTCCGTATCTTACCCCCTATATGGACAATTTACAAACATGAATACTGCATGTTGTAGAGGATTTTATGCTCTACAAAATGGTGGAAGTGCTTTTGTCTCTAAAACGGACTAAAAGTAGGTTATTAAGCAAAAAACTAACATTTTTAGTGGATTTTTGCATTTTTTGCAAATTTAACCTTTTTTCCCGGCTCCGTATCTTAACCCCTATTTGGACAATTTACAAACCTGAATACTCCATGTTGTAGAAAATTTTATGCTCTACAAAATGGTAACAGTGCCTTTTTCTGTAAAATGCTATTTAAGAAAAATGGAAAAAAGTGCCGAAAAATATTGGTTTTTTCAATATTGTTAAAAATGCACAATGTCTAGAAGGTCGAAAACTTGGTTTTTTTATTAGAGGGTCAACCTTTATAACATACCCAAAAATCAGAACTACCCGAATTTTTGTAAGGAAAAATGCTATTTCTACTGGACTAATAAGATAGACGTTCAAAAGGAGAAATAATCCGTGTATGAGACGTTTCTTCCCCCTTGTCACTACAAGCGCTGCGGTCGTCCTCGCGTTACCATTACGCCCTATGATAGTGTCCTATCTTGTATATTAATCTATGTAGCGGATTATCTCTGCAGCGCCGATGAGCGGACGCCCCCTAATCAGCCATCATACCCTATTGCGGCGTAAGTAACGTCCTTCAAAAGTAAATATTTACAAACCAACTTTTATAATATTGGAAGAAACAGATAATGCTTCAATTATGAGTAAGAATTTTCCGTACATGTTCGTATGCAGCACAAAACTATTGACGTACAAATAAAATGTACCAAGTACAAATAAAAAGACGCTACTTCGGCCGAAACCTGTATTATAGAATCCAAATACGATCGAAGTATTTGTTTCCTTCAATAGCCCCTCCATGACTAAGACTGTTGGGAAGGAGGTAACCCTGAGGACGGAAGATGTCACCGGAAAAATTTAAAGGCAGTTTTCGTTAAGGCCACATTTACTTATAGTAATTTCTTAAAATAATAGATGACTTTTTTTCGACAATAGAGATGAGCATTTTGATTTTTCTACAAATGTTTATTAATCATTTAAGAATTGAATTATTTTTAGGTGCGTTCGTAATTATATACATACGTAACACCTATAGTTGTCGTCTAGTCCGTCTGCCTGTCTGTCCGTCTGTCCGCATATAACAGCGCAAAAACTACCCAACCGAATGGTTTGAAATTTAATATATATAATCGATTCAAAATTTTGTCGAGTCATTTCAAATTTTATGAAAAAACTTAAAAAGATATTAATAAAAGTTTTCTAAATGTTATCATACGTAATCTATATGATAAAAGCGCAAGTCATCTGACTGAGGAAAACAAATATGGGCTAACCACATCTTTTTTCATATGCCAAGCGGCTATTTTTATTTAAAAATAATTTTTCGAATAAAATTGCGTAAAAGTTACATTTTTAGAAAGATCGTTCAAAAAAATAGTTTGCTTGACAGTTGAGTTACATTAAAAAAATGTATAGATATTCTGAGATAACTTCAGTGAAAATTAGGTTAACAGCTGAATATATCAATCCATTAAAGTAAATAAACAAAATATTCATTCATCGTGAGTCATAGAAATATTAGCCATGGAGGTAATCATTCGCAAAGCAAGATCTCCATGGTGAATTTACAGCTCTGTCTGGTGTCGAAAAAAGAAATCGCATCTGTAAACATGGCATACGTAATAAGAAAAAAAAACAAGAACGAAAAATCATGCGTCAAGCATAGATTATGTAACACTTTCCAACACTTCCAAAATAATTTTACAAATCATGCCGTTTAATAAGCTGAAAGATAACATCTAAGTAAACAATTTGAAAAACGCATAACATATTTAAAAACATAATTTCAGGAATTTCCAACGTATACAATATTCGGAAAAATATCCGAATACTTTTATTCAGCCCTGTCTATAGATTTGTATATATACTACATAAGGTGCTAAATTTTAATTCAGTTAAGAAACGCGTAGCACAGTTTAAAATTCTCCTTCTGGAGTTTCTGTCCATAAACGGAAATGTGTTCGCGAACTTTTGTGCTTCCCTGTATATGATATACAGAATTTATACGCACCATGTAATAAACAAAAAGTGAGTTAAATTTAAAATCGCGTTCAGTATTTTAAAACGCATTTCCAGGAATTATTGTTAACAGACAGTAGATAATTCTTTTGTGTGTCCCTGTAAAAGAACGATGACTGCTATACACACAATATTCTGTAGTAAGCCTTTTGAAATGCACCTTAGTGATATAGATAAATTTCAATGCGTTTAAAATAGTGAAACATTATTTAAATAAACCGCAGACGATTTTTCTCCATAGACGTAATGTAACGGAATTCTTTTGACTGTCCCTGTAAATTAACTATAAGTGCTATCCACACCCTATTCCATATTAAGCTTCTTGTATTACACCTTAGTGATATATATCAATTAAAATGTGTTTGCAATTGTGTAACATCATTAAAATAAACCGCAAATGATTTTCCCCCATAGACCGTAACGTAACGGAATTTCTTTGAGTGTCCCTGGAAAAAAACTATAAGAGCTACACACTTCAGTTGAAATAGGGAACGTGCTATAGATAACGACAATAACATATAAAAATTGCAAGGCAATCCGAGCATATTTACGGGAGTTAGAGCACGGACAGACGGCAGACGGTCAGACGGCAGACGGCAGACGGTCAGACGGCCAGACAAACCGAAGTCATAAACACTTTTCAACTAGGTTGGAAAGTGTTAATAAAAAGGCATCCTCATTTCGTTCATAGCAGACGATATAATTTATTTCACTGAAATAATAGCAATGATTTTTTACATTGTAAAACTAGTTATAGCACGAAACGAACACACCTCATTTGACACGTTTAACGTACAATTTCCAACTTGTTTTTTTAAATCAAAAAATAAACAAACAAACAAAAAACCAATAAAAAATGACGCCCAGTGTCTGAAGAATCCTACTTTTGAAAAAAAAAAAAACGGCTGATCTGCGTACGTTCCAGCTTATTCAAAACATGGTTTGAAATCAGAAATACATTTCTTTAAAAAATTTAACATAATTTCTTATAGAATAAACCGAAAAACAATGAAATTTTTTTTAAATGACAAAATGGCGGACACTTGAAATTAATATTGATTTTTTTACTCTTTTTTTGCTTTTGAAATGCTGTAAATAGGTCATAATGAACAGAGGAAAGTATATTCAACTAGGTAAATTATATCAGATGGTTGGAGTACCATAGTTGAGATTTTTTCAACAGAGCGAAAATATACCGGTTGCTCTCTTGAAAAAATCTCAACTATGAAACTCCAACCATTGGATATGCTGTAAATATAGTTAATATGGACAATTTTAACATATTATAGGTTCATTCCATGGTCCAAAGTGTTTACTTTGCTGGGAAAAAAATCAATTAGTCTAATGTTAGAGTAGCTTGAACCTACGCAGATTTGAAAAATCTTATTTTGACAAAGACGAGTGTAAGGTTTTCGTGAACTCCTTGACTCATAAAAATTTTGCCATTCGTCCGATTTGCACATAAAATATTTTGCGGGTTTTGATCATGAATTTAAGGTCAGATTTTTAAAATTCAAAATGGGCGAAGAATTAAAAAAATATATTTTTTAAATAATATGTTGAATTACATTTAGTCGGGTATTCCTTGGTCATACAAGAGTCCTTCCTCTGCCCTATAATTATGCATATCAGGTACATGTTGTTCTTATCTAGCAATGAGAGTACTTCTGATAGCACTGGGTATACCACGTTCTGCATTCTGATGGGCACGAAATTCATCTGCATTGACAGCTTAACACCAGGCTTTCAGGCCAACAGAATTTCCCATAATGTTCATCGTTCTTAATAAAGAAAATATCCCTTCATTAAATAAATTTTAAGTTTTATATGTTGTGTGAGCCATGACGTTCGACAGGCTGTAGAAATATAAAAAGTGAATGGATTCAAAAACCCTTTTAGCAACACTTTCTACACACTTATACCTTTCAAAAAATGCAAATAATAATAATAATAATAATAATAATAATAATAATAATAAAATTAAAAGCTATGAATGTTCTGTAGCTGTAATAAGTGATTATATAGGCCTAGTAGACTTTGTGTACGTTTTTGTATAAGAATAGCACGTAGAGGAACTTCCAGTATTATGGAATACCAAGGTTTCTGTTTGGTAAAGAGCTGCCACCAAGCGGCAATATAATAAATTACTTAAGAACGTTTCCAGAACGCGCAGTTCGTCGGTCGGCGTCAGGGCGCAAGTGAATAAATATTTGTTTTTCGTCTTTGGAAAGTTTCAGGAGATAATTGTTAAATTTTTTTTTATTCATTATTAGAAGTAATATTTTTACATTGACATTAAGCATATACTGTACACCAAAATACTAATACTTTATAATGCAATATTCGTTTTTTAGCTCGCAATGAACACCAATAAACATAGAGTATTTTTTTTCCCAAACCGGTGGTGTCGGGTTATATGGAATACCAATGTCTCATAATACTTCTGGCGCAAAGACCTTATGTTTGTGATTTGTGCAAATCTGAAGAATGAAATGGAGTATATTGGCTGACTACTTAGTCCCTATATTTTGGTCATGCTCTCTTGTTACCATTATATTTTTTTTTGCCAAATTTTGTTCGTTTTCTTCAATATTAACCCTCTATTCCATATTTCCCGACTATCTCACAATACGTTTATTGTTATTATTATTTGTTTGAAAATGATGAAATTTCTTAAAATAATTTTTGTCTATAAAACTATTCGCAGATAGTCGAAGTTTGTAGTTGTATTCTGTTTTCGTGTATTAAAGAATATCGGGATGATGTACTGCCTCTAAGTAAATAGTATTTCATAATATCCGAAGTTCCTCTACATTAATAAAGATATGACGTTTTTATTTTTTGTTTTTGTTTTTTATTCAAAAAATGTCCGCATGTTTTTTGTTTATAACATGCAGGATTTTCAAATAAATTTACCACGACATTGAAGAAACTTCACAAAGGTCAGAAAAAACACTATATTGCAATTAAAAAATTAACGTAACGAATGTTTGATAAAATACGAACATTTGAATGAAATATTTTTTAAAGCGCGAACATGCAAATGATAACACAATTATTCTTTCGTAATATGGTTGTGAACTAACTACATAGGATATCTATATATTTAAAACGAAAAACGCATTCTGTCAAATCCACATGAAAATCGTCTCTTTGCGCATGCTTCAACGTTTTTTGAAATCTTCTACTCTCAGAAACAGGAAACCTGATTGATTAACCCAACCCTCACCTGTTTAGCCTAGGGGATTGAAAAAGGTTGGTTGAAAACGGATTAAGCTGTACCATTGCATTCAAAGCATAGACCTGCTAAGTTATTTTTGCTCTGAAGTTGAAAGCCAAATCTCTTTTTTAAAGATGTTTTCACTACTAAATATGCATATTTTTTCGCAAAATTTTAAAGGAAGCTTGAATGCAGTTATATTTATAACCGATTGAAATGTCAGAGATTTCGGAAGATGCGAACTATTTTTAGGTAGATTTCGTAAGAAATACTACCTATTACATTCTCTCCTATGTTGGAATTTCTGTAAAATTTTTGCAGATCTACGCCGATCATGACTCCCAGAACCCAAAATCACTCCCAGTTCAAAACTTTATCTATCTATCTATCTATCTATCTATCTATGTCACTTTTTTATGGACACGATAACTTCAATAATTCTGCACAAATCTCTTCCAAACTGATACATAAAATCAAGGGGCATAAAATCTCGGTCAAGTTCGTTAATGGGCAAAATCGAACCAAGGGGGGGGGGGAATGGGGGGACTTTTTGTGAAAACAGAAAAAAAACCATAACTTTTTTATTATGATACGTATCGAATCCGTTTAAAGCTATTATTACTTCTAGGAAAAGGGTCAAAAATTTATGTATGACAGATTTTTGATATAATTAAAAATGACCTCCAGGGGGGGGGGGATACAGGTTTAAAAAGAAAATAATTCACAACTTTGTCAATTCACAACATATCAAATCCACTTAAATGTATTATAATATTATATACAATTTTTATATTGGCAAGTTTGTATAGGAAAAAACAGCAAAAAAAAAAAAAAAAACCCTTACTAATAATTAAAACAAAAATCCCTTCCGACTCCGCCTAGAGACACAGGTAGATTTCGAAGTGGGCGGTCCCAACTGCCGCATCATGGCAAAAAGTTAATTTCTTCTGCAATTCCCAAATAAACAGACGTCCCACGGTCTGCGTCTTGGAAATCTATTTGTGCCTCTAGGCCAAGCCGTCAGGGATTTTTTTTTTATTGCTATGTTAAAGGAGCCGACGCGAAGACAAACAAACAAACAAAAAAGCGAGAAGAAAACATTTCGTTTACAACTAGATAACAATATTTTTTCACGAAATTTTAACACGGGCTGAAAAACCATTTTATTTATCACCAATAAAGATTTCAAAGAGTTCGGACAAAAATAACTTTTTATTTTAAAACAATGAAACGACTTTGGGTAAAAAAAACCCAAGAAAATGAGCGCTTTTATCACTAAAAATCAATATTTTTTCGCGAAGTTTTCATTTAAAAATATAATTTCATACAAAATCGAGTTAAAGATATAAAATAATAAAAACTTGATGTTTTATTTATTTATTTATCTTCACGGGCCCGGGCTGTTCAGCTAGATTTATATAAAAGGGATAGTCAAATATCGCAAAATCCAGTAAATTATCAACGATGAAGTGAGCTATATTTCATTTAAAGTGCTAAAAACTTTATTAATATCACCATAAAAATTAATACAAAACACATTATAGCCGCTATTTCGGATCATATAAAATTAATCCCTTCTTTCATCAAGTGTAAGAAACAAAATGTCGTTGAAGGCAACCGCATAAGTTGAAGTAAACAATAAAACCGTACTGTCCTGAAAAAAGGGACTATACATTATACAATTGGAAGAAAAGCTTGGGGAGGAAAGAAGAATGAGAATGAGAAAAGGAGTGGAGAAGGAAAGTTAAGAAAAGAAACAAACTAAAGAAAGAAGGGCATTGAAAAAGCGAATAAAATTAATAATTAAATAAAAAATAAAGTAAAATTAGTCTGTTCTTTTTCTTAATTTTATTTTTTTCTCCCCACCCCCATCTTTTTTCCCAATTGAGTTGTTACTTTTCTTCGCGGCTTGTACCGGTTTCTCGTTTATCCTTATACGGTTGCCTTCAATCACTTAATTCTTACACCTGATGAACGCTAAATTTTATATGATGCTAAATAGTGCTATAGTGTGTTTTGTAATAGTTTTCTTTTTATTGGGAAGGGGAGGGAGGGTTGTTAACAAAGTGTTTTGCACTTTATTTACTTGTTGTCAGTTCTGGCTCGTCAGTTTCTTATTTTTTACTACCAATATTTACGTTATATTCTAACAAGTGGGTAAGTGTGATCGAAGATCGCTCAAAGCGTTTCGTTTAATATTCCTTTCAAAGCACTTTATCCTCTCTTTAATAAATTCAAATAAATTTCATTTAGCGACAAAAAAAAAAAAAAGTCATGTTTTTTATAAAGTAAAACTTTACCGGTTTATTTTTTCGTTTTTTCGAATATCTAAACCAGCCCGCTATTATATTCTGTCATAATAATATCTGTCATGCGGACTAAATACGGTATTTAAAAAAATAATTTCAAAATTAAACATGTTGTACACCTTCAAAATGCTAAAATATGCGAATATTTCCATAATCGGATTTTTATTATGATTCAATATGTTTCTCAAACTCATATATTTACTATTCTTTATTACTCATATTAATACTCGCTTTGTATTATTCACAAACATTTGAAAAATTCATTAAACTTCCAATATGACATCAGATTTTATTTTTAATTCTTTAATGACGCGATATTAATCTGCTTTGTGTACATACACATACTCATACTCTTTGTATTATTGAGAAATCTTTGAAAATTTCCGTTTTATTACCACTGTGACGTCAATCATTTTTATTTCGTACTAATCTTTTTTTCAATTGGTGAAACTTTTTATTTAATTTTCATTTTTCATGTGGAAATCGTTCAATAGAAAATTAATTATTGTAGAAAGAATTTCATTGTGGATTTTTAATTTTTGGCAACTGCTATAACGAAAAATGTTTAAGATTAATAGGAAAAGGCTGTTAGAATTTTGGGTTTTTATCTCTATTTATTAAAATAATACGATTTTTTCAAATTTTAATATTTTGAGCTTCATAGCTGATATTCAGGTATATATATACAAAGTTTCAACTTTGTAAGTTACATAGTTTCTGAGAATGGCTCTGTGACGGACAGACAACGGAGCGGGAGTAATAGGGTTTCGTGAGATGAACGAAACCCTAAAAATGACTGAACGATATAGGATTTTCTACAAACTGTTAATTTCAGCATAAATCACAGTAAAACTAATATAAATTACATAAACGTAAGATGCCAGCTTTCGGTATTCTTCCAGAGTCTGACCCAAGCCAAACATGTCTTGAATCAGAAAATGTATTTTAGGAATGCATCTTTGTTTCTATGTGGTACTTATTAGATTTTAATTTTAAAATAAAATGTCTGGTTTTAAACATGTTTAAATTGAATCAGACTCCGAGAGAATACCGAAATGTTGGCATCAGTGCCTAAACAGACATACATTCTTCTAAAGGAAGAACAATATCTCACATATATTGTATTAATTTTCCTGTCACAAATTACAATATTTTATATATATTACATAAACTGCAGCTTGTGAACAATCCCTTGTCATCAAGTTGCTTTTAGAAATTAACTGAAAGGAAGATTATATAGCCAAAAACTTACTGAATTTAACGACATGAGCCTTTTGTATAACGCTGATTTTTTTTATATATATGTGAAATTTTTACGAAGATGATGTAATATTCCACGAGAAAATGGCAGTTTGTTAAAGATGTAGAATGTTTGCAGTCGATATCAAGAGTCATGGCGAGGAGGTTAGGCAATGATGAGACACCACAAGAGTTTCTTCAATAAGGAGCAGCCAATTTCCAGATAAATCTTTTATTAATGAACAGGAGCGATGCAAGTAACAGTTCCCACAGTATTCGGTATAAACTTATAGCTCTCAGGCTTGACGATGGCTCACTACATCATTTAATAGATCTTAAAGAGCTGGTATGAAAATGCTACGTTACTTCAACACCAGATAACCATTTGGTCAGCACTTCCAAACACGACAAAAATCTGCCTTCCAAAAGCTTGCTAGCGCGTTTTGTTAACCGCGCGTAGGGTTACTGACGCCGACGTAACGAGCGCACGATCCAATGAGTGAGAGGCGAATTCAAGCTAAGCGAATGAGGTGCGAGGGAGAAGATTTAACACGAAAGAATCCCCATCGTAGATGCGCATTGATTTTGAAGTGAAAAATACAAAGCATGGAATAAACTTTTAAAAAAATGGCTTTTAAAAACATTCGAAATTACACAAGCGTCTCTCAGAATTTTATAGATTGGGGAGTTGATAAAAGCTACGAATGAACTTAAAGTTTTAGATTAAGATTTGGAATAAGATAATTATTAATATACGTGTTATTACTTTTAAAAGGACATTAAATAGGAATAAATATTATTAAGAATTAAGGAAAAAGGACATTAATTAGGAATAAATATTATTAAGAATTAAGGAAAAAGGACATTAAATAGGAATAAATATTATTAAGAATTAAGGAAATAATGATTATGTCAGAAGTTAGATTAATTTAACCCCTTCAGGGGCAAAGTACTCTTATAGCTAAAATATTGAAATGATTGATTGACACCAGGATTCACGAACGAATTTATTTTAAAAGTAAATAAAAGCTTTTCCTCATGTACCTTATAAATTCAAAATTTGATTATAAAATTGTGGTGTCATTGTAGCATTTTGGGATTAAAATTAAGTGGTATATATAATATACCGGTGTCCTTCAAGGGGTTAAATGAATAATGCGAAATAAATGTGAAGGATATGCGAAGGAAATAAAATTTTTATATAACATATATATATATAAGTTGTCTACTAAATATAACTACTAAATTATGAAAGAAAAAAGTTAAAAATTGTTTGATATAAATGCACGTATTTAATCAAATATTCAATATGTTCATTTTCTAATTGCAGTATAATGTTTTTCTTGCACATCGTCTTCTGAAAGTGGCATTATATTTGCTGGAAAACCCTGTATCTTATAAACAAAAAAACTTGCGGAATTTTTTGAATGAAAAAATCGTTTATATCGTCATAAATTTACGTTCTATTCTTACACAACTACATACAGACATTATACAGACTATATAATAATTTGTTACAGCTACATATCATTTCGAGCTTTTTATGATACACGTTAATCGTATGTATTCATTTTAGTATTCAATTTTTTGTTGGACACCTAATTGTCCTCATGACAAAAAATTTACTGAAAAGTATGAGGTCAAATATGTTCTTTACATCCCCGAATTTCAATAACAATTCGTCAAGAATTTCTCTAATTTTTCGACAAAACGTCTAACATTGTCCGGATACTTTTGGCCAGATAGTGTATATAGGATTATAAAGCCCAGAAACAAATAGCATATCAAAATTACTAGTCCTTTGAAGATAGAGTTTCTTCTCCAAAACATCCGAAGTTTTGTATTGTTTTGACATTTATAGACCACCCATCGATGCTTAAATGAAATGTTTTTATTGAGGAGGCAATTTATAAATGACCTATCCGATTTAGCATTGTTTTTGTGATGGGTAAATGAATGATTTAATATATTTGCTTCTATAAGAAATAAACGAGAACATTCAAATTTGAGAACTAATGCGATGTGACGACAAATCAAAGTGAGGACAGCGGTACTTTACTGTTATCAATGGTTTCTTCATTGAGGTTTACAAAATCTGGTTACCTTATTTTAGAGGATCCTTACGAAAAAATCTTTCGCCTCTGAAAAGGAATGCAAGTTTGTGAGAAAACGAATGAAGGGAAGAGAATTTTGTGTTAAAAAATATCTCAACAGCAAATAATGTAGCATATAATGGGAAGTTTTTGACTTGTTGGTATTTACTATGAATATGATTAAATTTATATTTCCCTTTTTACATTTTTCTATCTTTACAAGAAGAAAGTATTGGATTCATGAAAATTTTCGACTGCCGATTTTCGACGGATTTATACGTTTTAAAAAGTCCTGAACACGATTTGACTGTTTTCTGAAAATGTTTGTCTATGAGTCTGTGACTCTGTGAGTCTGTCTGTATGTGACAAAAATTTTGTGAACACTCTATCTCAAGAACTAATGCACAGAATTTAATAAAACTTTGGATTGAGTTAGTCCCTGATATAAATTGGTGCTGATTAGTTTTTGATGTAAATCGCCCAACAGGTGGCGCTGCTATGCTACATTATTCACGATTTTTACGATAGCTATATCTCAAGAACTAATGCACAGAATATCTTCAAACGTCAGATTCTGTTAGACCTTGAAATAAAGAGATGTTGATTACGTTTTGGTGTGAATAGCCTAACAGGTGGCGCTGCTATACTACTTTTATCTTGATTTTCACGATAGCTATATCTCAAGAACTAATGCACGGAATTTAATAAAACTTTAGATTCAGTTAGACCTTTATATAAATTGGTTCTGATTAGGTTTTGGTGTAAATTGCTCAACAGGTGTCTCAGCTCTGCTGCAGTTTGAAAGATTTACATGATTTTAGCGATAGTCATATCTCAAGAACAAGTCATAAACTTCCCATTATATGCTACATTATTTGCTGTTGAGATATTTTTTAACACAAAATTCTTTTCCCTTCATTCGTTTTCTCACAAACTTGCATTCCTTTTCAGAGGCGAAAGATTTTTTCGTAAGGATCCTCTAAAATAAGGTAACCAGATTTTGTAAACCTCAATGAGGAAACCATAGAATTTCATCAAACTTTATATTCTGTTAGACCTCGACATAAGTTGGAGCTGATTATGTTTTCGTTTAAATCATATCACAGGTAGTGCTCCTATGCTGCATTTTTTAAATTCTAATATGCATAATTTAAAAAAAAATTACGATTTTTGAATTATTAACATGCATGAGATAGAAGAAAGTTTTGGGATTGGAACATCCGACTAGTTCTGAAAAGAAATTAGAAATTTCAAATCATGTATAAAAAAAGGCAATTCAGGTTTTGAACTATCTGATTCAGTTTCTAATTACTTTTATTCTACGTAAATATTACATATGTGTGTGGACAAATCACTTTAAATGATTTAATAAATTATATTCTCCTCTAGTTCTACGTTGCAAGATGTAGAAATTTCTGGCCTCTCGTTTGATAATGTGCACGCGTCCTGCGCACATAAAATGACAAGATTAAATTAATAAATGAAAATTGTGTTTTTTAGTTAAGTTGCTATTTCTTTTGTTTACTAAATGAAGTTATGTACTAGTTTGCTGTAAAACATTTAAAACTGAGAGGTCGTTTCTCTCGTTAAAGTTTCGACTAAAGAAAATTCTATAAAAAAGAATAAAACAACGCTTAGATAATTTTTATGTCGATTCATCGTCTTCCTATAATATAGTGGAAGAATTTATAAAACGATTTTGCATGGACAAGGAGTCCGTATTAGATTAACCTTGTCGAGTTCTAAAATTGGAACTATTGAAATCCGAAAATATTACACTTGTCCAGGAGGAAATATTCAGAGACAAGAGATTAACTAACTTACATAGTCTCCCACGTCAGACATGCGATCAAGCATTCTTTTGAAATTTTGGGTTTACTCCTACGCACGTGCACGATTTTAGTAAAAGAAAACCTCGTGAACTATGTAACAAAATATTGTTTTACAAATTACACATCCAAGTCAAGAAAGAAACATACATTTAAAATTTTAAATAAAAAATTGACTTTGAGTAACTAAAATTACAATAAAATGAGACTGTTAAGCGGTTAAAAGTTAAGAGGTAGCAGAAAAATAGGTTCTATTCAAACTAACTGTCTTGCGCATTCTACATAAACACCTTCGTATGAATAAACAGAAAAATGGTGCCCTGACTTATTTCTGCAGCTAAAGCAGGGATCATTGCCCAATAACTAATACGGAAATTTGAAATTAAGAGTTTGAGCATTCTGTTTATAGGTTTAGCTGCCAGGTTTAAATTCAACTAATAGCTGTTCCTGAAATGCAAATTTTAGTATCGTAGAAGAACGTTTTATGATGATGAAGAGATGAATGTGACTGTTAATGGAACATTTCTCTAATAACAAATCTTCAGATTTCTTTTGAAGGGCTAAGTAAAAGATAGAAAAATGTTTTCGTAGAACAAAGGAAGCTATATTTTAAAAATAAAACTTCAATTTCTCGTAACCTGCTTTAGAATTTTTTTCTTTAGCAATATTTAGTAAGCTTAAACGTTTTGATCTACCTGCGTATACATTTAGAAGGCCTATTTGCGGTATAAAACATTCGTTCTATCAGAATATGCATTATATTAGTATATAAAAATATTCCAGTTTTATCTTATTTTAGTTAAAATGGTTTACTCATAGAAAAATGCAATTGGAATAATAGATAAAGAGTTACAGTATAAGACAAGAAAATATTCGAATTTGGCCCAAATGTCAGAGTAAGGTAGTTGTCGGTCATGCCGATGTGATGTTTTGCTGAGTTATTAAGACGGGACATTGAGAGGGAAGAGTTTCTTTGAGACAGTAATCGACATTTATGTTACATTGAAGCACCATTTCTAGAATTTCAGCTCTTGCACTAATGATGCGTTATTATTTTCAAAGGAATCCTTACTTAATGTGTATGTGTAATGAACATCTATATTATAAAGTGGGCGAAAGCGACAAAAATGACTACGTCATCGAGATACCAGATGAAATTATGATGTAGGAAAATATTCTTCAATAAGAGTAGATGAATGAATGACTGGTCTTCTTTGGCATATCTTGGTACAATATGGCAGCAGGGATCGCCAACTCGTCATTTTGGCTGTACTATCACGTCATCGAGTTCCGAGATAAAATCGGTGCTAAATTAAAGCTTAAAAATAGTATTTTAAAGATATTTTGGTCTGTCTGGTCATATTCTGGTAGGAACCTCCGGCAGACTGAAATTTATGACCGAAGATGACGTTATATTGTATTATTGAGACACTATAAAAATGTAAATTATATTGTCCTATATATTATTACGTCATCGAGTTTCAAAATGAATTAATTATGTAGAAAAGGTTTATTAACAGTACGTGAAAGAATGACTGATCTGATTCGGCATATCTTGGAACAATGCGAGTACAACGGGGCGCCAATTCGTCATTTTGGCGATACTACTACGCTACCGAGTTCCATTATGAAATTTTAACACATTAAAATATCAATTACAAATATTTCAGTCTGCCTCGTGATTAGGACTGGACGATATCAGAAATTCAATATCGCAATATATCAACGAATTGATATTCATATTGGTGATATATCGCGATAACTACCTTAAAATGTGTGTGGTAATAGAAAAATTGTTAATTTAGAAAGATAAATGGTATGGTATAAACAATTTAAGTACAAACAGGCGTAGAAAGCAACGAATCAATTCTGTATAC
The DNA here is from genome assembly GCA_963931845.1 of Maratus michaelseni. Lineage (NCBI taxonomy): Eukaryota > Metazoa > Arthropoda > Arachnida > Araneae > Salticidae > Maratus > Maratus michaelseni. The sequence goes on from OZ007586.1 coordinate 282,825,575, forward strand.
CTATTTGCTCACACACCATCCTTCAAATATTATAGTTTCATATTTATACAAAATAGAAACATTTTAGCAAAAGGACACATTGTTCGATATCTGTTTGGGCTTCCGTTGCTTGGATAGTGTTTTTTTTTTTAAATAGTACGTATGTTTCCTATTCTTCCTATTTTATGCACTATGTTAACTATTTAATTTCCTCGTGTATAACTGAGAATATAATAAAAAATAAACTTAAATAAAATGTTCTTAAATTTAGGACGTTGCTGTTTTAATATGATTAAAATAATTAAAAAGGCAACAGAAAGTTAAATTGGTTTTATGCCACATGTCATGCTAATATACTTGTAATTAAATGGCTTTGAATGGATAACAGATTTAGCAGAAATGTTGTTTTCAATCTTTCTTTTAGGTATCAATGCATTCTTAATAGAAAAAAATTTCACGGTATTTATACCTTCCTACCTATTTACTATACATAAATACAACATTGAAATCTTTTTTGAAATATAAATATTCAAATCACATTTTGGAATAGTTTTATACTAATTAAAATTTATTTTTTGTCTTCATTTTAAGCTGAAATATCAAAACAGCATATTTTAAATTCATTCGGATTCACGCTCTCTCTACCGATAACGGCCGATATTCAGCGCACGCAATACTAGACGTTAATAGCTCGGAAGCTCGGCTCAAAAGTAACCAATCAAACTGAAAGGGCGGAGAGGCTTCGCTTCACTAACGTGGCGGAAAGCGATATTTGTCCATTAGCGCACTCCGATTGGTTGCTCGCGAACCGAGCTTCTCAGCTGCTAAGCTCTGGAATTATTATCGACTCCACAATAACTCTTACATATTTTAGAGCGTCTTTATTGTTCATGATATATCAATATGTGTGATATATTGCAATATGTCTAGACCAATAGCAGCGACGGTGTTGAAACACAGACGATAACAGTATTATTCAGTAGCGAACGGACAGTTGAATATGCGGTTGGTGGGAATAAAATAGAAAGCAGTAAAGTATCGGGATAATCGGGATATATTAAGATAACAACGAAAGAGAGAATCATTAGAAGGCACATCCGGCTTTGAATGAAGCGGGCAGCGATAAATGCATGGAAAGAAAGGATTATTCCTATATTAGTACGGAATATTCGGCGTTTTTTCTAGGATTTTGAAGTCGCGCTGCGGGGAAATTTTTTTTATTGGGATATATTGGTAAAGTCAGAGCTTAGCTATTGATATTGGGATATATCATCAGGATAAGAGCTTAGATATCGCTGTTGCGATAGTTAAAAAATATCAATATTTGACCGATATATTGATAAATAATCCAGCCCTACTCGTGATGTCTTGCTACGATATGAGGAGAACGGGGCGGCAATTAGTTGTTTTGGGGGTAATATCACGCCGTCAAGTTTCGGCATGTAATTTTAACACATTAAAGATAACCGATTAGTACAAGACAAACTTTTCAGTCTGCTTTGTGATATCTTAGTACGATATGACAGGACACCAATTCTCCATTTTGGCGGTACTATCACGTCATCGAGTTTCGGCCATGAAATTTTAACACATTAAAGATAATGATTCGTACAATAGAAATATTTAAGTCTGCCTCGTGGTATCTTGGCAGGTCATGAATGCAGAACGGAATGAAAGGGTTGATAAATGGCCAAAATGACGAATTGGCGCCAAGTTTTGCTATTATCATACCAAGTTATTACGAGGCAGACTGAACTATTTGTATTGTACTAATCGGTATCTTTAATGTGTCAAATTTCATCTCGAAACTCGATGACATGATAGTACAGACAAAATGGAGTATTGGCGCTCCGTTCTGCTCATATCGTACCAAGTTATCACGAAGCGGACTAAAATATTTGTATTCCACTAATCGGCATCTTTAATGTGTTCAAATTTCATTCCGGAACTCGGTCACGTGTTAGTACTGCCAAAAAGACGAATCTGCTCGCAAAGTGATATGCCGAGTCAGATCAAACTTTAAAACGTGAAATTTCTAGATTTTCGTTTAAAAATATAAAATTAATCAGGGACCGGTTTAACTTCGGGCGGACCAACTAGTGTATTATAAATTTAATCTCTATCTCTATAAAAGAGTAAGTGTCTGTCTGCCTGCCCGCGGATTTCTCCGTAATTATACCACCTAGGACTCAGAAATTTTTGTCATGTGTAGATGTTATCACCGGACAGTATACCGCACGGTCGAATTTTTAAATTTTAATTTAGATTTTTAAAAAAAAATTAAAACGTGTATATGGAATTTTGGGTTCGAGGCTATTTCAAGCTCCTCCCATGAAATAGCCTCGGCAACACCATCCGTGGCAACGAAGCAGCCAGCCAATGAGAGCAGGTGCAGCATCCAGGATCTAGCCACAGATTAAAGATATTCCATTACTCTATGGATCTAGCTACCAGCGACGATTTATTTACTTTCTGTTCAGTGAAGTGTAAGATGAAATTGGCCTAAACCCAGTGACAGAACTATCTTCGTGTGTCTGCAACGCTAATAATATTTCAAAAATAGTTTGAAATATGCAATATATATCATATTAAGTTCCCGATAGTTAGTTTTGTCACTGGGGTTTAGGCCTATTTCATCTTACACTTCACTGAACAGAAAGTATATCTTCATGTATCTGCAACGCTTATAATATTTAAAAAAACTATTCTTGACTGTATTTTTAGTTAGTTTGTTTCATTTTTTAACATTTTTAGTATGAAAATATTCAGTAAATAATTTGTGCAACGCATATAATATTTTAAAAAACTGTTTTTGACTGTATTTTTAGTTAGTTTGTTTCATTTTTTTAGCATTTTTAGTATGAAAATATTCAGTAAATAATTTGAGTTCTTGGGCGGTTAGGAATCCATTGTGATTTTTTTTTTACCTCATACTTACAACTTAAATATTTTTGATGGAAACAAACAATTTACATTAAATTTTTGAGTAATTTATTGTTTACAATTTTTTTCCTGTAATTGTTTTGGACTACATTTTTAGTTCCCGAGATTGATGAATTCATAACATGCGATAAATTGTTAAGATGTATGTTCTCATTAAGATTTGTTATTGAACTCCATTTAAGAACCATTTTTAACTCCATTTAAGAAGTTTCATTTAAGAACTTTTTTAGTCGCCCATGAAAAATATTCTTAATGAAACAGATTTTCTGAGCTGTTTCTATATATTCATGATTTTTTTGTTGAGGCGTTTTTGAGTGATGTTTATGATTTAAGAACTTTTTTAGTCGTCCAAGAATCTAATGTTTTTCTTGAACTTTACTTTGAATAAAATGAAAACATTCAGTAAATAATTATTAAATCTTAATCACCTGAGAACGGATTTTTTTTTTCCAAATTTGTTTCTTTTGTCACTTTATAGAATGCATACTTTGCGACGATCGGCCGGTAGCATCCAACCACCACCACCATCCATAAATATCATATAATACAATTCTAATACCGTGCAAGCGCACCCCCCCTGGTTATTTTATGATTTTCCGTCGCATTTAGGGGGGCGGATTAACGAGATTTGACGGTAATTATTAAATTGTTTTGATGAACTGATTATAAATTCCCAGTCCGTGAAATATTTATGATGTGCATTTTGTGACATGAGTTTCATAAGAATCACTCACATATAGGACAAAATTAGCATTCACCAATCTGCAAGTAATACTAAAAATTTGTCGATTGACTGTTTTGCCACCACTGGCCATCTTAATAGTCACACTCGCCAATTGTGATGATTGATTGAAAAAAGATTTTTTACCCCTGCTGTCGTTTGATTATTTTCAAAAACCATTTGGTACATTTCACAATTACCCCCCCCCCCAAATCATTTGACAAATTGTGATTTTTTTAAAGCTATTTGCATTCCCCCCCCCCCCCCCCCCCCGGAGACCATTTGATGATTTTTGAGATTTTTTTCAACTATTGATTGATCAATTTTGTGATTTTCCGTTTTCTCACATTATGAGTTTCATCAGAAAGTAAAACAATAAATAAATATGAATGATTTGCGGAGCTGTTTCAAAATAATTATAAAGAATAAGTCTTTAAAAATGTAAAATCAATGTTATTTCTGGCCGAGTTTTTTTTTTAAATAATTATAAACCATTTTAATTTGTAAGCATGTTGTAAAAAAATCACCATTTGTAACAAATTTTGTGTTTTATAAGAATCGCCCAAGAACGGACATGCAAATTTATGTTGTCATCGCACTCTTTATAATTATTTTTGTTGAGGGTTTTTGGGCGATGTGATTGAATTTTTGATAGAAACAGCTCCGCAAATCATTCATATTTACTTATTGTTTTAACTTGCTGATAAAACTCATAATATGTGAGAAAACAGGGATTTTTTTTTTTTAACTTCATATTTACAAATTAAATTGTGGAAGACAGAATAGGTTTGTTTGTGTAGAGGTTTGTGTGTGTGCTGTTTTTAATAAAGACAGTTGCATTTTTCCCGCGACCCTTTCACGAAAGTTTTTTCTGTGAACCTTTCACAAAATCTGCATTTTTTCCACAATCCTTTGACGAATTTCGTATTTTTTCTGCGATCCTTCGATGAAATTCAAGTTTTTCCTGCAATCATTTGACGAAATTTGCTTTTTTTGTGATCCTTTAACGAAATTCGTGTTTTTCCACATACTTATGTCGAGATTCATGTTTTTTCAGTGATCCTACGACGTAATTCGTGTTTTTTTTTTCAGCGATCCTTTGACGAAATTCACATTTTTCCTGTGATCCTTTGGCAAAATTTGCGTTTTCTCCGCAATCCTTTGATGAAATTCGCATTTTCCATGATCCTTTGATGAAATTTGCTTTTTCAATGATCGTTTGACAATATTCGTGTTTTCTCTGCTGCCTTTTGACGAGATTCATGTTTTTTTAGCGATCATTTTACGAAATTCATGTTTTTTCAGCGATTATTTGATAAAATTCGTGTTTTTCTTGCGAAACTTTGACGAAATTTGCGTTTGCCAGCGATTCTTTGATAAAATATGCTTTTTTCTATTATGATAGGGAAAAGCGGATTAGGATAGGTAGATAGGGAAACCCCATTATCAGATCGGGACATTAGATGTAATTAAGAAACATTTGTATATTTGTAATAATTAGCGAAAATGGCAAGATAAAGGGGGTGGGGTGGGAAGGACTTTTTATTAAATATCACATTTATTCTACATCAACTTCCTCTCACCACCAGGGGGTGCTTTGCTATCTCTGTTTCTATGGGTTGGATCACAACGGGGTATGGCTCTTTCCACCCGACATCAATAGAGCTTACTGATTTTAGTTTGGATTTTCACCACAGGGGGGCGCTTTCGTATCTTTGGTTCTATGGGCTGGATCATGACGGGGTATGCCTCATTCGACTCGACATCGATAACCTTAATGAATTCAGTTATGTTCGTATAGAACATATTGTGCTCCCTGGCGGTGGAAGGTGTAACTAAAGGATTTTGCAGCTAACTCGGGTTCTATGGGTCACATCACGACACGGTTTGGCTCATTCGACACAACATCAATAGAGCTTACCTATTTTAGTTCTGAATTTCACCACCAAGGGGTGCTTTCCTATCTCTGTTTCTATGGGCTGGATCACAATGGGGTATGGCTCTTTCCACTTGACATCGATAGAGCTGACTGATTTTAGTTCGGAATTTCACCACAAGGGGTGCTTTCCTATATCTGGTTCTATAGGCAGGATCACGACGGGGTATGGCTCATTCGACTCTACATAGATAGAGCTTTTCGATTTTCACCACCAGGGGTGCTTTTCTATCTCTGGTTCTATGGGCTGGATCATGAAGGGGTATGACTCTTTCGACTCGACTTACAGTAATATATGGGAGTGTGTATGGCACGCCCAGTGTTTTCTGTCTAAGATAGTGGGGCCCCCAACATTAGATTTGTTTAATAATAAAAAAATGTTCAACACTGATTTCAGGTACATTTAAGGTTGTGTTGGCACGGGAAACGCCGGGCGGGTAAGCTAGTGTTTTATATTATTAATTTATTAATGTTTAGATCCAGGTTCGGCCGGCTGGAATCTTTTCTTTTTTTCTCTGCTTGAACTTCCTTCCTAAGACAATGCAATACCATCCGATTCTTCATGCATTATTTAGTTTTTCATTAACTTTTCATAATCACCCTATCTTAATCTAAATTTATAATATTTCTATTTTGGTTTTAGATTTTTTTTCATTTTATTTTATTTTATGTAAATTATTTCTCTAAATACTGTCAGGTTTCTGACTTTAACAGAACATATATTGTATATTTATAATTAATTAAATTAATTATATGTAATCATTATTATATATTACTGTATCCTGTTCCTGATATATATTTTTCCTTTTTTGTAAAACTTCCGTATGTGATTGACGTTGGAATTTCCCTGATCCGTTTATATATTTGGGGAATGTTCACCAGGTCTTTGTGAAAGTACTAATCCGCTTTGGAAAGATAGTACAATGGGATTCCTAGCGAGCTGGAGTTCAGAGAAGAATGCAAGGGTGGAATAGTCGAGAAGAAACGAGAATAATGTAGAGGTGAAATTTTCGAGATGTTTCGATAGACAGGTCCTATACAACCAGTAGAAACGGAGAAACATCAGATTGATCGGAAACCGGGGGGGGGGGGGGTGTAGGATAAAACAGAAACTGTACAATGTTCTTATCCCATACAACGTGGACTTGGACAGGCAAGTTCCTGAATGGTTAAAGGAAAGTTTAATTAAGGCATCAGAGGCAGAAATTAGCCGTCCGATATGGTGCACTGCGAAAATGGATGTACCTATTAGGTTAACTAGGAATGAGTGGAAGGAAAAAGTAGTACCGCCTACAGAAATATCAGTGTAAAGACTGCCATTGAAATAACATATTCCTAGGGTAACTTTATTTTTTTTGTATATATAATTGTGTGTATTGTGTAACTGTTTTGGCAAGTGTGTAATATTTTGTAATAATGATATAAATATCCATATGGTTCAATGGAAACGTCAGTAGAGATGTTCAGACACCAGGAAATGAGTATGCGACAACCAGAGATATTAAATCAACAGAACTGTTTTGTGAACTGATTGGACTCAAAAAGAATCGCATACTACCTCTCAAAGTCATCAAGTGTTCGAGAAAAATGAGCCCTTAAGAGGCACATTTTTCGCTAAGGGGGGGGGGTGTCAGGTTTCTGAATTTAACAGAACATATATTGTATATTTATAATTAATTTAATTAATTATATGTAATCATTATTATATATTACTGTATCCTGATACATATTTTTCCTTTTTTGTAAATCTTCCGTATGTGATTGACGTTTGAATTTCCCTGATCCGTTTATATATTTGGGGAATGTTCACGAGGTCTTTGTGAAAGTACTAATCCGCTTTGGAAAAATACTACAATGGGATTCCTAGCGAGCTGGAGTTCAGAGAAGAATGCAAGGGTGGGATAGTCGAGAAGAAACGCGAATAATGCAGGGGTGAAATTTTCGAGATGTTTCGACAGATATGGAAGCTCCGTGAATGAAGAACCACAGCCCCGGTTGATTTTGTAGTGTGACCTGGAGAGCGAAAGTGGGTCACTCGTGGAGGTGCAGCTGAGAGGGTAGGTCGCCACAGTCGCTGGTGTGCCGTGAAGATTGTAGGAGGTGTCTCGTTGATGTGTAGCGGAGAGCGTAGGACGCGAGAGTCGTCAGTGCAGGGTTAAGGGCGCAGAGGAGTGTATTGAATTTCAAAGAGAATGTGCATCGGACAGTTTGGCCCAGAATAAATTAAATTACTACGTAGACGGAATAGTATGTACGAGTAGTGCATATGAAATCTAGTAAAACGTGCGATCGGGGAGATACCATTCGACAGTCACATACGGCTAGTGACCATAATCTGTATTAACTATTAATAACTATCACTGTAACATTTTTCTTACATATTAAATTAATCAATAAATTATTAATTGGTTATTTATATGAAAACTTCTTTTCCAACGTGTCCGGTATCGCTTTAATACCGGTGGTGGCAGCAAATACTATAAACTAAGGTATCAATTCCAGGAGAATTATTATGATGACTGAGCAAGGCGACAAAACCATAACAATGTTGGCAGCGTCGGGATAGAACCACAAGAACCAGTAGCCAGGAAAGAAGGAAAAACAGCAACGTGAAAGGAGAAAGTGTCAACAGTGCGTAAAGAAAGTGTTAAGAGTGCGTAAAGAAAGTGTCAACAGTGCGTAATGAAAGTGTCAACTGTGCGTAAAGAATTGTGTCAACAGTTAGTGTGCGATCAACAATCATAAAAGGGTGTGTAACGGATACCCATCAAAAATCTAGTAGCCGAATGAAGGCAAAAAGAGTCAAGGTAAGGTATTTTGTTCATTTTTCTGCTGACAAATCCATTACTGAACCGTAAGATAGGGGTTTAACGAAAAATATTTATTCTGAAATTATTTATATAAATATAATTGAAGCTTTCATATATTGATATTTATTGGTAACTTAATAATTGTGTGGAAATACGTAATGATTACAGTTATATTATGCATTATTTAAGAGAAAGTAATTTTGTGTTATTTGAGTTTTTTTTGTTGTTAACTCACGTGAGCATATAATATTAATGTAATGCAGTTTAGTGTAAGTTTAGATACCGTTTACATCTGTGTTGTGAGCAAAAATTTAACGGAGTACTTTTGAAAGAAAAAAAAAGCATTAGCCAGACTCTAATTTTTTTATTTCATATAATTAATATTAATATTCCAAATTATACTGTTGGACATATGTGCTCTTGTATTCAAGATTATTGTTGCATTAGTAATCTTATCCAAATAATCTTGAACCAATATTATTATATTTTATATTGTCTTGCACCAGAAATTATTTCACTTTATTGAAATTGTTTTGCATTATTAATAAAAGTATATTTTGGGGGCATCAATGTTCAAACGAAAGTATATTGTGTTAGAAAAAGTGTTAATTCATTATTTTTGTATAAATTAAAGAATAGTAGCGTCAAAGCAACTGTGTTTAGAGTAAATGTTCTGGGAAAGTTAAGTTAATAAAGTATAGAGTAACATTAGTTAACTAACAGAAACTATGGCTTATTTACTCAAATTTAAAAAGATTGATCTGCAGACAGTGTCCCAAGAAATAGGGAAGGAAGTTGTAGAAGCTGATACCAGGATAACTTTTAAAAACAAAACTATCGAAAGCGTTGGGTATGAGGTAGAGAACATTAGGAAATTAGCTAGCACTATTTTAGCAGAAAGGGAAGAAGCAGAAAGGGCGGAAGCTGAAAGGTTAGAAAAAGAGGCAGAAAGGACTGAGCGAGAAAGGACCAAAAAATTGAGAATGGACCATGAGTTAGAGATGGAACGATTAAGAATTCAGGAGTCCGGCAATCATAAAAATGGGGATAGAGATCATAACAATGAATCTAGCATAGAAAAACTGATTAGAGTGTCAAAACTCTATCGATCAAGGTACCAGAAGGTACCGAGGGATGGAATTCAATTTTTAACAATTTGGAACGGACGTTTAAAACTAAAAATGTACCGGAAGCCCAGCAGGCTGAAATTCTGTTAAATATGTTAGGAGATAAGGCGGGGAATTTGCTAATCTATATCACTAACGAACAAATGGAAATTTATACGGAGGTAGAAGATTTAGTCCTTAGGGAATACGAACCTACACGAAAAGCTTCTTTGGAGAATTTTAAGAAAGCTAGGAGAAATCAAAACGAGACTCACGTATTGTTTTTATCGCGATTACTAGCAATGTGTGAAAATTACTCTAAGGTTCGGGGTGCTGATAATATGAAAAAGTGAATCAACTAATCATTACCGATAAATTAGTAAATTCATTAGATGGTGAAACTTCTGCGCATATCGGATTAACGCAACAAAGTAAATGGTTAGAAGCTTCGAAAATTGCTAAGGAATGGGATAATTTCTTCGATGCTAAACACAAATCTTATACGATAACTTATAAGGGTTATAAAGGTAAAGAAAAGAATGTAAATAACGAAGAGTCTAGAAGGGAAAAAGATGAGGGATTTAGTATTAATTGGAGACAAAATGGGAATAATGAAGTTAGTCCATTTTCGAGTAGAAAGCCAGAGTATAAGAAACTTAACGATGCGACGCCTACTTTCTTTAAATGTGGCTTAAGGGGTCATTTCCAACGTTTTTGTATGAAAGGAAATAAGGAAGGAAGTAATCATAATAATAAGGGGCGAGAATCAAGACTAGTATAAATAATGTCTCAGTGCGAGGAATTAAAGAATTACCAAGGAGAGCAATTATGGCAAGAATCGTAGCAAACGGGGATCGGAGAACTAAAGTTATTGGAGAGAAATTAAATAAACTCGAGAAAATTGAGGTTAGTGTAAATGGGAAAATAGCAAAGGATTAGTGGATTCAGGTTGTGAAATAAGTGTCTTTCATAAAGATTTAGTACCAGATAAACTAAAAGGGGCTGGTAGCATTTATTTACAAGGGATATTTGGTGATGCAGTTAATTCACCGTTAATTCAATTGCCTTTAGCTATTCCAAAACGCGGTAAAACTAAGGTAATTCATCAGGATGTACTTTGCTCGATAATTAATAATAGTAAGGAACAGGTAATTTTACATCCTGACGTGGCTAAGGAATTGGTGGGGTTAAACCAAAAAATCATTAAGAGAATCGGTAGAAAGGGAATGTAAGGAAGGTAGTAGGGATAAAGTGAATGAAGGGGAAATGATAGGAAATGATAAAAGTAACCGTTATACCGTAGAAACGAGATCGGTAAATTTACAAAAGCAGGAAAAGGAAAAACGGAGATAGAGAAAAATAAGGTTGAGGAAGTTACGAAAAATAGTTCAAATATATTTCAGAGATCCCAAATGAATTGTAAAGTTTTAGAGAAAGCTTGGGAATTAGCTGAAAAGGATAGAGGGTTTTATTACATTGTGAATGGGTTGTTGTATCATAAAGAAGAATTAATAGGAGAAACAGTAGCTCGGTTAGTAATACCTAAAATCAGGAGGGAGGAAATTCTAAAATTAGCACATATATGGAGGGCATCACGAGGTTATGAAAATGTTAGAAAGAATCAAATATTCATTCTATTGGGAAAACACGGCCAAAGAAGCTGCTATATTTTGTGAATCATGTTTAGAGTGTCAGTTAACGAGGGAAATGAATGTGAGTGATGGAGAGAAAGAGAAAACGGTTCAACATTCATTTATAGTTGAGTTAGTGGACGGGAGTAAGAGACAAGTGCGACAAAATGAAATGAGAGAATTTATCGCTAAAAATAAAGTAGTTGATATTGTCTTTGATAGTGACGGGGAATTTGAAGACCGTGAAAAAACTGTTTTGTTAGATAGAGAACAACCGGTAGTTAAAGATATGAAAGGATTTGAAATAAAAGGGTTAACAAGTAATCAAGTTGGAGATATGAAATCAATCTTGGGGAAAAACAAGGAATTATTTATGGGTTCTATAACACTGGTAGAAACGGAGAAACATCAGATTGATCTGAAACCTGGGAGGGTTAGGATAAAACAGAAACTGTACAATGTTCTTATCCCATACAAAGAGGACTTAGACAGGCAAGTTCCTGAATGGTTAGAGAAAAGTTTAATTAAGGCATCAGAGGCAGAAATTAGCATCCGATAGGGTGCACTGCGAAAAGGAATGTACCTATTAGGTTAAAAAGGAAGGAGTGGAAGGAAAAAGTAGTACCGCCTCCAGAAATATCAGTCTAAGGACTGCCATTGAAATAACACATTCCTTGGGTAACTTTATTTTTTTGTATATATAATTGTGTGTATTGTGTAATTATTTTGGCAAGTGTGTAATATTTTGTAATAATGATATAAACATGCATATGGTTCAATAGAAATGTCAGTAGAGATGTTCAGACACCAGGAAATGAGTATGCGACAACCAGAGATATTAAATCAATAGAACTGTTTTGTGAACTGATTGGACTCAAAAAGAATCGCATACTATCTCTAAAAGTCATCAAGTGTTCGAGAAAAATTAGCCTTTAAGAGGCATATTTTTCGCTAAGGGGGGGGTGTCAGGTTTCTGAATTTAACAGAACATATATTGTATATTTATAATTAATTTAATTAATTATATGTAATCATTATTATATATTACTGTATCCTGATATATATTTTTCCTTTTTTTGTAAAACTTCCGTATGTGATTGACGTTTGAATTTCCCTGATCCGTTTATATATTTGGGGAATGTTCACGAGGTCTTTGTGAAAGTACTAATCCGCTTTGGAAAAATACTACAATGGGATTCCTAGCGAGCTGGAGTTCAGAGAAGAATGCAAGGGTGGAATAGTCGAGAAAAAACGAGAATAATGCAGGGGTTGAAGTTTCGAGATGTTTCGACAGATATGGAAGCTCCGTGAATGAAGATTCACAGCCCCAGTTGATTTTATAGTGTGAACTGGAGAGCGAGAGGGGGTCACTCTCGGAGGTGCAGCTGAGAGGGTAGGACGCCACAGTCGCTGGTGTGGCGTGAAGAGTGTAAGAGGTGTCTCGTTGATGTGTAGCGGAGAGCGTAGGAAGCGAGAGTCGTCAGTGCAGGGTTAAGGGCTCAGAGGAGTGTATTGAATTGCAAAGAGAATGTGCATCGGACAGTTTGGCCCTGAATAAATTAAATTATTACGTAGAGGGAAAAGTATGTACGAGTAGTGCATATGAAATCTAGTAAAACGTGCGATCGGGTAGATTGCCATTCGACAGCCAGATACAGCTAGTGACCATAAGCTGTATTAACTATTAATAACTATCACTGTAACATGTTTCTTGCATATTAATTTAATCAATAAATTATTAATTGGTTATTTATATGAGAACTTCTTTTCCAACGTGTCCGGTATCACTTTAATACCGGTGGTGGCAGCAAATACCATAAAACTAAGGTATCAATTCTAGGAGAATTATTACGATGACCGGGCAAGGCGACGAAACCATAACAAATACCTTATCACATTTTTCTGTTTTACGTTTATTGTAATTGTACATCGGCAGTAATTTTCTGGGATAAATGTAATGATACCATTTAAAATTTCATCCAACAGTATTTTAAAAAAATAAATGGACAGAATATTTTTAAATACGACAATGAATGGAACAAAGTAACATCAATTGAAATTTTCAAACAAATCTTCAGATTAAAACTCACTTTGAAATTTCAAATTGAGATCAAACATTTCCTCTAAATGCCACAATTTCATAATTTCAATGTCTTTGACGTGTAAAGCATTAAATTATGTTCCATCGCAGTTATTTCGCTTTAACTGAATACAGCGTTGCTGGAGAATTATTATAGAATATTGCATTTACCACATTTTACTGGGGTAACTGTAATAATCAACTTTTATTTATATGATTTCATATTTTATATAATTTATTCAAATTTACTGATAATTTAAAACAGATTCGTCTGCTGTCTGAAGGTCTATTGTACGCATGTTGTTTGGCAGTAAATATAAAATATAGAACCAATGAATGATGCATTTTTTAACATTAAAGGAGCAGGTTTAAAAACGGGCACAGGTGTAAATATGGGCAGCACTCCCCAAGTGGCTATGGAAGGTGCTGAAGACTGACGGCCAGTACCGTAGATGATGACATTTGTTGATATAAGATAGCAGAGAGCAGTTGGAACCGTTCTTTCAAGTAGTGTGGATGCAGCGTGAGTTATTGTGCGAATTGGTGGTCGTTCAGTACTGCAAACTTTTGACAGCTATCTGAAATCGTTTTCTTTTCATATTCTTATGGTTAGTTTAAAATAATTTCACAGTGATATTCGGAAAGCGGAGATCCTAAGCTACTTTTAGAAGCACACCTTTATTCACGCACGTCTTTAGGTTATCTGTGAAACTGGCCATCTTTCTTAGGTGGGGTTTGTGTAAATATGGGCCCCCATTTAAAAGGGGCCCATAATTATACCGCCTTTTCTCTTAAACAACATAAATTATTTCAAGAATTTTTTAAGGGAAAACAGCAATTATCTATATTATACACATTACTAAATGTATTATAAAATAAACCTAACAAATGCTTTGAGGTAAGAAAACTGTATATTTATCTTAGATGTAGATAATAAAAACTTTATAGATAATTATATGGACATTTTTGTTATCTATAAATCCTGAAAGTATTTGTGAGTTTTATTTTATTTTATATCTGATAATGTGCGTAATCTAACGTAATATCAGGAGGCAGGGGTGGGAAGACCAAAGGATTTAAAAAAAGAAAGAAAATTCGACATCCGAAACGATACGATTCATCATCGGACTCATCAGATTACTGTGACCCTCTCTTTGCGGACAGCGATGATGATATCAACCTTTATATCAACGATGGGGATAAACCAGCCCCGAGCGCTGCAACTTACATCTTTTGTGATGGACAGTTCTCTGAAGACACTCATAGAGAAGTGTGGGTTAAATGTGTTATGTGCCACATGTGGGCACACTTAGATTGTGGCCAGTTTTGTTTGCGATTTCTGTAAATGATTGTCTTCTGTAATATATACATTATCTACCATTTTGTATTGTATTACCCTGTTTTAAAACATTTTAAACTATTTTTGTGTGACTTTTTGGAGAGGCTCATATTTGCACCTCATTTTTTCTGGTTCCTTTTTAAAAGCTTTTTGTAAATCTTCGTTTTCGAATTGAAATAATTGTTGTTATTCATTGTTTTGTATCCTCTCATTTAGTAAATTTGTTATAGTTGCTAATGAAAGTCAAAAATCTTGAATTTTTCAAAAGGAAAATCACTTTAAATCAAAAACAAAAAAAAGGTGCCCATATTTACACCTCTTCCTCTAAAACTAATTATGGTGTTCAGACTTGTCTCCTTTCACCCTATGAATGTGAAATCATTTCGGTGTTGAATCTGGGACCTGACGATTTACAAATTTTATCCAATTGATTCATAGTTAAAAAGATTCCAAGCATGGATCCCTTACTGCTGTCACTCATGAAATTTTAAATTGAAAATATATTTTCCCTCTAAATTCCACAATTTCATAAATTAAATGTTTATGTTTTAAAGTATATTCCATCGCAGTTATTTCATTTTTACTCAATACAGCTTGATTGGAGAAGTATTGTCGAATATTACTTTTACATCATTTTACTGGGTTAAGTATAATAATCAATTTGCATATTTTATCATTTATATGAACTATTGATAATTTAAAATAGATTCTTCTGTTATTTGAAAGTCTATGGTATGCCTGTTGTTGTGTTGTAAATATGAAATTTGGAACCAATGAATGATGTAGTGTTAAATATTAAAATTAATTATGGCACTCAGATTTATCTCAGTTCACCCTATGAAGAAGTTATTTCAATGATGAATATGTGATCTGATTATTTACAAAATATATTCAATTAATTCATAGGATTATCAGGAGATTCTGAGCATGGATCTCTCAGTGCTGTCACTCATGAAATTTTAAATTGAAAATACAGGGTGTTTATAAAGTCCCGGACCCATTTTGATGTTTAATAACTCATAAAATAATAAAGATAGATTAAAATTAATAACATAAATGGTTAGATAGACTCAAAAAATTTCATGACCCTTGTCAATGAACTTCCACGTGTGCACGTAAATTAATAAGCAGACGATATTTAGAAAAGTACAGATATTTAGACTGGAAAATGAAATTATCTGAAATTAACCACACGCGCAGACGATATTTACAAAAGTAAAGTTATTCAAACCTGAAAAGGAAAATATATGAGTTATTCCATCAATAAATGCCATAAGTTTGTTTATATCTTCATTATTTTATGAGTTATTAAACATCAAAATGGGTCCGGGAATAATTTCATTTTCCAGTCTAAATATCTGTACTTTTCTAAATATCGTCTGCTTATTAATTTACGTGCACACGTGGAAGTTCATTGACAAGGGTCATGAAACTTTTTGAGTCTATCTAACCATTTATGTTATTAATTTTAATCTATCTTTATTATTTTATGAGTTATTAAACATCCAAATGGGTCCGGGACTTTATAAACACCCTGTATATTTTCCCTCTAAATTCCACAATTTCATAAATTAAATGTTTATGTTTTAAAGTAAGTTACATCGCAGTTATTTCATATTTACTCAATACAGCTTGATTGGAGAAATATTGTCGAATATTACTTTTACGTTATTTTACTGGGTTAAGTATAATAATCAACTTGCATATTTTATCATTTATATGAACTATTCATAATTTAAAATAGATTCGTCTGTTATTTGAAAGTCTATTGTACGCCTGTTGTTGCGCAGTAAATATGAAATTTGGAGCCAATGAATGATGTAGTGTTAAATATTAAAATTAATTATGGCACTCAGATTTATCTCAGTTCACCCTATGAAGAAGTTATTTCCATGATGAATATGTGATCTGATTATTTACAAAATATATCCAATTAATTCATAGGATTATCAGAAGATTCGGAGCATGGATCTCTTACTGATCATATAACTGCGTCTGAAAATATAGCAACAGATTGGATAAATTATTAATATTCAAACAGTCACTCTAACAGGCTGTGTAAGATCGAACCCGTGCACTTAGGTTCCGTCCACTTCAAGGTCATAGAAAACAAGCATGCATACCACTGGGTAGGTAAACCCTCGCATAATTGATTTTTCTTAAAGAATATTATAATCATTATTTTTTATCCGCATTACATATTACTGATGGACATACTTTCATCTGTTGAATGCAAGAGCATATACATTTAAAGCTATCTAATGGAATATTAACAAAAATGAAAAATTATTCGTCAAGCATAGATTATGGAACACTTCTAGAATATCATATAGAAATTTCGTCTTTTGATACGGTGAAAGAAGATGTATAAACAACAATTTAGAAAATGCATAATACAGTTGAAAACATAGTTTCAGCAATTTCCGTCCATATTCGCCATAGTAGCTTTCGAATTATTTTGCAAACCCTTATATATGTTCAATAGATTTTCATACACACAACATAGTATGATGAAATTTCATTCAGCTATATAACGCATAACGCAGTTAAGCATTAATTTTTAGCTAACAGGCTATCAAAGTCTGAGAGTTAATGTGACCGCCGGTTCTGTATGTACGTATGCACGTAACGCGTTAACTCTTGACAGAAATAACCGTTTCGCTTCAAATTTTGTATATAGGTTCATTGTGATAAGGCGCTTCCCTGATTAGTTTCGGGGGTTCATTGGTTAAGTATAAAGGAGGGGGGATGAGGGCTAACCCCCCTTAATTTAGATAAATGGGTTTTCCATGCAGAAATATCCTATTTTCTTCAAATTTTGTATATAGGTTCATTGTGATAAGGCGCTTCCCTGATTAGTTTTGGGGGTTCATTGGTTAAGTATAAAGGGGGATACGGGGGGGCTAACCCCCCTCTCTTAATTCGTATAAATGGTTTTTTTTGCAGAATTATCAGATTTTCTTCAAATTTTGTATATATGTTCATTGTGATAAGGCGCTTCTCTGATTTGTTTTGGGGATTAATTGGTTAAGTATAAAGGGGATACGGGTGGCTAATGACCTTCCTTAATTTAGATAAATGGGTTTTTCATGCAGAAATATCCGATTTTCTTCAAATTTTGTATGTAGGTTCATTGTGATAAGGCGCTTCCCTGGTTAGTTTTGGTGGTTCATTGGTTAAGTATAAAGGGAAGATAAATACTGGATACTGGGGGCTAATCCCCTCTTAATTCAGATAAATGGGTTTTTCATGCAAAATTATCCTATTTGCTTCAAATTTTATATATATGTTCGTTGTAATAAGGCGCTTCTCTGATTAGCTATGGGAGTTCATTGGTTAATTATAAGAAAGGGAACGAGGGGATGAGCCCCTTTTAATATATTGTCGATTTGTTTATTTTTCGAAGGTCTTATTTTGAAATTCTTTGAAATAAGAGTATAATATACAATTAGTGTGAATAGCCTGTGAGCTCAATGCCCTCAGTTTAACTGGGCAGTTTTATTTTTATTAACAATTACCATTTAAAATAGGTAATGTATTCGAATTCTTTTGTGCAGCTCTGATCTACAGATTTTTATACACACTAATAACTTTAATTCAGCTAGTAAAACATAACATAACAAAAAAAATATAATCCATAGACGACAATGTATCCAATTTCTTTTGCGGAACCGTGTATATAGATTTATTTATATTTTACAAAAATCTCTTGCTATAATAAAATATATTTCAGCAGGAATGCTGGAAACTGCACAACACGGTTAAAAATATATATTTTTTAAATTTCTTAAAATGAAGAAATTTGCGCTTACAGATGGTAATGCTAACGAATAATTTTGTGCAGACCTGTATATGATCTATATAATTTATACACACCACGGAATATACTAAAATGTAGTTAAGCTTAAAAACACGTACCACAATTGAAAGCTCGCTTTCAGCAATTATATCTCAGAGAAAGTACTGTGACTGAATTCTTTTGTGTGGCCTTGTAAATGAACGATAAATGCTACGTACTCCATATTCTATAGAAGGCATGATGTAGTGCACTCAAATAATGCATATCACCTTCATTCAGTTCGAAATAATGTAACACCATTAAAATACTCTGTAAACAATTTTACCGCATAGACCATAATGTAACGGTGTTATTTTGTGTATCCCTGTAAACGAACTATAGATGCCTCATTTATAGTTCGTTTTCAATACGGAATGTCTTCTATTAAACCTCAATAACATGTACCAAATATATGGCAATCCATGTATGTTTAGAAAATTTAGAGCTCGGTGAAACAGTCAGACAGACATACAAACGGAAGTCATAAACATTTTTCAACAATGTTATAAAGTATTAAAAAAATGCCTTTCTAATTTATTCTAAGCGAGATAATATGATACTGGAACTTATTACTGAATAAATTATGAAAAATACCACGTTAGTGTATGTAGATATAGATTTAATTATCGTTATATTAACGAGAAAAAATACTTTGATCTGCAATTACATAAACAAGTTGGAAATTGTACGTCAAACGTGACAAATGAGGCGCGTTCGTACTACACCTAATTATATAAATATTCAGATCTTGCTTATTTTTAATTCTGTGAAACGAATTATATCGTCTGCAGATGAATTTCTGTAATAAAATAAGTATCTCGGTCGCTTGACGATTAAACCTCGGAAGCTCCTATAACAAGAAAGCACCGATCAAAAAGAATTCAAATTTCTTAATAAATGTTTTTATTAATATTTTCTGAAGTTTTGATTCGATTTTTATAAAATTTTAAATGTCTCGACACAATTCTGCAAAGATAATATATCTTTAAATTCAAACCATTCGGTTGGGTAGTTTTTGCGTTGTTATATGCGGACAGACGGACGGACCAGACGACGACACTAGGTGCTACATATTTATATAATTACGAACGCACCTAAAAAGCATTTTTTTCTGTAATTATTGCAAGAAAGAAAAAAGCCTTTTTAAAAATAAATATAAGTATTCTTTTTTAATATTAAGACAAAAATACTCTATATAGAAGAATAAGGAGTTGTGTGTCAGAAAAATAATTTAAAAACATTATAATTTCCAGGAAAATACTTTAGTATTAAATAGCTGTATTAAATTTCTGAACATGCTTCCTTTTATTATCCCAATCTACAGTTCATAAACTCTGATGTACTTATTTTCTATGTTTTTTTTTTAATCATTTAAAAACTAACTCCGGTGAATAGACTCAACTTAACAATAGTCATGTATGCAACCCCCCCTCCCCCTCACAAGTATACTCCTCTCTTCTATCCATCCTCATACATAATAACTATAATAATAAATGGAGAAGATAGGCGAAAGAATACCAAATAAACCGGTTTCTCAATCTCAAAAGTTCTCATCGGTAGTTGCTGCAGTTAATAAAAACAAATGTTGAAAAATATGTATTTCCAAAACGCTGTTTGTAAAAGGGAAAAAAATGCTGAGGGGCACGTTTCTCTTTAGGCTTAGGCAATCGAAATAGTTATACATGCATTCTCAATCTCGAGAAAAAAATCAAAATGGCGAAAAATCCCCTTTTTAACTTGATAAAAGTACCTTTATAAATGTTTGGAATTGAAATATGATGGAATACCAAAAACTGAATCGAAAGGTTCACTCTTTTATTCAAATTTTATAAATTAAACTTTATATCGTATTGCAAATTGAATAAGCAATAAAATAATAAGATATATTTCAAGAACTACACAAGACTTTGACACAAGTACGTAGTCTTTATATCATGGATCACCAACCATTGTAGCATCATGGGCGCATGAATATTTGAATTTCATAACCGTCTTCGTGAGCTCATCTTTATCCTTCCACATGTAGATACGCATTGATTTTTATGTATGTATGTGGGGTGCATGTTGTATAAACATACACATTCATATATATACATGTTCGACGGACACAGATGTGCATTTATGAGATATTTCATTTGTAAAGGGAAAACTAAACTTCTTCAAAATCGCACAAAAACCTGACAAAAAGGATCCTGCATATATTGGAAACCTGTATTCAATCGAGAAATTCCATGATCCTGGCATTAGAGGACATATTTAATTTATAATAGAGGTCGTACCTGTTAAGTCGGAACCTGTCTAAAATATAATTTTTCCCGGTCCTTTGAGATTCCGTTTTAGCACGTTTTACTATATCAAGAATACAAAGAATGACACAGCTTATAAATGCTGCATTTTTCAGTGCAAGTGAGATATTTTAATAATTTGTTCACAACAGATTTTTATTTTAAGAAAAGGCTGTACAGATTGACCCTTCTACTACTTTTCACAATTAAATACTAACTATCTGTGAGTAAAAAAAAAAAAATGTATTCATATGCTTATAAGGGCTTCATGAGCACACGAAAATCGGTTAGCGGACGTAAATGCGACCAAGGAAGCGTTATTGACGACCCCTGCTTTTTATCATTTCCATTATGCTACTGTTTAAGACATATAAAGGATTTGAAGGATTACTTACCTGCTAGCAGGACACACAGAAGAAAAAGCTAGATTTATTGTTATTGTCTTTGAATTGGATTTTAAATGTTCCTTTCTTCTACTTAAGTTGTTAAAAAAGGCTAAGCTTTGCTATTATCAGAGGGTTTTCGTTTGTCTTATAGATTTTTTTTTTTATATTTGCTGATATATCAGACGCACTTGAGATTTAAAACAGCAAGGTTTACTTACAACATCTTTGGATGAAAAGCATTGTATCTTGTTATTCGGGTGCCACTCATTTTTTAGGGAATTGAAAATGTCAGAAATTTAAGAAATACTTCCTTTTGAAATTGCCATGTAAAAACTTGCATAGTTCCTTATTATAATGCACATGAAATTTGTGGTGACAGAACCCAAGTTTGACGTCATATTTCTAGTTTGTTATTGAAGTTTAATTTCATTTCTTATCACTAAAATATTTCATTTCCTTATTTGCCGGATTTTTGTTCATATTTTCTTTGTATTGACGTTACTATGCATAACGAACACTCTTTCTTAATTTTTATGTGCTAATCAACTTTCGTTAAGAAAATAAGACATGATTACAAACTATGAATAGAATTCTGATGAGTACCACTACACAATGACTCTTCACGTGAGATGCAAATTTTAAATTGTTTGCTCTGAGTAATGTTTAGAGTTAAAATAGTGATAGATCATAATGATTTTATGGGTCGTATACTTCATGAAAATGTAACATTAAAAAATATATATCTATACATTTAAACGTGGAGTGGTCTCATGTATAATAATGAAAGAAATGATATTGGTATTAAATTTATTCTGATTTAAAGTATATTTGGTAAAATATTTCCCTTGTAATATTTTTTAATATTTTCATTCATTATTTCCATATTGCCGTACTTTAGAACGTATTTATAGTTCAATCTTATAATTAAAGTCTTATAAATTTCAAAATTTTAACAGTGAGAAAAAATATTATTATAAATAATAGTAAACCTTCTATCTGTTAAAGAAGCCTAACCGCACACTTTTTGTTTAGTTAGTTATTTGTGATTTATTTTGAAACGAAGAATAGAGGGATTTTTACAGTTTTCAAGAAAAGAAGAAAAACTTTCGTTTTCAATAAGAAAAATACGTATAACTGCCTCAAAATAAAAGTGATTCAAAAGTTATTTAAAATATCAATTGGAATATGATTACGTATATATAATTTTAATTGTAAAGAAACTTATAAGTAAATGAAAATAAGTAAGTATTTTACACGAAAAATTTTTGAACTATTATTATGCAACAAATAACAAAGGGCATAATTGTATTCATTATTAAATGTACTCAAACTAACAGTCCTGGGGAAAAAAGTGAACATGTATTACTACTTCAGCGATAAACAATCTTGGATTAAAGATATTGCTACCAATGGATTGAATATAGTGTCTGTTAATAAATGATATTTTTAAAACTTTGTTTAAATTGACATTAAATTTTAAACTACAACACACTAATTTTATATGGTAAAGACCTTTTATACTTTTTAAGTACCCTTATACAAATTTTACAATTTTCCTACGATTTATTTAACTACTTCCTAACTACTTTACTAGTTAAGATGTTTTTGTGAAATGTTTCCATAGCTGCCAAGATTTGTACCACTGTTAGGTAGCTTGTAGCTTCTAATACAAAAAGTAAAAAGCTACCTAATTGCAGCCGTCCGGAGGAACGCAATTCCGGAATATTTCGGCATATTTTCAGCGATCAGGACCCCCACACACTCACATACCACAAAACCACCCCCATTGATATATATATATATATATATATATATATCTTATTTTTGTCATGCTGTAGCACTCGTATTCATGAACCGATTTGGATGTGACTTAGCATGTGAGCAGTAAAAGTCTGCACGGGCCCGGGGCGGGCCGGCAAAATGAAAGCAAATTTTCAGACGGGCAGAGTCGGCATAATAAATAAATTTTTTAACGGGTCGATAAAAAATAATAAACGGGCAGGGCATTGCCTGGAAATCAGTAACTTTCTTTTTCGGTTTGGATAAAAATAGTCATTTTTGGCGCGCATTCTGTTCTAAACAAACCTCTTTCCTAACGAAACTCCTCTACTCGTCCTCGCTGCCTATGGCATTGCATAGCAGGCGCGCAACGCACGCGCTGAAATATTGTTTAGTTTCAATTTCTACCGCTGTGGGGCGCGAAATCATCTTACTTACTTATCGATATCGTAATTAGTTCTTGTTAAGTTGAATGAACCAATTCCCGTTGAAGAAGATTCCAAGCATTTTTTAGAACACTTTGGTCAAAATATGAAAATTCCCTAGGTCGACCAATTTCAATCACCATATCTCCCATACTACCACAGCTACCGACATGGAACCACCATAGAGCACGGTGGGAGGCTCGAGGATACTACCACACACAAACACCTGTGGTCTGCGGTGGGTAATTGTGGCTGCAAAGTGAAATATAGGGACACGCACGTCTAATATATTTTTAAAAATGAAAAACACATGAGAAAAACAAAGGATGAGATATTATAAAAAGCAATAGAAAGGATACTGAAGGAATTAAACTTAATTAAACGAAAAATCAAACATGGAAAACAATGAATATCTTATGGAATCGTCATAGGAGCTTCATAAGATTATTCACAGTAAATATATGTTATTTCATCAAATAGTGTCAGCATTATGCCTAAAATCGACAATATTAAGCCCTTGATAACATATATAGAAAACTAAATAATAATAAAAACCTACAAGAGTTCAAAAAAATAATATAAATAAATAAATAAACTACTATTCAACATAAATAGAAATTAGACCATACACTCTAAAAAAATCCGTGGAAATACAAGAGATTTCCCGTAAAATTTTACGGAGAAGTTTCATTTTTCCAAAATTTCAGTAAAATTTCCGTAAATGACATTATTTCCGTTAAAGAGATTTCATTCCGTAAATATGCAGAAAGTTTTCCGTAAATTTAATGATTTTTTCCGTATTTCTTTCAAAACAGTACACTGTCCTTATTCCTTCCAAAACAGTGCAATTTCCGTAACTGACGTTTAAAGGTTGAGTACAGAATTCGCCTTTTTTGAAATGCTAATTAAGATTGTTGTATTTACAAGAGTTCTTCTAGGATACAGGCCTGGCCCGGCTCGACCCGCTGGCCCCTTCTAACCGAGGCCATGTCAATGTATTGTGAAAATAATAGTAATATTTATATTTTTTAATGAAATATTTAGAAACTTATTTTATTTTTATAAATTACAGATTTTTTTTTTTTTTTTTTTTTTTTTTTTTTTTTTTTTTTTTTTAAATCTACTTATTTTTTTCTTGATAGTATTTCAAAATTATGATTTTTTTTCACTATTTTTTTTTAATTTATCTTTTTTAATGTGAGGCAATATTGTGTTGTTTAAAGGTTTCATAACATAATATCTCTGCAAATTATAGCTATGCAAATTTGTATTAAACTAAACTGATTTGGCTTATAAATTTATGAATTACGCTAAAATTTATTATTTTATAAATTATAATTTTACAAAGTTTACAATTTTGTCCTTAAATTTATAAAATTAGTTAATATTTTCTCTTTACTTTTACAAAAATCAAGTTTTTAATTTTATAATGTTTTTAATTTATTTCGTTAGTTCATATTTTTATAAATTAAACTAATTTAATTTAAATTAAATCAGTTAGTCCATATTTAAACTTACCTATTCCAAAATCATTAATTTCAAATTTCTCTCTCTCTCTCTTTATATATATATATATATATATATATATATATTTAAAACTATTCAGTTTAACAGAACCGTACGCAAAAGCTCTCAGCATAGATGGAATATAATAATTCAATTTATTATAAAATTGTTTGTTTGCATAAGTTTTTTTAAATAACAGATTTAAAAAAAAATTAATAGAATGTAATAAACAATTCTGATTAATATAATTGTTCTTTTTATTGGAATTGAAAGTTAGATAATCAGGAAAATAATTTTAAAAAAGTATATGTTCGAAAAAAGAAAATGTTGGTACCAATGTTGAATTCAGGGGGTGGTCCGGAGGGGACATTATCCGAACATTGACATTTCTCCCCCCCCCGGAAGATTTGAGATTTTATACTTTTAAAGGCCAAAAGGTGCAATCCCCCCCCGGAACTCTATAATGTCCCCTCCGGGTTGGGTTGGGTTGATTTTTGACGGCCAATTATCTACACTAGAGATATAGGCCCGGGGGGAGTGCCCTTCGTGGGGGTCTTTCTAAGGGAACCTAATCCGTATTTACGCATGGATAAATCCACGGCTCGAAGAAAACCACGAAAACTCCGAACGATTAGGCCGACGGGCGCGATTGGGATTGAAACCAGCACCTCCCGTCTACCAGCTTCGAGAGCACAACCTCTCAGCCACTGGTGGGGCAATGTCCCCTCCGGAGCCACATAAATCTCTCCCGAAGAAAAATGTCTGAATTCCTCCACACTGGTTGGGACTGTTACAAAAAGAAGCAATTATTCCTCTTAATGCAGTGTTTTATGCATATAATGCATAATGAATTAAAATTTATCTGTTATAAAGCATCAAATAATACAGCAAATTATTGAAAATTATGAAAAGAAAATACATTAAAAACATTGGAAAAATCCATCTACAGATAAAACCTCAAGTTCTTGCATCATAAAAAGTGATTCAATTAAGTAGCAGCATTTCAGCAACCACCGCAACTGGTCATGGCGCGGTGGTTTAAGTCATCAGGTTAGCGCACGGGACATTGCGGGTTCGATTCCCGCTCGCGGCAGGGGTTGGTTTTACAAAATCTATAAAACTCACTCGAGAATAAAAATAATAAGCAGAAATGTATCTGTCCGTTATAAGGTTGTCCTCGCGAAGTGGCTTTTTTTTTTTAGTCCTATAAATGTTATTTTAACGACATAAAAATTTCTAAAAAATACGGAAGATATCTGTTATAAAACGGAAATTTAAAAACGGATATTTCAGAATTCACGGAAAATTTCCTGGAATTTACGGAATTTTTTTTTCCGTTAAATTACGGAAATAGCACTGGCGTTCGATTGCCAGTACAATTTCCTTTTTTTTCAGGAAATTTTTTTTACAGTGTAAAGCTATGTGCAAAACTCACCAAAAAAAACTAATATTGATGAAGATTGAACTAGATGAAAAGTGTTTTACAAAGATTATATCACCAGTAAGCTCAAAATGGCTGCTACCATTGCATTGCAAGAAATAATGAAAGGATAATAAAATTGTTTGGTGCTGCCATCTATCCCATAAAAGTAAAAGGAAAAGTTGAAATTACAAACTAGTTAAATGATAAATCTGGTGCTGCCCTCTATTAAAAATGAGGAGAAGATGGAGTTAAAAGAAACAGATTTTAAACAAAGTAGTGGTTAATGAAAATAAAATTTAGAATGTGATGAAAACTAAAGGATGTAAATAAAATTTAAATATTGATAAAGATGAAATGGAAGATAGTGGTACAAAAATTAGTCATCTATGAGGAGACAGTGTGTAAATAAAATGAAGAGTGTATTATTTATGTTGTATAAATGATTTTGTTACGTAAATAAAATGGTTAAATGCATAAAACCCGTTTTTTTTTTCTTTTTTTGTAGCTTATATATATATATTTAAAAGGACCAAACTACGCTGATAAAATATGAACAATTTTCAGTGAACATAGGAACGCAATAGGACAGTTACATCGTATCTGAGCCCGGGTTTAATACTTTCAGCAGACTCGGGCAGGACGGGATCAGGCTTACATTCTATTCTGCATACTCGGGCCGCGCCGGAACTGGCATTAATTGTTCCCTGAACGTATCGAGCAAGCAATTTGCTTTGTAAAAATAGTACTAATAGGAATAACGAACTTCGGTTAATGGAATCTTTGGATATATACTTTAAATAAAGTATAGAGAAACATTTCCAAAAATGTACTTTTTTTTACTATACAGCAACTAAATTTATGATGTTTTTAACAATCTTTTTTCTTTTATTCTAAACTACATAAATTTTTTAATGTCTTTATTTGAATGTAATAGTCTAAGAGTCAAAGTTATCATTAATGTTGCTATTCTGTATTCTTGGCTTGTGAACATACAGTAATCTAAAAAATGCTGTAAAATTTCCCCATATATATGTATGCTGTATTCATCAAAAAATCTTAATTGTATGTTAAGAAAAATCGAAATTTTTTGTAGAAATTGAGTCGGGTCGGTCCGGGTCTGATTTCATTGACTTTTGCACGGGTCGGTCCTGTTTTCACTGATTTTTGAACGGGCCGAGCCCTGAACTGAAAAATCGTAAATGGGCTGGGCCTGGCCAAGATAGCTTTCGTTCGGGCCGGGACCGGTCCTAGAAATTCCGTTCAATGCAGACCTCTAGTGCACAGTACTTACAAAGTTCTCGGTCGGGTTCGTTGGCCAGCTTTATCCGCCATCTTGTTTCAAAATGGTGGCTTGCAGAAGAAAACAGAAAAATTTCAAATTCAAAAAGATGTAAAAATGAATTAGAAATTCAAAAAGTTTTGTCCTTTAAGTATTGAGTCTTGATACAAGGATTCCGAAGCATTTATTGTTACGCCTGTATCTAACAAAATGGCTGAAATGTAGTAGTTTGAATTTCTAGGGGGCTGCCATTTTGAAACAAGACAACATATTGTTGTTGTACCACTCGTATTTATAGAACCAATATGGATGTGACTGAGCATGTGTATTGTACTTACCAAGGTCTCGACGGTGTTCGTTGGCCAACTTTATCCGCCACCTTGTTTCAAAATGGTGGTGACTTAAAATTTTAAAATTCAAAAAGATGTACAAAAGAATTATAAATTAAAAAAGGGTTTTTCTTTTAAATGTTTAGCATTGATACAAGAATTCCGGAGCATTTTGTTTTCTCTTTTTTTCTTTAAAAATGGCTGAGATATATCACTTTGAAATTCTACGGTTGCTGAAATTTTGAAACAAGACAATGAACTCGGCTGAGACCTTGGTAAGTCCTATACACATGTCACATCATAACCGGTTCATAAGTACGAGTGCTATTTATTGCAAAGCAAAAATCACACACACACACACACACACACACACACATATATATATATATATACAGGGTGTCCGATAAGTCTGGAAACGGTCAAATAACTCTAGAAATATACAACGGATTGAAAAACGAAAATAACCATGGTCAATATTTTGGAAAAAATCTATCTAGGGATATCAAAGTTGCACCCCAACTCTGACCTTCTTGGGGGAAAGGAACTTTGAAATCTTAAATGATAACCTTCCTTTTTTATTGCAGATTCGGTTTCAAGGGAAAAATATGTAACTTTTATATTTAACATTGTTTTCGAAAAGTCGTAGATGGCGCTATAATCAAGTAAAATGTAGTGAGAATAGTCTCCATTGAAAAGTCTGGAAACGATCGAATAACTCGAGAAATATACATCGGATTGAAAAACGGAAAAATGCATGTTCAATAGTTTTGAAAAATGTATTTGGGGATATCAAAGTTGGCCCCCTCAACTCTTCCTTCCTGGGGGGAAAGGGGGGCAACTTTAAAATCTTAAATGATAACCCCCAATTTTTATTGCAGATTCGGATTCTACGGGAAAAAATACGTATTTTTTTAATTTAACAATGTTTTCAAAAGTCGTAGATGGCACTGTAATCGAGTAATATGCAGTGAAAATAGTTTCCATTCAAAAGTCTGGAAACGATTCTCACTGAATTTTACTCGATTACAGCGCCATTTACGACTTTTATAAAAAATTGTTTAATACAAAAGTTACGTATTTTTTTCCGTATAATTCAAATCTGCAATAAAAAAGGGGGGTTATCATTTATAATTTCAATGTTGCTCCCTTCCTTTTCCCCCAGGGGGCAGAGTTGGGAAGGGCAACTTTGATATCCTTAAATAGATTTTGGATAAATATGGAAAATGCATTTTTCCGTTTTTCAATCCGATGTATATAATTCAAGAGTTATTCGACCGTTTCCAGATTTGTCGGACACCCTGTATATATATATATATATATATATATATATACTAGCAGATCAGCCCAGCGTTGCCCGGTCCCGTCCAAAAATAATACGAAGCGCGAATTCACACTAAAAATCGCTGCTTGAAACACTTCCTCTGGTAACTCTTTGTCTTTAGGAAATTAAATAGAGAGATGAACCCGAAGCGGAAGTCAATTTAATACCACCTCCTCAAATGTCTGGATCATTTGATTCAAAACGGATCAGTTTTTGGTCAAAATTAAAAAAAGTTACCGTCTGATTTTCACAAAAGTTGCATTTTCGGAATCAGAAAAATAAACTGTTCGTTTCGATTCAAATAATCCAATACTTTTTTTAATATTCGAGGATGAGTAAAAATGAAATTTTCCGTTGTCTGGGATTATCAAATCGGTAAGTTTCTTTTGCGGTTTCAATAAAAATAGCCATTTTTTGGCGCACGCGCAGGAAAATCTTTTAAATCCACCGTCAAGGCATGCATTTTGCTCTAAAAAAATTATCCGACACGTGTCCCCGCTGCCTCGATACCGTGTAAAGCAGACGTGCTAGGCACGCTCTGCAAAATCTTTTAGTTTCAGTTTCTACCACCAGGTGTAGCATCCGTTCTAAATAAACCTATTTCCGAACGAAACTCCGGCACTCGTTCCTGCTGCTTACGACACCGTGTAAAAGGCATGCCGTGCACGCGTGAAAAATCTGTTAGTTCCACTTTCTACCGCCAGAAAGTACTAAATCTATGTCTAAAATAATTAGCTATATCTTAATTAGTTCATGTTTAGTTGAATGAACCGATTTCCGTTGAAATCGTTCGACATTTTATTGTTCTAATTGATTATAGATTTCTGCAAAAGAAATTAATTTTTACTTCTTCAAGACAGCAACGATGGCAGCAAGTGCAATCTAGACAGTTGATATTTTTATTCTCTTCGATTTTCGTGTGAGTGAAATTCGTAAATAAATTCTGAATAAGATTTGAGAATTCATTTGAAATTAACGATATTACTCATAGTTAAAATGAGGAATCATCTCAAACGCTTTGGATTTTGCACATGTTATTTTATTTTTAATAATTGCTAGTTTGAGTTTCAGTGCTTTCACACTGGCCGCCATATTGGAGATTCTGGAAACTTAGGTTGTTGCCAAACGATAAGCTAGAAATTGAGCCTTATTTTGGCGCCACGTAAGATAAATATATATATAGATTTAACTTTGGGAGTTCCAAACTTTATACCTGCATAATTCCTAAAGTCCACCATTTCGCATAACTTCCCGTTTGGTATCTAGAGGTAAATTTTCCAAAAATTCCAAATATGATGTAAAAATTAGGTTTTAATATTGAAAATTTCAAGTTACTTACAATTTCTATATGTAGATTGCCCCCTAAGCAAAATTTCAAAATAGCTTTAATTAGTAGGTGTTATTACCAATCGATTGGTATCAGTTACTTTTATATATGATGATTTGTGACAGAATTAGTAGGGGTGGAGCGTTTTTTCTTTTTTTTTCTAGGATAGTATATGCTTATAACAGGGTTCGTACGGCTCCTGGAATTTTGAGACCAGGAAATTCTTTGGTACAAGTATTTTCTTACAGAAAATCTCTCCTTAAAAGAAGGCGAAGTTTCGCGAGATTAAACTAGATTTCTTTTTTTATAAAGAAAAATACTGGTAACACTCCTGGAAAATTCCCTGATCCGTAAGAACAATGTATAAGTAATTTATCAACATTGAAAATATTTTTCATAATTTGTAAATAAAAAAAGTTGTTTGTAATTAGGGGAATGCTTATTGATAATAGAAAAGCAGTTTGTAATAAAAATAAATAAAAAGCCATCAAGTTTCTTTTTTTTCCCCATAAAGATTGGATTAGTTCTAACTTAGCTATGACTATGCGGTTTATTATGGTTGACTTAGAATTGTTTAAATGCTTTTAATACATCAAAATATGAAATTAGTTCTTTTTAACGTTTCAAAGGGTTAAGCGTTATCATGTTTCCAGCAATAACGTGGTGTATGATTTTTATATGAATTTTTTACAGAAGCCATTGAATGTGTTTCATACTGAGGTTTATTTATCTCAACTCTGTTCACTTTTATATTATATGACCTCCGTAAAAGCTGTCATCATTTTTGCTCACATTTTAGACATTAGAAACAAACAACAACAAAAAAAAAATACTTCGTGATTTAAAAGATTTTCCTGAATATTAAATTTTCATTACTCTGCGTTATTATGAATAAAATGAATCTTTTATGAGGCTTTTTAACATCGAAATAAAACAAAAAAAAAAAGTATTACTTTATTAGTGTACTAGAACGTAAAATTATTTGTTTAAATCAAAATCAGGATATCAAAACAAAAATCGTAAAAATCTGAGCCGCTGAAAACAACACGATAGAGAAAATAAGCTACTACGAAAATTATAGGAAAGA
The DNA here is from genome assembly GCA_963931845.1 of Maratus michaelseni. Classification (NCBI taxonomy): domain Eukaryota; kingdom Metazoa; phylum Arthropoda; class Arachnida; order Araneae; family Salticidae; genus Maratus; species Maratus michaelseni. The sequence goes on from OZ007586.1 coordinate 282,857,105, forward strand.
AAATTATTAAACTCTAATTAAAATATACACTGCTCAAAACAATTAAATGATATTAAGTCTTATATAAAATAACGGTATAAGCGAATTTTTCTTTTGCAGAAAATGGAAGAAGAGAGTCACAAATGCAAATTTTTCTCATTTTCAAACTTCGAAGTATGCAAATTTTGAGTTTGACGTCAAAAACGTCGCTTTAGCGCCAGCGAAGGAAATTTGTCTTTCACCTTATTTAAAGACAAAGCGGAAAACAATGATCGACATTCAGTAAGTGCTGTGTTTCGATGAGTGCGATGTCTCAAAGAAGTCATTTAATCAGAAACTTGAAGAGTTGTTGGTCTGTTAGAAGGGGCAAACACAAGCCGAAGTAGCAGAATCCACTGGAGTTTCACAAAGTGTGATTTCCAGGATCTGGAGCCGTTCTTTGGAGATTGGAAATGCAGGCCGAAGACTAGGGTAAGGTCGTAGCAACTACGCAATGTGCAACTACGCCCAGTGAAGATCGATATTTAACGCTAACGGCTCGGGGACACCGAAATATGAATGCCACTATTCTTCAAAAACACATTCGCTTGGCTACTGGCACCACAGTTTCGACTCAAACGGTTCGAAACCGGCTCCACGCTATAGAGGTCTGTATGTTCTCAGACCAATGGTATGTGTTACGTTAACAGAAAGGCACCGTGGCGCCCTCAGGGAATGGGCAACAGAGCATGTGAACTGGATAAGAAATGAATGGCGCAATAATCTTTTCTCTGACGAGTAACTTTTTCTTTTGATCATGATAATAGGCGTATTTTAATCTGGAGGGAATGTAGCACTAGAAACAATCCTGCGTCAGTGCAAAGAAGTGTCAGATGTGGCGGTGGTGGAGTGATGGTCTATACTGGTATCTCTATTGATGGGCGCACCGACCTCCATATCATTCGAAATGGAGCTCTGACCGGTCAGCGATATAGGGATGAGGGCCCTCAGACCTCTTGTAGTCCTTTACGCTGCAGCAATTGAAGATGACTTCATGTTAATGGACGACAATTGCAGATATGCTTCTGCTTTTATGTACACTAATAAAAGCGCGTTTTTTTGTAAATATTTATTTTATTTTCTACTTTTTAATAGTATAATAATAGCACAATGTGAGCACAATGTGGCCTGCAATTGTCGTCCATTAACATGAAGTCATCTTCAATTGCTGCAGCGTAAGGGACTACAATAGGTCTGAGGACCCTCATCCCTATATCGCTGACCGGTCAGAGCTCCATTTCGAATGATGTGGAGGTCGGTGCGCCCATCAATAGAGATACCAGTATAGACCATCACTCCACCATCGCCACATCTGACACTTCTATGCACAAACGCAGGATTGTTTCTAGTTTTAAATATTTTTACTAATAATTATTATTTAGCTAGTATGAACAAATAGAAAGTAATAACGAACAGGTCATTTTTGGTTTATATGTCAATAAAAAGCCCTAAACCTTAGAGTTTATCATTAGAAAAAATTCCACCCAAACAGGACTTGGAACTGAAACATATATCTTTAGGTTAAAAGATTGTCTTCAGGACTGAGCTATCAGGAATAATTTAGCGTCGATCATCCTATCTAAGAAATTAAAAAAAAATCAATTTTATTAAATACCAGGGAATCGAACCTGGGCTTCCCGGGTTACAGAGCATAGCTGAAAACCCTTTTTTTCTATCTCTATTATAGATTTTTTTTGTATTTAATATATTATTTTAGATTGTCCATTAACAACACTAAAAAGCATTTTTATATTAAAAATATCATAATGTATTCAAATAAAGCTTTGAAATTTATTAAAACCGGTACATTCGTATTAGGCACACGCCAGTAGTTGATAGCCGAAGAAATCTCCAAAGGTTTCACTACTTACTGCAGCGTTTTTTATTTTAATATTTTCAACTGTTTAAGCTCATAGTTCGATTATGTCTGTTAAATTTGTGTTTCATTTATATTATATTAATCTTTATTTATTTATTTATTTATTTATGAAGTTTTTCATTCTGGAATATTAGCTGGAAACAAATTCAGAACTATTTATGTTGTTTTAAGTGGAAAAGGATTAATCTTTCGTAATCGGGCTGCCCACGATAGAGAAAAAAATTAAAAGTAATTTATGCTTGAAAATTATTTGAAAAACCATAAACAATCAGTAAACTGAGATGCAATTTTCAAACAAACTATATGTGAAAGTACATTTTTCCCCTATTCGGCGGTTTAAAAAGTTAAATTGTTCAATTACATATATGTTAAATTTGTGTTTTATTTTATTTTATTTATTTAGTTATTGATAAAATTTTAATTTCGGTGCGGAAAATTATCCAGAGAAAAAGGCTGAACTATTTGTATTGTTATAAGTGCAAATGGGTTATTATTCTTCCGTAATGAAACCTGCCCGCGATGGGAATAGATTAAAAAAAATGCATGCTTAAAAATTATTTTTAAAGCAACAGTAAATGAGTAAATTGCGATACAATTTTCAAACACATTTCATTTGAAAGTAAATTTTTTTGCCCATAAAAATGTGCCATGCTTTGAAGTTAAAAAAATTGCAGTAGCACAGAAATAGCAATACAGAAATTTAATCGCCAGGTGTTGCCCATCTAAAGAAATATGCTTGAAAAATATTTTAAAAGCAATAATAAATCAGCCAATTAAGATACAGTTTTAAACAAATTGCATTTAAAAGTAATTTTTTTCCTATATAACAGTGTAAAAATTAACAAGAACGAAAAATCATGCGTCAAGCATAGATTATGAAACACTTTCTAACACAGCCAGAAAACTGTAACGAAACTTAACCATTAAATAAAGTGAAAGAATATATGTATAAGTAAACAGATTAGAAAAAAATATACCACATTAAAAATACAGTTTTCGAAATTACCTTCCAATGTCAAAAAAGTAGTCGAATTATTTTGTGCAGCCCTGTATATGATCAATAGATGTGGATATATAGCATTATAAAATTTAGTTCAGTTAGAGTATTCACATTTAGCAAATTTCTCCGATCGATGGAAATGCACTCGAAATCCTTTGTACAGCCATGTATATTATCTGGAGACTTTTATACACACCACATATTAAGCTAAAAGGCAACTTAAAACTCACTCGCCGCAATTAACAACCGTAAACGACAATGTATCTTTTTCTTTGCGTAGCCCTGTATATGAATTTATTTATATTCCACCAACCATTATTAGTATACTAATTAGTTCAGCAAGAAAATGCGTAACACAATTAAAATCTACCCTTAAGCAATTCACTCTCATAGTCTAATACTTACGGATTCCCTTGTGTAGCCCTGTATATGAACAGCCGAGTTTATTAATATACACTTACTATGAAAAAAATTAGTTAAACTTAAAAATGCAAACCAAAGTTGAAAACGCACTTATCACACATAGACTGTAAATATCGCACATGTACTGTAACCGATATCTTTTGTGTGTCCCTGTAAATAAACGCAATGTACACCACACTTTCAAGAGAGCAATTTATAGTGAACCTCAGTAATGCATATAATTTTCATTATGTTTGAAATAGTGAAATATCACTAAGTTACACTGCAAACGATTTTTCCCCATACAACAATGTGTAACAGAATTCTTTTGTTTGACACTGTAAATGAATAATTAATGGTTTGTACACCATATTCTACAAAAAGCATGTTTTAATACGCTTCATAATTATATACTAATTTCATCATATTTTAAATGACGTAGCATCATTAAAATGCACTTGAAACGATTATTTCCCATTGACTGTAATGTAACGGAATATTTTTAACTGTCCCTGTAAAATAACTATAAGTGCTACACACTTCAGTTGAAATAGGGAACATGCTATAGTAAATGACAGTAACATACAAAAATTTCAGGGCAATCCGTGTATATTTACGCGAGTTAGAGTACGGAGAGACGGTAGACGGCCAGACAAACCGAAGTCATAAACACTTTTCAACAAGGTTAGAAAATGTTAAAAATGTGCGATGTTTAGAAATTAAAAAAATTGCAGTAGCAAAAATTGCAAAACCAAAATTTCATCGTCAAGTGTTGCCATTCGCAAAATGACGTCAGCGTTACGCACGGACACACTTTTCCTTTATAATATAGATAGGGTAAAAGTCGGCCCAGTAGTCGGCCACTTAAACCAGAAAACGGCTTATTACTACTGCAAAAAAATAGAAAACTCTACTCTTGGTTCGTGATTGATGAAATGATTCTGAGCATTATTTTTTTAAACCAAAAATAAACTATTTATAAAGCATTTTATCTCATATTTGCCAAGTATTAGAGCACTTACCCTATTTATAATTTAAAATTTGCCTTCGATGATTAATGTTTTTTGTGTTTCTTTTGTATTTATAAATCATAGATAAAATTTTATTCCCCAAAAATGGATTGGAAACGGAGAACAATTATTTTCACTTGTATTTTTTTTCTTTTGTTAAATACTAAAATAGAAATAATGACATTGAAGTTAAAAAAACGCCATTGTAGTTGCTAAGATTCGAACTTATGCGGGAACATCACAATGGATTTCAAGTCTATGGCCTTGACCACTCTGCCACGACTACACAACGCGGTTTTTAGTACAAATACATAAATGTTGAAAAGAGCACACTTCGAAGAGAAATATTTCGAAACCAACGCCTTTCATGAGATTTGAATTTTTCATTTCTTCATTCGATTGACAACTATTACAAATTTCCCTATTTCAAATATTTTCTTGATCTCAAAACAAGATTATTTTAAGTGTCTCCTCGGAGACTGAGCTTCTCATATCCGCCTGTACCAATGTCATTTCGAACATGAGTAGGTACATATATACTATTGCCCTTACTAATTACCAAAAAAAGATACATAAGCTCAAAATTTTGAAATTATGCCTTTAAATTTTGACGCTCTGAAGCCTTGAAAAGGGAAAGAAAATGCTGTAACCTTAAGAATGTTAAATTAAAGAAAAGCACTCTTACTCAAAACTATCGAATTAAAACAACATCACTTGTGAAAATGGAAAACAGCTGATATTGATGTACAGTTTTTTTTTCGGGAATTATTGAAGCGATTTCAATAACATTTTTTAAAATAGTTTTTACAGTAAATCCAAACAAAAATATCGAAAGTTTTTTTAATGAAATTAACGTTATTAAAAATGAGTTAATTTTGCAGAAGGAGAAAACGATCGAAATATAGCTAATTTTAATTAAAAATAAATAAATAAAATTGAAATGACTTCAGAAGTTTCCTAGAAAAAAGTACATTCATATCAGCTGCAATATATGGATATCAACCTTATATTTTAAAGGGGAAATATCGAATAGATAACGGAATAAAAATTGAAAATACCAGTTTGAAAACAAAAAGTAACCGTACTTAAAACGAAAATATTAGTTTGTAAAGCGGAAAATAACCGTTCTTTAAACGGAAAATATCAGTACCTAAAACGGAAAATATTAGTTTGTAAACAGGAAAAATAAATAAAACCGAGTTTCTGTGAAAAATGGAAAAGTTACAGCAACTCTGCTGCCAGTACCTTTTCTGTTTGTTTTCACAGTATGGTGTTCAGCGGAAATTTTATTTTTAAATATCTTAATGTAGTAAAAAATTAAATTCTTCGTGATTTATTGCATGACTTGTGTAAATTATAATTGTTAGAAACACCATAAGTGCATTTATAACATTTCTATATATCCGAAGCTTCATGTTTTTCATAATGTAATGCCTCAAATTATTTCTGAAATCTTTGTGACTATATATGTTTCAAAATTTTAAATGAGTGCTTTAATTTTATTACTATCTTATTTATAGAATCGCATTTTCTTCTCCATATATATATTTTTCAAATTTGCGTTATCAACTATAAATTCATCCTTATTTAGCATCATATTTGATTCTACGAATCAAATTAATTTTGTATGGAGAAATTTCAATATTATTAATAATAGTGCAATGTACATGGACAAAGATTCTTAGTTTTCCATTTCCATTTGCGTATTCAGGAATATGTAATAATATTCATATACTTCTAGTGTACAATATTTGTCAAAACGTGATAATGTACAATTAGGGGTCAAAATATATGTGCAGTGTCCAAAATCGTGATTATCGGGCCTTATGTAGCGTATATCAACATTGTACATCAATTTCGTAAAAATTAAAGTAGTATAACATTATTAAAATGTATTTCAAACAATTTTAGTCCGTAGACGATAATGCGTCTGAATTGTTTTGTGCGTCCCTGTAAACGACCTATAAATGCTACACCCTTCATTTTCAATATGAAAAATACCATGGAAAAACTCAATCACATACATCAATTTCCAATATTTACTAGAGTTAGAGGGCAGACAGACGGGCAGAGAGACGAATCGAAGTCATAAACTCTTTTCAATTATATTAGAAATTGTTTAAAAAAATGTATTATAATCCTAAGAAATTTCTACTAAGCAGTGGGTTTCCTCGACCAATAAAAGTATTTTTGAGAGTTAATTTCTGTTCAGGGTAATAACACCTCTTAACTTATAATCCTTTAATGACTCTTCAGTAGTATTTTTTTTTTCAAGTCATTCTTGGTTTGCCCCTCATTTATCTCCCTTTCAGGTTCCATTCTAAACTGATTTTTGGAATGGAAATTCCAAAAGTATTCCTAAAAGTATTTTTGAGAGTTAATTTCTGTTCAGGGTAATAACACCTCTTAACTTATAATCCTTTAATGACTCTTCAGTAGTATTTTTTTTTCAAGTCATTCTTGGTTTGCCCCTCATTTATCTCCCTTTCAGGTTCCATTCTAAACTGATTTTTGGAAGGCGCTCTTTTTTCTTTCTGCGAACATGCACATACCATCTAAGCTTATTATGTTCGATCGTCTGTACAAAATTCTGTTTGATTCCATGATTTCTCCTATTCTTGAACTTTTAACTTTTTCCAGCCTTGATGTTCTTGCTGATCATCTCCAGAAGTCCATTTCGGTAGAGAGGAGTTTCTTTTTTAGGGAGAGATTTAAGGTTCATGACTCCGAATCATACAGTAAAATGCTTATCACGATTTCACTATAAGTGTCGTTTAGTTTTGGGGAGAATATTATTCCATAAAACAGAATTCAACATTGCTGTTGCTTTTCTGCCTTCTCCAATTCTTTTTCCTACATCCTTTTGGCATGATACATCTTGATGAATGATATATGCAAGATATTTGATTTCCTAAACAGTTTTTATATTTATATCATCCAATAAAATATCAGTTTTCTGAATTGTTTTAAGTGCTCCGTTTTTCTCATATATATCTTTAATACCCATTTATCACAAGTATCCTTTAATTTGGGAAACATGTACTTCTTTATTTTCTGCTATGATGACCAAATTATCCAACCACTTTAACTATACAGCTGTAGCTGTAATAAATTGCTTTAATGATATTGATCAGCTTTTTATTTATATTTGCTGTTTTAAGTATTTTCCAAAGAAAACTTCTCGGTACGGTGTCTTAAGACTTTCAAGATCCAAAAATATAAGATCTGTTGTTCTTCCCTTGTATCACTGTTTTTCCAGAACTTGTCTTAGGGTAAAAAATGTAGTCGACGCAAGATCTACCTGCTGAAAAACACCTTTTTCTTAAATTCCTTCATATTCGTCTCTAGTCTATTTCTTAAAATTCTTCCAAATAATTCTATTATTGGACATGTAACATATATTCCTCTGTAGATGCTGCGGTATTTTGTGTCTTAAAAAAATGGTATTAAATAATCCTTCCTTTAATTCTTGTGGTATTAGATCTCCTGTCAAGATCCTGTTGTACAATTGGGTTAATATCCTTACAATGCTTTTACTGCCATATTTAACATTTCAAGATTTACCACACCAAGCACAGATGATCTACCATATCTTCCCTCACTGCGTGCTTTTTCGACCTCGGCATTTGTGATATGAAATCCAACATTTTCGTGTTCAAACACATCTGAATCTTTAAATTCATCTCTGTTCTACCTGAGGAGTTCCTCAAAATATGACCTCCAACCACTAATCTTAATCATTTCAATTTTCGTTTTATGATGAGTATCAGTTCTCATTCCTTTAAAATCTTCCAGGCTTTTGAGGCTTTTTTAAATCCTAGTTGGTAATTTATCCTAGCACATGTTTATAAGTGACTTTGTGATTGTGTTAGAAAGATTTGCGTTGTTGGGCGCTTTTATTTTTATTATGATTATTTGAAAACATCCTTAAGGCAATTCTCAACAAAATATTTCCCCCACATTCAAGAATTTATTTTCATACGGAAAAGTAAGAACTATGCAGACACGATTAAAAGTGATTTAGAATCGAATAGTGTTTTTCATTTTTCGATAAATCTATTACATCTTAAGTTATAAGCGATTATTATCTCATGAACACCTCACTCTTAATTTAAAAGAATGAATTATTAAATAAATCCATATTTTAAGCAATTAAAATTTGAATATAATGAATTATTAACTCAATAAAGGAACGTAACTTTTAGCGAGTGCATTCATTCCTTCTCAGTACCGGCTTTGTCAAAGAGGGACACTTTGCGAACAAAAACTGGTTTGATAAATTATCTATATTGGAGTTATATGGGAAAACTCTCCGATTTTGAATCGAACTAGAAAAATAACTTTAAAAGGAGTGATTTGAGAATTTTTCCATTGGTTGTAATCTTGTCACGTGATATTTGGTTTGGCAGGTTCATCATTCCATAATCCAACCTTTTTGGGCGGGATCCAGTTTGAAAAGTGAATGGCTCCGTCTTCTCAGGCATGATTGCCTTGTCACTGTTAAGGGTCAAAATTAAGTTTAGTTAAATTAGCTCTACTCTGAAACATATAAGTCTATTAGTATTTTTATTTAATGGATTTAAAAATGGGGTAGATATGTCATTTCTCCAAAAGCAAGAATAATCATCCTAAACGATAGAAAAATTTTATATTTCGTTTCCCTGAAAAAAAAAAAAAAAAAGGATGGCTAATATGGCTTTATACCATGACAAGATTTCCTCTTAAGGTACATTTCTATTTTATCGTTCGTATAATGATATTTCTTGTTCTATTTTTACATCGTCTGTATGATTTTGACATTATTTAAAGTTGTTACTTTTAAACTGAAAACATTAATTTCTTCAATCATCGTTTTTTTTTTAAATATATAAATAAAATGCACTCAAAAATGTTTTCCGCGTGTCATATTATGATTTCGTACAATTATTTTTGGAAATATTAAAGTGATTTATTACAATTAATAAAATACTCTTGAAAATATAGTTTTCTCGTATTCAAACTGTATAATTAATTTAATTCAGATTTACTTTACGTAAACAAATATCATTTGTTGTTTATATTATTATTTATTAATATATATTGCTCATGCATGACACGGAGAAATATTATTGAAACACAGAACCCATGATAATAAAAACATTCTTTTTTTTTTTTTTTTTTTTACTATGATATACGTTCTATTTTTCTTAAAATATTTCAGTACGTACAAGTATTTATTAGAATCTGTATCCAATATGCACTAAAAGATTACTTCTATACTTAAACATTCGTAAATATGCGTTTATATGAGAACTAGAAAATAACCGCATTCTTCTGATAATAGTAAGCTTTATACAGCGAATTGTGCATATCTATATTTTATTTATTTATTTTCGAATTTACATAATATTATGTAAATATAATACGAAATGTGAAAGATAATTAAAAAGAAAATTTCAGAAAATAATAGATTAATATTAAATATTATTAATTTATTTTATGACACAACTAACTTTTATTAAGTTTTCACAAATAAATAAAAATCAAATGTAAAAATTTAAATTATCCTTATCTTGTTATAATTCCAAAATTTCATAAAAATCCAATCAAGTTTCGCACAGTTACTATAGGCTGTAATGCATATAATAGTACTGATAGCAATTTACTTCTTAATATACTCACACAGATATATAATATAACTATAAAACATAGTAATCAACATTGCTTAAAAAACAGTATAAATAAATTGCAAAATATAAATCCTGTCAAATTCATCAAAACATTGGATTTTAATGATTTATTTAATAATATTGATATAAAAAACTTACACAAACCAATGTGTATACTTTTTAAAGAATATAAATCTCAATTAAATTTAAAAGATCATATAAGTTTTTTTTAAACTTTATTAAACTTTACATTGCATAATAATTATATCACATATGACAATATAATTTATAAACAATTCCAGGGAATTCGCCAAGGTGGAACGGCTTCAAGTATTCTCTCTGACCTATATTTATACTACTATGAAAGAAATTCATAAGCTAATAATGATTATGTATTCTATCGCTATATTGATGATATTATTATTTGCTATTTCAATGACTCTGACTGTACATCAATACTCAATTTTTATCCAAATCAGCTTACATTAAGTCAAACTGATATGATTAATAATAATATAAATTTTTTTGACTTGAAAATTAATATTAATGATAATAATAAATTAATATTTGACATTTACGATAAAAGATTTGATTTTCCATTTCTTGCAAACATTTTTACCAATTTAGCTTCATACTTACATAAATCTGTTTAAAAAAATATAATAGTCAATTACCTACATAGAATAAAATATTTATGCTCAGACATAAATAAAAACAAAAATATAAAATTTATACGTAATCAAGCAAAAATAAACGGATATCCTAATTACATGGTAAATTCAATTATCAACTCTTTTAAATAGTTTCCTTGTTTTTTATTTTATTATACATCATATGTCACACACACACACACACACACACACACACACACACACACACACACACATGCCCCCTCCCCTCACTACACTGTGGTCTATGTTTTGTAATTTTATTTATATGAAATGTATAACAAATCACAAAATACAAAACAAATATAAAAGACATTAAATATGCAATGTGGTTGTTACATGCAATTTCTTTTGCTTGATTATGGTGGCTGTGCGTTGCTGATCACCTTTTCGTGATGGATTTTATTATTAAGTTATTGCTATACGAATATCAATTGTAATAAGTTGCCTTTTATGTATACAATTTGAGATTTATACTTCTTTTATCTATTCCTTGGTGTTTTTAAATAATGCATTACATGACACATACAAGTAATACATGAGATATTATGATTACTATGTAATTTCTTAAATTTTATATGTATACTTTAACACATAACAAAACACAAAAACACATAAAAATAATTACATGGTTTATTTTATTGTTTATACATAACTTTACACAAATAAAATAAATTTTAATATGTATGTTATGGCAATGTTATTTCTAAAAAATTGATTTTCAAAGGTATTTATAATAAATAGTGAATTTTATATTTCCATCACTTATGTACTTATATTTTATTGCTTAATGATAATTTAGAAAAATTAGATGTTAAATAGAAATTTGGAATATAAATTTATGTTATATTAATAGCTTAAGTGTATATAAAATGTGAAGACAAATATTTGTTATAATTCTAGTAATGGGAAAATGTTGAAAGCTTTGTAAAGTAACTTAAATTAGTTAATAATATTTTCAAAAAATTAACATAATTATTATATTGTATTAATATCTTTTGGACTACTCTAACTAAAAAATTGGATGCTTTAATTAAAATTTGATTAAAATTTAGGTGTATCGAATTTTTAAAGTTAATATCCCCCCCTCCCTTCTTCTTCTTCTTATTTTTCTTCAAATTAATTGATTTATTGTTTTGTAAATATCATATAGATGGCAGCACAATGCAATAATATAAAATTAAAAACTAGATGATAAATAGAAATTTCATTATTAATTATAGATAGATTCAAAGTTTATGTGTATATTAATTGTGTAGACAAATATTTGTTTTAATTCTCGAAATGGGAATGTGTTGGAAGCTTTGTAAAAAATTTAAATTAATAATATTTTCAAAATATTAACATATTTATTATGTCTTATTAAGGTCTTTTGGATTACTTGTTAACTTACAAAATGGATGCTTAAATTAAAATTCGGCCGAATTGTTAAGTGTCTCGAGTTAATGTAGTTAATATTCACCCTTCCCCTTTTCTTTTTTTCCCACGTCACATTCTGATTCATGTTTTGTATAATGTCCTATAGATGGCAGCACCATGTCATTTAAAAATATTTTTAAAATTATTTAATTGATTTATAGATGGCAGAATTGTCGTTTTAAATTATTTTTTATTTATAATAATTAGTTAATTATTTCGGATATTTGCTATTCACAATTTTCAATATGATATTATATTTAATATTATATATATATATATATATATATATATATATTAATATTTTCAAGAATTTTTTAAACTAATAGTTTTGTCTGGTAATATTTTGGAATTTTTTCATCTATGGATGTCTCATATTAACTGTTACTTTGACTCCGGTTTATTGCTCATGTATGAACTGTGTTGTATGGATTAATTTGTGAGTAATTTTTATTATCTTTACTGTAAAGGTTTTATTTTCATTACAATCGTTTTCTTGTGTTAATGCAATATTTCTGGCAGATATATACTAATCTTAGCATATTTGCCAGTATATATTATGAAATATTGCATTATTTTTTAGACATGTGCAGGGTTCTGCCAAACTGATGATTAAGCCTTGGACATGTGTCTTTTTTTTTCATTTTGAATTCCATTTTAATTCATTTGATATCAAAATTCCAATTTTCTTACATTGTATGGCATATTATAACATTATTTGTTATAAATTTATTCCTAAAATTTCTTTACATCTTTCAGTATTTTTGGTTGCGTGTCATCACTGAAATGGCGCATTCCATATGGAAATATCCATATATATATATATATATATATATATCTGACCTATGTCATACGATAACGCCCGTATTTATGAATCGATTTTGATGAAACTAATTGTGTGTATTAAGGTCACTAATATCTCGACCGAGTTCGTTGGCCAGCTTGGTCCGCCATTTTGTTTCAAGATGGCGGCCATTTAAAAATTTAAAACTAAAATAAATATACAAAAAAAATAATAATTCAAATTTATTTTTTAATTACGTGTTAGGCCTTGATACAAGGATTCCAGAGCATTTTTTGGTTTACCTCTATCTTAAAAAATGGCTGAGATAGAGCAGTTTGAAATTCTAGGGTGGCTGACATTTTGAAACAAAACAGCACATTAACGCGATTACTCGCAAATTATTTTCTTTCATTGTTGTAATAATTTTCCCAATCATACGCATAAAACTATATATTCATATCCGTTAGCGCCAAATTCTCACCAAAATTGGCGACATTTTGCGAAATATGCCAAATTTGGCGACCAAAATAAGTCTTCATAAATGAAGCCAATTTGGCTATTGCTCAATAAATTGGCAAATTTCTTATTCAAATTCAGTATTAACGAATCTTTTGTAAACGTTTTCTTTGCATTTTAACTTGCTGTTTCCGTGTAACATTAGCTAAAATTTTAAAACGAAGATATAGGAAAGCTACCTTTTCCTCCCGGTACAGGCCGGAAGGACTTTTTTGTATTAACGTAATTGTATTCTGTATACACTTTATGATTACCTTTCTTTAATAGGAGATTAGGTTAGATTTGTTGTAAGAACTTGTTTATTGTATTTTGAAATTCAAAGGTATTACAATTATATATATATACAATACTAGGGGGCTCAGCCCCCTACTCGCTAGCGCTCGCCAACCCCCGTGAATTGCAAAGCAATTCATATTAAGACCGCTACGCGGTCCCAAACAGTTCTAGCCGGAATGAGTACTATCATAAATCATTTTAACATATGAAATTGACAATTTTTTTAATTTAAAAAAAGTAATTGAAAACTTCGTTGAAAATGCAATTAAAAATGCATTTATATTGGTGCTACCAATGGACATAAATCATTTAAATACTATGAAAAAAGAACTCGGAAAAACAATTAGTTTAAAACTCATTCCTTCTATAATATGAAAAAGAAATTATTTTTTACTTCTTCAAGACAGTAACAGATGGCAGCACGTGTAATCTAAACAGTTGATATTTTCATTCTCTCCGGTTTTTGTGCAAGAGAAATTCGTAAATAAATTCTAAATAAGAGTTGAGAATTTATTTGGAATTAACGATATTACTAAAATTAAAATGAGCAATCATCTCAAACGCTTTGGATTACGTACATGTTATTTTATTTTTAATAATTGCTAGTTTAAGTTTCACTGCTGTCACAATGGCCGCCATATTGGAGCTGGAAACTACGATTGTTGCCATCGATAAGCTAGAAATTCAGCCTTATTTCCGCGCCACGTAAGAGAAATATATATATAGATGTGTGTGTGTGATTTTGTGAATTATTTTTTTGTGTTATAAGTTATGCATAATCAAAAGTCTAACTCTACTAAGAACATTTGTCTGATTGCTATTTCTAATCTCTTTAGTATTTTATACTATTTACATAATGTTATGTAAATTCCAAAATAAAGTATAGATGTGCAGCTTTGTATATGCCTAAGTGAACATAATAAATACTTGTATGGATTAACTATTTTAGCAAACATAGAACGTATATCCTAAAATTAAAAAAAGAACAAAAAACCATGTTTTTTTAAAAATTATTATTAAGGATTCTGTGTTCTACAAACATTTTTCTGCGTGTCATAAGCAAAATATATTAATATATACTAATAATATAAGAAATAATTGAAGAAAATTATATTTTCATGTTTGAAGCACGTCGGCCTATAGATCAAACACATCTTCGCCAAGCGAAGAGCAGGCTAATTCTCGCCCCGTTACCAGGTATTAACTCGTTAAGCTAGGCAAAAGCCTGGCAGGGAGGGGCCTGGTCAGCGGTCTAAAAAAATAACGTTAAGTAACGCTAAAATTAAATGTACAATTTAAAAGTACAAGAAAGAATTTTATTATAAGAAGAATTAAAAACAACGAATGTTATAATATTGTGTTAGGAAAAAAATCTTGTTCCTAACATATGTATCATGTTCCTAACACACATATATTAGGAACACATGTAACATATGTTCCTAATATATGTATCAGCAGAATTTTTTTTAATCCCTATGTTAAAAATTGATGAAATCTCTTCAAAAATTTATCTTTAATTATGCCATTTATGCGTATTAAAATGCAAAGCAAAGATAAAAATAAAATTACATTGAAAAACCATGACAAAAAGAGCAATTAAATAGCTAAAATTCATCCAAACATACATTAAAATTATTTTTGAAAGAAGAAAACAAAAGTATCTATAACAAAGCTAGTTTAAAATAAAAATCATTCCCTTTATATTAAATAATGTTAAAAAACAAAATAAAAAATAATTTCTCAAATTAAGAGTAAAATCACTCATTTTACATATTAATTTAGTAAAAGAGTGAAAATGGCTTATCAAAAAGTAATGAAAATAACCACCCCGGAAGAGGGATGAAATCCACTCCTATAAGATAGGTGCATTTTCAAAACTGGAAAGGTGTGAAAATTTACTCAATCTCAGTTAAAATCACTGGATTTTTTAAAGAGAGTATTGTCCGAAATTTGGTTCAAATCTTTGACAGAATTATCTGAAAGTTCCTTTGCCTTTATAGAAAAATGGAAACCGTATCCGATTTTATAGTTTTCGAGTAAAAACGCCTACTGATTATTTACGTTTAAGAATAGAAACGATTCAAGTATGTGCAAGAAATTACCGAATTTGGATTCGAGAGCAGTCTTAACTTGTAAGGAGCCTTCAGGAAACCAATCTCCCATGCAGGGCATTCGAATGTATTACTACAGTTTTGAAATTCAACTTGTGTACGTTATGACACATTCCTGAATATATGTGTATCACCAAGCGTATAAAATTGAAATCGGATTGAGTTTTCAGTTTTTTTACAAAGGCAAAGTATCTTTCAGAAAATGTTCTAAAAATGGCATTTTGAGCCGAATTTCCAGACGCAACAGCCACATAAAGACATCAATCAGATGGAGACATACATCATTCACTTATTATTAGTATTACTCATTTATCGAAAAATAAAAAAAAAGCTATTCTATCCCAAACCACTTCAATAATTTTATATTCTCGATCATTTTGAATCAGGTTCATTTCCTTCTTTTTTTTTCCTTGTCAATTGATAATTGAAAATACACTGACGGAAAAAAAAATCCCATCACCAAGAAAAAATTATTGAAGAGTAATGAAATTTGGACAATGCATTTGTCTAGTTAACATGTTTAATTGATTAGATTTTCAAGATCACAGGTTAATTTAAGCTCAAGAAAATGCATTTCAAATGTGAATGTGATGTTACATTAATAGCCGGTGTAACCTCCAGAATTTTTATTGCAAGCCTACAAACGTACATGCATTGTGTCATACAGGTGCCGAATGTCACTTCGTGGTATGGAGTTCCATGTTTGTTGTACCTGTTGTGTCAATACTGGGACGGTCAGTGAAGGCTGTGGATGATGCTGGAGTTGTCGTTCAATGATATCCCATACGTGCTCACTTGGAGACAGATCTGGTGATCTCGCAAGCCAAGATAACATGTCGACACTCTGTAGGGCACGTTGCGTTACAACAGCGATAGGCGGGCGAGCGTTATCCTGTTGGAAAACTCCTCCTTGAATGCTGTTCAAGAATGGCAGCACTACGGTTGAATTACCAGACTGACGTACAAATTTGCAGTCAGTGTGTTGGGGATAACCACGAGAGTGCTCCTGCTGTCATAGGAAATTGCTCCCCAGACCATGACTCCAGGTGTAGATCCAGTATGTCTAGGCCGCAGACAGTTTGGTTGCAGGCGTTTCCCTGGCTTCCCTCTGACCAACACACGGCCATCACTGGCACCAAGGCAGAACCTGCTTTCATCAGAAAACACAACAGATCTCCACCCTGTCCTCCAACGAGCTCTGGGTTGACACCACTGGCGACGCAAACGGCAATGGCTTGTAGTCAGTGGAATACACGTTACAGGGCGCCTGGCTTGGAGCTGTCCTTGAAGTAACCGATTTCTAAGAGTTCGTTATATCACAGTGGTACCAACTGCAGCTCGAATTTTGGCCGCAGACGTAGTACGATGCGACACAGCCGTACGCCGAATACGGTGGTATTCCCTCTCAGTAGTGCCACGTGGCCGGCCGGAACCCGGTCTTCTTGAGGCAGTACCATCCCTTGACCACTGTTCCCAACAATCATGCACAGTGGATACATTCCGGCCAAGTCTTTCTGCAATATCGCGGAAAGAAAATCCAGCTTCTCGTAGCCCTATTTACGACCTCGTTCAACCTCGGTGAGCTGTTGATAATGGCTCCTTTATCTTCTTAAAGGCATTCTTGGCTAACATCAACTCAATACGCCAAATTTCGAAGATAAATAACGCTCACGAACTTTACAGCACGCATTTAAAGCAAATCTGATTTGCAAGTTCTGAATGGCGCTGCTAGCGCCACACTTATGCGCGAAGCGGGAAATTTGAATCGATGTCATCTTTCAGATG
Organism: Maratus michaelseni; assembly: GCA_963931845.1. Classification (NCBI taxonomy): domain Eukaryota; kingdom Metazoa; phylum Arthropoda; class Arachnida; order Araneae; family Salticidae; genus Maratus; species Maratus michaelseni. The sequence continues at coordinate 282,874,618 of OZ007586.1, forward strand.
TATAATCACGCCTACCAAATTTCGTTTATCTAACACAAGTCTTTCTTGGTGTTGGGATTTTTTTTCCGTCAGTGTATAAAAAAATAGCTTCATCTGCAGATATTAATGATGTCCCACAAACACAAAATATAACTTTAAAAATAGAGTAGAATTTCATTTTTCAGTGTCTGCAATTTCATTTAAAAGAACCTCAATAAACCAGGTATATGATTTTGTGTACGCGTTTCAGTTATTTAGAATAGTAATAATAATAATTATTATTATTTTATTTTATTTAATTTTATCCACTTTGGCACACAAATAAAATCTGACAGTAAGGCATATAGATTATTTATTTATTCCTTCTTTCTTCTAGTAACATTGGCATACCTAGAATTTATTTAACTGACAAAATAATATTAATAATAACAATTAATGCATAAGATATGATAGATAAATATATTTTAAAATTATTTTAGTAAAAAAGATTGTTACTAATTGATTCCTAATTATCGGAAAATTATAACAATTTTTAACTCGTCCTTGAAATAAAGCATGTAAAATTGAAGTATTTAAACTATATTTTTTTTGCACATATATAAAAGGAGTATGTTTATAGAGTAAAAGAATTATTACATTAAATATATCTTATAACATTCTTTTTGCTGAAAAATGACAATTTCAGGGAATTGTTGCAGTTCGGGAGCATTAACTATTTGATAAGAAACGGCTTCTGTTTAATCCCTTAATGGTTTAAAAAGTGACACCTGGATCTCGTTACTGATCATCAGAGGTGTTTTTGAGAGGGGCTTGTCTCAGTTTGTTGATCAAAAATGGCTTATTTTTAAAACTGGTTTATTGCGTTTGTTGAAGTCAATCTTTCGCTTCCGCTTTACTTGTCACCGCTGTCATCTAATGTTGTTTTGTAGGTGTCCGTAGAGGGTCTGTTGGCGAAAGAGGAAGGAATCATATAAGATTATATAGTAATAATCAAGTTGTCGCAATAAAAAACGAAAAGAGCCATTCGATTAAGAATCGTGTCAGTCTTTCAATTTTTATATATAAAAAAAGCTTTGGAAGCAGTTTCTGTATTGAAGTAGAAACAAACTATGAAATTTTTAAACACCCTAACACACAAATTTGACTTCATCTTTCGATTCTAGAGAAAATTGTAACTGAATACCCAACGGAACGTTTAGGTGTTAAAAATACAGGAAGTTTTAACCTCCTAATGTTAAATTAATTTTTAATGTTTTCATTCATATCTTCTGTAATAATTTTTTTTCAGCACTGATTTTTTTTTTTATGTTAGTATAAAACACCACAAACACAATTATGTAATTTTAACACATTAAAAAAATATGTGTGAAATACGGATTATGAAATCAGTATTCGAAAAAATAATGAACTGTAAGCATACGATATTAGACGATTTATTACGAGAAAAGAAAGAATTTAAAGAGTGTAAAAATGTATGCAGTGTGAACAGATTATCACATGTCTTCATTGAAATCCTCCTCCAAAAGAAAATACATGCCTTTTGTAGAATTTAATGTGCAGAATTCAAATCAGCATTATTTTCCCATATAATCTGTAATTTTAAAATTCATATTACGTAATTGTTTTAACGCAATTGTTTGGGGTTTAACGTTTAGTCCATAAAATAATAAGTAAATAAAATAAAATGGGTTAATGAAACAGCCAAACTCGTCTTTAAAAGTGTGAAAATTAATTATATTATTAGAAAAAGAGGGAACAGTTAGAGCTACAGCAACATTATCTGGTACCTGGTTGCTCTCCACACCCCACCCCTCACCCCTAAAAAAAGAAAGAAAGAAAGAAAAGAAAAACAGAAATCGGTCGTCAAGGGTGGGGGTTATAAATTATGAAATACTTCTAACATACCATATTGCTAAGAAACTTTCGTTATATTGAACCTTTACAGGATCAATGAATGGAAAAATAATAGTCTGTAAACGTTATTTTTTTTTTAATTAGCAAGTTGCATCTGTCATAAAAATCAGTAAAATATTGTTCGTTATTCTAACAGTCCTCAATGCCTTAGTGATGGCTGCAGGAAGGGGCCGATTAAGTGCCTGGTGCAGGGGTATCGCTCACACCACACTTTTTGCAGCTGTAGGAACAGTAAGATGTAATTCTTTACGTTGCCTTAGCGTACACGTACGCAGTTTGTGTTTTGCATTCATGGTGCATGTGCCCAAAACAGGGATTTTTTAGAAACTGCGACGTCAGATTAAGGAGATGCCCAGTAGAGATTACGCTTATGGGCTAGCGTTTTGCTTGTACAAAAATCAGTAGCTGAGATCATAAACGTTGTAGCACATAGTGGAATCAAAATCCACATGTATTGGATTAAGATCCATGCTATTTAGACCTATAATAAGCATGTTGATGCGCGTGCAAAGCCTTCTGCAGTACAACAATTTGTGCACGTCTTTGACTGATTGTGTACGTGGATCTCGAAGGTCCAGACTTTACTGACCAGAGCTCCTGAGAGTTGACAACGTAGGTGGAACCGTTTGGAACAATATCGGGTAACATATGTGATATTCCAGAAAGTCAACACTCCGCCTCTCCAAAAGAACTTCTGTGAAAAATGAATCCTGATGGGCGACTGACATGGCACTTTTGTGAGACCATCCATCTCTTTTTTTCAAAAGCCATCCTACATTTGAGATATCAATCATATATCATGCCGAGATTGATATCATCTTTATATGACACTCTTATTATAATCTCGGAAAAGAAATAATTATCACTGAATGTAATCAAATTATTCTTTATTCTTAAATCATTTAAATATTTAATTAATAATTTTTAATTGAAAAAGTTTTAAAATAAACTAACTTCTCACAAATGTCAACGGAATTTATGCTTCGTTTTCAGCAACAATGCTAAAACTCACGTGCCTTATTAAAAAAATATAAAAACTCCCTTCATTTCCATCATCTAAATTTGTGTTGAGGATGATAGGCTCAAATTATTTCTAAATAAATAATATTACATATAGAATGAGCAAAAATTAGCCCAACAGAGTGCTTTGGCGGTAAAAAGTTAATTTGTACAATCCGGTGTAAGATGCTCAAAAGTCTTTTACACTTTTCGAAAAGTAATGTTAAAAAATATATAAAAATGATGAATTATTTGGTTTAATCTGGGGCTGCATACAAAAAAATGCCTCACGTTCTTTTTAATAAAAGGAATATATTCAATAAGAAAAAAATATATATGTAGCGGTATGAATTACAACTTTTGAATTTTTGAAGCACGTGTGTTTTACTGATTTTTAGAGTACTTATGATTTAATGATTTTGTTGGAATTATTCTGTATTTAAGACTCGTTTTAATGAAATAAGAAATGGAATCCGAAAGAAAATTTCCTGCTAAGATTTGTACCAAATATAAAAGAATTTTAATGTATGTTTTAAAAAGAAAATATAAAATAATACTCTTCTAGTATCTTTATTTATTTAGTCTTCATGTTGAAATATTTATTGGCATGGGGAAAATAAAACGTGGAAAATTTGAAAAAGAAACGAGTATTATTTTACACGAAAACAAGTTCAACAAGGTCTCGAAGTCGTCCATTTTGAGGAAACCGTTGTCTTCTTCCAGTATCAGAATAAAATGTAAAAATTCCTAGTAATTGTGGTTGCATAAATCGTATAATAGTGATTACGCAAATGGTAACAGAAAAATGCCTGGGTTAATGTTTCTTTGTCCAATTATTTTATTGTTATTTTTGTACTTTACAAACCTTCCTTTTATATGGAGATGTATTAAAAATCCCCTTAAAAACTACGATATTTAAGTAATTTGCCTTTTATGTCTTTTATATTCATGATTTTTCATTCAGTATTGGTGTAACATATATTTAAAGCCATTACTCAGTTCAGTTTATAGTTAATGCGTTCTCCAAAATATTTAGAACTGAAGATTAAAAGCCATACAAGCTCACATTGTGAAAGATGTGGTAGTTTGAACATTTTTTTAATTTTTTACAGCGCCTCTACAGCAGCATAAAGAGAAAAATGACCGAAGAAACAGCAGTGCAGCACATGGTTACCTCAGTGTATTACTGAATAGAGATGTCACTCAGTTCCTATGCACAACAGAGTGTACAGGCAGTCACCATAAATAAGCAACTAACATCCTTTGAATACATAAAACATCTGTCTAAGTGTACTGCCATTGTGCGGCGTCCGTACAATCTTTTAAGCAAATTTCGTAACAAAATATAATAAGTTAATTTTTTAGAATCTAGATGGGAAATATAGGAGACCATGAATCTTACTGTAGCCTTATCCGCGTCTTAGCTCATCAGTGTACACCACAAGCCAGTAGCAACACATCATTTTCTCATATAAAAATTACTTAAGGCATAGAATCTCGGAAAACCCCCGAAAATCATCAATTTTCGACATGACAATTTATTGCGTGAATTTCTATGATCGGGATTTCCAAAGCGAGCCTATAAGGCTTTCGTTTTTTCCTTTTCAGGTATGGAACCCTAAAAAGGAAGATTTTTTTTTACCCCCACAGGAGGTCAAAAACGAATTTTATCTACCCACCTCCTTTTGGCGCTTTCTGATAAGAGATATCTAAAAAAGTTTACTTTTGGATATTTTTTCTATCGAATTAGTGAAATCTTAAGTTTAATGTTAGTCTTTCTTGAATAAGTATTAATCTTTTACATTTTTCAAAAAGTAATGTTACATAAAATATAAAAATGATGAATTATTTGATTTAATCTGGGGCTGCATACAAAAAAATGCCTCACGTTCTTTTTAATAAAGGGAATATATTCAATAAGAAAAAATATATATGTAACGGTATGAATTACAACTTTTGAATTTTTGAAGAACATGTGTTTTACTGACTTTTAGAATACTTATGATTTAATGATTTTGTTGGAATTATTCTGTATTTAAGACTCGTTTTCATGAAATAAGAAATGGAATCCGAAAGAAAATTTCCTGCTAACATTTGTACCAAATATAAAAGAATTTTAATGCATGTTTTAAAAAGAAAATATAAAATAATACTCTTCTAGTATCTTTATTTATACTCTTCATGTTGAAATATTTATTGGCATGGGGAAAATAAAACGTGGAAAATTTGAAAAATAAACGAGTATTATTTTACACGAAAACAAGTTCAACAATGTCTCGTATTCGTCCATTTTGAGGAAACCGTTGTCTTCTTCCAGTATCAGAATAAAATGTAAAAATTCTTAGTAATTATGGTTGCATAAATCGTATAATAGTGATTATGCAAATGGTAACAAATAAATGCCTGGGTTAATGTTTCTTTGTCCAAGTATTTTATTGTTATTTTTGTACTTTACAAACCTTCCTTTTATATGGAGATGTATTAAAAATCTCCTTAAAAACCACGATATTTAAGTAATTTGCCTTTTATGTCTTTTATATTCATGATTTTTCATTCAGTATTGGTGTAACATATATTTAAAGCCATTACTCAGTTCCGTTTATAGTTAATGCGTTCTCCAAAATATTTAGAACTGAAGATTAAAAGCCATATAAGCTCACATTGTAAAAGATGTGGTAGTTTAAACATTTTTAAATTTTTTACAGTGCCTCTACAGCAGCATAAAGAGAAAATGACAGAAGAAACAGCAGTGCAGCACATGGTTACCTCAGTGTATTACTGAATAGAGATGTGAAATTAATAGAATAGAAAATATATGAAATGAATAGAGATGTTTAAATCAGAAATCTAATTTGAGAGAGAATAAGATGTGGAAGAAAATCACAGCGAATACAACAGATTCCAAAAAAAGCTTCTTAAAACTACTGTCTCCATAATTTAAGGAAAACATTCAATTATAAATACTACTTATTAATCCAAAATAGTTACTATCTATCCAATAATGTTCAATTATAACTGTGTTTCTATCACAGATCATTGATAAATATTAATGTTTCTTTACGATAATATCAGAGAAACTTTTAGTTTTATCATTATACATAAAATCATATTAGCCAGATGTTTTATAAATAGTCCAGTCCCAAAGTATTTCTAGCACTGCTAGTCATAGTAAGGTAAAAACGAAATGTCCATTAGTACCTACAACAGAAGAACCTAAAACTGTAATTGTCAGTGCATCAGTGATTAGCTGAATCACATTAGTTGGAAGACTGATACATATATACTCTAGTCAAAACACTCCATGAAAGCCTAATCGTGTTACAAAAAATATTCATACATACTTCTGAGGAATTTAACATTGTATTATTTCAACAATGCTATAGCAGCGTTTTTTCAACATGGAATTTCTAACATTGTTTTTGTGTTTCCTTACGGGAGCAATAAAACGCCTTTTAATTCAATCAACTTATACAATTACATCAGTTAGACATGAAAACATCTATCAGTAGGATGTTTCAAGATTCTTAATTTTCGAAATTTAGTCTCATGTAGCGTTAAAGATCATTTAAGTTTGATTTTCTTTCAGCTTATTTTTTAGAAAAATACATACAATAAAACAAGATATTGCAGCTAAACTTGTCAATATCTTCATGATAAACATTTTTAGTTGATATTATATAGTGTCAATGTCTTTGTAAGAATTACCTTCTTCTGCTTAAAAATGTGGAGTTTAATATCAAATAATTTATCATTAAAGCAAATACATATGGCACGATTTACAAAAATGTTAACTATTGGTAAATCCCCCAGGACAAAATGCATGCTAAAAGACTTTCAATAAACAACAGAAACAAAGTATTCATTCCCCATACGGAAATAAAATCGTGTTTTGTTCCATTGACCAACTAAATGTCGTTGCTAATATTGCAATATAATCAGAATTTTCTATGTATTTAACATTTTATAATGTAAATTTTATTACAATATATATATAATGTTAAAAACCGATAAAATTAAAAAATGAGCAAAAATTTTACGATTTTTTGTTGACACGAGACTTTTGTGTACGTTCACAATTGATTTTAACAAGTTTTAAAAAATGTAAAAATAATTACCATAAAAACTCATTACAATTAAAGAACGATACGTAAATTGATCGAAAACACAGAAAAATATACGCCGACGCCAGAATAATCTAAGTCTAACTAATGAATCAACTGTTTATATAAGAAATTTAAAAGATAAAATTAAAGTATAAAAAGATTAGCTTGTTAATGGTGTACGCTTAAATCTATACATCTCAAAATAGATCTTAAATTGTTTATGTAGTTAAATCATAGATTTTCTAGTAAAGATCTCTAATTTTTATTTCTACTGTTTTCCATCTATCTATTGTTAATGGGTTTTTTTTTTAATCTTTTAAATTTTGTGTATTTATTTCATTTTCAATCATAGTGTGGTAACTTTGCGAATATGCAATGACCTATTTACATATTTCATCATATACTTTCTTTAATCGATTACTTATATATCGATTAGTACTTATCGATGTACTTATTTGATCTTTTTCATTTTGGCAATTAATTTGTATATTATAATTTTACCAGTTTTGTTTACACGTGTACTTTCATTATACAGGGTGTCCCTTCATATTATTGACAAATAGCTAATTTCTAAATCGTTAGTTTTAGAGCTCAAATTGTAAAATCTTCGAAATATTGTTCTTAATCATATGAAAATCGGTCCCTGGGTCACATATAAGTTATATTTGGAAAAATCTTCGCGATGCTGTAACTTGTAAAACAGTAACAATTCCATTTCTGTACGATCAAAACTTAACGATTTATTATACTTCAAATGTTATGAATTTTGAGCATTTTCTGGCACGAAAAATGAATTTTTACGTATTTAGTACCAGAAAATGCCGAAAATTAATAAAATTCGAAGTATCATAACCCAAAAGTTTTTTTCTCGCACAAGAATTGAATGTTTACTATTTTACTTGAAAGAGAATGGAGAGATTTTTTTCATATAACTTATATGACTTAGGAACCACATAAAATTTAAATTTCGTATCGTTTGACGTGAATGTAACTTTAATATGCGATTATGAAAGAGAACAACATTTGAAACATTTTTGTAACATGAAATATACCTCTAAAACTAACGGTTTAGGAATTACTTATTGGTTAACCATAATAAGGGGCACCCTGTATATATATATATATATATATATATATATATATATAAAAGAAGTCGAATATCAGACGATTTCGGTATCTTATGATTAAAATTAATATTAGTTAACAAAACATTTGGTAAATTATTTTTTATAATAAGTGTTAAAACCACGTCATTTTTGTGCGATATTCTCTTGCTTTATTAACAGATGAGTTTTTTTACAGACGATCTAATTTAATCCTCTAATGCCCATGGTAGAATATATGCTACCATCACTGTTTCTAATTAAGTAATTTTTTCAATTCAGATATTCCATATTCATTCCAGAAATTTAATATAGCAATATTTGCATTTAATAACAAACATTCCGTCATTAAATAAAGCTAAATTTATTATTGAAATTTTCTGGTTATGAATTCAGATTTTCTGAATTACGGAATTTCTAGAACGTATTCTACCATGGGAATTAGAGGGTTAAACACGACGTTACAGCAGATAGAATAAAATCAGCTACATAATGATAATGTTTGATTCAATATCAATAAAATGAAATATCGCGTTATTATTTAGCAAAAGATATGGTTCAATAATCAACAGTTATTTAGGTAGTAATAAAAAGAAAATTCTTATATATTTCATAATATTTTGTTGAAAAATATCCAAAAATATTTTAAGATACTTAATTTATTACTACTTTTTTTAGATTTATTTTTCTATCTTTGCAATTATGACTTAGTATATTTGTAAAAATGATTACTATATATATCTATATATATCAAGCAATAATAGTTTTAGCTCTTACAACGATTTCAATATGAAGTTGAATATATTTGAGGCGTAGAAATTTTCTAAAGGAATTGTTTATTTTGAGAAGTAACACTTTTTGAAGAACAATTATGTAAATAAACGTATGAAACATAACGAATCAGTTCAAACCTATCTTCTTTAGACCCGAAGAATGTGAAAGTAAAAGAAGCCTGTGTGATTAAATCTAAACAAATAATGCAAAAAATTGTAATAGGTTAAAATCTTTATTAAAAATTAAGGCAAAGACAACAAATAAGATTTGACAAGTACTTTTTAAACATTTAACAGGTTTTTGTCAGACTCTACATTTAGTTAAGAGAAACATACTTAATGAGCTTCATATGCACATATTCAACTACATTCATTAATGCCAGTGTGTCTTATAACTAATTAATCACAGTGAGATGCAATACAAACCATTATATTAAAAATATTTCAAAGAAAAGAATTTTTTTATATAGTTTGCAACGAAATTACATTATAAGCAGTGGCAGTTGCAAGTGTTCAAAATATCTTTGAGAAATGAGAAAATTAACGAGAATAAAGTATGAAACACAAGTTTATAATTTACATATACACAATTGGTCCTCGTTGTCTCAAAGAAAGTTTAAAAGCTTCTGTATAAGTGACATTTATAAAGGCAAAAGTTTTACAAACATATAGACAATACCAATAGAAGCAGCTTAAGTTCAGTTATACTATGTTATTGAGGATAAAATGCAATCATTGGCAGTGAAACATGAATGTTGTATGATATTTAACAAAGGGAAATTTCACTTTACTATAATTTCAAAATTATCCAATTCAACAAGTAAACATCATTCTTGTATAATGAGGTAGATGATACCAAGAAAAGTACACAAAACTTAACTTTCAAACAAGAACACTTTACTTTTATTAACTCTAGGGAAATACGCATATTTATATTAAACATATATATGTATAAATAAATAAATATAAATAAATCTAGAAAGAATCTAATTAATACCTTATTAACAATAACAACCAATAATTTTCTGAAAACTTTACAGTCTGTTCTTTTATTATAAAATTTGAAGGACCCTTAGGAAAAACACTTCAGTATATGGAAATCAATTTAGACAAAAACACAAACCAAATTTGAGACTGACACGTTTCTTCAACAGCAACGTTTCACTTCTGGCTAATTTTATATGAACTGACGTTGTTTTGCATTGAAAATGATAACATAAGGTCTAAATTTCCCTCATAAGCTACAACATAACAACAAAAGTTCAATTTAGTGAAAAAGTACACTGAAGTGGTTTTTATCATGGACCTTTCATTCACTCTCCGAAGTTCATTTCTTAAAGTACAAATTCTCTGAATAATGTAATTCACAACAATAAACAGTTAACTTCTTCAACTCGTAAAAATAAATATGGTTAGTGCAATACAATTTTTTATGCAAAATACTTTTTAAATAAAACGTTAATGCGTGATTTAATATTCGTAATATTGATGTTACAAAATTCGCAACCATCAGTTTTCTGATAAACGAACTGCTTCCCGTGAACAAATGATTGAAGGGCTCTGGGATTAAAATAAAGTAATGAACAAATTGCAAGTTTCGAGAGATTCAAGATTCAAATATTTTAAAGAAAACTACAAACAAAACTGCTCGGATCACTTTCTCTAAAAGAGCTGATTTGTTAAGACTGGGCCTTCAGTTAACTTATGCGAAAAAGTTTTTTGGCTGATATATTATACTTTATTGTATTTATGTTCAAAAAGTTTTCATTATTAAAATTTATATCTAAAATTGATTTTTGATTATTATTACATACTTTGAGTAAATAAAAGAAACCTTGTACTTTTAAAAAGATTGTCAGGATGCAGTTAAACATTTTTACAAGAAAATATGAACAACAAAATGCCAGTTATTATGTTTTACATCAGAGATTTTCAATTATAGTCAAACGAAAAAAATATATTGTAGTACGAAATCTGTATCGAAATCTACAAAAGTCAATAGGTACTTACTTAGTCTTGTAAGTATATGGTAGAATTAGGAATATTAATAGAAAATTTAAACAATTTAGTTAAAAATTATGTTAAATGTTAAATTAAAAAACTTTTAAGAATGTCACGATGTTTATGAGTAATCAAATCCTCTTTTAAATTAATGAATCTTTTGAATTATAAACTCTGTTTTAATTAAAATTGAATTAAAATCACTTAAATTCATTTGAGTCTTAATTTTTTTAAATGAAATTTCTAAACGCAGGATTTTACCAGGCATGTTTTAATATGACTTTACAACAATTTGATAAATATAGGATTTGAATGTAAATAATGCATATATATATATATCTTATGAAAAATGTATCCACGCAAGATAATGACATAAGGAGAAAATTTACTAAAAAATTTTGAATTTAATTACATGAATATTTAAGTGAATTTGAAATCATTCTTAAAAATATTATTGTACGCAAAAGTGCATTTAAAGTATATTTGTGATTTATCTTACCTTCATGCAACAACAAAAGACATTACGAGAAAAATAGTAATTATTTTAGTAACGTTTTACTGCAAGACAAGTACTATTTATTTTTCAGAAAATTGCATATGAAGATATAAATTTCGTTAAATCATTGCTATCAGGAGAAAAGTGGAATTTGAGTAAACTTTCATTCAATTAGCTTAGAAAATCATGGTAACAGAAAATTTCAACTTGCACATGTGCCACAGTATTTTCTAGAAAAATAATTCTTATAAAATAAAATAAATGCTTCTAGAAATACTTTGAAAACTTTTCTGAAGACAGTCATGTTCAATATTGGCAGAAAATTTAAACATCATGATTTGTCCAATAACTCCCGAACGTTTTATGCAAAAATATTACTGATTTTTCAGGATTTAAAATTTATGAGCAAAAAATACTGTTCAAAATATAGTGATAAAATGAATATCACTTTGAAGCTGCAGAAGGCCTTTAATAAAGATTTCAATGATTGTATTTTAAATAACTTTTTATATAAAAAGTAAAAACATTTCATTAGATTTTTCTATGAATATATAAATACTGCCTGATTTATATCAGATGACAACATGATGAAAATACTTTGCGAAAAAGATAAAATATCTCTTGCAAGTGTGAATTTCGAAATTTTTCTCTTTGTTTGAAATTTCCAAATTGTTTCACAAAAAAGCTCAGTCATGGAAACTTTAAAGAAAATTCGCTGCATTAAATACAGGCAGTGTTATGCAAAGGAATCACATTTTCATAGTATCAACTCATACAGTTCATACTCGATGAAATATTTACAATGTATATATGAAGAATGGCAGATGAAAAAAATACTGTTCAAATATTTCGCCATCAACCTAAAAAAAGAAAAAAATAATCAGAATAATGGTTCTCCATTTAAATAACTTCATTCACTGTAAAAAATGGGTACTCAAAATTGAGTAAAAAGTACTCAATTTTGAATACGTCACATACTCAAAATAGCTCCGATCCAAATGTACTCAAAATTGAGAAACACATGTACTCATTTTTGATCCCATGGGTGTATTCAAATATGAACTCCTATGTACTCATTTTTGATCCCATGGATGTATTCAAATTTAAAATTTTTTATGTCGTTAAAATAAAATTTATAGGATAAAAAAAAGTTACTTCGCGAGGACAACCTTATAAGGGATTATACATACATTTCTGCTCATTTTTTTCATTCCTGCGTGAGTTCATAGTAATTAACCAACCCTTGCCCAAGAGAGGAATCGAACCCGCGATGTCCTGTTTACTAACCTGACGACCCAAACCAACGCGCCATGAGGGGGACACGCCTTCTTCTCAAATGTTGTTAGTTACTTTGAAACCCTCCCTCTATCCCTTCCTAACAGTATCTGGCATCTGGCGCCATCTGTTAGGAAGGGATAGAGGTTTTAAATATGTTTTTAAGGATGTACAGTGCCTGTCTATATGTGTTAAAGATTAAAATAATATCTGAAGTAACAGGTAGTTCAAAGAATTATTAATTAAAAAATGACATTAGAAAAGAACATAGATTGAAATACTAAAATTATAAACTTTGTAAAATTATAATTTATAAAATAATAAATTTTAGCGTGTAATTCATAAATTTGTAAGCCAAATCAGTTTAGTTTAATACCAATTTGCATAGCTATAATTTGCAAAGATTGTTACGAAACTTTTAAATAACACAATATTGTCTCACGTTAAAAAAGTTAAAATAAATTTTAAAAAAATTAGTGGGAAAAAAATCATAATTTTGAAGTACTATCAAGAAAAAAAAAAAAAAAAAAAAAAGATGTGTAAAATGTGAGGGGAAAAAAAGAGTAAATGTGTTGTAGTGGATCCACTTTGATGAAAATCCCGAAGAACCAGATCCACTTTTCATTTCTCTTATTCTTCGTTTTTCCTTCAAATAATAGCTTTTTAGGCTCCGTAATTTCATCATTACACATTATGAAATATACAAGTATGTTGGGTTTGATCATATGTTCATTTTTGATCCAAAAATACTCATTTCGATATGAATACATGAACTTACTCATTTTTGAGAATGCACATGTTCATTTTTGATCCAAAAATACTCATTTCGATATGAATACATGAACTTACTCATTTTTGAGAATGCACATGTTCATTTTTGATCCAAAAATACTCATTTCGATATGAGTACATGGACTTACTCATTTTTGAGAATGCACATGTTCATTTTTTATCCGAAAATACTCATTTCGAAATGAGTACATGGACTTACTCATTTTTGAGCACTTCATTTTTTACAGTGTTTATTGCAGAAATTCTATAAAAATACATAGCTTTTTTTAGGTCAAAATAAAATCACTTATTTTAATAACAAAGTTTAAAAATATGCAATTAAGCTATTATAATTATTACTTTTGAATGTTAGTCAAAATACACTTAAATCAAAAATATCTATAATACACAGGCTATAAAATAATTTACGCATATATTATGCAGATTGTTTATTCTACAGGATGTCAAACGGGGTAATGTTTGAAATGGGTGAAAAAACACGTAAGAGAGCACTAAAAAATTTAATGATATATATTGAAAATACACAGAAGACAGTTAGTGATAAAAATGTTCAAATTGGCGACCTTATTTAGCAAGGACAGCAGTGAGCCGGTTCTGGAAGCCATCTATTACGCGTAGGCAGACTTCGCAGTCAATTGTGTAGATCGCAGTTTTAATGTCAGTTTTCAGTTAAAGAACAGTCATAGAATTTGTCTACCACACAGTGCTCTTCAAATAACATCGTATAAAGAAATAGAATGCATTTAAATCCAGAGTACTTAGTGGTCATTTAATACCGTCTAAGAAGTGCAATGGGTAATTTAATTCAACGATTCTTTTTCAAAATTGTTCATTAATTACTTTAAAAAAATACGATGCGGTACTTCGAACGATGTAGTTTTGCTTTATCCTGCATAAGACAATGACCATGAACCAAGTAAGAACCATATGAAAAAGTGAAAAATGGGATTAAATTCTGAGTCGGAAACTTTTTGTATTTTGCTGCGTTTAATTTTACAAATAAAAACTGGGCTGAAAACACCATGCGAGGATATTGCACACCATGCGGAAAATTGGCTTCGATCTTCAGTGATTGCAGGCCTTCCCCTACTACATTAATAATTGTTTTGTTTGTTCAGCCTAAAAACGTACAGTCGTCGCTTACTAACAAAATACACCAAACAAAAGTTATTTTCTCTGAAGATCACATGCATAAAATTTCACTTAACTTGATCTTAGCTAGTGCTGTCTATAATTTATCGCCATGTACCAGTAGAGTTGCTAAAAACCCACAGATTTTCAGGGACAGACATAAACCCGGGAATTTTCGGGAGGAGATATATTGAATATAAGAAATATAGTATCAATAGGTAGTGCATAAACCTGTTTTAATCAGGCTCAGCTGTTCCTGTTCAATGCCACCATTTATACTAATTCAAAATACTTTTCGAAAGAGAATTACTTGGCGCATTTATTTAGCTGATTTTTTTTTCATCATTTAATTTTTTAATGTTTTCTAGTAAAACAATTTATTATAAACTTTTTGTTATGTATGTATGTTCTATGTTATACTGAGAATTAGGTTTTTAAAATACTATTGATGGGTTAAAAAAAGGTATTTTATAAAATAAATATAATAATCATTAGAGAATTTAAGTTTAATAATTGATATACTTCATTTTAATTTCAATGATCTTGAATGTATTTTTTTAATACCTAGCCTAAATAAATGTGCATCTTCATTCATTAAAGATCCATAGAAGACTAAAATTGAAATCAGTAACAAAAATTAAAGAATTAATAATTTCCATGCTTAAAACTTTTTGAAATCTCCTAGGAATTTTCTAAAATTCCCTTCTATAGAACCCGGTTTATTCCACGAAATAAACTTGCTTTTTTCCCTATCCTTTGCAAAGCTATCTATGAGTGCCAACTTTTGTTTAAACATTACACTCTCAGCCACCGTAAATGCCTTCGGTTGAAAGCGAAATTCTGCATGCACCACATGCAATGCCCAGGTACATATTACTTATTTAAATAATTTAGCTGTTTAAAGGAAAAATAATAAGCCATTTGTTAAAACTTGCGCAACCAGTGCTATGCTAGTTGCTTGCTCAATCCAATGGATATTCTTATGCTTAAGAACTTCATATTCATGAAACAAACTGTTAGAACGCCATTTAATTGTTCTATTAATTTTAAGATACGTTTCAAACGTTAAAAATTCAAACGTAATTGGGAATTTCCTTTGAAATCCACATTTCACGTTTGGCAACAAATGAATCATTCTACCACAACTGAAAGGAAAGATGGATTTAAAGGCATTTATTTATTAATGTTGTTTGTTAATATTTGGTTGTATTAAAGGTGTTGAGGTATTACTGGTGTTTGTTAAACTTATTAAATTCAGAGAAGGGTTTCAGCCTCTGTCACTGGGTAAACCTTTGTAGTCGTTGGCCGCTGTCTTTTGTTGCGGTTCCTACAGGTGCAATATAATAAATGAAAATAAATAGCAAACCAAACGCTGCCGCTGCCAAGGCATTAAATTCGGCGCAATGACACATATTTACTCTTAAGGTATAATATTTTCATTTTCCAGATCCCCCTCAAATATGGCTTAAAAATGGTATTATTATGATTTTTGTAAAGATTCAATTAATTATCAGATTATCAAATAATACTTAAACTTATTTAAGAAATCATTGTTCCGTATGTTGGATTTACTTTGGAAATTCATTTCCTTCCCTTTCAGGTACCGTTGTTTGCTAAATATTATCAAACATTGGTATATCTCAATATTTCATGGTAAGCAACTTTAGTTTCGATAAAAGTAGCTTTTATATTCCAATTTTAATAAAACATAATTTCCATTCAAAAATTTCTCAATATTAACTGGATTTTCAAATTTTTTCATTTTTTATTTTATTTTAGATGCATGCATTGCATTATGCATTTTAGATAGAGCACAGCAAATTATATATAAATGTTTAATGAGCATTCTAATGTTAAAAAAACCATTGGGGTGTGTGTATTGAAAATTTCGAAGTTTGAATAAAAATAAATATGTTCACTCTCCCTATGGGCAACCAAAATCTAGTAGAAATATAGGAAATTATCAATTACATTTTAGTGAAAACAGCTATATTATGTGACATTTAGAACCGCAGTTATATTTTACGTTCGAATGATTTTTTTTTGTCTTATTGTACATTCTATACGTCTGTCTTTTATAATTGAAAATCATAGATCATAATCCTCTATATTAGAATTACATAGCGCAATAAAAACTGATGATTACTCAAAAGTAGAACATGTTGTTGCAAAATAAATACGAAAGTATTGAAAATTGAAAATACAATAAGGAAAGGTACAAATAAATTTTTTTGTTTCATTATATATACTTCTAAATGGGTAATTGGATTTTAACCTTAACGTATGTCAACAGTAATGTTTTGTAGCACTTTAACTCTTACTAGTCCGGTGTAAAATTAGCGTCATTTGGCAATAAATAAGAAAAGAGAAACGTTACATCCTGCTGCCGATTGTTTCATTTAAAACATGCTTCACCATTTTTTATTTTATTTTATTTTATTTAGAAAAGTGATTACTATTTGTGTAAAACATTTAACATAAAAGAATTAAGAAATGTCTTGAATCTGGAAAGCGTTAATATTTGTATGACACTTCGGTTCTCTTATTTGATTTTGGCGTCAAACACAGGCGGTATACGTCATTTATTAATTTATGATAATTAGCTGCATCAAATAGCGCCGAAAATTGATTTGCCCAGTTGAACACAAGAAATTAGATGCAGAATATTTCTTTTTTTACGCTGAAGTACGTATTTCAGCAGTTGCTGAATTGGTCGATTTGGAATTGCCAGCGTTGAAAGAAGTAATACAGTTAATACAGTTTGTTTTAAAAGTAAAAGTTAAGATTTTCGTTATTTTAATGTAAGTAAAACCGATTTGTTATGTAAAATATCACGTTTATGTAAAATTTCTAACAAAACGTAACTATTGTTGTATTTCTATTTAAATATGCCCAACGCGTGTGATGCTTGGGCTATAGAAAATGAAATTTTTATCAGTAGTCCAGTGCCAAATATGTGTGACAGTTTATAAAACAATTCATTGCAGTGAATTAGAACGTTATAAAGACATCATGCAGAAAAAAATAAGAATCTTTGTCCTATTAGAACAGAAAAGTATCTTGGCTCTGGTGAGTGATTTTGTCTACTACTGATAGAACAGTTTTCAAACAATTTACATTTAAATCGCATATCTTATTAAAATTCGCGAAAAACCTACAAATCTATTCATTAAATTTATCTAAAATTAAATTTTTGCGTTTAAAGTGCTAAATTCAACGATTAATAGCAAAAAAGAAAGAAAAAATACTTTCAATAATTCGGATTCGAAAAGTTAACTTTTTGCAATAAATCATTAAGTTAAAAAAAAAATATTGTCAGTTTTTCTAAGTCAATACTTCACAATATTTGAGTCAATATTTGACACAAATAAATCTGAAAGTTCAATTAAAGTATTTATTAAACACACACATATATATATATATATATATATATATATAGTTTACTTTAGTTACAGATAGTTAACTATTCAGTGACGCAATATATTTCTTTGGTTTAGATTAGTATATATTTGAATATAGTGCAGCGAGTCATATAGTTATTTTATTTTAAAAAATGGAATATTCGTTACATATATGTGTGTGATGAGTTGACATGAATCAACTCCTCCCTTACTTGTGGAAAAAGAATAATCTCTCTGGAAGAAAATAATCTGACAGATTGATCTCTATTGAAAAAAATTCTATCAAAAGGGTGAATTTCAATTTCACTTTAAGATAAGCAAGGCTGAAATGCAGGCTTTGTATTGAAAAATGTGTTATCTGAAAAGGGTGGATAAGAAATGTGAAAGGCATTCTTTGGATACAAAGGTTCTAGCCCATATGAGGTGAAAATTCTAACTGAATAAGTATGGGATTAAAATAGCTGTCACTCATAGGATGCTAGATGGCGTTTCTTTCCTTAGGGGGATAATACGAGTTTTGCCGGAGAGGAAGGAATGCTAGGAGATATGAAAAGACGGGAGTTGAATGTTGAAGGAGTTGGAGGTTGAACAAGCTAGAGAGTGGTTGTCTTTGAGCGGACTTCAGAATCTTAGGATTTCTGAAATGATACCTTTACAACGTTGGATATGTTCATCATATTTTTCATTTTTACTTTTTTTTTCAATGTGTTAATTTAAAATAAAGTTTTTCGTTTCAAACGATAAATGGATTTCATTAATTATATATACATGTGTCCACGTTACCACAGCTATAGTATATATAATTAATAGGTGGCAGCAAATGGGATATGTAATCTAGAGTAAATTAGATTACGGATCTATGTTAACCTGATTAAACAGATGAAGAGCCAGTGGAAAACGGACAAGCAGAGTTGTGGAGTCTTGAAGTGAAATCTGAGACGTGGTTCTAGCAAGCAGAGAACTGGTAAAAGAACTTTATCGACTAAAGCTGTGAGGTGTATGAACAGTCAACTATAGACTTGGTGCTATTTGTGTGTGCTTCAAAATATATCAGTGGAATGAAGATATGCGGTGTACCATCTAAGTTGTCTACATACGGATCTAAGGTGAAATTAGTGCCTCATCAGTGAATTGAGTGTCTTCAAATCTTCAAAAATCTGAGTGTGTGTCATCTTTAAAAGTGCTTGGAAGCCTGGTATCAGTGTGGAGGAAATATCTGCATCTGGAGGTAAGCTCTTTTATGAAATCTTCTATAGAGGTCTGTTTTAAATTAAATTTGTGTATAAATTTTAATTTTGGGGAACAAAACTCTATGAAAAATTTAAGAATTATAGGGAAGCTATTAATTTGGTACTTAAATTTTTAGTTAGAATTTTTATGTTTGTTGTTTTTCTGGTATCTATTTGGTATAATATTGGGTTAAGAAAATTATATACTTATGTATATGTTAAAATTTACTTGGGGTATAGTAAATTGTTATTGATTAATTGAGATTATTAATCAGGATATTTTAATCATAATTTTGTATAAAACTTTTGGAAATAAGAGTTTTGTTTATATACATTTTATTTATTACAATAATAAAGATATAACTTAATTTTATGGGTATACTGTGGATGATTATGATTAATGTTTCAAAATAAATTGATGTTATACTGTACTGTTGGGTATACAATTTATTTTGGGGGATATACTCAGTTTGAAAGACGTCACTGTTGCATGAGAATTTGCTATATTGAAATTGTGTCGTTTTTGAATACATTATTATACGTATAGTGAAGAAAATTCTATTTCTGTATTTATTGTATTATTGTAAATTGAATATATCTGATATTTTGAAATTTATTACATTTTGGGGGAAGATATGGCAGACTATTTAGTAAAATATAATAAAAGCGTCTTGCTATTATTAGCAGAGGAATTTGAGACCAGTGTGTCAAAATCGTGTAAAAATCAAGCTATAATTCAGGCCATTGTTAGTGCTGAAGATTATAAAGAAAGTTACGCAAAACTTCGCTTGCAATCTATTCTTGAACAGGAGGCAGAGCGGAAAGAACAGGAAAAACAATTTCAAAAAGATCGTAAAGAAAGAGAGAGGCAAATTGAATTAGATAGGATTGCGCAAGAAGAAAAAGATAAACTTAGGAAATTTGAGTTAGATAAACTTGAAAAACAACTTGACGCAGATAAACTTGAAAAACAGCAACAACTTGAATTACAAAAACTTGAGAAACAACAGCAATTTGAATTAGAAAAATTGTGTATTCAAAATTCTGCGGATATTGTTAGCATCTCATCTAATGAATCAAATGTAGATTTTCATAGAACTCCTAAAGTAAATTTAAAGGATTTAGTTCCGCGCTTTGATTCTAAATTAATTGATATAACTCTTTTCTTTATGATTTTTGAAAGGCAAGCCGAGAAAGCTAAAATTTCTCAGGAAGATTTGGTTAGTCAATTAATTCCTTTATTACCTTCTGACATTGCCGAAATTATAGTTAAACAACCATCAGACAAATGTGATGATTTTCAACATATAAAGAAAGTTTTGTTAGATAGGTTTAGGCTAAGTACAGGCGCCTTAAAACAAAAATTTGAAACTCATCAAAGAAAATCTGGTGAATTATGGGTGGATCTGATTTGTGAGTTAAGGGGTTATCTTGATAATTGGTTAGAGTCATTAGAAGTGAGGAATTTTGAATCATTAAAAGAACTAATGCTCACGGAACAACTAAAAAAACGTGTCCCTTTTGAGATAAAAGAAAAATTTATGGATGATTGGGAGGAAATAAAGATTGCTTCTAAACTCGCGGAAAAATCGGATAAATTTGAGAGTATAAGAAGAGAATTTAACAGGTCAGATAGAAAACCGTGGGAAAATAAATCTTTTCAGGATAATCAAAAAGACAGCTTTAATTCTAAAAGTAGAAAGGAAATTAAACCAAAATCGGAATTTGAGAATACGAAAGAGTGTGGGAAATTTGATCAATTTAAGAAGGACAATGCTTTCGAAAAGCAAAGACAAGTCCAATGTTATAATTGTTTGGCTGTGGGCCACATCCGTCCAAATTGTCCGGAATTGTTAAAAAGTAAAACTAATTATGAGGATAAAAGCATAGCTTGGATCATTACTAGTGATGGGAAAAGTGAAAATAATAGGGAAGGTGTGGAAACCGAATTACCTATGGTTGATTTATGCGTGAATGGTAAGAAAGTAAAAGCGATTAAGGACACAGGTGCGCAAATTGCGGTTTTTGATGCTAATGACATTCCGTGGAGTGCTAAGAAAGTGGGAAATGTCTTTCTTATACCGGCCCTCGGAAATAGACAAAAAGCGGATTTGGTGTCAGTGCCGGTTGCTTTGATGGAAGGTGAAAAAGAGTATGTAGAAAAAAATGTGGTGGTTGCAGTTGTGAGAAAACTAAATTCTCCGCCCCTTATAACACCAGCTGTTTATGAATTATTAAAGTTAGGAAATATGGATAAGCAAAATTCAGCGTGTAAACAGGTGGAAAATCAGAGAGAATTAAATGGGCAGGGAATCTTCAGATTGTCTAGCGATCATGAGCAAAAATTTGTTAGAAAAATGATTGTAAATGAAATCTGTGAAAGGGATAGTAAGTCTGTTAATGAGATAGAGGTAAATTCATCGGGAGACGGGACTGATAAGAATTTGGAAAAAGGGTCTAAATTGATCGATCCAAAAGATGATGCGTCTCGAACGGATAGTGATAAAAGGTCATGTAAGGGAGGTCAATTTCGGGAAAAAAATTCTGGGCATGATGTACATATACCTAGGTATTTTGTTGGTAGTATGGGGGTTGAGCATGATAGAAAGAGAATTAGAAAGAAATTGAGTTCACCTATGATTATGGCCAGGAAAATTAACTTTGGGATGAAAGATAATGATAGAGTAAATTGGGGGGCTAAATGCCAAGAAAATGAATATGGTAATTCAAAGTTAAAAAGAATGGGGCATTCTGCTTTTAAAACGGATCATAAAGAAAGATTTATTAAAATCAAACAAGATTTTGAAAGGAAAAATTATGATCATGAAGTCGTAAAGCGAAATTTATTGTCGAAAAGATTTTCTGATAGAAGTAATTTAGATATGGGTTTTTGGGAGAATTCTCTAAATTAAGTTTTATTCTAAATTTGGGAGTACTCATTATTGTAATATCTGTAATGTGTTTATTTATCATTTAATGCTTAATATTTTCGCGATGGTAAAACTTCATTAATTTAATAATTGCATAATTTAGTATGCGTTCTTTTTGTTTGTAGAAGCGTCTAAATTTAGGCTTTTAAGCAAGTTTTTAAGAGAATTGTTTTAGGCATTGTGTTGTATATAGATTTATTCTTTTATTATTATTATTATTATTATTATTTTTTGTTAGAATCATGTAAAGTATAATCTGTATTTGGTATTATATGCATGTGAAATATTTTAAAATTGTTTCTTAGGGCATCAATAGTATAAATTATTCCTGGAATTATACTTAGGTACTGTAGGTAGGGGATTATGGTAAATCCTAGTGACAGTGTGGTCTATCAAATACTGAGTATGGGAATGTGTTTGTATTCTATAGGGATTTTTCATGTGTTATTCAAAATTCCTTTGTGCTTTGTTGACCTCTTTAGAAATTGATTGAAGGAGCTTATTCTATTAATGTATATGCCAAATTTCTTCTAGAAATTTTTCGTTAGGGGGAGGTGTTGTGATGAGTTAACATGAATCAACTCCTCCCTTACTTGTGGAAAAAATATAATCTCTCTGGAAGAAAATAATCTGACAGATTGATCTCTATTGAAAAAAATTCTATCAAAAGGGTGAATTTCAATTTCACTTTAAGATAAGCAAGGCTGAAATGCAGGCTTTGTATTGAAAAATGTGTTATCTGAAAAGGGTGGATAAGAAATGTGAAAGGCATTCTTTGGATACAAAGGATCTAGCCCATATGAGGTGAAAATTCTAACTGAATAAGTATGGGATTAAAATAGCTGTCACTGATAGGAGGCTAGATGGCGTTTCTTTCCTTAGGGGGAAAATACGAGTTTTGCCGGAGAGGAATGAATGCTAGGAGATATGAAAAGACGGGAGTGGAATGTTGAAGGAGTTGGAGGTGGAACAAGCTAGAGAGTGGTTGTCTTTGAGCGGACTTCAGAATCTTAGGATTTCTGAAATGATACCTTTACAACGTTGGATATGTTCATCATATTTTTCATTTTTACTTTTGCTTTTTTTCAATGTGTTAATTTAAAATAAAGTTTTTTCGTTTCAAACGATAAATGGATTTCATTAATTATATATACATGTGTCCACGTTACCACATATGCTTTTATATGAAGACAATGAGATAACTGTCTTATTGAATTTGATTTCAAGAGAAGATACGTTGTTTGATTAGATCTTAAAGAAGAGTTTTAGCCTCAAATAATAATACGTAGTGGCAGCATAATTCGTATACGTTCACTCTTATTTATAAAAGAAAATTACCTGAAACTCAGAATGATGTATGCTATAGAACATCCACACTAAAGCCGTAGCGAGGATCAGGGCCGCACGTGTCACAATATCCTCCACATCTACCGGTCACAGTTTGATCACCCTAAAAAAAGTTAATCAGAATGTTTAATCTTTTATAGGTATTTTATGTAAAGTGCCTCAATTAAATATAACAGTTTCTAAAAGAACTGAAATGATCACTTTATTTGTACTTATACATTAATGTGTGTTGTTATCTCAAAATTCTTCTTCTCATGAGTGAATGAATTTAATTTTTCATTCATTATTTTTTACTTAATATGAATGAAAAAAATAGAAAATACAAGCCTATATTTCATACTATATCATATCATGATCTGCACATCATGCATCAAATAATCTTTTGATGGACATTAGAGGGCATAATTCCATATATATTATTGATAACTTTCCAATGCTAACCGATTTATTTCATTCAACTGATCGTGATAAAAATTATGACAAATTTATAACAAATAAACCTTGTTGGTCCCTAACTATAAAATATAAAGTTTTAAAAATATGCATAAAAATTGTTCTTCAGAGACTATTATACAAAATACAATAGAAGTTGAACATATATATTTTACTAGCCGGTCGCTTGTGAGTGGGGACTAGATACGTTCTGCAGCGTACTGCCTTAACTTCGCTTGGGGCCCAGAAAATGCATTTTACATGCATAAAGAAAAATATAAAATGAAATACTTTATTTTAAACTATACGAAAAGGACTAATAAAAATATTAAAAAAGCACGTAAATAAATATTTCGCGACATCAATAATTTTTTTTTCATGAGTCTCCCGACAAAGTACTGCTGAGCCCTGCCCGTAATTATCTAGGGTGGGCGGAGAGCTTTCAAATAAAATAAATAAATATGGAATTGTCGAAGATACATGGCGCGATCATTGTAAATTGGCACTGTGGTTTCACGCCCATAAATTGTTAAAAACGTTGATCAAACTAACAGGGCACTATGGATTCTCAGCCATATATCATTAATGAGGGATCACTATAACGTGGTTCAGTTATTTTGCGTTCATAAATCGTTAAAATGAGATCATTTTAAGTCATTATCAAACTCCTGATGATCCATAATGCTTTGGTAGATTCTAATTGGGTTGCCCGCCTGTAAACGGATTATACGGCAATCACTATAAGAAAGCCTTGTGCATACCAGAGCCCATAAATATGGCGATCAGTATTTAAATAGCAAATCTTTACTTTCAAAAAATGTATTTTGAAAAGAGTAGGAAATGTATTATATTTTGTATAACAATTTAAATCAGAACACTTAAAGACGAAAAACACAAAAAACAATTTACAAAATATTAAAAAATAATAAAAACTTTTCCTTGGAACAATGTCACGCAAAATATATAATAAAAAATCAGCAATAGTTGTCTTATTTGTCTAATCTTCCATAATCTGGTTCGTAGTCCATGTCGAAAAACACACACACGAGTCACAAACTCGATAGCTCTAAAATCGTTTAAATACATGTTTAAATATTTTTTAGTGCATTTGTAAGACTGAATTTCACGGTCCTACTTAAAAGTGCTGTTGAGCAAAATTACCTAAAACTTTCGACCCCCGTGAAAACCTCTTGGTGGATTAATATCTAAATTCGCTGAAATATCTATTTAACTATTTTTTTAGAACATTTGTTATCCAGAATTCCATGCTCCTAACTATAACGTCTACTGAGATATGGCAAAATGACATGAAACATTCGACCCCCCATTTAACCCTGACTGAATTTCTGAAATCGCTTAAATACATTTTTAACTATTTGTTTAGTAGATTTGTTATCCTGAATTCCACGCCCTTACCTATAACTTCTACTGAGATATGGCAAAATTACATAAAATATTCGACCCCTATTTAACCCCTTTTAGTGGCTGAATTTCTAAAATCGCTGAAATATGTGTTTAATTATTATTTTAGTAGATTTGTTATCTTGAATTCTACGTTCCTACCTAAAACTGCTGCTGAGATATGTTGAAAAGAAGAAATGACTTAAAACTTTCAACCCCCCGTTTAACCCCCTTAGGGTGCGAATTTTCAAATATCCTTTCTTAGTGGGTGCCTACATTGTGTAAGAAATATGTCTTCCAAATTTCATTCCTCTAGGACCAACGGTTGATACTCCGCGTTGATTATGAATCAGTAAGTACATGTTCTTTTAAAACTATAGATATTTACATCCAAAAAGTTCATTCTTTAACTTCAGATACATTAATTATCAAACTCCTGAAGATCCATAATGCTTTGGTAGATTTCCATTTAAAAATTCTCAAACTGTTTCTGTAAATGAGAGTTTTCACACATTTTCCCATGTGTTACGAAAAACTTCACTTGGATTACAGATGGTAGCCTTACAGTGGTAATACAAACTAAAAGAGTATCCCAAATTTCCATAGGAAAACCGCCCCTGTCCTAGTTTGACTTATTTTTCATACCATTGGATGGTGCACAAACAGTGTAGCAAAAATTACTGTTAGTACTATATAAAACGAAAGAAGAAAAAACAACAAACATTTTAAAATGCATGTTCACCCAGCTTTTTCTGAAAGTTATAGAAGCTGAGAGAACAGATTTTGTATGGTTATCTATGTCTGCCGAATTGGAAAAATTACAGGATAAGTACACATATTTTTCCTAGCTTTGTTCTGATTGATTCAATTGGAGAAGAATCAACAGTTGAGGAAGTTCAGTATTGGGAGAATGACAAAAATTTCGTATCTGACACCGGACGTATTCGATACGCAAAAATAGAGTCTCCTTCATTAAGGTGAAACAACTTCTGCTGATCAAAATGTTGGACTAATGGCTCCTGTGTGCAACTGGCCATTACTACAAAGCTATAGCTCGTTTTCAAAAAGTTATGACCAGCTACACCTTAAGTGCTTCTTTCTGTTTAATTTGAAAGTGCAAATATATATCTAAATATGTTTTAATAATATATAATAAGCCTTTAAGAAGCAAAAGCAAATGCACATTAATAGAGTGTAAGGTATAGATAAATGGAGCAAAAACGGACCTCTGTCCTTTGATCGGAATTTTAATATGCTTGTCAAACGTGTGCCGGATTTTTCCGAAAGATATGCTGTGAGATATAAAATGTAATTCAACATATGTCAAGAAAAATACGGCGCACGCTTGGAAATATTTGATCATATTGTGTCAAATAAGGAAGAGAACAGGACTCAATATCCGGCACGTGCTTGGAAACAGTGTCAAAAGATATTTGTGTGGACTGTGTCCGACATAGTTGTTTAAGTAGCTCAGTTGGCAGACCGTTTGAATGGTGAACGAAACGCTCCTGGTTAGACATCATTTTAGACACTTTTTCACTCAATTTAGAAATTTTCAACCCTATGGTTTCATCTTTAGTCAGTTTGATTCAGGTAAAAATAATATTGTATAACTAAACTAGGCTTAAACTTAACTTCTGCACTATTTTTACCACTAACAGCTGACTATCTAAACAAACCCCCTCTACCATATGGACTCTATTAGATGCTGTACTCGTTCTGCAATTTAGCTTTTACAATTAGCTCTGGTGAGCTTATTGTGGTAATATAGCCGGGAGTTTATTTCGTAAAGTATTGAAGGTAGGTAGCAAGTTGCGATAAACGACAAATGTTTTCATCTTTTGATGTAGTTTCTAAATGTATATGGGTCGTTAGAGGTAGGGTCGAAGCAGATTTCTCATTGATGTGAGCGATAGTCTTTTGTTTCAAAAGTAATATAACATAAAAAACGATTTTTTCATAAAATTTTACAAGAAAGGCACGTTCTTTTTTTTAATCAGGTCTCCGTTGAGTGAATTGCCTTAAATATGTTATTAATCAGGACATCAAAGATGCTAATTTCATGAGTAATTTAAATGACTCTGGTATTTAATTAAGCATTTAATTCATCTGAAAATTCGAAAAATTAATCATTTATTATTTTATGCAGAAATAATCTTTACATTAACTATCAAATTAATGTTTATGAAACTAGTCATATAAATTACTAGAAGGAAAAAATCGTCACTGAGAAAATTAAAGTTCCCACATTTATATAGTAATATATAGAGGAACTCAGCTAGTCAATTTCAGATGTTTAACAGATTGCAGACAAAATATATTTTTTAAAATTCTAAATGTACATGGAAAATATTATTTAATTTGAACATATGTTTTCATAATTTACCGTAATATTAACTACCAAAATAAAAGTACCGGAGATGATTGCTCAGATAAATATTATTTATCAAAAACAGTAAGTTAAATCATTAAAAATTTTTAGTTTTACATATTCAATGATTGAAATTCAATTATATTACCGTTTTTTGGCAGAATTCTTTATTTAATTCCAAATTTTAAATGCGTTGATATATTTAGTTTAGTTAATCAAAAAGACTTTTATGAAAACACAATTTTGATTCCAGAACCTCCAACTACTATTGAGAATATTATAGATTAATATATCTTGTAGCAAATTTTACTCTAATTGCACTTAGACAATGACTGTGAAACATGTGAATAATTGATTTAATGATTTTATTTTGTAGGGTTACCCTACCAACTTAATTACTATGGTTAAGCGACTTTCAGAAATAGACCTAAGTTTCCAAGATATTGAACAAATACCTAACAAGTAAATTAACTGTTTAAATTTTTACATTTGGGCATATTATTTGTGTATGTGAAGCGAGATGTTCATGCTTGCTATGTTATATGGTCTGGTTAGGTCCTATACTCCCTTCTTTTCATGTTACTATCACTTTTTTTTTACAAAAGTATATATTTTGTTTACATTTTATATATTTTAGCAAAGTTATAAAGTGGTATAGCTTGGACTTTTATTTGAATTGGCATTTGAGTTGCTTGTTTTTTTCCCTATAAAAATATACTTTGTAATTTTTTCCCTTGAATTTTTAGGAAAGCTTGTATAATGTTTTAAAAATATATTTATTTTGTTTAAAGTTATCTAAAAAATCTCTCTAGAAAAATCTTAAAATGAAACATGAAACATGATTGTCGAATCAGTACGGTATTTCTGGCATTAGCAAAGCTTCAAAAAGTAGATTTTTATCTGTTTTAAAATCGTGGAAAATCTAGGTCAAATCAAAACATGCTCTTGAGGAAGAAACTTGGAAAATAGGATTGGTTGTTAACAATTCTGTAATACATAATTTGTAACAAAGCAAGCTATTTATTTTTCCTACATCACTGTTAAAGAGATAATGTTCATATAAAGAAAATCACTTTTATATAGTGTTCTGTGTGTAACTGCATTATATATATATATATATATGTCGTATTTCCAAATTCGAATTCGGTGTGAAATGCAGTCGAAAGCTCGTTGATAAACAGATTTAACTCTGTGCCGGGTTCCCATTATAGATCGCATCAGGAAGCCGTGTGGTATCATCAATAACAAAAAACTTCAGTCCGTTTTTCAGTCGAAGAAACAGTTTATTTCCAGTTAAAGACATTACTTCAGGAGGAATGCTCGTTAGCCAACGCTACGAAAAAAAAGAAATCTCCGCTGACAACGTTCCATTATTTTAGAAAATCTGTCCCGATTCTTTTAGCAAACACCCAACGTCCAAAAAATTCTCTCCGAATCAGGATGTACGTGTTTTTAAACTAACTTGCGTAATAATACAGAATACGTCACGTGACCCACTTTTATCGAATCAAAAGGTCTCTTTAAGAACTCTATTAATACTTCCGGTGGATTTATTTTGTCGTAAAATGATTCCCTTACCGCCAAAAATCTCTACGCTTCTCCAGAATATTCCATAATCTCGTGCCAGATGCCTGCCATATAAACAAATTTATCTGTTTTGAGGCTGTAGCTAAACTTCGAATTTAATACGTAATAAAAAATAATAAGAAGAAAAGAAAATGAATCTTTATAAAAGGGGAAAAAAAAAAGAAAGAATTAAAGTTTTTCGGAAATATTTTAATAGACATTTAATATTTAATAATAGGATAACTTTATGAAATAAGGTTTTCTGAGCGGAATACTTTAAGAGATACGATATTTTAGCATTTAAATAAAGAAGTTATAGCAATTTGATTACACGGGAATAATACTAATGAATTTTAATAATAGATTAAAATAAAGATGTTCTATTTAAAGAAGAAATTAAAACAGCTATCGACATTTTTAGACTAACTACCTTCGAATAAATATTATTAAGTGGATTAGGATAAATTGGCTTTACATATGGATAGTAAAAGGCTATTTTAAGAATAAGAATTATTTTAATAAGCTGAGTTATATACGGAATATTATTGAATGGAGAAAATTTATAGAATAATTGAGGAAAAAAATTAAATTTTGTAATATATATATATATTATCAGTAAAGCACGATCTTGTAAACTGCACGACATTTTCCGTGGAAAAGGCATAAGACTGAGAAGAGATTCATTGCGTCTTTTTATTTATATTTTCATCGAGCGCGAGAATATGCATCACGTGGTTGCTAAAATTAGCGTATATGCCGAAATTATTTAAGAAAACGCCCTCTGGTAGGAATATTTGAAATTAGATTTTTTTCCTGTCAAATGTCCATCGCATCCCTTTATTTAGACGCATTCAAAATTTCATAATTTTCTGATGAATACTTTCGACTACAGACAGCTCTGTGTAGGTGAACTTTAATTATGTACACCCGGTATTATCACAAAATTATTAAGGAAAATGTCCTGTTTATTCTTTTTTATTTTTATTCTCTTTTTTTATTAAATAAATATTAACTTCCATGAAAACTTTTAAATGCTTTGAAGCTACAGTGTTACATAGCTGTATCTAAAACTTAATAAAAGGTGACATAAATCACAGTCAAACCAAAACTTACCTCGTAGCAGCTGAGAGTATTACGATTCTGATGAAATACAAAGAAATGTCTACCACTAAATGTGATACTTAATTTTCAAAGCCCAGTATAACATAAAATGAAAGTGTATGGAAAAATTCTTGTACCGGAAAATCAGTACTATAGATTTCATTCTTTAATGGGAATGAAATGTACAGTAGGGTAGGGTTTTGTAGGAGTGCGCACTTTATCTATTTCATTAAATAACAATAAATGAAGAGATTTAAGCGATGGTGTTATACTTTATCGATACTCTTAGATTATTATGCGAACAAAAAAATTTGCATTAATCACTCTTGTACAACCACTGAGGTTAGAGTGCGCAATAAAAAAAAAGAAGGACTTCATTTACAAACATCACATTTGTAGTGACCACGACCTGCGTAGTCTGTGCACTTTTCGTGCCACCAGACTGTGCGAAAAATGTACTCAATACAATCCTCTACGATTGAATTCTATAGATTTCTGAGAAGCCTGGACGTATCCACACTTTTTTCTTTTGTGCAGTTTCTACCTTTTTGGGATTCCTTTTACTTTTTTTTTTTGGTAAAGGTTTTGGGCTTTTTCAGCAGCGTCATCTTCAAGCTGCCTTTTGTGTGGTGAACTGCTTGAAAGTTCAGATTTTCTCCTCCTTCTACAAAAGGATCACAGCACAGATGACTATGGATAGGATGACAACACTGTTGGAGAAGAATGCTTGCGCACTCTTGCACTATTGTCACTAAATAACGTTGAAACGTCATTAATGACATCTATTAATAGGCAAGTCCAAATCACTTAGATGACAGATAGTCCAATAATAACCGAATCGAAAAAAACACAAAAAAGTAAATTACCTTTGTAATCTTTATTATGATCCTTTTTTCAAAAAAACATAATCGTACATAAATATAATCGTACGAAAATCTGTAAATAGAAAAGTAAGTCTAAAACATTATTAGATGTAAGTTACTTCATGAATGAAGCACAATTTAGAAGCATCATTTTTCTGAAGAATAATGCTGTTTCTGCATGTTCAATTGTAATAACATATATATATCTGGCTTATCATTTTATTCTGGCTTATCATCTGGCTTATCATAACATTACTTATTCAGAAAAATTGCCACCCTTTAAATAAAAAAATCAAATAAAAAGGAATATATCTTTCAACAAATCAGTAAGTTTTTTGTATTTCATACCTCTTTTGAAGATAGGAAAACTTGTTTTCTGATAAAGTTTTAAAGACTTATGCTGCTTTAGGAAAATAAAAGGCTTTTTCTTGTACACAACTTTACATATTTTGCAGTTGTCAAATTATAGGATAATGTCCTATGTATAAAATATAATGAGATAACGTTAAATATATAAGTCAAGTATATCAGACTTTGCGCTTTAAATCACGCATTTAAAATGATCGAAAATGTTGACTTATAAAGATGTTTTGTGGAATTGCATCTTCTGATTGCTACTAACGAAAATACTACAGAAAAACTGGTACGGGCTAATAATACGGGGTAGGTCTACAAGGACTGGCCAAAGTATTGGCCGGTTAGAAACGTTTGTAGACACGCTAGAGGTCTTAGCCATTTCCAGCCATACAAACCCCAGACTATGACGGATTTCCCCACAAGCCAGTACATTTCTCTATTGACGTTTGGGATCCATGAGGTTTGCATCACACAAATTCTTCAATATACTCGATACAGTTGGAAACCTTACTCGTGAAACATGTTTCCAGTCATCAAGTATTCAGTAGCGTTGTTTTCATGCCCAGACGCATATAGGTCTGTGTCGTACAGCCATCAAGAAAACCCGAAATGGTCGTCGACTTCCTAATGCGCATATCTCACAGCGTATACTGATAGTCCTGATGCTGATGATTGTTGAGGCTCCAGCATTTAACTCCGATTATACCTGCAACTGTGTTGCACGCAGCACGCCTATCACGTGTAAAAAATTCTTGATAACCAAAGATGGTCACGTTTATGGCACGTCTATTTACCCTCACTGGTGCCTCCCTACTGGTGTCGTAAATTTGAAGTTTGGACAGAATTCTTGTATTCACGATACACCCTTGCCATGATCGTCCGTCAAAATCCGAACTTAGGCTTTAGTTTCTAAATGCTATGACCGATCTTACGGGCCCAACTATGGCACCGCTTTGAAAATCTCTTAAATCGTTACTATTTGTCATTTTCGTGTCGAAAATAGCTCTGACAGCTGTAATGGATGCTATCACTATATCATTGTTCATTTCGAAGAACTATGCCAGAAAACAAAAAAATGAAATTTTACAAAAGAAGTGTTTGAAATTAGCCTATAACATTGCGTTGGCTGTATTGCAGGACTTCACGGCGAATATCCAGTGGTAAATTTTGAAACTGAAATTGTGATATTATTTCTAAAAGTAATATGTGATTTAAAGTCTTAAAAAAACGAAAATTTTGGCACTCTTCTTACAAACGAATGATATATACACACTGGTGAACACAGTACGTATGCGCATAAATCACGTTGATATGTATTTTGACAAAGCTCGTCTGTAGAATTTTTCTGGCACTTTATATTTTTTTTATATAAAGTAGCGAAATATTTGCAATATTTTATTATTTGTCTGGGAGTTGCAATAAGTTATTTTAAAAGAAAGTTTTTTATTTATCTAATAAAATTGTCTTTAAATCAAATTTATGCGTATTTGATATCTGTAAGTCAAAAAATGTTCCGATTGTCCAATAATGATTCATTAAGATGAAAATATTGTGTTTCACGTTTGTTAGGCCGGTTATTACTCTATTATATTTTAAGTGTTACTCAAAAATTCACAATAAAACATTATACGCTGGTAGATTGAATTTACGAGGCTATTAGAATTCGAAATTTTACATAATTGCGTTTCTTTAAATTTGTGCACGGGGGAAAATTTACAAAGTTTTACTTACATAATGTCTGTTAATTGTAAGATGTCCTCTTCCTGCTCTTGAAACCCAGTTAGTTCCAGATGCTACTCTAAAATCTGTACCATTAAGTGATACAGAAAAGAGTCCATGCAAACAATGTGGATTTCTCTGGCAATCACCAGCGGTAGCATATGGCACATTTTTTCCAAAATAAGAATTTGTAAATTTGAAATCATCAACTGAAAGAAATAGTGCAGATTGATTATTTATACAAAATATTTAACATATTTTAAATTTAAGTAAAAAATTTTGTCAACAAGTATTTAAAATATTTGAGGCATTTTTGACTATTTATACTCACCTAGATAGCATAAAAAATAATAAATTCTATGAATTCAGATGATACTCATTACAAAATGTATGAATTAATACTTATGAAGATTTTAAATATAAATTTCATACCATAAAGCTTGCATATACAAATATATATATATATATATATTTATTAAAATCTCTTTTACTGTCGAAGTTAAACCGGCATTATTTTTTAATAAAATTTCATTACTAAATGTTATTAATTACTTTTACCGAACTATTTACATTTACAAAACATCCTAAAGGCTAGAAAACTAAAATTATGACAACTAACTGAATTGGCCGTTAGAACTTTTTGTATGTGACATTTCGCATCTTCTAAATCATTTAAATGATATCACTAAACACATACCAAAATCATCATGCAAAATAATAGACTCACAAACTAACATATGTTGTTAAATTCGTTTTTATATTATCTTAAATATCAAAATATGAAATCTTGCGAAACATAAAATCCGCGCAATATTTGAAAGTATCAATAATATTCATTATCCGAATTAATATAAATGAATTCGCCAGGCAATATCGTAATTTTCCTTGTCAATTTTTTAAATGAAATTTTAATGAAATGCTGAGATGTACATGTTTTAAATAACAGCATCAATTGATATATATATATAAAAGTGCTGTGCAGAAACAAAATTTTGCTTTAGTAAACTTAGGAAAGGTGCATATATAGAACACCAAAACAATTTTTTACGGCATACCTAGCTGTATAAGTCAGAGGCGATACAACTACAGTGATCTCTCACTTATTGTACAGTAAATATTTTTAGTACCACTATTTATGAAAAGTAACATTCCCCTTATAAATTCTAAGATTAAATAAGGAGAAAATTACTGTGCAGGAATAGTATAACTGACAGGTCATTGCACATAAAATTCTAAAATTTAAACAATAGGAGTTAAGATATAATGAAATTTTTAAATGCAGAAAGAAAAATTGAAAATATCTAGAAATAAATTCCTATATTTTTCACTAACGACATATCAGATGTCATTTATTTGAATATTCGTTTATGGAAGTAAAGATATTTTGGCTAAAATACGGTTAAAAAGTCAAAGACATATTGCTTGAAAATAGAAGTAAAAATAGGATCAATTAATAGTCTGATTTCATATTTCATTTACACGGATTTATCATTTTAAAATTCTTCAACAGTATATGTTTTCCATATAAATTTTCTTTTTATACGAATGTTCAAGAAATTATTTTGATTTTTTATACTAAAAATTTTATTTGCGTTCAATCAACTTATTTTCAATAATGAAGTTTAATTCCAATAAATCTATCAGGCAGCATTCTACAGTATTTCGCGAAAATCTTGTTTTAAACTGTGCCGGAAAACGTTTTGTTGCTCTGTTAAAAGCGAATACCAAAAATTCTGGCAAAAATTAGTGGAAAAAAAACGCCTTTAAATCAAATTCGAAGCATATTTCAGACGAAAAGTGATGCCGTCAATTCTTCAGGTGAAAACACATGTTGGCAAGGTGCACACCGAGATTATTTCCAAGTTCTCAAAAGCCTCACCTTATTTCAAAAAGTCGCATAATTTAGGATATTAATAAGGATAACCGATTAAACCTTTCACCTACTCACACACGTTTATATTAAACATCCACAAGGAAAATTTAAATTTTATATACATATAGGGGGTGCCGGCACGTGGATTTTCTGCAGTGTGTACGAAAATTTATACGGCATCTTTGAAAGAAAAATGTAAAAATATACCACCTTTTCAGTTTACCAGCAATAATCCATTAAATTCTCGCATAGTTAAATAATCAAATACTCGTTATAGTAATTATCGCTTATGATTTAAAATTATTTTCAAATATTCAAAGTTAACCTATTACCAAATTATACAGTTTTATTCTGATAATTAAATTGTCAATTTTCAAGTAGTCAAGAAAATATTCTGCCTTTAATGCAGAGGTATTTCAAGAATACGAACATAGTAAAAACACTTTCATCAGTATTTTCAAATTCAATTTAGATTAGAGTTAATTATAAAAGTTATAATGTGGTTTAATAAATATATAAGAAGAAAGTCATGAGTATTTTTCAACAAGGATAGTTGAATAATTTGGTCAATTAAGAAAGAGACTGAGAAATCTTCACTTTACTGTAGATTAAAATTTCTATTATAGTTGTCTTTTAAAAAAATAATAATCATAAGAGACGTTACAGAAATATTTAATTTCCATGACAGGAGTTCTATTGGCTGTTTTCTTTTGTAATTACTCTCGTAATTCCCTATTGTCAATTGAATTAACAACATTATTTTCCATTAACAGAGTAGTATTATCATTCAATTTTTCTCCATTGTAAATAATTTTATTTTAGCTTTAATTCAGTTTTTTTTTTACCTTTAATAAATAAAACAGGAAAAATAACATGATTTTTCAGTACTGTCAAAGTGTCGGTAAAAGTTCCTTGAGGTATAATTATTATCACGCTACTTTAGACCTGCCTCTTGTCTATACTGTATGTTCGCTAATTTTTTGAGACAACATTTTACTTCTAATTCTAATTCTTTTTTTCAATATTTTTAATTCTTACATCGTTTAATAGCTTTTTTAATATCAATTTAATATTTAATTTGATTTATATGTTTTTTTTTTTTTTTTTTTTTTTTTTTTTTTTTTTTGTCCTTCAATTTTCACATTATTTATAATTGTGCAAAAATTCAAAAGATCTTAAACGTTGATAAAAAATTGAAAATGCTTTGGTTGTTAATGAAAATGCAATAATGAAATGTCAGAAAAGAATTACATGCTGTTAAAAAATAATAGGCTTATTGTCCTAAAATATTCGCCTCAGAAACTAAATCGTTTTCCAAATCTACATCTACCGCAAGTATTTTACATTCGAAACATTTTCCTGAAATAATTTTCAGTATTATAAAGAATAAGAAGCTCTGTTAAATTCTCATTGAAACTGATGTTGTTTTCGCATCCATGTTCTCTAATTGAATACAGGATCACCAGTTCGCAAACGAATTTAAATTGTTCAATTAGAAGCATATTACTACAGTGGTTTTCTTTTATAAAGTATAACATATTACTTGAGATATAAAGTCAATTTCCTATAAAACTGTCGCTTTCATTCTATGCAATGTGCATAGCAGAGAAAATGCTTAGTTCCTTATTTATGCTGTTCCAAACTATTTCATATGTTCCAATGTGCTTTCTTTTCCTTCTTAAGCAAAACTTTTATTACAAAATAATATACAGCAAAAGTAAATCATGTGTCAATTTATTAAAATGATACAAAATATTGAGCATCCGTTCACCTTCCTTTCGGTGGTCGAAATATTGCATTTAATGCTTAGAATTTATTTACCATAAATATTGTATTTGATAATTAGAATGTAATGAGAAGTTGCATATCAAGGTTTATATTTTAAAATTTTATCATACATTTAAATTTTTGTTTCTGAGAATTACGCGATTTCGCACAAGCTAATGCAAACAGGTGGTGATCAAAATAATAAAAACAGGGAACATTATATGAGTGATGTTGATGAATGGATTTCGTATTGAAGAAAAACATGTCAGGTTTCCAGAAATGTTTTCATTGCCTATAGTGGATATATTATTCTACTCTCATTCTATTAGTTTTGCATATGTATGGGGAAAGATGTCCGATTGTCACACCCAAATCATCAGCGCTTGTCAACTAGAAACTTTAGTTAGAATAATTGCTAGGGTGCTAAATATTTCATAAGCTACTGTCTCTAGATTCATGACAGCATACAGAGTAGAAAGGAAATAATCATAGGCATTTGAGTGAAGCAAAGAAGTAAAGAAAAAGCTCTAACTCAGTGTTAGAAACATTTGGATATTAAAGCGAATTGTGGCATCGCAAAACAAGACCTTCGCAGACAAAGGGACTGCTGAATTCAGCTAGAATATGTTAGATCTAGTATCCAAAATTAGAAGAGAACTAGTTATAAAACAAAATCCATGGCATAGTAGCCACTCCAGATCCATTCGTTACTAATGTTAATGGAACACGTTGCCTACCATGGTGCAATGAGCATAAATCGTAGTTGAAAAATATTTGACAAAAACTAATATGGTCAGAAGACACACAACTGGATGTGTGTATGTCTGAAGAAAACCGGGATATGAGTACGATTCGGCTTGCCTTTTGCAGACTGCCAAATATAGAAGCGGATGTGTGATAATCTGGGCAGCTATCTCGTGGTTTTATACGGGCCCTATATTCACTCTACAAGATAGAGTAACTAGGAATGTCTATGTAAAAATCTAAGATAACCAATATCACACGATGATCCAAACATTGTTTCCTGAATGGGATAGCGTGTTTCAGGACTGTCCAACTTATTTTTCATAAAATACCTACGAATGTTAAAATAAATTATTATATGCACGTTTATGCATGCCACTTTGAT
Organism: Maratus michaelseni; assembly: GCA_963931845.1. Taxonomy (NCBI): domain Eukaryota; kingdom Metazoa; phylum Arthropoda; class Arachnida; order Araneae; family Salticidae; genus Maratus; species Maratus michaelseni. The sequence goes on from OZ007586.1 coordinate 282,912,670, forward strand.
TGTTCGTTTCCTTAATGAATAATTTTCGGCATCAGATAAAAAATATTAAAGATTATTTCAAGTTTGGCCATATTAGTGTAATTTGAACAAATTTATTTTTATTAGCTGGTACGTGATATAGTTTTTCACCTCTAATCTTTCTTCAGAAATGAATTTAAAGTGTTAAGCAAATGAAAAATTGTTGCTATTTTACATAAAATGTTAGCTGTTACATAATAAAACAGAAAACATACTTTTTATTTTTAAATTTGTTGTATTTAAGGCAATTTTCAAAAATATGGTGTAGCCAGTGTCACTTCTTTTGCAATCACAGGTATTTACAGCATTTTTATTTATACAGTTCTCTGAAGCCCCAAATCTGAAAGAAAAGAAAAAAAAATATCTTAGTGATTAAGAAAGTATTTTATTCTTAATTTTGCAATCATAGACTTATGAAAGATGATTTTGTAACATTATGCATATTAACGTATCAGACTTAGGGGAGTAGATTTACAGTCATTAATATATACACTATATTTCCAATGATGACCGGTCACTTGCGATATCAGACGTTTTGTTAAATATCTGGAAAGATACATAAGGAATTATCCTGTAACTTCAGGAGTGTAAACAACATGATAAACGTCATATATTTCCGGGAAAATTTTTCCCGAAACCATAAGGCCCATAAGTGACCGTCAACAAATTGAAGAAAAACGAATATATTTTGGATAACCCTGTAAAAACTAATATTGCAAAAGCATTCAAACTATAGATTATGATTAAGTGGATTATTCTAATAATTTGGGTTCATTTGTATGAAGATAGCATGTATACTCGAAGAGAAATTCAGGTTTTTATAAAAACAGTCCCAAATTTTACCAAGTTTTTTGCTTATAATGTGCAGAGTTTTTAATATAAAAACAAGTTTTTTTCAGAAAATATGACAAACAAAATTATACACAATACCCAGCAATCAGAATTAAAAAATAATAAAAATTGTATGAAAAATGAGTAGATTGACTAAATATTATTTGACTGCGCATGCGCGAATTCAATCAAAGTATACTGCGCATAATATATTAGCTAAATGTATAGATCAACTTTTATGAAAGTCTCAAAAACATAGCTTGAAAATTCTGATAGTAATCGTCAATAGAATAAGCTCGAAATTCGCTGTTCCCAGAAGGAAGGAAAAAGATGAGGGGTTGTATCAAATATAGAATGAGAGACACTTCATTCTTATTATGTCAACTTTGATAAGCTAGTACATTTGGATACAACCCTTCATCTTTTTGCTTCCTTTTGGGAACAGCGAAATTCGAGCTTATTCTATCGACGATTACTATCAGAATTTGCAAGCTATGTTTTTGAGACTTTCATAAAATTTGGTCTATACATTTAACTAATATATTATGCACAGTATATTTTGATTGAATTCGCGCATGCGCCGTGAAACAATATTTAGTAAACCTGCTCATTTTTCATACAATTATTATTATTTTTTAATTCTGATTGCAGGGTATTGTGTATAATTTTGTTTGACATATTTTCTGAAAAAAACTTGTTTTTATATTAAAAACTCTGCACATTATAAGCAAAAAACTTGGTAAAATTTGGGACTGTTTTTATAAAAACCTGAATTTCTCTTCGAGTATACATGCTATCTTCATACAAATGAACCCAAATTATTAGAATAATCCACTTAATCATAATCTACAGTTTGAATGATTTTGCAATATTAGTTTTTACAGGGTTATCCAAAATATATTTGTTTTTCTTCAATTTGTTGACGGCCCCTTATGGGGGTTTCGGGAAAAAATCTTCACAGAAATATATGACGTTTATCATGTTGTTTACACTCCTGAAGTTACAGGATAATTCCTTATGTATCTTTCCAGATATTTAACAAAACGTCTAAAATCGCAAGTGACCGGTCATCATTGGAAATATAGTGTATATATATATATATCCCAGTTTTTATTTTTCTATAACAATAATAAAACTCATGGCAATAAAGGCTTGTGAAATTTATGTGCTATTTTAGCGCAATACAATAATTTTCCCTGAAATATTACCGCAAATACAATAAATTTTTCCCTGAAATATTACCGCAAATACATTACTTTTATATTGGGGTGTATTTTAAAAAGGTATGGATATTTGGTGTCAAAAATAAATAACACTTTTTATCAGTTTAATATTATTTTTAAACAAAACATGTTGTTTTTGCTTCTTTTTCAAGCAACATACAATTTTAGCAACAGTGAACAAAATAACTGCGTAAAATAAGAACTTTTAAAACATTAAATAATGTCAAAACCTAACGGTTTCAGACCCGGTTGGTCCCAGGTGTCCCATTCAGTAAACTTGGTCAAACCTTCTCATTTCAGCAAGGTGTGGCCCATTGTAAAGGAGGTTTCACCCACTTAATAAAACAAGTTGGAAAATTGTACGTCAAACGGGACAAATGAGGTGTGTTCGTACTATAACTAGTTTCAGAGAAATGAATTATATCGTCTGTTATTATATGATATGATTAATTTCCGTAATAAAATAAGTACATTTTAATTTGACAGCATTTTAACTTTTGTTGGTATTTGCTGAACACTCCAATGGGAAACTTAAGCCTAGCAAATTTTCAGAACTTGAAATACATATTTAGATTCTTTTTCCATTTCATATCTATTTCTCTGGAAACATTTGTCCAGAAAACTGTCGGTAGATCATATGATTGCTATAATTAAACAATTTTAGTATACAAATTCGGTTTTTAAATTCAGTAATACGGAAATAATATGACTCCATTTTAAATATGACGTAATCACCATGGCAACCTAGAATCGTGACCTATCATGGGATATCATTGAATCAATTACGTATGATAGGATTTAATAGAGTGAAGAATGGGACTATAGCTTGGTCATAGAGGTTATAAAATGTCATATATGTCTGTAACATCATACATGTCAGATAACTTGACGATATATCTCGGTCGCTTGACGATTAATCCTCGGAAGCTGCTATAACAAGGAAGTGCCTAATTAAAAAAAAATTCAAATTACTTAATAACTATTTTTATTAATATCTTTTGGGATATCTTTTGATATCTATAGGATTTAATAGAATGAAGAAAACTTAATTAATTAAACTTAATATATTTTTAAGTTTTGATTCGATTTTTATAAAATTTGAAATGACTCGACAAAATTCTACAACGCTTATATATATTAAATTTCTAACCATTCGGTTGGGTAGTTTCTGCGCTGTTATATGCGGACAGACAGACCGACTGACCAGACGACGACTATTGGTGCTACGTATTTTTATAATTACGAACGCACCTAAAAAAGTATATTCTCACCAGAAATTTTATTTAATGAAAAATAATTTATATCAATACGTATTTAGAAATATTTAGAAATACTATCTATTTAGTAAAAGAAATTTCTTTTACTAAATAAAATTTCTAGTACGAAACTTTTATTTGATCTGGTCACGAGGTAAAATTAATTATTCTAAATGTATTAATATTTTTAACATTCATAATAAAAAAAATAATGAATATTTTCATAACTAGGGAAAAGTCAAATATTATTTTTAAAGCTACACTTTTCAAACTAGAACTGGTGACTTGAAGTGGTAGCTAAAAGACACTTACTAGAAATTAACGCAATATCTTTAGCACAAGTTACGATACATGTATATTAAAACATAGACATTTATGCAGCTCTATTCTAAATAATTTGTTCGGAAATGTTAGTCACTTTTGTTTGAAATTTAAAATCACATTATATATATACAGGTATATTTGCATTCAATTTCAATTGTAATATTACATTATAATCCTTATTTAAAAATATTTATATAAATCATGCTATTGATTATTGAATTAAATTATTTATTATTATTTTTGATACGGTAAAACCCAATCATTAAAATGTGTTTAATTACACTACATGAATAATTGGAAATTTACCCAGAGTCACACATTCCCAAATGTAGTCGGTCAAACATCTCGCAACTGCCATTTTGAAAAAAAGTATAAAAACACAATACAATAGCTATATCAAGTTCTAATTAACTAAGTTATCTTTTAGATCATTAAATAAAATACACTATAAAACAAAAACACCTTCTTTAATTTTATTTACAAGCCGAAAAACAGCATATGACTGGCAAATAGTAAGCTTATTTTTTGTAGGGAATTTTCAAAAATTCTATTTCATTTTTTTATTACAACCACAAATGGATGAAAAACAACATTCTCACTACTTTAAGTACTGCAGATTTGCATGATTGTCATGCACATTTTTAAAAGTTTGAATTTTACTGGAAGTTTATGAAAAACTGCAGATCTAAGTTTTTATGTAAATTACATTAATTTTTGATAGTTAAGCTGCTCGTCAAATGTATAAATTAAATATTTATAAGTATCAGTTTCTTAGTTTGAAATTGAGCACTCAGAGAATATTCTACAAAGGATTTAGTCAAATGACCAAAAATTACGACAGGAAATTTGGAGCAAGAAGCTTAGTAATTTTGCTGATTTTCTGTAATTTTGAATTGTTATTCTTGCGGATGAAACAAGTCACACCAAAAAGTTAATCCAGATATTTCAAAGAGTTACAAACCGAAAATAAGTTAGCGGAAGAGGTCTTTATTTCTCCATGGCTTGATAAAAAATTGTCATGGTCTTTTTTGTAAGTTCCATCAATGACGTTTTTGTTGACAGGTTTACTGAAGAAGCCAACTAAGCTGCTTCGCTTACAAAATTATTCTATATACTAATGGCATTGAAATAAGATATTTTTTGTACTGAAAGCAATATCATCATTATAGACGAATAAGCTGTATAAGTCAATATTTACAGAGCACTATTAGAAGAGCTCAGTTATGTATTGTAGAGGAGAGAAAATTTTGAAAATACTTTGTGAACTACTTTTTTATAATTATGTTTCTTAAATTTACAACTACATTTGTTTCTTTACGTGATTTCTTCTTCTATAATGTTTTATTTAGATGCCTTTGTGGTGCAATATTTTCACACTTGTTGATATACTTTTGAGCTAAAGAATGCCTGTGATAATTTGTGTATAACTCTTATTTTTACTGATGAAATAAACTTTTACATGGTCATGTTGCAGAAAAAGAAAAAAAAATGCCCTAATTTGTCTACGGGGGTAAAACGTAAATTTTTGAATCTTAATGGCAGTACTATGTCGTTAGTATAATCTTATTTCCTACCTTCTTTTGAACTCGTTTGCAGTTTACATTACCTGCATATCTGCAACAGGTAAAAAAATTAAGTTCGTTTAAAATTTTTTGGGGACACCCTGTATTATTTGGTGTCGAACTATTGAGAGCAAAAAGTTGTATCTTACACTAAATGCTTCACTTTTGGTATTATCTTATTACAGTGTTTTTTATTGTATATTATTAACGTATTTAATTTAAACATTGGGTCTTTTTAAGCAGTGTCAACATAAATAACTGTACAAGGATTCAGTAGGAGGCGTCTTTTCAATTAATTTTTTTTTAGTAAATTCTTTTAACTGAAATTTAGTTTTAGCAATATTAAAAATTTTATTCTAATCAATAAGTAAAAACTTGTTAAAATAATTTCACAACAAATTAAAAACTAAATGAATTAGATTAAAAATCTTTATTAAATGTTACTTACAATTGAAATAAAAATACTTAAAGAGATTTAAGTATAAGGTTTAATATAGGTAATTTTCAGTCAGATATTTTTCCCTCATAATAAAAAAAGGAACGATAAACAGCAAGAACATGTCTATATCCACACTTTGTCAAACAACACATTGTGGATAATAGAAAAGTTTGTTCTTCTAAACTCTTTTTTTTTAGTTCTTTGTTGTTGTTTCATAAATTTCTACTAAGGATGAAATTTTATCATCTTTCCATTGAAAACTTTTCCTAAAATTTTACTTTTTCGATGTTTCTTTAGTTCGTTAAAAATTGAACATAATACTCTATTTATGATTTTATTGTAGTAAATTAAGTAATTACATAAGATACGGCACTAAATAACACCATGTCGCAGTGTATTTGACTCACTTTATAATTACTAATGAATCTCTAAAACGTTCAGTAACTACTATAAAATCATTCATAAATAATGGCAAATTAAAACTCTAGTTGTAAATATTTAAAATAATAAACAATGCATGTGTTTAATTAAATTAGGAGAACATAAAAAAATAATTATGCACTCGCTTGTACTGACTGTGTTTGTATTTATTAAACATCCTTTATTTCGCTTATCATATACCATTGAAAAGATCTTTCTTTTAGCTGCAAAAGATTTATCAACTAATAACTCATTAGTATAATACATTGCATTATTCTTTCAGTGGAACTTTTTAAAGCAAGTTTTAAGACAAATGCTAGACACACATGACTTATTTACACAGGTATTTAACTTTAATCATTTACACAAAAGTATCATAAATAATTCCTTACTGACTGGATAACTCAGATGAATAAATAATTGCAAAATTATTCTCTGGCAAATTTATGTACTCTTTAGGGCTGTTGCTATTCATTTCATCACAAAACACGGTTACCATTTTACCCCGTATCTGTATTTGGTAATCTCCATCAGTTCTCTTATTCTGTAATCGCTGAATTTCTTTACAACTTTTTGGTGGACCTAAAAATGTTTGAAGAAAGTGATAAAATAAAAAAAAACTAAATACGACTAAAATTTAATAAAAAGAAACAAACAAAAAACAAGTAATTGATATATACACTATATGCCTGTTAATGATGGAAAACTCTCTAGAAGTAAAACAAAGTAAATTTGTCAACAATGTACTACCGGAGCGCTTGGTAGATATGTGTAAGAACACCAACTAACGAAATTACTGTACTGCAAAAACTGAGTGAGGCAGAAAAGGGCATGATTATTGTCAATTTACTATGGGTATTCCATCATCAATAGACATATACTGCATAATAAAAATTGGAAGTAGTTGAAAAAATAATTATAAGTGTAAAAGAGTGGTTCTGCATAAAAATATTCAGAATGTGCTGCAACAGTAGGCACGTTCACATATACTAATGAGTTCACATATGTTTGAAAAAAAGAGGAAATAAAATAGCTGTTACTGTGTAATTAAGGGGACTCGGCACCCAAAGCAAATTATTATCAACTTAAAAAAAATATTTTGTATATTATAATGTAAATGTTAAATAAAAATAATTTAATCCAAAAAAAATTAAAAAAAATAATTATTTTTTGAACAAAATTGAAAAAAATTCAATTTTAACCACTTATTTCAAAACGCTACTAGTATTTTATTTCTAAAAATTTTCAGTTAATTTTTTTCATGTCATCAATGATATTTTGGAATAGATTTAAGGATCGGATTTTTTTTTTTAGTATCAATAGTTTTAGAGAAAAAAATATTAACTAAATAAAGTGGAAAAAAGCGAAAAAATGATTAGTTTTTGCACATATGATTTTTTTTTAAGTTTTCAAAATATTAAAAATTGAATCCTTAAATCTGTTACATATAGTATAATATTCAAATAGAAAAGAAAATCAAACACTTTCATTCATATCTGGAAAAACCTTAGCATTTTGAAAACAAGAAAAATCTGAAAAACACGAACTGGGATAAATGGATTTAAAGGATTCATTTGCAAAGAGGTTGTCATGATATTTAAAGAGACAAAATGACAACATATGTTTGTTAAATCAGCCGTATCCGTTGTTCTATAGGGATTATCAGCTTGAAATTTTGTCAGGATGTAGTTGTAAGTATGTGGTATGTAGCAAGATAAAAATCTGAAAATCACAATTTTTACGAAATTTCGATATTCGTAGGGTGTCGAGTCCCCTTAATAGCACTATGATATGATAAATTACCGAAATTCAAAGAAATATGCCTTAATTTGACTTTAAATATTTACTTATCAACTGAAAAATTTGGTCACTTAAGCATTCTTAAATGTGCAATTATTCAGAAATATATGCTTTGAACTTGTCTGAATTGTAAATATCAATACAAGGAGAATTGTGGTAGAAATTTAGTCTGTACTCATGTCTCTTCCACTAAAACATACACATACAGAAATATATTAATTCTAGTAAAGATTTTAAATTAAAAATAAAATATTGCTACTTTTTATGGTCTTTTATGATTTAAAACAATAGTAATGGTTAAAACTTGATGTAGATAAAAGCATTACAGATGGAGTGTCAAATGAATGCTGTAAAAAGTTTCTCTAACAGCGATCCGCGGACCAGTGTTCCTTCTAAATTTAAAAAAAAATGAAAGAAAAATGAAAACCTAATGAATTAGGTATCACACACCACTATAGCTGAAAATATCAGAATTTAGGAATTATAATATAGTAATCCACACGTGGTCCCCAGTTCATTCTGATTTAGAAGAGTGGTACTCAATTGAAAAATATTTGAGAAACGCTGCTGTAAAGCATACAAAAAAACCTTTAGTAAAATATTATCTCAGGTATTTTTCTCATTTAGTCAACATGCTTACATTGAATTTAACTGTTCCTTACCCCTGTCTAAAAGAAATAACAAATTAATGATTAAAGGTCAATTCAAGTTTATAATTTTGTAAACTTATATTTTAATGCGTGTCGTACACCATTAATTCTAAAAGTATCTGGATTAATTTCATAGCACTTACAGCCGTGAGATGATATACATTTCTTTTTTCTCTGTGGCTTGTGAGATTTATTACATTTGCTATTTGGCACTCTGTTTCCTTTAAATGTATAGCAGCGAAGCCGTCTTCTTTGTCTTCCAAACTGGCAAACACCTTCACACTGAAAATATGGAATCGTTTTAATTTATTTACATTGTAGTAATCTAAGCACCAAAATATACAATCAAGCACTAAATAAGTGGATATAACATAGCAATTAAAAATTATCATTAAGTTAATTTGAGCAATGAAAGCATCATTTCTCCCTTTTGTGGCCCCCTATAAAAAAAATCACTAAAATTTCCCGGAAAATCCCCAAAATCCCATCAAAAAGCCCCTTTCTCTCAAATTTAGGAGAGGGGCCGGGCCCCTTCGGCCTTCCTTGGCTACGCCCATACCAAAATTACTAGACATTAAGTTATTACTAGATATAATGTAATTTTATTTAATTCCAGACATATAATAAAAATTGTAAAAATTGAAAAAAATCAGAAAATTGAAATTTTTGCCGTTTTTACAAAATTTTGGCTGCGTCTACAGCGGTAATAGAAATGATTTCACCATAATAAAATTTTACTAGGACATTACTAACATCTTGATGTAGTTGTTGCATTCTATTAGAAATTGTATTGCTATGGTTGGATAATTTTTTTTAAAACTATATTTTTGCGATTTTTCGGAACTTTGCAACCCCCTTTCTCCCTGCGGCGGTAAAAGATATTAACCAGTTGGTGCAATAATTTGAAATTTATTCCTTATTACCCATGGAAAAATTCCCGCACTATTGTGTTTTGACTATATAAATTTCGGTTTTATCGACCCACCCTACTTTACACATCAATAATCTATCAACATAAATCAACATATAAAATATAATAATTAATTGTGTGATTTCTACTTATAGAGTAGAGCCTTGGTACAAAAATATTTACGTAATTAATTGCTTGCATATAATTAAATTTATTTGCTTGAAAAGATATATAAGTATAAACTTAAACTGTAATTCTAAACAAGCTAAATTGCATGGGTATCCAGATTACATATTAAAGCCAATATTACAATTCTTAAAATGCGAAAACAATATATCTATATATAAGAGGATGTTGGGCTCGAAACTGTATGATTTAATGTTCATTTATACTGAGTATTTATTTTTTTAAACAATTTCAATATATTTGTATGTGTATGCATGTAAAAATTTACAAATGGGTGAATGTGAATGTATGTCTGATGAAATGAAACATGACTACGTATACTTTGTGGTGTTGCATTTAAAGTAAAATGTACAAAATCCTCCCCGTCACTTAATTTCGTCCCTCCAGGAATTCTTATGTATATTGCTGATACCTGTTGGAAAGCTTATGAAACATTTCCCTAACTTCTGGTCGACCGTATACAGTAAGATGGAAAGAAAATATTTTTTTTTCGCAGTATTTTTCAATAACACTTACAGAGGAGAAGCTCTTTTATATTTAATTTCAGAATGCTATTATGATACCTGAAGTTGTATTTTTTGGCATTGTGTGATTTCTACTTATAGATTAGAGACTTGGTATCAAGTTTAATCCCTCCATAACTTGCGAGAATTCGCGGAGCGCGGCGTTTCGCGTGATGGTACTTGCTACGTCCCTTTTATACCGAGACACTTGCGGAAGCCAGGTAAAAAGGGAAAAAAATTCTGAAAATTGAAACCGGACAAATGTAAAAGGAAAAATGAACAAATTCATTAGACTCAGAGACATGTTTTTGGACATTTCTAGTCCTAAAAAAGCTACCCTTCCCCAAATACTCAAATTCCACATCACAAATCCCTCAATTAAATGGCACACCAAAAGTCACTAGTCCAACAGAAATCAGGGTAGTTCGTATAATCCAACCTTACACCTGTACTAGAGTTGACGCTTCATTTTTAATTATACCAATTAATCTCCACACTGTGTCCTTCAAACTGCTTTTAGTGACTCGTCGTGGTCGATGGAAAGAGAATTAGCACATAGAAAACAGCATTAGTACGACAGAAGAAAACAGTATTTTGGAGAGCAACAGAAGGAACAACCACAACTTAAGGTCAATAAGTGACTCATCCTTTAAGAGCCTACGCTAGTCATCAGAAGAAACTCGAACGCTAATGTTAAGTCTATGGGAAGGTTCTTTACCGATTTCTCGCTCGCATTTTAATATTTTTCAATGATTTGTTTGCATAGGATAGCTGAAGCCGATCTCTAACGTTGTTCGCTTTTACTTTTTTGATTTTGGCTCTAGTTTTTTTTATATAAGGGTTGTTTTACTTTCAGAACCGGTTCCAACCGGTTCCCAAATTGAAAGTGTCGCTTATAAAAAAACTGTAACCAAAATAAAAAAAAAAGTACAAACTAACAACGTTAGAAATCAACCTCAGCTATCCTATGCCAAAAAAAAATCATTTAAAAATATTAAAATGCGAGCGAAAAATCTGTAAAGAACCTTCCCATAGACTTAACATTAGCTTGCGCGTTTCTTCCCGTGAAAAATTATTTAATTTAAACATAAAATGAATGTTTGTGATGTTTAAAAAATTTTCAATGTAAAAATTTCGATTGAAAATATATTTGGCTATTTATCGAGTGACATAATTTATTTTTTGATTTTTTACTTTTCTTTTAGATTTCTTTCTGTTGTATAGTTAACCCTTTGATACGCGGTTCGGACACATGTCGTCCCAGAGACTGTTTCTTTATTCTACTCGCACCACTTTTTAAAAAATAATCTTTACCATACACTTATGTTAGGAAACTTACAAAATAAATCTACCACAAAAATTTTTTTTTGGTAAATTTTGGTACGAGTAAATATAAAAATAGTCGCATGTCCTAGCTCGTAATCAAAAGGCTAATAAGCTCGGGAATCCAAACCGGGCTTGCCGGGTTACAGAATATAGATAAAAACGATTTTTATTTAATTGAAAACTCGAATAGATATTTTACATTTAATATACATTTTTTACATTGCTCATTAACAATAAGAATTTTTTTTAATTTATTAAGAGCGATACTTTCGTATTGGCCTCGTGCCAGGATTTAAAAGCCGAAGAAACCGCCAAAGATAGCTATTTTCAGTAGCAATTTTCATTCTGATAATTTCAGTGATTTAAGCGCGCCTGTAGATTACATGTCTTAAATTTGTTTTAGTTATATTTTATTTATTTATTGATGAAGTTTTAATTTCGTTATGGAATATCGGCCAGAAACAAATGCTGAACTATGAATTCTATTAATTTATATTAGTTTAAGTGAAAACGGATTTATCTTTTATAATCGTCTGCACGCTATAGAGATATACTTTTTTTTTTTAATCATTCATGAAAGTTATTTTAAAAACCATAAGAAATGAGTAAATTGTGATACAGTTTTCAAACAAATTGTATTTAAAGTACATTTTTTTTCTTTATTCGACGGTGTAAAAATTGAAAATGTACGATGGTTAGTAGTTTGAAAAACTGCAGTAAAAGCGAAATTTCATCTTCTGGTATTGCCAACGTCAAAATTACGCCAGCGTTACGGACGGACACGTTTGTCCTTTCTAATATAAGCTAGCAGGTGCAATTGTAAAAACAACTGTACCTGTGCGTTGTAAATACATGTTATTTGTTTACTTTTGATTGGGATTTATCTTTTGTTTTCAAACAATAAGATTTTATGCCAAAAATGCACAAGCGTGACATCAGTACGAACGATTTTCTCATTATTATATATTTTTTAAGGGTACGAGAACATTTTTGGAGGCAATTTTTTATATTCAAATATAAATTATATAAATAGCAATTAATATTATAAAAATGGAGTCGAATAATTAAATTTAAATGTCTACTACATATGCACGTATTGTAAAATTATTTAATTTCAGACAGTTATATTTTTTCCACCATACTTTACAACGGAAACATGCCGGTCTGTTTTTCCCCAAACATGCGATTTTTATAATCTCGAACTCATGTCAGCTAATATTGCCCATTCGTTAAGTTTTTTTAAAAACATGTCACTTATATAAACATTCACTGCTTCAAAGGTTAACTAAGGATTATATTCTTAGGGAGATTTATGCAATTATGTATTATTATTATCAGAAAAGCCAAAGTTTTGAAATAAGAATTGTTTGCTGAAATAAACTTTCCATATTTCGGAAAGCATTTTAACCATATCGTTGCAAGCTTTACTCGTGTTTGACGCCAAACTTGGCTATGGACCCGATTACGGAAGATTTCACTTGATGCAAACTGCAGGTTTATTGTTCTACCAGAATCAGGCCTCTTGCATGGTTAACGGTCAATGGATTGCAACTGGTCTATGAAATGTAAAGCCAGTGAAAATAACGTAATTTTTTTTCAAACAATTCAGTTTTAAAAGTCCACTTATTTTTGCATAACTTTTCTTTTAAATATGAAAGTTAAACACTGTTCTTTTATTTTATCTTAATTTTATTCTTGTGATATCTTAATTTATTACATCTTTGGCAAACTTTACTCGACTAGAGTCCAAAGATGGAAAATAGTCCAGAAGAGGACGTGTATTACAAAATATAACGGAGCGTAGGATGAGATTATATTTAAGTTATTAGAACCACACAAAATGTAAAGTTGAGAGGCCCGGAGTTCAAGAAGTAACACAGGAGAATAAATCATCCAAGATTATTTAGGTGCAGGGGCCAATCTTTGCTATCATTCTAATACTCTCTATTTTAATAGCGCGGCAACAGAGAACAGTTTAATTCCTGTTGTTATAACGGCCCCATTTCCGTATCAAATACTACTGTAAATGATCAACTAAAAGAGTTGCGTCATAATACACCAAATTTTGTCCAACGCTTTAGAAAATATAATAATACAATGGCATTCGCTCCGTTTTTCAACAATGCGGAAGGACGTCCCAGGAGAAGGTCCATATTGCTAAATATACGAGGTCAAAATAACCGAGATATATCGTTTATTTCAAGGTTCGTTTTGAGAAAATGAACCAGCGTAGCGGGCGTGGCCTACTAGTCCTATATATTAAAAAAACTGTTCATTATTTAATGAATAAACTTAAATTACTTGAGGATCCGTGCTGTTTTTCTATTTAAACTTACTTACGCATAACATTCTTAAATGTTTTAATGAAATACAAAATACCAATGTCGATATTTTTAAATAGATGTGAAAATATGTGATGTTCTCAATAAGTCGTTTAAATATATTTATATAAATAACTATAATTAGCGAATTTTTCCTTTCAGCATTTATTATAAAAACTTTATTATTACTAGTTCATAAAATGTAATTTTTATTATAATGATTTCAGAATGTTTCTTGAAAATCACAAAATTTTCAAAATATTTAGAATCAGGATGATATGAGCTAAAATAAACTATAAAGTCTTTACTTTACAAACAATAAAGATAAGCTAAATCTATTTTAAAGACACTGATATACAATTAATCAAAGTTATGCGTAGATGGAGTGTGTCTGTTGTTTCAGGGTTTTGGCCAGCGTATAGTGTCAAATTTCACCTGTGTGCTATAAAAGGTTATGGATCAATGTGAATGAAGTATGGTAAGAGATCAGGATTGTTAGCCTGCAATCTACTAAGTCAAATTTACACGGGTCACGAAGCATTCCCGGACTACTTACAGAGGTTTAAGCGCAAAAACGCACCAGACTGCTCGTGCTCATGCGGGGAGTTGGCAACCCCCAAACACTATCTAACAGCCTGCTCACTAACCCAATCACTACATCTGCTCCACATCACACCGAACAACGAAAAAATATGGCACAACCAGTTAGCGAACAACAAACATGTACAAACAAAAGGAAGAGCAGTAGTGAGATGGTTAGTAGAAAACATCGATCTCATATCTGAATAAATACACCTTCTCAGCAGCGAGATTCCTCAATAGCATTTCCCACCCTCAAAAGCCCTCTCTTTGGTAAGTATATATTCTAATATATCTTTAAAAAAAGTAGCAACGGAACCTTTTTGCTACGCCAAAAAAATAGTTTTTTTCTTCAGCACTAGTGAGAAGTGGAAGTTATCTGTGACGGATTGAATTTTACCGACTGATGAAGTCAAATAACCAGCAAAAAGTGAAAAAAACACAACAAAATAATTAATTGGTGAATGCACAAAGCACACCTGCCAAAGAAAGTGAATAGGGAACAAAAAAATAGTGTCGCATCAAGTGAATACAGCCTCATAGATATATGACAGACTAACGGCCACGGAACAAGCCCCACTCCATTAGTGCGCCAAGTTTCTCAAATAACGAATCAAAAAGTTGCACAAAATTCAAAAGCAGTGATAACAGCCATTAGGATTCAATGGACTGATCGCATTAAGCGCATTCACGAAGGGAAAAAAATTAAATCAAAACCCCCAGCTATAATGCACGGGTGAGTTAAAGTGACAAAAACAACAAAAATGAGTGTGCAACATCTAGAAATGTGACAAATACCAGTAACAAAAGTTATAATGTGACAACCACCAGTAACAAAAGTTACAAAGTGACAAAACCCACGATAGTGACATAATAACCAGTGAAACTCTGGAAGGAAGACTAGCACTCTATAGTGCGTCTCAAAAGTATAATGGACAGGCGATTTTTTTAAATAACAGTTAAAAAAATAAAGAAATAATCACGAAAAAAATAATATGCATATAGTATCATAAGATAAATTTATCTCAGCAAAGAAATAAAGTATAAATGTTACAGATTTTTTTGTAAAAAAATAAAAATAAAAATAGGCTGTCCCAAAAATATATGGACTTTTCGAATATTTTGCATTTAAATTCAAATTTTGTATCCATTACTTTTAATTATCTTGAAAATCCTATCAGGCATGCTTCCAACTAGCGTTTGGAGTATGTGCGGCTGTAAAGAGAACCAACTCTGCTCTACTTGTTGCTGTAATTCCTGAATAGTAGAAAACTGCCGACCATGGGCATACATATCTCGTGAAAGTACTCCCCAAAGGTTTTCAATTGGATTCAAGTCTGAGCTGATGGCTTGGCAGTCTATAACAGTCACTTTATTCTATTTAAACCAAGCTGTTGTTGAGTGGGAGGTGTGAATCGACGCATTGTCCTGTTAGAATTTCCAGTTTTCCTACCCTAAGCACTGTTGACCATTAAGAAAAGCAATATCCGTTGCTCCGTTGAAACAGAATGCGCCCCACACCGTTATGAACCCCCTCCTTTTTGTCTACTAAAGAACTCGTGAGGTTCTTTTCGTAAGTCATGCCATAGTATGCCCAGCCATCAGGTCCATCCAAATTGAATTTTTTTTCGTCCCTAAAGAAAACACTCAACCATTCATACGTCCAATGCATGTGTTTTTTAGCCCAAAGAACTCGAGTCTTTCTATGGTGCACTTTCAGCATAGGTTTCCGACACATTCTGCGATAGTTATGATTTTCGCTTACCTGTATGCGACGGTGAATAGTAGATCTGGAAATAGGAAACGCCAAAGTCCTCGCAATTTCACAAACAGACTTCTTTTGAGTTGAAACTGTCCACAAAATTTCTCTATCTTGTCTTAGAAATGTTTTTTCTTGGTCGACCTGAACGATTTTTTGCAATCGTACTGTCATTTTTTGATAAAATTGCATAAATTACAGATCTGTTACGCTTAATTTGTTTTGTAATATCAGAAACTTTAACATTTTGAGCCTTTAAAAGCCAAATTTTAGCAATATCAGCAGCAGAAAATTCAACGTTGCGAGGCATTTTCCAACTGTTCGACAATTGAAGAAAGAGCAGTGATTTTATATTTCGAAGAGGTTACGTCACATGTACAGAACGCAGAAAATGCAAATTTTTCTGATACGGTGATAATAAAAGCAATTCGCTTCATTGTCCATACATTTTTGAGACAGCTTATTTTGAATTTTATTTTTTTACAAACAATCTGTGATATAAACATAACATTCCTGTATCGTAATAAACTTATGTTATGTTTCCATATGCTAATTATTTTTTTCATGATTATTGTTTTATTTTCTTAGCTGTTGTTTCAAAAAATCGCCTGTCCATATCATTTTGAGACGCAAATTAGCACAAGCTAGAGGTATAAATTTATCAAGAAAGAGACAAAACCCAACGAATGATAACAGACAGAAACAACGCACAACAGGGGTAAGCCTATAAAAGCGGCAAAAAACCCTGTCAGAGACAAATAAAAACGAAAAGTAAAATCAGCCCCCTAAAAAAGGCGATAAACACTACAGCGACAATCCACCATGAGCGTGACAAGTCAACAGAGACGACAAATATGTAAATCTATGTACGGTAAAGGCGCCTGGTGCATGTAAAATCCGTCGTGGGTGCAAAGTCCTCAAAGTTACCTGTGAATTATACCTCTAGGGGTGCCTAGTCAGGTGAAGGTCTCGTCACCTGATCAAGGTTCTAAATTACGATACTAATTAATTTCTCTTCCTTAATGTTTGCTTTTGTTTTTAAATCTGTCAATTAAAAAATGTTAAATAGAAATCTTGAACCGGCAAACAAAGATAACTGTAGCAAACCACTAGAGAGCAAGCACTGCAGCGATGCCAACAAAACTATAGTCAGGTGGATCACAGCCATGCTGTGATCAGGCGATTTCCGCCCCACTACCTTGTACTAACTCGTCAAGCTGGGCACTCATGCCGGGGAGGTAGGGGCCTGGTTAGCGGTAAAAAACAGGCTGCACGCAACAATGTATTTGAGATTGTCTGGTATGTGTGTAAAAACATGAGTTTCATAACACAGAGCTATGCACTTCCAGGTACCACAGGAAATTCTACGCAGCATTTCAAGGCCAGCATAACCTTTCATTGTCACAAAATACATAGGGAGTAATGTTACTTTTGGCTCACCTTGTACAATAGGACTCTGACTACAGGAACCAAAAGAAGATCACAAATCATACTTAAAAATAAAATGTCAAACTAATTTTATGCAGCTTATCTAATAAATACAAAATTGTAAACATTTTTAAAATAATAAATACAACATACAGGTTGCCATGGCTCGGGCCGCCATACATAACCACTTGAGCAATCACCGTAATTACACCGCTCCGTATCTCTGGGTCGAAGAGATGAATCACAAAGACTAGTATCAGCAGGTTCGGGATACATCCATCCGTAAGCATTAAAAGCATGGCATGTAACCGCTCGACTTTTAAAACCGTCACCACAACTTTTGGAACACTGTAAAAATGTATAATATGAAAACTTTACTTAGAAAAAGTTGAAATAAAATTATCTCATAAAGAACATTGCATAACATTTAGACATTTTTTAACAAAAATTATAGAGTAGATCGGGAATTTTCTATTCAGTTATAGAAAATAAATTAGTATGATGTTTTATGGCTGAAAAATAAAAACACTTAATAATAAAATTGAAAAAAAAAACATAATTAGAAAAAACTGTAAACACGAACAGAGATAAAGAAATGATGGATTTCATATTACCAAGAATTGAAACAGTTTTCTTTGGCAGATGACAACAATTGTTTTCAAAATAGCATTTGAGCGTAAGTAAACATTTTTTAGTATAAAGACGCTCAGTAGACACTCAAAATAAACAAAACAGAAAAAAATTGAGATAGTAATGTAAAGAGAGGTAATTTTTAAAATTTCAAAACCAAAGACGGCAAGTAAACATTTACTAAAATTTGATGAATTAACATTATTAAACTCCTTTTGATTCTATTGCATAATGTGAAATGCTAAATTTCGTATTTTCAATTCCTAATATATATATATACTCTTAAAGAAAAGAAATTGATCCGCATACATATGAATATACGTGAGGCGATGCAAAAATTTCCGAAATGCATATAAACATATTTAGAACCAGAAATGTTATTGTTATTATAAATGTTATTTAATAAAAATAACTTATTCATGTGTGGTACATACTTGACTTCACTACTTAAATTTTCTTGTTTAAAATAGAATTATTTTATCCCTCGATTATATTAAATGCATGCCAAAACTTTTTAGACTACCCCACGTATATCTTGTGCATCAGTATGTTTGCAAAAAGGCCTTAGCAAAAGAAATAACATTTTACGTTTTAAACATGACGTTGTGTTCATGGAAGAAACTGGTCTTAGTTGTATAATCTACCATCGGAGAATAATGAAAACAAGATGCTCGTGGCATCGTTTTATTCGTCATATCTAACAACATATTGAGTTTAGACTCAGAGAGAACCGGAAATTTCGACAATTTGCTGGTTTTGTTAACAATAAAGCTAACAGAGTAAATTGAAACTTTTGTAAAAAATCCTTTTTTCAATAAAGAATTCTATATAATTCCGATTGCTAATTATAACTCAGTTATCATATATTTAAAATTTTCCATGGTTTATTAGATTTCCTGGTATAAGTACGAGGTTATTTATTGCTCTGCAAGAACAAATTTTCCGGATAGGTTTTCTCCAAAGAGTCCACCTTTTTAACTGTAACATATAGTGATTTCTCTTCTTCCAAAAACAAATATAGATACCCAGTTGAAACATGTATCTGATGTCAATTAATGGGTGTGCCAGTTCTTCTCTTAAAAAAATCTACAGATCCAAGTCGGGCTTCCCGGATTACAGAATGCAGGTGAATTTTTTTTTTTCTTACTGAAAACTCAAATAATTTTCTTTTTACTTTTAATATATTTTTTAGACTGGCTTCTAATACTACTATAAAGCAATTTTATATGAAAAATTCTAATTATGTATTCGAATGAAGTTTTGAAATTTGTTAAAAGCGATACATTCATATTACTCGCATGCAAAAAGTTAATAGCTGAAGAAATCGTCAGCGATTTCACTATTTACAGAAGCCTTTTTGATTCTAATAATTTCAGTGGTTTAAGCGGGTAGATCGATTACATGTCTGTTAAATTTGTGTTTTATTTATATTATATTATTATTTTATTTATTTGTTGATGAAATTTTAATTTCGTTATGGATTATTAGCCGGAAACAAATGTTGAACTATTTCTATTGTTTTAAGTGCAAACGGGTTAATCTTTTGTAATTGGGCTGCATGCGATATAGATTTAAAAGAAAATTCCTGCTTGAAAATTATTTTAAAAACCTTTAAAAAATTACTGAATTGAAAAAGAGTTTTTGAACAAATTGCATTTGAAAGAACATTTTTTTCCCTATTTGATGGTGTAAAAATTGCAATTGTTCGAAGTTTAGAAGTTTAAATAATTGCAGTAAAAGCGAAATTTATTGACCAGGTGTTGCCTCCATCAATATGACGTCAGTGTTACTCACGGACATGTTTTTGCTTTGTAATTGAGATGTACAGAACCATTCTTCTCCAACAAGTAATTTTATTGTGCACGATTGTGTCAAAAAATACCTTTTTTGTGATGAAATAGATTAGAATTTTTATCCATAGTATTATATAACTAACAAAACTACACTCTAGAGAAAGTTGCCACACAGTTATTTAGCACTTTCTTGAATAAGCCGTGTTACAATGATCTTTACGATTGGACTATGGAAGTTTTAACACCAAATTCTAAAATTAAAAATAATAATAACAATTGTAGACACTAAAGAGTGCATACAGGTAAATTTAATCATTTTTCTGTAATGTAGGATGTTTTGAATGTTCATTCAGATTTTTTTTTTATTTTACAAGCACCATGTATTTTAATTTTAACTAAAAATCCACTTACTTCAGACCAGTGAGATGTTTTCCAAGCGTAGGGACAAGGCTTTAAATCACACCTTTTCCGATTTTTTGGAGGATTTTTATAAGAACAAAAGCTGTCTGCAACACGGTTACGCTCATGGTCGATGCAGACTACTTCACGAACTTTATATGTTGGTCCACAGGAAGAATAACACTATGAATAGAAAAAATATATTATCATATTTTATGTAAAGAAAATTCAATATGAAAGAATAAATAATAACGAAGTTAGACACAGAAAAATATGAAATTTACCACAATTTAAGAGCGAATACTTTTATAATATTCAGAAATCTAACTTCTACTGTTTATCAGAATTTTGACAAGGAATATTTTTTTTATTATTATACACACTACAGTATTGAGCTACTGTTATAAGAAAAATGATTTGTGTAGTTAAATATTTTATAGAAAACTATTATTACCACAGACTGAAGTTGTTTGTGTGACAGTAGAAAAAGAGAGAAATTGCACACACTTAACTTTACTTCATGCCATTGTTTATTCAGGTGAAAAAATAATTATCCTTTGGTTAACTATTTAAAAAAATATTACACACTGCTGAAAGAAATTATGCTCGAATCAAAATATAAATTTGAATTGATTTTTTAGTAGAATAAAGAGTGTGTACCATTATTCGACGACGACTTAGGATGTGAATGTAGTACGGACGATAATCAGGATTTACACTTTTACCCGACTATTTTAATTTGAAGAAAGAAATTTATTTTTAGGAAATATATTTAATATGAAACATGCAATACAAGTAATAAAGCTTTTAATGACATATTTGTGACTTCGGTTTTAACAAAACATTTTTCGCCTTTTATAATCAGTTTCATGGAGTTTCTAAAGAAAAAAAGACAGCAATTTAAAATTAATGATATTTGAACTATAGTTGGCGAATTTACTAGATTTCTGAAAATTTCGAATTGAAAAGTGGACGCAACAACGCAATAGGATGCGGTGGCGGCAATGCGCTGGGATAACCCCCAAAAAAGCGTCATTAGAGATTATTTGCTGTCGTGAATGAGCCAAAACATAAAACGTAAAATGAAATAACGTTATAGTTGAGTAATCACGAAAAAACTGTATATCTCAGAAAAAAAATAACCCTCGTCGTTTTGGCTTGTTTAGAATAATTTATTATTTATAAAGAGATACGAAAATATTTGGATGTCACCACTCTGTCTAAAGAATAACAATGTAACAAAAAAAAAAAAAAAAAAAAAAAAAAAAGACAAGAAAACTGCCTTATTGACAAATGTTGTTTATGCACCAGGGTGGTAAATAATGAAACTCTTGCAACGCGAATTCTCAAAATATTTTGAAAAAAGAAATACTATGAATTGTATACATATTCACGTGTGTAATAAAATCTGCTGTTTAATATAAGTACGAAAGAAGTAAACATGTAAAATAATATTAATTTCATTGCCAAATATAACTATTGACATAGAAATAGAAGAAAGCCGCATACTTGAAACCCACCATTATTACTGATGAGAATTGGTTACGCTTACGAAAGCAATAGAACGACTTAGGATTAAAAAAAAAAATTCTAAGTTGTAAGGTCTACAGGGAAATTAATGGTTATATTTTTTCTTAATAGAATCCTCTATTTTTGCACAAAAAAGGGCATTAAAAGAACTTTACTTTTACTGCACCAAAAAAAAAAAAAAAAAAAAAAAAATATATATATATATATATATATATATATATGTATGTGTGTGTGTATATGTATGTGTATATATGTATATATATATATATATATATATATATGTATATATGTGTATGTATATGGATATATATACTAAAAGCACAATGTGCACAAAAAAAAATCAACGAAGCCATGTACGCTAATGGCGCCTGGTGCATGTAAAATCCGTCGTGGGCACAAAGTCCTCCAAGTTCCCTTTGAATTATACCTCTGGAGGTGCCTAGTCAGGTGAAGGTCTCGTCACCTGATCAAGGTTCTAAATTACGAGACCAATTCCTTTCTCTCTTCTTTTTTTTCAAATTTAATTTTTTATTTTAAGTCTGCCATTTCAGCGAGGTTGGCTGGATGCCATGAGCTGTCAAGCAGAGAAACTGTAGCAAACCATTAGAGAACATTACAGACAAGATGTAATACATAGCGGAAACACAAATATTTAAACTGAATTATACAAACCTGTCTATATTAGCAACCATAGTCAGTGTGAATATGGCCCGAAAGCAAGCCCCTTTCCTTATTCGACAACATACCCAGAAACCCATAATTAATAACAAACTAGAACCGGCCAACACAGTAACCAAGTAACTCTCACGAAATAGCGTTGCAGCCAAGGACACCCAAGAAGCTAATCAGGTGGATCTCCGCTATGAGGAGATTAGGCGAATTTCGCCCCGCGGCCAGGTATACAAACTCGTTAAGCTGGGCATAATGCCCGGCAGGTAGGGGCCTGGTCTGCGGTTTAATAATAATAATAATAATGGTTTATCAACATGCAGTTCTTGAGCACACAACTGTTAATGGATAGTATTACATACTAGTTCTCAAAAGCCCGATACAGCATATTTGGCGAAAAAGACCCGAGTTGCATGCATCATACTGCACGCCCTCATGTGTGCAATATTATTATCCATTATTTGGCTCCAAGAGGAATAGATTATGTGTCATACCTTTCACACACCGGAAATTGCTTAATGAGACTATAATTTATTTTTTCATCTAACATTATAACTTCTATGCCACTGTATTAATTTATCAATTGCCGTTTTGAAGAAAGCAAAGCCGATATTAAAGAAAATGTCAAAAAAGAGGCTAAACACGTTTTTAATACTTTCCAACCTAGTTGAAAAGTGTTAATGACTTCGGTTTGTCTGCCGTCTGTCCGTCAGCCGTCTGTCCGTGCTCTAACTGCTGTAAATATGCTCGGATTGCCCTGCAATTTTTATATGTTATTGTCGTCATCTATAGCATGTTCCCTATTTCAACTGAAGTGTGTAGGACTTATAGTTTTTTTACAGGGACACTCAAAAGAATTCCGTTACATTACGGTCTATGGGGAAAAATCATTTGCGGTTTATTTTAATGATGTTACACAATTTCAAACACATTGTAATTGATATATATCACTAAGATGCATTACAAGAAGCTTAACATGGAATAGGGTGTGCATAGCACTTATAGTTACTTTACAGGGACAGTCAAAAGAATTCCGTTACATTACGTCTATGGAGAAAAATCGTCTGCGGTTTATTTAAATAATGTTTCACTATTTTAAACGCATTGAAATTTATATATATTACTAAGGTGCATTACAAGAGGCTTACTACAGAATATTATGCGTATAGCCGTCATCGTTCATTTACAGGGACACACAAAAGAATTCTCAACTGTCTGTTAACAATAATTCCTGGAAGTGCGTTTTAAGTTGCTGAACGCGATTTTAAATTTAACTCATTTTTTGTCTATTACTTGGTGTGTATAAATTCTGTAGATCATATACAGGGCAGCATAAAAGTTCGCGAACACATTTCCGTTTATTGACAGAAACTCCAGAAGGAGAATTTTAAACTGTGCTACGCGTTTCCTAACTAAACTAAAATTTAGCATCCTATGTAGTATATATACAAATCTATAGATCATATACAGGGCTGAATAAAAGTATTCGGATATTTTTCCGAATATTGTATATGTTGGAAATTCCTGAAATTACGTTTTTAAATATGTTATGCGTTTTCCAAATTGTTTACTTAGATATTATCTTTCAGCTTATTAAACGGTAATGATTGGTAAAATTATTTTGGAAGCGTTGGAAAGTGTTACATAATCTATGCTTGTCGCATGATTTTTCGTTCTTGTTTAGAAGTTGCATACACTTTGAGTAAAGTATATATCAGTTAATGGCGACTACTTTAAAAAAGAACATATCAAAATAGACTTTCTGTAATACATTTCATGAGAAATAAATTCATTCTCATTCTTTTTTGAATAGCCATACTACAAGAAATGTCTTCAATAAAAAATCCATTTTATTCAGAATTTTACTTTCTTTCTCGTGAATAAGTTTGTATTAAAAAAGATATAATTTAACTAAAATTTAATAATGATATATATACATACAGATGTCTTCCATAATAAGGGGATGCCTCAAAGCGTTTAAATTCATGTTAGAAAACCCTTCACTGCAGGTCATTGTCATTCCCCATATAGATGCTTAATGGCAAAAATATTGAAGTTCATACCACAGCCCACTGCATTCAATTTTAACTCTACTTCTTACATTTTTATAAATCATACAATTAAATTTCCAAGGATATGCTCTTTCAATGAGTAATAAAAATATCGAAAAAAGAAGACATACAAAAATACAGAAACTTAAAATTAAAAAAATAATAGTTATAGAAGCTCTGTATGCAGAACTTTGAAAATACATCATATCTAACCTGAGACCATGTTCCTTTACGCCACCTGTAAGAGCATTTCGCTGGGAGCTTACAAAGTCTCTTTTCTGGTGCAGGTTTAGCGTCCAAACAGTTATCTTCTGAAACGACCCTTCCACCAGAAAAACACTGAGGGTGCCGCATTTGTTCAGGAGATTTACAAGTTTGTGAACACTGCAAAAATGTAATATTTAAGTTATATATAACATTTAAGAACATATAATGTATAACTAATACATCAGTGATGTCATAAAATGACAATTTGCGTTTCATTTTATGAAGCAGATATGTGACAGAATTTATTGGGGGCATTTTTGAATTGAAACATTTTCCATTGTGGAGAAGAAAACAAAAAATATGTGAAGAAGCCACAATTTGTAATACAACCGGGAAAACAAAGTAAATTATATTATATCTCTTCATTTATGATTTTTTTAAAGTTTTTTTTTTTTTTTTTTTTTTTTTTTTTTTTTTTTTTTTTAAACTTTAATGTTTAGGAAAAATAACAGTTATATCAGAACATTTCTTAAGAATTCCTAATTAAACGCGAAGAAATACAAGTTAAGAGGGAAATGAAATTTCATTAACTTTTAACATAAAAAAATATATATCAATATATTTCAATATATTTCAATAGTTGACATATTTAGCATTTTCGGTGACGTTTAAAGAAAGGATCAAGTTATTTAACTGGAAAATGACATTTCTTAGACTTGAAATGGAGCGGTTCTAACTGCATCAACCACTCTTTTAAGAAAAAATAGCTGCATTTTTCTCCCTTCGGCAACACTGCTGTTACAAATCTAGTCGAGCTCGCTGACTCTTGAAGCACTCGTTAGAATGAATTAAATGTCAGCTCAAATTGTAAGCAAGACTAAAAACACTCAGTAGATGATGTCACCTTATTTTAGATGATTTTGTCATAATTAAAGCCAAGTCGTTGCACGGCAACAATTTTGAGTTTTTGTCATATTTTCTATGGGAGAAACTTAATCAACTTTATCGTGAACTCCTTTCGCCAGATTTGATCACTAAATAGGATAAAAATAAATTTTACTAATCATGCGTAATCTTTCAAAACTAATTAAATTGTAAAAAATAATAATTATCAGGCTTCTAAATAACTGTAACTATGAAGAATAAATCATTTGGCTTAGTATAAGAAAAGTAATAAAAATAATGAAGCCTTAATGTAATAAAACTTACTGGGTGAATTAAATTGCATTTTCTTTTCAAAATGCTTTCTTACATATTTTTCTACATTTTAGAAACATTCCTGCAGATTAATTTTGTTAGACACATTTATTAAGTAAACATACAATTTGGTGTGAGTGTGTGTGTTTGGAGAGGGGAATGGGTATCTTTTGAGCAACAGAATTCTGATTTTGAAATTTTATAATACTTATGGTTAATATATGGCCTAATCTCCAATAAGTGCGTAATTTGTGTCCCTCAGGGTTATATGCTTTATTTTGTCATTTATAAGTTAATTCTTAACATAACATGTATTTTGTAATGTCTCTCTACAATTTCAACAGATACTTTCAAGAAAATAACTGTAAAGTTTGCTCCAATAGTATTTTAAATATTCAAAATGTCACTTCTGTCCCTTGTCCCTCATCTCATGCTCTCATCTTCTGAAACAATTTTTAAATGTAATGACAAACGATTTTTATAAATTTGTCTACCCAAATTAAAAATTTATATTCTAAAGTGCAAAATAAAGGATGTTTATTCAAAATTAAAATTAATTTTATATTTTTTCTGTGGCAGAAAAAGTTGTTTTCTAGTTTTTATGTCCCTACTGTCCCTTTGTATAAAACTGCTCATGTGACAACTAGGAGAAAAGAAAATTTTGGGGGACAGCTGCATGTAGTAGAAGCAGCAATCTTGATTGCTGAGAAAATCACAGGGTTTAATTTTCTGGTCTTCAAAAGAAGCTACAAGCTCCAAAATTGATAGAAATATAAGAATATGTTTATTACTTGTCACTAGTGTGCTCTACGTAAATTTACCTTATTATTATATTTATTTATTTATGATTTTGCCATGATATAACATACTTTTGTTTAGCTCAAAATGTCATATTACAGTCTTACTGATATTAATTTACTGTGTGTACAGAAGCAAATTTCTAATTTTGTCACTACTGTCCCTGTCACTTCTGTCTCTTTTCAATGAAATTAAATCAGCTCATTTGGAATAAATTGGAAAATTGTAAACTTCAACTGGGTTACTTAAGCTATTTCATATGAGACGCACATGAAAAATTCGAACATTATAGTTTAGAACAATTTTTTATAGACTTTCTCCCTGTTTAAAGAATATTCCTAATGATTGTAAAGATTTTCAAGTATCAACTCCTGTTTTAAAAAGTGAACCTATTAGTGTAGGAATTTGGGTTGCAGTTGTGTATAACGGATATTGTACTCCTGATGAGTTTTTAAATTTAATTTTTATTTAACCACAATTCAAATATTTTACAGTAATGATATGGTTACCAAATTAATTCATAACAAAATAATGTTTTAAAGAAAAACACTGTTTAAATTTTTTGTCGAAATATTGTATGTTACTCACTAACCTATGCCTTATGTATTTGTAATGAAAAATGGTTTAAAAGTTAACTTTTAATTTACACTAAACCACAGAATAAATTTACCCACTTATTGGATAATCGCCCATATACTTATATTAAAGAAGGTGTCCGCGCTTATAGCTGACCAGTAGCTAATTATTAAAACCATAATTTTAGAGGTGTACTTTCAATTGCAAAGTTGTTTCAGACGCTATTCACCATCATAGTTATTTTTTGTAAAAGTTACAAAATTTAAATTTTATACGACCCTGAAAATTCATAAAATTCAAAGTATCATAACTTTGTTTTTGTCACAAAATAATGGGATTTTGGTTTTTTTTTACTTGTTAGAACATTCAGTACGTATTTCCAAATATAACTTATCGGACCTAGGAACACACAGAACAGAAATGCTATGTCACAAGTTGTAAAAGGAAACTAGTCGTTGGGGGCCACCGTAATACTTACCCATCATGGATATGCATAATGTAAAATATTAAAATAAAAATGTGTAAACTACTTATAAAATGCATTGTAATTCAAATAAAATCGTGGCTTGATGACGTCATAAACTTTAAAGGCTCGATTACTGAATTGCTTGAAAGAGGTTTTTCCTTATAACACCAAAAATAATAATCCTATTAACTAGCGGTTTATTGCATCTGATTAAGCGTCAAATTTCCAATTAAAATATATCTTTAAAGTGAAATTTGGATGAAATACATGGTCATGCAAAATCGAAGAGTGTGGAAAATAGGATTCCAAATATCTCGGCAACTAATTATCCGATCGACTTCATGCTTTATGTAAAATTTGTTTTTTTATTGTCTTTTATATTCATTTCTTAAAATAAACAATTTCGAAATTTTTTATATACCTTTTATCAGAACGAATATTTCGAGAGTCCGAAAAAAATAGTTCCGGTTAATCGAGGTTATTGAAATGAAATAGGCTTCTTCCCATTATTACATACTACGTACATACCAAATTGCAAGTCTCTATCTCAAATTTTTTCGGGAGATAGAGCGTTTACAGACACACAGACACACACACAGACACACAGACGGACGGCAAATTTTTTTTTCTAAAAATATGTTTTTCGGAATCTCCAGTGTCTGAAACGTGTAAATCCGTCAAAAAAAATTTTCGAATTTCAAAACGATTACAAGACTTACCCTATACTACGTATGATGGGTAAGTAATAAATAAAGCACAAGTATTCTAACTTGTACTCCCTTTAGACTTTCCTTTCAACTTCTTAAGTTGAATCTTATTTCATCTTCCATATAATATTAATAGTAAATACTGCGGCGATTAGGAATTATAGAAAACGAACTATTTTTTCATAGATTTAATAAATTCACGACTATACAGGGTGTCCCATCAAGACCGCCTCACTTGGAGTGAATAAAAAATGTCCAAAGAACTATACCTCTAGCAACCCATAGTTTTCGAGAAAAGTAAGAAATAAAAGTATGACGTCATTTCGGGAGCGAAAAAAATATTGGAAACATGAACATTGGTATTTACATATCTTTGTAGACGAAGATGCGCAAAATATCGACCGCGCATATCGAGGCATGCATACGCGCTCCGTGGAATTACGTCAAGCCGTCGTTGAATCGTATTTAAAATTCTGAATCTAGTAGTTACCGGGAATCTTCGCGTGGTGATAATGTATTCCGTTCGTGAATATTGCGACATGTACTTTATCTTCGGTCAATATAATCGTAATACCTTACAAACTGCTAGGGAGTATGCCCGTCGCTATCAATCGCGTCGTCCTCCCGATGTCAAAGTCATCCGCAGGTTGGACGACACACTGAGAAATACTGGAAGCGTCGACCAGACACACAATCTCCACGATGTTGGTGGAAGAACACACGGCGGGCTTACGTCAGCACAGGAAGATGCTACACTTCGGTGGGTGAAAGAAACTTGTTGAGAACACGCGCACTAGACAGGTAGCTGGATGAGAGGAGCAGGACTCACATTAATGGGCCTTGCACATTAATGGGCTATTACGGGCAGATGCGCTATACCCATTTCGCTACACAACAGTGCAAGGTCTACATCCAGATGACTTTCAGCGATGCACTGGCTTTTGAGAATGGCTATTGCAACAATATAAAGCCGATAATGCTTTCATTGCACATATCTTGTGTACGAATGAAGCATGCTTCACATGTGACGAGATCTTTAACAGTCACAACAGCAATATGTCGTCAGAATACAATCCTCATGTAATCTGCAGAGATATCAGGTTCACTGGACTGTAAATGTGTGGGCCTGTATACTGGGCAATCGCATGGTTGGACCATATCGGCTACTCGAACAGCTCACGGGAGATACATACTTGGTATTTTTTCATGATGCATTAGCTGATTTCCTAGATGACATATCCTTAGCGGCAATACGTGGCCCATGGTTCCAGCATGATGGAGCTCCGGCGCATTTCAGCTCTCCTGTATATGATGGCTGGATATGGAATAACCAAGTCGCTGGATTGAACGTGGGAGTCCAGTTTTATGGCCGACATGATTGCCAGATGTGACACCTTTGTATTTCTTCCTATGGGGCCATCTGAAGGAATTGGTCTATCGAGACTCAGTTTCTACAGAAAGTGACTTAGTTGCACGTTTTCATGCTGCGCGCCCTTTTATGGACACTACACTACTGCAACGTGTGCAGTCAGCCATTCCACGGTGCGCACATGCATGCCTCGATATGCGGGGTGAACTTTTTGAATATCTTCCTACACAGACATATGCAAATACCAATGTTCATGTTTCCAATAAAGTTTTTTTCTTGCACCGGATAAGACGTCATACTTGTCTTTAGCATTTTTCTCGAAAACTATGGGTCACAGAGGTATAGTTTCTTTGGGAGTTTTTTGTACTCCAAGCAAGGAATCTGGCTGAGCAGTGTCTGCGGGGTCTTGACGGGACACCCTGTAGTTTTGATAATAATTAATTAGTAGCCTCCTTCATCAACTGTATAGTTCAAAGTACCAGAGATTAATAATCGCAGCAAAGGTAAAACGAATTCCGCGAGCAAATTTCCAATACGTTGATTTAAATACAGAAAAGAAAGGTAGTAAAAGAAACTCGCAATGGCAATTTCATTATTTGGCGGCTAAGTACCGACTTTCTTTTTTGTAGTTGAGGCGGTTAAAGGCAGAGTTATGCAAGTCACTAATTTTGAAATATAGAGTTAAGTGCATGAAGGCATAGGCATATCGATATAAGTTATAATTTCGCGAAATTTACCTGTAAACAGTACCCGAAGATATTTTTTTCATAGGAAATCATTGTAGCGTGTCATCCTTGTTTTTAAGCATTTAAAAAAATGCAACATTCACTACTTTGTCTTTAAATGCCTAATTTATTTATGTAAATTCAACGTTTGCTGACAGAAGCTGTTTTTCATAGATATAATTCCTATCTACTACTATACACCTAATGAAGAGCCACTAATTAATTGTACGCGAAATTGGAAGAACCATTTCTCCATCGTCTGAAGTGTATATTCTTGAAATGTGAAGTCGTTACATCCAAGGATATTCTCTCCAGAGCGTTTCAAACAGGAATACTTTAATTTGAATCACCCAGTATATGTATATATGACCATCTGAATTAATAATCATAATTACCAAAGATGCACCTAACAATTAAAATATGATTAGATAATGATTACTAAAAAAATACAAGAAAAGGAATTGTACAATTCAAGTGCCGCTACATGCTTTTTTTTCTGTAGAATGTGTCGGCCAGTTGTCGGTGCAGTTAGCTCAATAGGTATAGCGTTGACAATGTAAGCCAAAATTGGGTTCGATCCCGGCCTGGACACTTTTTAGTCAGTTGGAAAAATTATTAAGTCGTACAAAAATGTGTCCAGGCCGGGATCGAACACAATACCTCTGGCTTAAATTGCCAACGCTCTACCTATTGAGTTACCTGCACCGACAACCGGCCGACACATTTCACTCAGATAACCTTATTGGCAATAGCATCTGGTATGACAAGTAGACATTAAACGTTATAACGTAGATTACGACGACGATGTAACGTACGACGATGGACGTAAATTAACAAAGCTTTACCAACTGAGCTAGCATAGTAGGCAGAACGTTGACAATTTATGCCAAAGGTCTTGGGTTCGACTCCCGGCCTGGACACCTTTTTCACTCAGTTGGAAAAATCATTAAGTCGTATGATATCTTTATTAATCGGCATGATTGAGTTAAAAATAATAAAGTGGAACATGCATTAACTGTGATCTGAAATAATAATACACCAAATTTCTTTTAAATCCCAATAAAAAATATTGAAATAAACTTTGTAATTTCTGTGGACAAAAACGAAAGAGAATGTGGAATTTAACATTTGTAAATATCCAATAATCAAATGTTTCAAATTATACTAGCAGTATCAAAATCTGTTTGAACAATTGAATTTTCAAAACAACCTCAAATCAATAACAAAATTTCAGAGTAAAGACAAATCATAAAATTCAATAAAATATAAAAATAGGACTTCTTCATAAAGGTTATTATTGGCAATCATTTGATCATTATTTTTATTAAAAATACATAAATCATTTTCAGAAAATACTATTCACTACTACAACCAATATGTAATTTGGGACCTTTTTCTTCCTATATTAATCACCAAAACAATAATCAATTTTCTTAACTAACATACTTGCTGATAAAAGTGCGTTTTTTCCAAGTGGATAAAACGTTATTTCGTCCTTGTATGTTTAGCAGAAGTTAATATTTTTTTTCATACAAACGTTTCTCTCTAAATACGTTACTAAATATATATATATATATATATAGACATTTATAAAATAACAAAATAAAACAGTATATGTTTTTCAATTATTCCAGAAATAAAATAAAATATATTTAATACATTTTGAAAAAGTAACTATAAAAAAGTAACAAGGCTTAGGCATTTTTAAGTAGTTTTTTATCGACAATTTAAAATGTGGTTATTTTCATTTTACAGTTCTTGAAAATATTAAGTTATTTACCGAAGACCATTCTGACCACTGCCATGTTGAGCATGAGCTCAACAAACATGATTGAGTTCTTGGCGGCGAAGGTTCAAAGCAGTTCTCCGGGCTGGCTTGGTGCCCTTCACTGTCTAAACAATGCACAATACGCTGTTGCATTCCTTCATCACATGAAGTAGAACACTAGAATATTACAAAATCTTTACAAATTTTATAACAATATTTCCTAACTTGTGATAAAATTACACAAAACTGTTAACCCTTTACATCACTCTATTGCATATTTAACAGCGTACACTTTCGTACTATTATTTTCAGAATAGAATTAAAAAAACAACAACATATAATTCATTTTTGCAACATTATAACTAATCCAAATTTTCAATAGAATTCTTAAGGAATGCTGCCACTAAGTTTTGTTTTTCTAATTAAAATTTCATGTGTGTCTCCACAAACTACTCATGAAAATTACTAAAATAATCACATTCCTATAAGACGATTTAAAACATTTACTGGCATAGGAAATAGATATAACTCATACAGTATATGGTGGAATCCCGACATGGAAAAGCTGGAAAATTAAGAAAAGTTAATACTTTTGCCATTATGGAATTTGAATTTAATATCTAATTTCATTTTCATTTCTACACTGCTCAAAACAATTAAAGGATATTGCAGTTTTAGGGGGATTTTGTATCTGGGAAACTTTTTAGCTGATTGATACATGGTCGACAGACATAGTAGGTTATATGAGAATAAATTACACATGTTTGGCAGAAAAAAATGCATTTTATTGCGCATTTGTGTACAAAAGGAAAAAAACACAATTTGTGCATATGAGAAAAAAAGAATAAGAAAAGGTGTTTTCTTCAAAGAAAATCATTTTCAGTAGGGGGTATGGTTTCCACGGGCGGCCAGCAACGTTGAACACCTTTGAGGCATGGACTCAATGAGGCTATTAATGACGAGTTGGGGTATTCTGCCCCACTCTTCCAGAAGAGCTCTTTCCAGTTCTTGGAGAGTTTGTGAGGGTTGTTGGCGGCCAGAAACTCGTCTTCCTAGAGCGTCCCAAACGTGCTCGATTGGATTCATGTCTGGAGAACACGCTGGCCATTCCATTCGAACGATTCCTTCCTCGAAAAGGAAATCCTCCACCAGGTTTGCACGATGTGGCCTGCAGTTATCGTCCATTAAAATGAAGTTATCTCCGATTGCTGCAGCGTAAGGGACTACAATAGGCCTGAGGATCTCATCCCTATATCGGCGACCAGTCAGAGCTCAATCTCGAATGATGTAGAGGTCAGTGCGCCCGTCAATGGAGATGCCACCATACACCAACACTCGTCCACCGCCAAATCTGACACTTTCGTGCACGAACGTAGGATTATTCCTACTGCCACGGTCCCTCCAGATGAAAATACGCCTATTATCCGGATGCACAGTAAAACGGGACTCGTCAGAAAACAGAATATTGCTCCATTCATTTCTCCTCCAGTTGACATGCTCGGTTGCCCACTCCCTGCGGTCGCGACGATGCCTTGATGTTAATCTAACACATACCATCGGTCGGCGAGCATACAGACCTACAGCATGGAGCCGGTTTCGGACAGTCTGAGTTGAAATCGTGGTGCCTGTAGCCGAGCGAAGGTGTTGTTGGAGAAGAGTAGCGTTCATGTTTCGGTGTCTCCGAGCTGTTAACGCTAAATACCGATCTTCATTGGGCATTGTTGCCCGTCTACGACCTTGCCCTGGTCTTCGGCCTGCACATCCACTCTCCAAAAAACGGTTCCAGATCCTGGAAATGACACTTTGTGACACTCCAATGGCTTGCGCTACTTCGGCTTGAGTTTGGCCCCCTTCTAACCTACCAACAATTCTCCAAGCTTCTGAATCTGTCAAATGACTTCGCTGAGACATCGTACTCATCGAAACAAAGCAATCACTGAATGCCGATCATCCTTGTCTTCATTCTCTTTTATCCAGTTGAAAGTCAAATTTCATTCGCTGCCGCTGAAGCGACGTTTTTGACGTCGAACTCAAAATTTGCATACTCCACAGTTTGAAAACCAGAAAAATTTGCATTTGTGATTCTCTTCTTCTATTTTCGGCAAAAAAATTTCGTTTATATCTTTATTTTATATAAAACTTCAAATATCCTTTAATTGTTTTGAGCAGTGTATTTCAAATTTATTTCTATTTCCCTTTTCTCATGGGAAAAAGTTTGAAACTGTAGGCCTATTTCTGTTAATTTTAATTAATTTTTGTTTTTTGGGGATGAAATAGTGTATCTCAAAATCTATTTTAATATTTTTAACTATCACATGCTGAATATTGTGTAAACACAAAATTATTTTTGTGTTTAAATACTGTTATACTTTTATCTGTTCCATGCGGTATATACTACTAGTTTTATCGAAAGAAGTGTTGAAAAATCCGTTAAACTGAATCAAGTGCTACTTTTAAATCTACTGATTAACTCTTAAAGTATCTGGATCCTTCAAATACTTGTAAGATGGTAGATTATGAAATACGGGGAGTAACAAAATTTAACATGAATATTGAAAATACCTGCTTTTTATTAGCAAAATTGGTACGTTGTTTAGAATGTAACGAAAGCAGGATAAGAGCTTCTTCCCATTGTTTACAAAACATTAAAATTTAAAATTAATTTAAATTTAAAATTTTAGCAGGTTTAATGGCAATCTTTTTGTGCAAATGATTGCGATCGATCTAGTCTTTTAAGATTTTGCTTTTTCGCTTTCTTGTCAATCACTGCAACAAGCACTGACAAAAGCTTAAAATTATCAGCTCAAAAAGTTAATCATATTAAAAATCTGAATAATTGAAATATTTATATAGCTTTCCAAATGCGGTATT
Organism: Maratus michaelseni; assembly: GCA_963931845.1. NCBI lineage: Eukaryota > Metazoa > Arthropoda > Arachnida > Araneae > Salticidae > Maratus > Maratus michaelseni. The sequence continues at coordinate 282,947,961 of OZ007586.1, forward strand.
TTATACTCCAAAATCAAAATGTAATCCTAAAATACGTTGAATGTAGCCAAAAACATTAAGCAATTTTGAATAAAATATCGCTGGTGTACGGATTTTTTTAGCTTATCCCTACTCCCCAGTAGCACTCGACGTTTATAAAATGTTCAAAAATGACGGTGAATCAATATTTACATATTTTAAATGTTTTTAAACGCTGTGTTCTCCGTCGGATAGTGTAATAAATTTTAAATATCTGTAAAGTTATATTTATGCTAGCAAATATCCTTGTAGGAAATACCCAGTTTTAGTATATACTTTTGTGAATTTTTTGTCAAATATATCTTTATTCTTTTTTCTTCTTTTTTTTAAATATCAGTTTAAAATTACAGTTTACATATTTAGGTAAATTATTTCTTAAATTAGAGTCGTTGCAATATAAATGGTTGAAACATAGAGAAAAGAAAGAAAAAGAAAATGTTGAAAATGTTAAACTTGAAGGACTTAAATTAGACAGTCGCAAACATTTATTCATAAATTAAAATTGAAGATATCTTACTATCATCCTTATTGGTAAATGAAATCTTAAAACACTAAAAGCATTTTTTAAGAGCTACATTTTAAAATTTCATAAAAACGATTTAAGAAGAAAATTATAAGTTCAGAAGCTTTAAAAATGTAAGTACCTCAGACCAAGGACCTGTTAACCAGGTATATTGCTTTTCTGGTAAGCATTCATCATTTACACAAACCTCTTCCACTTCAGGTTTCTGTTCTAAGTTACAGGAATCTTCAGTCTGCATTTGCTGATCGCTGTAGGCACAATGAACAGTGCGATATCTCATTCCTTTACCACAAGTAACACTGCACTGAAAAAAAAAAAGTTTGTAAATCAGCATGAAAAGTATTATTGCACCGAATTTGACTTTTTTTTTTTCAATAAATAGTTTGAAAATATCTGAGGACGAATACTATAGCATTTCTCTTATAACAGGTTTCAGTTTTTGATACTTAAGACAGTCCTTCCTTAATATCTAGTTTCACTAGTAAGTTTATCTGAAATTTTATCAGCTTGTAGTCTCGCAATGACTCTTTGGTTCGGGGTATATATATAGGATTTTGGCTCTTTTTTGTAATTTTTTATTCTTTATTTAAATTAATTATTTCTCTTTTCACTATGTTTTCTTTTCAGATGTACCGACCTCTAGTTTATGAAAATTTCACTTTTTTGTAATTCATTCAAATGTATTTCTTTATATCTTATGGCTAATCATATGTCTGTCTATATGAATGTATCTGGTCATTCTGTATATCTACTTTTTCTGCTGTCTCCACTTAGCAACAAGCTGATCCTGTTAGTTTCTTATACAGAATGTCCGGCCTCATGACGCAGTAATCTATTCACAAAGAGAAAAGTTAGATCAGCATAATTAAAAGCTGTGAAAGAGATAACAAGACATTATCAGTAGGCAGTTGACGGCAAAGTTTTGTAGAGAAAAGAACTTTTTAATAATTCTGTATTTTCGATACGTAGTACTTTAAAGTGGCCGGCCAAAAGTGCCACAGAAGTTTTATGTAATATTATTTAGTGTATACAATTATCTGTTTAGTTGTTTATAGTAACCAAGAGACTATCCTTAAAAGTTACATTTTAAACTACAGTGACTTCCCATTATCATCAGACTGCTAAATCAATATGGGGGCACGGTCACTTTTTACCTGTTTATTCCATGGACTAACTGTCACCAGCATTTTATGAAGCTGTACGCTTCGAGAAACTATCAAGATAACGAAATATCTAAAACACAGATATCTTTGTATTTATGTTTTCACGAATTCTAATCTCCAGTGATTTTCTCTCTCTCTTTGTTTTTATTTTTTATTTTTGCCGTGTTTTATGAAAAATATTATTCGTGTTTACTTCTTCTGGAGTGGAAGACGCGTCTATCTCGGCCCCAGATATCGCCCCAAATGTTTTTAAGCGGCAAGATTTTTAAAGCGTAGAAATACCATGTACAGTGCAAGTACTGGAAAACACTTCAAATCATCATTGATGTTTTTAATGTTGATTATGTTTTTTATGTGTTTTTAATGTTGATTATGTTTATGTTTTATCGTCTCGAGAGTGTGTACATTTCTAGATGGACGAAGTGTGTTTCTTTTTAATAAAATATTATATATTTCACAGAATTTTTCTTTTAATTTAATTGTGTCAGCACTGGATTTCTTTATTTGATATCTTTTATTTTCGAGTTTACCTTTTTCATGTTCTGTTATGATGTTACAGGGAATTGAGGCTATAAGAACACAATTAAAAGCTGCTAAAGCCGATAAAATTACGCTTTTGCATTTCCTAATTTTTAACCAGGGCAAAGGCAGGAAAAATAGGAAAAAAATACAACATTTGCTTAATATCTCTTTCACGACTGGGGACAGTTAATTTGAAAATAAGTTCAAGGATATTACCGATTCTTTTGATTTGTAAAATTTACTTACTTTTGCTAATTAAATTTTCATTGATATACACGACTCTAAAAAATAAATCGCATTTCATCCTCGATATCAGATTTCAAATCTTTTAAAAAGGTACTTTCACCTTTAAAAGGTACCCAAAGGTACTTTCAACTCCTGTTTTGATGCGGAAATCGACAAAAGTAATAAATCTACATCAGACACAACACTTGAAAGGTAAAAGTCGTCCTAATAGCCGGAAGTATAGAAGTACAGAATTATTCAAACAGTTCAATGACAGCACCAGACACGATGGAACCTGTTTCGTATTACCCTGAATTTTTCGGTACCCCGTAACACACACACACATTAAGTTCCAGAATTTTGAAAATATCAACCCTATATTAGTGATACGACACATGAAATGTGACAACTTGGTCTAAAAAATTCGAAAATATTACCTTTTCCTTCCAAATTTCTGATCAACGAAAGTTCATTTATGTACAACGTGCCCTTAATGGTCTCGCTAATCTTCGTACAAGTGGGCTTCAACATTTTACTTATGCCAAACTTAAAAAAATCATTGTTCAAGGAATTGGCACCGAAAATTAGTTCTTAGGAAGATACAGTTAAATGTACACCTAAGCCGAAATATACAGGAACTCAACCTCCTAAAACTTCTAAATCTCCTAATGACAAAATTTCCTATTCTTTACGTTGTTTTACATGTGGAGCTATAGGCTACAAGTCAAATCTTTTTTCCCTTCAAAGAACAATGAATTAAATGTGTTTCATACATGGACATGGGCACAAGACTAAATTTTGTATTAAAAATATACGAGCAAAGATGTTGTCCCAAGGCACCCAACCATCGTCTCCCGCTACATTGAAAATACGTACATTAGACGTCACTAACTCCACTTTGACTTTTCACAAAATGCCTAATATTTTCAACATTACCATAGAAAGCTTAATTGACACCGTTAGTAATATCACTCTTATGCGTGCCGATATACACCAAATTTGGGATCACCTCCTTCAAATCCAGTTAATCTTCAGCTGCTTGGAGTTGGAGGTAGAAATGTTTCTTATCTAGGATCATTTTAGACTAACATAGAAATGAATAAAAACACTTTTTGAAACTGTTCTACATTTTATTAGTTCTCCTCATGGGTCTATTACCATGATTGTTGGTACTGACATTATTTTACAGGAATTTAACTTTCAACCAAAACGAAATCTTTGTGAAAAAGCGATTTTTCAATGCACCATTAGTTACTGATAATTCACACTCTTCACCGAAAAATGATTCGAATGTTGTTCCTATTTCCAAAGTTCTACAAATGATGATTCTGCCTATTAAAATATAGATAAAATGCTTAAGTGATACAAATAGAAACAACTAAAGGCTTATAAAAACCTCTTAATGATCGACATCGTTTCAACGCTCATACGGCGCAATTTTGAAGATATATAATGATAAACAAAAATATTCTCGCAAATTTTGAAAATAAACTTGAAAACATGAATCACGAGATGATACATGTAAAAAAAGCAGGGGTTTGAAGTAACCAACTGTAAACGTGAAAATTAATATTTCGTTACTGCTTTTTTAAAACTGAAAAGTACCTCCTGCCAAATTTTAGGTAATTCAAATGAGGCGGATTCATTGAAAATGTTTATGTTACACGCATGTAGATTTCTATTGATTCATGGATAATAGATGGGAAATAGAGTCTTGATGGATACATTATTTTACTATTTTTAAAATCAATTTTTAATGTCTCAGTTCTATGTATCTTGCCAGTGCTGTAGTACTTCTGTCATATTTGATATCTACCACATGCTCTTTTAATCTTGTTTTAAACTTTCTAGTTGTCATCCCTATATAATATTGTAATGTTCCATCTGCTCTGGTGAACGGGATTTCATAAACACCAGATAGTTGATATGGTTCTATTGGGTCTATTTTCTTACAAACTACGATTTTTCATTTTACGGATGGTTATGCGATAAGACATAAATTGAATTTGTTAAGTTTAGCTTTCAATCTTTCAAAGAACCCAGGGAAATATTGTAAAGTAGATAACTTTGAATTTTGTGTACTGAAATTTTTCTTCTCCATGCTCGTAATTACCTTATTAATAGTCCTTTCTTTATATCCGTTGTATCTTGCTATTTCATGTATTTTATTTATTTCACTTTTTAACTGATCTGAAGTACAAACTGTAAAGGCTTTCTTAATAAAATGACTAAATGCTGAAACTTTGTATGAAAAATGTGCTTGAGCATTATGTGGGACAATGGATTAATTGGCTATTGGTTTTCTATATACAGTACGTTCTATGCCAATGCCCTGACGGGTTTTAATTAATAGTAGGTTTAAGTAAGGAAGCGTGCCATTCTGTTTCACTTCTAAAGTGAATTTAATCTTAGAATCCAGGTTATTGATTTGAGCAAGGAAGTTATCAAGAAGGTATCCGCATGTTGCCATATGATAAAAACATTGTCTACGTATCTAAGCCATTTATGGGGGGTAAAATGAAATATATCAGTTTCTAAAGGTCGTAATATAAATTCTGCTAAAAGTCCAGATACAGGTGAACACATCGGACGTGTTATTAATCAAAACCCGCCATGGTATAGAACATACTGTATATAGAAAAACCAATAGCCAATCAATCCATTATCCCACATAATACTCAAGCACCTTTTTCAGACAAAGTTTCGGCATTTCGGCATTTTAATAAGAGAGCCTTTACAGTTTGTAATCCAGATCAGTTAACAAGTGAAATAAATAAAATACATGAAATAGCAAGAGACAACGGATATAAAGAAAGCACTATTAATAAAGTAATTATGAGCATGGAGAAGAAAAACTTCAATAAATAAAATTCAAAGTTATCTACTTTAAAATATTTCCCTGGGTTCTTTGAAAGATTGAAATACAAACTTAGCAAATTCAATATATGTCTTATCGCATAACCATCCGTAAAATGAAAAATCGTAGTTTGTAAGAAAATAGACCCAATAGAACCATATCAACTATCTGGTGTTTATGAAATCCCGTTCACCAGAGCAGATGGAACATTACAATATTATATAGGGATGACAACTAGAAAGTTTAAAACAAGATTAAAAGAGCATACGGCAGATATCAAATATGACAGAAGTACTACAGCACTGGAAAGACTACATAGAACCGAGACATTAAAAATTGATTTTAAAAATAGTAAAATAATGTATCCATCAAGACTCTATTTCCCATCTATTATCCGTGAATAAATAGAAATCTACATACGTAACGTAAACATTTGCAATGAATCCACCTCATTTGAATTACCTAAAATTTGGCACGAGGTACTTTTCAGTTTTATAAAAGCAATAACGAAATATTAATTTTATAGTTGGCTACTTCAAGCACCTGCTTTTTTACATACATATATGATCTCGTGATTAAACTTTTGATGTTTATTTTTAAAATTTGTGAGAATATTTTTGATTATCATTATATATCTTGAAAATGGCGCCGTATGAGCGTTGAAACGTATGTCGATCATTAAAAGGTTTTTCTAAGCCTTTTGATGTTTCTATTTGTATCACTTAACCCTTTAACGGGCGGTGGTCACAAAAAAGGACACCTAATTTTAATTCCAAAACTGACAAACGGCACCAAGAATATTTAATTAAAATTTTCGTTTTGTTAATTACCGGAAAATAAGCAAGTTTTTATTTTCTAATGAATTCGTTTGTAATTTCTGGTGTCAGTCCATTATTTCATCATTTTACAAACAGACTTACTCCGCGCCGGAAAGGGTTAAGCATTTTATCTATATTTTAATTATAATTAGTGATCTTTTCTGTGATTATGATGATTCTGCCGCTATTTCTTCTAGTGTTTCCGAAAACAATGTTTTGATTCACGAAAGTGCAGATTGTCCTAGTTCGTCTATAATAGCATGACTGAATCAATGCTGATTTTTTTCAACTGTTTCTAATGATTCTGAAACTCATGAAACGAATGCTCAGTCAATCAGTTCTGCTACATTGTCCACATTCATTACCAACAAGACATCAGCCACCCCTCTTATAGTTTTTATTATTTTTTTGTGCTTTTATGTGATAATGTCCTATATTTTCATCGTTTTTTAACACTTTCCAACCTAGTTGAAAAGTGTTTATGACTTCGGTTTGTCTGGCCGTCTGTCCCTCTGTCCGTGCTCTAACTTCCGTAAATATGCTCGGATTGCTCTGCAATTTTTATATGTTATAGTCGTTATCTATAGCATGTTCCCTATTTCAACTGAAGTGTGTAGCACTTTTTTTTTTACAGGGACACTCAAAAGAATTCCATTACATTGCAGTCTATGGGGAAAAATCATTTGCGGTTTATTTAAATAATATTTCACTATTTTAAACGCATTGAAATTTATATATATCACTAAGGTGCATTAGCAGAAGCTTAATATGGAATAGGGTGTGCATAGCACTTATAGTTACTTTACAGGGACAGTCAAAAGAATTCCGTTACATTACGTCTATGGAGAAAAATCGTCTGCGGTTTATTTAAATAATGTTTCCCTATTTTAAACGAATTGGAATTTATATAAGGTGCATTACAAGAGGCTTACTACAGTATAGTGTGTGTATAGCAGTCATCGTTCATTTACAGGGACACACAAAAGAATTCTCTACTGTCTGTTAACAATAATTCCTGGAAGTGTGTTTTAAGTTACTGAACGCGATTTTAATTTTAACTCGCTTTTTGTCTATTACGTGGTGTGTATAAATTCTGTAGATCCTATACAGGGAAGCACAAAAGTTCGCGAATACATTTCCGTTTATGGACAGAAACTCCAGACGGAGAATTTTAAACTGTGCTACGCGTTTCCTAACTGAACTAAAATTTAGCATCCTATGTAGTATATATACAAATCTATAGATCCTATACAGGGCTGAATAAAAGTATTCGGATTACTTAGATGTTATCTTTTAGCTTATTAAACGGTATGATTTGTAAAATTATTTTGGAAGCGTTGGAAAGTGTTACATAATCTATGCTTGACGCGTGATTTTTCGTTCTTGTTTCATTTACCAACGCTGACATGCCAATAACTGTCATCCAGTTTTCCGATATCATCCGTTTGTGTTTTACATTGACTATAGTGTCATTTTTAATACTTTCCAACCTAGTTGAAAAGTGTTTATGACTTCGGTTTGTCTGGCTGTCTGCCGTCTGGCCGTCTGTCCGTGCTCTAACTCTCGTAAATATGCTTGGATTGCTCTGCAATTTTTATATGTTATTGTCGTTATCTATAGCATGTTCCCTATTTCAACGGAAGTGTGTAGCACTTATAGTTTTTTTACAGGGACACTCAAAAGAATTCCGTTACATTGCGGTCTATGGGGGAAAATCATTTGCGGTTTATTTAAATAATTTTTCACTATTTTAAACGCATTGAAATTTATATATATCACTAAGGTGCATTAGAAGAAGCTTAATATGGAATAGGGTGTGCATAGCACTTATAGCTACTTTACAGGGACAGTCAAAAGAATTCCGTTACATTACGTCTATGGAGAAAAGTCGTCTGCGGTTTATTTAAATAATGTTTCACTATTTTAAATGCATTGAAATTTATACGTATCACTAAGGTGCATTACAAGAGGCTTACAACAGAATATTGTGTGTATAGCAGTCATCGTTCATTTACAGGGACACACAAAAGAATTCGCTACTGTCTGTTAACAATAATTCCTGGAAGTGCGTTTTAAGTTACTGAACGCAATTTTAATTTTAACTCGCTTTTTGTCTATTACATGGTGTGTATAAATTCTGTAGATCCTATACAGGGAAGCACAAAAGTTCGCGGACACATTTCCGTTTATTGATAGAAACTCCAGACGGAGAATTTTAAACTGTGCTACGCGTTTTCTAACTGAACTAAAATTTAGCATCCTATGTATAGTATATATACAAATCTATAGATCCTATACAGGGCTGAATAAAAGTATTCGGATATTTTTCCGAATATTATATATGTTGGAAATTCCTGAAATTATGTTTTTAAATATGTTATGCGTTTTCCAAATTGTTTACTTAGATGTTATCTTTTAGCTTATTAAACGGTATGATTTGTAAAATTATTTTGGAAGCGTTGGAAAGTATTACATAATCTATGCTTGACGCATGATTTTTCGTTCTTTTTATATGTGTCAACAGTCCCTGCTATACCGAAAGCTATGAAAGTGAAAAAAAGAGGTGAAAAATTCACACATGGAAATTTGTGACTTCAGCATAGAATAAATTTAAGTTAATGTGATCATTTTTTTTTGTGCTTTCGTCCTATGTGCCATAAATGTGTCAAGTTATTAATTTTCTTTAGATGCTGTGCTACAAATGTCCTACATTCAACATTGTACGTGTTGTGTTTTCTCTATCTCCAAAAAAAAATAGTGTTTCAATATTTACTCCTGTGTTTCAAGAGTGAGTTAGACAGTTTCATTATTTTTGTTAAAAAGAAAAGTGCCAAGATTTTTTTTCAGCATTGTGTTACTTTTCTATTATTATTTGTGCTTCGTTTAAGTGTTTCAAGAAGACTTTTTTTTGTGTGATCATTTCGTTAAAAATTTACTGTGTTTTTGTGTCGTCAATAAGGTTTATATATAAATTGTCTTTCACTCTTAATTGAAACGAATAAATTATCAACTCAATGAAAGAACGTAATTTTTAACGAGTGCCTTCATTCCTTCTGAGTACCCGCTTTGTCAAAAAGGGACACTTTGTGAAAAAACTGGTTTGATAAATTATCTGTATTGGAGTTACGTGCAAAAGTAATTCGATTTTGAATCGAACTAGAAAAAATACCTTTAAAAGGGGTGATTTGAGAACTTTCCAATTCGTTGTAATCCTGTTAAGTGATATTTGTTTTGGCGGGATACGGTTTGAAAAGTGAATTTCTTCAGTTTGTTTCAGAGGCATGCCTTGTCACTGTTAAGCGTCAAAATTAAGTTTAGTTACATTAGCGTTACCCTTGGTATAAGTTTATAATCATAAGTTTATTAGATTTTTTATTTGATGGATTTAAAAACGATGTAGACAAGTCGTGTCTTCGAACTGTATAATTATGTTAATTCGTATTTATTTTATGTAAACAAATATCATTTGTTGTTAATATTATATTAATATATTTTGCTGATTACAGAAAGATTTTAGTGGAACACAAACCCATGATAATAAAAACATTATTATTATTATTTTATCTATGATATACGTTCTAGTTTTCGTAAAATATTTCAGTACGTACAAGTATTTATTAAATTGTGTTCATTTAGATGTATACAAATGTGTATTAAAAGATGACTTCTACACTAACAAACATAGAACTTGCATCCTAAATATAAAAAAAAAAAAACACGTTTTAACTATGAATTCGGTGCTTTACAAAAACATCTCTGTGTCATAAGCAAAATATATTAATATAAAATAATATAAAAAATAACTGAAGAAATTCATATTTTCATAATTAAAAGTAATAACGTTAAGTTACTCTAAAATTATACATACAATGCAAAAGTACAACAAAGTATTTTATGATTATGAGAAATATAATGTTAAAACAATGTATCTTAGTAGAATATTGAGTTAGGAAAGAAAAAAAATCTTGTCTTGGTATGGCGCTATTTTGGATAGAACACAGGAAATTTCACACTGGAAATTCGGATAAAATTCATTAAAAACAAATATCTGCTAAAATACGGAACCTAAAACGCAGAAGTTAATTTCAGTTATATATTTTTATTATTTGAGGTTTAACTTTTAGAGTGAACTAATAAGTAAACGACCAAAAATTAGCAATTTTTATCATCAAATATTATTAACAATTTTTTAATATGTATCATCAAATATTTTTTGTATCCCCAATGTTAAAAATTTATGAAATCTCTTCTTTAATTTCTCTCTTCAATTACGTTATTTATGCGTATTAAAATACAAAATTAAGATAAAGAATAAATTAAATTGAAAAATCATAACAAAAGCAGTGAAATATTTAAAATTAATCGAAACATACATTGAAATTATTTTTTTTAAGAAATAAAAATCTATAACAAATATAGTTTTAAGAAAAATCCTTTCCTTTGGTATTATATATGTAAAAAAAAATAATAAAAATTAATTTCTCAAAATAAGAATGAAATCACTCATTTTGCTTATTAGTCAAAAAGAGTGAAAAAGACCTTTTCTAAAGGAATGAAAATAACTACTCCACAAGAGGGATGAAAATCACTCCTATAGGATAAGTGCATTTTCAATACTGGAAAAAAGTAAAAAAATACCCAATCTGAGTTAAAATCACTTTTTTTTTAAGAGAGTACGTTTCCCGGTTACCAGAAATGTTATCAAATTTTTTTCTGTACATATAATGATCATCTACAATTTCATCAAGTGTGTTTTGTGAAAGGAAAGTTAGTTTGTTCAGTGGGAAGTGATCTCATTTATTTTTCAGATTATTATTTGTTTGTTTCAAGATTCCACTTTGTGATATACAGTGTTGTTTTCATTTTTATTGTGCCTCACGTATATATGTGCGTTATCAATAGCCAAGACTTTGTGATTTTCAAAAAAATAACAAAGAACTACATATTTTCTACTAATGTGCATATAATACTACTTTTATGTTTAGAGACAGCTTCGAGTCATATTTTTCTTTTACCTCTTATGACTTTACTTTTCTGTAAACTGTTTTTTTATTATTATCAAACCTTTATCACACTCTGAACTATCTTGATATGGAACAGTACAATTTTGTTGTTAATTTTATTTGCTTATATTTTATGCATATTTTTTATGTCGGCAGCAATCACGATTATTTTTTTAATGATTTTCTTTCAAGACGAAATCACTTTAAGACGTTGTAAGTGGATATTTTTAATATGAGGGTGCTTTGTTTTACGACGACAGCACAACACAGATAACATACCAGTCGGCATCGACGGAGATATTTCATAATTTTTTCTGTTGTTTATTTTTGTTCGTTGCATTTTGATGTTTGTTTGTTCTGTCGTATGAATTTTTGTTTTCTATTTTCAGGTGCGTCTTGTGCACGAGGAAGTACCACAACCAGAATTCCCGAGCATGGGCATCCCGTATGGTTATGGGTTCTTTCTGCTGTCTCTATCTAGTAACAAACTGAACTAGTCACTTTTACCACGTCGAACGTCTGGCCTCATGAATCTTTTCGCAAACAGTAAATTTAGGTCAGCATAATTAAAAGCTATGAAAGAGTTAACGAGACATTATCAGTAGGTAGTTGGCAACGAGGTTTTGTAGGGAAGAAAACTTTTCAACTTTTCTGTGTTTTTGCTATGCAGTAATTTAATGTGTATGGACAAAAAAGCCACACACGTTTTATGTGTAATTATGTAATGTACATAATTGTCCGTTTAATTGTTTGTATTAATTAAGAGACTATAATTAAAAGTCACCAGACGGTTGAATCAATATTATGTTATTTTGTTGTATCCATTCACTTGCAAATAGTTCATAGAAAATACTTTATATTCAGAATTTCTTAAACGGACATTGAAAAAAAAATATTTCCATGCAAAGTTCTTAAAGGTATACCCTCCTTAATCAGGTGTCTTAATTTGATTTGTTGCTATATTAAAGAATTAAAATTTTACTCTTACCCAATTTAACTTCAGGTTAAATGAGAGAGACTGGAAACATGTTTTAAAAAAATATGCTGAATATATATGGATAATTAATGTGACAGCTATCTTTTGATGATTAATCTATGTTTATAAGTTAAAGAAATTTAAGTGTGTTCATTTATTTCGATTAGTATTAATGTTTCCTTCAATCTTAAAAAAAATATGTTTTAACTGGTTGCATGGCGCTCAAGGTATTGCATTTAAACTGTATAAGATTTTTCGATTGTTTAGGGGGGGGGGATAAATTTAAAATGGAAATCTTATTTTATTACACATTTAGAAAAGATTTATAATAATAGCTTTTTTAAATAATAAATGTCAAGTATAATATTTGAAATCTAACTTAAAAGCTTTCCTAATGAAAATGCATATTTTTAATTAATAGAACATTGTTTTTTATTTAAATCCAATTCTTGTGAATAGGGGGCAATAATTTTCCAATTGAGTGCAAGGAGCTTAAGTGGAATATATATAACACCACTTTGATACGCTGAAATTTAAGGCATTTTCGGGAATTGTTTTATAGAAATGCGAAGTTTTTATAAAAATTCATTTACACTAATTCATTACGCATATATCAAAGTTGAATATCGTATTTTTGTTTGGTTTATATATTACAAAATGGCGCTTGACAGCTGATGAACGGGAACGTTTCGAAAAAAACGTCAAGCACGTACGACAGGTAAAATTTTGGTAGACATGACATACAACAATGTAACAAAATAATTAGTTTTCTTAGTTGAAATGCTAGTGAAATACATATCCGTTAAAAAGAACTATATGCATTTTTATTGAAATGAGATCAATTCAAAGTAAAATATGAGTTTTCAACCACAAATTTCGTTATTTATAGTTCCACAGAACAGCGTGATATCAATATTTCGAAAAAAAAATCACGCGTATTTTGGTAGATAAATATGTAACAATTAATTTTTAAAAACATTAAGTCGATCTATTAAAAATTGCCGTAGCGAGTGTCCACAGATTTAAAAAATGTTGCACTGAAAAAAAAAATGTGCTTAAAGTTTTCAATACTGTTTATTAGTTGTGTCGAAATCTATTTCCATAGCTTCAAAATTGCCCTTTTACTTTCGATATAGTTTTCTAGCTAATAAAACATGATTTTCGTGTGTATAGCGATAAAAAATGTTAAAATTTTTAACAGATCAAAGTGGTGTTACCCTCAAATTCATTTAGCCTCTTTGATTGAATGTAAAACCCGTAAAAGCTGCGATGAAATGATTTATAGATGTCAATCTATCAACAGACGATATTTTGTTCTTTAGAATAAACTGTTTCATGAAACTTGAATTAATGAGAAAAAATCTTCAAATTTTCTTGAAAAATAAAATTTAATCGTTGTTTTTTCACTATCTATGAAAAATATAATTTAATCGTTATTTTTTCACTATCTATGAAAAATGAAAATAATTACTTTTGTTAATCTTAATGATAAAATGGCGTTAATAAAAAACTAATAATAATCAACATTCGTTCAATTTTTTTCTCTTTTATCCACAACAATGGAGTCATTTTGTTGCTACTATTATAGAAATGTCATTAAAAATTACAAATAAATAAATAAATAATAATATTTTGGTAACTAATTTGTATTTCGAAATCTTGAAAGTTATTACGACATACTTGGATCCTCACGAATAATTGCTATTTTTTTCAATACGTAATTCATCCTATTTTCAGCTGAGTAGATTTGAAATACAAACACAAAAGTCAAATTTTACTTTAATAGATTGGAAATTTACACCGTCGATTGTTGATACAGCAATTGTACAGGAGTTGATAAAAGTATTAAAAAAATAAGTTTTTTGGCATAATAGTAAATGTTAAAAAAAAATTATAATAATTAAATATACTATCTATTTGAATATAATTTGAATATACTGATTCGTATACCTTTAAGAAAGCTGGATGTTTGGCATTTTTTATTTATTAAACGCAATTTTATTTAATGGCGAGAACATTACTCTTATTCTTTTTTTATATTATTATTATTATTATTATTATTAGTAGTAGTAGTAGTAGTAGTAATAATAATTGGCTTATGCTAATTTATAAGAACGCTCAGATAGAACGGTAAGAACTAATATCAGTAAAAGGCTTTCGAAACTTGCGCGTTAAATATTGCATGGCTTAATTGAATGTGTATGCAAAATTTTCAAGGTTTTCTGGACGCCTAACAGAAGTTCGTTTAATTTTCCCAATAGGTAGAGAGCTCTTTAAACGCATTTCTTTTAAATCAAAGTGATCTTAAATAGTGAATGCCTAATAACCTTATTGAATCTTTTGTAAAGCAAAATCTTCATGGCATTCGATCAAAATTTATCTTTCTACTTTCTCAAAGAGAACAGTTACTAACTGCATAGATATTATAAATGAAAATAAAATATTTAGCACTTGTATATTTCTATCTGCCATCTCTATTTGGCCGATATTCTACTGGTCAACGTATTTATCATACAGTGTAAATTATTAATATAATTTCGCGAAAAAGTTTGATTAATTTTAATGGATTTTCCTATAGGATTTCTGAAGGTATTTTGTTTTACATTTAAATTCAGTTTACGTTTTTTAAACTTTTCCATATACTATGAATGATTAATATATCTAATACTTTTTAAAAAGTATAATCGTACAATTCGCAATAAAAAATCAGTTTAGTTAACTGGCAACTTAATAAAATATTTTCTTGATACGAGATATTTACCTCTTCTTTCATTACATTGATTTAATATATAAACGAAATTCAATTACCATAATCACTCTTTAAAATATTGTAAACTGACTGAAGAAGAGTTTTGAAGTCCGTACCGTAGAGTACAGATGCAATACAGTTTTTTTTTTCATTTTATGTCTGTTATTTTACTCTAGGACCCAAATGATATTAGTAGTAGATAATTATCTTTAGAAAAATTTCTATCTTTGAGTACTGGATTTTAGTCTCATGACAACGTTTTAACTAACTGCATATCTCTTAAAATTGTTCTCAAATCAAACTCAGAAATTTCTGACCCATTCACGAAGTCTTCTGTAATCTTAGACTCGTGAAACTACCAAGTGTTCTAATTCAAAAACTACGAAATCGAGTTTTCAATATTTCTTTAAAGGCAAAAGACCTTTCAACTATTTTTGTCAAAGATGAAGTTTTGAACCGGATTGCCGAACGTTACATCCGGAAGGGGGGTCGTCATGAGAAAGCAATCGCGTATAACCCAATATGGCATACATTTATTGAAAAATGATAAATGTTATTCTATTCCAAATCTCTTCAACAATCATGCCTTCGTATTCCCTGCTTTTATGTGCAAAAAGGAGTCCTTGGATGCGTCAGAAAGTTTCGCGTTATTGGGCGAGAAAAAAAAATTAAACAGCCTCAAACTGATGAAGGCTAATTCAAGCATACAGAACTTATTTTTGGTTCAAATTCGGGTATTACTAATAAAATTTTAGAACTTCAGAATATTTTGATTTTTTCTTAGCGAATTATATCCCAATTTAAAGAAAGATGTAATAAGTAATAGACTAGAATTACTGAATTGTCTTAACGGTAAATAACAGGAAACGTTTTCCACGACTGCTTACAAGACGTCACACTTTGAAAATTGCATAGGGTGCCCATAAAGTCTCATTGGCGTATTACGTTCAATTATTGTCTAACTAAATTATCTACAGTAATGCGATAAAGTGTTTTATATGAACATCTCTACATATTTTGTTAAAAATGCTGATTTTATTTTTTCAGAATGCTCTACATCTCTTAAAGATTTATTTATAAAACTTGGAGAAATGTAGAACACTTTGAAGAAAAAACTCCCATTCTTTCAGATCACGTAGTTTATGAACTCTGATTCGAATGATAGAGGAACTTTATGATCCTCCAGTGTTTCACAAATAAATATTTATCGTTTAAATTTAAATAAAGAAAAACACATCTTTACAATATTATTTAGCATTGTTACGCAAAAATATAAATAATGCATGAAAATTTAATTTTAACTAAACAAAATATATCGCTTACATACTTCAGACCATTCACCTGCTCTCCATTGTGGACACTGAATCTCACTACATCTCTCTGCCGTTAAAGGTTTTGTTCTAGGATCACAGTTATTCAAGCGCAGCCGAGAGCCATCTTCAGAATTATGGCAGGTAACAGTTCGATGGCGAAATCCATTTCCACAGGTCACAGAACACTATTAAAATTAAAAACGAAAGAAAATATTTTTTATTTTTCCAAAGTATTTTGCGAGATAAACAGTATCAGCTATTTCCAACGCATAGCACAAAAAGTACATGGATTTATGCTTTTACGGAAATAACTTTAAATATATAGTCCAGTGTGATTCAACTGTGGCCCATGGGGTATGGACGACACCTGTATTAGCTTATAATAAACTTGCCTTATTCAGTTGCAAAATTTCTGTGATTAAATTAGGTGAAGTTTTCTATTTAAAAAAAACTGATGCCAAAGAAACCCCGTGGTCTATAGTTGGATGACACTGATATAGACGGTCACTACAGTTGCACAGGATTTAATAGGCTTAAACAGATATTTTTTTATAAACTTACTACAAATATTTTTGCATCATTACTAATGTTAAATGTTCCTATTAGGGAATATACCAAGTTTAATTTGCAAAATTTGTCTATTGGTTAAGTTGATAATACTGTTTTTGCACCTTTTTTGTCTCAGTTTCGTTGGAGCCTAATACTTTTCAAAGTTACGTCAATGCATGCGAGGCACATGCCAGATGTAATATGTCATTCTTAAATTGTAATTTTTGTACATTATAATTATCTAAAAATGTTTTCAATTCTTAAACGTACAATATTTTCCTAGGATTAATAAGATCAGTGTTTGCTTTTCTGAACATTTGTTTCAAGATATGTGGAAAAAACGTAAACACGAAATTTATGTGCTTTAACACTTTAAATGTAAACTAATCCTAAAACGCCGATTATATTTTTACATACCATTTTAGAGACAGAAAATTACCGAGTAGGTACAATTAGCAATAGATTGCACGTTAAACAAAAATTAGTCCACATTCTGAAAGAAGATATTATTCCAAGTATAATGACATACCTTTGGTGATTTTATTTTAAACGATTTAGGAATGACTACAAATAATCTCCCTCCCCCTTTTTTTCAGCCAGAAGTATACTTTGCAATTAAAAATATGTTCAATAAATAACTTGTTTAGAGTCTAAGAAAGCATTTTATTTTCTTGAAGAGGTGTCCGTCAAATACTAAAATTGTAATAATATTTTCTCTGAAAAAACATCTTGGAATTTGTCTCAGCAGAATATTAAACTTTTTATTCAAAATGAACTTTTGGGAAAGATTAAGCACAAACGAATAAAAGACAGTCATATAAATCAGTCTCAGACATTTTAGAATTCTGTTCTATTCAAAAATATTTTAAATATTTTAAGGTTCATAAAAGTGGTATCAGTTTAGAATTTTCTTTTTAAAATGACTTACTTTAGTCCATTCACTCTGCTTCCATACAGCATCATTGAAGTCCGGTATAGAATTTGTGTCACTTAAAATTGTAGATGGTGGAATGTATTTCATATTACCATGTCGGGATATCCTGGTGCCAAGATACGGACAAGATATGCCACTTGAACAATTTGTTACTAATGACGGCTTCGGCATTTTTTCACAAAATTTTTCATCAACAATTAATTCTGATGAAGAACGACAAAATATTTCTCTTTCAGTAAAACCATCACCACAAGTTGCAGAGCACTGAAATTAGAAAACACATGAAAAATATTTTTCTAGTCTATGCATAAATAATAAGATGATAATTAATAAATGGCGAATGTAGTATTCAATTTATGAATTTATCATACACGATCACGCACAAATGGTTTTTGATCTTCTTTTCCCCCCAATTTTGTTTGCTTATACATTTTAACGGCCAAGTAGAATTTCTGTTTGCTATTAGGGTCATTAATTTCACTAATAAAGACCCTTATTTTTCAATCCCATTAATTTTTCTCATGCATATCATATTACTATGTTCTCATGGTGAAAGTAGAAAAGGGAATTCGTTAAACAAATTTCAGTTAATATTAGTTTTTACTTACCGGGGAATTCTCCAGCAACCTTCAACTCGCGGTTGAGAAACCCTAATTTAGAAAATATAACAGAGTTAAAAATTCGAATTCATCCTTAACTTCAGAGCCGTTATTATTCGACCTTAGGTTAGTGAACCTAAGATTGAAATGTGTACAGATGATTCGCGAAAGGGATCATGCAGACTTGCCAAGTCTCTGGCTTTTTAGGTACCAGTAATTCAGTACAGAAAATGTTGTTTTATTTAATCGGAGCATTTTGCGATTTAAAAGAACAACATTTTCTCTAAACAACTACTGGTGTGCAAAAAGCCGGAGACTTGGCAACACTGGATCATGTGACCGAGTACTCGCCTGGTATGAGTTTGATCTCGCTTGGTACCATTTATCAGTTTCTTTCAATAAGAAAACAAAAATGAGGATTGAAAGTGCATACTTGCCATGTATAATTTTTAGGTTGATTTATTATTTATTATTCGATTACAAATAAATTTGGAAATTTCATGGATTTGTTCTTTTCTAAAATTAACCCAAAGATTAGGACTGCTGATACAGACATTCTTTATAAGACGTTCATTTTTAGAAAATTTTGAGTTACTGTGAAATTCTTAGAAAGTTGTCACTTGATAAAAAAATACGTATTTTTTCTTTCCTTTAATCTATAAGTTTAATAAACAATTTTCTGATCACGCTAGTAGTTAGTTGAATAAATGTAAATAACGAGGTTTATTTATTTATTTATTTATTGCAACGAATAAATATTGTATATAAACACATTTTCATATATTTATTTCTAATATATAATTTTGTTTATTTAACTAAAGTAACTGATTATTGATTCAATTAAAATATCTTGGATAAAATTTCATACCCGGTAGAAAAATACGAGACTAAAAGCTTTCTTTTTCATGTGTAGATTATTGTAAAAGTTTTTTTTTTTTTAAATTCCATCTTTAAATATTTTAGATGATGAATGAAAAAATTTCTAGTGGAATGCGAAATTTTTCAAGAAATCTTTTGAAAAATGCCTCTTTCATACAAAAATAATTATTTTAAACTTAATAAGTACATACAGTTAAAAAAATAATTATGGTACATTCACGTTCAACAGATTATTTTTAATATATTATAACGAATGAACATATACACGCAATATTTAAACGAAAATTCCTGTTCTATGACTACATGCTTTAAACAAATATGAAGGGAGGGGGGGGGGTGTTAAAACTGAAATGTTAAAAAAACAGTTTTCTCTTTATCGTTATTAATATAAAAAAAATATTTGAACCATATACGCAAAATTTGTGCTGTAAGAGCATTTTTTTCTATTCGCATCCGTAGATGGCGCTACCAAAAGTACTCAGTAAATCTCTCAAGCCTTAATAGCTGAAGGCTTTTCACAAATTAATATAATTTTGAGATCACAAAATTAAAATATCCAAAAATGGTCTGAAAATTAAAAATAAAACATTCTGTCATATTAACTTATTTTTATAATTAACATTTCATTTGATTACTGCAGGAGAAACAGCGTTGGCTACAAAATAAACATCAAAGTACAAATAAAAAACGACCACAATTTTTCTCCCATTCGCACGTCCGCGGTTAGCTAACTCACTTTTTGTAAATAGGTTGAGTTACTCGACTTTAGTTTCAATTTTTTTTTCTCCCGCTTCTGGAGGGTTGAGTTTGGTGAAATGGATTTCAGGTTTTACCCAGAGTTAGGCTACTTCACTCACACAAAAACACTCGCTAGCTAATGCTAATCCTATGAGATAGTTACTTTGAACTATCTCGTTTGCATTTCAATATTTTTAAATGATTTTTTTTAATTGAATAGCTGAGGACGATATCTACGATAACCGTTTTTTACTTTTATCGATTTTGTTTGCGTGTTTTTTTTATGAAGATTCTTTCACTTTCGGAAGTGAAAGAATGTGTCGGAATTTTCAAAAAATTGAGAAAAAATTTGAAAAAGTAAAAAGCGACGATCGTAAATATCGACCTCAGCTAGCCATGTAAAAAAAAATCGTTTAAAAATATTGAAATGCAAATGACGTATTTTAAAAGAACTGTCCCATAAGATTAACATTAGCGAGCGAGTGTTTTCTCATGATTGAAGTAGTCTCTTAAGCTCTTAACCTACAGTCAACGATGATAGGTCCGGTTAGAGAAGTAGAGACAGAACCGACCTTTAAAGAGACCCAGATGTAGGCAACTTTCTAAGGTTCTACATTTATTTCAAAGGTAAAATAAAAGTATTTTAGTCTCACTGAAAGGCACCATTTGCTTGAGGTTGAGGAGAATCACGCTCACCGCATCCTCTTACCGAATCTGAGAAAATATATAATGCTAGTGAGTGTAGAGGAAAGTCTGGAGGGAGGAAGCTGCAAATTTGACCATTGTAATTATAGAGTTTTGTAAACTATTGTTTTATCATTTAGGATTCGGTAATGCAGATATAGCAACAATATGTTAGGATTATGTGGTTTGCGAAAACCACTCTCTGTTAAAAAATTCATAGGTTACAATTCATATTTTTTTCTTAAATTAATTTAAAATATATATTTTTTCGAAATTGATTTTCGAAAAATACATGATTTGTAACTTATAATTTGTTTAACAAAAATTAAATTCTGAAAGCTTCAAATATGCGAAACCAAAATTACAGCTCGTAACATCGAACAGTTTTTGAGTGATGCATAAGGAAACTATGCACATTGTAATATGTTTTGCAACGATTAACGAAGTTAAAAATTTTCAAAGAAGAATAAAAATTTAATGTCAAAATTAGGTGCTTGTATTGAAAATTTTAAAGTTTATTACAATTTCAATATGTAGACGACCCCTACTCGAAAATTAAATATAACATTAATTAGTAGATATTATTACTAATCTATTGGCACCAGTCATATTTTGATACGATGATTTGCGGCAGAGTTAGTAGGGGTAGTCATTTTCTTCCAGGAGTGTACAAAGAGGCTGTTCATAAGGTTTATCCCCCACTACCAAACAAAGCAAAATTCTACAAAACAATGAAACAAATTACCATTCAGTTGTCGTTCCAAAAGAATAGAAGGCCTACTGGAAAATATTAGCAGATTCAATTCGAAGCAGATTCCACGACTTTCGATTCCTAGCCACCATAGGGGCCTATATACTATAGTCACGTGAAGAAACACGCAAGCTAATGTTAAGTCTATGGGAAGGTTATTTTCAAATTTCTCGCTCGCATTTTAATATTTTAAAATGCTTTTTTTTTTTTTTTTTTTTCATAGGATATCTGAGGTCCATCTCTAACGTTGTGCGTTTTACTTTTTTGATTTTGATTAAAGGTTTTTCATAAGCGGATGTTTTCAATTTTTGAACCGTTTGGAACCGGTTCTGAAAGTGAGAGGTATAAAAGAACTGGAACTACAATCATAAAAGTAAAAACGCACAACGTTAGAGATCGACCTCAGCTATCCTAAGCAAAAAAAAAAAAAAAAAAAAAAAGGAATCATTTAAAAATATTAAAATGTGAGCGAAAAATTTGAAAATAACCTCCCATAGACTTAATGTGTAATTAGCTTGCGCGTTTTTTCCCATGACTAGTTTAGGCTCTTTCGGTTGTAGGACTCAAAATTTTGATTCATCGTTAGTCAGTTCGTTTCTTTCAAATCACTTTTGTTCTACTTTTATTAAAATAAAACCGCGAATTCACAAAATGTGAGGGCTCGCTTTCTGAATCAATCACATTATCACTTAATATCTCATTTTGTTGGATTTTGAAAAAATATATATATTACAAAAATTTCTTTATTATTAAGTGCCAATCCCTCTTTGATAAAGAATGTTGCAGGAGAGACATTATGTTAATGGGACATTTTTTAAATTTTATATTGTAGAAAATCTAATTTATATGAAATTGTAAGTAGGATCGGTAAATGTCTGTCAAAAAAAATCGGCGATCCTTACAAGTACTTTAAATAGTTTTCTATTAATAGATAATTATATAGATAATTTTATATAAATAATTATATATATATATATATATATATATATAGAATATATTATAATTATTTATCTAATATTTTATACAAATTAATTATATAGATAATTTTATTATAGCTTAATTAGTGAAAGAGTCTTTTGTGAAATGAAATTACGTTCCATTAGAACCCGATTCCTGGTCTAATGGGACTAGCCATGGGTCTAATGGAAAACATTAATTAAACATAAATATTTCCTGAAATAGTCGAGTTCAAGAGTTATATCAGCACAATTATAAATGCAATGAACAAAATCTTACTTTTAAAATTAAATTTTCTTTCTAATTTTGTAAAACATACTAAAGGAAATATTAGGTATTTATTATATTGTCATTCTTTTGTTGAAAGTTAATTTGGTAAAATGATATTAATTTTAACATATATAAAATAATGTACATGAATTTTAGGTTAAACCAATCTGGCATTTTGGTTAGTATATTAGTTCCCATATCATTTTGAGCTGTATTTAGGTTTATTATAAGTTAATTCTTTATCACTAACACAGAACGAAGATTGTAAATGAATAGCATTTATTAGAAGCTTCATAATCATGTGTAATATTTTTAAAAACTCTGTTAATACTTTAAACAGACATTTATTAAATATAAGAAATCCCTCACAATTAGACTTTGGAATATTTTGTTTATTACATTAGCTAATAAAAGAAAATTGTTCAACACATGTGCTTATGTAATACTGGTACTGCTATCTATTGACAAAAGCCTGAACATTCAACTGATTTATTTTATGGGAATTTCACTTGTTCCGTTAGCTTCCGTAAGCCACAGTCTTCCCTATTAGAATCTTGTCTTCTGTCGGACAGGGGCGCATCTTGAAACTTTTAATAGGGGAGGGGATCTGACATTAGCGCCCTTTTATAATTTTCATTTATTCTCTCTTCCCTTCGCCACATTGTCACAACCCCTACTATCAGCATATCTATTATGCATAATTTGTCTTCTGTAATGATTTTTAGAATCGTTATCCTGATTACTACTTCCACCTTTCCAAAAAAACATTTTGCACTGTTGATTTGTTTACCTAATGCAAATGTATGTTAATATATATTTTCCAGAATATTAATTCCACTTTCAGTTATAATTTTACTATGAATTACATTATGTTAAGAAGATTCCATAATTTCTGTAAGAATTCCCAGCTCATTCATGACAAATTCCATACACATTATGCAGATGATAAAATCTAAACTTATCAAATTAACATGATTTCAAACAGAGAAAAGTTACCAATAACGAAGAAAAATATTACCAAGATTATGGGAATATAATAGTCAAATTAAAAAAAAGCAAATTGTGAAACCTGGTTCTGCTGTGTTTTTTATTTTAACTAGACATTCATCATAAACACAAAGCAGTATAGTAACTAATCTATTATAAGGATATATTTGCTAAACAATGTACTGTACTTATTACATATTGTACTTATTACATATTATTTGCTAAACAATGTACTCTACATTCTGGAAAATCCGCCTTCTGCCACAATCGGCTAACATTAATCCATTTGAATACATTGGAGAACAAGTTAGGGTCCGACAATGGCTTTTGAAGGCCCTGAGTACAAACATGAAATGGGACACTTATACTATATGTAGTAAGCTAGAATAATTTTTATGCATGCATATCTTTTCGCTGTAACTCCAATTTAATCTTGTTAATTTATGGAATATTCATGAAGTCAATTTTAATCTAAGTGCATGAAATTTGCAGGCATTGTTATTCAGTTGCCCTAAAATACGGAACAGTGTTTTTCTATAAAGCAAATGTTACATTAGAAAATGTTCTTAAATGTGACATTTTGAACCGATTTTCGAGATAGGGCAATCGGAAATCGTCTTCGATTAGAAATCGATTATAAGTCAAGATGTATACATAACACTTTAATATTCGGCTATATTAAAATATAAAACTGTGTAAATTATGAAGCTCAATTGTATTTTTTACAAACTTTGTCTACAGATTGATAGCCCACCAAACTTAGGGGCGCTAAGCCAGTGTCCCGTGTGGCTATGCATTAATTTGGCTCTGGGAAAAAGAAATGAAACTAAAGTGTTGAATCTTAAATAGGTTGGGTTGGGTTGATTATTGACGGCCAATTATCTACACTTGGGATATAGGCCCGGGGGGAGTGCCCTTCGCACTCCCCCCCGCAACACAGCACCTCCCGTCTACCAGCTTCGAGAACAGAACCTCTCAGCCACTGAATCTTAAATAGACTTGATCCTAAAAGTAACAGTTGAATTCAGTAAATTCAATCCCAAAACATTTTCAAACAATTATTAATATGCAATATATCATAATTAGTTTTAAAAGTTTTCCTTTCTTAGGATTTTAAACTCATGTATATGTATATCGTGTGCAACGTATATAAATACATGCTTTCTTTGAATATTTCATAAAGATGTAATTTATTATTATTATTATTATTATTTATTTTAAGAAAACATATAGGAATTTTAAGTAACCATATCTTTTGAATGTAATTTTAATTATTTTCATATTATTCAAGTTTACGAAAATTTTTTCCCTCAATTCATGCATATTCATTGAAACAAGTATGAAATACCATGCGTCTAAAATTCCTTTCGAAAACTTTACATTATACTCTTTATTTATGCCAAAACTACTTTTTCAGCAACCATAACACGTATGTAGAGAAGCCATTTTTTTTATATTTTATAGCTATTGAAAAATTTCGTTCAGATTAAAATACTGAAACGGATTAATGAAATGTAAATATTTTTTATTAACTAAAGACTGTTTCACTCAATAATGGTAATGTATCCCAAATATTTTGAACGGATCTGTTTAAAGACCATAGCTGATAGATGCATCACGCAATATACTTAATTTATTGCAGCTGAAAACACATAATGTAACACATGGGCTGATAAGTTCCCGGTCTAATAAAGAAAACACAACTTTTTAACAAAGCTTTATAACTTTATGACTTTATAACTTTATAATTTTAATAAATAACATAACTTTAATAATAAATAATAATAATTTAATAATAATAATTTAAAAATAATAATTTTATAAGAATAATTTAATAATAATAATTTTAAAAATAATTTAATAATAATAATTTTATAATAATAATTTAATAAATGATTAATAATAATAATTTAATAAATGATTATTAATAATAATTTAATAATAAATAACATAATTTTATAACGAAAAAGCTCCAAACAGTGCTCAGAACTCGTTGTTGTTTTTGGTCAAAAGTCAACACGCGCGGCAGCCACTTTGACAACAGCTTTTTCATAGATAAATGTTCATTCAAAATAAAACCTACACGTTCCTTGGATATCTTTAGAGTCTGAGCTATCTCCTGCAACTTCACTTTACGGTTCCCCAAAACGATTTTGTGGACTTTTTTTATGTTTTCCGGAGTAACCACCTCTTTTGCGTGGTGCATCACTGGTGTCGGTACGACCACGTTTAAATTCAGCAAACCAGTCAATAATGGTTGATTTACATGGTGCAGTGTCCGGATAACGCTTATCTAGCCGAGCTTTTGTTTGAACGGTATTTTTTCCCCATCAAATAACAATTCTTGAATTTCTTGTTATCCATTTTTTTGTTTATCAACAAAGTCGTTCAACTAAAACTACTCTAACGTTTTATCCACACGGCGAATCGTCATGGCATTTTTTCTACTACCTTTTAATGGTTAGTATTTACTAAAAAAAACATCGGTTCGGCGATTGCAACGCCATCTGTGTGCCATACCGGGAACTTATCAGCCCATGTGTTATTTGAAAACGCACTTCAACAAAAACAATTTCACAAAGCGATGTCAGAGTATTTCTCTGAGGCCTTGCATATGGACTATCTACAATACACATAGTTGTCCGCAGGCGCTATAGCACCCTTTAAAGATTTTCTTGACGCCCTTTTGAAGTCTTCCTGTAACTAGCCTTTTATAAAAATGAAATCACATTTTAAACGATGCTTTCTTTAAAATCATTAATATTTTCACCAGATATATTCTTAAAACCTCTGAAATTATATATCACGCATTAAAAACCAAAAATATACATTACAAATTTAATCAGGCGCATTTTCACGGTGTGTAGTTATTCCTTATAAAAGTCTGTATATTAATTATGATGGTTGAATTTCGTAATAACTGCATTACCTCTTTTAATATGTTAAGAAGTAAAATTTAGAATAAGGTGTGTGTCCCACTGTCGGTGCATTCAAATTCAGCTTTTTTTCCTCATGGTGCGTACAGTCTTACCACAATTTTTGAATGGTTTTTTGCCTGATTTAATTGAAGAAAAATGTTTCAAATTCTGAGATTAAATAATGCAAAATTGTTAAACTGAAAAAAATATATTAGTCAAAGATTTCTAATCTGAGAATTTGGTGTCAGACTCGTTGGAAATTCCAAGGCGTGTACGCACCTTGTTTTTTAGGGTTTCGTTCATCTCACGAAACCCTATTCGTCCCGGTTGTCTTTCCGTCACAGAGCCGGTTCTCAGAAACTATATAACTTACGGACTTGAAATTTTGTGTACTTATAGCTGAAAACCTACTATGAAGCTGAAAATCATAAAATAAAAAAAACGTATTATTTTAATATAGAGAGATAAAAAACCAAAAATCTAACGGCTTTTTTCTATTAAATTTAAACATTTTTCGTTATATCAGTTGCCAACAATTAAAAATCCACAATAAAATTCTTTCTACAATAATTAATTTTCTATTGAAAGAATTCCACTTTGAAAATGAAAATAAAATAAAAAGTTTCACAAATTGAAAAAAAATTAATATGACGTCATATTGGTAATAAAACGGAAATTTTAACATTTTGAAGTTCTCTATACAACATGTTTAATTTTGAAATTGATTTTTTTAAATATCGCATTTAGTCCACATGACAAATATTATTATGACAGAGAATAATAGCGGGCTTCGACCGCTATCGGACCGGTTCAGATTTTCGAAAAAAACGAGAAAAATAGACCGGTAAATTTTTACTTTATAAAAAAACAAGACTTTTTTTTAAATGGAAAAGGAAATTTATTTGGATTTATTAAAGAAAGGATAAAGTGTTTTGAAAGGAATATTAAACGAAATCCTTTGTGCGATCTTCGATTACACTTACCCACTTGTTCTTTGTTAAGTTGGCCCATCGGCTGTTTTATAGGAGGAGTGAAAGGGGGGTATTTTTTCTGCCACGCCTTAGAAATGTTTGATAATTTTTCTCATTTTTTATAGAAAAATAGATAAAATTGTGCGAAATGTTTTTCATTAATGAAAGCTCTTCCAGATTATCTTCATGAAACCATACATGGATTGGTCAATGATTACGGTGATTACTGGACGTACTAATTGAATGAAACGGGAACACATTAAAACATGTGTTTATTAGGTTGCGGCACAAGACAGACTCTACATAAAAGAAGATGAGTAACAGAAAAAAAACCCAATAGCACTCCGGGAGTGCCGACAGAAGTGAAAATTTGAACAATTACGTGTGTATTTTTTGAATCGTCAGGAAATATTTTATTGTGCAGGAAATACTATTAAATGAAGTGTTTTTTTTATTCATTATTATGAACTACTACTACAAAAATTATATTACATTTTTCATTTAATGCGCTATTGTACATGAAAAATAATGCATATTATTTTACATACAAAAATTGCAATCTATTGCTTAAAACGTAAATTTACAAATACATGAAATATGAAATATAATTAATTGGTATTCTTTGAAATGAATACCAATGAAACTTATGAATTTTCATCCACAATTTCAACAACTCTTCCATCATCATCATTACCATCATCATTATTATCATTATATTCCAAAACTGATACTATAGGTTTATGGTAACTAAAATAGGAAACAAACAATATTGATACGAATCTACTTAAATATCTTATAAAGACTTCATCAATTGCGCACAGGCAAGCCAATAGCGTAACCAATAGCTCACAGGCAAGAATGCGGCGCCCGCCCCAACCTACCTCATACCGAACTATACACAATACATGTACATACTTATATACAGAGGTGTCGGTTACAGTAACAGTGTCGTGAGTTCAATGGTTTTTTTCCCATCTCAATTAATGCCCAACGCGCCTAAAGAAGTTTTCACTTCAAATATACAGAGGTGTCGGTTACAGTAACAGTGTCGCGAGTTCAATGGTTTTTTCCCCATCTCAAAAAATGCTCAACGCGCCTAAAGAAGTTTCACTTCAAATATACAGAGGTGTCGGTTACAGTAACAGTGTCGCGAGTTCAATGGTTTTTTCTCATCTCAAAATATGCCCAACGCGCCTAAAGAAGTTTTCACTTCAAATATACAGAGGTGTCGGTTACAGTAACAGTGTCGCGAGTTCAATTGTCTTTTAACATCTCAAAAAATGCCCAACGCGCCTAAAGAAGTTTTCACTTCAAATATACAGAGATGTCGGTTACAGTACCAGTGTCGCGAGTTCAATGTTTTTTTCCCATCTCAAAAATGCCCAACGCGCCTGAAGAAGTTTTCACTTCAAATATACAGAGGTGTCGGTTACAGTAACAGTGTCGCGAGTTCAATGTTTTTTTCTCATCTCAAAAAATGCCCAACGAGCCTAAAGAAGTTTTCACTTCAAATATACAGAGGTGTCGGTTACAGTAACAGTGTCGCGAGTTCAATGGTTTTTTCTCATCTCAAAATATGCCCAACGCGCCTAAAGAAGTTTTCACTTCAAATATACAGAGGTGTCGGTTACAGTAACAGTGTCGCGAGTTCAATTGTCTTTTAACATCTCAAAAAATGCCCAACGCGCCTAAAGAAGTTTTCACTTCAAATATACAGAGATGTCGGTTACAGTACCAGTGTCGCGAGTTCAATGTTTTTTTCCCATCTCAAAAATGCCCAACGCGCCTGAAGAAGTTTTCACTTCAAATATACAGAGGTGTCGGTTACAGTAACAGTGTCGCGAGTTCAATGTTTTTTTCTCATCTCAAAAAATGCCCAACGAGCCTAAAGAAGTTTTCACTTCAAATATACAGAGGTGTCGGTTACAGTAACAGTGTCGCGAGTTCAATGTTTTTTTCTCATCTCAAAAATGCCCAACGCGCCTAAAGAAGTTTTCACTTCAAATATACAGAGGTGTCGGTTACAGTAACAGTGTCGCGAGTTCAATGTTTTTTTTCCATCTCAAAAAATGCCCAACGCGCCTAAAGAAGTTTTCATTCAAATATACAGAGGTGTCGGTTACAGTAACAGTGTCGCGAGTTCAATGGTTTTTTCCCATCTCAAAAAATTCCCAACGCACCTAAAGAAGTTTTCACTTTAAAAAAACAATGGCCCAGGATGGCGCCATCTATGAATCTAGCATACTGGGGTCCGATGGCCTTTAGAACATCAATTACATATTATGGAATAAAACACATACCTCTTGTACTATTATCATTTGACAATAAAACAGTATTTACTATACTACTTACATATGGAACAAAAAACTTGATTAAATTTAAGATTTACAGAAACAATGAAATAAAATAATTAATCTTTTCAGTTCTGAGTCATTAATAACACTAATTTGTGAATTGGTCTAGTCACCATGGGCAGTCTTCAATTTCACCACACGGACCTTTCCGTTACTACCAGGATATACCTGCATTATTCTACCCATTTTCCACTTTAGTGGGTATTGGTTATCATCTTTCACTATAAATTGATCATTAAATTTCATATTCGGAAAGTTCTTTCTCCATCTAGTACGGGTTTGTAGTTGCATCAAATAGTCCTTTGACCGTTTATTCCCGAAGGATTCTGATACCCGAGTTACTAATTTCCATCGTTCTCTAAGCGTAAACTTTTCATTTATAACATTATGTTCTGGTATACTTTTAAAATCAGTTTCTACGAAGAAATGTCCGGGTGTGAGGGCCGACAAATCATCAGGATGATCCGTAGTTGGGATTAGACGACGGAAATTCATTACTGCTTCTATTTCGGTTATATATGTGGTGAATTCCCCGTAACTCAAAACTTGTATCCCGATCACTTTTCGCATGTGATATTTCATCGTTTTCACTGCTGCCTTTCAGACACCACCGAAATGATGTGCAGAAGATGCGTTAGTCTTCCACTGAATACCCTCCTCTCCAAGATATCGTCCAACACTTTTAGATGTCTATGTTCTTAATATATCTTGCGCTCCAATACAATTAGAACCACAATCACTATACAACTCTTGGGGCTTTCCTCTACGTGCGAAAAACCGTTTTAATGTAGAAATGTTAAGACTTAAATCATGTACTGCTTCAAGATGCACAGTTTTGGTGATGAAACGCATAAAAAACGCAAACATATACACTATTGTAGGACGTATACCTCTTCCAAGTCTAGCACAAACTTGAAAAGGTCTGCATAGTTAGTCCCAGTCCTCGAAAAGGGTTTTCCCCAATTTACTCTTGAATAAGGTAAATCAGTCATTATTTGCTTTGAAAGCTCTGTGTGATGACGGATGCAAAGAACAGAATTTATGATTATCCACGAACAATGACACGAGCTCTTATAATCCAGTATTTTGGACGCTGAGATGAATGCGTTAGTGGCAGTCCTGAGTGAAGGTATTTCAAATGAAAGTGTATAATTATCAATTTAGTAAGATAATGAGATTTTGGATGGATAATGGGGTGTTTTATATTTTCGTACAAACTTGAATTTTTAATTCATCTACCGATTCTAATGAGCCCCCCACTGTACAAAAATAAGCTCAACTTTCTCAATTTATTTGATCGTTGAAGACACTTATACTTGTCCAATTGATATAGTTCATTATAGAATAAAGCGTTTTGAACTGCTTTTGCGATGGTATTAAGTACCTTGTTTAATTCTCCAACTTCCAGATATGGTGTCGAATGCTTTGATTTTCTACAGTTACCAATAAAACCTTAAACACCATGAAATCACTCGCTGCAGCTTATTCCAACTAGAAAATCCACTCCAAAGTTCCTCAATTACATTTAATTTGACTACAATATTTTTTACTAAAATTCCCTTTTCTATAGTATCCACCTGTTTTTCCTTCAACTGTCTCGGCCAACGTTTCTCACTTTCGTGTAGACAATGCGGTCCACAAAACTACTTTTTAGTACCACTTAAACTCTCAACAAATATCCCTCTCGTAATCAAACCTGCTGTGTTATCCTCAGACCTGCAGTGGAAACAAAATTTCGGATCTGTTTTTCTGAACTTCCTTTACTCTAGTCACAACAAACTGTTTACAGAGTTTTGCAAATACTTTGATCCAATACATAGTTATTTCTGAATCATTCCAGTATACTCTTTTATCTATCAAATCGTTAAAATTACTACAAATATATTTTCCAATTCGATCACCTATCAAATCTGCCATTAACATCCAAACGGGGCAATGTCAGTTTTTTCAGAGGAGCAACTTTGTTTTTCGACATGATAAATGACACTCTTATTTTACCACGATAATGAAAATAAACGACAGCTCCATAAGCAATCGGCGATGCGTTACAAAATATATGTAGCTCAATACCCGCAACTCTACTGTTAATATACACTAATAAACAATTCCTTCCAATTTTTATTTCCTCTAGTCTCTCAATTTCTGAACACCATGCTAACAATTTTTTCTTGAGATCATTAGGCAACTCTTGAAGCTAATTAATACCCTTTTCCCAAATTTCTTGCAAAAACGGGAAAAAATTCTCACAATAAAGGCAGCTGCAACACCAATCAGATCAAAAATCACTGCAGCCAGTCTAACACATCTCGTTTTGTATTTTTTATTGAACTTAACATATCTGTCAAAATATAATCTTTAGGATTCCAATTCAAACCTAATACCTTCAATAGACTTTTTTATCAATGTTTAACCCTTTCAGGGGCAAAGTAATTACGTTTCTAAAATGTTGAAATCATTGAGTCACACCGGGATTTAACAATAAATATATTTCTAAATAAGTAAAAGTTTCTTCACGTATATTGTAAAAGCAAAATTTGACTCAAATGTTCCGGTGTCATTGTGACGTTTGGGAATTAAAATTAAGTGGGATATATTATATCCCATCGCCCTTCAAAGGGTTAATACATAATGTTTCCAAATCAGAGGAGTTCAACCTGAATTTTTGCAAGTTTAACTCACATTGTTCCAAATTTGAAACGACATTATGAGATAAATTATATGCCTTATCTACACTTTCAGATTCGGAGAATAAATTGGCAACATATAACGATGTATTTAACATATGAACTGACTTAAGTTTTTTCATTTCGTACTTTCGAAAGTTATTCTTAATCGCCCCACTCAAAATAAAAGATGAATTTTTACACCCATCTATTCATATGCATAATTTCATAACCAATTTATTATAAAAAAACCAAAGAAATTAAAAAAATCTGCGGTCCTCTACTGCTAT
Organism: Maratus michaelseni; assembly: GCA_963931845.1. Classification (NCBI taxonomy): domain Eukaryota; kingdom Metazoa; phylum Arthropoda; class Arachnida; order Araneae; family Salticidae; genus Maratus; species Maratus michaelseni. The sequence continues at coordinate 282,980,672 of OZ007586.1, forward strand.
TTTTATCATTAAAAATGCTTTCCAATATCTCCGTTAAATGCAATTTTAAATTTCCTAAAGTTTAATATAATATCTAGTACATTTGGATTTAAATTCGGGCAAGTTTCCAAACAATCATTTAATGACAGATTTTGTTTCGATTTCTAGCTACCATTATATACAACGCAAACTTTAGTCGTCTCTTTATTTATGTTTACAACTGCGCGGTGGCGCATGAAATATTCATTATTATCCCAGCCACATTCTTCAATTATTTCTTTACTCTCCTGATCTTTTATCATTTGTTTATACTCATTCACAATCCACTCATTCTTAACAAAATATTTTTGGAAGACATCAAACAGTTTTTTAGCTAATGTAAAGTTACTCTCCAACTGAACGGGTGAGCCTTTCCATAACAATCGAGTCTCATAACTAATATCAACAAATTTTAGATTATTTTCAAACTGCTTAATAAGGCCCTATCGGTAATATATAACTCATCCTTATCTCTTACTCCCAAACTTTCTTAATCCCATAACATCTGAATATATGTTCCCAAAATTAAATTAGCAGACACTATAATTACGCAGCTGGATTTATTATACGTCTGCTGATAGTCTTGAAGAGTAAATCCGAATATTGACGGTATACAAGTGAGCGTTTTATTTAATTTCTGAAAGTTTTTAATATTGTTCCCAAAACATATCTCCTCCAATTAAAATGTTTATTGACTGATCAACATTTTCACATTCGTCAGCTAGAGTCAGACCATTACATTTCAAAACGTCCTGTATTTCTACGTCTGGTTGCGCTGAAGTGATTGCATCTGTAATTAAATTTTTCGATCCAAATAAATTGCTGAGTGTCATTTAAACTCGTTAATTTTAATTTCACGACCACATATATTTTTTCGCTCGCTTTTACGGAACCAAAAGAATAAACTGATAAACTTTCTTTTCGAATTTGCTTATATAAGGAATTATATAATAATTATATAAGGAATTTTTATTTACCCTAAGGAATTAGCTAAGTATTTCGTACATCAATCTCATTCTGAACCATTATCTAATAAAAGCCACACAATTTTAATATTTTTCGTTTTATTAATGGGACTAACAATTACTGAGCATGTTAACAGCAGAATATTTGATTTCGGAACAGAAGAATTACATTGCATAATGACATAGTTGTTATTCGATTCATTGTTACCATTATTATTCGCCTTTGGCGTTTCCTTTTGATCACTGACCTGAGTACATAAAAGATAATTATGAAAATTTCTCAGTGTTTGCACTCAAATTTTAGTCTACATGTACTGCTAAAATTATTTTTTGAAAAATACTTAAAACATCTATTATCTGACCTTAGTTTATTTTTCCAGTCTTCTACGGTCTTATATTCATAAAATATATATATTATTATATAATAAAATATTATATATATATTAAATAATATATATATTTTATTGTATATTAAATTGTTTGTTACTAAGTAAATAAGTAACCAGGGAAGTATATAGATATACCATTAAATTAATTACACTCGTGTCCAAAACTTAAGCATAATTGCTGTTTATGTGCAAACTTAAGGAATCGTACATCAGAATTGAACGAAACATGGTATGCGGGTAAAAAAGGATTGTAGAAGAATAAATCGGTGAAAAACAAGGATATTTTTGACTTTTATTATCGAAATAACAAGGTTGCAAGCAAAATGGTGAAATCAGTAGTTTGAAATTGAGCAACAAGAATAATTTAAAAAAAGAAATGCTACAGTTTAATAAAGTGTGTTGTTACATCTCTCTGACAGCCACGCATGTCGCGCAACGATTTCCCATACTTTCGATGAGAGAATTGATGAGTTGTGTGCTCAAAGAGTTCCAAGTCTGGTGGAGAGCACTTTTCAATTCTGGAACGGAGCTTGGTGGGTGCTGACGAGCTACAAGTTTTCTCCCGAGCATATCCCCACACGCTGTATAGGATTAAGATCAGGGACATAGAAGGCCAGTGCATACGCTGGATATCTTCAGTTTCAAGGAAATCGTCGATGATGGCTGCACAGTGAGGACATGCATTGTAATCCATGAATATGAAACCCGAACCGACATCACCTCGAAACAATCAAACGTAAGGCTCAATGATTTCATCCTTGCATTTTACAGCAGTAACAGACCCAGTGTCGAAGATGTGGAGGTCTGTGCGGTCGTCCAGCATTATGACTCCCACACCATGACACTCCATGAACAAAACTTATGTCTTTCCGGTATGTTTCTAGGGTGAAATCGAGTTCCACGTTCTCTCCAGATCGTTATACGACGAGAATCGATTTGTACACTAAACTTGGACTCGTCACTGAACATAACATTGGCCCATTGTGTCCGACTCCACTGCTGATGTTCCAAACTCCACTAAAAGCGGGCGTACTTTTGTGCAGACGAGATGGGAATGCAAACTACTGGTCGTCTGTAATACAGACCAACTTGGTTAAGTCTCCTGTGAACAATCTGTAACGAAACTCTTAATCCCGTGGGGCTGTCGGCTCTGAATCCAGTTGTCTGGCAGAACGATCACTCTGAATTCGCGCAGTTACTATAATATATCGGTCTTGCCGAGCGCTTGTCACTCTTGGTCAACCTGGTACTGGTCGTCGAGTAACATCTGCAGTACTTTGAAACCTCTGTCACAGTCTGGAGACTACACACTGAAGCACATTTAGAATTAGAGACACTTCGGTTTGGGAACGTCCACTTTCAAGCATTCCAATAATTCTCCATTTCATAAATATATCCACCTGGCGCCTTTGTGACATCTTTCGTTCATTTTTATATTTTTTATCAAAACTTCGTACCTGAACAACTGCAGAAAATGTGACTGAACTGAGTACGCCGCTTCAGGACGTTATATCCCAGTTCTGACGTGCGCCAGTGCTATGAACATGTCGACGTACACTGAAATGTTTTGCATATGCACAATCTTTTACCTTCATCTCATGATTCCCCACAAATGATTTCAAACTATTTTATCATTAATTTCTCATATTTTTTCGCATTTTACAAATTATGCTTAAATTTTGGACACGAGTGTAGAATGTTTTGGAGTTCTGGACTTATTAAGAAAATGTTGCGTGAGTAAAGTAAAATTTTTAGAGTAAATTAATTACTTCTCTAAAATCCAGATTTTTTGTTTCGGTTTTCCCTAATATTTTTAATAAATTTAAATCTCTTAGAAAAATACAAATTTTTTGATTTTCTTTTCTAAATTTGATAATAGACCTATTCCCATGAAGTATATATGCTAAAGATCAACAGTATTAAAAAAATGTAAAATTTATCACATATTGATTAGATACTTTTTGCTAATTAAAATCTAATTGAAATCTTGTTTTACTTTTATTTAGTCAAGAATTATTCTAAGTATTAAATCAAGGAAAATACAGACTTAAATGTGTTAAATTCTTTTAAAAAAAGGTTAGTGCAGTAGAATTGAACCAATAACAAAATAAGTATTTAAATCTGTAGAAAAATAAGTGTATCCAAAGAAACAAATTATTATACAGGGTTATTAGGAAACAATCATCCGATTACATAATTTAATATTTTCAATAATTACACACAGAAAATCGTAATTAATATGCGATTCTAAAGAAAAATTTTTAATTTGTTTTTCATTTATGAGTTGATTGCAAAAATGTTCGTCTTGCATAGCTTCATCCATGAAAATGCAGTAGTTTAGACGTTGCAACTCGCCATTAGGCTTCAGTGCTTGCATGGTTTGCAATTTGTAAGGCTTAAAATGCAATTTTTTCCCATCGCAGTCCAAACGGTAGACTGGGGTATCCCAAATTCACAACTAGCACGAAACGCTGATTTCGTCGGACTGCGTAAAAAAGTCTGTCACACTCTTTCAACAATCTCTTCTGAAACACCTAGTTGTCTTGGACTTTTGCGAAAAGACAATGTTACAAACTAACAATTTAACATTTTTCCTTTACAATGACATATTAATTATAATTTTCTGTTTGTAATTATGGAAAATAATTTTGTAATCGGACGATTCTTTCTTGATAACACTGTATAAAGTATTGATATAATCTATACTAATAAAAGAAAGATGTTTGTCTGTGCGTCTGTTCGTTGAGATGGCTAGGAAAATATACCGCACGTAGTAGTCTGAAAATTTGGATGAGGATAGGTAAGGTAAGGCAGGTACTAATGTAACAGTACTAATGCTCAGATTTTTCATATTTTGGTAATTAAATGAGATATTATTTAAAACCCGCCATAAAAAAGGGGTTGCTAAAAAAATGTCTTCCGAAAACCCCCGTTCGGAGCTCCGAAGTAGAGAAGAACAAAAAATGGAATTATAGCTTTATTTTGCCTGTCTTTCAAAGCGCACATCTACCAAACCATGAAAATATCGAAAATCCCCCACAAAAATTAAAGATTGAACTTTTACGTTTAAAAAGCCGGAATCCGTAAAAGTATCATTGTTAACCCTTTCAAAAAAAGTTCGATTTCGCGTTTTTTTCTATCTTTTGTCGAAGCTTGCATAGGATTCAACTTTAGAAATTTGGATAAATGAAACATACCCACATAAAACGGACACCTTCTTCTCTACGCCGGTGGAATTAGTTTTCAGAAATATGCACATTAACCCTTTCATAAAAATTTGAGACTGGCGGTCCCTCCGCGTCTCCCGGAGGCTCTCTTTTTTCTAAGCTAAAAGTAACTAAAAGTCGGTATTTTGACACAGTCTTTTTACACGTTCTTAGTACACTTGATTTAAATGACTTATAAAAATTTCGAAACATTCAGGCGAATAGAAGTATTAAAAAAAATAAAATCTACAAAATTTTCGCTCAGAACGTAAAGACACGGGTGGCTTCGGCTCATGCTTAAAATCTTTATATTTATAACTCATAAAAATTTCAAACAGTTCGAACGATAAGAAATATATATTTTTTTAATGTTAAAGGACTCGGCGCAAAGAAATAAGCGAAAAAAGTTCTTTTACAACTAAATATCCATATTTTTTCACTAATTTTTTACACAGGCTTCAAACTTTTATATTTATAACCGATAAAAAATTCAAAGAGTTTAAACAATAAGAAGTACTTTTTAACTATTAAATGACCCGATATGAAAAAGTCTTCTTACAAGCGCCTTTACCACTAAATATCAAGATTTTTTTACACAGTCTACGGAAATATTATATTTTTAACTCATAAAAATTTCAAAGTGTTTGGAAAATTACGACTATTTTTTAAAACATTTAATGTACCCGACTACCTCTCTTCCTCCCTTTTTTCGGCATACTTCAAAATTAGGCATCGTTTTGGGAAATCAATATACGAAGAAAAGAAAGATATAGAACCACATATGCTCTCATTTCTCTTTCCAACGGTGAAATCGTTATCGAAAAATACGAATATGAACCGTTTGAAAAAGATTTATTTCCGAAAAACACGTTTGGCGAATTTCCTTTCTTCTCATGGGATTTCAATGTGAAAAGAAAGTGAGATGTGTTTACAACTAAATATCAATAGTTTAGCACGGAAATTATACACAGACTTAGCAAATAGTATATATATAACTCATAAAAATCTCTATTTTTATCTGATATGGCGCTATTTGACTTTAATCTGTTGTGTTGCTTAAAACTTTCACCTCGTGATTATCATTTTAAATTAAATAATTCCAATGCAGACGAATAAACGTATCATTACTTATCATAAAGGACTATCTCAGAAACGACCTTAAAGCATGTTTGAGCGCATTTACACTAAGGATTTATTTGCATGAGAATTTTACAAGATTTTATTTAACTTCTACAATAGATGATATCATGCTGATATTGTATTGTTGATATGTATGCGAATAATCTTTGTTTGATTTTGATAACGTCTCGTGTATAACAAAATACATGGGAGTAAAATTATGGAAATAAAACCATAGTGTAGACGCGCGCTTTCAAGTTTTCAAACAGCGCAGCGTAGTGAAATGCGTTGCAATGGAATAACGATCACTATATGAATCAAATGAAACATTTTTTGGCTTATAAATTCAAGTATTTCTCATTTTTGAGCTATTATAAATATTTTTAATCACCTTTTTTTTATCAATTTTAACAAAATGTTCACATATAAGTGTAGCATTATTTTAATGTTTTATTCAACATTACATACAGCATTTAAAAAAAATAATAAAGGGCAAAAATAATAGTTACGAGATAATACTTTATGATGGTGTTATCTTTATCATCTTTACCATTTATTTATGTTTAATCTTTATCATGAGTATGCTCTTTGTATATTACATCTTTTTTTTTTTTTTAAATCTTCGCTTGAGTGTCCCAAATCACTTTAATATTATTGTTACCTGCTTACTGTTACCTGCTTATTGTTACCTGCTTACCTGAGTAGTAGTTTTTGTTTAAAAAAAAGCACGTATTATTTCTATAGAAAATGAGAAAATGCCACATGGATTAGTAAGAGATATCATTGAAAGCCATACCAACACCAACAGGAGAAAAATTATTTCAATGCACTTTGAACGCGCACAGTTAAATGAACTATATCCGACAGTTTCGTCATCGTCATATCTCAATATAAATACACACTTTTGCATTTTCAGCTATTATCTTTGAAGTATAAAAATTATTAATGAACAAAATATTTAATAAATTTTAGAATTTAGTACTTTGAATTTTGAAGTATAAAAAATATTTAAGGTATAAAAAATATTTGAAGTATAAAAATTATTAATGAACAAAATATTTAATACATTTTAAAATTTAGTCCTTTGAATTTTAAAAACTTACTGGTTCCCACTCACTATGAAACCATTCGTAACAGTCTCCTGGTCTGCAAACTTCTTTTACTACAGGTTTCTCATCTATGCAGTATCTTTCATCTATGTATTTATCATTTTGCTTACAGTAAAATAAACGCTGACGAAACCCAATTCCACAAGTTACAGAACACTGCAAAATAACAAGAAATAAAAATGAGAAAATTTCAACAATAAAACAGTCACGTCACACTCACTGAAACAGTTATTTATTGTTTCAGTGTTAATTCTATAACATAATCTAATTTACAATACTGATGCATTCATTCTCTGTAAATAGTAGTAAATAATGTGTTATATTGTGTTACATTATTTTTTTTTTTATAAATTAACCTAATTTTCAAATTATTCTTATGGTTGTTTCTTAATGTTCTCAATAAAAATTATCCCGAATATTTTTTTTTCCATTTGAAAATTTATCTTAGGTCTTTTCATTTCGATATCTCAGGTTACGCAAAACTAAATGACCTTTCTCTCAGAAAGTCTCGAATTTCTCATTTTAATATGATTTCATCAACCGCTAAAACTTTCTGGATACTTGAACGAATTTTTTAAACATTCATGTACTATTATAGTGTATTTATAATGCTTTTTGCAAAGCTATAAAAGTTATAGGTGGATGCTTTCAATTTAATGAACACAACAACTACAGGCATTCAATTCATTGAGTAAATTTATGATACATACTTATCAGTAAAGTCACTTTTGCAAAAGCTTTGTATATTTTCTGGACATATTCTAGAGATTTTTAACATTCCAACATAGTTGAAAAGTGTTTATGACTTCGGTTTTTCTGGCCGTGTATCTGTCTGACCGTCCGTGCTCTAACTCGCGTAACTATACTCGGATTGCCATGTAATTGATTTATGTTTTGAGGTTTACTATGGAATGTTCTTAATTGAAATGAACTGTGTAACATTTTAAGTTTGTTTACAGGGATACTTAAAATAATTCCGTTACATTATGATCTGTTGAGAAAAACCGTTTACGATTTATTTTAATGATGTAACACTATTTCAGACATGTTGAAATTGATATACGTCACTGAGTTAGAGAGTTTGGACAATAAAAATTATTTTTTTAAATGTTTTAATGTATTCAATAGTAAACGCTGAAAAGAAAATAATAACGCTTCTTGAAAGCCCTTTTAACTGAGATTTTTGTTTAAAAATATAAAATCATTAAGCAGTTATTTTAGGTTCTAATTAAATCTATTATCACGGGCCCTTGCTACGCCTGGCGGTCAGCTAGTTTAAAATAATAAGAAGCGCAGTCACGTAAAATATTATTGTTACGTTTAAATTAAAGAAAAATGAACAAGTACGCAAAGAGTACTGGCGACACTCCTACAGCTTATGTTATTGTATTATAATTGTTATTTATGATTTAGTTTTCTTGCACTTTGATGGAAGGTTGGTTCAGTTTACATTTTGTCTCGTTATGTATATGAGTACTCTCTTTGAAATTGCTTTTTCAAAATTTAGCTTTTAATTTCAAGTGCCGCTTGTTATTTTTTTTTTCACTAGTCTTCTCTCACATTTAGGGGTTTCCATATCTTTCCAAAACCATAACGCAACAGTGAAACTTTTATTGATATCAATGTTTGTTTGCATTCCAAGCCCTCACTATATGATCATCGCTCTCTTAATAGTTTGGCTGTTCTGAAATTGTCATATTAAGAGTGTAGTTGGACCTTACCCCTTTATTTTATTTTTTTCTTTATGCTTTCAGGGACGATTGTAGAATTTATGTCAGCTTAAAATAAGACTTTAAACGTGTATATTATTTTATTTTATTTTTACCCTCACAATATACCTTGCTATGACATCTTCATAATCTCAAGTTTCAGTATTGGATACTTTTTGGAGGTTGAATATACTGTTGTATCGTGTGCTTATGCTTTTAAGTTCGTTTTTTCTTGCGATTACTTCCTAAAAGGTGCTTAAATTCAGGGTTGATTTTTTATGATTTTGTTTTGGTCTTTTTGGGTTATTTTAAATGTTACGTTTGTATGGCATATTTACCCATAAATCTTTAATCAGCGTACGCGCACAACAGTATATAAGTAGCAGGTAACCTAATATACCAAAAGTTCCCATTAACGATAGCATGTAGATTACAAACGAAGCAAAACTTAATTAGTATCTATAGTTAAACTGTGAAATTGTTAAACTGAAAAAAATCAGCAATGTGTGAGATCTCTAACAGCAATTAAGGTTTAAGAGACATATTTTTTTGTGTCTGCGCTTTTGTTATTAATATGATTTGCTTCCCACCATAGACATTTTCTTGTCCCTTATCAATATAACTAGTAAATCTACAGATCAGGAGCCTCCACGTCAGCTCTGAAAGTCATTGTTTTTAAATCTCACTTTTCATATTATTTAGCATCTTACAATCCGCAATTTATTTTTTTTATATTACATACATATTTATAGGCATATAAAATACTTGAGAGGTTTCAGAAATTAGAAGCGTTAAATTAAACACGGTTTCCATGATATTCTGAAAATCTTATGAACTTCTTATTCTTGTAATTTTTTAGATAAAAGAATACACATAATATTCATAAGGGGGGCTGTGCCCCCCTGAACCCCTTGTAATCTTATTAAATTTATATTCAAGATTTCCTATTGATTTTGTGAATTTTTCTAGAATATCTTAGTTTTCGTTCTACACAGTGGTTTTATTAGGATAAGCAACAATTTCGAAAATAATTTCATATTATTCTAATGCACAGATAGCAATATTTATTTACCTGTCAACCACGAAACACCTACATCTTATGAATAAGTTGAATAATATATCATGTACAAAAGCAACGTATGGAAATGTAAACTGAATCTACTATATTTCACATATATATATTTTAGAAATCTAGTGTTATTATAAATTTTGTTTCGGAAAAACAGTTTTGATGATCATTCTATAATATTCATCTTAATCTAAGTACATCCTGATCTAACTCGATGGCAATAGCATACTAAAATCTCCCCAAAATAGGCATATTTGGAAACTTTTAAACATATTGGGTAATTATTCATAATCGTGCCCACTGCCAATTCACTAAATAACAAACGTGATTTAGCGCTATAAAGTATGTTTTGTGATAGTTTCTTTGTTCTCAATTTTCAGTAATTGTAATATTTCAGGATTTGACGATATGTATGGATGCGTGTTACTATTCTAATTTCTTTAGTTCAATCGCTTCGCTGTACGAATGATTTTATCCTATTTTTAAAAGAATATTAAATTTTCAACGATGAAACATCCACATCTGTTCCAGAAAATGAATAATATCTCAAGTAAGAAATATACTTATACAAATGTATGACTTGAATTACACGTTCAATATTTTTGCAATTTTCATTTTGAAAATAATATTTCGTTAATCATTCTATAGTAGTTAAAAGGTATCTTGTATCAAAATAAATTCTCATTTATGTCAATAGAATAGTAATCACCCGAAAATAAGTTATTTTGCTAATAAAATATTGCAGCGAAATATTGCGAGTTACATGAATTTTATTATTTTGATATGCTTCGAATTATGGTTGCTAAGTAACTAATAAAATAAGGAGGACAGAAAAAGAAATGCATTTTAAAATTTGTAAAAAATAGGAAAATGAAAAGTTTTATATTTCCCAAACTGTTGAAAAAAATTTTCCAATAATTTAAACAATTAATTTCTAAATTCTTATAGATGCATCGGGAAAATTTCAATGCTAATGGATATATTTAAGACCTCGATATGGAAAATTTAGCATCCATAATTTTACGTTTAAACCCATTATTCAAATATGCGATTTTTATTTCAATTAAAATGAAATTTGAAAATCGTCTGTATTCCCATAGGAAAGCGTTATGACCTAAAAAAAAATGTTCTATATTTTTCGAACGAATGAACCAAATTTAACCAAAAACTGTACAGCTAATTCTGGGTATCTCGCCAACATACCTACCAAACATCAACCTAATCAGACTTATTTTACGGCAGTTATCGAGGAACAGACAAACAGACAGACGGAAACTAAAAACTTTTCGCGTCTCCACAGTAAGCCTTCACTGACGTTTCGGCAAATAACCTTACACTTTTAGGCTTATTTGTGCTTGATGTCACAGATGAAATGGACCCATATCTCGTGAATGGTAGGATTCGGACTGGTAGTTCTTATACATTTCTTGAGCCTTGTGACAATAGTTTTACAACGGTACCACTTTTTACGTAGTCGGATTTCTTTCTTATTTTCCATTATGCATGACGTCTCTAAGCTCTAAGTAATTGACCTGTATCTCATGAACGGTTTTATTCGGGAAGATAGCTATATTTTCTTCATCATCATGGCAAGAGCTTAACAACGATACCACTCTTGACAAAATGCAGAACTAACAGTTGAGTATGTTCCCTAGTTAGAAAGATCATAACTTCACGATTTTTAAAAAATCTCATTGACTTCTTTAAACAAAAAATAAAGAATTTAACCAAGAATATGACACTTTTCATAACTTCATATAGATAAAAATGGGTATTTTTCGGGTGGACGTCCATAAATTTTAACGGGTCAAGTGATACTATAGTTAAGTACATTATTGTTATATTTAACACCTCACTTCATGCTATTCAAGTTCCCCAAACTAATTCTTGTCACCAAAGTAAGTTGTGATTATTTCTTGGAGCGCATGCCACTAATTAAAAAATGCTGCTACAAATTCCTGTTGAGGACAGAATGATTGTATGGATTCGCAATCTATTTTTAGCAAGAATTTTTGGACTGTTTAATGTACAAATGACACTACAGCATTTCAAACCTTATAAATAAACTGCTTTTTTTCGTTAACTCAAACTTGTTCATTTATCAATTTGAAGTTTTTCTGCTAAATTTATCGCCAAATTAAAGGCTACTAATGGAATTTAGATTTTAGTTAAAAATAGTTTTGAATAATACTCATGCTAAGCCAAAAGTCTGACAGATTTCAAAATTCAATAAAAAATCAACTAATTGGCGTACAAGATTGTGGTTTGAAAGAAAATGCTTCTCATGATAGAACGTTTTATTTAAGCAATTTTCAAAAATAGTTCCAAACTTTATGCATAGATGGCGCTCTATCTTCACATCTGTAAAAAAACATCAAAAACTCAAAAGAAGCAGCTAAAAACCATTTATTTCGCACAATCTACCACAATATTTCAATGTGTATAATGAAAGTGGGTATCATTTAGGTGTGGTTCGAGCTGGAAGTAGATAAATATAGACGTAGATAATAAATCTATACTCATAAAAGTAAGTTTCGATCTGTGTGTATGTGCGATGGCTAGCGAAATCTAGCGCACCTGTACTCTGTTCGCAAAGACGAGAGAACGAAACTAAACACACGCACTTGGAGATTGGCGATGATTAAACACCTGACACTGTGCCAGGAGCGCCAAACAGACAGTCTGAGCTACTGCTTTTTTTCCTCTCGAGTGTTTGTTTTGTTGTCTTTCACTTCTAAAATTGATGATTTTTTGTGGAGTGATTTGGTATTTCATACACACAAATGGAGAGTGAAAAAACTTCTTTGAATCCACCTAAGAATAGAGTGAAAAGAAAAGCTTTGAGTAAGGCGGAAAAGGATATGATTTTGAATGTGTATAAAACGGCACTTGAATCGAATCCTGAACTTCTGCTCGTATAACGCGCGTAAGTAAAGCTTCTGTTTTTCGAAAGATGCGAGAGTATAAAAATTGCGGTGTACTAAACTCTCGGAAGACGACAAAATTACGTAAACGTGTTTTAGAAAATATAGATGATTTTGACAGGAATGCTATTAGGAGAAAAATCCACTTCTTTTCAGAAATGAATTGCCCACTATAAATAAAGTTGTCAAAGTTGTAAATGATGACCCTGATTTGTCAACCTTTAAAAAGAACAACATTTTATCATCTCCTAAAAGAATTAAACTTTACGTATTCACGGAGAGGATGGGACAGTACTCTCATTGATAAAAACGAGATAACTGCGTGGAGAAGAAAATATTTAAAAGCAAATCAAATATTTAAGTGAAGAAGGGCACAAAATATATTATATGGATGAAACTTGTTTGAATGCAGGACATACGGTTAGTAAAGTCTGGAAAGATACCTCAATAAACTCTTCAAAGCAAGCATTTTTATCTGGTCTTACTTCGGGATTAATATCTTTTTCCGGGAAAGTTAAACGGATGATAATTACTCATATTGGTAGCGATTTTGATTTCGTGGATGAAGGTCTTGACATATTCGAATCCAATAATAAAAAAAAGATTATCATGAAGACATGAATTTCGAACGGTTTGAAAAGTGGTTTGCTGCTATTTTATTTCGACTCGAAGATAACTGTGTAATCGTAATGGATAATGCTCCTTATCATTCTACAAAAGAAGAAAAATACCGAATACTTCGTGGAGGAAACAAAAGATTGTCGATTGGCTTTTAACAAAAAATATCGCTTTTGAGGCCAGAATGTTAAAAGCGGAACTGTTGCAGTCAGTGAAGCAAAATAAAAATAATTATGACAAGTACGTTGTGTATGAAATGGCAAAAGCTCAAAATAAAACTGTCTTGCGATTACCCCCCTACAATGTGAGATGAATCCTATAGAACTGATTTGGGCACAAATTTAAGAACTTCATTGCGAAAGAAAACAAAACATTTAAAATGCCTCATGTAAAAGATTTGTGCATTCAAAGTATCAGCAGAATTGGCGTTGAAGAATGGAAAAAATGCATTGAACATGTAACGAATAAAGTGAAAAAACAAATGTGGGATTTAGACAATGCTATCTCCAACTATAATAAAGAAGGAAATTTGTGTGTGTGTGTGATTCTCGGTTGTGTTCTGAAGAGACCGGTGCATGCAGAGCTACAAAATTTGGTGGGAAGGTACCTCTATGTATGTAGTTTTGCATCTCGAAGCCCGAAATTGGAATTTTTGAATAGATTTTTTTAATTCAATTTTTTATGCGATTTTTAGTGTTTTTTCACGTTTAGCTGCGATTTTTCCACATTAGTAACCGGAATCCGGTTCCAATCTTTTAACCCAACATAGTAAAACATTGTCCTCTTTGCAATAAAGTTTATGCGAAATTCGTACAGCAATGTTTGAATTTTTGGCGAATTTTTTCCTTCGGCACTAAGAAATTTTGCCCAGAATGATTGATTGGTTCGGTGGTTGCTTCCATTTTAGCCTCAGCTACGCTCAGAATCGTCATTTTTTTTCTCTTTTTAGCTTGAAGAAAGTAGATAATTCTTTACAGATAAAAAACATGGTTTTAAAAGGGAAGGGCGGATTATTTATTATCTCTTTCTTTAATAGATTTTTTAATTGCATTCTTTATGCGTTTTTTAACATTTTTTTATGTTATGTTTTGTGACGTACGTCACATGCAAGTTATCAAATCATGCAAGTCAAATCAAGTCAAATCATGCAGTTAGAAGTCAAACATCGTTAGAGGGCAGTTGTGAATGGTAGCTGATAGGATTGTAGGCACAGCGGGAACTCAACCGGGCAATTGTGAAGGTCGTCAGCTGATTGCAATTGGAACAGCGAGTTGTAAATTTCTCGCGGTTTGTTTTATGCGATTTTTAGAGTTTTTTCACGTATGTGACGTGATTAATGTATTTGATTTTAGAAATTAACAACGATAACTTACTGTTTTTTATGTCAAAAAAAGTTATTTTGTTTTTGTTTCAAGAGTTAATGTCAATTCCTAATATTTTAACGTCGTTGGTTTATTTCTCTGGTGGAGAGGGATGGTGAATGTTCGGTTCTAATTTAAATATCGCGTTTGTGCTCGGATAGAAACTCCCTCCTTCCCCCCTGCCTCCAAAATCAGAACTCTTATTATTAGTCCGATTCAAGCGAAATCTTTTCTCAGGTCATCCAGATACTGGATAAACTTCGGTATCATTTTTTCAGTCCTTGGTTACCACTATTTTTGAACATTAATCACCAGGGAGGAGTATTTTCTCGGGTTCTATGGGCCTAATTTCAACGAGAATTAGTTCATTCAACTTAACACGAACTAATTAAGATATTGATAACTAATTAAGATACAGATTTCGCGCCACCTATCGGTAGAAAATGGAAATAAAAGATCTTGCAGTGCGTGCGCAGCACGCCTACTATACGGTGTCGTAGGCGGCAGGGACACATGCCGGAGTTTCGATAGGAGAGAGTTTTATTTAGAACTGAGTGCATCCTCTAGCGGGGGGAAGTGGAACTAAAAAATTTAAAATTTGTCCGATTCAAACAAAGGGCCCGATTTCAACGATAATTCATTAATTCAACTTTACATGAACTAATTAATATATAGAATAATTAATAAAGACATATATTTGATGCCCCATAGCGGTGGGAAGTGGAACTAAAAGATTCTCAGCGCGTGCACAGCACACTTTCTACACGTTGCCATGAGTTGCCGGAGTTTCGTTCGGAAAGAGGTTTTTTTAGAACAGAGTGCACCCCCTTGTAGTAGAAAATATAAATAAAATATTTTGCATTTATCTTGGTCTGATTCACACGAAATCTTTTATGACATTCTTCCAAGGTCTTCCAGGTACTAAATAATGATCGGTATCATTTTTTTAGCCCTTAGTTACCACCATTTAGGAATATTAATATCCAGGGGGGTGATTTATTTTCTCGGGTTCTATGGGCCCGATTTCAACGGGAATCGGTTCATTCAACTTAACATGAACTAATTAAGAAATAGCTAATAATTAAGACATAGATTTGGTAACCCCTGGTGGTGGAAAGAAAAGATTTTGCATCTCGTGCGTAGTATGTCTGCTATAAACGGTATCGTAGGCAGAGGGGACACGTGTCAGAATATTTGTTTAGAACATGAATAGTTTACATCCACTGGCGGTGGAACTAAAAGATTTTCCTGCGCGTGCGCCGAAAATGGCTATTTTTATTGAAACCGCAAAAGAAAGTTACCGATTTGATAATCCCAGACAACGAAATAGTTTCACTTTCACTCGTCCTCGAATATTAAAAAAATTAATAGGAGGTATTAAAGCAGAGCTTGCAGTTTGTACGTAGTTTATTTTTCTGATTCCGAAAATGCTAATTTTGTGAAATTCTGACAGTAATCTTTTTAAAAATTTTACCAAAAACTGACCCGTTTTGAATCAAATGATTCAGACAATTGAGGGGGTTGTATTAAATTAATTTTGCTTCGGGGTCCATCTCTCTATTTAATTTCCGAAAGACAAAGAGTTACCAGAGTAACGGTTTCGTGCAGCGATTTTTAGAGTCATGTCGCGTTTCGTATTATTTTTTGAAGGGACCGGGCAACGCCGGGCTAATCAGCTAGTAGATAATATAATCGATTCCAGGGTAATCAATCTACACTAGAATAGTACAGATACTTCAACATCATAAAAGATTTCTGTGGTAAGTGTTTTAAAAGTTTTGTTTTGAAAGGGTTTGAAAATACAGTGACCTCTCACTCATGTTCAGAAAATACTTTTTCATACCCCTATTTTAAAACAGTAAAATTCGATTTATCAATTCTGAGATTTAATAAGGCGAAAATTACCTTAAAAAAACTGGTGCCGAAAAATAATTTCCGTGTATCGCGTATAAGTAAGAGGTCACTGTAGTTTCGATAATATATAAGATTCGTAACATATAAATAATTTTGCGCCGTTTTGTATTTAACAAAATTCACTCCTGATGATGGTTTTAAAAATAAACGGAAATGTCAAGAATAATTTCTATTTTTGTGATTTAAATTTTTACATTTTTGTTTAAAATCTCGTATTAAAATGTACGTTGTTTAGCAACTTGTTTTGTTTTCGTATAGTTATCAAAATATAAAGTACAAAAAACTAAAAAATCGAAAGAAAAAATAAAATTCGCCAAACTAGTGATTTAGGCCAAAAGTGAAGCTCCTTGGCGATGTTTCTGAAACCCGTTTGTTTACTTTCGTTCTCTCGTTTTTAATAATTTAAGTGAAGATAGTCCAAGGCCTCTGCTGGTATACCCGAGTCTCAGAATTTTAATATTTTGAAAATTAGAGTAGTTATTAATTAAAATCTGACAAAAGATCACAAACAAAAAAGCACTCTTCCGAAAACCGCTCACGCATGGTCAGAAGACCTTTTTTCGCACCTTCCGTGAAGAGAAGATCTAAAGTGCAAGTGAGCCCGTTTCTTTTTTCCGTTTTTCTAAATTCGTCACGGGTGAACTGCCGGGAATACAAAAAAAACAGTCTACATATTCTTGAAGAACGTACTTTTACGTCTCGAACGATCCCGTTGGTTTGAAATATTTTACATTTAACCCTTTCAAAAAAGAAATATTCAAGAAGTGTCGAATTCAGCGTCGAAATGTTTTTCTTTATTTTCTTCCGTTTTCTGAGCCTCGCATCCGACGGACTAAGAGAGATACCCAAAAATAGAGTACTCCAATTTAAAGATCTGACTTTGCCCTTTTCAAAACCACCTTCGGTTTTAAAAAATATTAAAGTTCATCCTTCGAAAAAGTATATTTTCTGTACGCTATTTCGCGATTTTTCAGATTTTTAAAAAATCGCATCGGCGAGTTACGAGCAAGTTACGAAAAGCTAAAAAAAAAAAAAAAAACAGACAATATCTACATTCGTTCCCTTTTCGAAATCTGCAATCGTTTTCGAAAAATACGAATATTAAACCTTCGAAAAAAATTCGCGCAAAGGACTCACTTTTGCGAATTCTAATTTTCTGCGATATATAAAATAGCGCATCGGCTCTCTAAAATAACCAAACAAAAAAAAACACACCTAAGGACATCTACGTTCTATGGGGTTCAGGCATAAATCTTTAGTTTAAAAAAAATAACGTTAACCTTTCGAAACGTTTTTTATCTTAAGTCAATTTCGCATTTTTAACGATTTCTCTTATCTTTAAAAATTTAAATCTGCGTTTATAAACAAGATACGAAAATAAAAACAATTGTATTACTCTGATTTAGACAAAACAAATTCCATTTAAGAAATTTAACATTTTTAGCTTGACCCGTAGCGTTTTATAAGTGTCATATATAGAGAATACCGGAAATTTCAGATAACGATTTTTGTAAAAATCAAATTTATGTTCCTAATAAAAGTACACAACCCGTATTCACTTGATGTATACCAGCAATCAAAGTACGTGATTTGTGCACTTGACCAAGCGCCCCCTGCCGGGCAATTCTACAGGGTTTTTTCTCTACCTGTGCATATTCTTATCTCGGGTCCTATGGGACCGATCACAACGGGGTTTGGATTATTCAACTTAGTTTTCGATCGCGTTACAGATTTTAGTTCCACCTTTCAAAGACAGGGGCCGCATTATTTTCTCGATTTCTATGAGCTGGATTTCGACGGGAATTGGTTCATTCAACTCCCTTGATATACAACGAGTACTTGTGTCGGATGTTCGTATAGAACAAATTGCGCCTCCTGGCGGTGGGACGTGGAACTAAATGATATAGCAGTGCGTGCTCAGCACGTCTGATATACGGTGCCGGAGGCAGAGGGGACACGTGTTGGAGTTTCATTAGAAAGGTGGTTTGTTTGAAACAGAGTGCGCCCCTTGGCGGCTGAAGTTGTAACTAAAAGACTGCAATGCGTGCACAGCACGCCTACTACACGGTGCCGCAGGCAGCGGGAACACGTGTCGGGGTTTCGTTTAGATCCGAAAGCGTCCCCTGTCGGCGGTAGGTGAAAATAAAGGATTTTTCGTCAATAATTCATACGAAATTGGTGTTAAAGATATAAAATCATACAAACTTTTGGTTTGTTTAATTTTATCACGGGCCCGAGCAACGGAGCCCTGCAACGCCGGGCGGATCAGCTAGAATAAAATAAATGGTCAGAAACTTGCTTACTTTTTTTTCACCTTAAGAACGCATAGTAGCTACGAGCAATTTTTTAAAGAAAATGTTTGGATTTTCTTAAACAAAATTTTCGATCGTAAGAAGCATTTTTATACAAATCTCTCTCGCGTATGTCAATTATTTCATTTTTTAAATTGAATTTTATAATGCGTCAAGGCTTTCTGACCCACCCCATATGTAGCATAAAAAATTTTGTTTAAGGGAAATTATGTCAGTAATTGTAACAAGGAAAACAACCAAATTTTCTTTAATTGCGTATGTGTAGCTTATTTAAAATAAATTTAATTACATTTGATTATACTTGGCATCATAAGGACACCTTAGTAAAGTTTCTCACGTCCCCCTAGGAAAAAAACCATTTACCTCTGTCCATTCTCCTACACCCCAACTAGGGCATGGTCTTTCCTCGCAAGGACGAATCAAGACTTTTGACGAAGAATTACAATGAGCATCTGGTTCTTTTTGGCGCTTGTTATTCATGCACTCAGCAGAACGACGCTGCACTCCTTTCCCACATGACACAGAGCACTAAAAAAAGAAAAGAAATGAAAATATTAAGAATTTCTATATTTTTATCTTTTTTTATTGTAAATAATAAATTTTTACTATGAGCACATAATTATCAAGAAAGGTTTTCAACTTCCTGGGACGTAAAGGAATTTAATTTATGAAATTTAAACAATTAACAGCAGTTAAAAAAATTGACTATTGAAATCCCCCTTTTTTCGGAAACTTTAATATTTGAAAAGTATACAATACTCGATATCTGTTAATGTATTCAATATATTCCAACATTCTTCATATTTTCGTTACTGCATTATTTTTGTTATGCATGAATGATTAATGTAACATACCTTTTTAAAGAAAAAAACATTGAAATAAAAGGAATGACAATACCTAATAAATATTTATAGCAAAATTCTACAATAGCTTTTAAACAATATACTGACTTTTTAGAAATCTGCAAAATCTATTATGTCAGTGTCATCTGACAAGGAGAGGTTCCGAGATCGGATACAGAGAACGCAGTGTACATTTGTATATCTATAGAATATAGTTAGTAGGTAAATATATAAAAGTCATAAAGTGCAATAGACAGGAAGTTTCGAGAAAACAAGATTCAAAGTTTACATTCAGATAAATTACTTCCTTCTACAGGCGGCATTGTCGGTTACGTGTTGGCTTTCTGTATTTTTCCTCTGAGTGCGAATCCCGGGTAAACTCCTATTTTTCACAGCGAAAACATTCATCAACTACTTCAGAAACATAATTGAAAATATATGTATAATTATTGACGTTTACGAAAATATCATTGAAATATGTTTTTGCGCATTTATAGAGAAAAGGTGCACAATATGCGATAGTTCACTAATATGAGACACGTCGATTCTAGCCACAGTAAGGGTTGGTCTCTGGCGGTGACCTCATGGATTAATTCCTGATCCGTTGTAGAGACTATTTTGAAAACAAAAAGGCCAGTCCGCTGCTGTCCGGCGTGTTGCAAGAGCAATTAAAATTGTTTTGCGATATTGAGTTTTCTGCAGTGTTTGCTTTCAGCGGACTTATTTCTGTAAAGATGAGTGTATTCGAATTTTATATATGATTTTATTTGTCATAAAATGAACTATAAATTAGGATAAATAGTTTTATGTTAAAGTGAACCAGAAAGCCATGAGCTTATGGCTGCTCGTCAGTAAACTTCCCGATTACCCTCGCTAATGTTATTCCTATGGGCGTAGGATGCATTCGTATTTTTAAAATAATTCCTCGGGAAATTAATATTTTTAACTCCTGTTTTCTGTGTACTGTTCTTAAAAAATGTCTCTTTTTTTCTTAGTTGTCAATTTTTTTCTAAAATATATACTGAATTTTATATGAAATGTTAAAATCTTATTCAGTTTCGCTAAGATTTTAACACATAAAAATATAAATTAAGCACATAGTTTAGAAATATTTTGATAACTAAGAAAAAAAAGAGACATTCTTTAAGAACCGTACACAGAAAACATAAGTTAAAAATATTAATTTCCTGTGGAGATATTTTAAAAATACGAGTGCATCCTACGCCCATAGGAAATTAGCGAAGGGAATCGGGAAGTTTACTGACGAGCAGCCTTAAGGCATTTGTTCATTAAGCTGAGATCCTAATATAAAATACTATGGACTATGTTACTATGGGCTACGATACTATATGACACATCAGACGCAGATATCAAGGACGAAGACGCAGAATGTCTATTCTACACAGGCCGTTTTTCTAACGACAGGCACGGTGAAAAGTAGACACAGGGCGCAGTGCACAAAATGTTACCGCTGGTCTCACGAAGATTTTGGTGTGAAAGAAGAAACTTTTTTTTGGCCCTCAGTGTTGCAAATTGAAGCGCAAAACATAAAAGAAACATTATCGACTAATACAAATTCAAACAGTTCTTAAAATGGTCAGTACTGCGACTTTTTTTTTTTAATGTATCATGGCCTTTCTTTATTTCCTTCGAAGTTACGTTGTATACTTTAAAAAAAATGAATTTGCTGTATAATGATGCTGCTTACTCCCAACATTAAAAAAAAATGCCCTTATTTCAAATCTTATTACTTAAATATTAATTACAAAAAGTGTATCTCATATTAGGCAGATTTCCGTTACATACAGTTTTAACTATGAAATTTTACATGTTTAAAGAGTTAATGAAATTAAAAAACAAAACAAAAGAAGTACGTTATTTGTATTTCTATAAACCACAAAATTTTGCTACCTTTTAAAATTATTCATTGTTATATGAATATAAACTTAATTAGCAAAATAAATTAAAATGCGTATATAAAACTACAATATTCAACTTTATTTATTTATTTTTAATAGCTAACTATTTAAAAGAAATGATGATTTTTTTTTAAAATTCCTTTAAATTTTGAATAATATTACTTATAAATATCGGATTATTGATTTTACAGTTAGAACAACTCCCGACGTTATAACTATGTTTAGCAATTCAAAATCCTTTTAGAATAACTTTATTTTAAGTACGTATTCTAATTGCAAACACAAGAATAAAAAAAAATCAAAAATTTTAAATTAAACTAGTTATTAAAAAATCATTTCTTATAGTAATAGGATAATAGGAACATTTTAAATAATATATGAAATTTCTATATAATGTATTTTAATATATATCGCTGTTAAAAATAGAAGTTTATTCATGTAATTATAAATAATTTTAAAAAGCGGCAAAATGTTTGGTTTCAAATAAATACAAATTGCGTACATATATTTTTATTTATTTATTTGTGTATTTATATTTTACTTTTCATTAAATATATAAATATTCTTCTTAGTAAAAACGGTATATATATACACAAAAACATTTTATTATTTTTTGGAATTTTCAATATTTATTTCCAACTGTGGTTCGAAATAATTCATGAATATGTTCGTTGCGAAAAATAAAGAGTTGGTTCGGGATTCAAATTCAGGAAAAAAATCAGGAAGTCGGTACGTTACCATCACACTTCCTAGTCACTTGTGAAGGGAGGTAATTTATCTGATTATAAACTTAAGATAAACATGGAGGCTTGCTTTCTCGAAACTTCCTTGCTATTGCACTTTATGGCTTTTCTATGTTAATATAATGACTATAATCGATTGATACATAAATTTTATGTATTCTCCATTCTTGATTTAAAAGGTAAGCATAATATATTTAATAAGTTATTTCATATTCATAAAGCTTTTTGAAATATTTACTCCAAGCTCCATGTGCCATGTCCTAACCTAAATACGCATGACATTATATAACAAAACAATTTGTATTTGTAACTCCGTATATGCCATCCGTTACAATATTATAAAGGAAACTAGCAAGCTACGCCCGCTACGCTGGTCAATTTCTTATACGAACTTTTAATCCAACAAAATATTGACATTTCATTGACAGTCCCATTCGAAAAAAAATTCAAAAACCTTGCTTATAAGATGATTATATTAAAATTAAATAAAAATCATGCACTCGTGGCATCATAATTCACTTTTATATTTTAACAGAATAATAAGGCTACTATAATTTGTGACTCGTGCTATAGCCAATATACACGCCAGGACACGTCGCCCTTATCATTATCTTTTTACGCATGAAGGTTTTGCAATGGTACTCCATTGTGAAATTTAGTAATTTTTCAAATTCAATATTTGAAAAATGACATAATCATTAGATTTGAAATTTATATCAAGAAAAATACAATTTTTTACCTTTCAAGCGCAGTTTGCCTAACAATTTTCTGACAAATACTTTTCGAGCTACTATTTTTTTTCAGTAACTTCAAATGTTTCATTTTCCGAGAATAATCTGTGGCAACAATTACCGAAAAACCCAGTCGTCAGAAACGCATAGTTTTTTTTTTATTAAAGAGGCTGTTGGAGCAGGGATTGTCACCACCAATTTGCCACCATCACTTTTGAAATCGGTTCGGTAGTTCTAGAGATTCCATAGAAATTGTAATTTAGAATGTTTTTAGAACGCTTTTCGCTCATTTTACCCTTTTAAATTTCGATTTTTTTTTTTTTTTGTTCTTAGAGAGCATTTACATGTTATAAGTAACTACAACGCCAAATTTCAAATTTCTAGCTCCCTCAGTATAAAAAAGATCGCAATTTTAGAACGTTTTTCGCTCCTGCACCCCCCTGGGGTTAGTGACACTGACATAAAATATAGCCTATGTTGGAGCAGGGGTTGTCACCATCAATTTGCCACCATCACTTTTGAAATCGGTTCGGTAGTTCCAGAGATTCAATAGAAATTGTAATTTAGAATTTTTTTAGAACGCTTTTCGCTCATTTCACCCTTTTAAATTTCGAATTTTTTTTATTTTGTTCTTAGAGAGCATTTACATGTTATAAGTAACTACAACGCCAAATTTCAAATTTCTAGCTCCTTCAGCATAAAAAAGATCACAATTTTAGAACGTTTTTCGCTCCTGCACCCCCCTGGGGTTAGTGACACCGACATAAAATATAGCCTATGTTGGAGCAGGGGTTGTCACCATCGGTTCGGTAGTTCTAGAGATTCTATAGAAATTGTAATTTAGAATGTTTTTAGAACGCTTTTCGCTCATTTCACCCTTTTAAATTTCAATTTTTTTTTTGTTTTTAGAGAGCATTTACATCTTATAAGTAACTAACTACAACGCCAAATTTCAAATTTCTAGCTGCTTCAGTATAGAAAAGATCGCAATTTTACAACGTTTGTCGGTCCTGCACCCCCCTGGGGTAGTGGCACCGACATAAAATATAGCCTATGTTGGAGCAGGGGTTGTCACCATCAATTTGCCCCGATCACTTTTGAAATCGGTTCGGTAGTTCCAGAGCTTACCCCCTACAAACAAACAAACAAAAAAACAATCTTTACTCCTTTATAATATTAGTATAGATTACCACCTAAATCTTTAGAAAATAAATTAAGTACCAAGTAATGACAAGATCACTCATATAAAGCTTTTAAAAGAGGTGAAAGATGAACTACTAGTATTAATAATTTTTGGTTTAAATTTTTTTATTGAAATTTTTAAGCTCAGAAGTAGCATTTTTCGTAGTATTACCCGTGTGTTTGTGAAAGAGAGAGTGAGCGAGTGCTAATAGTTCAGTTTACTTTGTGATAACAAACATGCAGTCTTCTCTGCATCTGCATATCCAAATTCTTTTTTTTTTTTTTCAAAATTTATTTCATGTTTTTATTAAAAAGGGATTGAAATAACTACATTATTCTACGCCGAAAATTGGTCAAAGTATTAATTGAAAACAAAATTTTCCAGGAACCGTGATATATTATTCATGTAAAATCTACGTAATTTAAAATTGATTTACAAATTATACATTAAGCCAGTGCTTCTAAAATTCATCATATTTGAAAGATAATTGTCTATGGAATTTTTTTATATAATTATTTAAAAATTATTTTCTTACTTTCATAGATATCAGTAGAAAAACTTACTTCTGTCCATTCTGAAAAAATCCAAGTAGAATTACGGCAGCGTCCGTAGCACTTTTCTTCCAGACTTGGTTTCGGACCAAGGTGTACACAGTGTTCCTCAGGAACAACATGAGAAATTTGCATGGTGATATCTTCTTTCATGCATTTTATTATTCTCTGTCGCATTCCTCTACCACATTGCACCGAGCACTCAAATTTGCTGACGTCTTTCCACCTGAAAATAAAATATATTAGAAACGTTTCCAGTTTTTTTTTTTTTTTCAAAAATATTATTAACTTACTTTAAAAATATATTTGTTTGGAATTATTCATAAAAAAGAAATATTTTTCCGCTTCGCCGTTAAAACTACAAATTCTCTGATGATATAATTAGTAAACATTAGAGCTGTTTTTGAATGAATACGAGTAATGTGTAAAAAAGAATCGTATGCGGTGCATACAAATAGCATATAAAATATACATGATATTTTATGAATATTTAGCTTATCAGATTTCAGCTTGTACTACGTCAGAAACAAATATTTATGCATTTCGTGTCCTCACCTATAAATATTCGCCCACGGGTTAACACGTGTTCCATTTATGTCGGCCAAACAAATAACACCACCATGTATTTTAATCATCAAATTATTGCAAAGAAGAACAAAAATAGCCTTTTGATTGGGAATAATGTCTTCTTTCAAGTTATGTTAAATAAATAAGCTTAGAGGATCGTCTTCTTATAGAAATTGTATCAAAGTTTAAAATTCTCAATACGAACACCAAACTCGACATCAAATTTGGATTTTTCGGAATATGATGTCAAGTTCGGAGCAGTAATTTCGTATTTATGCCAACGTAAAATTTTGAACTTCTAATGTTGAATTAATTTTTAATAGCTGCAAAACAAACTTCAGCGCATGTAGTTTTTTTTTTTTTTTTTTTTTTTTTTTTTTTTATAAGCATAACTTAAAACTGCTGGACAGAATGAGCTGAAATTTTGTATTTTCATATTTAAAGTTTTCAGAAACCAGTTTCTGCTAAAATTTGTATAGGTTACAATACACATTTTTTGGTAATAGCATTTCATAATTTATATATTAAGAAATTAATATAAAACAATTTGTATTGTAACCTATAAATATTTGATCAGAAATCGATTTGTAGAATCTTCAAGTATGTAAATTTCTGTATGAAGACGAAAACTTAAGCTTATTAATTTAACACAACGTGTGGATAGAGAGATTAAACAGAGGATTCAGTGGAGGTGGAGGGGGGGGGCAGAGCCCCTCTGAAGATGCAGATTCTTCCTAATTGTTATTTAGGCAGATACCCTTAATTGTTCTCTCTAGATTTTTACTCTGATATGTTTAAAAATTGTCTTGCACCAAGAGTTCTGATAAAAAATACTTACGAGTTGTAAATTTTCCAACTGGACGAAAAATGTCCGGGCCAGGATTCGAACCTGGGATCTCTTGGCTGAAGCTGCCACGCTCTACCTACTGAGCTATCCCGGTCGAATCTGGTGGGCATAATTCATTCAGTTAACCTTATTTGGCAGCTTCAACCAAGAGATCCCAGGTTCCAATCCTGGCCCGGACATTTTTCGTCCAGTTGGAAAATTTACAACTCGTATGATTTCTTTTCCAATTTGAATAATTGTGTTAAAATTAATCCAGTGAAAAAATACTTAGTTTAGCTTTTTTTCACGTTTATATTCTGCATTTTAAAAAACGCAAAATACTGCCCTTCCTTAGATTTAATTATGCCTGTGCCCATATAAACTATATTGATTTTTTAATGAATCTCTATTTGTATGTAAATGTCTAAGTTATCATTAATTCCTATTCCATGACTTGGAGATTTAAAAAATGAAAAAATGCTATACATTAAAATCTTCTAAGTCGAAATCTCATAAGAGAAACAAAAAAACCTGTTATAGACCTGTTTCTTTCTTAGCAGGTGCGCATTCTGTTGTAAATATATTATCTGTTGTAAATCCTTTTCAAAGGTGTTACTGTATTTTAAATTCTTTGCCTAGAAATATATGTACTGTTTGCCATTCTTAAAAAAATAATAATAATAATTGTAGAATAATGGCGCTTTAAAAAATCTGCATTTTTTGCAAAACTTCCTGGGTTGGTCCAATAATGGTTCTCATACGGGCCTAACTTTTAGCTGGCCGGATCCCGGAGCTGGAAATTTCGGCCCGTATAAACCTCCATGAAGAATGATGTCCAGGCCCGTATCCGCCCTGATAAAAAGATGTCCGGCTCGGCCCAAGTCTGTAGAATAAAATATGGCCCAGGCCGGAAAGACTGAATTCCAGGTGTGGTTGGGGCCTAATATCGTGAATGAAAAGTGGCTCGAGCGGGCCAGGCCCGGGACTATGTAGACATCTAGCAAGAGGTGTCGTTCGACAGGAAATGAAATCCACTTTCTTGATGTGAATGCAATTTTTACAATAGGAAAAATTGGATAAACTTTTATTTTTTGAATTGTAACACCCACTTTTTACACTTTAACACGTTGACCGCCCACCAGGAAAGTGATTACTTTTGCGAAATCTAGCGCTTAAGCATTTAATTTCCCACGATCAGCAACATTTGCCTGCGAGTTGTACATGGGCTCGGCAATCTTGTGCCATAATAATCTGCCACGAAACCGTATGGTCTGACTGTGCGCAGATTGGAAGTCATGCATGAGACCATATAGACACGTGGTCATGAGACCATATATGGACTCGAGTAGCGGTCAACGTGTTGTTTCTTGAAACAAAGCAGCAGTGAAAGATATTGTTTAGACACTTTTTGTTAAATCTTCATAGAGTTATAAAAGAAAGTATGTTAGGGATTTATCTATAAATCTTGAAAAATAAAACTGAGATTTAACAGAAAAATTTCTGAAAAACACATTTACCAAAAAATTTATACAGAACTTCTAAATATAAAATTAATTTACTTTGTATGAAATAAAATTTAGTATATATATAAATAAATAAATATATATATATTTTATTTGGGGGGGGGGGGCTACTTTCTAAGATTTTCTGTTCCGTGGATGCTTTGATAATAGGAGACCGTTCCTTCAGACCATCTAAAAGTAAAACTTTTCTATTTCTCGAAAACTAGTGACTGAAGTGAGCTGTAAACTTGCATTCCCATGATACATACGATTGTGGTTTGTTTTATGTAAAAATTAATGTAGGTCAAATTTCATATTATTTTTTAATATTATTATTTTAATAATTTTCATATTTAAAAATAAGATTTTGAATCGGAAAAAGGCCTGGAATATGTTTAAGTCTATTCAATGTATCTCATTGAAAATAAAATTGTCATAGCAGGATATTTTGGAAATATATAGATTAAGTTTGTCACATTGACCAAATTCAGTATATCACATGGTTTTAACATTAACATCCTCAAACCTTGATCGCTTTTAATTTGTAAGATTTAAGAAAAAGTATATGACCAATAGCTTTTCCTGGGGTGCCTTTATCCAAGGAACTTAAATATGATGTCAAAACTGGATGTTTCTATTTGAAAATTGAAATTTGGTATAATTTTTAATGTGTAGTTGACCCTTATTTCAAATATTGCATTGATGTTCGGATAGTAGACAATTCTGAGTGGAATGGTACCTCTCGCATATCTATGCGACAATTTGTTGATAAAACAGCATGGAGTAGACCGTTTTTCATCTTTTCCAGGACTGTACGCGCCAAAAAAAGAGAACACCCCATACATTTTAATCATCAAGTTATCGCAGGAAAAACAAAAATAGCTATTCAATTGGCAATTGTGTTTTCTTTCAAATTATGTTTGAAAAAAGTCTTAGTAGTAGTTTGCAAAAGTCTTAATAGAAAAATTGTACCAAACATTTTCAAAACGAACAACCAATTTTGACATCATATGTGGATTTTTCAAAAATATTTACCCTAGTATACGAATTGGGAAGTCATTCGGTGAAGTAGTTTAAGAATTATGCATATTTAAAGTTTTAACTTCTAATATTAAATTCATTTGTAATAGTTGTTAAACCAACTGCAATGCGTGTAGCTTTTTAAGCATAGCTCAAAACTACTGTGTGGAATGAGCTGCAGGATTTACATATTTAAAGCTTCCAGAAAGCAATTTCAGTTAAAAATTTTATAGGTTACAATGTTTGTTATTTTCGAATATTCTTTTAAATATATATAAAATATGGAATAAATATCGAAAACAAATGTGTAGTGTAGAGTATGAAAATTTTAACAGAAATAGGTTTTTAGATACTTCAAATATGTAAATCGAAAATTACACGTCATTGGACCAAGTAGTTTTTAAGTTATGCTTTAAAAACTATAAGCATTGAGGTTCGTTTTTCAGCTATTAAAATATAAATTTAACATTTTAAATAGGCATATTTCCTAAACTACTTCACCGAATAATTTCCCGTTTGGTATATTTGGGTAAAAAAAAATTTTAACATCCAAATAAGATCTTAAAATTGGTTCTTCGTTTTGAAAATTTCATAGTTTGGTATAATTTTTCTATTAAAACTTTTACAAATTATTACTAAGACATAATTTGAAAGCAGACATAATTTTGAATCGAATGGCTATTTACGATTTTTGCGATAATTTGGTGATTAAAATGCTTGAGGTGTTCCCTTTTTTCTTTTTTTTTTTTTTTGGGGGGGGGGGGGGGCGACTGTAGATATCACATTTTCCACCATGACTTAAGATCATACCATTAAAACAAACTCCAGCATGCCAATGTAATCATTTAACAGCGTAATAAATTTATATGAAGGAAAATCTATGATCACTTAAACATTAATCCATTCGTTAGTCCATGTTGTGTATAGTAATTTTCCAGTATAGTAATTTTCCAGCAAAATTATAACTTGTAAAAGAATTCTTTTCTTTTCTTTTACACTTTGGAATATACTACTCAATCTATAGGGCCTTACATTATTCAACAAATATTAGAAACTGTGTGCCGAGCTAAACATTTCAAAACCACATGTCCCAAAGAGGGAAGTTGTGTAAAATTTCTTGGATTTTCCTGGCATGAAAACGAGTATTCGAGTCAGGATTTCTTCAAAAGTCCCCCGTATATACTTACTTTCTCCATAGCAGTTACAACCAAACTGGACGATATCTAATAAGTAAACACAGTCCTACCCGATGATTCTATTTTTAAGAATACTAGGTGATCCTATCCGGACATCCCGGGTTACAAAACATAAGTTGAAAAACATTTTTTTCATTGAAAACTCCAACAGATTGTTTACATTTAATATATTTTTTAGATTGCTAACTAGCAATACCAAAAATAAATTTTATTTGAAAAATATAAATAATGTATTCAAATACATTTTTGAAATTTATTAAAAGCGATACTTTCGTATCAGCCGAATACCAGGAGTTAATAGCCGAAGAAATGGCCAAATCTTCCTTTTTACCGCAGCCCTTTTTATTGTGATAAGTTCAGTGGTATAAACGCGTAGTTCGATTACATATCTGTTAAATTTGTGCTTTATTTATATTATTTTATTAACTTAATAAAGTTTTAATTTCATTATGGAATGTTAGGCGAAAACAAATGCTCAATTATTTATATTGTTTTAAATACGAACGGTTTAATCTTTCGTAACACGATATAGAACACGCAATAGAAAAAGATTTTTTTTAAAATCATGCTTGAAAATTATTTTAGAAAACATAAGAAAAATTAGTAAATTGAGATACACTTTTCAAACAAATTGCGTTTGAAAGAACGATTTTTTTCTATTCGACGGTGTAAAAATTGAAATTGTGTGATGTTAAGAAAATTACAATATAAGCTAAATTTATTGGCCAGGTGTTGGCACAGTCAGAATGAAGTTACCGTTATTCACGGACCTGTTTTTCTTTATATATAGATTATTCGAAAGTATCACGATCTATCTGAAGGCATCACATCTTAAGTAGTGCCCAGAAGTTGTGTTTCCTCGCAATATCGAAAACAAATTCATGATTTTTCATTCCATGTTTAGATTTTCATAGCAGGATCGATTCCGGGATGCTATAATAATATTATTAATGTTGTTTCTAAGCATTTCCATCAAACGCATATTAACATTGTTATTTTCAACCAATTCGATATTAAATCGATTTTATGCAAATGTTAATTATCTTCTTAAAACTTATTATTTATAAGATAAATCATAAAATGAAAGTAAATATATTAATGAAAAGAGGCACATTTTAAGAGGTCATGCTGAGAACACTGAAACAGTCTCGTCATTTGAAAGAAGTAATATAAACAAGCTTTTTTTTCTGACAAGGAGAGGATAAAAAATCCCATTCACCAATTTACCTTATATTTTATAAATTAGTGAGTAAAATTATTAAGGTAAGAAACTACCCCTTATAATAAAATACATAGGACTAAATTAGGAAGAAACATTTTATTGAATTTTCTCAGAAACATCTAAATTTATTTATAAAGATATTGTGTAGCTATTAAGCAGCTTTAATATGTCAATGATAAAAATAAAAATGATACCAATAATTAATTATCAATAAAAATGATATCGATGTTTCAATGATATCAATAAAATCAGGGATTGAGACCCTAAGTGAACTTTTTCTTAATTTTATTTATTTATATAATTCCCATTTAATAATTTGTTTTAATTTTTATTAAAATATATATTTAATAAATATATTTTAATGTGCAATAAAAATATACCGTAATTACTCGGGTATTCTGCGCACTTTTCTCTTATTTCTTTGGTGTCAAAAGGTGGGGGTGCGTACAATACGCGGATTTTTTTAAAGTATTTATTGATGCTAAAATTTCTTGCGAAAAAAATCAAGGGTAATTAAAGAAATAATTCTCTTTAAGAAAGTTATGATATTTAAGAAAAAAATAATTTAAAGAAATCTTATTTGAATTTATTAAATATTTAACTCAATCTTTTATTTCAGGGATTTTATTAGATTTCGGACCACGAAAATTTCTCATGCTTTTATTCGCTCGGCTAAGTTAATATTTTCGTTTACACAAGTATCGAACAAATAATTCATTTTCGTTAAATTCTCTGACAGCGGCTCTTTTGCTGTATTTTCCCACAAAGCAGACAACTTTCTTTTTGTAATTTCATAGTACAAAAAATCTGATCAAATGTCTTAACTTAGACCGATTAATTTTCGAAAGGAAGCCCTAAATACATCATGTATGTTGACGGAGTATCATTGGTCATAAAATTATCTTCACTCCTGGTGCAGATTAAAATAAAAAGTTACAGGAAACAAAGAACCAAATATGATCTTTTGGATACATAGAACTGAACTAGAAGTTGACTGTAGATCTGATTATGAAATGAAAATTGCTAGAATACATGCGATTAAATGAATATGAAATCCTGTTTCATTATTTCCAATTATCCGAAAAATGCTTCATCTGAGAATTATTTAATTTTAATTAATAATAATAAATAACAATTTACATGCAAACTATCAAATTATGTTTCAATAACATTATTATTGGTTTTTTAAACCCTGTGCTAATTAAATTTAAATATGTGTCATGATTACTATTACTCATTAAAAATCAAGTTTATTAATAATATACATTATTTAAACGAAAGAATAAAACAGAAAATTAAGAAATACGAACAAAAAAAAGAATGAAAAATTAGCAAAAATTATCCTTCCGGGTTTTGAATTCGGTATTGCGTTTTACAGACGATGAATACGCTAATCATTCAGTCTCGACAGCTGCTCGAAATCTGAGCAATAACATCAAAAATAATTATGTAAATTGCAGCGAAATTTTAAACTCAATTTCTTTCTTTATTTTAGAGATGTGCACTTGATAATTTGGTAGAAATTTTCAGAAGAAAACCGGTGACCAGAACGCTTAAACTTCTTCTCGTGAATATTTTAAAGTAAATTGAATAAAAAATAATCTCATACAAGTTACAATTTAAAAGAAGGGAATCGAGCTAATAGTCACATTGGTGTTGTATGAGAGATGAAAATTTTTCAAATGAACTTTAATAGTGTTTCTATAGTATCGAAAACAAAAGCGTAGAATCAAATTCGTTAGAAAATTAACTATATGAACAGAAAATACAAAAGAAAAGAAAGGTAGAAATAAAGAAAAAAAACTCTATTTTTTAGTTATATATTATCATTTCAATGTGGCATCAAACACTGAAATATTCATTAAATGCATACATGAAGTAGTTTTCCTATCAACCTACTTAAAACAACTCTGCGTGCATATCATAACTATCATATACTTTATGAAATAAATTAATATTAATTAATCACATTTTTTTAAATAATTATTACTTGTAAGCTTTTATTAATTATCCATGATTAATAACCTAATATTAATTTCGCATGCCTATATCTTTTCACACTAAATAAAAATATGCATGTATAAAATGCCATTTCATGTAATAGCAAAGAAAAGAACTTAGTTTTTAATTTAACCAATCTAAGGTTTAAAATATCAAAGACAGATCAGGGTTGTCGGAATTACACTTCTCCAATTGAGAAATCCGAGTTGTATCACCGATAACGACATGGAATTTGGGCAAAAAAAAGTTTAAATCACGCACTGAAAACATAACAAATGGTCCTGGAATAAAAAAAAGTGATCACCCCATACTAAATCTGCCACAAATCACCTTAAAAAAGATGCATAGTCGATTAGTAATAACGTCTACTAATTAATGCGGTACTTAAATTTGGTTTAGGGGGTCGTCTACATAGAGAAATTGTACTAAACATGAAAATTTTCAAAACTAACACCTAATTTTTACATACCAAACGGGAAGTTTCTCGGACAAATAGTTTAGGAATTATTCAGGTTTAAAAGTGTCAAACTCCTAATGTTATACATATTTTTAATCGTTGCTAAATTGATTGCATATCGGGCAGTTTTTTTTTTTTTTTTTTTTTTTTTTTTTATCGTGACTCAAAAACTACTTGGCTCAATGAGCTGTAATTTTGGATTCGCATATTTGAAACTTCTAAAAATCAATTTCTGTTAAAAAATTCATATGTTAAGATTTATATTTTTTTCGAAAAATAATTTCAAGATATATATAACTTCAAAATTAATTTACCAAAAAAATATGAATAGTAACTTACGGATTTTTTAACAAGAATAAATTTCTTGACGATCCAAATATGCGAAACAAAAATGACAGTTACTTCCGCCAAGTATTTTTTGATCATGCTTAAAAAATTTTGCGCATTGCAATCTGTTTTCCAATGATTAAAAATGATTTAACATTAGGACTTCCAAACTTTTAACCTGCATAATTTCTGAACTACTTTACGAATAACTGGTCGTTTGGTATCATAAAGAACAATTTACCTAATAATCGTATATGATGTCAAAATTAAATGTTAAAATTAAAAATTTAAATGTTTGGTACAATTTATACATAGAGACGTCTCCACAATAAATAAATAAATAAGTATAGCTTTAATTAGCAGACGTTATTATTAAAAGATTGGTAACAATCACGTTTTTATAAGATGATTTGCGGCAGAGTTAGTAAGGGGTTAACACATTTTTCCTCAGGACTTTACAAAAAATTTGCTGATACACAGCGCTGTATACAACGTGCTTGTG
The DNA here is from genome assembly GCA_963931845.1 of Maratus michaelseni. Classification (NCBI taxonomy): domain Eukaryota; kingdom Metazoa; phylum Arthropoda; class Arachnida; order Araneae; family Salticidae; genus Maratus; species Maratus michaelseni. The sequence goes on from OZ007586.1 coordinate 283,014,974, forward strand.
AAACGTGATTTTCTCAGAGTCTCTGTGTGATGTATTGAAGTGAGGAATTTAATATCTGTTAGAGACAGAAGCTGCACGTGCACAGTAGTAGTTTTAATTTCCTGATGCCCTAATACCTATACCTACGAAGGCAGATTTTGTTAGTAAAGCTTTTCTTCCTGAATGACGAAATTACATTGATGCGATTAGAGATTTAAGACAGTAGAATAACTTACATACAAAACCATTTCTACGAATTTTGGTAATAAATTTAAGTGCATGAATTGACGTGTCTGTTGTCGAAACTTCATGTGATTATGGTACGCATAACGTCCTACAAAGACTTCTGAATTGAGGAAGTTTAATTTGAACAACTCTATAAATTATCTTTAATTAATATTATCTTTAGTCTGACACTCCTATTTTCCTTGGGGATATACGATTTCTTTTACACGTGACCATCGAAAAATGCATGCTTAATTATATGCAAATGAATATTATTTGCACAAAATCGTTAAAAGAAATATTTAAAAAAAATATTTAATTTCAAGATCGTCTAGAAGTGTATTGATGTCCACGATTTGGAATTCTTAGATTGCTTAATATGTTCCATTTATTCATTATGATCCATCCTTATTGATTCATTTATCGCTACTCGGTAGATAATCAAAAATTATTAAGATCTAAATATCATTTTTCATTTCTAAAAATAATAGCATCCAAATAGTGAAAATCATATTTTTAATATAGAAAATATGTCTAAAAACTAAATGTTTGTAGATTTTTTAGGAAAGTCTAAAAATACTTTGATTCGTTTTGAATGATGCAAAATTTATAAAATTACTTTAGTAACATTACTAGCTGACCCGCCCGGCGTTACCCGGGCCCGTGTTAATATATATATATATATATTTTTTAATAAAGTTTTTATTATTTTATATCTTTAAACCGATTTTGTATGAAATTATATTTTTAAATTAAAAAATTGAGAAAAAATATTGATGTTTAGTGTTAAAGCACTCATTTTCTTGTTCTTTTTGTCCGAACTCTTTGAAATCTTTATTGGTTATAAATAAAATGGTTTTACAGCCCGTGTAAAAATTTCGTGAAAATTTCGTTTTGTTTCTTTGTTTTCGCGTCGGCTCCTTTAACATAGCAATAATATATATATATATATCATCTTCCGAACTCTTTGAAATTTCAATCTGTTATAAATATAACTGCATCCAAGCTCTCTTTAAAATTTTACGAAAAAATATGCACATATCGTAGTGAAAACTTGAGTTCTAAAAAAAAAAAAAGCTTTCAACGCAATGGCCATATTACGCCATCCGTTTTCAATCAACCCTTTTCAATCCCCCTAGGCTAAACAGCTCTAGGCTAAACAGGTGAGGGCTAAACGTTTCCCGTTTCTGAGGGTAGAAGCCTTCAAAAAAAAAAAAAAAAAAAAGAAAAAAAAAAAAAAAAAAAAAAAAAAAACGTTGAAGCATACGCAGAGACAATTTTCGTGTGGAAAAGAAAGTGTGAATTTGACAGAATGCGCTTTTCGCTTTAAATATATAGATTGGTTACAATTTGTTTGAAGAAGATTCTAGGAAATAAACCTAAATTTTTTCTATCTGAAATTAATTTGTGTATGACTCCCATGTCTATGCAAGGAGTCATCTATAAATCATATGACACTAAAACTTTGGGTTTTTACATCATTCGTTCCCATGTAAAAATAACCGAAACAAATTTCGAACTCAGCTTAAAAGTTACGAAATGAAAATTTTAATTTCCCCCACCACTTCAAAGAATATATGAAGTTTGGCATTGCTCATCAGTTAGTGTATAGTGTAACGTAATATGCAATACTTATCAAAATATCTAAACTTTAAAAACATATTTCTTTCTTTTTTTTTTTCGATGATAGGGAACAAAAATCGTTACTTGGAAAACAAGTATATTAATTAAAAATTGTGATTTACAAAGAAAATTTTGTTTTTTAAGTAATATAATATCAGAAAGACAATATTAGATACCAGCAACATAAATAACATTCATTCGCCCGTTACATTTTATAACATATTTTCTAATCCTCTACCCGTTTAAAGTACAATAGGCAATTATTGGGCGGCTCTGAAAGAAGGTGATGCTTAGCCATACACAAAGGAATTATTTGATTTGTTAGAGAATGGAAATTATTTTTCTTCATATGATTTATATGACCCAGAGACCGTATAAAAATTTAAATTTCTCAACTTTTAGAAAAATAACAATTTTGACTTAAGAGTATTCTAAGATGATTGAAAACATACTTGAAACATTTTGTAATTGAAAGTATATACGTCTAAATTTAACGGTTTGCGTACAGGTATTGTACAACAATATGAGTGAACATCCTGTATAAAAATCATGCTCAACTAAAATAACTAGTTCATAATCAGAGTTTAAATGACATATCATAGCTGCCAACTTTTACGCTTTTTTGCTACCACTAAAAATTTATAGAAAATTTTGCCTTATTAAACTACATGATTTCGGCGATTTAATAAGTTTAAATTTACTATAAAATTTTAGTGGTAGGAAAAAAGCGTAAAAGTTGGCAGCTATGCATATATACAATATTTAATTATTTTAATAAGGGATGATAACTAATGTAATCATTTCCCAAATTAGAAGGCTCAAATTTACATATGTATAATTTTTAGATTACCCAGAAAATCAATCACATTATTTGTAATTTTTTAAAATTCGATCAGGACATTTTATTATATTAAGTTTCATACCTAAACAGTATATACTGGACTCACTGGAAAGTATGTATCTAAAATTAATGGTTTATGGTAGCTACTAGACAACGGTCAGATGGAACACCTCGTATAGACATCATGCTGTACTAAGATGACTATTTTTATTTAGCTTATAATAAAAATTTAAATGAAATATATAACATTTTCAATTATTTCAGTTAAGAATCTTAGCAACCAAAAACAAACTCAGCTAAAGTAATCTTTTTATTATTATTACTATTATTATTTTTAAATACCAGTTTTAAATTTAGATACATATTTTTAGATTAGGGCAGAGTGGGGATGAATGGGACATTTTAGGTTTTATTGTCTAATTCAAAACTATTCGGTCTAGTAATAAAAACTTTAGCTTTTATGATAATTATATATATATATTATGATATATTTATGATTCACTTACCAAAAAATTAAAGGCATTATCGATTATAATTTGGAAACTATAAGCATTTTCAAAATCTTTAAAAGTGTACAATCTAACACCGGTCCGGGATTAAATGGCACAGTATAGAGAATGAATGGGACACAGAATAATTCACAATAAACAATTTCATTCTAGGTAATTTTCTTATATAATTCACTTTGATTGAAAGTTATATAGGCTTAGTGTGCATTTGGAGACTCGGCTATTTTACAAACGTTTTTAAATTTATAGTCAAACTTGTGATAAGATGGTGCTTTTGGAGTGTTACCAACCAATTTTATTTAGAAAAGCGTACCAGAATTACTAAATCGTTGATGATGAAAATATCCTTCTTGAAACAAAAAGTAGAATATAGAGCCTAAGATGTAGATAATTGTTTTCCTTCTTTCATCGGAAATTAAATTTTAAATAAGAAAGTGAGAGATGAAGTAGTAGAATCTATACCAGTTATACATTATTTTTTCCTTTCGAAATAAAGTAAATATTTGAAACCCCATTTTCCCCCAAAACTCATGCTAATGTTTTGAATAAATATTGCATTTTTTTAGATACTGTTATAAAATGAATTCGGTAATTTTACTTAAAATCAAACGCATGTATTCTAGAAATTTTCATTTAATAATCAGAGCTACAGTCAACTTTTAATTTAGTTCTATGTATCCTAAGGATCATATTTGGTTCTTTGTTTCCTGTAACATTTAATTTTCAACTGCTCCAAGAGTGCAGGTGATTTTATGAGAAATAATACTGCACCAAAAAACATAATATATTAGTGCTTCCTGTCGAAAATTAAATTGTCTAAGTTAAGACATTGAACAAATTGTTCCATCTCAGAAATTTTAATGACAAAAAAAAGTTTTACTACAGACGTTAAATGTAGAGTGGTCTGCTTTACGGAAAAATATAGCAAGATAGCCGCTGGAACATAACTGGGCGAAAATGAATACCTTGATCGAATACTGTCATAAACAATAAAATGAACTTAGCAGAGCAAATACAAGCACGGAAAACACGAGAACTTTCTGTGATCCCAACTATCAAATCTACCGTCTCTAGATATCTGGATATTTAGATTTAGTTCGTCCAAGGAAGGTTCTGATGCACCTGAGGCTCATAAATTTAATATTTTGATAATTAGCCGAGATATTAATTAAAAACTCATCAAATGCTCATTTCTTTCTTTCCTAGTCGGCGGAGGCGTTGGCGCATGTTCAGAAACTGAGTTACGCAGCGGACGAGAATGAAGAACCATTTGAATGAAGAATGTATTTATTTCTCCATTTTGTTTTAACTTCTATCGAGACAGCGTGTTTGTAAGCTCCAGCTCCAGACCTTGCTGAAGGGATCGCGTCAGCTTCGCGGCCACTTTTCCTAGTTATGGCTCGTACGGGTACGTACCACTGAGCAGTGTAGGTGCTTCATCACGAACTGCCTGTGGTTCTACCTTTCTCAATGGAATGCTTTATGAATCATATGAAGTGTATGTTGGTAGGTCGGGGAAGTGCTTCCTGTTTTCCTAACTGCAGAGATAGGTCATTGTTTAACTGATCCTGATAGATGTTATTAGATCTCACTGAAGTTGAAAAAATATGTTTTGATAGATTCGGCAATTGTAACGCCGGACGCAAAAAGTCAGAGGAATTTCGAATTAGGGGATAATTTCGACCATTTTAAGCCGAGGAGAACCCTGCTCCTTCAACATCCAAGAAAGCAATAAAAAGAAAAAAAAGAAAAAAGCTCTTATTTCTGCAGGACTTGTCGTCCCAAACGCTAAAAAGCAAAAATGTGAGGAAAAAATTTCGTTTGAGGTCGAACTTTCGGATGATGATAGCTGTGTAGATATGACTCTATCCGAAAATGCAACAGATGGCGTCACTGAGGGTGCTTCTGAGGATTCTAATATTGTAATGCAAATTGTCCAGGAAAAAGATCCCGCTCCCGCAATTTCAGAAATATTTCTGAAAATAATGTAGTAGAATCCCAAACCCAAAATGCTAGTAAAAGCAAAAAGCCTAAACCCATTATGGTCAGAGATATAGAAGATCTTGTAGAATTTACGGAAAATCTTGAAAAAAATTGCGACTTTAATTTCGTTGCTGCAATATCGGGAAGGTGGGTCAAGGTACTCACCGACTCGTTTTGAAGCAAGCAAAAAATTATTGACTTCCTAAAAGTGCAAAAATTTAATTTTTATGTTACGCCCGATTTGGAAACCCCATTAAAAATCGTAAATAGCGGTTTGCCCTTAAACACACCTATCGATAAAATTCAAAAATACTTGTTGACGATGGATTAGGCATCATTAAAACCATACAAATGACTACTAGAAAAGATGGAAAAAAGCATCCAATCTTTCTCCTACACCTTCCAAAATGTGAAACTTCCAAAAAAAAAAAACTTTAAACTGACTTCCCTCTTCAAAATTAAAGTTTCTGTTGAAGCTCATAGGCCGCTGCGTGAAACTGCGAAGTGTTGGAATTGCCAAGGATTCTTTCACTTGGCAAAGTACTGCTTCCTGCCTACTCGGTGCGTGGGTTGCGGCCTGAATAATGATTTGAGAGAATGCCCTACAAAAAATGATGATAGTAAAGAACCCCCCCCCCCTCCCTATTCGCTGTAATTGCAACGGGCGTGGCACCATTGAAATTACGAAGGCTGAGAAAACTACCCAGTAAAACCAAGGTTTAAGAAAATTTACGCCGATGCTATTAAAATAACAAGAACGAAAAATCATGCGTCAAGCATAGATTATGTAACACTTTCCAACGCTTCCAAAATAATTTTACGAATCATACTCTTTTATAAGCTAAAAGATAACATCTAAGTAATCCGAATACTTTATTCAGCCCTGTATAGGATCTATAGATTTGTATATATACTACATAGGATGCTAAATTTTAGTTCAGTTAGGAAACACGTAGCACAGTTTAAAATTCTCCGTCTGGAGTTAAATAATGCGGAAATGTGTTCCCGAACTTTTGTACTTCCCTGTATAGGATCTACAGAATTTATACACACCACGTAATATACAAAAAGCGATTTAAAATTAAAATCGCATTCAGTAACTTAAAACGCACTTCCAGGAATTATTGTTAACATACAGTAGAGAATTCTTTTGTGTGTCCCTGTAAATGAACGATGACTGCTATACACACAATATTCTGTAGTAAGTCTCTTGTAATGAACCTTATATAAATTTCAATGCGTTTAAAATAGTGAAACATTATTTAAATAAACCGCAGACGATTTTTCTCCATAGACGTAATGTAACGGAATTCTTTTGACTGTCCCTGTAAAGTAAGTATAAGTGCTATGCACACCCTATTCCATATTAAGCTTCTTCTAATGCACCTTAGTGATATATATAAATTTCAATGCGTTTAAAGTATTGAAACATTATTTAAATAAACCGCAAATGATTTTTCCCCATAGACCGCAATGTAACGGAATTCTTTTGAGTGTCCCTGTAAAAAAACTATAAGTGCTACACACTTCCGTTGAAATAGGGAACATGCTATAGATAACGATTATAACATATAAAATTTGCAGGGCAATCCGATCATATTTACGGGAGTTAGAGCACGGACAGACGGCAGACGGCAGACGGCAGACGGCCAGACGGCCAGACGGCAGACGGCCAGACGGCCAGACAAACCGAAGTCATAAACACTTTTCAACTAGGTTGGAAAGTGTTAAAAAACGATAACCCTCAAAAACTCCATGGAAAAGTAATTCCTACTAAAATTTCCCAGAAACCATCCAAGATGGCGCCACCTGCTCCGCAACAAATCCATAGAGAGAACGAAATTAACAGAGACTTCTCCTGTTTCGCAGAAATCTTAAGCAAAATCAAAATGCAGTTGAAAATTAGCTCATTTGTTGAGCTGACTAACTACTTCGAAAATCTTTACAAAGAAATAATGACGCAATCAGATATTTAAAAAAAAAAAAAAACACTTAGTCTTAATGGACGGTATTACTAAAATTAACGAAAATTGTAAATAGCTATTCAATTTTTTTTTACTTTATCATTTATACTATTCGCATTGTATTTTTATTGTTTAGGAAAATTTTTAACTTTTATTTGTAACTGTAATTGTATTATTTTAATTGTGCTAGGAAAATTCTTTAATGTTATATAGTAATTGTATGGTATCTGTAAAGAGTATTTTTTAGATGAGACATTTCCCCATTTCTTCTCATCGTCGACTGTTCTGACAAACGCATCAAGGCATACCACCAGATGCTCTTCTCCCCCCTCAGCTCGCTGCTAGACGCACCACCCATCTCAACTAACATCTGATGACTTCTGCCTCAATCGATACCTTAGAGATACGTGGTAAACGTGGACATTACGCCCCACCTAGGCACGCTTAATTAATCACCCTTGATCCTTGAACTTCTATAGACTAAACCGTTTAGTTTATTTAAAAACGAAAGACATATTCTGAAATATCGCACTCTTACATCTCAAATGAAACAATCAATTCGAAAAACAAAATTGATGTTAAACCTTTGAAAGGTTTTTAAAAAAAGTGTAGTTTCCCCCCTTACGCCAACGCCAACGAGGGGCTAATTTTAGAGATACGGACAAACCAAAAGTATGCTCTTAAAGCTGAAACCTTCTTCTAATCGACAGTTTTTAAAAATACGAGTTTTAACCCTTTCAAAAACACCAGCGAAAGCAGGTCATTTGGCGTCTTCTGAGAAGATTTTTTTTCATACGCTAAAATTAACTAAACGTCCGTATTTCGATACAATCTTTTTAGAGCATCTCGGTAGAACCAGATTTACATAACCTATAACAATTTCGAAACGTTCCGACGAAAAGAAATATTTAAAAGAAATAAAAAAATTGAGAAATTTTCGACGAAAACACATAATAACGAGATGTTTCTGCGTGACCACGCTCGGCTTCGTGTAACGTTGTCACTAATTAATATGCATATATTTTCACAAAATTTTATAGAGGATTTGGATACAGTTATAATTATAAACTACTAAAATTTCAGAGACGAAAAATATTTTGAAAATATTTGATTTTGAGCAACGAAAAATATTTTGATTGTTAACTAACCCGACGCGAAAACAAAAAAAAAAAAAAAAAAGAGAGAAGAAAACATATTTATTTTACAACTAGATAACAATATTTCTGATGTAATTTTTACACGGGGGTAACACCTTTATATTTATAGCCATTAAAAATTCCAAAGAGTTTGCACAAGAAAAACTATTTTTTTTTAAACTATGAAACGACCCTACGTGGAAAAAGATGAAAGTGCTTTCTTACGATCACTTTTATCACTAATTATCGGTATTTTTTCACGATTTTGTCATTAAAATTATAAATTCAAACAAAATCGGGGTAAAGATATAAAATAATACAAATTTGAGGTTTGTTTATTTAAGATTATTATCATTTACCCGGGCAACGCCGGGCGGGTCAGATAGTACACTAATAAAATAAAATTTCGCTGTGTATGTGTGTGTGTGTTGGCGATGGCTAGCAAAATCTAGCGCACCCAGAAGTCTGACAATTTTGGTGAGGATAGTCCAAGGCAGGTCCCGATGCACCTGAGGCTCAGATTTTTATTTTTTGATAATCAGCCAAGATATTAATTAAAAACTCATAAAAAAAGCATTCCCTTCTTTTTATTTTTTTTCAAAATTCGGTAATTTTTTTTTCTTTTTTGAAAAATTGAGCATGCCCGATTTACGCAGCAGAAGACAACGAAGAAAGGAATGCCCCTGTTTTTGCCGTTTTGTTTTAACCTCCTTTTGCCAAACCGTTTAGTTTAGTTAAAAACAGAAGATATATTCTGAAAGTTTGTACTTTGACGTCTCAAACGCCGTAATTAGTTTGAAAAAATATTATTGTTAGCCCTTTGAAAAAAAATTAAAAAAGTCGTTTTCCCCCTTTAGGTAAGGCCCCTTCAGAGCGCAATTATAGAGGTACCGACTAACAAAAAATATGCTCTTAAAGCTGAGACAATCTTCTTTTTGACAGTGCAACTGATTTTTTAAAATGTGAATTTTAACTCTTTCAAAATGATTGGAGACCGCAGGTCACTTCGCGCCTCCTTTTTTCTACGCTAAAAGTAACTAAACATCTGTATTGCGACACAATCTTTTTAGAGCATCTCGGCCGACCAGATCACCTACAAAAATTTCGAAACGTTATGACTTGTAAAAGTATTTAAAAAAATAAAATCTGAAAATTCCGATGAAAACGGCAAAAAACGGCTGTTTCCGCGCGGCTTTATTCGGCTTCGTCTTACTTTTTTACTATTAAACATGCATATTTTTTCACGAAATTTTAAAGAGAGTTTGGATATAATTATATTTATAACCGATTACAATTTCAGAGAATTCGAAGATGATAACAATGTTTTTTTATGTTACAACAGCCGACGCGAAAACAAAACAACAACAAAAAAAAAAAGCTAGGAGAAAACATAATTATTTCACAATTAGATAACAATATTTTTTCTCATAATTATTACACGGGCCGTAAAACCGTTATATTTAACCCCTATAAAAAATTAAAAGAGTTCGGACAGCAAGAACTATTTTTTTAAACTATGAAACGACCTTTCGTGAAAAGACAGGAAAATGTCTTGTTACACGACCGCTTTTACCACAAAATTGCAATATTTGTTTCGCGATTTTTTATTTTAATATGCAAGTTCATACAAAACCGGGTTAAATATATAAAATCACTCAAACTTGAGATTTGTTTATGGTTATTAACATGGGCGTGCCCAACGTCGGGCGGGTCAGCTAGTTGTATATAAAAAGAGAATTAATTTTCCTTCCTTTCGGTTTCCTTCCTTCGGGTTCGTTCGAGCCAAGTTCTATCGTGTGCGGGTTCACTTCAAATAGAATTTTCGGATTCAGGTCGGATATAATTTGATCCACGCAGTAATTTCATACGATTTGAGAACCATCATCATGAAAATTGTTTTCCCTAAGACTTTCATACATTCTGAGATATGGTCTTGCTTCCCTTCTCTTCCCCCCCCCCTCCTTAAACAGGGGGAGAATTTTCGAAAATTTCCTTAATATACTTTGACTGTGTCCCAAGACCCATAATCGTGTAGAATTTAACACTAAAGCCCTGAGATAATCTATGCAGAGTTAATCACGGAGCGAACTTTTCAGGCTCCAGGATCTATCCGGCCTGGATGAAAGCAATCATAGCTTAGCCCAGCCCGTATATATTATTTTCGTAATTCATGGCCAGGCCAGGCACGATCAAAAATTAATAATAACAAACCTGATAAAAAATTAATGCTAACAAGCCTGACCCGTTGCCAACAGACTCATTTTCTACGATAATAGCAGTATTTCTTTACCAACAGTATCCTACAATTAAAATCCTTTTAAAAGAATATTGCATACATATGTATGCCGACATTTTAAAGTATAGCATTTTTCAGATTATATGTTCGCAAGCCATTCAATGTGGAAATATAACATTAAAGATCATTTTTACACAGCTGCACTCAAAATGAAGATCAATTAAAAATAAATAAATAAACAATGTAGTTTAAAAAGAATGAAAGATATGGTTAAAAAGATCCCAATTTTCAAGCTTTATGTATAAAAAATATATTTATTTTATAAATGTCAAAAAAAAAAAAAAAAAAATTCTAAATATTCCATCAACAAAAAGTACAATATTACGATTTATTTTATTTTATTTTATTTTATTTTTTACAAAAAAAAGGAGAGAGAGAAAGAAGAAAAAAAAAGAAAAAACTGGCCCGACACGGTTAAAAACTCTAGGACCGGCTATCCCGAGTCTACTGATAAAAGTAAGCATTAGTACTCTTCGTCCCGAGTATAATGAAAGAAAATAGGTCCGAACCCGTGCAGATTTTTATTTCTCCCATCAAAAATATAACTATTTCCGATTTCTTTCTCGTCTCAAAAAGCGCATAGCAAAAATAATAATTTTTTACATGATTCATCAGTCAAAGCTCTTACATCCGATAAATTCAGAAAAAAAAACGCAGGTGTGTCTCCATAACCATCTGACCGATGCGGCACAAACCGCAGAGTCTATTACTTCCTTATATGTTCCTTTCGATGAGATTTTCCGGTAACATCAATCAACCCATGCCATCGCTCATCACTATTTCTTCTCAAACCTCAATCAGGAGCAAATTACTGCGATAGTAGAATTATCGAACAATCGCCCGTCACTACGATAAAATTTTCAGCTAGAATAATAGCTGAATTTTTCAGTTTCTGTTTTTAGCTCATCGGTCAAAGGATCGGTTGTACAATATCTCGATTGTAGAATTTGTTAACAAATCGATGACTGTCTCGATTGTTATTTTCTACGATAGCTATTGTTCGGGAATGTAGCATTATTGACAATCGTCCATCACTAAACAAAATTGTCCGTTTTTGCCATATCAGCAGGGAATGGGCTAACACGAAATTCTTAAGGAACAAATAGACTTCAGAGACATCCGTTTAAATTTACTCTATCGTACGTCTATCATGATCTCAGTAATAATAACTTCCTTAAAAACGCGAGAATTTACTCTGCTCAGTAGTTATCATACTGGCTACAAAAAAGTAGTTTTGGACGATGTTGATGATTTCGATGAGAGCGTTTTGGGATTTTCCCCTGTACCATAAAGATAATTCGGCCATTTTCCCTTCAAAATTCCTATAGGCTCATTCCTATAATAATATGGCATATTCGCTGGCTGTTTAACACCCTTTGTTTCTGCAAGCCATATCTATTTAATGAAAAGAATTTTTTTTCTACTAATACGTAGACTAAAATTTATGAATTCGTCATTTTGTGAATTTTATGTGCTAATATTTTCAAGTTATTAATAATCATTCACCGTTGAGAAATTACTATAATTTTGCTTAAAAAACTTACTTTAGTTGGCAGTGTTCATTGCACTTTTTGACTTTAGATGAGTTTGGCTTATTCAGTTGAGCACAGTGGTTGTCGTTGACAGTGTGTTGATCAGACAGCCGGACACAAATCGGCTTTAAAACACTGATTCCATTACACAACCGAGAACACTCAGAAAAATGAGTTGCTAATTTCCAAGCATACAACTTAGACTGAGATAAAGGAACTGTATAGCTGAAACTGATGTTGGGTGGTTGAAGTTTCCCAACAACAAGTACCTAAGAGATTTAAGCAATGTTAAAAATTAACATGTAGAATTAATAATAAATTTTAAATTAAGGCTGTTCTCAAACTTTCGAAAACGCAAAATTATCTTTTATATATAAATGCATGAACCTCTACGACATTACTATTTTACCTTCCCTCTTATACTTACTACTTAATTATACTTACGAAATTATTATTTCTGAAGAATAGAAAAACAAATTACATCTTTTTAAAAATGTGGTATATTTAGATTATAAACAATTGCTAACCTGTGATGACTTTTCCGCGATTATCATCTTTGAAAATCGGTTAAAAATGCCAAATTTGATAGCATTTTTGTGATAGATGCTTTACCTTTAAAGAAAAATTGGAAATATATTCGCTCTCTTCGTATCTGAGTAAGAGAGAACTTGCAAAATTTTAGCGTTCACGGACGAAAATGAGTTCAAAATTTTGTCAGATATTTGCTAGTTTGGATTTGAGAGCAGCCATTGAGAAATTTTCTACAGTAAAAGAAACTAAGATGAAACGATGTCGTGTCATATTATAAGTCAAAAATTATAAAAGGAAAGAAAGATTAAGTATTCGCATGGTAACACCAACTTCCTTTTAATATTTTACGTTAAAATTTTAATTTATAATACACAGAAATAAACATAAAATGATTTTATTACAGCTAGTATCAATAAATTTCTAAGGAATGTAAACCTCTATTAATTTAGCACGAAAAAAACAACCCTTGAAAACAAAGAATTTAATGTTTATTTTTCACTGTAAAGAATCTGTGTAACGGTTTTTATTTTAAATATTTTTCAAAAAGTTAATATAAGATGGAAAAGGGGGAGGAGGTGGATTAAATCGGGTAAACTTTGTTTGATATGAATTTAATATAAAATATCTTTGTCAGATTAGTTTTCCGAAAAGTTATCCACCTTTAAAAAAATTTGCGATAAGGTAAGTAAAGGAATTAGATCACTCGACTGATCGATCTTTGATGCCATAAAGATAGAAACGACGCTGCTATATTGAAAATGTAATGCAGATTTTTTCACAAAAATACTTTATTGAAAATAAAATATTAGATTATTAGTATGAAGGAAATTAGATTAGCTACCTGAAGAAAGAGATCTTTGGGAAGGATTTGTGAACTATTCACATATTCAGTCACCGAATTACTTCCAGAGTAGTCCATTGATATACCATGATATTCTATTTTCTTAGGAAACATTGTGATCATAAATTCCCCATTTAAAAGATATGTTTCATCTGGATCTTTTAGTGCTGTATAAAAATAATTACTCTTATATAATATCAATACAATCTTGCATAAATATTGACAAATACTATTAGCAGTTGTCACATTAACAAACAATAACCTACCTTTAAAAAAAATATTGTCCCTTTTTTATTTCAGACTTGATAAAAGTTACAAATATTTACTTACCTCATATTTTCTGCACAAGACGATGATAAAAACTATATTCGAAAAAATTTCCAAAAAGTCACATAAAAGTTTATAAAACGTAATAAAAATCACACACAAAATTTAAAAAAAAATGTCGTGTAACAATCTTACGTTTAACCAAAATTTAGAAATATTAGCTCAAGTAAGAACATAAGTAATATATATATATATATATATATATATATATATATATATATTACTTAACTTGCAAAGGGTAGTAAGATTTCTATTAAATCATGAATTACAAGAATTGCATTTTTTTTTTGTTAAACGAAAAACACATAATTTTTCAGTAAAATAAGGTATAAATTGACATATAATACAGAAATGATACATGGTACGACAATAACATTATGTAAAATATTTCATACTCAAAGCCTCAAACAAACTTAGGAATCAACACACATATATACTTCAGACTGCCAAACTGAAACAGAGTATTATTTAAATATTAAAAAATATATCATAAATTAGAATTTTTTCATGTACAAGAAAGTACAAAAACATTAAATACAATGCAACTATAAATTATAGTACACAAAAAGTGAAATCATACATTTTTATAAAAGTTACTCAACCGTGTACTAGCTTACGACTGTCAAAACTTTTTATGTTAATAGGATTTTAATTTTCAACAGAACGGAAGAATAGCATTGAATTTCACGTTTATGTTTTCTAAAACAGATAAAAAGTCATGAAATATAAATCTACCTCTGTTTAAAAGATTAGAATAATACAACTTGACCTAAAGAGAAGCTTCAGAATAATCCAAATTCCAAGAGCCTCAAGTGAATTATGCAAAAAACATCCGTTTAAAAAGCGATTAAAATACTTTTATAATATTTTTTATAACTTAAAGTTATCTTAAAAAGAAAAATAAATTATTTTTTATTATTCTAATAGAAATTTACTTTTTCAGATAAATTAATCAGTAACTGAAAGAAATGAATAGCTGAGATTATCTGCCAAATCAGAACAAGTTAAAAAAAAGTGAAAATCTTCATTAAATCTAAATAAATAAATAAAAGAAAAAACTCATCATTTTATTTTTCGTTAAAGAATCAAAGTTCTTTTCCGTGCCACTTTTGAGTAGAACTAAAAACATGAGTCCTAAATTTTAATATGATTATTATAGCAAAAATATAAAAAAATATTGTAGAAATGAATAATAAACTTCTGAAAATCACACACACATACATATATGTATATACAAATATATATATATATATAAAGAATAATAAAGACGACAAATAATTCATCATACACAAATGGGGAATATATATAGAAAATTTAATAATACTTATATAGTTAATTATTGAATAAAGTATTTTCTAATTATCAATAATTGTCTGATATTTAATCACAAATTTTGTGCTCTTTTAAAATTAAATTCAGTTATAAGGTACCTGTACCAAATAAGGCCACGTTAAGGATTCAATAAAATGTTTTATATCAGCATTAATATTTTAAATGTTGTTGGATGTAATTATATACATATTTTTAAAAAAGTAAATCATGCATTCTCTTGTCGCTGTTGAATTTTGAGCAAGAGAGTTTAAACCAAAAGACACTTTAAAGTGGCCTTGTTAGGCATATTTGTTTTAAGTAAGGCCATAATTTGCTAAGCACATTAATTAAATTAATTAACAGATATTTTGCAGGTATTTCACAAAAACAGAACAAAATACAGAAAATGTATTTAAATTTTACATTTTAATTATTGAAAATGAAATATGTAGGTATAAAAAAGTCAAAATAAAGTCATTATTTTATTAAGAAATCCAAATGATGTTACTCACATTTGGAGCGGAAAAGGCATATTTGCCCATTCGAGTCAATCCTAGACATTCTTCATGGACATACTTATTGCTCTTTCAATAAAGAGGAAAATCTAAGACGCGATTATTGTGGCAAATGAGGCAATGCCTTATTAGGGGACTTCTGTTTTTCACATATTTCACTTTAAAACACAAACAATATTAAAAATACAGAATAATTCAATATACATTCGAAAAGATCGTTAAATTATCTCGTACATCATGCAAAAATTGCAAAATTCAATCAATAATTTAAGCTGTTTTCAGATAAAAGTTTACAAGCCCTGTATACGTTGTGGTTTTTACTGTCCGCATATGTCAAGACCACATAAACTGTCAGGTATGTGCTATTATATGTCGTTACGAGTCAGTTCGCCACAAGATATAAGCTGATAGCTTTATTAAGAGCATGGCCTTACTTGGTAAAAGTACCTTATTTAAAAAAATCTGAAAGCCTTTTGTAAATACTATAAGGGGACGAGAAAGGTTTGAAATGACGAAAATTGACAGAAGTTTGATCATTAATTTAGAACCAAGTAATTAATTTAGGTTATTTTTTTTCCATTTACTTATTTATGTTTTATCGAAAAAAAAATTCTTTAGATTGTAAAATAAAAACAATAACAAATGTTTTAATATTGTACGATAAAAATCTTGCAAAACTTGTTTTGCACAATTTTGAAGTCAAGTTTCATATTTTTGAGTCGTAATTATTTTTAGGTTGCTTATTTCGTTGTTTTTCGATATATCTGAAAAATAAACAAAAATATTTTTAAAAAATTCAAAATTATAATAAAAAATTCAAAATCCATAAAAATATATCACATTTTTTGTTACAACTTGAAAAAATATTATTTTGTTTGTTTTTCAGGTATATTTTGTAGAAAATTTAATTTTCTCTATTGAAAAAAAAAAAAAAACAACAACTCGAAACAATTTTTAAAGTTATGAAATCCATTAACTTTTTTTTAGCAGGTAGCTGGATGTGTACCCGGGCAGCTACCCACTACAACCCTGGTTCGTACGACCTTTTATTAGGAATTTTCCTATCGGACCAACTGTACGACATTCTTAGATATTCAAACATTATAGAAAAAAATAATAAATACATATTTTCATCTTTTTAAACATTCCTGGCCCCCTTTAGGTAAGATTTTGACGCTCTGCTAGTTCATGAGCAAAGTCTGAATCTTTCGTCAAACTTATTTAAATTGGGTGGACAGACTCAAACACTCAATTATCCAACCACAATCTGTGAACACACACAAAACTTCACAATTTTAAGAGAAAATAATTTAATACTGCAGCAGTTTCACTTATTTAATAAAACTCTATTGAAAGCTATAAATCAAATAATAGTTTCATTATTAGAACATATTATCATTCTGAAATTTATTTTTTATTAGGAAATTATATATTGAATTGATATCTCGTATATATTAAATCTAATGAAACGAACTTTATGAAGTATAACTTTTATCGTGTTTATAATCTTACCAATATAATTATCATCGATGTGGCCATCAAAACTAGTTTGTTGTATCATTATGTTACTGGCTCCAATTGGGATCAGAACAATGTTGTGATAACCTAGAAATTTTATTTGTAATAAATAAAATGCAAATTTATAAGGACAAAATATATAAAACATAATACAAAATAAAATTTCACAGTAATTACACTTTATTTAGTATTTTGTTTTATTTATAACGAGTATGACATCAAATACAATTACCAATCTGTACCATTACTACAAATGGATCCTCCATCATTATATCTAATTAAAATTTTAATTGCATTTCTTTCCTTTTTATTAGCACTTTCCAACCTAGTTGAAAAGTGCTTATGACTTCGGTTTGTCTGGCCGTCTGCCGTCTGGCCGTCTGGCCGTCTGCCGTCTGGCCGTCTGCCGTCTGTCCGTGCTCTAACTCCCGTAAATATGCTCGGATTGCTCTGCAATTTTTATATGTTATTGTTGCCATCTATAGCATGTTCCCTATTTCAACGGAAGTGTGTAGCACTTATAGTTTTTTTACAGGGACACTCAAAAGAATTCCGTTACATTGCGGTCTATGGGGAAAAATCATTTGTGGTTTATTTAAATAATGTTTCACTAATTTAAACGCATTGAATTTTTTATATATCACTAAGGTGCATTAGAAGAAGCTTCATATGGAATGGGGTGTGCATAGCACTTAAAGTTAATTTACAGGGACAGTCAAAAGAATCCCTTTGCATTACGTCTATGGAGAAAAATCGTCTGCGGTTTATTTAAGTAATGTTTCACTATTTTAAACGCACTGAAATTTATATATATCACTAATGTGAATTACAAGAGGCTTACTACAGAATATTGTGTATATAGCAGTCATGTTCATTTACAGGGACACACAAAATAATTATCTACTGTCTGTTAACAATAATTCCTGGAAGTGCGTTTTAAGTTACTGAATGAGATTTTAATTTTAACTCGCTTTTTGTCTATTACGTGGTGTGTATAAATTCTGTAGATCCTATACAGGGAAGCACAAAAGTTCGCGAACACATTTCCGTTTATTGACAAAGTCCAGATGGAGAATTTTAAACTGTGCTACGCGTTTCCTAACTGAACTAAAATTTAGCATCCTATGTAGTATATATACAAACCTATAGATCCTATACAGGGCTGAATAAAAGTATTCGGATATTTTTCCGAATATTGTATATGTTGGAAATTCCTGAAATTATGTTTTTAAATAGGTTATGCGTTTTCCAAATTGTTTACTTGGATGTTATCTTTTAGCTTATTAAACGGTATGATTTGTAAAATTATTTTGGAAGCGTTGGAAAGTGCTACATAATCTATGCTTGACGCATGATTTTTCGTTCTTGTTTATATTACTAAGTTTAAGATGTTTTTCTAGCACCTCTAAAACATTAATTATCATGTATGTTCACCTGTTTCTCCGATTTTTTTTTTTAATATGCAGACCTTCATTATGCATATACACATATCTCTGTAGATTTTTGAAATCCATTGAGCTAATAGAGACTCAAATTGAATGTTTGAAAAAAGATCTGTATCTGTAGAGCAATATAAAATATTGTAGGGAGATTAAAGAAAAAAAACACTAAGCCAAAATAAATTGATATTAATTTTTACAAAAAAGAAAAAAATGTTTTGAAAGAAAAAAAATAATAAAAGATAATTTTCTTAAATTTTATCAGAATCGCTTGTAAAATTGTAGTGGCTATGACTTGAATAGTCTTATATTGGTATTATAAAATTCATATCTGTTTCATTATTTAACACACTCTTGAATGGGAAAAAATGGAGCATTTACCCTTTTCCCGATAACTTATTTTTGCATGATTTAGCCTTCTGCGATATAGTACGTTAAATTTTGTAATAATTTTTTAGACGTTTAAAGCATTAAAAAATACATTCCGCAAAAATATACGGAAAACACTTAAAACAGTGGCTTTCTGCTTAATAATAAAGCCCGATTTTGCAAGAAATTATCATTCAAGAGTGCATTAAATATAGAAAAAAGATTTTTGAAATATGTTGTAAGAAAAATGCTTTATTAAATATTGAAATTAAGGGATATTTTCTAAAAAAATATCTTGAAGTTGTAATAACCAAAATTTTCGCTAAAAAATAGAAAATTACTGAAAACATTTTTACAAGTCAAGCTAATTCAAACGGCAGAAGGCAAAATTTATCATTTGCTATTCTTACAGTTTTAGAAATGTTTTATTAAATTAAGGCAAAATCTATAATTTGCTACTATCATTGTTTTATAAATGTTTTATTAATGGCTATTTAATCAAGCAAATTTTTATTAGTTGAATCGTGAAATTATTTTAACTTAAATATGTGAACATCTTGCATTGCAAATACAAATGCAAGTGACAAATATATATTCGCCTAATAATATATTAATCCCAATTCATCTTTAATAAATAAAAATTACTGAACATTGCATATAATATATGGTGTTGATAAATATCCAAACGGGGTGCATTTAATAGCGCTTTAAATTTAAAATATTTCATGGAAGGCTTCATTTTACATATCATCAAGATCTATTCTGACTTTCATGAACGTTTCATAAACGATGGATGTACAGTAAACTCTCGACTATCCATACGGCGTAATGTGATGGAAATGCTGGCCGGACAAGAAAACAGCCCGATAAGCCGGAATTCCATATATACATTCCTGCATCTCACATCCTTATAAACACTCTTTTTATACCAAAAGCTGTTCTTGCCGATACTTTATAAAGAGTTGTTATGTACTATACTGTACGTTTTGAAAATTTACCATAGAAAAAGTAACTCCGAGGATAAAAAATATTCTACATATTAAGACAAATTTCATAATGTCAAATTCAATTGCATGAAACATAAAACCATGTACCCTGCACAGTGTGAATGCAATGCACAGTTTTAAAATATGCAAAACATTGACGTAAAAGATAAGGCTGCGGCACGTTGGAGGATCGTAGATCGTAGCAGACGCATTGGCAAAGTAATTCTTCATTTTATTACAGAGAATGTTTTTTGAACTAGCCCGGATAGTATAGAGGACGATAATAGTCGGGAGTCACGTGTCACTGGATCAAAGTTCATGTCAATCACATTCATTAGATTTTCGTAAAATCGTTATTAAATTAGATTGGTGATGTAATCCACCTGTTTCTAAAATCACTGGTGCAACATATGGATACTAATAGCAATTTATAAATACTGAAAGTAAAATTCTTTAGATAAGACATACTTTGGCGATTTCACACACACTTGTATTTTCATTCTAGTTCAACCCAAATACAACTATGAACTACATACTATAATAACTGGAAAATAGTAATGTTCGCAAGATAATGAGGAGTATCGTGTATGAGGAGTATCCTGTGTTGAATGATACAATCTTTAGCAATTATACAAAAACATGTTAATATGTCGTCTCAAATTTTCAGTAGTAACGATCTTCATAATCTTTTAATAGTTTACTATCAGTTTATATTTCAACACTGGAGGACTGAATTGTTCTGACTTCACTGATGTTTTTCGCACCTCTTGGAAAATTCTTTGAATTATTACACAGATATATATTTAAATGTTTGACAACTCACTGAAAAGTGACTTATTTTATTGCCTCTAATCATCGCAAACGAATAATCGTGATTTTTTGAGTTAGCCTTTGGTGTTTTTTTAAATATCGCCACACGTGTAATAATGATCTCTAAAATTATTACTATTATTATTATTATTATTGGATATCCTTATTGTCTAATAATAACAAACCCCAATAAAACAAAGGAACAACATAATTTTTAAGAAGTAATATTTTACCGGGTCTTTTTTCACAAGTAACTTATTTTAAATTTCTATCAAAAGAAAAAAAAAGTAAATTACAAATTCTTACCGTAGTCCACTTTTTTGTTAAAATGCCCTAATATTTCTTTACAGGTATCATTTTTTCCTCCACAGACTCCACAACGATCGAGAGTTTTTTTGGAATAAAGAATATGATCACAACCAGCATGCTAGAAATACGTATAAAATGAATTTATTTTATTTCTACATAATACTGTTATTGAAGCAAATTATAATACCACTGAAATTCTTTATATAAATTCAGCAACTTTTATATACAGTATGAAAAAAGAAAAAAAAAATATCCAAACGTAAGTCATAACTCCCGTTCTAAAAGTCACACGATAAACTTGTTTACTCTAAATTTTTTTATTTATGATTTTCTAAACTAATTATTATAAGCGGAATTTTCTTGAGAGACCATATAAATATTTATTTTCATACCAACCTTGAAATTTTCAATACGAAACTTTACTTATTTTTTTGTTTCTTTCAATTTTTCGTAGCGTATTTACTTTAATTACGAATATGCATTGCTATTATCTTGATAAACATTTTAAATATGAGTTATAAAATGCGTTCTGGGACAGTGGAAATACTGAGAAAAGCATACATTGATAAATTTACTCGAATAAATAAATAAAAACCATTATAATTATCATGTTCCTTCATTTAAAATATATATACACGAATACGGAAAAACGTCCTCTTCTGAATCTTGAGTAACACAATATTAAAGATTTCTAATGATGCAAAGATTTGTCAAAAATTAGTGTTAAAGTACCAGTCATAAAAAGTTAACGTTTATAAACAGTTTAAATTACAGATACTCGTATGACTTATTTCATGCGAAATGTAAATGTGGAAATTAAGTATAAAGAAGCAATTAATAGTGGCAGAAATTAAATCATATCCAGAATTCATTACTCTATTGCATTGTTTTATTTAACTACACAAATACTTCAAGTATATTTTGTTCAATCAATTTTTATGTTGATAATTTGAGCTATTAGATACATTATTATGCAGCTACGCATGTATATAATGTCAGTAATAACAAACTTGCTTAAGAATATCGTGCAGGAAAACAAATTGATCCTTTTGCTCATTGCTTATAAAAGAATTGTCCTTCATTTTCAGATGCTTGGAATCTTGTATGACAAAAACTCAATTATAAGAAATGTATTTGACGGAAAAATAGAAATAGTTAATCTAAGTAATTAATACTGGTAACTGTTAATGAAATTATGTTCATATCGTAACAACAAACCTCCCCACATTTGCTTAACCCCTTGGGGACGAGCGACACATATACGTGACGCATAAGATGCTCAGAATCCTTGATTATTCCCACCAGTTATTTTTAACACTTTCCAACCTAGTTGAAAAGTGTTTATGACTTCGGTTTGTCTGGCCGTCTGCCGTCTGGCCGTCTGGCCGTCTGCCGTCTGGCCGTCTGGCCGTCTGCCGTCTGCCGTCTGCCGTCTGTCCGTGCTCTAACTCCCGTAAATATGCTCGGATTGCTCTGCAATTTTTATATGTTATAGTCGTTATCTATAGCATGTTCCCTATTTCAACGGAAGTGTGTAGCACTTATAGTTTTTTTACAGGGGCACTCAAAAGAATTCCATTACATTGCGGTCTATGGGGGAAAATCATTTGCGGATTATTTAAATAATGTTTCACTATTTTGAACGCATTGAAATTTATATATATCACTAAGGTGCATTAGAAGAAGCTTAACATGGAATAGGGTGTGCATAGCACTTATACTTACTGTACAGGGACAGTCAAAAGAATTCCGTTACATTACGTCTATGGAGAAAAATCGTCTGCAGTTTATTTAAATAATGTTTCCCTATTTAAAACGCATTGAAATTTATATGAGGTGCATTACAAGAGGCTTACTACAGAATATCGTGTGTATAGCAGTTATCGTTCATTTACAGGGACACACAAAAGAATTCTCTACTGTCTGTTAACAATAATTCCTCGAAGTGCGTTTTAAGTTACTGAAAGCTATTTTAATTTTAACTCGCTTTTTGTCTATTAAGTGGTGTGTAAAAATTCTGTAGATCCTATACAGGGAAGCACAAAAGTTCGCGAACACATTTCCGTATTATTTAACTCCAGACAGAGAATTTTAAACTGTGCTACGCATTTCCTAACTGAACTAAAATTTATTATCCTATGTAGTATATATACAAATCTATAGATCCTATACAGGGCTGAATAAAAGTATTCGGATTACTTAAATGTTATCTTTTAGCTTATTAAACGGTATGATTTGTAAAATTATTTTAGAAGCGTTGGAAAGTGTTACATAATCTATGCTTGAAGCATGATTTTTCGTTCTTGTTTAATTTAAGCTTCGTCTTATTTAATGGCAGCATTTCTGCGATTCGATTAGCCAAACATTTCTGTTTCAAAAAACCGGTGTAAAATATTAAAAATTCCGTAAAGGACGCTCGTCGCGAAGGGGTCAAATAATGTAGCTCATACGTCATCGACATATTACATATACCCAGAATGTGTGACGTTTCTTATAGGTTTTCAATGGATTTCATGTCACACTCACTTATGTGTAATATTATTCAAATTTTACTACTAAATTTAAGACAGAAATGGTACTGATTTTTTTTTTTTTCTTTTTCCGAACATTTCATATTTGGTTTAATTAATTTTTTAAAGTTTTCTACTTATTTTAACAGGGATTAAACAGCGCAGCTTTATCTCATAATATATATGATAAAATCGTACTACTTATAGTACTAGCAGTATTCATTATTATTATCTAATATTTTAACGTATAATTTGCATTGTATATTTGAAAGAATAAAAACTTTAACAAATGATTAAATTTGTTGTAAAATCTCTACTTTTCCGCCTCTACAATTAAGGTGTAGTTTCAAAATGTCCAAAAAAACGCAATGTACTTCAGAAAACTGCAATGCATCCATTTTAAAATGTGCTGTTATAAGAGACATATTGATAAATAATTTTCACAGAAATATAAGATTATTTTATTTATAACTGTTGCTTAATTCTTCAGAAAAGTCGTCTCAGTTTGTAAATCATTCCGATTACGCTTTAAAAATCATTTCTTAAAATAGCGAAATTTAAAACTAGTACACTCAAAAAAAAAAAAAAAAAAAAAAAAAAAAAAAAAAAAAAAAAAAAAAAAGCTGAAACATTACATTCCGTAGCAGAAATATTTACGAAAATTTAGCGTAAACTATCGATACTTTTCAGATACTGTTCCTTCGGAAACGTAACACGTATTTTCATTATACTATTCAAGGCCAGGAACACTGTAAAAAAAATCTGAAACGTTTCATTCCAAAGCAGAAAGGTTTCCGAAACTATGGGTTCCTTTCAGTTACTTAGATCGGAAATGTAACGCTAATTTCCGTGTAAAGTTTTCGAAAGAGGAGAAGGAATACAAAATGGAGTACGATTTGCGTATGCTCATCCTCTCGAACCCATTACGTTCTACAAACGTCATCATCACGTGATTCGTATTGTTCTGGAAAGTGAAGTCATATCAACGCTGTGTTTAGAATTATACCAACGCGGTCGTAAAAAATGCTACGTGAAATCTCCAACGAAAGAAACACAGTAATAAAAAATAGAAGCAAAGAAACGGTACGAATCCGCAAATAAATTTTGAAACTCTGGTGCGGAACTCAAACACAACTTTTTTTTTTTTTTTTTTTTTTTTTTTTTTTTATAGCAGTACGTATTCTGTTTTATAATTTCTTTTATTTAAGGAAACAATATACTTTTTAAAAATAATTAATATTATCCGATTGAATATTCTATAGTAATATTCGAGTTGCTGTTAATCTTTTGTTGCACATACAAACTTAAATAACTCGTTCAATAGTTTCTTTATACTCTTGTCCATGAATCTATAATAAATATTAGATATTTGATTAATGAATAATAATGTAGGACTATATGAAGTGCAGAGAACATTGTTTATGCGTTTTTATAATCTTTTCGTTTTGAGATTAGGTTCCGATTCATAACTTTTGTAATGATGAAATGTATCGTTTATATGACAGAATAAATTACTAGAGTAACTAGACGTTACTCCATTTACTGGGCCACATTGCTGTCCCACTAGATGGAGCAACGTTTCCGGCCTTTTTTTTTAAGTGTAGAGAACAGCACTTTCACATGATATGAGTGATAAACCAACTTTTTCATAATAATTTGAGTCAGTATAAATCACTTTTTAATGTAATTTAACATATCTTCAAATGTCGTTAAGAAAATAGATATATATTAAATTATATTCACCTCGCAGTTTCCATTAACGCATACATCATAACCTCCCAATTCGCATGGTGTTCCATCGATGACTTTTTCTCTAAGAACGAAATATGACGCAGAGCCTTTTACTTTGCAGTAAAGTTTACACTTTTCATGGGGAGTAACTGAAAAAAAATTGAAATCAGTAATCTGCAAAAAAAAAAAAGAAATAACCTTTAAAGAAACAGACGGCATACTACGTGCGCCACTCAGTGTAAAAAAAAAAAAGGTGCGAATTCCAAAATAATTACGTGATTAACATCAGCACTTGATTTACCCTCTTACCAAAGACTCTGCAATGTTCAACTAATGTTAAAATTTAAAATTTGCAAATTTTCTGCTCTTTTTCATTATTTTTATTGGTAAGTCGCCAGTGGCGTACGGAATACAACGCCCATGTGTTTCTGCAATTTATTTTACGTTCTTTTTAATTATTTTTTATATATATAAATGTGATGTCTATTACTTTCATACTATTACTAGACATTTGATTCTAAACAAGAATAGCGTCTAGCGTTTATTTTTTGGCTTTAAAAGGCGTCGGCACATAGAGAACACCGCCCGTGTCTTAGACAATACTAGTAATCGCCCGTTTTATATTAAAAGTAAGTTAGTATCATTTTAACAATTTTATTTTTATTACTTTTATATTACTACTAGACATTTAATTGCACAAAGATATCATTAAAAGTAGTTAATAAGGCTTCAAAATGCCTTGGTGCATACAGTACACCACCTGTGTTTTTATGTTACTACAAACCATCCGTGTCTTTAAAGATTAATAGTAACATTGCATAAAAGTAAAAGTAGTGGATGACAGTATGCGAAATTGTTGGTTCAAAACTAAAAAATGGGATAAAATTTCAACAAGAGATCAAAACATTTCCAATGATAAAAATCACTAAACTCGTCCAAAGATAAATATATATTTAATAACGAACGTTTTGTCTTTTTCTCATATATATATATATATGAATGAATATAAATATATATAAACCTGTAATTAAAGTAATAAAAAAAACTTACGAGTGTTATACTGAGGAACCCATTCATTAGATACTGGGACTCCAGGAATATTCAAATCACGACCATTAAATTCCCCACATTGCTCTGCTCGGAAATCAACACTTCCAGATGGACAGTTCTAAAAAACAAATAAGATATTTAATAATAATTAATTGAAGGCGTAAGAATATGTGTGCCCTTAATTATTTTAAATTGAAGTTGGTACAAAGCCAAACAACACGTTTTTATTTAAGTGTCAACACAGGTTAAACTCTTTTCGTCTAGAATTCCTCAAATATAAATAAGTTTCAATTCGCACATTATTTATACTCTTTATTTTCTATTCAAAGTTGTTTATTATAGTAAAATAAAGTTAATTACCAGTAAAATAATTGATTAAAACTGTAATGATTTCTAAATAATTTTTTCCACGTCATCTTCATCTAATAAGTCAGATAATATAAAAAAATACTTTAACTTTTTTTCTCTACTCAGCCATGTTTTTCAAATTGGTTCGATGTATAATATATTTTCCTGTTTTAAGGTAAATATTTGAATTCCTGAATTATATTGTATTCAGCTAATGTATGCATGAGTGTCCCATTTCAGTTACTGATTGATGATCAAATGATATAAGTGATTGTACATTAACTCTGCATAACGAGAACAGCCGTTCAGAGTACATCAAAATTGGCGTAAAAATCATACCTCTATGACTCGCAGTTTATCAGAAAATATGGGAATGAAAAAGTACGACGTCACATGTAGTACACGGAAATACTTACATGAATGCTACAGGATCTGTATCTCACACGAGTTCCTGTACAATAACGACCTCCATTTGCAGGCCTATAAAATACAGACAAAAACATTCTTAAAAATATGTATCATATATATGACAAGAAAATTTAAATTTTAAATTTAGAATCTATACATTTTGACACAGAAAATGGACTTATAGCTCATTAGTTCAAAAATGCAAGAAAGATATGACAAAATTTGTGACTTCTTCAGTAACGTTACGAGGCAAAATTAGAAATTGCAAGATTCGATTGAGCAATCTCTCCTTAAAATAGTGTTTTCTCACTTCACTATTATAAACACGAATTTGCCAGAAAATGAGGAAATGTTTCGGAATGCTCTGTATGATCTTAAATATCCAAATCCTTCAAATTAGCGTTTTTCAACAGACTTTTGTGAAAACGTAAGGTTTTCAGAAGTATCGCTGGAAGTTCCACGAGAAGCAACTTCAACTAATAGCTGCAAATTAATAATAACGAAATGTGAAAACATAATAATAAACCTTTATTGTATAAAATACATTGACGCTTGTTAAGTTGCAAGGACGGCTACTAGGTTGCGCGTCAGTAATACTGTCGACATCACTGATTTCCTCAATTTGTATTGTCATAGTGGTCGATGTGAGATTAGAGCATCAGAGAAAATAGGGGAGCCGCTATTGAATGCGCAATCTGCGTTCTAGATTAATAAGGAATATTTTTTATTAACGAAATGAGAAAATTTTGCGTGTAACAGTCAGGTCACAGCTACACTGTAAAATAATTTTAAAAAAAATCCGGAAACGTTACTCTTAATAATGAGGCAGCAATGTGGCTGAAATGGTCTGTAATGTTTCTGTATATTTCGGGAAGATATTCGGAAAGGTTTCTGTATCTTTCACAAATATTTGTGAATATTTCGGAAATGTTTGTGCTTATATTCGAACAGTTTGCGTATATTTTGGAAAATATTTTTGTATTTCGAAAATCTGAAGGTTTCTGAATTGATGTGTAACGTTTCTAAATGTGATAGTGTGACCTTTCCTAAAATGTTACTAAGATTTTTGAAGTAATCTGCAACATTTTCAACATTTTCAGATATGTATTTTGATGGCAGATAGGTATTTCTGTATCATATATATATATTATTTAAGAAAGTAATACACTTTTTAATAGAATTAATATTATCCAATTAATTTTTATTACAGAATAATATTAGAGTTGCTGTTAATCGTTTGTTGCACATACAAAGTTAAATAACTCGTTCGATATTTTCTTTAAACTTTTGTTCACGAATCTATGATATCTATTAGATATTTGATTGATAAATAATAATATAGTACTAGTATGAATGAATAATAATACAGTACTATAATGAAGCACAGATAGCACGTTTATACGTTTTATCATCTTTACGTTTTGAGATTAGGTTCCGATTCATAACTTTTCTATTGATAAAATGTGTCGTTTATATGACAGAAGAAATTCCTAATTACACTTATGCTGTACGCTTTTACCTCGTTTTTATTAATCACATATTCGTAAATAAATATTATTGAAAATTTGATTTATAGACCTTTAAATAATTCTTTTTTTAAAATGCGATCTGGTGAGTTCCATCCTTTAAATAGATAAATTATGAAAATGTTTAATTTCCGTACTTATAAATAGATGGATTTTTTAATACATTTAAATAATTATTTTTTTTTATCTTTAAGTAGATATACTATTTTAAAATAATTCATATATGTGAATAATTATTTTATTTTCATGTATTGTATACTTATAAATAGATATATTTTCTCAAGTTATCTCAGCACTTCCCAAATTATACAAATACAACAAATACTTTTATAAGAATATATTTTGAAGCATGATAATTCCGAAACACTATATTAAAAAACATTTACAAATAGACAAAACATTATCAAAAATATATTTCTTTATAAGTATAAAATGTATGAAAATAAAATAATTATCACAGATATGAAATATTTTGAAATAGCATATCTACTCACAAAGTTTTTAAAAATGTATTATTTAAATGTATTAAAAAAATCATCTATTTATAAGTAGGGATATTAAACATTTTCATAATGTATCTATTTACAGGATGGAACTCACGAGACCGCATTAAAAAAAATAATTATTTATAGATCTATAAATCAAATTCTCAATGATATAGATTTACAAATATGTGATTCATAAAACAACGAGGAAAAAACGAATAGTATGAAATTCTTCTGTCGTATAAATGAAACAGTTCATCGTTACAAAAGTTATGAATCGGAACCTATGCTCAAGATGAAAGGTACCGAAAACGTATAAACGGTGCAATCTGAACTTCACTAATACTAGCACTACATTATTATTCATTAATCAAATATCTAACATCTATCATAGATCCATGGAACAAAAGGAAACATTCGGAAATGAGAGTTACATTTCCAAATTAACCAGAAAGTGTGAAAGACACAAAGTTTACACTAAATTTTCGGAAACCTTTGCTATGGAATGGAACATTTCTGATTTTTTTACAGAGTGCAATTTAAAATTTCCTTACAAATCTTAAGACGAATTCGTGATTTTTACGAAAGAAGTCAATTATTTCATCCGTAAAAGAAAGCAATAAACACGTTATTCTGAATATAAACAATTTCTCTGTTTTTGACAAGAGCCATATTAAATATTACAGAAAAAGGATATATATCATACGTTTATTCGTAAAACTAACACAGAAAAATATTATTATTATTACTGTCATTTTGAGATATTTGTTCAACTGAAAAATATTTCCCAATCTGTAATAGAAAGCATATTTACTTGTCTTTAAATATAACAAAATTAGAATATTATTATCATATCTTGGGTGGGAGATTGTATGGCGCTTTTATCTACAAATATTTGGATAATTAGTTGAAAACCTGACCCATATCGGGAAATACATAAATTACTGATCAATGTTGTATTTACTACTTTATCATCAGTAATAACAACCATTTCGTTTTTTTTTTTTTTTTTTTTTTTTTTTTTTTTTTTTTTGGTGCGTATGTGTGTGGAAAACTTTATTGTTTGAGTTGGTTCTTTTTCAAATAAGCGTGAATGCGCACAAGCAGCAATTTTATCA
This sequence comes from Maratus michaelseni, assembly GCA_963931845.1. Classification (NCBI taxonomy): domain Eukaryota; kingdom Metazoa; phylum Arthropoda; class Arachnida; order Araneae; family Salticidae; genus Maratus; species Maratus michaelseni. Next base: position 283,045,194 of record OZ007586.1, read on the forward strand.
TTAATACTGATTTTGTTGATAGTGGATTCTCTAGTTTTTGTCCAAAATATTTCTCAGAATTAAGTAATAATGTACTAAAAAGAAAAAATAGATTTTTCAGCAGAAAGGTAATTTTACAAATGATATTTCTACCATTTATAAGATTCTCTTATTATTTATAAAATCTCCATATTGTATATCCTTTTGTTAGATGGTGCGTTTGATGACCTTCTATTTTCATTAGTTTATTCAATACTGAAATTTGATAAGCAGAAAATACAGCAATTAAATAGTTCTTTTCTTAAACGTATTTAAATTTACAAATAAAACTATATTCAATATACAGGGTTCGCCAAAATCACATCGTACCCATTTTATTTAAAAAAAGCGTTGGAATTTAAAAAAAAATGTATTCAATCAATTCAAGGGGGACACCGTCTGGTTAAAAAAAAACTGGGGGGGGGGGGGGGGGCACGGAGGGTTGTTAAACATAGAAATTTCAAATTGAATAAAGGGAGGGGAGACATGTAGCATATTGCTGTAAAGGTCTCTTAAATAAAAACAATTTATTTAAAAAAAAATCCTTGAGATGTTTCTTAAGGAAGTTATGACTAATTAAATTGTTAACAGTTATTTCCACCGAAAAGGTTAAAATATATATATATAACCTAACCAAACTTAGCCCAAAATATACTCAAATTGACAGCATTCTACTTCTTGGAAGCAATAGAACAGCTGCAAAAATTCATTCCTAGCCGCCTTATATGTGGCAGGAGAAACGTTATTACAGCCTACTTAATATAATAATCTGCCGAATGTAATAAGTAATATAAAAAAAAAAATACTTACTTAGGTGAATCACATTCTCGGAATGCTTGTTGAACACCACCTCCACAACTTCGCGAACACTTCCCATATGGTTTCCATTTACCCCATTGGCCATCAACTGGTGTAATAATAGCAGGCCGATATCGTATGCATTCACCTTGATAACATCTCTGTAGAGACATCAACAAAAAATATAAGATTCGACATTTTACTCCTACGGAATCATAACAAGAGTAAAGAAATCACTATTTTTAATTATATTTCTTTCATAAATGACAAATGCTTCAGCATTAATTGATAAATTCAAAAATTTTACTGTTGATTAATTGACAAAATTAAGTGAGATCCGCAGAAAGTAAAATATAATAAATATCAAGAGAAATAGAAAATATTCAGTTGCTGAAATAAGGTAAGCGTGTAAATCAAGAACATTAAACAAAATTTGTTATCATTCATAGAAAATGCGATACTTTCGGCAGTATTACATAAGCTTGGGAAAACAAAAAATATCTAAATCGATGAGGCGTGCAAACGAAAGAAAGAGTTTTGGATGGAATTTCGTACTCAGAGTTATATATTCAGAGTTACATTTCCCTAAATTAAATATCATGAGTGGGCGTATATTTTTCCTAGTTCCCCATAAAAGCATTCATTGATTTTCATGACAACTTAATCCTTTATACCCCGAAGATACTTTAAAGTCCCATTAAAGAAAATTTGATAGAAAATATATTTAATACATCTATTATTAATAATAGTTTTTATTTTTCATGCAAAAAACTTTGTCTTATCATGTTTAAAAACTGAGCCAAATTTATGGTACTAAATAATTTTAAAAATGGGTATTTTCTCAGTCATGTCTGCAAATAGTTTTATGCTTTTGAAAGATTTGTGGTGGAAAAGTTTCTATTCAAAAAATTCTCTTCATTTACAGAAAGAGCAAAATCTATGTACTGTTATTATTTTATAAGAACTGATAGGCTTCAGAAAGAGTTTTTTTTTTAAATTAATCTGAGAATACTTTACAAAAAAACTGTGCCAACCTTCCAGTTTTTTCCAAGTCAAAAAACATGCATGGTACCATAAAAAATATATAAATAAATTATTAAATAATGTAATTTGCAGTAAATTTATGATTCAAAGTGTGTTTAATGATATAAAAAACCAGAAGGTTGGCAGCTGTATTAATACATATATCAGATGTTAAGAAGAAAGTTATTAAGGTGGAACAATATATCCAGTTAGTTATTTAAATTTTGACAAGGTAGTGATTTCTCACTTTTGTGTTTTACGGTTATACCCATCTTATGTAGTCATATGTAGCATTTTTAATCTACCGGTATGGGAAATGGGAAAGGATTGCCAAAATTTCTAACATTAGGTTACTCTGAATCACGTCTCTGCGTTATATGCGAAGAAATTTGGATACTTTACAAAATTTATTGATTTTTTTTCTCAATAAATGGTATGGAAATGTTTATTATTAGGACTTCATGTCAGAAAAAGAAATTGATAAAGAAATGTATGATGATGGTTCTGGTAACTGTCTCGAATTTCATGCATATGCTTCATACCTTTAAAGCTATCGAGACGCAGACTGAAAAATACATGTATGTTTTCAAATTCAATAATGCATTTTAATAAATTAAAAAATGTCATTCTATAAACGCGGTCTAAGAAAAGTAACTTGATAAATATGATTTTTTTTTCTAAAAGTTCAATTGGTATATTCTTATGTAAGTACATCAAATAATTACAGTAAATAACACACTATAATACGTTAATGAGTTTTCTTAATTAAAAAAATTTAAATAATTTGGTTATTTAAATGTTAAGATCCTCATAGAGCATAATATTGCAGTCTGTTAAATATGTGTATAATTTGTAATGTAAAAATGTATGTAAACACGTACATATACTTAGAAAAATTCTACAAAAGTTATAAATTGAAAAAAGCTGTCTTTTCCCTCTAAGAATGTACACCTTATTACTCTTTTAAAGAATCCTCTTTTCAATACATCTTTTAATCAATCTAAAAATTAAATATTACGTATTTTTAAACGTTAAGCATATGTATTTTATGTATTGTATGTAAAACATATGTATTTTAAAACTTCAGGTATTTAAAAAAAATGATATCTTCTTATTACATTTTTACTTCAATGTAACTGTATAGTTAATAGTAAAAATGCCTATGGTTATTGGTTAAAATAATAAATAAATAGTAATCGTTTTATTTTCTTTTGTTTAAAACAAGTAAAATGTACATGCACGCATATGCAGAGTCCTAAAAAAAGTAATCACTCCCTACTAAATCTGTCGGATATCATCATATAAATATACTAGCTGACATGCCCGGCGCTGCCCGGGCCCATGGTAATAACCTTAAAAATACCTAAAATCATTGTTGAAAGATTTTATATTTTAAAATGAAAATCTATCCAAACGAACTGAAGGGCAGTCGTTACAGTTATTGCCGATATAATGATGATTTAATTTCTGACGTTTTGATATATTAAACTTTCAATTCTGACCAAAAGTTCCTGAGGAAACCAAAAAAATAAAAATCTCTCCTTCAACTTTCCTCTTTTAAATTCAAAATAATATAGAGTGTTGGACAATTTATTAGTCCCATTCGAAAAAAAATTCAAAAACCTTGTTTATAAGATGATTATATTAAAATTAAATAAAAATCATGCACTCGTGGCATCATAATTCACTTTTATATTTTAACAGAATAGTAAAGTTACTATATTTTGTGACTCGTGCTATAACCAGTATACACGTCAGAACACATGGCCGTTATCATTATCTTTTTACGCGTGAAGATTTCGCTATGGTACTCCATTGTGAAATTTGGTAATTTTTGAAATTCAATATTTGAAAAACGGCATAATCATTAGATTTGATATTTATATCAAGAAAAATTCAATTTTTTACCTTTCTAACGAAGTTTGTCTAACAATTTTCTGATAAATACTTTTCGAGCTATTAATTTTTTCAGCAACTTCAAATGTTTCATTTTCTGAGATTATTATGTGGCAACGATTATCGAAAATCCCAGTCATCAGCAGCGCATGCCTTTTTATTAAAGAGGATGACTGGTACCAATCGATTGGTAATAAAGTAGACCAATTAATTCTATACTTAATTGTTTCGTAGGGAGTTGTGTAGATATATAAATTGTACCAAATTTAGGAATTTTTTAAAACTAACATCTAATTTTGGCATTATATTTGGATTCTTCAGTACATATTACCTTAGGATACAAAGCGGGAAGTTATTCGGTCAAGTTGTTTAGAAATTATGCAGGTTTGAAGTTTCGCACGCCGAATGGTAAATCTATTTTTGGTAGTTGCAAAACAGATTGCGTTGTGGGTGGTTTTTAAGCATAACTCAACAATTACTTGACGGAATAAGCTGTAACTTTTGGTTTATCATAATTGATTCTTCTGTTTTAAAAGAAACATTAGATTATAATTCATACTTAAAAAAAAATCAAAATTTATATTTCTTCAAAAAGATATGAACTATAACATAATAATTTTTTAACAGAAATAGATTTCTAGAAGTTTCAAATATGCGAATCCAAAATTACAGCTGATACCGCTAAGTAGTTTTTGAGTTATGTTTGAAAAACTACTTGCATTCCAATCTTTTTTGCAACAATTGAAATTGCATTTAATATTAGGAGTCGCAAACTTTAAACCTGAGTGATTTCTAAACTTCCCTGATGTCCAGAAATTAAGAGGCAGTGACCGATTTCAGACGTTTCGTCGAATATCTATTGAAATTCGTGAGGAAATGCCCGAAATGCCCTTGAACTTTGAGGATGTAAAGTACATGTTTGACTTCATATTTTTCAGTGAAGATTTTGTCGCGAGGACAATTCGGAGGGGGGGGGGGGAGTAATAATAATTTTAGTAATAAAATAATATTTTCGATCACTCAAGTAACAGAAAATGCTAAAAATGCTCTGTCACTGTAGCAAATGACTATGTAGGTCCTGTTCAACATTTGTGTGCATTTGTGTAAGCCGTATATTCGTGAAGATGTTAACGTTTCTGCGAAAAATTCAAAAGGTTTTTTTTATAGCATGCAGAGTTTTCTACCGAATTTAATATAGCTTTCCAAAAACTTATTATTAAAATTATTATTGCCCGCCCCCTAATTGCCCTCGCGATAAAATCTTCACTGAAAAACATGAAGTCAAACATGTTCTTTACATCCTCAAAGTTCAAGGGCATTTCAGGCATTTCCTCACGAATTTCAGTAGATATTCGACGAAACGTCTGAAATCGGTCATTGCCCCTTAATTTCTGGACATCAGTGTACTTGACCGAAAGACTTCCTATTTGGTATCTGAAGGTAAAAATTACCGAAAAATCAATGTGAAGATCAAAGGTTACGACATTATAAAAAGCTATGGAATGAACAATACCCAAAAGGATGTAAAAGCAAAAATTGGAAAAGCAAAATTGGAAAACTATGAATATCTTATAGAATCTTCAGAAGGGCTTTATAAGAATATTGAAAGTAAGCTATATTGAAAGTAAGATATGTTATTTCATCAAATATTGTCAACATTAGGCCTAAAATCGACAATATTAAGCCCTAATAACATACACAAATGAAACAAGAAAAATCAAAAACCGACATGAGGTCCAAATAACAAAACAAATAAATAAATATGCTACTGAAATAGAAATTAGAAAAATAAACTATTATGCAACTTAAATAGAAATATGAACATAAAATAATGTTTAAGACTCACCAAAAAACACAAATTTTAATGTAGATGTAGATGGATTGAAAGTACATGAAAATCAACTAGACACAAACTTAAAAATGGCTGCATATCGATGCAAAACATTGATGAGAAAAATGATAATAAAAAATAAAATTATGTAGTGGTGCCATCTATCCCAGAAAATTATAAGCTGAAGTTGTAGGCAATTTAAATACAAATTCTAGTGATGCCATCTATTGTGGATGAAGATAAAATAGAATAAAAATAAAGAAAAAAGAAAAATATTGACAAAGTAAATAATATTTGAAATGTGAGGAAACTGAAAGAAGTAAATAAAATTTAAATATAATAAAGATGATATGGGAAGACAAGTACAATAATTAGCAATGTATAATGAGGCATTGTGTGAGTGAAAGGAAGAGTGTATTATGTATGTTGTAGAAATGAGGTTGTGATGTAAATAAAATTATTAAATGCATAAAACCCGTTTTTTTTAATAAAAATTTTGTAGCTTTTTTTAGCAGTCCCACCACATCCCTTCAAAATGGTATTTTTATTTTATAATTTTTTGGGGGGAAATTTTGTTATTTTATGATTTTTTTGTTAATTGTTTCTTAAAAAGTTTTACTAATTTTTTCAGCAATCCACGCCCATCCTTCTAAATATTGTTTTCCATTTTATAATTTTTATACATGTTAAATGCCCATACTGGTAAAATTAGACTAATGTTTTAATGTTTAATCCAAGCAGAAAGAAAATCAACGGGATAATTGTAAGACAAAGCTGTATGTTTTAAATGTAATAATTTAGTCCTAATGAAATGAGAGGAGCATAATCGTTTGATACGATATATATATATATATATTACAATTTCTGTATGCAGTCGACCTCTTAAGCAAAATTTAAGTATAGCATACATTACTAGACGTTATTACTAATTACTATTCGATCACATTTTTATAAGATGATTCGGGGCCGTGTTAGTAGATGTGATCACTGTTATTTTCCCAGGACTGTTCTAATATTTTTTTTGGATTGACTGTTGTATTTGCGAGTAAGTAATTAATAATATTTTTGTACACATGCACACGTAAACAACTTAGAATTTTTTTCTCAGACAGTTTCATTTTAGTTTTCAGCCAAAACTTGAAGAACTGAAATTAGGATTGCGGTACTCTTTCGGTCAGAAACTTCACATGAAAAAATTTGCCTTCAACCAAACAAAAAAATTACAGCTTACAATTTAAGCATTATATTGATTTTTGAAAAGAGTACTGTAATTGGTCCAGATACGAGCAATTATAGAAAATAACTTAACTGTGCATGCGAGAAAAAACAGCCCTTTTTTCTTTCATTATTTTGCAGCCAACTACATAGTGCAACCTACAGAGTAGCTCCTGTTGAGTATCCTAAAGATTCAGAAAGATATCTGATATATAATGGGCTGTATTTCAGTTACTATCTAAAAACAGCTATATATGAGTAATAACGGATTTTTCCTAAGCTGCAATTTATATAATAAAATTATTGTAATTTTTGAAATATTATTAACTGCAATCTATGAGATATATGTTTCTTTGGTATAGTCGTAACTTTTATGTAATTATTTATCTATCATGTGTTTTAATGAAAAAGACTAATAATTTTTGGAAAATCCTTTATTATCCAACTATTTTTCGGCACACACAGTTAAAAATTATTTTCTGTAAATGCTCATAACTCATTAAATATCTTCAATGAATTCATTTCAAATTTAATTAATTAATTAATTATTATTTGTTTGTACATTCTCATGTATTCTGCAAGTTTTGTAAGATTTTGCTGAAAACCCTGCATGTTATAAGCAAACAACATACGAAAAAAAATAAAATTTTTGAACGAAACGTTTATATTCCTTTAAATAAGCTATTCTTATGAAAATGCATACAAATATTGCACTTAGCAAGTAAAATTATTTGTGAAAGTTACAGATCATTTTCCGTTTTTTAAGATTAAGAATGATCAGAAATATTTGTTTTCTAATTCTATTTGCTGTTAGTTCACTAAATACACTTATGACTGAATCTTCTCCAGAAAATTTGAATTAAATAATGTTTTTTACATGGCCGAAGTTAAAGAACAATTCTTTTCGAACCTCTCTCGAAATTCGAAAAGTATGTCTAAAATCAAAGAATTTCCAATATTTCCTTATTTCCGAGGATTTATTATCCTCCAATATTTCCGAGGGCAAAGAAGAATATTAAAATTTAAAAGTTTACTTCTGAAATGTTTCAAAGGTTAAAAAGATAAAAGAGTCGTATAAACTCTGCAATTGTAGAACTATCATATTGATTCTCTACAATTTTTATTAGCTAATATTTTTTCTTTCTTTACTATACTATTAAAAGTCGGGCTACTTATTCTTTTCTTTTCGTCTATCGAGCTACAAAATATATTACTTTGGAATCACCGCACTGCGTTCCATCAGCCCATGGCATATGCTGAGTTCTACAGCCTCCTTGAGTTGTGTCATCCATCGTGCACCATAATCTTTTACATTCCGGCATGTAAGGACAAATTCTTGAATGAGGCCCAAACACCAATTCACATTGACGATCACGTGGATAGAGCTGTCCTGGTGACTGTTGGAACTCATCATCTAATAGAAGATTTCGATTAGGCTTATCCATCAAACAGTTGCCAAAACCTACACTATAATTTTAAAATAAAATATTTTATTCATTCTTTAAAATAGAAAAGATTTTATTAGTAAAAATGTGTTACATTCTCACACTTTAATCAATTTGTTTACAAATTGACAGTTTTTTTCATTTTTTATTTAGAAGACATTTTCTTTGCTTCATACCAATTTATGGAATATAGTAGGACTTTCTATTTACAATATCATTTCAAAAGCTGTTTGGAAAATGTGTCATTATCTATGAATAATTACTTATCTTTATTCATTTTTAACATTAAATTCAATAGATGTATTTACCCAACATCATAGTTAATTTGTAGGAGCTATTCCTTTCTTAAATGGAACTTTCTGTTTAACATATTATTATACTATATATATATATATATACCGCATATTATGGCGTAAAACGCACGCTTTTGATACAAGAAAATCCCATAAAATGTTACAGGTGTACGTTAAACGCCGGATATGAAAAATGAAATAAATATGAAAAGATGAACATAAGAATTGTGATTTCTACATTAATGAGCATTGTTTTATATGATACGTTGTCGTTTCGCATATGCTCATTTTTTTTCTTTATTCTCGTATTAGTTTTTGCATTTTCAATGTTCTTTATTTCATTGTTATGATGCGAATCTTCTGAAGATTTTTTCAAAGAGTGGGGTGCGCGCAATTTGACGAATATACCTAAATTAAGAAAAAATAGTATACATTTTTAGGCATGCGTAATGCGCCTGAATATACAATATATACACGTTTCTATATGTATGAATACGATAATATATATATATATATATATATATATATTGCATGACATTTTTAAGAGTTAGATCCTTTTTTCATTTGATATATATGCAAATGCAAAAAAAATATATATTTGCACTATATCTTTTTTTGGGCTAGTGTCCTCATTACGCCTGCTATAGGAAATTTTTACTAAATACCACTTATAGGACCGGAGGACCGTATAAAAAATTAAATCTCTTAACTTATCAAGAAATGTTTTTGTTGACCCAAATCACTTTTAAAATACTTCTTTACCTCATTTAAAACATTTTTGCAATTGGAATTATATGTCTATGACTAACGGTTTAGTATTTAGCCATTGGAAGCCCTGTATATCAGATTTTTAGATATATTCGGGTATTTTGTATGAAATAATTAGGTATTTTTTAAGTTCAGATATTTTCTATTAAATTATTAGATATTTATACGTTTAGGTATTTTGCGTGAAATAATTACATAATTCCCTTTTTTTAACTGCAAGTGTAAAACAATATGCTTCTGGCTTGATGTGCATATGATATAGATTGTACCATATTACCGAGATGACACAATTAAACTTTTATTACAAATTCAATCGTAATTCAATAAAAATATTTTTATGCGCTATTATGTTTCTACTGAGAGTAGAAAAATATTTCTCAAGCATCATTATGATATCAATTAATTTAATATAAACATACTCAAAGAAGGTCGTAAGGTATTCTCTACTACAATCAGACCAGCTCCAAGGATTGCTATTGTAGTCTAACATGCGGGCCATAACGTGAAGCTTTTTCTTCTCGTTATGATACCTTGTGCATTTATTATCATCATCATGGGGTATACTCATTCTGAAAGAAAAATATATATTCAACTAAATATAACCATTTAAGACAAATTTATACACACAATATAATCAGCAAGAATTGAAAAGATAGCTTCCATTCAAAAGACCTCAAGACTCGCGCAATAACACTCTCTGCTATAATATTATGCTTAGTTTTTTCTCTTTTTTATTGTGAAAGAGGAAAATTGGCTCAAATTAATAACAAGAGATGACATGCAAATGTAAACAAACATTGACGCTTTGTTAGCGATTTAGCGTTAGTCAGAAAAAAATACCTTTTCATAAAATTTCTACTCTAAGCCTTCTGCTACTCTTATTTTTTTAATTTTAATTTAATAAATTAATCATATTTAATTGTAACTACATATTTTTCATTGTATTTTTTTGTTTTAAAAAGTATTTGTCACTTAACATAAGAAAAACAATTCATAATTTTACTGTTTCAAATATTACTGTTTCAGAATTTAGTGATTGTTTAATAGCTCTAAAATGTATAAGGTCAATCCGGACAAATATGAGACACCCTAAAAAATGGGACTAATGTGAAACATTACAAAGAAAAGTACCAAATTTTATATTTCTAAAACTTGCTTTGTGATTATTTTGTAATCAATACATCATTTTATTTATATCCATTACGAATACACTCAAATTTTAAAGCAATATATTCCAAAATATACACATTACATAATCTTACTTTTTTGATGAGAAAAACACTTTTGCCAGACTTCAAAACATTTGGTACAAACATTTGGTACTAAAAAGCCTACATTAGTCACGCAAAGAAACGAGAACGCTAGTGATAAACCAAAGATTTCTTGTTTGTATTTTAATATTCACTTTCAGGGCCGGTTCCAAACGGTTCCAAAAGTGAAAGTCTTCACATATAGAAAAAACTGCAACCAAAATCGAAAAAGTATAAATGCGCAACAATAGATATCGACATCAGGTATCCTATGCAAAGAAATCATTTAACGATATTAAAATACAAGCGAGAAATCTGTAACGAAACAATTAAAACTAGTCAATTTAACCGCCTAGTTTACACAGAAACATGCTGCCCAATCAGCCATGTATTCATTTCATCACAGTTTGTGATAATTATAATATTACTACTTATAAAAATTCATTAGTAACATTTCTGTAGCAAAATCTATGACTGCCGCAACTACTATCTAACATAGCAATTTACTGTCTAACATTGCCTTTCCCTGAAACTACATTCAACAAGTGGGTAAGTGTGATCGAAGATCGCACAAAGGGTTTCGTTCCTTTCAAAACACTTTATCCTTTCATTAATAAATCCAAATAAATTTCATTTTTCATTAAAAAAATCAGGTTTTTTTATTAAAAAATGTATTTTTTATTTTTTTTATTTTTTGAATTTCTTAAATAGAATATGATTTTGCGCATATATAACTATTTTCAAATCCCTGTCTTACACAATTTTAAAAATTTGAACATGAATTAAAGTTTCTGAGTAAGGTAATTAATTATTATCAGCATTGTATATATATTTTTTAATCTTTCGCATCCGAAAGATAGAAGAAGAAAATATATTTTTTTGTAAAATAAAAAGTTACTGGTCCATTTTTTCGATTTTTAGAAATTCTTAATCGGCATATGATTTTGCGTCTGCTATCGATTGTCTGAAACCTGCACACATGTATAAAAAAATCAATAAAAATTAGATACCCGTATTCAGCATTCAATTTATATGCATATATGTGTAAATTTCAAATCGGTAAATGCAATAATTTTAATAATTTTATACAGTCCGAAATAACCCCACTTTTATCTCTTTAAGTGTGAAATTGATAGCCTCTCTCGAGGTCGCAGTGAAAGAAGATATCTACGTAGTCTTGCGACTGAGAGTACGAATCTAAACGGGGATGTACTTTTAAGTTTCTTTAATGAGTTTTTAATTAATATCTCCACTAATTAACGTCGTATTAAAAATTTTATTATTTATCGTGTGACAGGAGGCACTCATCAATAAAATAACACAAAATTTCAAGCCTCTACTTATGCAGTTTCCGAGTACGAACTCTGTGACGGACGGACGGACATACAGACTGAGAAGTGAGACGACTAGGGTTTAATGAGATGAACGAACCCTAAAACAGGAGAATTACTTACATTTTTCGTGACTATGTATGTATTAATGAACAATGAATTTACAGTCAAGATCGTAGACTACACTTTTGAGTTTTTGTTTTAAATTTTTTGTAAAGTGTTATATTATTGTAAATTTACTACTAAATCTTTATAAAAATATAGTTTAAGTGTTGTAAATAGTTTATTCTTTTTTTTACACTAAATCACCAATTAATAATTTAGCAGTCGAGATCGTAGACTACATTTTTGATTTTTTGTTTTTTGAATAGCAAGTGTTATAACATTGCAAAATTACTACTAAATCTTCATAAAAATATAGTTTAAGTATTGCAGATAGTTTTCTTAGTTATTTTATCCTAAATTTCCATTTAATAAATTTGACAAGGGGTTGATTATAGTAGGTTTATACGAGTATTCTGGAGGATGCGTGAAAATTTTCCCAAAAATCAGTCATAATGAAAAATTAAAAAAATCCAAGTAGTACAGCTCAAACGATAGATTCCTATCAACATTGAGAAGGTTCTCACATATTTTTAGAGCCAACAAACACTTAAAAATAAGAGTGTCTCACTTTAGTCCTATAGCCGTCTCATACTAATCCTCATAACATCATTCGGTAGGGTTAATATGAGACAGGAATTTTTTTTTCTACCTTTATTTTTATTTCAAGCAATATTATATTATTTAGAATTCGATAAAAGGAATACAAACATAAATAACAGTGTTTTTCATTTAGTCCTAGAGTCAATAGTTTACAAGTAACTTGAAAATTTTAGAATTTTATCTCATATTAGCCCCAATCAACCCTACATTATTGGTAAAATCTTACAACACATCACACAATTGATAAAGTATCAATTTCAGAAAACTAATTAATAAATGTAGCATCTTTGCCACTTATCTGATTAAATATTTCAACAGTGGAATCACGTTTTTACTATCACCTATGCTATTTCATATTGAACAGAATTAATGATATTTGTATTAAATCTGAACCTTACAGTAGCGGATTATCCCACTACGTTTGACAATTTTCTTTTAATAAAACAAAAATTGGTATAATATTAATTTTTTTCAAATAACTTAGTATATAAAAAGGCAATTTTATTTGTTAAATAAATCATTTTGATGCATTTTTTTTTTATTTTTACAATTTTAAGGAAAATAATGGAATATGTGTTACTTATATAAAATTATCCTCACGACAAAGGTAATAATAGTTTATCCCTTTCTTTCAGAAATTACACCGTATGAAGAACTAAAAATCTAATGAACTACATTATAAGCCATAAAATAAAAACTTATATAGATATACCCATTTAAATTATCACCTTGATTTTCTGTATGTTAACTTTTAAAAATGGCTGTAAAATTTTAGAAAATTCTCAGATATTTAAACCGATAATTCATTACACACGATTCAAACCATGTAAAAAATACAGATTTTGGAAAAACGTTGTGCCATTTTTGATTTTGATAAAACATTATATGTTATAGAGGCCAATGTTTTGCACTCCAAAACTGCTTTTGGTATTTTGTTGAAAATGTTTGCACCTGAGGCTCAGAAATTTTTATATGATTTAGCATAATAATACGATAGGACCCATTTGAAAGTTAAATAGTGGACTTTTATCTGTATAGACCAAATTAAGACTTACGCTGCGCCTAAAGAGAGAGAGGTTTTGGAAGCTGAGTCATCCTTTCATGAATTGCCGTTTTTTGTCATTTCAAATGTTTGAAAAAGTATGAAGGACTTACAAGCCCATTTTTTTGTAACACATACAAGAAATTATGGATAAAAAAACTACAAAGTTATTATTTGTGCTTCTCCTTAAAAAAAAGGGGGGGGGGCAAACTTCCTAAATATTCAAAAAAAATATTTATTTTCACCCCCAAAACTTCATGAGGGACAGATGATAAAAATTTCAAAATGCTACAATTGAAAAGCCTTATTAATGTACAAAAAATGCAAATAGCTCTTGCTAATCCAAGGGGTTAAAGAGTTACAGTCTTGAAGCAGCGAAAAACAATGCCACTTGTTCAGCACGGAAAAGTATACGGAAAAGCACAAGCAGTATATTTGCCGTAAAAATTTACTTAAAATTTTCATAAGAAACGAAATGTGTAATTACACTTATACAAATTTAAATAAACAGAAAAATAAAAACACTACTCGATCAGAACTGAAAAATGCTTAGAAAAAAGTATAAAATAAGCCCCCCACCCACACACACACGCGCTCGCTCGCTCCAAAAGAATTATGTATCTTTAGAATATTTTGCCTCTGGACCCACGTACCTTCAAAATAACTCATTCATGAATAAAATATTCTTATCTTTAACTGGTAAAAGTCATTTACTTTTCTCATGGATCGTCTGCCCGATACAAAAACAGGAAAAAATTATAAACTTGTGTCCCTTTGAGTAAGATTTTAAAATGGAATGAGTGTCATTTATTTGCTGTATTCCATAGAAAGAACCATGAGATGACATCGGTCAGCGGTGGAACCGTTAGGAGCTGTAAGTCTACAAATAACCGCAGATGATTACAAAATCACTACTTTAGATATGTTCAAGTATTGCACAGAACATGTTAAAAAACATGAATTTTTTACTTTGCTCAAAACAAAATATTGCAGATAACAGTTACAGACTAGAATAAACTTGCCATTAAAGAGTCACAAACAAGATCATTCCGCAGTTTTATTCTTGTTAATATAAGTATCCTTTAGATTCATATAACATCATTTTCAGAAGACTTCACGAATGTTATTGTGAATAATAAATTTCAGCTTTAACGAAGGACTAAACAACATCCAAAGGTTCGAGGATTGAGAAGAAAAATATTCTAAAACACAATTTGTTTTGGAGTAAGGGCAAATTATATTGTTTTCTATGTGTTTTCAATGCTGATAATGTTGGTTTTTTTTCTGTTTATTTGACTTTAGGTAATTAAAATTACACAATTCATATTTTATGAAAATTTTAAATAAATTTTCCCTGTATGTTTAGTGTAAGCTGATCAAGTACTCTTCGTTTCTTCAAGGCCTTGTAGCCTTTTAATTTCTTAGACTAACAAAATGATTTTTACTTTTTTTAAAACTAAATTAATCGGACTTCTTAATTAGGCCATTTTGAATTTTTTAGCATCTGTTCCACATGCGTTTTTAGGAATAAAGAGATACTTCTTATTCTCCTTTTCTTTTTGGCAAATTTTTACCATTTTATTTCAGGGAGAAGGACAACTAATAACAGCGTAGTTCTTTTATCCATAATTTTTTTGTGTATTACAAGAAAATAATGGGTTTCTTAATAGCAGGTTAACCAAAGTTTATTTAACGTTTGAAATAACAAAAAATGGCAATTCATCAAAAGAAATTTGAATTCCTAAAACATTTTTTTAGATGCAGCATAAATCTAAT
Source organism: Maratus michaelseni (assembly GCA_963931845.1). Classification (NCBI taxonomy): domain Eukaryota; kingdom Metazoa; phylum Arthropoda; class Arachnida; order Araneae; family Salticidae; genus Maratus; species Maratus michaelseni. Next base: position 283,060,585 of record OZ007586.1, read on the forward strand.
TTAATCTATATCTATACTAATGAAAGTCTATTGTTTAAAATTTTAAATGAGTATTAGTTTATTATTCTGCTAATTCATATAAAAATTCCAGATCCTTTTGGAAAAAAGTCAAAAATGGTGTTTTCTTTTGCTTGTCCATCGTGTAAACAAAAGGCTATATCTCATGAGCAATTTTTTTAAGAAGAGATACCAAAATAAGTTTTGGGGTTCGCAATATCGGTACATATCACCTTAATTAATATCAACAAAATCAATAATGGTGCAGCACGACCGATCTTTTAATTTTACATGGAATAACACACTCAGAACGTCACATAAATATACATACTTCCTCCTATTACATACACATACACATATTACATGATTATACACCTATTACATGCATATTTCTATACACGCCACATAAGCTAAAATTTAACTCAGGCTAATAGACGCTTAAATCTACTGAAATAAAGTTTCCAGAAAATAGGCGTTAATGTATCCAGTTCTTTGAGTGGCGCTGTATACGATTTTATTTATAATCTACAAACATCTCTTAGCATACTAAATATAGTTCAGCTTGAAAATACATAATACAATTAAAAATCACCTTTAAGAAATTCATAATCTTACTTTGTAATGCTTACGAATTATTTTGCGTAGTTCTGTATATAATCTATGGAATTCATACACACAAATGCAAATATTTAAACTTAAAAACGCATACCCTAATTAAAAACGCACTTCCTACAATTTACGCTAATAGACAGCACTGTAACCGAAATGTTTTGTGTGCTCCTGTAAATGAACGATAACTGTCGAATACGTCCCGTGGTTGCCCACCTCTCTATTTGTGAGTTATTTCTTTGTTTTCTTATCTTATATTTTATAAAATTTACATAACGCTTAAAAATGAGCTTTTTCGTTTATCAATTTACAGTAAGCTCCTTTTTAAATTATTAAAGAAATTTGTTAATTATTTTATATTGAATATGTAAAGACGAAAATTTTACAAGTCAAACTATCGAATATGGCATATTAGCTACTTTGGCTTATAACATTTTGCTGAAACTAGGAAAAGGATAAATAAACATAGCATGTTCTTAGAATGAGATTTTTTGGCGAATAGCGCCTTCCTGCGTCAATTGTGGCCAAGAACACACAGACCCTAACTGCAACAAGTCACCACGCTGCGTAAACTGCAAATTTCATAATGAACAAGAAGACACAAACTTCAACACACATCATCAGGCATCCGACCCGCTCTGTAGCACATATAGAAAACTATATCGAGAAACCAGAAGACGGCTGGACGAGGAATTCAACCACACGTACAGACCACCAACCACCACATCACAACAACGCCCGTCGCCACACCACCAACAGTCAACACAACCAGAAAGAGCCCCAACATATCCAAGACATAGAGGCCAATGCCACCCAGACACCGTCAGCAGTACACAAGACGGCATACTCCCACTACCTACACCACATCAAGAGGACTGGTATAACTATTGGTGCCCCTTTCACCACCCATACTACCAAGAACAAAGGATGACGAACTATTTTAGACCTCCACCTGACCAGCAGAGCGGTTCCCGCAGCGACTGGTAAGACGGGTATTCACAGTCAATTGTAAGTACACTTAAATTATCCTTTTAGTAATCTCGTTAGTTTTATATAAATTAAATTACTTATTTAATGTCTTCTCCAGACTCCTCCAAGACACAGGAGGAACCACCCCCTTTCAGCCACCTCAAAGTTCTACAGATTAATTTAAACCAGTGCAGAGCAGCAAATGAAGCCCTTGAGGCACATATAGTAATTGAAGATAAAATAGATTTAGCCCTGCTACAGGATGCATACTGCGGGCCGGATGGCACTATTGGGGGTTTGCCATCTTCCTGGGCCATCTTCCAGTCAAAAGCCAACAGTGCACATCTAGTGATCTCAACAACAGCACTGCAATACGCACATCTCTACACAGGCGCACATTGTGCATTTGCCACAATCACTGCAAAGGAAGGTCAACGAATCATTGCCTCAACCTATGCAGCGCCAAAAACAAATTTTGAGGATTCCCTCAAGGAGTGGAGCTACCTTATCACACAGAAGCAATTCTTTATCTGCGGAGGTGACTTTAATGCTAGCTCCACCTTATAGGGCTATGATCATGAAAGCCACCGCGGGGATTCCCTCATCGAACATCTGACAGACCATAAGCTCTCCATTGCTAACATAGCCAATTCCACACACACTTTTGCCAAAACAAATTCTCGAGGAGATGTCATCGCCCAGGGTTTTCCAGATCATACCCTGGCGAACACAAAAGCACTCCAACAGATTCGGAACTGGCATGTATCATAATTCACTCTACCTCGGACCATAAATACATAGAATTCGGCTTTGAAATTTCACCATTCTATACAACGCAGAGAAGATTTAACACAACCCGAGGCAACTTCAAAAAGTTCAACAACATAATCAAATCACAGATATCACTCCTCACCAGCCTTCTAAGGGACGTAACAAACTAAACACAACTCAATGTATTCACAACAAAATTAATTGAAACAATGCAAAATGCAGCGCGCGCGTCCTTTAGACTAAAGAACACTCGGAGAACACCAATCTTCTCATTTTGGACCTCCGAACTAAAAACTAACCGTAATCATCTCACGGCACTAAGGAAGAAACTTCGAAATCTTAGAAACATGGATCACGACACAAAATACTATCGCACCCTCAGTGCCAATTACAAACACCTTTCGGCTAAATTTAAACGCAGTGTACTAGATGCAAGGAACACGGGCTGGAGGAAATTCTGTAGCAACCAAACAGACCCTTTCGGCACAGCTAAAAAATTATTCACAGGCAAGTTTTTCACGCGTGATGAAATCAAGCTCGAACTGCCGCCAAACAGATCATCCAGACAGCATAATATGGAGCACCTCACAACAACCCTTTTCGGCCCTTAGCAATATTCAAATGTAGACAACTCAGATCTTCATTTTGACTCACCACCAGACAAACCTTTTTCCAAATCAGAAATAGCACATGCGCTAAGGAAATTAAACGATAAGAAAGCCCCCGGCCCAGACTGCGTAGAGTTCAAAAATTCTAAAACTAACACACAAAATTATTCCCGGTGTATTCACCAGTTGGGCCAACTACTTCCCGCACACTTTGAGACAGGGTGAAGTGGTATACTTCCTCAAACAGGGTAAGGATGCCTCTGAACCCACATCTTACCGTCCAATTTGCTTGCTCCCGACTCTAGGTAAACTCCTAGAGAAACTAATAGTCACCCGATTGGTTCATTTTCTGGAGAGCAACAACCTACTCCATCACAGACAGTATGGGTTAAGAGAGGGTCGGTCCTGTGACAAGGCCCTATTTGACATTCTTTCCACATGCACACAAAGTATAGAGGAAGGCAACTATACCTCACTCGTCTCCCTCGATATCAAAGGTGCTTTTGATAACGTGGAGTGGCGGGACATCCTACTTCAACTAATTGAAATTCATTGCCCGAGCAACATAGCTGGAGTCATCGCCTCCTACCTCAGCGATAGAAGCATTTTAATAAATTGGGGAGCAGACTCCTCATCCCACAATATACAGAAAGGATGCTCACAGGGGTCTTGCCTTGGGCCAGTTATATGGCTATTTATTGCAAATGTCATCCTTTTAGAACTAGAAGGATTAGGCTTCATTCTATATGCATTTGCAGACGACTTCAGTTTTGTATTCTCGGGCCGCAGGCGTTTGAGCCTGGAAAACTCGGCAGCTCGAGCTCTCCCGGTCTTTTGTCAACTCTTGGAACGTCTCCACCTCCAGCTCTCTACAGACAAAACACAATCCCTAACATTCCCAAAACCCAAGAAGCTTAAGCGCTAACCCATAATGAGAATTTATGGGAAAAGCGTTTCAAATGTCACACACCTTAAATTACTAGGAATCGTCATAGACGAACACAGGAGCTGGACGGAACACATCAACACCCTCAAGACAAAACTAACTAAGTATTAACACAATGCACGCAGATTAACTTCTAAGTCTTGGGGAATTAAACCTGCAATGTTAAAAATCTGGTACCACGTAATCATAGAACGGATCCTATTTTACTGTGTGGGCGTCTGGGGAGGAAATCTCACCAAGGCAGTCAAAGAAAAGTTGGTTTTGAACCAAAGGATGTTCTTGCTGCAAATGGTGAGAGGGTATAGGACTATCTCAAAGGACGCACTCACAGTACTAACGGGGATCCCTCCAATCCTAATATCACTAGAATACGAGCACCAGAAAAACAGAATCTAACACCTAGAATATGAACCAACTACTACGCTACACTTCCCAAAAACAATAATACAAAGAAAAGTTCCAAGTTGGCACCTGAACCCCGCGGAGGAGACATCACAATCACAGGTATGCATCGCCAAGAACAGTCACAGACCCTTGCAGCATCCAACCATCTACACTGATGGGTCGCACACTGAAACTGGCGTGGTCGCAGCCTTATGCGCCATGGTAAATGGAGTGCCGACCTATGAGTGGGCCTCCAGAATTGGAGACGATAACTCAGTATATCAAGCTGAACTGTTTGCAATTCTGAAGGCTTTGGAATGGATTGCTACCTCCTCGCACGCAGGAAAATTTTAAAATTTTCAGTGATAGTCTTTCTGGACTTCAAGCAATTTTTGCCCTACGGACAAAACACCCTCTCATACTGGAAATTAAAATCAAACTTCACCAACTGTACAAAAAAGTTACCCTTGGCCACGTCACTGCACACATTGGTGTCGCAGGCAATGAGCTGGCGGACAGCCTTGCAAAAGAAGCCACCAAACGCCAATCAATAGCTTCTCTCTTCCGGTACCCCCATCTTTTATTCGCAGAGAACTCAAATCTAAAATACTCCCCAACTGGCAAATCTACTGGGACACCTCCACAAAAGGTAGACACACTTACAACCTAATTCCAAAAGTTTCCAGAGAGCTACTTAACCTCACTCCCTATACAAGTGCTTTCTTATCCGGGCATGGCCCGTTTAAAAATTACCTCTTCAAATTTAAAATTTCACGAACCAATGTGTGCGAGTGCGGCGATAGTGGTACCCCCATGCATTATTACTTCTCCTGCCCACTGACTGTTGCTTGGCATCTTAGGCCTGCTCCTCTAACCCACCTCCTTCTTGGCTGCTGAACATAATTACGCGTCCCATCTTAACTCATAAACTTTCAGAAATTTACAAATTACTAACAGTCCTATCTAACATAACTTAATCATTCAAAGCATTTTTCTTTCTCCATCAATTAATAATAATAACTCGCTTATTTTAGTCATTAACGTAATCATTTTTTATCTGCTTAGCTTTCTCCATTTAGCTATTTTGCAGTTTAATTGTTTCTGTCATCCGCAAGTAATGTTCCCTTCCTAGCAGGGGCTGAGTCCCCATTAATTAATTTATTCTTATCGGGAACCGCAAGTTTGATCAGCAAGCAACGTATCGTCACCTCTAACACGAAGTGCATCCAGCCTCCATCCAGTGTGAGGGTTTCAGCGCAATTGTGTGGCGCTCCTTGTCGCGTGGGAATCTCACACTGGCACCTCCACATCTCAAGTGCCGTCAGTTACGAACTGTACAATTGGTACAGTCTTACCTAAGAAGTGCACCCTTCTACTAAATTAGCGGACTGTACAACTGGTGCAGGCGCACCGGTGGACCTCGTTCACCCTGTCTGTCACTCCTTGTCGCGTATGAACGCTGCGCTGGTTCCAGCGACAGACCCTGTATTATTATTATTTTTTTGTGTTTGTGTTTGTTGTCTTTAGTTTCTGCCACCTGTCACGTGGGGCTTTGCCCGGCAGGACCAGCCATTGGCTAAGCTTGTACTGCCACGTTTAATCCCTGCGTACCGGGGAGCTAGCCGGGGAAGACATTAAACGCTCAACGGCTGGGTTCGCCCTCAGCCGAGTGGTCTTCCTCAGGCATAAAAAAAGAAACGAAAAATGATTTATATCGATAGCATGCTTAAATAGGATATAAAACAGCACAAAAAATATATAATAATTGGTTACTTCCGCTAAGCGCTGCTTTTGAATCTATATTTAAAAGTTTTTTTTGCCTTCATTAAAAGTAGCTATTTTCATATTCGATAGTTTGATAGTGTACCGATGATATTATGTATACATATTTAAATATTTTTTATTTTTTATTTATAATATATGTAGTATATATATAATTTATAATATATATTATACAGCCGAACTCTGTTAATACGAGAAGCAATGTATTAATTATAAAAGTCCTCGTATTAACCGCTACTCGTAATACCCTTGAAGATAATAAAAACCTTATAAACTTACACATAATTAAACTTATTAATACTATAAATTTTTCTAATTATCTCAATGCTAAAATTAACTATGTATCATAAAATTAATATAAAATATACAGTCTCCCTTTTTAAGTGTCATTTTCATTAGATGAATCTTTTTAAGACAAAATCACAATACAGAACTCAAAGCCCCTTACAGAAATAGTAAGTCCAAAGGACATGCAACTGATCGCTAACTGATCGTAATGCAACTGATCGCTTCCACTTTATCCCGGTAAAACTCGGCTAACACTGCAACAGTCACTGCAACATTAATTGCAATTTTCGAGTTATTGATTTCATATAGTCTTTTCCTTTTAATAGTGAAATAAAGATATGGAGACCAGAAAAGGCTGCTTAATATAACCCAAAGTTCGAATTTAAAGGAAAAAACAAATAAAGGTTTTCTTCTGTGTTCCTTCCTCACCATGGCTCAGATATGAATCTTACAGATGGGCAATATTTGAATCACCTTTACCTCTCCCTTCTTTCATTGAAAATCTCAGTACAATCCTTTGCATTTTATTGTGGAGGATGGGAGAGGATCTCCTTGATGGCTGAAATTATGTCTGGTAAAACTGATGTATTACTACATTTCGACAGACAGTTGTAATGTATAAATATTATCGCTGAGAGAGAACAGTGTTAGATAAGAAAGAGATTTATTTTCTTATTCTAATCTACTTTTCTCCGAAAATCACATTGGATTGAAAAGATGTTTTGCTCTCATTAGCCGTGATTCTGCTTTTGTAGCGCGTATAAAGCTTGAAAATCTTAATATAGTTTAAAATATGAACCATTTTTAGCGTCCAAATTGCTCAATTTAACCGTGTCCTCGTTTTGGCCGTGCTCATATTAAACGAATTCGACTGTATATATATATGTATATATATATATATATATATATATATATTCGGTTAAAAAAGAATTTTGCTATAATATATTAATGTTATTAATCTATTTAATGTTATAAGAATATTTGTTACAAGTTTTTCTATTTTCTATATTTATGTTTGTTTCTGTCTCATCGTTCAAACGCATGGGCCAGCACTTGAATACTTTGTATGTCATAATTTGTGTTAAACAATGGGAATATGATAGAATATAACATAAATCATCTTTTAGGTTCCAGAAATGAGACAAATTCCAATCGTGTTAGTCTACTTTTGTTGATTTTTTTTGTATTTTGGATAGCTTTTTATGGTTAATGAGACATCCTGTTATGATGATTATTAATTTATTTTAAAAATATGTGAATCACTAAAGCATGGGATTTGAAATACAATTATGAAACACTTTGTATAATCAATTATTCTTTAATATTATTGTAGAACGTAAATTGATTCTTTAAGCCCTTGAATTTTTCCAACGACGTCGGTTTAGTCATTGAAAATACTTACTTTTTCCCGAGTTTTAATAAAGAAAGCATTAATATGTATTATAAATTGTAACCGTCCATATGATTCATGTATCTGATATCGTTCGTGGAACTCTGTAAATAAACAACAAAAAATAAAATGAATATTATCAACGGCCGTGGTGAACTTCAGTAACATACTTGAATTTTATTCTGAAGTCTTTTCTAGTTCTTTGTCCCCCTGTTAGTGCTTTACCCTTCCCTAAAAAATTCTGGCATTCTCTTACTGAGCACGTTCTATGTTGTGGGTTCTACGTTGTTGGGGTCAACCGGCACTCTTTCCGTAATGGAGGTCCACTTGCACTCTTCCATAGTCAAGGTTCCCCTCGAACATGGACGAGACATTCAGCGATGATTATTGTCCGTTGTACCTCCGTCAATACATATTGCGTTTTCATGCGAAATACAATTTCATTTAAGTACTCTAAATTTTGTATTCAAAAGTCACTAAAGTATTGGATTTTCAAAAAGGAGCACGCTCATATTAATAAGAACATCTTTACTAAAGTTGATGTCTGAATGGGCGAGCTATTGGGCTATCAGACTAACAAACTGAATTCATATTGACATTTCAAGTATATAATAAAACTGTACAGTGATTGAAATAGTATAAAGTCATTAAAAAGCATTTCATTTAATAAATATTCATAGGCTCTAATGTATGCGATATTTATGAGTGACACTTCAAATGAAATATGACCCAGAATGACCTTTTACAATAGGGAGCCGAATTTTTGAAAATTAAATTCATTGGTGATATTTTCTTTTTTCCTTAACTATTTAGCGGTGAACATCCGATACAGAATGTTTAATGTTTCAGCACCAGTTTTTTAAAATAGAAATTTTTGCCTAATTTATTATCAGAGGTTTTGTGATTAAATAAGGGGAAAATTACCATTTACAATTACTGGTAGGAAAATTAAGGATCGTATGCGTATTATACGTAACATATGCGAGGAGGTCGTTGCGAATTGGTTAACAGCAATTTAGTCTTGTTTCAAATATTTATAGCAAAATAATTTTGAAAAAATTAAATAACGAACTGCCGGTGAACGATTTTGTTTTCAGTAGTTATTTTTAGGGCAAGCCTTTGTCTGACTGTCTGTCCGGCACAGAGTCCGTTCTTAGAAACTGCATAAATTAGAGACTTGAAATTTTGTGTACTTACAGCTGAATACCTACTGTCACACGACAAATCATAAAATCTTAAAAATGTCTTAATTAACACAAGATATTAATTAACCCACTCATTAATGAAAAATATCCAATTAAAGTGTAGAACTTAATCAGACGGCAAAAAAATTCATTCTGAAACTCCAGAAGCCATAGTCACAGAATTGCAATGGCGATAACAAACTGTACTTTTTCAAAGACATTACTATCTCACAAACTATTCAACCTAGGAACGTGAAATTCCGGACACACATGCAAAAAAAGAGTTAGTTTTCAGAATTTCTAAATTTTTAATTACTCCTACTGGTTAGTGTGAATATTAAAAAAAAACATTTGAATAAATTCATTTAATTTCCTTTCATTGGAAAGCACAGACGAACAATCTGACATTTGATCCCACAGCCCAAAGAGGGCGGACTAGATATTTTTCAGGCTCTATAGAATTTTTTTTAATATTGTATTTATCGATTTGAAATTAACACCTCTATGCGTATTTGTTTACAGCGAACCTAGAAATCTAATTTTTATAAAGATCGCATAATTAGAACCGAAATTACTAATTAATTTTTCGTTAATGAAAATGATTTTTTTTTATTATATAATGATTGCAGCTGGTGTGTGAAATTCGAGACTCTCAGCAAGATATCTCGGCTTTTTAGAAAGGAGGAAGTTAAATAAACCGCAGATTTTGATGGTAGTAAAAGATTAAAAGTTCTATTAATCGCATTTACTCCATATGACGGATATTATCATGGCAGAGCAGAATAACGGTCTCCGCGTGCTATCGGGCCGGTTCAGATAATCGAAAAAAAACGAAAAAAATAGACCAGTAAACTTTTATATTATGAAAAAACATTACTTTTTCTTTTAGGAAAATTAAATTATTTGGGTTTATTAATTAAAGGATAAAGTGTTTTGATAGGAATATTAACCGAAACCCTTTGTGCGATCTTCGATCGTACTTACCCACTTGTTTTCTGTATTTTTTATTCAAAATTTCTCAAACAAAATTAAAACCATTTTAAACTACATGTGTCTCTTTACATTATCTCTGACTGTATAACGCGTTATTGAGAAGTATTTATGATGAAAAGTTTCACACTTGCTATTTTTTATCTAAAGAACACCATCGTAAACTTGTATATGCTCCCAAATTTTCATTGATGAAATAGCATATTTACGAAAAAGTAGAGCACGTCAGCTTTTTCATCATCATAATTCAGTTATTTTTAAGATAACTGTATCTTAATGATCATTTTGCAGCAAAAGGAAAGATTTTCTAATTGGCCAATTTTGTCTAGGGGTCATGTAAAAATTTAAATGTGCAACATTTCGAAAAATGATATTGACATGGTCATTAACATTATCTTATTTCCTACTTTATTTTGAACATTTTTATATTGCCTACTTATCTCCTATATTGCCTACTTATGGGTAAAAAATTAAAGAGCTTTTCAACTATTTAAGGACACCCTGTATATGTAAATTTAAAAAGACGCAATTTCCAATTGAATGATAAATTTCGCTGTTCGCTGAAGTAATTTAGTGTTAAATAGTAGTTCTGCTTTCTTTTTCTTTTCTGGCCCACTGTATAATTTTACCAAAGATGGAATGTATATAGCGGAAATGTAAATTAATCATTTAAACAATATAAAAATATATTTTTCATTGCATTTGCTATTAAAGATTATTAGAATTTGTACTTACACATGTCCTAACTCATGAGCTATTGTGAATGCAGCACTAAGACCATTGTCTTCGACAATTGCACAGCTACTGTACGAGTCACATACCATACCAGATTGCGCCAAACCTAGTAAAAGATTAGGATATGTAACTTGTTTATGGGATATGTTAGTTACAATCAAATAGTCTTTGTGAAAATGATTGATTGGTACCAAAGCATTAAAAACATATGATTGTAAAAGTGCAAAAGATAGATAAAGATAACCTTATAAGGGATAATTAAAAAAATATTTTTGGGAGTTTTTTTGAATACCTTTTTTATCAATAACCTGAATAATGGTTGGAATCGTTTAAAGGGAGAAACAACAGTTGCGAAATCCTACGGAAAGTGGTTGATATTGACGAACTTTTTCCTTGGGAACAACAGAAGCGATTTCAATAAGTTTTTATTTCTTTTTTCTGGAAAATTAATTTATTTTTTAGTAAAGTTTATTTAAAAAAAAACCTAGATTTTTAGATCACATAACTATCTCATTTGTTAATTTTGCTCATTTATAGTTTAATTTATAGATCAATTTATAGTTTAACGTCTGTCAAAACTATTAAAAATTTATTGAAATCGACTAATTAGTTTAAGCGAAAACAGTATTTCAATACCAGCTATTGCTCCCTTAAACTCCTCCATGAGAGAAACCCTTCGTAAAAAATATTTTCCTTTGCATCTTGCCTGAAACAAAAGTAATCAAAACTGAAAATCCCACGACTGAAAATAATATAATAGGGGGCGGAAGGAGGGGAAAGGAAGAATAACTGTGTTATAAAAGCTAAAAAGCTTTTTCCTAACAAAACGTTGTGACTAACAACAGAGGGGCTTTCCTCTTGTATTTTTATTTTCATACCACAGTAAACATTTCAACATATGTATGACGAAATGTCTCATAGGCTACAATGATAATGGCAAAAATGAACGAGGATTACGTACCGTGCCGAAAAAATCGTATTTTGGATTATGGAATTCTAATAATGCGGTACAGTTGCATTATCCCGTCAAAACTAACTGTGCAAAATTTCATTTTCATTGATTAATACCTTTTGCCTCCTCAAGACGGCCAAAATTTCGAAAAACAGCCATTCTTTCCTAAAAATAATAAAAAATAGAAAAAAGGACAATCGTTTTCTAGTAGCGGGCAAATGGTCTACTAGTCCATCATAACTAACTGTAAAAAAATTAACCAAATCGGTTAATAACTTTTGCCAAGTTTCGAAAAACTTCCAAAAAATGGCCGTTTTTTAATAAAATTAATTAAAATTAGAAAATTGAACAATTGTTATCTAAAACCGGCCAAATGGTCTATCATTCCATCATAATTAACTGTAAAAAGTTAACCAGATTGGTTAATAACTTTTCCATCCTCAAGACGGCCGAAGTTTCGAAAAACTACTAAAAACGACTATTTTTTTACTAAAATTAAAAAAAAATGAGAAAAAAGAAAATTGTTTTCTAAAAACGGGCAAATGGTCTACCATTCCTTCATAATTAACTTTAAAAAAAGTTAACCAGATCGATTAATAGCTTTTGCCTTCTCAAAACGGCCAATTTTTTAAAAAAATACGCTAAACATGATATTTTGAAACATTTTTATTAATGCAAAAATACATTTAGTTAAGCACTTACATTTTCGATTGTTTATTATCCATTAATATATTATCAGCTGTTCAAAGCTCAATGCATTTATGCATGTGCAAGAATTACATCATTTTATAATAAAAATGTTGTATCAATATCATGCTTTGCAGTTTTTCTTTGAAAAACTTTGGCCGTCCTTGAGGAGGCAAATTTTTTTAACCGATTTCGTTGAAAATTTTTACAATAAATTATGATGGACTGATAGACCATTTTCCCGCTATTAGAAAACGATTGTCTTTTTTCCTAATATTTATTAATTTTAGTAAAAATGGTCGTTTTGGGCAGTTTTTCGAAACTTTGGCCGTCTTGAGGAGGCAAAAGATATTAATCAATAAAAAGGAAATTTTGCACAGTTACCATTGACGGGATACAACTTTCCCGCACTATTAGAATTCCATAATCCAAAAATCGAATTTTTCGGCTCAGCCTATTATACATTCCAGGCATATTAAGGACCGAATTTTATAAACGGGACCAAGTTCAAGAGCATTTTGAAGAACTTAAAATGTTCTTTTTAAAAGGTAAAAGGTTTATCAGTAACGTCTAGGGCCCTTACAGTTCTTATTTCCAACCCAGTTAATGTTTATCTGTATTGTATGTATTTAATTTCTTTTTAATATACACTATTCACTTTATTTTACTTGTGCACTAAATTTCACCCATTTCTGCTTACTCATGATTGGTGTTACTTCTTTAGAATACTGAATGCACAGATGTAATCAAACTAATAATGTATCAAATTAATATTTCAGTAATTTCATACGTTATTAAAAAAAAAAGGTTTGTTGGTCTTGTCGAAGACCGCACAGTTCTTTCATGGGTAACCCAGTTAATATTTGTGTGTATTAAAACATGCATTCATTTTTTTAAATTTCTTTGAATATACACTATCCATTTTGTCTTACTTATACGCTAAATTTCATACATTTCTACTTACTCATTCTTGGTGTTACTTCTTTACAATTCTAAGTGCACTAATGTAACCAAACTAACAATAAATTAAAATAATATTTCAAGTTTCACTTCTGTCTTTGATTGGAATACGAAAGTAAAATTAAAGAAAAAGGAGTAACGCACGATTTCATAAATATCCAATCTTTTTTTTTTCTACAGAATATTAAGAAACGAACCAAAAAGCTTTATTAATATTTGCAGGAAAAAGAAAATACATGTTCAGTTAAAAAAATCAACTAATTCAGAGCATTACATATTAAAGGTAGTCCGGGACATAAAAATGAAAACCATCACTTTTTTACTTTTTTACGCTCAGAAAAATCTTTTAAAGTAATTACAATAAAATCACTATAATTACATGTAAATACAATAATTATTGCTGAAACGTTAGTTGTGGCTCACTGTGGAGACGCGAAAAGTTTTTGGTTTCCGTCTGTCTGTCTGTTTGGCGAATACTGCCGCAAAAAGTGTCCGATTAGGTTGATTTTTGGTAGGTATTTTGGTGAGGTTATTAGTTGTATAATTTTTGGTTAAATTTCATTCATTCGTTCGAAAAATATAGAACATTTCTTTTTAGATCATAATGCTTTCCTGTGAGAATGCAGACGATTTTCAAATTTCCTTTTTAACTGAAATTAAAATCGCATATTTGAATAATGTATTTAAAAACATATCATTATTAATGTTAAATTTTCGATACGGAGGCTTTAAATATATCCAATAGCTTTAAAAATTTGCTGTAACATTCATTAGAATTTAGAAATTAATTGTTTAAATTATTAGAAAAATTTTTGCATCTGTTCGGGAAATATAAAACATTTTATTTTCATATTTTTTACAAATTTTAAAATGAATTTCTTTTTATTTTGCTCTTTAATTTATTAGCTGCGTAGCAAACACATTTCAAAGAATGTCAAAAAAAAAAATTTCAAGTGACTCGCACTATTTTGCTGCAATATTTTATTATCAAAATAAATTATTTTGGTATTCTATTGACTTAAATGAAGACTTTATTTTAATACAAGTTTATTTATTTTTTTATCTAAAAAGTTACATGAATAAGAAGTTCAGAATATCATTGCATAAACCGTGTTTAATTTAACGCTTATAATTTCTGAAACCTCCGAAGTATTTTATATGTCTATAAATATGTATGTAATATAAAAAAAATTAAATTGCGGATTGTAAGATGCTAAATTGTATGAAAAGTGAGATTAAAAACAATAACTTTTAGAGCTGACGTTGAGGCTCCTGATCTGCAGATAAACTATTATCAAAAGATTATTGCCGAAACATCAGTTCAGGTTCACTGTGGAGACCCGAAAAGTTTTTGATTTCTGTCTGTCTGTCTGTTCCGCGATAACTGCCGCAAAAATGATTCGATTAGGTTGATTTTTGGTAGGCATGTTGGCGAGGTACCTGGAATTAGCTGTATTGTTTTTAGTTACATTTGGTTCATTCGTTCGAAAAATATAGAACATTTCTTTTTAGGTCATAATGCTTTTCAATGGGAAGTCAGACAATTTTTTTAATTTTAACATTCACCGAAAAGAAAATGTTGCATTGGGATAATTGTAAATGCTAAATTATGGATGCTAAATTTACGAAATGGAGATCTTACTTTAATCCAATAGCTTTGACAATTCGCCAATATATTTATTAGAATTTCGAAATTGATTGCATAAATTATCGGGAAATTTTATGCATTAGTTTGACAGATATGAAACATTTTAATTTCTCATTTTTTATAAAAAATCCCACAATGCTTTTGTTTTCTCTCTTTAATTAAATGGTTGCTAAGCAACTATATTTCAAAGAATATCAACAAAGGAAAATTCAAGTGAATCTCATTATTTTGACGCGAAACTTTATTAACAAAATAGCTAATTTTCGGGTGATTTAACGTTTTAATATGCTTTTTTAATGAAATAGATGAGAATTTATTTTAACTACTAAAGAAAGATTACCAAATCGGTTTTCCAAATGAAAATAATAAAAACGTTGAATGGGTAAATTAAATATAGGTCACATAGAGGAATTTACATTTGTATAAGTATATTTTATACACGAAATTTTATTAAATTCCAGCAACATATGATGTTTAGCGCATGAAATATAAGCATTCTTTTAAGGATAGGATAAAATCTGTTGTACAAAGTCATGGTTATTCTAATGAAATTAATATATTGAATACATTTAAACATATACTTAAGAAATGAAATAGCACAATTACTAGACATTGAGAATATAAAATTAAAGCGACAACAGGGGGTTCAGGGGGGCTCAGCCCCCTGAAGTAATGTATTGTTATTCTGAAAAAATACAGTTATAAATATTTTATCCTATCATTCCATAGCATTGTATTTAATGCAATACTTCCAAAATTTCTGGAACTTTCGATAAATTTTATATTCTTATAAATGTATAAATAACTTTATAAAATTGAATTTTAGCATATTAAATATTATGCAGATAATATTAAAAGTGAGATTAATGAAAAATGATTTGTAGAGCTGACGTTGAGGTCTCTGATCTGTAGATTTACAAGTTTTTATGTTGAAATGACTCTAATTTCTTCAGGGGAACTTAAAACTTTAAATCCTTTTATCTCAGAATGTATATTTTCAAGATTTCTCAAATTTAAAATGTATCAATTTGTATGGAAAATAAAGTTGTAATATTTTGTTAAATATTTCTGTTCCATATTTTTTAAATTGTTTTCAGAATATTTTATTTTGAGAGGAAATTTTGAAAATATGACTTGCAGTAAAAATTCCTCAGAATTTTCCTTTAATTTTTTTAACTGAATTTTTAAATAAATCCTGAAAATATTTCAGAAAAGAATATATTTAATCTTCATTCTTTTCCGAACTCAAAAATAAAAATGTATGCAAAAAGCTTTATTTTTCCACATGATATATCATTTTTTTTAAAATATTGCTAAAATTGAATTATTTTTTTTATTAAATAATTTACATTTGGAAAAGAATGTGTATATATAAATATCCAATTCAAAAATATCGAACGATTAAAAAATATATTTATAAATAAAATAAAATAAAATAATTTGTACTGGACCACTTAAAATAACACACACACAAAAGTAAACAAAATAAAATAAAATATAAGAATAATATAATACCTAAAGTATCACATGCGCCAGGATATCGGCAAAGATCCTCCCTGAAATGACGTAGTGAATGTTAAATAATTTTCTAATGTTTATTTATAATTTTTAAACGAATTCTCGCATAAAATACATATTACTCACTTGAGTGGCAGATTGAAACATTTTCGAAAATTTGAACGAAAAATGCCAATCTTAGATATTTAAAAACGTGATAATTTTTTAACGTTTAGTCAAACAAATATCAAAGGATGCAAATACGTTTACAAAATAACTTATAAAACATAAAAACGCCGTATTGAGCTTATTGTTATCGAAGTACTATTTTCTTTCATATATAAGTTGTATGATTTTAAATTGTTATCTTGTACTGAATGTTGACAGTTTCTGATCCAAAAGTATATTTCATTAAAGTGTAAAGCCGATGATGAATTAAAACAAAATCAGCTTATTATTATAATGTTTATTCACTCTTTTTAATGAAATAATTGATATTTTTTGTGATGCAGTGAATATAAATAAACTGAGGAAAAGTTCATACAAAATATGTTCACTTACACTAAAAATTTCTGGATGATGATAAATAATAAAACAAAATTCTACAAACAACCAGTTTTGATGTATAATCCAACGAAAATTTGAATTTTAGAACTCGTATATAAATAATAGTAGAGAGCATACACAGCATCAAAGTTCAACTTCGCATTCATGGCATTTTGATGAACTGATTCATTGGGGAACAGGTAAACGATCGAATCTGTAATCGTAACATTTAGCACTCAAATGATTAAATTCATTATTTATAAGTTGCGCAGGTTAAATTTTGAATTTTACGTAGATATAAGTGAAAGCATTAATTTGAAAAAATGAAAAGAGTGCAAGCTCTGGCCTACATTTTTGCTCACAGACTACTCATTGATTTTAGAAAAGAGCGGATATCGTTAGCATTTTTTATTATGATTGCACAACAATTTCATGCAGCGGATGATTTGACACACTGCTTGAAAGCATTAGCAAATACAACAGTGCAATCGAGAAAAATGAGTCTGTGAGTACAGAGCAGTTTTCTATGCATGAATCTACGTAATTGACGCTCAAACAAAATCTTTCTGGGTTAACACAATATGAAATGCACCTAAGAAAAATCCAGTAGAACTACTAGAAAGTAAGAATGTAACCTATTCTGAGAAGCTATTTTCTTGCGCATACAGTTTAGGGTTATATTAGAATTATAAACGAAACCATTAACCAGAAACATTTGAAGGCAGCAAAAACAAATCGAAGTAGTAATATAGTAATATAAATGGGATAGCGATAATTACTTGATTACGTTAGAGCCAACCTTTTCGCAGTTTATTCTATGATTTCTGTTCAGAATGCCTGAATTAATGTGTGAATTTTTCTTAGAATAATAATGTTATGAAAGAATAACAAAAATTTACACTATTCCAGATTTAACAGGATAACGTGTACTATCATAACAACTTTATGAAATTAGCTGAAGAAACATTTAAGTGACTTTTAATTCATATCCTGCCTTTAAATCCACACCATTCTATCGAGCATTTGCAATTACATGCTGTGGGATAATATTGAAGCATTTTTAACCAACAGTAAAGGACAGATTGCGAATAACTGGTACCATTTAAACCCAGGAAAATATACCAATATCTTTGCGAGTCTGTGCCCCACTACAAGGCTGCCGGATTACGGTACACAAGCTAATCAAAACGTTGAGAATTTTCGGTATACAGGGTGCAATATGTTATCTATCGCCGACTTTTAATTTCTCAACAGTTGGTCTTAGACATAGAGATCCAATTACAAAAACGTTTCAAATGAGGTAAATATTCATGTTGTGGCATTGTTTACAGCAAAAAGTCAATTTTATAAAAATTACGAAATCTAACTTTTTATAGGGTCTCCCAGTCCCTACAGTTATATATAGTAAAAGTTTACACATATAAAGACACAGATAAAACACAAAAAGTTTGACTTCTGTACTACAAAAATTGACATAGTTATCAAATTACAAAGCTTGAGATTTTTGCACATTATTTTTGTTTTTCGGGTTCATGCCGGGCAGAGTGGCCTACCATATGGCTTAAGTTCCTCTAGCCCTGCCCGAATTTTTGTCTTTCAGTAAGGAATCAGTTAAAAAATGAATTAAAGTAATTCGAGATCGAAATCAGGGTGCGATGTCCTTTTTACGGCGGAACCACCATTAGCCGGTATCGCCAAATTGGGGTATCACCAAAGAGAGTTATTTCATCTAAAAATTTAGCTCACTTTTAGGCGTCGTATACAAAGCGAAGAATGAAACATTGAAATTAAACAGAAAAATAAATATAAATTTATTATCATATCAGAAACGGTCTACTACAAAAAAAGAATTCATCAAACGCCGAAATCTACTAGATATACTGCTCAAAGAGTTCTCCGTTGGTGGCAATGCACAATTGAATGCGTGCCAGTACGGATTCTTGCACACTTTGGAGCATAGCAGGTGTAACTGCGCGACAAGGAAAGATGATGCTATGCTTCAGATCAACCAGAGAAGTAGACTCAATCACACAGACCTGTGCTTTTGTGTATCCCAGAGGAGAGTTCATGGGAGTAAAGTCCGGTGAACGCGGTGGCCACTCTACGGGACCACCATATTGAATGATCTTTTGACCGAACTCGGTAGCCAGTTACGCATGGACGTTTGATTCTTTATGCGGAGGGGTCCCATTATGTTGAAACCACACCCTGCGCGCATGTCGGAGAAGCAGCTCTTCATACCAGTCACGTACAGTTTTTTTTAACAGGTGCAGGTAACGATCGCCCGTTAAGGTCCCATCGTAGAAGATGGGTCCAACAATCTGGGCTCCCCATATAGGGCACTACACGTTCGTTCATTAGCGTACCTGGTGTTGTACTGTGCGGGCGATGTAGGGGTTTTCTAGAGACCAGTAATGCATATTGTGCACGTTCACAATGCCACTCCATGTAAACGTTTACTCATCTGTCCACAGAATATCACAAAGGAGCGACGGATTTTCCTCTAAGGGGTTGAGCATGGAATTACAATTATCAAATCGTCGTGTCTGGTCACCCAGCATCAGTGCTTGCACCAGTGTCGGATGGTATTGAGGCGCACAATGTGCATGTCATTAATGCCAGATATGTTGACGCGTGTATCCACATGCCTCGCTTATTTGCGCCATGCTCAGTTGCGTATTTAAAAGGGAGAATGCCAGCACCTCCTCGGGTGTAACTCGAACATTACACCTTGCCCGTCTACTTGTTCTGGGTCGTGATGCAACACAGCCGGTGTCTCTAAGAAAGTGTAATGCACCAGTTATAGTTTCATACGTTGAATATCGATCTTTAGGGAAACGTTCTGAATAAACCTTCACATCCGCTCTGGCATTCCTTTGAAATTCATTATAAATAAGTATAATTTCGGCATATTGCTTGTACGTGCAACCTGCAATCACCATCACAGCGCTGCCTAGCATGTCCACTGCTAGATGGCTCGTGTTTTATCCCGAACGTGTGGCGCTGCGGTACTATTGTAATTTGCATAATCCCGATTTTCATGCCCGTTATAGCTCGGCTGATCGTTTACATTCCTCCGCCATTTATCTAGTTCTTAGGGAGTATGTTTTATATTCCGGGTGTCGATTCTACCTACTTTGACTTTTGAATGTTGTTCGACCAATAAAAGTTAGCTAACGGTGGTTTCGCCGTAAAAAGGACACTGTAGCTGGATTTCGATCTCGAATTACTTTAATTCATTTTTTAACTGATCCCTCAATGAAAGATAAAAGCATGTGCAAAAATCTCAAACTTTGAAATGTAATAACTGTGTCAATTTTTGTAGTATAGATGTCAAACGTTTTGTGTTATATCTGTTATGATATGTGTAAATTTTACTAAATATAACTATAGGGATTGGGGGACCGTATAAAAAGTTAGATTTCGTAATTTTTATAAAATTGATTTTTTACTTTAAACAATGCCACAACATGAATGTTTACTTCATTTAAAACATTTTTGTAATTGGAACAATATGTCTACGACCAACAGTTGAGAAATTAAAGGTCGGCGATTGATAACATATTGCACCCTGTATAAAAAGCATAAAATGAGCTCTGTTGGTAAAAAAACTGAGCTGTGCCGCCAGACGCCATGAGGGGCGTCCGTCAGCGTCTCAACCACCGTGCCCATGTCCTGGGGGACATATAGCACGCACGACCGGATTTGTCTCTCCGTATGCGTTACGGCCAGTCGGGGCACCACCACCTGCGCATCACCTAGATTAAACCCATGTGCGGGCGACATAGGTCGCTGCAATACGCGGTGGATCCCATTAGAGGACAACCAGGAAACACTTGGGGACGGGCTGGAGTCCCCCAACAGCTTCGGAGCTGAACACCCAAAAGGAAGCCATGTCCTGGGCCTTAATTCCGGTTTTTACGATCCGCATTTGCTTTACCATAACTCGAGGGATGTGGAGATTGAAAAAGGTAACCACGGTTCCCTCTTGTAATGGAATGAGCTCTTTTGGTATATACAAAGCGTGAAAATTGTGAATAAAGTTTTTGCCGATTAATTCCGAATTCACAAAAGACGAAATTATTATGTTAAAAACAAAAGTATGGAAAATAATAAAATATATTAGCAATTAAAATAGCTAACATTATTTATTCTGCATCATTTCTATGAATTTTTTGGCACAAAGGATAAAAAACTTTTAGAAATGAGTTTTTGCAAATGCGTGAAACATATATAAAAAACTTCCACCTAGCATTGCTTTTACCATTCATTTATTCGAATACAATGTAAAAGCTAAAGATGATTGTTAAACATCCGTATTTTGAAACTCCTGTAGCAGTTCAAATGAATGAAGGGAAAAATAATTTGGATATAAATCCATATGGTAATATTTATGTTACATCTTTTATTACCACAAAAATTGAACTGATATTTACTTTCTACAATAATTACAATAAATGTACATACTTGAAATAAATATTAAAATTTTATAAACGTAAAGATATACCTAGTAATGAGTATGGCTGTGTCATAATGATTAGCATCTCTGTCATCAAGTGTGTTACGACTTTGTTGCCACCGACAAAACTTCCGTAGTGTGATTGGAGCAATGTGGTGGATAACTTCTTTATCCTAATAAAAGAAATATAACCGAACATAAATGTTAGTTAAAGATAATATTTGATAAATTTTACTTTAAGATAAATTTGAATGGTTAAAATAAAATATAAAGAAATGACATTATAAATAGGCTAAATATATTTAAACAGGACAGAAATATCATGTCTGACATATAGTTTATGAAACACATACCAGAGTATTGTAACGTACATGTTTTTTAGGGGGAAAAGAAGTAACCAAATAAACAATTTAGAAAACACATAACACAGTTAAAACCACTCTCAGCAACTACCACTTACACTCTTATTTACCATCTACCTCAACTGACGGTTAAGCGAGAAAAGCTCGGTCGAATGCTTAAATGATATTCACAATTAATCTGATTGGACCTGATCTCTGCCGAAGTCCAATTAGTTTAATGGTAAATATCATCTGAGCTTCCGACTGGGGTTTTCGCGCTGAACCGGCAGTTGAGGTAGATGGTGAATACGAGCATTATAGTTGTTAAGGTATTCGAATTATTTTGTGCAGCCCTGTATATAATTTATAAATTTTTATACACACGACACAATATGATAAAATTTAATTCAGCTTGAAAACGCATAACAAATTTGAAAAGTCGCTTTCAGCAATTAACGCCAATAGCGTGTAATGTATTCGAATTATTTTGTGCAACCCTTAAAATGATCTACTGATTTTTGTGTGTACGAGTTACTATACAAAAATTTAATAGCATAAAAATAGTATATAAATATAATAGCTAGAAAATACATAACAGAACAGAAAACAATATTCCAGCATTTACCATCCATAAACGGTAATGTATCCTGTATACGAAATGCAACCCTGTATATAGAATTATTTATATCCTATAAAATCTCAAATCTCATAGTATAATATAGTTCAACTGGAAAAGCATAACAAAGTTCAAAACACACTTTAAGCAATTCGCGACCACAGGCGGTAATGCATACGAATTCTTTTGTGCAACCATGTATATAATCTACATAATTTATTCACACGACGAGACATAAGGTAAATGTGCTAGTAATGGACCACTTAACGACATTCAGTCAGTTATAACAAAATGTTATGAAAACTCGGATAAAACAATATTTTTTAATCATTCTGATCTTTGATGTTTCATATACTATGAAATGTTTTACTCATAACATATTAGTTTACAGAAAATAAAATGTTAAACATTTAATCGTGATCCATTAATGATACTTGTAATGATACTTGATTCTCCAGTAATGGGCATAGTAATAGTTAGATGCACCAGTAATGGACTCCCCAATTATGGGCTATCCAAATACTCTGAAATCACAGAGAAAGAACTTTTCCCACAAAATACTTAAATAGTAATAAATATTAATAGTAAAATACTTAAATAGTAATAAATAAGAATATAATTAATATTTTGATTAAGAAAAAAAGTAGTGATATATAAATTAAAAATATTGATTGTTTTCAGCTTTATTCGATCGACAATGTTTCTTTCATACTTAAATTTTTTTCAAATGTTTATAAGCTGACTATATATAGTTTTATATCGTAACTGTCTATTTCAATAATAACTGTATGAGATATGTAAAATATACCATTTACTTTTATAAGAAAATCATTTTCATTCTTGTTGATCTCGTTGCTCCCCTCTAATTTTTTTAAGTTTTTTCATGTAAAATTTTGATAAATGCAACCATTTCTTTGTATCTATTGCGTGATGACGGTCCTAGTAGTATGAATATCAACTCTATAACATTTACTTGTCTTATATGCCATCGATTCTATTAATTATTTATTGTATTGAATCCATTGATTATTTTATTACAAATTATGTACCTAGAACCTTGAAAAAAAATGTCTGTACCTGTGGCCAGTCGTGACAGGGCGTCGTTTCACAGTTTTCTTGGAGGGAGGGTGGGAAAAGTTTTCTTTGTGGGGGAAGGGCATCTCTTTTGATCTTATTGTGCGCAGCTTTAAAGCAATTGATACAGTTTTATTCTCTCATATACTTTTAAAATTAGCCAAAGTATTCGTTATAATGTTAAATGTGCCTTAATTTCAGAATCTTGCAATAGTGAAAATTTACCAAATATTAAAAGGTAATTATTAATTTCTGTGTTTAAAATGTTTATGTAATGCTAATGTTTCTTGTTTAGTCAAATCTGGTAATTTATTTCAGTTTTTGTACAATTTCTGTTTATTTTTCTTTAGTCTCTGATTTGTGATGACAGATATATTTTGAGTGGAACTGCCCCTCACCTAACCTCCCTCAAATGGTGCTCCTCTCCGTGATCCATCCCTAAGTTTGCTACATATTGCTTGCAAGTAGTCTTCAAAATTTGGAAAACAGCTATTAATAAACGTAGAGTGCCGAATTACCGAACGTCCTTTACTGATTTTTAGCTCACAGGCTATCAAAGCCTGAGAGCTAATGTTTCCGCAGGTTCTGTATGTGTGTATGTATGTACGTAACGCGATAACTCTTGATTGAAATATCCGATTTCATTCAAATTTTGTATATAGATTCATTCTAATAAGGCGCTTCCCTGATTAGTTTTGGAGGTTCATTT
Organism: Maratus michaelseni; assembly: GCA_963931845.1. Classification (NCBI taxonomy): domain Eukaryota; kingdom Metazoa; phylum Arthropoda; class Arachnida; order Araneae; family Salticidae; genus Maratus; species Maratus michaelseni. The sequence goes on from OZ007586.1 coordinate 283,084,727, forward strand.
GTTAAATATAAAAGGGGAAAATGGGGGAGCTAATCCCCCTTAAGTTAACTGACTGGGTTTTTCTTGCAGAATTATCCGATTTGCTTTAAATTTGGTATAGAGGATTATTCTGATAAGGCGCTTCCCTGATTAGATTTGGAGGTTCATTAGTTAAGAAAAAAGGGGGAAACGGGGTCTAAACCTCCCCCTTAATTTAGCTAAATGGGTATTTCATGCAGAATTATATAATTGTGTGAGTATAATATACAATTAGTGTGAATAGCCTGTGAGCTCAATGCTATCAGTTTAACTGCCACTTTTCTTCTTAGCTCACATGCTATCAAAGCCTGAGAGCAGGTTCTGTATGTATGTACGTAGAGCGATAACTCTTGGTAGAAATATCCGATTTGCTTCAAATTTGGTATACCGGTTTATTCTGATAAGGCGCTTCCCTGATTACATTTGGAGGTTCATTGGTTAAGTATAAAGGGGGAAACGGGGGGGGGGGGTTATCCGGATCTAATTTAGCTACATGGGTATTTCATGCAGAATTATATAATTATATAATTGGTGAATATCCTGTGAGCTCATTGCCATCAATTTAACTGGGTACTTTCTTTTTATTTTGCGACTTAAACATAGATTATGTTTTTCTATTAATAAAAACGTGGGAGTAATACGTAAAAATTCTAAAAATATAACAACACAATTGGAATTATGTGTGAAAAAATAGGGATTCTCGTATTAACGGAGCATTCCGTGCGTTACATTATTCATCCAAAGTAGGTTTTGAGAAATGTCAGTGAATAGCGAAACGCAAATTTTCAAAACGTGCTTCGAAAGGGGCTTAATCTTCTTCGCAATATCACTCCTTCAAAAATCAAGAACTTTGTTCAGCAAACAAAGCTTTTCCCTGAAATTGCCCATGAACATATCGAATCAGGCAAAATCGTTATTTCATTATTTTTCTGACTGGAAAACAGGAGAGGGCATTTTTACGGAAATAAACCATTCAATACCGGAAATCGATAATTGCCTTCAAGGATATTAGTGTCCGGTGCTGACGCTCAAAAGGAAGAGAGCACTAAGAATAATGCCTCAATAGCAATAAACATTAGAATAAAAACAAAATTTTTTTAGAAATGCAAAACTTTTCAGGTGTTTATAACGTAATAGTCTAAGAGCTAGCAACGTTTTCGTCACATGATTATAACCTAATAGTCTAAGAGCTAGCAATGTTTTCGTCACATGATTATAACCTAATAGTCTAAGAGCTAGCAACGTTTTTGTCACATGATTATAAACTAATAGTCTAAGAGCTAGCAATGTTTTCGTCACTTGATTCTATCAAGGCTCATTTTTGTATATCTCCTCCCTTTTAATAGCATAGTATGCATGCGGCCGGACTGACTGGCCGGAGATGTTGTGTTTACCTGTGAGAGTAGGGGTAATGCAAGTCAAACAAGAACGAAAAATCATGCTTCAAGCATAGATTATGTAACACTTTCCAACGCTTCCAAAATAATTTTACAAATCATACCGTTTAATAAGCTAAAAGATAACATCTAAGTAATCCGAATACTTTTATTCAGCCCTGTATAGGATCTATAGATTTGTATATATACTACATAGGATAATAAATTTTAGTTCAGTTAGGAAACGCGTAGCACAGTTTAAAATTCTCCGTCTGGAGTTAAATAATACGGAAATGTGTTCGCGAACTTTTGTGCTTCCCTGTATAGGATCTACATAATTTATACACACCACGTAATAGACAAAAAGCTAGTTAAAATTAAAATCGCTTTCAGTAACTTAAAACGCACTTCGAGGAATTATTGTTAACAGACAGTAGATAATTCTTTTGTGTGTCCCTGTAAATGAACGATAACTGCTATACACACGATATTCTGTAGTAAGCCTCTTGTAATGCACCTCATATAAATTTCAATGCGTTTTAAATAGGGAAACATTATTTAAATAAACCGCAGACGATTTTTCTCCATAGACGTAATGTAACGGAATTCTTTTGACTGTCCCTGTACAGTAAGTATAAGTGCTATGCACACCCTATTCCATGTTAAGCTTCTTCTAATACACCTTAGTGATATATATAAATTTCAATGCGTTTAAAATAGTGAAACATTATTCAAATAAACCGCAAATGATTTTCCCCCATAGACCGCAATGTAATGGAATTCTTTTGAGTGCCCCTGTAAAAAAACTATAAGTGCTACACACTTCCGTTGAAATAGGGAACATGCTATAGATAACGACTATAACATATAAAAATTGCAGAGCAATCCGAGCATATTTACGAGAGTTAGAGCACGGACAGACGGCCAGACGGCAGACGGCCAGACAAACCGAAGTCATAAACACTTTTCAACTAGGTTGGAAAGTGTTAAAAACGTAATTTCAGGAATTTTCAATAAATACAATATTCGGAAAAATATCCGAATACTTTTATGTAGCCCTGTATATGACCTATAGATTTGTATATATACATAGGATGCTAAATTTTAGTTTAGTTAGGAAACGCGTAGCACAGTTTAAATTCTCCTTCTGGAGTTTCTGTCAATAAACGGAAATGTGTTCGCGAACTTTTGTGCTGCCCTGTATTGGATCTACAGAATTTATACACACCACGTAATAGACAAAAAGCTAGTTAAGATTAAAATCGCGTTCAGTAACTTAAAACGCACTTCCAGGAATTATTGTTAACAGACAGTAGAGAATTCTTTTGCGTGTCCCTGTAAATGAACGATGACTGCTATACACACACTATTCTGTAGTAAGCCTCTTGTAATGCACCTTAGTAATATATATAAACTTCAATGCGTTTAAAATAGTGGAACATTATTTAAATATGCCGCAGACGATTTTTCTCCATAGACGTAATGTAACGGAATTATTTTGACTGTCCCTGTAAAGTAACTCTAAGTGCTATGCACACCCTATTTTATATTAAGCTTCTTCTAATGCATCTTAGTGATCTATATAAATTTCAATGCGTTTACAATAGTGAAACATTTTTAAAATAAACCGCAAATGATTTTTCCCCATAGACCGCAATGTAACGGAATTCTTTTGAGTGTCCCTGTAAGAAAACTATAAGTGCTACACACTTCCGTTGAAATAGGGAACGTGCCATAGATAACGACAGTAACATATAAAAATTGCAGAGCAATCCGAGCATATTTACGGGAGTTAGAGCACGGACAGACGGCCAGACGGCCAGACGGCCATACGGCCATACGGCCAGACAAACCGAAGTCATAAGCACTTTTCAACTAGGTTGGAAAGTGCTAAAAATGACAAAATTACGTCATTTTACCATGACTTTTGTTTGTAACACCAGTTTTTTGTTAAATATTCGTGATATTAAGCTATTATTCCCAGACGGCATTAACGTTAAGACTGTGCCAGACCTTTTATTTTTTTTATAAAATTTCTCTGTATTAATGTAACGATTTCTGTCAGAAATGAAAGATTTTAGCTCTTTTAAAATCTTAATTTTAAGTGTCTTTAAGATCGGTCAAAATGATATTTTCTTTTTACTGTATATTGTAGGAGGTCATATAGAAATTTTATAGTTTGTACTTTTCACTAAAAAAGTTTTTTCCGAAGCCAAACATCTTAAAAAAAAGTATAAATGAATCATAAAACAGAATTGAAGCACACTTGTGAAATAGATGGATGGGTTACTGAGATTTTTCACTGTTCTTGTTTTTACCATTTAATTTTGGAATTCAATAGCATTTATCCTATATTATCAATTATTTTTTATATTTAAATAAATAATTTTTATGCTTAAAATTAGAGTTACAAAAGTTTTTTTTTTCAAAAATATTTAATATTCACAAAAAACATTGTTAATTTATCCTAGATTGATCCCTAGTATGCAACTGTTTGTACATTGTACAATCATATATCAAATAAATGCAATGAACTTTAAGATAAATGTGTGAAAAGTATTATAAAACAGGAATACTGTGCTTGCATAACTTTTTAAGATGTTATATATATATATATATATATATATATATATATTTGGCAGTCTTTATGTTTATATGTTTGATGATAAGAATAAAATATATTTTTAAAGGAAAATAAGTTTTAAGTAGGAAAAAAAGAAAAGTTTTTTCTTGTGTTGTTATACCAATGTAATATTTTGAATATTCTCCACACACCAGATGATGACCCGATGCAGACGCCATGGCCCGAAAGATGATGACGGCTTTATAAACACCGCTGGGTGGATGTCTGCTCGTAGTAAAAAAAAAAAGCTCACTTATGTTTTACCACTGTATAAACATTGCAGAATAAGTGAGGTGGTGGATTAAAAGTGCTGGCCCAGCAAAGGAATAGCAGTAGGATAAGTGCAGGAACCACTGCAGGAAAAGTGCCGGATTGAAGTAAAGTAATGGCATACCAATGCTGGCCTGCTGTTGGCCATCACTGATGGGTCAGCTGTATTCCGCACGGACACTTTTGTACTGGTTTAAGTAATGGCACCATTGCACTTTACCGCTGATGGCAATGCTGGCTGCCATCTTTTTTCCAGCTGATGGCCCACAGTTTCTTTCTTTGCTGTGTTATAACCTACTGACCCTATGTCTTCAATTTACTGAATTCAGATATTAAAATTTTCCTGTAGGATCTTTCGTGTTCGGACTTGCTACTGTTCAACTCAGTAACTGAAGATAGGGACATCCGATTCCGCGCTGCGCCGGTTTTTTCGCGAAGTAATGGCGGTTCATCTTGATGGGTAGTACTATCCCTCTGATTTTGTAAAAACAGTATGCCAGAATACTGTCTATTTTAAATTAAAATTTTTTTTTCAATCTAAAAGAAGATGCGTTGTTAGCAAGAAAGTCCTATTACTTTCATTCCGTACTCTTACGTACTGAATACATATATTTAAATTTTCTTACACTTATTTAATGTATATTCTATTAAAATAATTTTATTTCCATTCTTATCACTATAGAAAACACGCATTTTTTTGCTATTAGCCACCGCACTTAAATTTCATTTCGAAAACACAGAGAACGCACTACGAACGATATTGTTATTCCAAACCACAAATGATCGTTTGATCTTGAAAAGTAGCAGTTGACTTTGCCTATATCTTTCTAGCCGCTATATGTTTACTTATATAATTAACCGTTTAAACGCCAATGTTCCAAAATTGGAACAGAAGTTTTAACTAAATGTTACATATGCAAATAATTTTCGAATTATTGCGGTTTTTTTGTATAATGATAACAATGATTATGAAATATTTTTTTCATTAAATATTAAAAATTAAATTTTATTTTTGTTATTTTTATAATTTTTAGAAATTTCCTATTTTTGAGATATTTTTCACTATTTCAAATAACATTCCCCAACACATTTATTATGCAAAAAAATTTAAATTATTTTTTTATAGTCATAAGAAGAGAACTACTACTTGTAAAAAAATGCTACTAAAAACTATCTAAAATAAAATATAAATGTTTGACGCAATTTGAAAAACTCATGTTCCGATTTTGGAACATTGGCGCTTTAGCGACAAAGTTTTCAAAAGGAGTAATCGTATAAATAAGTAATTCAAATCTCATTACATAATCCGTTGACTGATTCAACGCTTCAACATTGGTACCGTCAAAGTCAAAGACCAGACCGTGTCAAAGCATTTACCCGGAAGAGTTTATTTTATTAGGTAAGTAAAGTGTAAATTGAAGGGAGGGGCGCAAACAGAAAGAGGAATAAAAGCTTTTTTCTTTTCCTTTATTTGAATGGAACTTTCGTGTTTTGTTGACTCGCCGTTGGAATAATTTGTAATATTATTAGAAGCTAAAGTAGAATAGATTTCTGTAGTAGAATACATATAATATTCAGCAGAATATATTTTTTAGTAGAATATATGTTTTTTTGGTTGTGATTATAAAGCATGTCGAAAATTTCTTTAACTGTAGAAGAAGCAGTAGCGTATTTAGAAACTCTTTCGGATTCAGATTTATCCGATGTTGATATATGCCAGTTACCTCCAGATGAACCAGGCTATATAACAGACGAAGAGGATATTGTGGAAAATGACTTTGAGCCCATTATACCAGCTGACGTGACTGGAATGATAGACGTAATTTGCAAAAACGATGATACTAGTTGCCAAGAAAACGTGATACACAATACAGAAGCCGGTCCTTCGATTATAAAAAATGAACTTCCGGGAAGAAAACGTAAGTTGGAATCTACAGATATTATTCAGACTTCTGAAAAAGTACAGAAAGTAAAAAAACCTCCTAAAAAGAAAATTGCATGGAAGAGAAAATGTGATTTTAAAAAACCTATTATATCAAACAGAATCGAAACAATTTTGCAGACGCTTCCTAACTTAGTAAATCTGTCGCCTATCGACGTATTTTTTAAAATTTTGCCTCATGTGTATATTGAACTCCTCGCTAAAATGACAAAATTGTACGCTTTACAAAAAGGAGAAGATATTGAAGTAGTATCTGAAGATATTTTGCATTTTTTAGGTCTACTTCTTCTAAGTGGATATCATTATGTTCCTACTGAAGATATGTATTGGAGCACAGCGGAAGATACGTCCGTTCCTATTGTTCCAATTGTTATGACCCGCAATCGCTTTAGAAAGATGAAGAAGTATTTTCACTTGATGGACAATAATCAATTGTAAAAAGATGATAAACTTGGTAAAATAGCACCGATATATGAAGAGTTATCTAAAAATCTGCAACAGTTTGGAATCTGGCACGAGAAGTTGAGCATTGACGAATCAATGCTCCCGTACTATGGCCGGCATACATGCAAAATGTTTATCAGAGGAAAACCTATTAGGTTTGGATTTAAAATATGGTTGATGTGTTCATCAAATGGATATCCATACGCTATGGAGATATACAGTGGAAGAAAAGGGTCCTCGTCCGTTGTACAGATAGGTTCGAGAGTTGTGAACGAATTATTATCTAACTTGCAAGAAAATTCAAAGCATGAAATATACTTCGATAACTTTTTTACTTCCTACAATTTAATTTCGGAGCTTGCAAAACGTGGAATACGAGCGACAGGCACAATTCGTGAAAATCGCACTGCCCTTTGTCCATTGAAATCTAAAAAAGAACTCGCTAAAGAAGACAGGGGAAATTATGATTTTCGTTCCGATGGAGCGATATATATCTGCAGTTACAACGATAATGCGGTGGTGGTCACAGTAGCATCTAACTGCTACACATGAACCCGTTGGAACAGCAAAAAGATATTCAAATGCAAATAAATGCAAAATTGATGTTACGCAACCTCATATTATCAAGAAATTCAATGAAGGCATGGGAGGCGTTGACGTTTTGGATAAACTTTTAGGCAGTTATAGGCCAAAAATGAGGAGTAAGAAATGGTGGTGGAATCTTTTCATAAATGCTTTAAATATGGCAGTTGTTTCAAGTTGGATTATACACTCAGAGGTGAATGACATCAAAATATCGCATTTGGAATTTCGTAGGCAAATTACAACTTTTCTTCTACGGAGAAAAGAGCGTCTGGTTATTCATCATGGACCCCGGAGTCATGTGAAAAAAGAAGTAAGAATATCTGATGGAAATTACATTGTACCTACATCTCAAGGACGTTGCGTAGTTTGCAAAAAAAAAACACAACAAAGAAATGTTTTCAGTGCGATAAACGCATTCACCAAAGTTGTTTCCTAACATATCATAGACACTAGAAATGAATATAATTGAAGAATTTTGTTTAGATTTTCCAAAATCAGGTATTTTATTATATTTAATATTAATTAATTATGCAATAATATATGTTAATTGCGTAATAATACATATATATACTCAGTAAATACCACAAAATATTCTCTGTATTGAATATTTCTTTCTGTTGAAAATTTTGTATAAAAATATAACCCACGAAACGCCAATGTTCCAATAATAGAACACAGCAAAAAATTAGAAAAAAAAATTCTCCGAAATTTTATAATTGTAATAGATAAAGGTGCTTTAAAGAAGCTTAATTCTAAAATTTTATATTAATAGGAAGATCCGTTCATAGTACGGCGTTTAAACGGTTAAGAAAAAATATTATATATTGTATTATTTAAAAATTAAGAGCGTATATTAATAAAAAATAATTGGAATATTATTTGAAAATTAAGGAGAGAATTTAAATAAACATAAAGGTTGACAATTTACGGCATGGAGTTTCATTTTTCTTGTTTTTCGCTTCTTTGGCGATTACGTACAAATTAATAAATATTTGTTTTAAAACAATTAAATGAATTTGTGGATAAATATTTGATTTTCCAAATTTAAATAAGCAAAATAAGAATTACAATTAATCGATACATTAATTACACAAATTAAACATTTATTTCGACAAATCATGTATATTTTTATGGAAAGCAACGATCGTTGTTTTGGCAACAATCAAGTCTTGGCTCTCATTGACTGTAGCTAAAGCACTACAAAAGCTGCACTCTTCTAATAGGCGCTTTCTCGGCCATATTTAAATCGGTCTGGCAATAATTTAGCAACCGAATTTCTGTCTGGCAAATTAATTATGGCTTGTCTGATAATAATAATAAATTAAAATTTTAGCTTTGCTAAAATTATTTGAAGTTGACCCATTTTTTAACCTATAAATCAGGGTCTGCCACAGTCTTAATATCGTTGAAACCGTCTGGCAATAATGACTTAATATCACGAATAGTTAGCAGTAACAAATGTTACAAACAATACTCATGCTAGCTAAAATGACGAATTGTTGTCATTTTGATCTGCATTTCATCTACTCCCATAGGTAAACACAACGTTTTCGTCCAGCCAGACCGTCCCCACAAGCGTACTACACCATAAAAAGGAAAGGGATATAGAAAAATGAGCCTTGATAGTAGCACGTGTTTTCTGACGTTGATAGCTTTTAGACTATAAGGAAAATAGCCAGTGTGAACAGTTCAAACTCCTGTTGCAACTTGAACATTTCATAGAACTAGTGGAATCACTTTTTCTTTAACGTTACTGGCAGTGAGCAATGTGCTTCCGTTTGTACAATTATCCCAGCTGGACACGGTCTCGAAAGGTTCGGATAATTGGCACTCCACTGCATTTACTTCATAAATATTATTTATGTGTAAATTATCAGCGGATGTAAAAGGTCGTCGGAAATAATTGCTGTTTTCAATACAGCCAGTTTTATATTTTTCTGCGGCTGTAAATGTTTTTTTTTTTTTTTTTTTTTTTTTTTTTTTTTTTTTTTTTTTTTTTTAATGAAGAACTTTTCTTGAATTTGGATTAAAAAATGTGTATTAATTGTGTTTCTTCACAATTAAAAACGTTTTCGGAATTTTATAAACTTCGTTCAGTTTCTTAGCTAATTCTAAAATCCAAAATCTATGTATACATTTCTTGTTGAGTCTCTAGATGATAATATTATGGTTAGCTCGTAATATAATGTTAGGATTACCTCTTAAAAAAGATCCATACAATTTACTTATAGGAAGGATTCCTTCAGGAAAACTGTAGAATAATGTATAATTTGTTATATAAAAAAAACAAAATAAAAATTTGCTATGCCATAATTATTATTCATGAAGCAATCATATATTTTTGTTCTATATAAAAAACTTTTCTTGGACACTTCTTTGCATCTAAACTTGTTTCACCATTTTTTATTGTTTTTGAAAGGTTGTACTTGAAATTTCATCAAATGAGCTACTTTACGGAGACTGATTTCTTTCTCAACATCTTTAACAGCTTTTTTTTGTACTATGTTCTTAAAAAAATTATGTTTCCTTTCATCCATGATTTTGCAAAATAATATAAATATAATAAAAGATTTCAGTTTTCAGAGTAAAATGTCACAATTGTTTCAGTAATGGGCCATGATCGTAGCAAAAATGAGCCAGATCGTCCAATATTGAATCTGATCAATGTATAACAGAATAGAACATGTGGGATGCCTAATAAATATATAAACTAACCTATATTAATAAAATAAAATTTCACTCTGTGTGCCTGTCTGTCCGTCCGCCTGTCTTTTGCCGATGTCTAGCGAAATCTACTGCACGTTGAAGTCTGAAAATTTGTATGAGGATAGTCGAACGCACGTCCGGGCGCATCCGGGGCACAAATTTTTATTTTTCATAATTAGCAGAGATATTAATTAAAAACTCATCAAAAAGCAATTTTTTTTATAATTGGCGGAGGAGAGCACGCGTATGCTTAGTCCCTGCTTTTCCAAGCGCAAAGAAAGAAACAAGCAATGCTGTTTAATTTGGCCGTTTTCCTTAACGTTCATTTGCCAAACCATTCATTATACGGAAACAATAAAGACATTCTTAAATTTTGCACTTTTACGCCTTAAACGCCGCGAATAGTTTGAAAAAAATAATGTTGTTAATTCTTTTAAAAAAAAAATTCAAAAAGGGTCGTTTTCGTGATTGACCATATATACATCACGTACAAAAATTTTTAGACGTTCGAACGATTAGAATTTAAAAAAAAAATTAATTCTGAGAAAATTTTGATGAAAACGCTAAAACGCGGGCTGTTTTGGCGCCGCTTTGGCTAATGTTTTTACTTCTAAATACTCATATTCTCCCACGAAACTTTAAAGAGAGTTTGGATGCAGTTATATTATTATCCTCTAAAAGTATAAGTACTACACACGCTATTTTAAATAGGAATCATTCTGTAGCAAACCTTAATAATATATATTAATTTAGTACTAATCAAAACACATTTACTAAGCTTACAGAACAGAGAGTCAGAGTGACGAACTGAAGTCATTATGAGGACAATACTACTCTTTAGTCTTCAAAAAATTCAATTTTTAGATAAACATCTATATGAAACAGCAAAATGTTTGGCGCTTATTAAAACAAACCGCATAAACAAATATTTACAATTTCGCCACTTATGACTAAAAACATATGAGGTATTCTATAACTATGTAATAGAACATACTATGATTTGAAGATCATGCCCATTTATGGCTCGAAGAACACAAACAATCATCTAAGTTTTTTAGGGCCTAATTCTTAAGCTTTTAGTTGCATTTTGATATCGAAGTGAGACATTGTTTTCTACGACAACAATTCTGTACCTTATTGTTCTCCGACGCCAATTGTCGGAAAGTACTTCTCGAGTAAACGCCATCGACAAAAATGTGATCTAAATCTTTAGTTACATCTATGTAATTTTTCTTGCACAAAACATTTGTATTCGCTTTTGAAAGAAAATATTTGTATTTATATCATATATTTGACTATATGTTTTTAGACTTGTAGTAAATTTTATATTAAATCTACATAATGAGACATTTTTGTGGATATATAAACTTGGAAAACCTATCCAGGCTCATAACATTCAAAGAGGGCGGAGCTTTCATTGTTTTCGTACAAATCGCCAGTCAACAATGTCTCGTGTAAGATATCTCTAGAACTTTGTAATTTTTTTTAAAGAATATGTTTCATTAACTATATACTTATTTATTGACTTAGAAATGATACAATGCAAGTATACTAGAACATTGATATCTCAAGTTATACTAAAATAACTGTAAGGGGTCAGGTAACCTTTAAAGTGTCCAAAAATCGATTTGTTTTAATAGCTTATAGTAAAATATGATTCTTATTTTAAAGCAAACTCCATGCACAATTTCACATTAGAAGAGAAGTTATGGCCAAAACAATTTAAGCCCTTTTCGTGTTTTGCTAGTGTTTAAAGAGCCAGATTGTTTGTTTGCCTTTTTTGAATTAGCTGCTGGCGAGCCATGGAGCTATGGCATGCGCAATTTCAGTTTTATTTCTTTGTTGCTTGTGTCCTAACTCTTAAATTATATACCCCATGGTTTTATATTTCCACTGTTGCGTGAAGACTGCATTTTACTAACTTCTACTTCAATCTGCAAGGGTTTGTTTATTTAGATCACGCGGTAGATTGTAACATTGTTCGTTGATTATAAACTGCTCCTTTCAAAGCAATTTTGATTTCCTTATTAATATTTACTTAGCTGTATTAATTGTTTGTTTTTTAACATTGATATGGATAATACAGAGAGTGCTTGGCATCCTAAAAGAGCATCTGGCAAAGGAAGCCAAAAACGTAAGTTTAGTGGAAACAGATTTACGAAATCTTAAAATTCTGCTGCAGAAGCAGATCCCAATCAAAGTGCTTCTGGAAAGAAACTTGGTGTATGCTCTGATGACACTAATAATGAGACCGACAATATTTTTAAAGGGTACATAATTATAGATTTGAAATCAATGTTTTATTTTATTGAAACTTTTTTAAACTGTAAAACATGTGGACGTGAAGTAAAGTTGAAAGAAACAGTTGTATATGGACTTTCTTCGCAAATTTTAATAAAATGTAAAAAATGTACTGAATTGTGCACATTTAGAAATTCTCCAATGATTGGTTCAAAAAGTAATGCTGCTGAAATTAATCGTATGTTTGTATATGCTATGGTAGCATTGGAAAAGTTCATGCAGCTATGAATATTTTCTGTGGTGCTATTGATCTTCCAAAACCTATTTCTAAACAGTCTTACAACTCAGTGGTTAAAAAACTGACAACGTCCACAAATACAATTGCACAAAATTCGATGAAATGTGCAGCTAAGGAAGAAATTGAACTTACTAATTCTGAAAAAATTATTGTTAGTGGAGACGGTACTTGGAAAACAAGAGGACATACTTCAAAGGTGGGGGTGTGCACAGTTATTGGGGACAAGACTGGAAAAGTTATCGATACAGAAGAGTTATCTTCTTATTGGAAATCACAGGAAGGGGCCGCAAAATATTCTGTGTGGAAAACTAATCATGAAAAAGAGTGTTGATTAATCATTCTGGATCGGCTGGAAAAATGGAAAGCAGTGGCATGATAAGATTTTTTCAACGCTCAGAAAAACAAAATAATCCGAAATATGTAGCATACATATGTGATGCTGATTCTAAAACTTTTTAAGCTATAACCGAGTCATCCCCATATGAACCAGATATCCCAATAACTAAAATCAAATGTGTTGGGTATATTCAGAAACGAATGCGTGCTCGTTTGAGAAAGTTGAGATAAAGCACAGTGAAGTGAAGCGATAAAAAATCTATTGGAGGGAGAGGCCGTCTCACAGATAAATTCATTGACAAATCAACCGTTTATTATGGCAATGCCACAAGAGAACACAAAAATAATTTAATGTGGAAATCTGAGTGGGTTTTTTATTTTCACACACGATCTACCAATTCTGAACCGTTGCATAATTTTTGCCCACCTGGTATCGATTCATGGTGTGGCCATCAGAAAGCTGCTGCTAGTGATACTGTAAATAGTTTTAAGCACAAGTTAATAGTTCCTACATGTGTAATGGATATTAAAAAACCTATTTTTAATGGTTTGTTTCATCTAAAATTGTTACAAAGATGTCTTGGTGGCAAGACGCAAAACAATAAATCGTTAAATCCACTTATTTGGAAATTGTGTCCCAAAACTTTAGAAACAGGAAGAAGAATAGCTGAAATATCTATAAATGAAGCTATTATATTGTTCAATGATGGAAATAAAGGGAGAATAAAGTTGATGAAAGAATTGGGGCTAATTGTTGGTAATTATGCTCAAGACTGTTTTATAAAATTAGATGAACAACGACGAATAAAAGATAGGTGAATTACGGTTCTTTCAGAATACAAAAGAAATGTATCAGATGAAAAGAAGGAATCAAAAAGCTATAGCAGAGAATTTACTGACACAGAAAGGACAAACTTATGCTGCGGGTTGCTTTTAATTATACGTTTAGAAACTATTAGTCCGGTATCTTAAATTTTCACTTATTTAATGTGCATTTGTTGTTTTTATAGTTTTTATGTATTATTTTATAGCTGAAAGTATACTCTAAAAATTTAAATAAGCAACTGTTTGAGGATTGGATGGGATTAATTCAATTTCCCCTTTTTTCACCGTTATCTGGAAATTTATCGTTTTCAATATTTTAATGATATTAATCATAATTTATTAACTCATTTTATCATAGGATATTTTTTATGTAAAATAGAGTGCTTTTAATGAATATGAATATTTTAACTGTGAAATATGAGTGAGTTTATATGATCAAGAGATAAAATTATCTTTAAAGTCAGTTTTCTCAAAACGATGATTTCATTTATGATTTTAGTTAAAATTTCTGAAAAATGGTTATCTAGAATTTAATGAAATTTTGACTGAATGTACTAACCATATAGATGCACAAAATGACCAACTATTATGTTTCTCAAGTAAGAAGTTTAGAAATCACGTCTACTTTTGCATAAAAACTATAGCGTGAAATTGAATATTGTTTTTAATCATGCTTTATTAATTTTAGCTATATATGTATATAAAACTATATTGGACATTCATTTATTTTAATTATTTAAGTATTATATTGATACTATCAGTTGCAATATCAAATTTCCATGTGAACATGATAAATGTATTTTTTCACCGTTATCGTGAAATCCATCGTTTTTATTTCTTTTAATGATTTAATCATAATTTCTTAGTAATATTTTATCGGAGGATATTTTTTATGTAAAGAAGAGTACTTTTCATCAATATGAATATATTAATTGTGAAATATCAGTGAGTTTATATGATTAAGAGATAAATTTAGCTTTAAAGTGATAGTCAGTTTTCTCAAATCCATGTTTTTAATTACAGCGCCCAAGACTTCTAAAAAATGGATGGCTAGAATTTCATGAAATTTTGATTAAATGTACTAACCGTATAGATGCACAAAATGACCTATTATTATGTTTCTCAAGTAAGAAGTTTAGTATTCACGACAACTTTTGCATAAAAAAAAATACTTGATATCCTTAAATTGAATATTGTTTTCAATCCTGTTTTATTAATTTTCGATTAATTTTAGCTATATATACATAAAACTTTATTGAACATTCATTTATTTTAATTATTTAAGTATTATATTGATACTGTCAGTTGCAATATAAAATTTCCATGTAAACATAATAAACGTATTTTTTTCATCGTTATCGCGAAATCCATCGTAACTCACTTTTTTTTAATGATATTAATCATAATGTTTTAGTAATATTTTGTTAGAGGATATTTTTTATATAAAGAAGAGTGCTTTTTATCAATATGAATATTTTAACTGTGAAATATCAGTGAGTTTATATGATTAAGAGATAAATTTATCTTTAAAGTCAGTTTTCTCAAAACGATGTTTTTAGTTATTGTGCGCAAGATTTCTGATAAATGGTTGGCTAGATTTTTATGAAATTTTGACTGAATGTATTAACCTTATAGATGCACAAAATGATCTATTATTATGTTTCTCAAATAAGAAGTTTAGAATTCACGACTACTTTTGCATAAAAAAATACTCGATAGTTCGAGTTTCTTACAATAAAAAAAAAATCAGGATGTACACATTTTTTTTTTATTGTAGGTCATTTTGAGAACACATTATATGTCTACTCATAAAAAAAATTGGATGATTTTAGCAATTCACGTGTGAAAAATCATGCGCGCAATGCATGCAAGAATAATTCCTTCATAAAAATTGTGTTATATTTTAAATGAAATTAAAAAACTTTATATGTGCGTATATTTTTGAGCACTTTAATTGATAAAATAAACCTTTCTTAATATGTGTTTTAAGTTTTAAAATTAAAAGTTTATTAGGTATGGAGTGACTGCATTTCTTATAGAGGTCACTTTTTCATGTATTTTGTGCATTCAAAGGGTACCTGACCCATTAAAGTAATTTATATCACAATGAGGATTTTCAAAATACGGCGCAAAATATCTCTGGAACTACTTGATATTTTTACTTGATTATTTTGTATTTTATGGAGTCTTATCTCAAGACTGCACATAGATACATTTATTGTTTCTCCTACAATATATATATATACGTATATCTATACTAATAAAAGAAATTTTCATTCTGTGTGTCTGTTGTGTGTGTCTGTCTCCGATGGCTAGCGAAATCTACCTCACATAAAAGTCTGAAAATTTGGGTGACAATAGTCCAAAGCAGATTAGTGGCTCAGATTTGTATTTTTTGATAATTAGCCCAAATATTGATTAATAGTCCATCAAAAAGCGATTTTGTTTGCAAAAATCGGCAGACGCGCGCGCGCATACACATGCAGTCCTTGTTTTACAGATCACGTACAAGGGAAAAACCAACTGCGGATTTTTTTTGTCTTAATTTCTATTGGCCAAACCCTTCTTGTAAACGAAAAAACAGAAGACATGTTTTAAAGTTCGTACTTTTACGTCTTAAACGCCGTAATCAGTTTGAAAATATTTCGTTAACTCGTTGAAATATTTTTTCAAAAAGAATAATTTTTCGCGGTGGACGTTTTCTCTCTTATGAAAGTGATCCCTAGGCCGAAATTTTAGAGGTACCGACAAACAAAAATTATGACCTCCTGCTTTTCGACGGTGCAATCGGTTTTCAAAAGCACGAATTTTAATCATTTCAAAAATATTGGTGACCGAAAGTCTTTTCGAGCTTTCCGGCGACGATCATTTTTGTTCTACGCTTAAAGTAACTAAATTCCGCTATTTCGACACAATCTTTTTAGAGCATCTCGGCAGACTAGATTTACATCACCTATCAAAATGTCAAAACGTGAAAATAATTAAAATACATGAAATTGAAATAAAGAACATGGTATAATTTTAGCTTAATATAGGGTGCGTATAAAAATCTGTAGATACCATACAAGTGTGTTAAAAACATTAGTGTATATTTCCTCCTATTGGCGGAAATTGCTGATTGTGACTTTTCAACATTGTTATGAGTTATCTAACTGGACTGAATTTATACAGTATATGTACAAATCATTGATAATATACAGCACTGCACCATAGAATTCGAGTGTTTCCCGACTATCGACGGTAATTGCTGAAATTGGGTTTTCAAATGTGTTCACGTTGAAGTTTCGTTACAGTATTCTGGAATTGTTCGAAAGTGTTTCATAATCTTTTTTTGACGCATGCTCTTTCTTCTTTTTTCATAATTTGTTGATCTATTTATACAGGGTAACTTTTGTGAAACTTCGATTTGAATATCGTTCAAATTACAGTGTATAATTATATTAAACTATTTGAAATATTTTTTCAAAAAGGGCTGTTCTCGCGGTGAACGTTTTCTCTCTTACGGAAACGATTCCCCAGGCCGCAATTTTAGAGGTACCGACAAACAAAAATTATGACCTCCTCCTTTTCGACGGTGCAATCGGTTTTCAAAAGTACAATTCAATTTCAGTTTCAATCCTTCAAATTACAAGCGTATGATTTTATTAAACTGCATTGCATAAATTTACAGTAATTTATATTACATAATCGCGTTTCTGGTCCCTTATCATCCAAATACATTTAGAAAGTAACAGAAATGCATCCCATTATATT
This sequence comes from Maratus michaelseni, assembly GCA_963931845.1. Taxonomy (NCBI): domain Eukaryota; kingdom Metazoa; phylum Arthropoda; class Arachnida; order Araneae; family Salticidae; genus Maratus; species Maratus michaelseni. Next base: position 283,102,144 of record OZ007586.1, read on the forward strand.
GGCAATTTCTTTATTAATTTTCACGAAATTAAATTAGAATTTTTATACAAATTGTTTTATATAGTTGGTTACCAAATTATGGAATGAGAAAAATTTTTTATATTTCGTGCATGCGCTTGTAAAAAATTATTTTCAAAAGATACTCAAATCCCATATCACACTCAATATTCAATGTATTTATTTAAACTTCAGTATAATGTTTATTTTGTACATTGTCGAGTTTCTGAAAGTTTCATGAAACTTGCTGAAAACTATGTATGTTAGCAGTAAACGTACCAAACATTTGGAATTTTTAAAACAAAAATTTACATCTTCGTGAATGTACAAGCTATAATTACTAAATTTAACTTGCTATGTACAAACACTGCACATAGCAAGTTAAATCATTTGTAAAATATTACATCTCATTTACAGTTTTTGTGATACAGCGCAATGAAATATAGTTACTTATTATTCAGTTTTTTTTTTTTTTTTTTTTTTTTTTTTTTTGTGATTCCCTAAATGCATTTTTGACTAAATTTTCACTGGGAAGTGTTCAATTTTACTCTTTACATAACCGAAGTTTAAGAACAATTCGTTAAACATTTCTCAAAAATATGAAAAAATGACGAAATTGTCGGGTGACTGTCGGCTATATAGTGAAAGTTAGTGTAGTTCTAGAAAATTTTAACGTCATTATATTAATACACATATTTTTAATTGTTATAGGCCCCTTCAAAGAATTTTAAAGAAACATGGTTCTTAAAGTATCTAAAATTTATGTAATTCAAAGTTTCATAACTTGGAAAATTTTAATCTATAAATTTTAAAACAAGATCGCGTTAGTGTACGAATACTTTTACAAAATGTAGTTTATAGGACCGAAATTGACTATTTAAATCATCAACTTACCAATTGTTATATTTAAAGTAAAAAAAAAAAATGTAAAATTTAATTTTGTTTATTTAAAATACTGATTCAGTTTTCTTAAAAAAAAAAAAAAAAAAAAAAAAAAAAAATGCTGGCATGAGAAAATATGAAATCGATCATAATGGATGACATAAATAGTAGAATCCTTATTAATCCTTATTACTTTGTTTATGTAATGCATATACATTAAAAAAATATATTTTTGAAAGCGAAAAGGAAAAATATTACAGATTTAAAAATAAGTTGTTATGAGAAAAATAAAAGAAGATTCATACATTAAGAATTACAAACATTATTGTGATTTAAAAAAAAAAGACATTTCTAAAAAGATTTAGCGATATGATTAAATGATATGTAAAGTTTAGAGTATACTGCTGTTGGAAATAAGCATACAGGTTGGTATCAAAAGCTAAGTATTTTAAAATACATTTTACGTTTATAGGACATCAATAAAATTGCTAATGCATATGCCAAAAAAAAAAAAAAAAAAAATGAATGAGATGTTAAAAAGAAAACGCGAAACCTCAAGTACGAAAACTCTTTTATAAGAAAAACATTCTACATTTATTTTAAAAAATACGTAAATGAGCTTTGTGAAAAGTTTGAAATAAAACTAATAAACACCATGTAAAAGCATAAAATTTCCTTACTTCGTTTTCACTTAGCACCTTTATTGCAACTACAGCAATATTGATGTTGTTTCCAATGCTAGGATCTTTGTATATAAGGGCTACCTAAAAGTGTAACAAAATGTTATACAATGAGTGATTGTTAAGTAAAACAGTTTTGAACAAATAAGTTAAGATAATTATAATTTTAGCAAAACCGTTATATATCTAGTGAAAACAAAAAGTATAATATTAGTTTTACGATGGTTAAAAAAAAAACGTTAAAACACTGAACTTAAAAACGCATAAAAATAATGTAATGCTTCTTATGATGGATAATTTGGCACATTCATAAGGAAAGGCATTTTTATGAAATTCTAGAATAATATATTTTATTTTTAAAATATTCATTTTTACATGTATTAATTTATAAATAACAGTTTATCTAAAATTTTTACCAGTGCAATTTGTTTTTCAAACGGTTCATTTTATTTTTCTCTTATCTTCATACTTTTAATTTTTTAGCATTATGACCTTTTATGTTTTGGTCTCCTGCTTCCTCTCTCATTCATCTGCAGGATGATCCCGGATTCATGGTACAAACTTTAAGGGTTGTTACAGGACACAGTAGCAATCATTTATTGTATAGGAAACCAGGGTCAGAAAACCATTTATTTAGTTAAAATTACAGGGCATCTCACTCCAATCCAAAGTCGCGTTTTCGTTCATAACTTTAATAATAGTGTAGATACTTTAATAAAATCCTTACAATATTCTTAGAATGCATACAAAGATGAGTCTGCTGCGAATTTTTTAAAAATATTTTCACTACTGTTAAAGTTATGAACGAAAATGGAACATCGGATTGGAGTAAAACGACCTGTAATTTTGATTAAATAAATGGATTTCTGACCCCGGTTTCATATACAACAAATGATTGTTACAGTGTCCTGTACCAACACTTAAATGTTGTACCCTGAATTCGGGATAACCCCGACCTCACCGATTTTCTGTTAATAACCAATCCTACTGAGTTTATTGTTAAATTAGAAATCGAGACAGGGGTTTTTCTTTTTATATTTATTGGTGAGAAAGAAATTTTTGTATTTTATTTTATATAAATAAACATTCCCCTGTCTTTACCATTTCGCCTGTCTAACCTATGTAATTAATAAGTTCCGTCCTTTATATTTTTATATATCATGAAATTCTGATATTCAAAGTTGCATAATAATGCCACAATAATCACACACAAAAAAATTAATAAGTGTAGCAATTTTAAGAACCAGTATTTCCCTTTTACTAATACTGCTAAAATATCCGAAGAGAAAAATCTGTGCAGTTAACACTTACTGATACATTAAGTCTCATTTTGGTTATCTGACGTCTCAATTTTTCTATTAACTATTATTTTTTTAATGTATCTCGAGTTTTCCAGACTTACAATTTTCAGAAATTTTTATATAAATGAATATCTTTAATAACATATGTAATGTTTGGTAATTGCATAAGAGGCATATTTTTTTCTAATAATCTCAAAATATCGCACACAAATCTACAGAAAAAATTATTTTTATTTTCACAGCTTATTGCGTCTATGAATAATGTGGCAATCATAAAAACTTTTCCTTATCCACAATATCAGTCCAAAAACTAAATACCCTTTAACTGTTTTGAGCAGTGTACATGAAATATTCTATTTGAAGTTATACTAGCAACTTAAATATATATATATATCTACTGATAAATATCAAAATTTTAAATGCAAAATTTATAGCGAAAGAAAAATAAGCACGTTTTCATGGGTGCATGATAAAAATGAATAATTATGCATATGAAAAACATCTTTAGTCAAAATAAATTTGTAACAATTTTAATTTTAACCGAAAACCAAAATATTTGCAAAAAGTTATGGTTAAATTTAAAATTAAAAATAAACACTTCATCCACTTTCGAATATCTTCCAAATGCAGTTTTCCGTTTCTTACTTCTTTCTTCTTCAAAATTCTGCTTTGTAATTGTTTCAAGCATGTAGAGAGACTGTCGAAAAATTCATATATGATTATAATTTTATGAACTTACTCTAACCAGTTTCAGTGTGTGCAAACTCAAGAATTGTCATTTAATCAAAAAACCTTTAAAGTTCTAAACAGTATTCTGGCTCAACAGTAGTGTTATTTTAAAACGGGATCTGATAATAATGCGGATTTTTACGTGCGGGTTTTTTGCAGACTCTTTAGAAATGATGGAATATAAACTAATGAATAAATTATTTAAATTTTTAGGGAACCATCTGGGAATCTTACCCTTTTAAACAAACAAACAAAAAATTCAATATGGCTTCACCCGTTCCAAAATAATCCGTGGATGCATAAGATTGTACGTCTATTCTGGTGCAGGTGAGTTTTACAGTTATTTTTGCCTTCAGATTTCTGCATCACGATTAAATAATTTTCACACATTATAAAAAAATCTGTTACTGGCGTTCGTCTATTAATAGTCACTTGATTTTTATAATAATCAATGGATTTAACTAACAGATACACGTTAAATAATATATCACCAAAATGTTTCTTTTTGTCGTTATTATTATTATTATTTTTTTTTTATACAGTCGAACTTGTTTACTACGATCACGGGTAAAACGAGGACACTGTTAAAACGAGCAATTTTCACGTTAATAATGGTTTAGCAATTATTCACGATTTTTACGGGTTACAAAAGCAGGATCACGGCTAATACGGGCAAAACATTTGTTCATTTCAATGTTATTTTCGGCGAAAAGTAGGGTAGAAAAAAAGAAAGAAATCCATTTCTTATTAAACACTCTCTCAGCAATAATATTTCTACTTTACAACTGTTTATCAAAATATACTAATTTATCATTTTTACCAGACAGAATTTCAAACTTCAAGGAGACTCCAGCCCCCCTTCACACCCAAGAAAATACAAAGGAATGTCCTGAGGTCTTTAAAATGTAATGTTGTAATATAATGTCCTTTGTAAAATTTACACTTGAGTCATGGGTAGGAAGGAGCATGGAATAAAACCTTTAATTGTTTATTTCTTTAAATCCGGACTCTGAGCTATATTAACCAACCTTTTCATGTCTATTATTACACTGTTAAAATAAGAATAATATGTGAAATCAAAAGCTCGAAAATTTTAGTGTCTATTACAATGTTAGCCGAGTTCTCTTCCTGGGAAAAGGGGAGATGATTAGTTGCATTACTATACATATTTCTATGTTTTGAAGCACTAATATTTTAGAGGCTTTGACTTCAGTACTGTGATTTCATCTAAAGTAAATGACACTTACAAAGGTAAGACTGAATATTTGAAGTTAACTTTCTGACATTCATTTAATTTTAGCATTGAGATAATTAGAGCAATTAATACTAGTAATTATTTTAATTATGTGTGTGTTTTTAAGATTTATTATCTGTGCAGGTATTACGAATAACGGTTAATACGAGCACTTCTTATAATTTCCTTGCTTCTCGGATTAACAGAGTTCGACTGTATTTCGGTTCAAATACTCGTTAATATTTAATTCTGTTGTGATATAAAGAATAAGGGAAATGAAAAATTATTTTCTTACTGTAGACATTAGAGTTAAAATGTAATGATTGAGATTGCTTCCGTGATATGCTGCCATTTTGCTATCTGCAACTACCAATACTTCTAGGTGACGCTCTCTAGATTCTGAGCGGCGTTTCCGACTTTGTAGCCGGGACGCATTGAGGTAGACCGGAGATTCTTTTAAGTTCATTAGCCGCTCTTGTTCATGATGATCAAAAGACTCGTCTGTAAAAGAAAACAAGCTATAATACTCTTTTTATTACCAATGAAGAACAGACATAAATATAGAAAATATAGAAAACTTTAAGTTAAATCTTAATGATTCCATAATCTACTTCTATGAAGTTGACGTATTAATGCGGATATTAAAGAAACTACGGAATCGAACTAGGGCTTCCCGTGTTACAAAACATAGAGGAAAACCATTTTTTTAATTGTATTGGATTTTTCATATATTAATATATAGATTTTAAACTGATTCATTAACAACGCTATCAAAAATCAATAGTATATTCAAATAAAATTTTGAAATTTAATAAAGTGATACTTTTGTATTAGCCGCATGCCAGGCTTTAATGGTCAAGGAAGTCGTCCAAGATTTCGCTGCTTACTGCAGGTTTTTTTATTCTGAAAATTTCAACTGTTTAAGCGCGTAGTTCGAGAAAATGCATGTTAAATATTCACTGTATTTATATTATATTATTATATTTATATTTAAATTTTGATGAAGTTTTAATTTCGTTCTGTAATAATAGCCGGGAATAAATACGAAATTATTTATATTGTGTTAAATGCAAACGGATTAATATTTAGCAATCGGGCTACACGTTATAGAGATAGATTTAAAAATAATTCATGCTTGGGAATTATTTTAAAAACCATAAAAAAGCAGTAAATTCAAATACAGTTTTCAAAGAAATTGCATGTTTTTGTTATTCGACGGTGTAAAAATTCATATTGTGCAATATTTAGAAGTTTAAAAAGATGCAGTAAAAACGAAATTTATTAGTGAATTCGTTACTACCATCAAAATGACTTCAGCAATAATCAGACATGTGTTTGGTTTATAATATAGATTATTATTAACATTAAACCATATTCTTGACAACATCATTTATGTGTGATATATTCCCTTGACATGGACACGATTACGTAACATTAGCATCAAAATTTAATAAAAGAATTTTATTCTATATGTTTGAATCAAATATATGAAATCAAAATAAGTCTTGATTTCACCATTTCTATCGTATGCATATGTAAGACTTTTTAAGATTTTTCAGTGAATATAATGAAATATTTTCTTTTTAGCTTACATTTTTTCTTTGTAATACGTGACAGAATTTTACCTAGACTTATATGTATATTTTTACATTCTCCATTAACTACATCAAGCCCCATATCACATATCACATATTAATATTTTATTTATTTATGAATTTATTTCAACACTTCATCGTGCACAACATTATGATTCAAATCATTTGTTATACAACAAATTTTAATGTTTTCTTGATATCTTATTCTGGATAATGCAACGTGTCCATGTGTAAATACTGGTTTAGACAGATAGATGCCAACGTGTTTATTTTCAAGTGTATGCCCTTTAGCTTTATTTATTGTCATCGCAAAAGATGACTTGATGAGGTTAAAATTAATGAAAATTTAATTATGACTCTTAAAATTAAAAGGGTATTCAGAATCTTAAGGCATCACAGTTATTCTTGGAATATACACTCGATTGCCTATATGAGTTCCTGTTATAATTTCAGCTTCGATAGAGCGATTGTTTAGAGCCTTAACAACTAATCTCGTTCCTTTGCAAATACCCAAAGACTGATTGAGATCTCTCAACAGCATTATTGGAATTCCGACTTTAAGTCGTAAAACAAGTTGTGGTGGAATACCACTTGGTTTTAAATTGTTCAAATATTCAATTAGATATGATATTGCTTGATTTTCATCGACAACGGAATCAGCGCTATAATAAATTATCTGTTGTCTAGGAAATTGTTCAGTTACCAAGTTGTTCATTCTTTCACTTCTTTGTTCAAAAGTGTTAAAATGCATCTTTTTCTTATATTAATATGCTGTATTTCCATCATTGGATATACATATTCAAAGAGACTTAAGTTTTTTGGTTGAATGATAAATTCAGTAAAGTCGACATTTTGACATTCGCCAACTTGAATTAAATATTTAGAAAAGTTCACATTTTGAATTTGATTCACTCGCATGTTACTTGTGAGATGCCTAACATTTATCCAAATATTAGAAAATTTCAAACTGGTCTAAAGTTGCCAGCAAATACAACTACTATTTCACCAAATGCCGAATCATTGTTTTTTTTTTTTTTTTTGTCTTTAAGCGTACGGTCTACAAATATTCTAATACTAATTTACTCATCATGGGTACTTCATCCCAGACGATTATCTTTGTTTCTCTTTTCAATTCAGCAAGGTCAGATTGCTTACGTAGCTGTTTCATTCAAATTCAGCGTTATTTTTAATCTTGAATGTGCTGTATTACCTTGATCTAATAACAAAAACCATATTATATTATATGATCTCACCTCTTTCAAAACTGCATTAAGTAAAAATTTTAGAATTTTCATTTAAAACAACAATCGAAACTTCATCATAAATTGATTTTTGATCGTGATTATCTTGGTACAAACGATAAATAGTCAAATATTGTTTGAGTCCCAAATTTACATTGAAAAATTTTTTTAAGTATCACAAAAATCTCATTCATGTTTATATTAAATAATTTCGATTTATAAAATTATCGCTCATCAAAACGTTTATTATTATTATTATTTGTATTTTATATAAAATCAGTAAGTTTTTTCTTTTACTTTTCGAGGTGTTTTTATTATTTTCAAACTAATAATAGCCATTTTAATTCTTTAACCTTGAGCCTGAAAAAGGGAAAAGTACCCTTTTTTTTTTTCTTAGGCCATAATAAATCAGTCAATTAAGATACAGTTTTCAAACAAATTGCATTTGAAAGTAAATTTTTTCCGTATATAACGGTGTAAAAATTAAAAATGTACGATGTTTAGAAATTCAAAAAATTACAGTAGCAAAAATCGCAAAACCGAAATTTTACCGTTAAGTGTAGCCATTCTCAAAATGTCAAAATGACGTCAGCGTTACGAACGGACACGTTTATCCTTTATAATATAGATACCTTTAAATAAAAATATTTATATATATTTAATTTATATGACAAACAATTTATCCCAATAGTATTTAAAATTTAATACTTGCTACATACAGATACGGAGGTGATTCAATTAGCAAGTACAGTCGGCCAAAGAAAAGAAAAGAAAAGAAGAGGATACGTAATAAATTGTAATCCCCAAATTCTCCTATAAAAACGAAAATAACCATTTGATTGGGAATTATGTCATTTAAATTTATATTTCAAAAAATAAGTTTAGGGGACCGTATCCATATTGAAATGATGAAAATAATTTCAAATTTCAAATACAGAGCACCTAATTTTACTTCATCAACAGATATTTTCATATAACAGAAATTGAATTTAGCCCCTCAAATTAGCCTAGATATAAATTTGCACTAAATTTCTAGGATTAGCTTCAGTAACACACTATCTGGTCAAAATCATCCAGACACGTTCAAGTTTAAACATTTTATTAGAAATCTAGAAAAAAAATGTTGACGAATTCTTCTTGAAGTTCGGGGATGTAAAAATGTTTTTGATTTCACAAATTTTAGTGATGATTACACAAGGACAATTAGATAATCAATAATTAATAAAATGAATAAAAATAATATTTGCGATCATCCTGTATATTAAAACTCGAAATGATCTTTAGTTGAAACAAATCATTATATATGTTATGTACAACGTGTGTATTCATTTGTGTAAGAATAGCACGTACATTGATGAAGATATAACAGTTTCTTTTAGAATAAAAAAAAATATTTCATGTTTTTTGTTTATAACATGCAGGGTTTTCAACCCAATTTAACACAATTGTTAGAAAACTTGACAAGATGCAGGAGAAGCATTATTCTGCAATTACACAATGAATATATTGAATATTTGATAATTTTATTTGAGCATTTGTATGAAAACATTTTTAACAGCGCATGCGCGAATAATAGAACACTTTTTTTTCATAAAGAAGAAGAGAACTATATAGGGCAAATTACATAAAACGTTCAGTCAAATATCTTGGAAATTCGGGAGGTTATATGGGCGATGAAATGAGATATATTTCAGTTACTTTCTGAAAATGACTGGGCAAAAAGAGATTTTTCACAAATTGCCATTTCATCATAAACCACAGGATAATTTCATACAAATTTTATAAAAATACACATACATTACTTATGAATGCTTACTTTTAATACACATGCATACTTATGAATGAAAAAAAAAATTACATACAATCTAATAAATTACATTTCACAGATTAAAAAAAAAAATTAAAAACTATATAAATTGCAACTTATGAACAATCCTTTATTATCAAATTACTCATTATTGGAATATAGTTTACTTCATCTTCAATAATTTATTGAATTTCCGCAGTAATCATTTCATAAAAATACACATAGATTACTTTTGAATGCTTACTTTTAATACAAATACATACTTATGAATGAAAACAAAAATTACATACAATCTAATAAATTACATTTCACAGAAAAAAAATAAACTATATAAATTGCAGCTTGTGAACAATCCTTTATTATCAAATTACTCATCACTGAAATATAGTTTACTTCATCTTTAATAATTTCTTGAATTTCCGCAGTATTTGCCGCTTTATATAAGTTCCCTTGTATAGTTGACTACAAAATCATAATAGTAAAATTATTGTATTATTTGCGTAAAGCAATGAAAATTATTTCATACAAATGCTCATATTTTATCAAATATTCAACATATCCATTTCTTTATTGCAGTATAGTGTTTCCTGCACTTTGTCAAGTATTCTGTAAAAGGAGTTAAGTTTGGTTGAAAACTCTGCATGTTATAAACAAAAAACGTGCGGATTTAAAAAAAAATTAATTATAAATGTTTATAATTTTCATGAATATACATTCTATTCTTACACAAATACATACACATATGTTGTACATGACTTATTTAATCATCTGTTACAGTATAACTGCTTTTTAGGATACAGGGTAATTGCAAATATTTAAATTTTTATTCAAATTGTTCTTCGTCCCCTAAAGTGCCCTCATGGCTAAATCTTCACTGAAAAATATGAGGTCAATTATATTATTTACATTCCTGCAGTTCAGGAAGAATTCGTGAAGTATTTTCTCTAGATTTTTGACAAAACATCTAAAATAGAAAATGTCCAGATACTTTTACCAAATATTGTAGTCAATATTAAACATTAGGGTAATTTTAGGTTCGAATCAAAAGTGAAAATCATCACCTTAAAGTTAACACAAATTTTATCAGTACTTTTCGATTGGAAATAATACTTTTGTTAGAATAATGCTAAATAAATTGTTTAAATATTCTAACAAATATTTAAGACCGCTTACATTTATTAAATATTTTATGATTTTTGTTCATTTTTTCAATGAATGCATGGTTCTCCAACTGTTGTGCTGTCGGATTTTTAAGCATATCGGATCGAGATTTTAGAGACTCTTATTTTAAGCTTCTAAAAATCATTTTTTGTTGAAAAACGCATAGCTTATTACGGTTAATAAATTTTTCGAATTTTAATTTCATAAATTATTTGCGGGTTGAATAATATATTATATTAAATATATAGTAATAAAGACAATTTTATTTAAAGTAATTAATGTTGACTTATATTTATAAAAAAAATCATACATAGCAGAATAATAAGTTTCTATAAACATCGGAAAAGAGAAACCCACAATATAAACTTTACAAAATTAAAGTAAACTAAGCTATTCGCACTGAAAATTGCTTTGTTTTCGTATTTATGAACACTCTAATAATCAAATACACAGTAATTAAGAACGATGTATTAGTGGTTCTTTGTTTGTCCGCTGTATCACAATGTGCGCTTTGTGAGAGACTGCGACTGTCACGTGACTTTCAACCGTGATAGCTAGTGTATGTATAGCCCCTATATCTCAAGTATTTATGGGTTGTATTTTCTTGTGTTATAGCTTAATTTAAAGGAAATTGAATTTCCAACGTTAAAGGTTATTAGAATTTACTTTAAAACTTCACTCTGTACTCTGAAAATTTTGGAATTAAAGTAAACATCTAATAACCGTTTTATAGTAAATTTAATTATATCTAAAATGAGCTATAACACGAGGTAATCGAACGAGAAATACTTGAGATATGACCTGTTTTCTGATTAATGTCGACGACATCTTAAGGACGTTCTAAGTGTCACATATTAGATGGTGGCACCATTGAAATTATTCATCATACAAAAATTATCACCCTCCCATCTAATCTTCACGAAGTCTGCCAAGGATCATGTTTTTTCTGCATATGGTCACATATTATACAGGAAAAATCAAAGTGCCGACGAAGTGGATTGATAGTATGTTCCGGAATCAGCACAGGTGGACACATGTGCTTGTGCATATTATCCGGAATGGCAATTTCACGGCACTAAGGTAGGCAGACGAGGTACTCAGATCTCATGTCGTATCTTTCTCTGGAACCACTGACGATTCCTTTCTTTTAATGCATAATGATGCCAGACATCAATGAGCTCGAGTTGTGGGAAACTTGCTGCCAACGGAAACAATGCAGCGTGTGGAGTGGCCAGAATGCTCTCCTGACAAATTCGATTGAGCACGCCTGGAACAGAGTCGGACGACAGATTGCAACGAGACCTTCGCTGGCTGTCCGGGACATCGAGATTGTATTTCTTAAAGAGTGGAACAGAAATCCTCAAAAGTATTGTCGAAAACCTCATCACACCCATGGAAAACAGGTATACAGCAGTCTTAGCTGTTTGTGAGGACCACACACTACATTAAAATTATACATACTTTACAAACGTCCTTTTCACTTTATTGTTATTTACAAGCATCCAAACTGCGGTGCCTCGAAACATCTCTTTACGTTCTTGGCATCATTTTCAACACTCTAAAATTGGAAGGAGTGAGAAGTTGACTCTTTGAAAGAGTGAGAGGCATTTTCACTCTTTTAGGAGTGAATTTTATAAATATGCACTCTTTAAAGAGTGGAATTTTCCACTCTCTAGAAAGGAGTGAAATATCTCACTCTGTTGTCGAGAGTGACTGTCTCACTCCGTTGACAAGAGTGAATAGTTCACTCCGTTGAAGTGAAGAAAAACAGTTTTTTCCAATAAAACCACAAGATGGCGCCAGCTCTCGGATACCCCATTATCGAAACAAAACGCCTAAAATGAAATCCTTTTTATATAGTAGCACGATTTTAAAAAAACTGAAAAAGGCATTGAAATAATAAATGAATCGATAGAATTATGGACAGGAAATATATTTTATGCTTTACAAATTGCAAGATTTGCCAGTGCTAAGAATAGTGCAGGGAAAACAAATATTTGAAGTAAATTTATGCTTAGCTGCAACACAATTTTGCTTCTATTTTATAAACAGAAATTTAATATCTCTGAATGCTAATTATTTTCCTCTTTAATTAAATAACCTATTCTACATATTTTATATCATTTCTAACCTCTTTATGAATATAAACAAAATATAACTATACAGATTAAATTTTCTGTTATTTTTAGCACGTTTGAAATTAAAATGTAAAACATAACAGAAAGGAAAAACGTTGCATTTAATCACTGATTTTATACCATTTATTATAGCAAAAAAAAAAGTATAAATGTGTCGGTAATAGTCTTAGGAAAAATTTAACAGCTATAATTTAAGAAAAAAAAATACGTTTTTTACCCTGACTGAAATTTCCCCCCTAAAAATTAGTTTTGAAAAGTAAATTTGGGGGCCCCTTTGTATTTCAGTGGGTAAGCTTCGGCTTCACGGGCCTATTTGGTAAACAGGCCCTGGGCCTCGGACAATCTTAATCGGGCTCTAATTATGGAAACATTATTAGCAAGAAAAAAAATGAATGAATAAATAAATAACTGCTTTGTTGTAACGGAATTTTTGTCATAGCGGAAATGTACAGACGGGTGTTCGCAAATTTTTTAGACGATTTCGGCGTTGTTGTTTTTAGCGTTTAAAATATGAATATTGCTTTCTGAAATAATCTGTATGATAATCTTGTTTCTTGATTCTAATTCTGCGTAATGCTTTCGATGGTAGAAGGTTTTTTGTAAAATTTAAAGGGTTATTGCTTCCCATGCGTCTTTAAAAACTTTCCAGATTCGATCAATCGTGATGGTTTCGCCCTTTGAAAGAGCTCTTTTCAGCAGACCAAATGCACAATAAACCATAAGAGAAACGTCAGGTGACTGGAGGAATATGTTGAAAGGTATAAATACAATACCTGTGTGAGTTTTTAATGTTTTCAACGAATACAGCGGTAGTTTTTGAAGTATGAGCAGCAGCTTTGCTTTGATGCAGTTTCACCCTTTAAAAGTCATTGTAATAAAGAAAATGGCATTTTTTCTATAAATATCGGACGTAACACATTCTCTTAATAATATCATGAATTGATTGTAACATTTTTGTCATGGGCTCTTTTTTTCCCTGTTTTTTTTTCAACTGGTATCTTTTTACTATGTATATGTACTGATTTTTGGAATAGCACTTTCCAATCAATTGTTATGTTTATTTCAAAGTTTTTATATTATGCGCTTTGCAATCATTTTAGACTGTGGAATTAGCATACTTCTGTTCGGAAGAAAAAAAAAAGAACCGCATCTTCCCATTCACAGCTTTTTTGCATGCGCAATCTTGAAATAAGAATAAATTTGAAAGTATCAGACAATAATATAAATTACACATAATAAGTTGTTGTCAGAATTTTTTCCTCTAAAATAATTCCATTTTTTTAAATAATTTATCAAATTTGTCTAAAAAATGTGCGAACAGTCTCTGTATTATATGATACAAAAAGAAGGTTTCAGTTTTCTTATTTACACAGTTGAGAAAAACCGTAAATATTTATGATTTCTACACAAATTTAATAAGTGCGCTCGAATATCACAAAAGAAACAAAGGTAAAATAATGTAATAAGAGCTTTTTTAATTGTTAGCGGCTGTAGCATGCTGTAGTACCAGTTCTCGTCCGAGCGCAGAAGTCAAGCAGCAACGAGCTCGGTTCGTAGTTGGGAGGGTGACCGCCTACTAACAAGCGTGTGTAAAAAATAAGTTTCTCTTTATTCAAGAATTTTAGTCACTCCTGAAAGAGTGACTATTCACTCTTATCAGGGGTGAAAAAACTCACTCCTTTTGCAAGAGTGGATAGTCACTCTTCTGAAAGAGTGAGTATTCACTCTTTCAGGGAGTCAAGAATTTCACTTTTTCCTAGAGTGAATAGTCACTCTAAAGAGGTTGGGCAAATTTTGACTCTGCGATAGAGTGAATATCCACTCCTCCGGAGTGAATAGTCACTCTTTCTTATTTAGAGTGAAGGATGGCTGTCTCGCATGGTTTTCTTCACTTTTTTGCTTGCTCCCTAAAATATTTTGAGCAGTATATATTAAAGCCAAATACACCTGACAGATTCAGTCATTCGTTGCTTTTTCTTTGCTTTTGTTATAGTTTTTCAGAAATCTCTAGTTTTTATATGATTTGGCTTGCAAGTTTCTAAAATGGCATCCAAAAAGTATTTTAAAGCAAACAAAGGATTTTTGAAGATAAAATAATAGAATGTTAAAGTAGGGATCGGCTTAGTCAAATAAATTTTGTGCCGCAAGTTTTGATTCAATGAAGGTGATTGAAAGTACCACTAAATCGGTCAAGTGCGAGTATAACTCGCGCTCACAGGGTTCCGTACATTAAATTTATTAATTAATAAACTACTACAACCCTTCATTTTTTCATAATTTTAGTCTGAATAGATTCGGAAATTCGCAGGGGGGAGGCATATTTTTCCAGTATACTTTTGACGATATCTCTAACAATATAATACCTAAAATTAAAACAAATATACTTTTGAGTTCGATGTTACGAGATCTTTCGAACAATGCCCTACACGATAGATAAAAATATTTTTTTCCAAGTAACTTAATTAATATCTCAGCTAATTACCGACATTCTTTTTCGAAAATCATTATCAAATACCCTTGGATGATTCTGCGTCGAAACATACCACGAGCGCCTATCAACTCTCATTCTGACCGTGCGCCCGAAAAGTAAAGTGTGTGTGTAACTGAAAAATGAGTTTTTCTCAAAAACCGGAAAAATATAATACTTAAAATTAAAAAAAATATTTTTTTTGAGTTCGGTATTACGAGATCTTTCACAAGATATACAAAAGAAAACTTATTTTCAAGTAATTTAATTAGCCCCCTAATTTTTTCCTAATCATATTTATGAATGGTTAATAATCTGGAAATATGTGCGTAAAAGGGCTTTAAAACTTTCCTAAGTTTGAACTTTCCAGGACCCATAGTTTACGAGAAAAAGGGCTGTGACAGACGGAGGGACAGACACAGGAGTGATCTTATAATGGTTCCGTTTTAGGTAGATTTCGTAATTTACTTTTTAAGTACGGAATCCTAAAAATAACAGAAACATATGTACTTCATTTTGAATCATTTGATTCATAAATCATTCAATTCTATTAACCAGGTATTCGTGTAAGTAACTTCTGTTATATTATTGTACTCTACGAGTTTAATTGAAACACGAGAAAAGTGTTGATACGAATAAAAGAATGTTTTTCAAAATACATTTTTTCTAATTCTCAGTTTATGCTTTGATAGAAATACTCCAGCAGGTCACTGGAATTCACCAGGAAGGAACAGAGGCAACTCATTCATATTGTTTCACCTTTGAAAAAGAAAAGATGAAATACCTGTATCAGATTTTTGCCACATGAATCCCATTAGCAGATTCTCGTATAGTATTACGAAAATAAAGTCATCGCCCCTGTTGTTTCGTAACTTAAATCTCAGGGATTAAAAGATCCATGAACTTCATCAAAATAACGAAAATATAACTCGTATCATTTTACAACATTTGTCGCACCGTCAATTTTCATGTGAAACTGATTTCAAATCAAATGTGACACAAAAGTGGGAAGTTCCCAGAAGTACGCAAAATTATGTCGGTAAGGATTTTCTAAAGGTTAATGGATAAATTATTATTTTATTTTCAAAAAATATATTTCTATTTTATGAATATCCCGGATTAAATACCATTATAGAATATAACAGTAATAGTGTTCAGGGCCGGTTTATTTTTCCGGACCGTAATATAACTGTGTTTTCACTTACATTTGAACGTATTTAAGAATAAGTAAATTAACACGAAACTACTTTTTTATATCCCCCCTCACCCTATTAAGAAATAACACAATATATTTTTTTTTCATTAAAAATTTTTAATTGATGATATTATGGGAAAAAAATATGTAATTTTTTTAGAAGATTGGGAATAAATTCGAAATTAAATGCATAAAATTATTACCACATCCTAATCCTAATTATATTTACAAGAAAACACTAAATCTTCATAAACTCACTTGCTTTGTTTTTACTTTAGGAAAAGCGTAGATTATATCAATGTAACCAATATTGCAAGCAAGCACAATTTTAGTCTAATCTAAAACATCTAAGTTAAAATAGGCTTTCTTCAGCTTAAACACGCCAAACAATAAAAAAATGTCAAATTACGCAGTAAATTTATGTATAAAATCTACATAGAAAAATATTTAAATTAATAACAAGTCATATATCTTTGTGAAATTATATATACTATATATATAACAAAGAAACATATTTACAAAAGTTCAGTCCTATATTAGTAATATTTACTGTAAAAAATAAGTTAAAATCTACAAGATCTTCTTAGTTTGACTTTTTTTTGGTAAAATCATTCATTATAACTTTGAAATCAATATTAAAAAGCAATTATATTTTTAATTAAATTCAACTTTTTAAAGCCAAAATAGATATATTTTTTAAAACAACAAAATTGAAAAAACTAAATTCTTGCTAGAATTAAAAAGAAAAATTATATTAAGACAAAATTACATGAAAATTTAAAATTGCAGACAAGAAAATATAACCGCACATTACTAATATTTATAAGAACACAGGCACCAACAGTGAAACAAATATTTCAATATCTAAGGCTGGCCAAAATGGTTTATTATACCGTCGTAGTCAATTTAAAAGTAGTATGTGCATTTTCATTTGCTAGAATATCTAAATTTACTAATAAGCATTCTTCAGCCAAGACCGATAAAAATTTTCAATAATCAAAATATAGAGGAAATTTTGGCTTAAATTTAATTCATAAATTAATACCATAATGAGAGGAGCCCCTCAAATCTAATCGATCAGGATTTCAAAAATTTTAAAATTCACACTTTATTAATGTATTAGAATTTCGCTTTTAATTGGTTGTTTGTTAAAGCCGCAATACATAAGATAAGGAGAGAAAAAAAGATTCAGCTACTTTGAAAATAATATTTACAATAAAATTAAGCCGACAGTAGTTACGAAACTATGAAATAAGATTCCTACATAAATGAATTCTCTTAAGTAGTATCTCTTAATGGTCCTCTGTCTTCACGCGAAAACACACGCTTTCTAAAGTTAATCCTATGGGGCACTATTTTTCTAATACCTCGTTTGCATTTCAATATTTTTAGACGATTTTTCTTAGTAGTAGGAAAATAAGAGTTCTGGCTCAGCCGGTGGCACTGTGGCACCGTGCCACCGGCCGGAGGCACGCAGCTGCAGCACTGAGGATCCGCTCCTCCGGCCGGAGGCACCGCTCCTCCGGCTGCACCGATCCTCCGGTGGGAAAAAATAATTTTCTACTGTAACACGAGGGGTGAAAATAAGAACTCTAAGAAGAGGTTAAATGAACAAGATTATCATACTATAAGAGGAATATTGATTTTATATACTAATTTTGAATGACAAACACCTTAATGAGTATCACTAATTAAGCGAAACAGTGGAAAAATATCAACCTTAACGAAAAAAGCAGATTTCTTAAGAATTTTTCAACTATAAGATGACGATATCAACTTATATGAAGAAATTTAAACTTACATTTTAGTTTTGCACAATGGACACCTTAACGAGAATAATAATTAAGCAAAATAAAATAACAATTTTAACGAAACTGCTGATTTCTTATGAATTTTTCAACTATAACATGAGAATATCAAACTATAAGATGGATTTTAAACTTATATTATAGTTTCTGAACAATAGACACCTTAATGAGTATAATAATTAAGCAAAAGAAAATATTACTTTTAACGAAAATGATGATTTCCTATGAATTTTTTCAACTATAAGATGTGGATATCAAATCATAAGCCGTAGAATAAACATATATAATTATTTTAAATGACGAACATTTTAATGAGTATTACTAATTAGACGAAACAATTGAAAAATATCAATTGTAAGGTATAAAGCTGATTTTTTAAGAATTTTTCAAGTATAAGATGAGAATATCAACTTATAAGAGGAAATTACACTTTTTTAGTTTTTCAACCGTAATACACAGAAAATATTCAAAATTTGAATGAATTTTATACCTAATCAATTGATTTTCCGCACAATAATAGGAGTTTTAACAACCATTATCTAATTTTACTGTGTATACTTGATTTAATTCTGTTTAGACGTACGTAATATAATCTTTTTATATCATTTAGACTTGAAATAAGAACCATATTTAAATAAAAACCAGTTGTTTATTTATTCTTAATACGCAAACTTTTTTTCTTTCCTAAAATGTAGCATTTCTGAGGAGGGATAATAATTCCACCCCACATTCTAAGGAAAAGGGGAGCCTAACAATGACCGTCTAGGTCACAACTTTTACTATAATATAAATATTATTCGCTATCAATGTTTACAAAAAATCCATGTTGGGAGATAGATATGAGTTATATTTTAATAAAGTTTACCCTCCTCCATCTTCTACACGATGCTAACAATTATACAAAACAAAAGAAATACCGATTTTTAACGAAAAAGGGTGAATTTTAATGAATTTTTACACAAGTTTTCGGTATTATTGTACACTAACAGGTATGATATTATTTCTTAGGTGATTACAATACAGAGAAAAGTATTCACCTTTAGATTACTTTTCGTGAAATATTTAACAGTAATTATATAAACTCCTGTTTACTTCACTAATTTACATTTGAAAATAAGGATTTATAGGATAAAATAAATAATCTTAACTTATACTTAGTAAATTTTACACAATTCCAATTATTTTATACCGTGTTTTTCACGAGTTTTATAATAATTAGTAATTTTATATTAATTAACTTTGAATATTTTCTATGATATGGTTAATCCATTTTTATCACAGAAATACCAGTACCTAAAATTTCACTTAAACTCATATTCTAAGTATTAATATTCACTTATAACTTTACTTTTAGTTATACTTTTACTTGAAACCATGTGAACTTGTAGAACCCTGCTTACGCATATGGAGTTTAGTACATCACACTGTTATCTAAATGAATATGAATACCTTATTGTTTTAAATTTTCCAATTTTAACACAATATGCACGAATATAAACTTTAATTTTATCTAAACATTTTATTTAAAATAGCCTAGTTTATGAAAACGATAAATATTAACAAATATTAGACAACATTTTAACATGAACTTAGATACTGATCACATACCTATTTTAGCATAATTTATTAGCATACATAGCATTTCTTCCATTTCTTTCAGAAACATACATATAAAATTATGGATTTACCGAGTATATATCCAATTTTAGCTTTCACTTACCAATTTTTTACACCATTTCAATGATTTCAATGATTTCAAGCTATTTTATATCACAGAAACGAAAAAATAATTGAATACAGACGCGAGTAAATAATATTTGTATTGTATTTTCCATTCAAAGATTTGAAACTCAAGTTAAAATTTATGTTATAAGTATTGATATCCACTTTTAGTTATACTTTTACTTGAAACCATATTAACTTGTAGAACCTTCTTACGCATATGAGTTTAGTACACACTGTTATCTAAATGAATATGAATACCTTATTGTTTTAAATTTTCCAATTTTAACAGCATATGCACGAATATAACCTTTAAGTTTATCTAAACATTTTATTTCAAATACCCTAGTTTATGAAAACGATACATATTACCAAATATTAGACATTTTAACATAAACTTAGATACTGATCACATACCTATTTTAGAATAACTTATTAACATGCAATAGCATTTTATCCATTCCTTTCAGAAATATACATATAAATATATGGATTTAACGAGTAAATATCCAATTTTAGCTTGCATTTAGTGATTTTTTACACCATTCCAATGATTTCGAGCTATTTTATATCACAGAAACGAAAACATATTTGAACATAAACGCCTGTAAAATAATATTTGAACTGTGTTTCCTATTCAAAAATTCAAATCTCAAATTAAAATTTATGTTCTATCACTTATCAACTATTTATCACACATAACTTTTACCATAAAAACATCCTAGAAATTAAATATACGTTAAATGAAAATAATAAATTGTAAGTACCTAAAAATATCAAACACAAAATCTATTAATCAAAACTTAAAAAATTAAAAAAAAAATAAAAGTTCTTACGAAGTTAAAAAAAAAAAAATTTACAAATGAAAAAAAAAATTTACAAATGAAAAAAAAAATTACAAATGAAAAAAAAAAATTTACAAAATTAAAAAAAAAAAAGTTTTTACAAAAAAAAGTTAAAAAAAAAAGTATTTTACAAAATAAAAAAAAAATAAAAGTTTTTTACATAAAAAAAAAAGAAAAAAAAATTACGAAGGTTTAATATATTACAAAAAGTACCCATTTTTTACAAAATTTTTTAAAAATTAGAAGTTTAATTGCTATTATTACCACTATCACTTCTCAGAATTTAGCAGCCTAGACTTTTGTACACTATATATTTTTAATACTATAAAGAAAATTTCAACTGCAATTGTACCAACACTATTATTAAGTTCGCATAAACCAAATTTCATACTGTATTTAGCGAATTTCCAATTAACATCTTCCGTGTAGAGTAACTTTTTCCTCTAACATTTGAAATCGTGTATATCTGCTACTTTCATATTTATAATTAATATTTCAGAATTAAGACCATACTAACCATTTTAATATAAGACCATATTTAAGCAAGATTCCATGATAAAGCTTATTATACTGATTATTTTTATTTAGTACGCATGCGCAGTTTTGTCACATGATCACTTTAACTGATGATAATATAAAATTTTGAAAAGTGATGCAGAGGTTCTCATTTCCCAAGTCAAATTCTTGCAGATGACTATTCAGATGACTGTATATGCCAGTAAATTTCCTGATTTTAACCCAGTTGGGGAAACAATTTATCTGTTAACGAATAAAGTAAGTTGTACTATATCATTGTAAAACATCAATAAATGATTATTTATCTATTAAATCTTTTCTAAGTATATAATTATATTTCTTTTATTGTATAGATGTTACACCAAGATGAATCAAAACAGCAGAAACTCTCTTTACCAGAAATGGATACCCCGGATGATTCATCGTCAACACATATAGAGTTAAAGCATAATATACATGTGAGTACTTATATGTGATATATTAGAATACATATATTAAACATAATTAGAGTGAATTTACAATAAAATATTGTACCAGATGTTCTATAAAATGTGATGTTTTTTCGTCTATAGTGTTAGAAGGAATTCTAAATATATGCATTTATTTCTCTTGCAGATGTGTTCCACTTATAACAAATACTTTTCAAGTAAATGGAATTTAAAAGAACATATACAAATCCATACTAGTGAAAAACCATATACTTGTAATCATCGTCAAAAATCATCTACAAGAAAGCGTGAATTATCTTTTACTAGAAAATACAGACCATCAGTTCATATGAAAACACATCCTGTTAAAAAATTGTTTCAGTGTGAAAAGTGTGAGAAAATATTCGTTATTCGTAATAAACTGAATAGACATATGACTGTTATGTTGAACTTGTCGAAGACAGTATCCCAAATCATATTGAAGATGAATATTCAAAAATTAACCAGTAGTTTGAAGAATTTAACAGTCAAAGATCAGATTGGATACTTCGAAAAATTGACTGTATAGAACATAAACCAACATAACATTTACCCAAACTACTCATGCAGCATTATTGATTTGACATATGATATCCAAAAAGTGAAATTTGTAAAGAAACACCCAAAGTGTTGTAAAGAATTTTATTGATATAATTGATAAAATGTATTGAAGAGAAAATGATATAAATGTAGACAATATTCACAGTGTATTGTTTAAATACCCATAATAATAAAAAATGTATCTATACACATCTGTGTTTATTTTTATAAAACATATTTCATTGTTAAAATACATTGTATGATTTTTAACATGAAATTTCTACATGACAGTAAATAACTAATTTTGCTTTACGTAAGACTTGAGATTTATCATAACTTGTTCAACGAAACAACATTTTTCCCCAATGAATATCCAGTTTACACACATACATATGAAAATCAACTTTTGATAATACTATACATCAGATTAATGAAAAATATATAAAATTCATTAAAAAAAATGTTTTTACAAATAAAAAATTAAAAAATTTTTACAAATTTAAAAAAAAAGTTTCTTTACAATTAATAAAAGTTTTTACAAAAAAAAGTTTTTACAAATTAAAAAAAAAGTTTTTACATATATAAGAAAAGTTTCTACAAATTTAAAAAAAAAAGTTATAAAAAAAGTTTACAAAACTAAAAAAAATAAAAATTTAACAAAAAATAAATAAATATTTCAAGTTTTTCTAAAAATATTTACATATTAACAAAAATTTACTCAAAAGTCAGAACCAGACCTATGTCTAACATAGCATTTTTTCGACTTCAGTTGTTAAAATCATAGTGTTAGCGCTGTGAAAATACAAAATAATACCTTCAAATGGTAATCTATCTTGGATCCAATATATGGTATATTAAGAATCATTTTGTGATTTCAACAAATTAAATATGCATGAGAAAACCATTAATGTATCAGCAACTGATGGGACTCATTTTGCTGATGTTATATCAATCTATAAATCTGGAAGTTACCGACAGTAACAGTAACCAAAGACTAACAGATAGAGATGCTTTAAGGGTGTTGACATTACAGACAGATACAAGAAACAATTTATATCAGTCTTAATCAAATAAAAAATCTTCAGAGTTTCCTTTAGATTTACCTATTGAAGTGTAGATAACTGAAAACATATCTATCGGTCCAGAAGTGACTAATATAACAGCAAAGCATACAGATAATGGGTATCGCGGACTTTTAGTTTATGTTATCACTTCAAGTGATAAATACTGCTGATTTCAGATAGATATGCATACAAGTAAATTATATGATGAGTCGAAAATGAACCGAGAATTCATATCGGAGTATAACTTAAACACGTGTACCTGCTTATGACTTGAAAAATTCACGACATTCTAACAACGACTGATTTCAAATTACACAACCAATAAAATATTTACCTTCAAGGAAAGAAAATGAAACCCCATTCAACTGTTTCAGATATCCAAATTGATCACGTACGTGATCGATGTTGAACAGGATCAGGCCTAAATCTAACATCCCATTTTTTCTCGATTTCGGTTGTTTAAAGTTCTTATTTTAAAGAAATGTACAATGGTTAGACAACCATTATACTACTCTTTAAAATAACACTTTAAACAATCGAAATCGAGAAAAAATGGGATGTTAGATTTAGGCCTGATCCTGTTCAACATCGATCACGTACGTGATCAATTTGGATATCTGAAACAGTTGAATGGGGTTTCATTTTTTTGCCTTGAAGGTAAATATTTTATTGGTTGTGTAATTTGAAATCAGTCGTTGTAGAATGTCGTGAATTTTTCAAGTCATAAGCAGGTACACGTGTTTAAGTTATACTCCGATATGAATTCTCGGTTCATTTTCGACTCATCATATAATTTACTTGTATGCATATCTATCCGAAATCAGCAGTATTTATCACTTGAAGTGATAACATAAACTAAAAGTCCGCGATACCCATTATCTGTATGCTTTGCTGTTATATTAGTCACTTCTGGACCGATAGATATGTTTTCAGTTATCTACACTTCAATAGGTAAATCTAAAGGAAACTCTGAAGATTTTTTATTTGATTAAGACTGATATAAATTGTTTCTTGTATCTGTCTGTAATGTCAACACCCTTAAAGCATCTCTATCTGTTAGTCTTTGGTTACTGTTACTGTCGGTAACTTCCAGATTTATAGATTGATATAACATCAGCAAAATGAGTCCCATCAGTTGCTGATACATTAATGGTTTTCTCATGCATATTTAATTTGTTGAAATCACAAAATGATTCTTAATATACCATATATTGGATCCAAGATAGATTACCATTTGAAGGTATTATTTTGTATTTTCACAGCGCTAACACTATGATTTTAACAACTGAAGTCGAAAAAATGCTATGTTAGACATAGGTCTGGTTCTGACTTTTGAGTAAATTTTTGTTAATATGTAAATATTTTTAGAAAAACTTGAAATATTTATTTATTTTTTGTTAAATTTTTATTTTTTTTAGTTTTGTAAACTTTTTTTATAACTTTTTTTTTAACTTTGTAGAAACTTTTCTTATATATGTAAAAACTTTTTTTTTAATTTGTAAAAACTTTTTTTTGTAAAAACTTTTTTTAATTGTAAAGAAACTTTTTTTTTTAAATTTGTAAAAATTTTTTAATTTTTTATTTGTAAAAACATTTTTTTTAATGAATTTTATATATTTTTCATTAATCTGATGTATAGTATTATCACAAGTTGATTTTCATATGTATGTGTGTAAACTGGATATTCATTGGGGAAAAATGTTGTTTCGTTGAACAAGTTATGATAAATCTCAAGTCTTACGTAAAGCAAAATTAGTTATTTACTGTCATGTAGAAATTTCATGTTAAAAATCATACAATGTATTTTAACAATGAAATATGTTTTATAAAAATAAACACAGATGTGTATAGATACATTTTTTATTATTATGGGTATTTAAACAATACACTGTGAATATTGTCTACATTTATATCATTTTCTCTTCAATACATTTTATCAATTATATCAATAAAATTCTTTACAACACTTTGGGTGTTTCTTTACAAATTTCACTTTTTGGATATCATATGTCAAATCAATAATGCTGCATGAGTAGTTTGGGTAAATGTTATGTTGGTTTATGTTCTATACAGTCAATTTTTCGAAGTATCCAATCTGATCTTTGACTGTTAAATTCTTCAAACTACTGTTTAATTTTTGAATATCCATCTTCAATATGATTTGGGATACTGTCTTCGACAAGTTCAACATAACAGTCATATGTCTATTCAGTTTATTACGAATAACGAATATTTTCTCACACTTTTCACACTGAAACAATTTTTTAACAGGATGTGTTTTCATATGAACTGATGGTCTGTATTTTCTAGTAAAAGATAATTCACGCTTTCTTGTAGATGATTTTTGACGATGATTACAAGTATATGGTTTTTCACTAGTATGGATTTGTATATGTTCTTTTAAATTCCATTTACTTGAAAAGTATTTGTTACAAGTGGAACACATCTGCAAGAGAAATAAATGCATATATTTAGAATTCCTTCTAACACTATAGACGAAAAAACATCACATTTTATAGAACATCTGGTACAATATTTTATTGTAAATTCACTCTAATTATGTTTAATATATGTATTCTAATATATCACATATAAGTACTCACATGTATATTATGCTTTAACTCTATATGTGTTAACGATGAATCATCCGGGGTATCCATTTCTGGTAAAGAGAGTTTCTGCTGTTTTGATTCATCTTGGTGTAACATCTATACAATAAAAGAAATATAATTATATACTTAGAAAAGATTTAATAGATAAATAATCATTTATTGATGTTTTACAATGATATAGTACAACTTACTTTATTCGTTAACAGATAAATTGTTTCCCCAACTGGGTTAAAATCAGGAAATTTACTGGCATATACAGTCATCTGAATAGTCATCTGCAAGAATTTGACTTGGGAAATGAGAACCTCTGCATCACTTTTCAAAATTTTATATTATCATCAGTTAAAGTGATCATGTGACAAAACTGCGCATGCGTACTAAATAAAAATAATCAGTATAATAAGCTTTATCATGGAATCTTGCTTAAATATGGTCTTATATTAAAATGGTTAGTATGGTCTTAATTCTGAAATATTAATTATAAATATGAAAGTAGCAGATATACACGATTTCAAATGTTAGAGGAAAAAGTTACTCTACACGGAAGATGTTAATTGGAAATTCGCTAAATACAGTATGAAATTTGGTTTATGCGAACTTAATAATAGTGTTGGTACAATTGCAGTTGAAATTTTCTTTATAGTATTAAAAATATATAGTGTACAAAAGTCTAGGCTGCTAAATTCTGAGAAGTGATAGTGGTAATAATAGCAATTAAACTTCTAATTTTTAAAAAATTTTGTAAAAAATGGGTACTTTTTGTAATATATTAAAACTTCGTAATTTTTTTTTCTTTTTTTTTATGTAAAAAACTTTTTTTTTTTTTTATTTTGTAAAATACTTTTTTTTTTAACTTTTTTTTGTAAAAACTTTTTTTTTTAAATTTTGTAAATTTTTTTTTTCATTTGTAATTTTTTTTTCATTTGTAAATTTTTTTTTTTCATTTGTAAATTTTTTTTTCATTTGTAATTTTTTTTTCATTTGTATTTTTTTTTTTTCATTTGTAAATTCTTTTTTTCATTTGTAAATTATTTTTTTTTAACTTCGTAAGAACTTTTATTTTTTTTTTTAATTTTTTAAGTTTTGATTAATAGATTTTGTGTTTGATATTTTTAGGTACTTACAATTTATTATTTTCATTTAACGTATATTTAATTTCTATGATGTTTTTATGGTAAAAGTTATGTGTGATAAATAGTTGATAAGTGATAGAACATAAATTTTAATTTGAGATTTGAATTTTTGAATAGGAAACACAGTTCAAATATTATTTTACAGGCGTTTATGTTCAAATATGTTTTCGTTTCTGTGATATAAAATAGCTCGAAATCATTGGAATGGTGTAAAAAATCACTAAATGCAAGCTAAAATTGGATATTTACTCGTTAAATCCATATATTTATATGTATATTTCTGAAAGGAATGGATAAAATGCTATTGCATGTTAATAAGTTATGCTAAAATAGGTATGTGATCAGTATCTAAGTTTATGTTAAAATGTCTAATATTTGGTAATATGTATCGTTTTCATAAACTAGGGTATTTGAAATAAAATGTTTAGATAAACTTAAAGGTTATATTCGTGCATATTCTGTTAAAATTGGAAAATTTAAAACAATAAGGTATTCATATTCATTTAGATAACAGTGTGTACTAAACTCATATGCGTAAGCAAGGTTCTACAAGTTCATATGGTTTCAAGTAAAAGTATAACTAAAAGTGGATATCAATACTTATAACATAAATTTTAACTTGAGTTTCAAATCTTTGAATGGAAAATACAATACAAATATTATTTACTCGCGTCTGTATTCAATTATTTTTTCGTTTCTGTGATATAAAATAGCTTGAAATCATTGAAATCATTGAAATGGTGTAAAAAATTGGTAAGTGAAAGCTAAAATTGGATATATACTCGGTAAATCCATAATTTTATATGTATATTTCTGAAAGAAATGGAAGAAATGCTATGTATGCTAATAAATTATGCTAAAATAGGTATGTGATCAGTATCTAAGTTCATGTTAAAATGTTGTCTAATATTTGGTAATATGTATCGTTTTCATAAACTAGGCTATTTGAAATAAAATGTTTAGATAAAATTAAAGTTTATATTCGTGCATATTCTGTTAAAATTGGAAAATTTTAAACAATAAGGTATTCATATTCATTTAGATAACAGTGTGATGTACTAAACTCCATATGCGTAAGCAGGGTTCTACAAGTTCACATGGTTTCAAGTAAAAGTATAACTAAAAGTAAAGTTATAAGTGAATATTAATACTTAGAATATGAGTTTAAGTGAAATTTTAGGTACTGGTATTTCTGTGATAAAAATGGATTAACCATATCATAGAAAATATTCAAAGTTAATTAATATAAAATTACTAATTATTATAAAACTCGTGAAAAACACGGTATAAAATAATTGGAATTGTGTAAAATTTACTAAGTATAAGTTAAGATTATTTATTTTATCCTATAAATCCTTATTTTCAAATGTAAATTAGTGAAGTAAACAGGAGTTTATATAATTACTGCTAAATATTTCACGAAAAGTAATCTAAAGGTGAATACTTTTCTCTGTATTGTAATCACCTAAGAAATAATATCATACCTGTTAGTGTACAATAATACCGAAAACTTGTGTAAAAATTCATTAAAATTCACCCTTTTTCGTTAAAAATCGGTATTTCTTTTGTTTTGTATAATTGTTAGCATCGTGTAGAAGATGGAGGAGGGTAAACTTTATTAAAATATAACTCATATCTATCTCCCAACATGGATTTTTTGTAAACATTGATAGCGAATAATATTTATATTATAGTAAAAGTTGTGACCTAGACGGTCATTGTTAGGCTCCCCTTTTCCTTAGAATGTGGGGTGGAATTATTATCCCTCCTCAGAAATGCTACATTTTAGGAAAGAAAAAAAGTTTGCGTATTAAGAATAAATAAACAACTGGTTTTTATTTAAATATGGTTCTTATTTCAAGTCTAAATGATATAAAAAGATTATATTACGTACGTCTAAACAGAATTAAATCAAGTATACACAGTAAAATTAGATAATGGTTGTTAAAACTCCTATTATTGTGCGGAAAATCAATTGATTAGGTATAAAATTCATTCAAATTTTGAATATTTTCTGTGTATTACGGTTGAAAAACTAAAAAAGTGTAATTTCCTCTTATAAGTTGATATTCTCATCTTATACTTGAAAAATTCTTAAAAAATCAGCTTTATACCTTACAATTGATATTTTTCAATTGTTTCGTCTAATTAGTAATACTCATTAAAATGTTCGTCATTTAAAATAATTATATATGTTTATTCTACGGCTTATGATTTGATATCCACATCTTATAGTTGAAAAAATTCATAGGAAATCATCATTTTCGTTAAAAGTAATATTTTCTTTTGCTTAATTATTATACTCATTAAGGTGTCTATTGTTCAGAAACTATAATATAAGTTTAAAATCCATCTTATAGTTTGATATTCTCATGTTATAGTTGAAAAATTCATAAGAAATCAGCAGTTTCGTTAAAATTGTTATTTTATTTTGCTTAATTATTATTCTCGTTAAGGTGTCCATTGTGCAAAACTAAAATGTAAGTTTAAATTTCTTCATATAAGTTGATATCGTCATCTTATAGTTGAAAAATTCTTAAGAAATCTGCTTTTTTCGTTAAGGTTGATATTTTTCCATTGTTTCGCTTAATTAGTGATACTCATTAAGGTGTTTGTCATTCAAAATTAGTATATAAAATCAATATTCATCTTATAGTATGATAATCTTGTTCATTTAACCTCTTCTTAGAGTTCTTATTTTCACCCCTCGTGTTACAGTGGAAAATTATTTTTCCCCACCGGAGGATCGGTGCAGCCGGAGGAGCGGATCCTCAGTGCTGCAGCTGCGTGCCTCCGGCCGGTGGCACGGTGCCACAGTGCCACCGGCTGAGCCAGAACTCTTATTTTCCTACTACTTTTCTTTTTTATGCATTGGATAGCAGAGATCAATCTTTATTTCCGTCGTTGATTACCTTTTCGATTTTCTTTGCGGATTTTTTTTTTATTTTATGAAGATACTTTCACTTTCGGAACCCATTTCGCGGAAATAGAGATTGATCTCTACAATCCATTGCAAACAAAAATCGTTTAAAAATATTAAAATGCAAACGAGATATTAGAAAAATAATGCCCCAACATTAGCGAGCATTAACATTAGCGAGCATTAACATTAGCGAGCGTGGGTTTTCGCAGGAGGGGAGAGGACCCTTAACCGGCGGGTGGTCCAGCAGAGCGTGTTTCCAGGGTTCCAACTCTGCCAGAGGCACTGGAGTAGAAAAGTTTGAGTTATCAAATAAACTTTCAAATTAAATTTTAAAAAAGAGTAAACAGGCGGGCAATCATTATGCATAAAAAATAACCATATATAATTAAAAACTTATTGATAGTATATATAGATTTCATTTTAAAACCACGTGTTAGTATATCTTTCAATATCTGAATACCTCAAAAAACAAAAAGACCCCCCCCCCCCCCCAAATAAAAAAACCCTAAAGAGGGATTGTAGATATTGCAGTCTTCAAATTCAAACTCGCAACTCTCTGACATAATTCAAAAAGTCACTTCAACTGAAATTTCACGAGCCCCTTACAAAATTGAAATTTCCCGAGCCCCTTACAAAACTTAATTGGCACGGACAGGTCCGGCCCATGCAAAAATTTAATTAGCACGGACCGGTCCGGCCCGAATGAGTTTCTAGAAAACATGCTGATATTTCTGAAGCAACATTATTCTACAATAAAAATTATTCAAAAAGCACACTTACTTAGATGGATTTTATTTTCATATTATGTTTGATATTCATGGAATAGAAAAGAGCAACAATATTAATGACCACTTAGGATATTCAGCACATAAACAATGATTTTAAAAAAATGCCCTAGATAACTCATTCAAATGAAGATTCAGTAAAAAAATCAACGTAGTTTAGAATGAAAGAAAAAGATGGCAAATGAAAATCATAATTTTAAAGCTTTACAAAGAAAAAAAGTAGATTTAAAAAAGTATATCTCGGTAATTTATTAAACCTAAATAAATTTCTAAAGATTTCGCTAAACAAATTCCCAACATCACTATAATTTTTACAAACATAAATAAATTCCAACCCCACAGGCCACAAGTGCTCCTGGGGAAGAATTTGAAGGTCTAAACGGGCCCGAGCCTGGCACGAAATCCAAGACCGTCCAAGCCAAGCCACTGTCCGGGATCGGGGCAGATTTATTTTGTTGGACTTGAGACGGGCCAGGTCCTGATTTCATTATTATCTGTCGGGCGCGAGCCAAGAAATTTCGGCACGAGCAGATCTCTAGGACGAATGAAGGTTAGGCCCGGCCCGTACTGTGTCTGCAGAAAAAAAGGCGGGCCCATGCAGATGCAGATCTATCGATATTTGATAACTATACAACTTACATGGTTGGAAGATGGAGGAGAGGGTTAATAAAATATATCAGTATGTGGCGCCATCTTTCGTCATTATTTCTTAAAAATACTCCTAACAAACTCAGAGAAAATCTTAAAATTTTGAGAAAGTTTCGTTTGCTCCACAGCACCACTTAAGATCATCACAATAGATAATTAATAAAATATATGGTATTAATAATTATTAATTAATACTTTAAGATATTAATAATAATTTTCTTGTGAAGATTAAAATTATGAATCTGATATTTTATTTGTTACATTAAAAAAATTCATCCATGTTAAGCCATATTTATTGTAGTTTCATATTATATTAGTTTATTTAATTTTATAAATGAACTAATGTCTCAGTTATTGTATTTTTCATTTGATCAATTTTTAGCATGAAACTCTGTATTAATTTTCTGCCAAGTGGAATAAGAATAATTTTTAAAATTAGTGCACATTTTCTATTTTCTGTGGATCAAACAAATAAATAAAATAAAAAAGAAATTATTGATAGTTAAATTTTAAGAAATTATCTATTTTGCTTAGCCCGAAAAAAGTACTGTAAAAACAATAGTTCTTACTGTTGTAGTTACTTTATTTACGTGGTGTATTAAAATATTTCTCCTTTTTCTCATTTTCTAATTTTTAGTGAATAAGCCCGTTGAATATATTTCACGAAATAAGGTTTTATTTAAACTAAAATTGTTATATTTGCAGGAAATAAGTCTCTTGAAAAAAAAAAATCGTTTAGAGTTGGACAATATTTACTTTTAAAGTATCATAATCGGATAATAGATGGCGCATTTGACAAAAAATTAAATGTTTTGGTTAGGTTATGAACTTGTTGGATGATCCAAACTAAAACATCTCTGGTTGGGTATGCAAGTTGTATTTGTAAGGCTGAATGTTGTATTCAAAAATTCAGATATTTTTTCTCCGACAGCATGGGAGTACACAGGGCACAATGACCAATAGTTGGTGCATTCTAATAGTATTTTTGTATATCTTACTCTTTTTAAAGATTTAGAGCTCTTCCCTCAGATAAGCAGAAGTTGGGTTAATATATTGGATTGTCCGGGAAGTTTTTGCCGGTTGGGAAAATCAATTCGTACCGGAAAATTCTATCATTTAATTATTAGACATTGATTCCGATATCTAATGTCTAATAATTAACGGGCAGAATTTTCCGGTACGAAATCATTTTCCTAATCACCACGAAATTTCCATGACGTTCAGGGCGAAATTTTCCTGGGCGGCGTTACAATTAATTGCGAGTGCATTACAATTAATTGCACCAAAACACCTGCTCGCTAATGTTAATCCTATGGGGGAAATATTTTACAATATCTCGTTCCCGTTTCAATATTTATTATTATTATATTTTTTATTTATTTATTTATTATTATTATTATTATTACTAGATGGAACCCGTCAAAACTTGACGGAAAAAAATTAAAATAACAATATTAGTAAAATAAGCTTCTTTATTACATAAGAAGGGGTGCTTATGAAACAGTCTTTCAAATATTTTATTCTAAAAGTTTTTCCCCCCAGTGAATTACAGTTACAGTACTATTTCCGATGCAAACTCCAAACAAACAATCCGTAAACAAAATGCAAATCAGTTTGACATTCTCGCCATATTCCCTACGGCAAGAAAAAAAATTTCCTGGACCTATGAAGTATATCATACAAATAGTATATACCTACGTTCATCTCATATTCAGTCAATAAAAGAACATAGTAAATGAAGCACACATCTCCTCCCATAATAAATTTAATATTACCTAGTTGATATTAGCTAATGTCAAAAGATTGGCAAACCACAGAGTTCAGAAAATAAACGCTATGCCTGGCAAAAATGGAAGTTGTCGACTTTATGACGTCATAAGCAGAAGTAAAAGTTTAATTGAAAATTACGGCTAATTAATAAAGTTTTCGAAAAAACGAATGCACGATAACAAATATGTATCCAAATATCTTTCATTTAAAAAAAGAATGGTGTAATTTGATGCAGTAGTTTGTTCTCACGGATTGTCAAAAGAAATCGCTTAGCGTTTTAAATATATAGATTATTATTATTGGATAGCTGAGGTCAATTTCTATCCAGGCCTTTTTGTACTTTTTTCGATTTTGATTACAAGAATTGTTTTATTAAGATACTTTCACTTTCGGAACCGGTTTCGAAAGTGAAAGTATCCCCAATTTAAAACAAGAACGAAAAATCATGCGTCAAGCATAGATTATGTAACACTTTCCAACGCTTCCAAAATAATTTTACAAATCATACCATTTAATAAGCTGAAAGATAACATCTATGTAAACAATTTGAAAAACGCATAACATATTTAAAAACGTAATTTCAGGAATTTCCAACAAATAGAATATTCGGAAAAATATCCGAATACTTTTATTCAGCCCTGTATATGATCTATAGATTTGTATATATACTACATAGGATGCTAAATTTTAGTTCCGTTAGGAAACGCGTAGCACAGTTTAAAATTCTCCTTCTGGAGTTTCTGTCAATAAACGGAACTGTGTTCGCGAACTTTTGTGCTTCCCTGTATATGATCTACAGAATTTATACACACCACGTAATAGACAAAGAGTGAGTTAAATTTAAAATCGCGTTCAGTAACATAAAACGCACTTCCAGGAATTATTGTTAACAGACAGTAGAGATATCTTTTGTGTGTCCCTGTAAATGAACGATGACTGCTATACACACAAAATTCTGTAGTAAGCCTCTTGTAATGCACCTTAGTGATATATATAAATTTCAATGCGTTTAAAATAGTGAAATATTATTTAAATAAATCGCAGACGATTTTTCTCCATAGACGTAATGTAACGGAATTCTTTTGACTGTCCCTGTAAAGTAACTATAAGTGCTACACACTTCCGTTGAAATAGGGAACATGCTATAGTTAACGACAATAACATATAAAAATTGCAGAGCAATCCGAGCATATTTACGTGAGTTAGAGCACGGCCAGACGGCAGACGGCCAGACGGCCAGACAAACCGAAGTAATAAACACTTTTTAACTAGGTTGGAAAGTGTTAAAAACTGCAACCAAAATCGAAAAAATAAAAAATAGCCTGCATAGAGATCAACCTCAGCTATCCAATGTAAAAAATATTTAAAAATATTGAAATGCGAACGAAATATCGTAAAATATTTCCCCCATAGGATTAACATTAGCGAGCGAGTGGTTTCGCCACATTGAAGTAGCCTCTTAAGTTTTCATCAAGTATCTTGTGCATTTTCCTCCTTTAAAATATTAGCGTCCGAGGTAGTCGCCCGATCTCGCCCTTCTCTAAACTCAACGAGATTTTAGGAAAATGTTGTAAAAGTATCTTTATTTATAATAAAACTCGCAATTTCCAATTACAATTCACTTTTCATTAAAGTACAAAGTTAAGTACATGATTAGTTAAGTACAAATTTATTTCATTAATTATTTCAGCTTGATTTTTGAATATTTTTAAATCTCTTTCTTTTTAAAAAAAATGCCAGTACATTTGTTACATCAGTCACCTATGGCCTTTTGCTACATGAGACTTCAATTAAGAAGCCTATGTCTGCAACTAATAAAGGAGAAGGGCCGGCGCAATGTCGCGCGAGCCTCTGGCAATCACTTAACGGGATCCAATGTCTTTGACTGCAGTATTCGACTAATAAAAATCATTTTTAAAAATTGTATATATCATAGAATAATTTATTATATAGGGTATAAAATGTATGAAAAATAATATTCAAAATCTTTCCCATGTATTGTGTATAATTATTTTTAATTTCTTAAAATCTTCTATCCTTTAGCATATTTTAAATATTTATTTTTTGCGTTTACTGTTACTTTCAGGATCTTCACATCATGTCGGATGATCGCGTTTCAGGCGTCATACACAAATTACTAAAGAAAACAACGATGGCAGAAATAAATAATAGTTGTGCTATTTATTGGTACAAAAGTATCTAATGTAAAGTACAAAAGTTTCTAGTAAGTAGTAATGACGCGTCTGTTGCGATTATGCGAAGCACCTATCAGAGGCTGGTATTTGCATATGCAAACATTTCTAAGCTGTTTTAACGTTCATTGACTGTACCATTTCAGAGTTTTATTTTGTCATGTAAAATTTTAAGGTATTTTCAGGAAACATAGTTTTGTAAATTTGCAAATAAAACTAAAAGAGCCATATTTTATTTGCTTATGATGCATTTCTGCGTCGCGTCATCTGAATTCTAGCTGTAAACATTTACATTTTAATTTATGATTAATTCCTCACTAAATATGTTTAAACTTATCCCTGGGACTTTTTATGATGTAATGCTGAAATTTTGTACATGACCTTATTAGTGTATGGGGGCACATTTTACTCATTGGGAATTTTTTTTTACGGGGGGGCCTTATAAAAATTAAGATTTGTATTTCTTCAAATTTAATCTCCTGAAAATTTTAATCGATTTCATAACATTCTGTATCTTTTTTTACGTAACTTTGTAGTTTATAATATATGTCTATGATCAATATTTAAAGAATAAAAGTCGAAGTCAATGTTTTGGGACACTCTGTATACTGTAAAAAAAATCCGTGAAAATACAAGAGATTTTCCGTAAAATTTTACGGAGAAATTTCTAAAACAACAGTACAATTTCCGTAAATGACATTAGTTCCGTAAAAGAGATTTCAAATCCGTAAATATGCAGAAAGTTTTCCGTAAATTTAATTGATTTTTTTTTTCAAAACAATATAATGTTCGTATTTCTTCCAAAACAGTGCCATTTCCGTAAATAACGTTCAGAGGTTTGCATACAGATATCGCCTTGTTTGAAATGCGAATTAAGATTGTTGTATTTACTAGGGTCCAGAGTCTTCTTGGATCCAGGCCTGGACCGGTCCTGCCTGTGGGCCTATTTTCTGTCATTAGACTCGGGCCAATCCTGGAACTCATTCTAACCGGGCCCGTGTCTGGACGGTGATTTTTTGTGAAAATAATAATGATATGTTTTATTTTTTAGTGAAATCTTTAGAAATATATTTGATTTATATAAATTACAGAATATATATATATATATATATATATATATATATATATATATATATATATATATATATGTATATATATATATATATATATATATATATATATATATATATTTAGTGCTTCAAATTATGAATTTTTTCACTGACATTTTAAAATTTTATTTTAATTTTATTAACGTGAGGCAATATTAGGTTTTTAAAGGTTTCATAAAATAATATCTTTGCAAATTATTGGTATTGAATAAAACTGATTTGTCTTATAAATTTGTGAATTAAACTAAAATTTATTATTTTATAAATTATAATTTTTGAAAGTTTATATTTTTTTCTTTAAATTTATAAAAATAATTAATATATTTTTTTTATTTTATTAAAATGAAGTTTATAATTTTATAAAGTTTATAATATATTTAGTTAGTTTATAATTTTATAAATTAGACTAAATTAATAAATCCAAATTTAAACATACCCAGCCCAAGGTCATTAATTTCAAAATTTTCTCTAAAAATCTATTTTTTTGTTTTAATATTTTTAAGGTTTCGTAAAATAATATTTTTGCAAATTATCGGTATGTAGGTGTTAAACTAAGCTGATTTGTCTTATAAATTTGTGAATTAAACTAAAATTTATTATTTTATAAATTATAATTTTACGAAGTTCATATTTTTTTCTTTAAATTTATAAAAAATAATTAATAACTTTTTGTTTACTTTTATAAAAATGAAGTTTATAATTTTATAAAGTTTAAAATTTATTTCGTTAGTTTATAATTTTATAAATTAAATTATCAAGTCCAAATTTAAACTTACCTATCCAAAGGTCATTAATTTCAAAATTTTCTCTAAAAATCTATTTTTTTGTTTTGATTTTTTAAAAATTATTCAGTTTAACAGAATTGTACACAAAAGCTCTCAGCAAAAATTAAATATAATAATTTATTATCAAATTGTTTAGTCACATAAGTTTTTAGAATAAGAGATAAAGAAAATTTACTTTAATATCATGTAATAAATACGTCTACTTAAGATAATTATTGTTTTTACTGGAATTGATAAATAGATCAACAGACAAATAATTTTAAAAAGTATATGTACTATTGCAAAAAGAAGCAATCATTAGTCTTAATACAATGTTTTACGCATATAATACATAAAAAGTTAAAATTTATCTGTTATAAAGTATCAAATAATAAAGCAAGATATTAAAAATTATGAAAAGAAATTATTGAAAAAATCCATCTAACTATGAAACGTTCAAGTTTTTGCATCATTAAAAGCATCTAAAATAAACAATATTATTTGAGACAACACAGTGTCTGGTCTTAGCGTAGTGGTAGCCCGCCAGTTTACTGCACAGGAGATTCCGCGTTCGATCCTCTTCGTAGCAAGTGTTGATTATTGACTGAAGTTCGCACAGAAATGAAAGAAAAAAAATAAAAAGTGTGTATACCTTATAAGATGTTGCTTGAGAAATATTTATATATATATATATTTTTTTGTTCCTATAAAATTTATTTAACGATATAAAAATATCTAAAAAATACGGAAGATATCTGTTATAAAACGGAAATTTAAAAACGGATATTTCAGAAATCACGGAAAATTTCCAGTGCAATTTCCGTTTTTTTTTCAGGAAAAATTTTTTACAGTGTATGTATGTGTGTGTATATACAGTGTGTCTCATAAATATAAGGACACATATGTTTCTGAAATTACATTTTATTAATTTAGTATACGAAATTAAAATTTATACCTCATGTTAAGAACAATGAAATGTATCTGTTATCGGGATTTAAATTTAAATAAAGTAATTTCGACTCGAATAATAAAAAAAATTAAAAATTACGCTGTCTCACAAATATAAAAACAAATTTGAAACTGCTTCATATGCAATTTTTTTTCGAATGCGCACATACAGAAATAAGGCGCACGTACAGAAATGCCCTTTAAGTTACCTAAACGAGCAAAGTTATTTGACTTGTTTCAATTGCAAAGATGCCAAGGAACATTGAAATTTCTAAAGCTGAGATTTACAAAATACGTAGATTTAAAGCTAATGGCTTAACAGTTTCTCAAATATGTAAAAAAACTGGGAGAGGCAGAGCTGCAGTTTATAAAGTTTTGTCAAAAACTTACAAATTCTACAAAAAAGATTGGCAGACCGAGAGAGACTCGGTCGCAAAATCATGTGACTTGTTTCGTCGCAAAATATGTCACTCCGACAAGTTTCTCAAAGAGTTAATGGTATGGTCTCAAAGGACACAGTACATCGTCGTAAAAGAAAGCCAAAATATTGTATGCCGCCATATGTGCAGATTTCCTTTACTGAAAAATGAACACAAAGAACGGAGGCTACTCTGGGCTAAAAATCATATGCATTGGAAGGACAAATGGCATTCAGTTTGATGACAAAAGTCATTTTTTCAGATGAAAAGAGATTTAACTTGGATGACCCAGATGGTTGTAATTCTTACTGGCACGATTTAAGACGTGAACCTCGAACCCCTTTCACTAGGCAGAAAGGGGGAGGTTCTGTAATGTTTTGGGGTGCCTTCTCTTTTAATGGAACTACATATATTGCTTTTCTGGAAGGTAAACAAACATCTAAAGAGT
Organism: Maratus michaelseni; assembly: GCA_963931845.1. NCBI lineage: Eukaryota > Metazoa > Arthropoda > Arachnida > Araneae > Salticidae > Maratus > Maratus michaelseni. Next base: position 283,141,284 of record OZ007586.1, read on the forward strand.
ATATAGAAGTGCTCGATAGTCACTTGTTGCGAATTACCAAAACTCTTGGTGGTCGGAATTATTTGTACCGACAGAATAATGCACAGATTCACACATCAAGACTCACAAAAAATGGTGTGCTGATAACAATGTTCATGTCATGGTATGGCCTGCACGTATCCCTGATTTAAATCCAGTTGAGAATCTTTGGGACATTCTCGTTCGCAGTGTATATGCATCTGGAAGACAGTTTTCAAATGTCCTTGAGTTGAAAAAAGAAATAGAACGAACTTGGTTTGATATAAAATCGGAATACTTATACAACTTAATAAACAGCATGCCAGCTAGAATATTTGCTGTCATTAATAAAAATGGATTTATTATTGGACAATAATTCAAAAGTATGTAAATTATATTTATATTTATGAGGCAGCAAATTTGTTTCCATTGATCAATTTTCGAGGTGAAATTATTTAATTCTAATTTAATTTACTGTAAAATGTTTTTTTGGTACATGCTTTTTGTTATACGCATAAATATATTTTTGAATACTGAATTATTAAAATATTATTTCAAAAATATCAGTGTCTTTATATTTATGAAACGCACTGTACATATATACTCAAATATATAGTTTTTTTTCCTCCGAAAAAATATTCTTGACTTTTTGAAAAATCAATTCAACCCACACCCGACAAGCAAGAGTCAAATTGCAACCCAAAACTGAAACTAGTCTGAAAATCAACCGAACCCGAACAGAAACGAAAATAAGTAGCGTCAAGTTGACCCGACATGTCAAATATATAATCTGGTGATGGGATACAAAAAATTCACATTTCAGTGTTCTATTCAGGTTATTTTCACATGCAACACATCCTTTTGTACTAAATCGAGTAAGCTATATGGGGGGGGGGTGTCTACTGTGCCCCGGTCTCCTCTATAATTGAATAGCAAATAAGAGATTATATTCGAGTGGGATAGTGTCCGCATAAATAGATCCAATTTTCTTTTTTGTTTCTTTATTTATTGCACAAGCTAGTTCCTTATAAATTTTGACACTGCCCATTTTCCCTAAAAAGCTTTTTCACTTTATTGGTTGTCTTCCCTTGTAGACTGCTGCAACAGATCAGCAATGACGCTTTTGTAGGCAGCTCACTGAAAAAACAGCCCTCTGTCACTGCATTAGAAAACTTAATGAGGTAGTGAGTATGCTGATTCAACGAGGCTTTTGATCTAATTTCTTCTCTATTAGCTAAATAAACAAGACCTGCACTGAATGAAGAAGAGAATTCTTTGTGATTGCTTTATTACTGACGTCTTTAACTTTGAAACTACACTGCTTGCATTTAAAATTGCACCATTATTTTAAACTGAGTATAAAGTTACTAAATAATTTAAGATTTAATAATACCTTTTTTTTAAAAATAATTCTTGACAGTCGTGTGCATACCAAAACTGTAAACAGAAATGTTGATACAAAGCGAAAATTCTCATACCGCTTTGTGAATTTCACTCTAAATTAATGGAATCTAAAATGCTGCATATGATTTATTTAAAATTTAACGATATATTTTTATCATATCTCTAAAATAAAGAAAACTTAAGCCAAATGGAACTCAAAGGTCATTCAATTCTTTTATGAGACGACGTTTTTTTTTTTTAATATACTTGAACAAACCTTTTATGAGGAGGTAATATTTGCGTATTCTATCGATGCATATTTCTTCACATAAATTCGTCCACTAAATTAATGAAATCATTATTTTTAGGAACAGACAATATTTAATAAATATATCTGAACTAACATGTCCACAATGTTTTAAAATAATTTTGAATATTAAGTGGCACTTTCAGTTTAGAACGAAATTATTTTTTTAATTATCCATATTTTAAGCTGTAAATGCTCTAATTTTGTTTATTCTTCTCTTGAAAAGAACCAATATCCATCCAATTTTGTTCCGGAAATTTTTATATTCAATAATGTTTGTTAAATAAATACATTTATTAAATTAGTGTAGAGTTGCACGAATATAGGATCACCCTGCTTATAGTGCGATATTTCATAATTCATAGCTAAATGACAAAAATAGAATTCTACACATCTACCCCGAATATAAAATCATTTTGTATTGTTGTATACCTTTTATCGAGCTTTGACCTCATATATACATAAAAGTATAGGACAAAATAATAGGAACATCTGGGAAAGAAAGCAAATTTTTTATTAGTAGGGGTTTGGGCCCCACTTGGATTTCATTACAGTTTGGATACTAAGTTGGATTGACAAATAAAGGTCGTGTACAAAGTTAAAGGGATTTTGTACCCATTCCTCGTGCAGAGCGGTCTCAAGTTCAGGTAGTGTATGTTTGAATACAGCGAGCCGTGCCAGCAGAGGCATTGTCATCTTGGATCGCAAAGCGTTCACCAGGAAACAGAGTCTGAAGCATGTGGTGGAAATGATCTGCGAAAATACTCGCCTGCGATTTTCCCCCTCAGGTCTACGAGTATCCCCAAGCCACTTCAAGATATCGCTCCTCACACCATCACAGATCCCCCTCCATGCTTCACGGTAGCAAGCAGACAGTCAACATGAAATGCTTCTACCAGTGTTTGCCAGACGAACACACGTCCGGTGATCTGAAGTACCGTAAATGATGATTCATCAGACCAAATGACCTGTTCCCATTGCTGTTGCGTGGTTTTCTTCGAGCCGTGGATTTCTCCATGCGTAAATACGGATTAGGTTCCCTTAGAAAGACCCCCACGAAGGGCACTCCCCCCCGGGCCTATATCCCTAGTGTAGATAATTGGCCGTCAATAATCAACCCAACCCATTGCTGTTGCGTCCAGCTTTGGCGGTTTCGGCTCCGCTGTCGTCGCTTCATAGCATTCCGAAGCGACACTAACGGATTTGGAATAGCCACCCTGCCACGAATGATCGCAGCATGCAGCTACTGCTGAATAGTTTTCGTAAATACGGGGTTTTGGAGATTGATGTTCAACTCGGAGGTTATCTGCGGCAGTTTAGTCTTGCGTTTTCAGGCGAATATCCTCTTCAACACTCGTTTAGACTGGTCGGCCAACTTTGCTGGGAACAGAATTTTCTCATACAGCTGTCACACCAGCAAATACTCAACTGATACCTTCCTTTTCACCGCCACTAGATGGCAGACTGTTGCCACACGTGGCGTGGTTGTATTGGAAGGTCGAAATACGATACATTTTAAAATGGCTGTCTGTATTCATCTTTAAATCGAAATTGGTGGTTTTAAATTTCTAGATATTTAGAGGTCTTGTTCACCATGCATTGAAGCATATTTATGCCATAAAATAAATGGTATTTGCGTATTATCCGTGACAGTTTAGACACAACTGTGTGAATGATGGTGCCAATAATACTCATTACAGTAACCCTTTTTTTACTTTATACATTGTAAGTACATAGTTAACTGTTTACTCGTGACATATGTTATAATTTGTTTTCTTCCTACATTATTTCATATTCTTTGACTACTGATGTGTTTTAAACTTATTTTATTAATACATTATTTTACATCTTGCACTGGTAATCATGAGTTTAAAGGATTTGTCCAAGCAGAAGCTATTGTTTATTTACAGGAATGTGGTATACCAAAAATACTCCAGTGATCTAATTTTCAAGGAATGAAACTGTAGGTTAGTAATGATATTATCTGGCGATACAATATAGATAAATATAGACAAAGGATTTGAATTCTGAGGGGATGGTCTTAACAGTACAAGTCCGAAATTGCAATTTTAGAGGAAAGTGAAAATACTGTGTACGCCTGTCTTTGGTTTAACTGGTTACAGGCTATTTTGGTTAATATCATTGTATTTAACCATGAAATGTGTTTTGATAGTGTAAAGTAATATTTTTTACTGTTTTGTTTTGTGCAGTGAGTACTGTAATATGAAAGTGAGAAAATATTTCTTTCTTGTACTGTTATGATCACTAGCTAAAACAGTTCGTTATCTTCCATCTTGACTCTATACTCTTTTAACCGACCATAGATATCATATTTTCACTGTGAAATATGCAAATATACTGATTTGACTAAAAACTGAAATGTACTGTTAAGATTGGTCTCATCTGAGACTTAGAAAAGGGAAGTGGTTTGAGGGAAGTAGAATCTCATTCGTAGACACATTATGAATCATATATTTCTGGAATAAAGAATTAACTTCAGTTAAATTTTGCTGCGAAGGATATGTTCGACAAAACAGTTATAGACTGGAACAACGACCTTCACAAAATTTGCATTAAGGAAAAATATGCGCAAGGAAAAATAAGAAGATCGGTGAACCAGAGTATCGTAAAAAGTAGATTACTAAAAATAAAATAAAATAAAATAAATTATACATGGCGAATTTTACCACTACAATGGGTGTTTTGGGGAATTAGTAGAGAGACTAATGCAACTGTCCTTGACAGCGAGCCGAATCGATCTGCTAGTATATTACTATTATTATTAAACCGCAGACCAGGCCTGTAGCTGCCGGGCATTACGCCCTGCTTGACGAGTTTGTGTACCTGGCCACGGGGCGAAATTCACCTAATCTCCTCATAGCGGTGATCTACCCGACTAGCTCCTTGGGTGTCATTGGCTGCAACGCTATTTGGTGAGAGTCACTTTTCAGTGCATACTAGAAGATGTTAAGAATGGTTCAACGATCTTTTCGGAAAGATTACAGAACAAAAAAAAATACTGGTTTTGACCATATCAAAGTGATTCCCAAAAAAAAGCATAATTTCGTAGATACCGAGATAGGAGTCCATAGACAACAGAGTCAGCTGGATGGGGAGGTCTACCAAATGGCTTAAGCACTCACATGCCCCGTCGAGATACTGGTCTCTTAATTTTGAACCAATTCCAGATGAGAGACCTGCACCTGGATTGGCACCCCCAGAGGTAACACTTATTCTAAACTTTGAGCACATTGGAGCCACGAGCAGATTTTACGTTCACCAGCTCCCATTAATGTACACGGTCCCAAAGCAGCCGCATTCGATAGAGGTTGTCACCTTCCCAAGCACTGACCACGGAAGATGCTGCTTCACTTTCGGTGATCTTACGGGAACCAAGCCTATTCGTCCGCGCCATTGCGGGACGGAGTCCACAGACAAACAATAGAACGCAAATGGTGATCTGCCAAATGACAAAACAAACCGCAGCGTTGCACAGCTCGTTATCACTTCATATCATATTTGGCCGAGTTCATCAGGGACAAACAGAAGAAGGAAATAATACTTTTGATGCCGATATTAAAGGCTATAGCAGAGCCATTCCCACCGGAAAACAAAATATCCCATTAAATAATTTTATTGCCTAATAATTGTTTGTATGTTAAAATGTAACACTAAATTAGGGTTTCGTATTATATGCATTTGTATTATAAATTGGTATCTTTCACTGCTAAAAACCTCCCCACTGATGCTATGCGTTTAATAAATGTGTGCTCAATTACTATTTTGTATATGTTAGTTTGTTTTTATATTATTTATCATTTTTAACAATGTTAATGTATTTAATAAATGTATTTTGAATTACTGTGTTGAACGTGATTTGCAACGATGAACAAGATTGGCGATTGACAACCATTTTTGGCGATCTATCTGCCTGGCGCAGATAATACGTAAGTACCAAATAAATATACATATTCTATAATGTATGTATATATTTTTTATATAAATCGATATGTGAAAATATAATCCATATAAATGACAAAATTGATTAATTGTGAACTAAATTATTAATACGTTAAGTTACTACTAATTTACTACTGAGTAACTTATTGATAATCGAGAAAGTTACTAATACTATGGAATGACTTATTACTTGGCCAGTAATAGTTATGTATTTACGACTAATTAAATAGCGTTCAACAAAGTTAATTTAAAAAAAAAGTTCTTAGAAACATTCACTTAATTTTAAAAATGCAATCGTGAAATTATAATACCTTATACAGAATGCTAAGAAGATAAGATCTCCAACACTAATATTCTAAAAATTAAGAAACTTTGAATATATAGGGTTTATGGAGGCATACAATACGCTTCGTTTTCTTTTTATTGCCCGAATTCCCTTTATGAGGATAACACTTCTCCTCAAGAATATTTTCGACATCATAACTCATCAATGGTAAGAGATAAGGGAGAAACTTTTGAAAATACTTCTTTTTATTAGCTCTATCTAATGCCAGTAAAATATCAATTGTTAATAACATTTGAAATTTTTTTTTAGCAAAAGTTAAAAAAAATTAAATGCCTAACTTTTACCTAACCTACGAAACAAACATATTTTGCACCAGACATGTTACTTAATAAATAAAGTCATATAAGTATAGCATAGGAATATGTTGCATCTTATCAAATGAAATTTCTAGTGCAAAACATGTTTATTTCTTCCGCAGATTACATGTGAGAAATAACTAGTATTTTAGAGAAATAAATAAAAAAATAAATAAATTCTACCTCTTACTATTAATTTAAATTTAAAATAAAGTTGAAAAATATTTTGGTGGTACAAATATCCCCTTAAAGTGAATTCGGGTAAAAAAAGCATAACTAAAATATCGCTATTATATAACCCTTACATATCTTCAAAATTTCCTATTTTTTATTTCCTGATGAGTACATTTTACTGCAAGAAGATGTTTATATAACCATAGATGCTGCTATGCTTAATTCTATTGAAGACTCAAACAAAGCAAGTAACATATGTGATGTAATACGATCCGCAGGTGTAACGTGTGGAAATCAAAGTCAGAAAGGTTGTATGAGATAATTACTGGGAGAGATATAAATTTGCCTTTTCAGTTTGGGAGTATAATATATCAATGACATTGAATAAAGGGCAAATAAACAAATCTTATACTTCAATATATTAATTATATTCTTTTTTGACTATGTAAATTTTTTTCTTTTAAAATAATGGTTTCATCGAACTGTTTAAAACATTTACACTTAAAAATTTATTTTCTATCTATATTAACATGATTTTGTGATCTGTATTATTTTGCTGGTCGATTTATTAAAATAGTTTTTCTTGGCAAAACAGGTATTCAAATAATTAATTTCTCTTCCATGTAAATAATAGGCATGTACATAAATGAGATATCAAGGAAAAAGCACAGGAGAGACAATATAATTCTTTTCAACTTCATAATTTATAAGCATTGTGAGATTATCCCCCGGAAGAGTAAAAAAGGGCTAAATATATCTTTAAACCGATAGGGGGAAAGTGTAACAAAAAAAAAGGCACTTAAAGCGTATAATATCACACTATATCGTTGTATATCCATTTCTATCTTGTTTATCAGATTCTCAGCCGCATCTCACTCAGTAAAATCTTTCTTAAACGGAAGCTTGAGGCTCAATTAAAGCCATATCGCATTGCTTCTAAAACAGTCCAATAGAAGGTCAGAGTGATAAAGAACTTGGCGCCAGCGGAATCTTTACATAAAGAACAATTATTTCAGAAATCGTTTGGGGCACAACTAATTGACAAAATAATTTACTTATTTTAGATATGTTTTGTCCTTTTATTCGAAATTTTCAAACACATATAGTGAAGTTATGCTGTACAATATATTTCTATCCCAAATAAAACCCTTTATAAGAATATTTTAAATTGGGAAATAAGTCAGTTAAAGTGTTATATAAATGTTTGTTGAAGAAACGTTTAACTATAAGATTTTTTTTATCATTATTCAAATAATGTGTTAAAAAATCTATTGAATTTTTATTTTAAAATATTTATATTACTTTTATTAAATATATAAAATTAGACTGAAATCTGAAACACCGTAAATTCTAATTAATTTAAAATTCAAGAAAAATGTGTAAAAATTCAAAATGTTTAAAAAAAATAATGCCCGTATCATGCCAGTTTTGTTTCTTGAAATTTTTGAAAGGTTATATAAGATTATTAGTTCTGAAAAATTTGAAAAAAAATCATGTATAGCTGGTCAAAAAGGAACAAAGGAACACCCCTTCATTTTGATCACTAAATTGTCTCAAAAAAAAACAAAAAAAAAAACCCCTCGAAAACAGCCATTCAATTGAAAAATATGTTTCTTTAAATTTATATTAAAACTAGAGGCATCTGCCCTCTCCAACCTTCGTGCGCCAACCCTTAGATCTGTCAACAGAGTAGCGCGTTGTAACCTTGTTCCTAGTTCATCTAATGGTGATCTGTAATATACCACAGCAACAAATTTGAAATTCTTGAATTTAAGAGCATTGAATCTATCTTGTGTTTGTCTGCTTTATGTAAGAGCTCAGTTGATTTATTTTATTTTTCTATAAGCAATGAATTGCTAATTTTTAGTTATTTCCATTTTCATAATTTCAATTTTTTTAAATTTTGTTTGTATTTGGTATAAGTTTAAATTTAAAGTAATCATCGCTGCTTGTCTAGAAAAAAATAGTCCAGGGACTGTCTTTGAAAGTGGGAAAATACTACGGATTTTGAAAATAATATTTTTTTTTGTATACTATGCTTGAGATATTGTACTGTATGTTTACTAATCAAAAGTTGAAATTTTTTCTATAAAAATGATTCAAATACAGAAGATTTTAGAAGGTGAACAAAAGAGGTAAATGTTAATGTGTTGTTAATGTTTGAATAGGATTTTTGCCAAATTAACGTCTTATTGCTAAGTTGGAAATATATTTATGATGCGCCAAATTCGCCAACGTTTTACAAAATGTTATCGATATAGGCAATGATTGGGTGACTTTGGCATTACTCTAGAATTTTCTAGATCTGGAACACAATCACTAAGGACTGTGTATTTTCCAAGAAAGGAGCTAAAATTTCAAGGTGTTTGAAAATCGTTCAAATAGCATTCAAACGCACTTTTAAAAATAACTGTCCATAAATGATGATATTTTTGTCCTTGTTTTATAAAAGAACTGCAAATGCCACGTACAACATTTTCAGTAGGGAGCATATCATTGTACATCTCAATACGATATACAAGCTTCGTTCATTTTAAAATAATATAATTCAACAAAATAGATTTCAATCAATTACTATTCATTGAAACTAACATAGCTTCATATCACTTTTCTTGAATAGAAAAAAATTGGCCTATTTAATCTTCGATTTTCTCAATTTAATAATGCAAATTTTACAATTAACAGATAGTGGCAATAATAAAGGGTAAAAGATGTTCTCTATGGTGTACGAATTCTATTGTAAAACTTTGTAAAAAAATCAAATGAAAAAGATTAGCGTGATAAAAGGTGCTAAGGAATCTAAAGTAATGGTAAGTTTCTTTTTAATACTGAACTCGGAATCTAGTATTTAATAAGCAGGGATAGTATGTGTTGAATGCAAATATTCATATTCGAATTTGTCATTTCTTCTTTTTTTCACTTGAAACTTGCTTAAGACGGGATTTTATGGCTACTATTCCGTAATCAGGACCATAGCCAACTGACTTATTAGAACGAATGTGATGTCGTGTAAAAGAGATTTCATTAAACCTTTAATGGTATTAACATTCATTTTCAGGATTTCGTAGCCAATATCACTGATGTTTGATGACAACTCTTGGCAGTAAATACTATCACAGAAGATACATCTTTCATATTTTGCACAAAATATGTCATACCAAGTTCAAATCTGAGTAGTTTACTTTCAACAGATTTTCCCAGTGTTCATTAAAAAGTTATTTTATCTTATTGTCATATGAGAAAGCATAAAAAAATCCATTTTTTAAAATTTTAGTTAACTCATTTATCACCAGGGGTGCTACCAGTGAAAACAAAATCTATCATGTGAATGTTTAACCTAAATTTTACCGTGTATGAAGCTTATTTTGAAGATTTATTTTTTTTAAATCAATTTTATTTCATGTTAGTTACCCACATTCCCAACAGAGCGCGCTAAAAAATAAAATTGGTTTTAATCTGTCGTACCTATTTTTTACACGAGTATCATACAATAAAACATAAAAAATCAATTTTATTTAAATTTGGTTACTCTATTTCTCGTCAGCTGCGTTATAGGTATAAATGAAAGTTGAGTTGAATCTGTGTCACCCAATTTTATATTGCAGCACGGCTGCCACAAGAGAAAACATAAAAAATCGATTTTAAAATGTTAGTTATGCCATTTCCTACCAGGGGCGCTACCAGCGTAAAAGAAACTCCCTATAATGTGAATTTGTTTAATCAAAACATCATTTGACCGTAGCAGACACTTATTGTGATGATTTAAAAACTATATACATATAAATCAATTTTAATTAAATTTAGTTACATTATTCTACAGAAGAGGAGAAGCAAAAATAAATTTCTGCTTAATCTGTCCAACTTTTTTAAAAACTTGATTACGACTGTCATACTGTAAAACATAAAAAAAACAATTTTATTTAAATTTATTTACCACATTTCCCACAAGGGACGCTATAAACTCTAAAGAAAAATGTGTTGAATGTGTCCTACTAATTTTTAACTTCAGTTAGACTGTCATACAGTGAAACATAAAAAAATCAATTTTATTTAAATCCGGTTAATCACAAATTTTTGCTAGCGTCATTATCATCGTAAAGGGAAATTGAGTTGAAACAATCCTACCTAATTAATCTCGGACTATGATCGCTATGTAAGAAAATACAAAAACAATCCATTTTAAAATTTTAGTTATGCAATTTCCACCAGGAGCGCTACCAAGTTAAAAACTATTATGTACTGTTAAAAATCTGCAGCAAACTGTCCAGTTATTGGACATATTTTATAGAAAACGGTTACATAACCGTAATTTATCTCTTTTCTGATCAATGAGAATGCTTCACAATATGCTTATGTAACCGTTATCTATAAAAATGATTGAATGACAAGACAGTTTGCTGCAGATTTAATAGCTCTTCCAACAGTAATTGGCGATAAAGTGTAATGCATTTCAATTATTTTATGTTGTCCTGCAAAAGATCTATAAATGTTACAACAAATATTTTCAAGGGAGATTATGCCGAAATGAGCCTTAATAACATATATAAATTTCGTAGCAATTCAAATAACATAATGGAATTAAAATGCATATTAAGGATTTACCGCCCATAGGCCGTTAGTTTAATCGAATTCTTTTGTGTGGCCTTGTAAAATAACTGTAAATGCTACGTACATCCTGTTCAAGAAAATACTTGCTATAGGTAACTATAGCAACATACTGAAACTACATTATCATCAATGTTTTACAAACCACGGATTAAAGCGATTCAAAAAACGTTTCATGGATTCGTTTCATAAAATCATTACAAAAATGTGTTTCATAAAGTTCCTTCATATTGAAGCCTCCATATTGAAAGAAAAACTTACTTTAAAAATTTCAATGGAACACCTAATTCAGACACTAAAATACGAATTTGGACCCTCAAATTAGCCTAGTTAAAGTTTACACGAAGTTTCTAGTTCCAGAGAAATTCAGTATTAAAAAGTGGGCTAATTTGAGGGTTACTCTCAAAAGTGAAAATCGATATTTTAAGGTTAAGATTTAATACATTCATTTTATGAATACTTTTCAATGAGAAATAATATTTGCGTTGAGAAAAGCTAAATAAATAGTTTAAATATTCTAACAAATAATTAAGAATGCTATTACATTAATTTTTATGAAATTATCTTCCTCTATGGTCTATATCATAGGGATGTCCAACTTTTTTGGCTGAAATACATTTCTCAATACCTTTTCATAATAAAAAACTTCGCCTTATTTAATTGCATAATTTTCTCATCGAAAAAAGACAAACTATTCTTTTCGAAAATAGTGGTAGATCGGCGGTGCGCAGTTTGGTCACCTTTGGTGCATATGGTCTCACAAAGTGTTTTGCTAATATTTTATGATGCATAACTCAAAAAACACTTAGAGGCGAGCTGAAAATTTTTATACCCGTATTAGAAGCTTCTGAAAAGCAATTTATGTTAAAAAATTCACAGGTAATTCATAATATTTCGAATATTAATTTCAAAGTTCACAATAAAATGTTTTGAAAATTACATTATTATGTGTTAGAATACTTGATACTAACACTATAGAAAAATCATCATGTAAGAAATTATTGGAGGAGATTTGAATGAAAACTTAAACAAATTATTGATAAAGGTTAAATACATCTTTATAATCCCTAAGCTTTTTAATCGAATGGCTTTCAGTTTAGCACCCAAAATTAAAATTTACTCTAAAACAGAAATATGAAGTCATATTTGTATGTTAGATTTGAAAATTTAAAAGTTTGTTACTATTTTAATATGGATAAAGGCCCCCTAAGTTTGTTTTTTATTTATAAATTTAAAGAAGACATAATTCCAATCGAATGTCTATTTTTGCGAGAATATCGCGACAAAAATGTATGTGGTATATGGGGGTTTATTATTGATTTCGAACCATGAAGAACATCAAAACATCCATAAACATCAACAAATAGGCGGGCTTCATTTTATTTAATTATTTAACTTTTCGTAATAATTCTGAAATGTTCTTTTTCACTCTGCGATTTTCTAAATATGGACTACAATTAATCTAAATATCATAATAATTAAATTCCAGTTCCAAAAGAACAACATGAATCTCATTTTATAACAAATGTAGAACATCGATAACATCCCTAAAAATACTTTCATATATTAAAATAAATATTTTGAAAGCTATCCATTAAGTTAATTGGATAAAGCAAAAACATTTATATCAATTTCAGTGGGGGTTTAGAGTGGAGGCATACTTTTGTTCTATCGTTTATACTTTCGTTTTCAAAAGAGAGAAAAAAATAAAATACAAAGACTGTGACGATACTTCCGGTTTCATTACTTTTGATGAGGTGTCAAAACATCCGGTATCAATACTGGAGGAAAGATACTCAAAGAAATAAGATGCCCTTAAGGAAATTGATACTTGGTTGGAAAAGGAAACCAAATATCCACTTCAAAAGCACTTCAAGAAGTTTAAGATCAAATCTTTCTTTTGTAAATTCTCTTTCTTCCCATCAATAAACTACCTACATGGAACAATTTATATACTGCGGGAAAGATATTCTATGACAAAGCATCTGGAAAAACAAGTTTGCATGAAAAGGTGTCACAGATATAATTTCTCTGTAAATCATTACATTAATAACTTCACAAACATGAAAACACATTTTTTTGGCGTCAAATATCTAGTATCATACTTTAGAATTATTTTAATTAATATATATACGATGTGTATAATTTTTTAAACCTCAATTCATTTTTAGAATTAACGCTGATTCATTTTTGTTAAATAAGAAAAAGTAAAATCTGTAGGGCAATTACGTGGGCCACCATGCCAGAGAATTTTGCTTCAATAATTAATGTTGTTTAAAAGAGAAATTAAAACAAAAACGAAAAAGAAATACATAGGGATTTTCTTCAAATGAAGTACCGAAAAAGTTGGATTTGAGGTCTGCACGTAAGTTACTTGAAAAATAACGGAATAATACATAATGCCCACTAAGTCCTGTCCATCCCTATTAACTTGTGAACGGCAATAGTTGTAGTCATTAACGTGGTACTTTAATTTGTAAAGTGGCTATAGGTTACGTGATGAGACCACTTACAGCGCCGCCTAGTGGCAAATTGCGAAGTTACCTTTCCTATCTCGAAAACGGTACGAGATATGCGAAGAAATCAATACAAAGTTATAGAGATTCTCCATTTAGTATGAAATGATGTCTTTACATGTACAAGTAACTTTTTTAAAAGCCCTGAAATGTAAATATTTAATATCCTATCATGAGATTAAATAGCATGTTACTACTTGCATGCAGAAGTTTGGCATTATAAGGCAGACGCATATTTGCTAATGAAACTAACGCATGTGAGAAAGATACAATTTATTTAAATAAGAAATTCAAATTAAATGTATCACCTATCGTCAGCAATACGCATGCACTAACATGCATTTACATACATAGCTGCAGATTGTGGACACATTTAGCACACTTAACATGAATTTCTTATTAAAATGAATTGTATCTTGCTTACATGTCTTAAGTTTATTAGTAAATGTGCGTCTGCCTTATAATGCCACACTTCTGCAAACAATTAGCGGCGTATTTAAGCTGATGATAGGATATAAATAATTTACATTTCAGGGCTTCTAATAAAGTTATTATTACATGAAAGACATTATTTCATACTAAATCGAGGGAGTTCTAGAATTTTGTAATTTACTTTTTGTATCTCGTATTATTTTCGAGATAGAAAGGATAATTCAGTAGTTTTATCGCCAGGTGGTTCTGTAAGGGATTTACTTGTGTAGCACATATTCACTTTACTATACCTAGACACCACATTCATGACTATAGCTCTCGCCGTTCTGAAGCTAATAAGGGTAGACAGGACTTAAGTGGACACCCTGTATATTGTAAGAAAAGTCTAAAAGACGAGATATATCAGTTACACTTCCAGTGTGACATCATGTTACTTCACTGCCAATAAGGAAAATAGAAAATATCATTTGGGAATCTTTTAAATATATTTTATTGCAGTACATATACTTATGCACCATACACTTGCATGTACACGTTAAACAGACTACAGACAGACAGACAGGCAGGCAGGCAGATACAGATACACGTATACACACAAGCATACGCATTTATACTGTCACCAAGTTTGGCAAAAGTTGGCAAAATATACCACAGTTAAGTCGCCTGAAACAAGGACAAATTGACTAGCAGTAACTAAGCTATTTTGCTAAAATTCCTATTAAAATTCTTTATGACTAAAACTAGAAATTATAGGTAGTACAGTAAGTACATCGCATTGTATTAGCTAGTATATCTAACAGAAGATAGAATTGATAGTAGAATACGTTCTTAAATTTCTTAAAATACTTCTAACAATAATTGCACATTGTTATTAAGAAAACCCGACTTGTAAAACACATCTAATAACATACAAAACTAATATTAAATGTACAAATAAATTTTAAAGAGTTTGTTTTATGACCGATACTGCGAGTTTGTATAAAAAGCAGCCCCGTGTGTGCTTGTGGCATGACCGTAACAGGTATCGAGAAACAGATAAGAAGCAAATTTTGGCGGTGCAGTTTTAATCTTCCTGAACTTTGTCTAATGGTCGATGGCAAACAAAAAAGCCTTTATTCGCTACTACATTCGTTACGAATTTAATCAAGGAAAATGTGCTGCAAAAACCGACGCATCGATATATTCTAAGAGAGGATATTGTATCGAAAAGAATAAGTTCAGACTATTTAAAACTGGCAATTTCGATGTTAGTGATTAAGGACGAAGTGGATCCCTGCCGACGATTAGAGGCGAGGAATTGGAAGACTGTTTGGGTGCAGATTCCTCTCAAACACAAAAAGAACTTTTTCAAGATCTCGGTGTAACTCAGCAAACCATTTCTACTATTTACAGGGTATTTTAAAAGTGTGCAAAACTGGATTATAACAAACCTATGTATAAGGCAGGAAATTTGTGTCCCTTTTTAGTTTCCTGTACATATAATGTTGGACGTATACAATATGTACAATTAGTACGTATTAATACGTAACAATTAGTACCTGTACAATAATGTACGACAACAGTGAACCTTATGTCTTTAGAAGAATCTTATGTAATGAATTTTTCGATATCTTCCACTAAACATTTTCCGTTTATTTTATTCTTTTTTTTTTAACTTTTTGTTATTTGTTTAAAAAATATATATAAATTCTAATTGAACTAAATTAAAAGTTGAATTTTAAATAATCTGTTTAAACTAATAAAACAGCTTTAAGTAATTTTTACAGCACTATCTTTCTATTTTTGTTCCCTGACGTTTTTTGCGCTACGACATTGTTCCCAGATTTTTGGAATTTTTTAATTCAAAATATCTATTTCTAATAATCTTCGCTTAATTTAATCATGGGGTTTTTGTTATTAAAAAAGGCAAAGATTACTACTCTGAAATAGTGGTCGGTATTTTGAATTAAAATATTCCCCAATTTGGCAACATTACTTTCCGATCATTTCGTATTGCATCTGTTTAGATTTCCGAATTTAGAAAAATCAAAAAGATATTTTTAAAAGCAGAATTTGTCTTCTTATTGGTCGCTGGTCATGAAAGTCGTTCACAAAAATTTTATTTTATTTTTCCTATTATGAAAAGACATTTTCCAGTTTTATCAAATGAACAAAGATATTATTTGATAGAACTCTTTACAGTGTGTATGGATGAAAATCTGCCATGTCAAAATTACCTCTTTATATAAAAGTAAAGTGTTCTGCATTGAGGATAAAGTGAAAGAAAATAAAGAAACAACAAAATGTTTATTTGTGATAAACACACCGATTTCTTTTAATAAAATATACTTAAAAGATGTTAAAAATCAAATCCTAGTAGATTTGTTACTTTTTTAAATAGCAATTTTACATATAGCATATAGTTAATTGTTTTAAAAATTTCATTTTGCTAAAATGAACTGAAATTTTGGGAGTTAAATGCCCATGGTATTAAAATGATCGGTCTGCTGCAGGCAGAAAGCTGCTTAAAACGAGGTTTCTTGTTTGTAACTTTCCCATTATAAAATTGTTTCTATACAGATAAATAGTATTTTTTTAAAAACATGTTAGATGCGGAAAAAGTGTTATTTCATACATACAGAAAATATGTGAAATAATACTTCGTATTAAGTATTATAAATATGCTTTCGAACGTATATGAGGGTTCACTTGCAATTCATAAGAGCTGATTACACATGAATATGTTCCTCGGGCTAGAGGAAGAAAACAAGTGGGTAAATGCGATCGGAGATCGCACAAAGGGTTTCGTTTAATATTCATTTTAAAACACTTTATCCTTTAATTAATAAATTCAAATAGATTTTATATTCCATTAAAAAAAAATCATGTTTATTTTATAAAATAAAAATTTTCCGGCCGATTTTTTCGATTGTTCGATTTTCCTCAATCGAATATAATTTTGCGGATATATACCAATTTTCAAATTCCTATCTTATACAGTTTTAAAAATTTGAACATGCGTTAAAATTTGTGAGTCAGGTATTTAATTATCATCAGAACCGTTTATTTTTTTTTTTATCTTTTGCATCCGAAAGTAAAAGAAACAAATATTTTTTTTGTAAAATAAAAAGTTATAGGTGGAGTTTTTCGATTTTTGGAAATTCTTAATCGGCATGTGATTTTGCGTATAAATACCAGATTTCAAACTGGTATCTTATATTGTTTTAAAAATTTACATATACCTTAAAACCTCGCAATACCGGAAATTTTATATCTGGTTAAAATTTTTGTTCCATCCCGTCTCCTATCGATTGTCTGCCCCCTCCACAAATCATTTTTCACTTGAAAAAATAATATTTTTAAATTAATATCTTTGGTAATTACCATCCTATTTTTTATAAAAATTAGGTATTTGTATTCAGCATTCAAATCTATGCATACATGTGTAAATTTCAAATCGGTAAAGGCAATATTTTTAATAATTTTATAGAGCACGAAATTACCGTATTTGTTTGCAGTTTTTTATCACTTTGATGGTGAAATGGGCAGCTTCACTCGAGGTCGCGGTGAAAGAAGATATCTAGGTAGTCTGGACGGGGAATCATCGTCTGGAAGGAGGATATAAGAGATAATGTACTGTTTTAAGTGTCTACTCAATTTTTTATGAGTTTGTTTTTAATTAATACCTCCGATAATTAATGTCGTATTCAAAATTTTATTATTTGTCGTGTGGCAGGAGGTATTTCAGCTGTAAGTAAACAAAATTTCAAGTCCGTAACTTATACAGTTTCCGAGCCAGAACGCTGTAACGAACAGACAAACAGAGAAGTAAGACGAATAGGGCTTCGTGAGATGAACGAAACTCTAAAAATATAAGAAATAGCATTCATTGTTAAACTTATGACAGTGTTGCCAAATTCACAAATATACACTAAATTGCCAATGGTGACCGGTCACTTGTGATTTTAGACGTTTTGTTAACTATCTAGAAAAATACATGAGGAATTAACCTGAAACTGCAGGCGTGTAAACAGTATAATATAGGTTATATATTTCCGCGAAGATTTTTTCACGAAACCCCATAGGGGACGGTCAACAAATTGAAAAAGAACGAATATCTTTTGGATAACCCTGTAAAAACTAATGTAGCAAAGGCGTTCAAACTCGAGATTATTAATAAGTGGCTTATTGTGATATACTGTGTTCATTTTTATGAGGATATCATGTATACTCGTAGAGAAATTAAGGTTTTTATAAAAACAGTCCCAAATTTCGCCTAGTTTTTTGCTTATAATTTGCAGAGTTCTTAATATAAAAAAAAGTTCTTTTCAGAAAATATGACAAACAACATTGTACACAATACTCTGCAATCAGAATTAAAAAATAATAAAAATTGGACGAAAATTGAGCAGGTTTACTAAAAAATGTTTCACTGCGAATGCGCGAATGCAATCAAAATATAATATGCAGAATGTATTAGCTATGTATATAGAGCAACTTTTGTGAAAGTCTCAAAATCATAGCTTTAACATTTTGAAAATTATCGTCGATAAGCTCGAAATCCGTTGTTCCCAAAAATAAGCAAAAAGATGAGAGGTTGTATCAAATATCTGTTGATTAGTGCCAAGATAGCGTACACAATATTGCACGTACTACTATATTTGGATACAACCCCAATTGTCCACAAATTGTCATGTTTAATTTTTATACTATATTTCATTTTTTATTGATACTTTAGTTCGCCTTGGAAAACTTTATTGCACCAGGTTATAATACTTTTGGAATGGATCCTTTGATTTTGATAATTCTTCTTTTTGTTCGAATAAGCTCGTTACAGTGGTTTTTCAAAGAAAACTGAAGTATCATTAAAAATTGGAAAATAGTATAAAATAAAAAATGACAATTTGTGGAAAATCCCTTATCATTCAGCGAGTTTTAGTGAGAAACTAAAAAACAGCCGATATCTCTTTGAATTTTTACGATATTTGACTGATTTTTTTTTAATAAGTTGCTCCATAGAGTTGACTATTAAATTATGCAAAAAGTTCCTTGTTATCGTTCGCGCATGCGCAGTTAAAAATTATTTTATACAACTGCCCATATTTCTTTAAATATTTAATATATTTATATTCGAATTGCACTATATTGTTGCTACTACATTTTGTCAATTTTTCTGAAACTGGCGTTAAATTTGGTTAAAAACCCTTTATGTTATAAGCAAAAAACATGCAAGAATTTTATTATTTTTTAAAAAAATCGCTATATTTCTATTGCTATACATGATATTCTTACACAAATGAATACACATATTGTACAATGTCTGCCTATGTATATCCTGTAGCGATAGATCATTTGGTGCATTTTATTTTACAGAGTGATCCCAAGTATTATTTTTTTTCTTTAATTTTTTTTGGTCCCCTATTTGTCCTCCTTATCAAATCAACAATGATAAATATGAAGTCAAACCTGTTCTTTTGGATCCTAAAATTCCAGAAGAATCTGACAAGTATATTTTTAAATATTCGACAAAATGTCTAAAATTGAAAGTTGCCGGTCATTAATGGCCATATAGTATATATCTCCCTCCCTCCCTATCTATCTGTCTGTCTGTCTATCTGCCTGCATGCATGCATGCGTGCGCGTGTGTATGGAGCTCTAATATATGTAAATACTACTAAAAGTAGTTTTTACTGGAATTTTATTTTCAATTCCTTACAGAAAATGCAACTGCGCCAAGTTCCAATTTCTGTGCATTTTTTTATTGCAAATATGAATATTCTTCTTTTAAAATAAAATTATATTTTTGATAATTTAAAGAATTTTAAAAGATCCTATATAAACGAAAGTTTTTTATCTATTTGGCTTTTTTAACAATCCCATTTAAGAAAAAAATATTAAAAAAATATTCCCGAAACATTATCTACTGTTCACACATGTTATCATAGAAATAGACGCGCTGACTGATTTAATATCAAAATTGATAATATGTTTCCTATTTATAACAGTAAAGAAAAATTTCTAGCTCACTGTCATCACTAATAAATGAAAAAAGTTTAGCGTTCGAAAAATAAAACCAGAACCACTAGTGAAAAAGTAAAACAAAAAAGGATGACTATCTTTTCAGTTGCATATGTTACTTAAAAGATACCGAAATAAAACGGCACTTCCGCATTTTTTTTAAGTGAGCATTAAATAAACCTAAAATATTTGAAAGAAAAAATAAACATTTGATCTTTTAATATCAAAATGATCGGAAGTCTTTGAAGTCATTTTTGTTGTATCTTTTATTTTCCGGTCACGAAATATTCTTGGTAATATTTTATTTCTTGCTAATAGATTTTTCTTTTCCGATAAAATGCAAAAAACAACTCTTATTTTAATGGCAGAATATAAAGCATCTACAACTTAAAAAATATATAACCTTTCAGCTTTATTAAATATTAATTTTTCAAAAATATATCCATTTGTATTTTATTTATAATTGAAAACATGTTCATTTCACAAGATGTTATTCCCATATGAGTTTGACAAATATATTTTAATTTTAAAAGTACTTAAGATTATGAGTTTTTACCTCAGTATATTTTGCGTAAAAGAAAATTAATCTAAAATTGTTTCTTTTTAAATTGTGAATTTTTCAGCTTCCGTTAAGAAAAAATATTAGTAAATAAAAATGTCAATTCATCGAATTAAGTGAAACTTAAAAATTTTATTACTGCTATAGAAAAAATTATGTATTTTAATTTAAAATATTTTGTTCAACAAAATTTAGAGACACTTCATAAAATAAACTATCAATAAAAATTCGTAGTCTTTTTTTTTTTTTTTTTTTTTTTTTTAACTTGTTTTACTTGGTTTTATATTAAAATAAATTGTATTTTGCTTACATGTGTTATTTCTATTAGTAAACGTGCATCTCTCTTAATAATGCCACAATTTTTCACGTTATTAGTGTGTATTTAAGCAGAGGATTTGATTAAAAAAAAAAAGTATATTTCGGGGCTTCTAATAAAGATTTTTTTTACATGTAAGATATCATTTCATACTAAATCAAGGAATCTCAGTACTTTTGTAATTTATTTTGTACTTTTGTAATTTATTTTACTTCTCCATCTGTCATAGGTTTCGAGATATGGCCGATAATTACCAAATAGCATCACTATATTGGTCTGCGACCATTCTCAAATTTAAAGTAACATATAGAGGAAGACACTCGTTCCACAACTTAGCTTTATATGTTCGAATGTTATTTGAGTGTTTCATCAGATAGTTTTCACCCCGTATTTCATGCATATTGCCAAAAGCTTCCAAGTAAGCTCTAATGTATTATTGGAAAATCTTAATATTTTCGACGTAACACTCTTATTTTTAGAATTGAATGATTGTTCTTGTGGATGAAATGTGCATCTAAAAATGATCACTAGAGGTCGTTTCCATGATTCAATCTAATCGTATTCCGGACTTCAAAAATATATTACAGTTATATTTCATCTATTGGCAAAATTATTCGAATACTCAATTTGCTCAGTTGACAAATCTAAGCATTGTTAAATGTATATTGTAATGACTGGGATATTCTAAAATGAGGTAAGAAATCTAAAACAATAAAAGACGAGATAAATCAAAAATATTTTAGCAAAAAGATTGTTATTTCACCTTATAATTGTATTACTTTAGAGCTATTTTTCAGAAATATTTTAAGTAAGTATTTTATTCCAGTGCATTTAAGAATGCTACATCACGTAATTTTAACAAAAGGGAAAACAACTATTCTAGAATTCATATACAAAATTTCATTCTGCAAGTTTTGTAGCTATCCTATTACGTATTTAGATGATTCTGTTACTTCAAAATTCATTAAAACTTGAATTCTGATAGATCAGATGATTAGGCTTGTCTGATTTTCCAACTACTTTGTCCATAAATACAACAATATATACTAATTAAAGAAAAATGAAAATATGGTCATATGAAATATTAAAACGCGTTCTGTGAGCATTTGTTCATAGACTTTCAACATGTAATTCACTGAAATATTAAGATAGCCCTTTAGATGTACTAATTTATTCATAAGAACAGAATTCAGCAAAACAGGTCAAAAGTATTAAATCTCTTCCATGAAATATCATGGCTATCAGGATACTTTTGACCGTACAGAGCGGGTGTAGTGAGAGTACAAAATTAATCTTTCGCTTAATCTGACCACTCTTAAAATTTGAGTAAAAAATTCAATAGAATTTTATTAGAGCTAGTGTTTTTAAAGTATTTGTTGCAAAAATCTCTTCAGTTAAAACTTTTTACAAAATTTTTTTTTTTAGTTTTTATAAAAATAAAACTGGCGTATAAAAAATACGCCAGTTTATTTTTATTTACTCGGAATTAAAACTTTCAGTTTTAAAATTCTACTACACAAACTTACGACCATTAAATGGCGTAAATTAAAACGTGAATTAGGATAGACAACTTTTACCTTATTTAAAACCTGTTAATAACCCCACAGAAATTATCTAAGAAAATTAGTATTACAATTGAGCATATTTTTTTATCATTCGTTAAAGAATATTTTCTATAAAGTGCGATATGATGATGTATTTTATAAATTAAATGTATGAGTATAGAATAGAATGCATAAATATAAGTATTATAAAATAGTTTTTTACAGCTAAAAATATATAAGGCAACATAATGTAAAATATTGGGTTTTTAAATGCCAGATAGAACAAAATGACGTACTATTTTTTTCTCTCAAAAATTTGTGTCTGCCGGATGGTACTATCCGGGATATGTCCACACAGAGCTAAATCTGCCTCCATTACCTACGAAAATATCCCGAGGCAGACTGAAATATTTGTATTGTACCAACAGATATCTATAACATCCCAGCTAAAAATGAACTGCAGTTTTTCTACAGAAGTGAAGTATTTTTAAAGTTTTTCTACAGGCAACTGTAGATTTTCTGTAGTACAATCTTGACTGTAAAAATACCTCAGTTATTTTGCAGTTAATGTGAAGTAATTTTGCAGTAATTTATTTCAAAAATACTGTGAGCTTTTATCTGCAAAAATACTGCAGTTTACTTGAATTTATGTTATAATCATAAATTTAAAAAATAATGAGACTTTACATCTGTAGTAAAACTGTAGTAAATTTGAAGTATTTTTACAGTCATTATTTCAGTATTATATTTTCTGATGTATCTGCAGTATAACTGCAGTTACTTTAAGTTAATTGTACAGAACTTAATTTTAGTAAGTTTGTGAGATATTTTCTGCAATTTATCTGCAGTTTTAAAAGCTAAGCAATATTAAAGTCTTTCAGTTTTTGACAATATTGCGTATTTACTCTGTTATTAATAATTAACACTGTTTTCAAGACTTTTAGTTTAACAAAAATCAAAATCCTCAGGCGGGGGGGGGGGGGGGGGGTTGGCGAACACTGCTTTGAACCACCCATTTTGAGATAAATTTTTAACACATAAATATATATATATAAAAAATAACTTTCATGGGGAATTTAAGGGGGAAAGTCCGCCCTTCCGCCCAACGGGAAATTTGTACTTTCTCTTAGTGTTTAATTACTCTAAATTACTCGGAAAAAGAATAAATTTACTGTTTTACAAAATCGGTCAAAATAAAAAATTAAATAAAATTTTAAAATCCAGGGAGGGTTAATGACGCAACCCCCCCCCCCCCCGCCTCCAACGGAAAATTCTTAGTTCCTCTTTTAAGTTAAGCGAGGAACAGCGAGTTAAGCAGCGGACACTGCTTTGAACCACCCCTTTTGAGATAAATTTTTAACACATAAATATAAAAAATAACAAATAAATAACTTTCATGGGGAATTTAAGAGGGGAAAGTCCGCCCTTCCCCCCAACGGGAAATTTGTAATTTCTCTTTTAAGTTACTCAAAAGAACCAATTTTATTATGCTGTTCAAAAACGGAGAAAACGTAATTTTAGTTACTTAAACTTTAAAATTCAGGAAGAAAGTAGTAATTGAACCCCCCCCCCCCACACACACACACACATATACACCCTACACACAACGAAAAATTCTTAGTTCTTTTATTTTAAGTTTTTTATTATTATTATTATTATTTATTTTAGTTATTTTAATTATTTAGTTATTTAAATTTCAAAATCGAGGGAGGGGGAAATTGCCTTTCCACTTATTAACTACAGGCATGATGACTTCTAGTTTTTAAGAAAATTTTACTTCAAAAAACAAGTGAAAAATGTAAATCTCCTTTTGAACATTTGATTTTTTTTTTTCGTAACTGACTATGTGAAGAAACGCTACATCTCAACTCAACTCAGATTCTGATCGTTCTGTCAAAGATTTCTGTTTACATTTTGACCTGACGGCGACGGCGGTAAGCGGTAAGTGCAAGCGTTTGTATATTATTTTTCTTATTCGCTAGCTTTGTTAATATAATAATTAATGCCGTAATTTTTTAAATGTTTATATATAGCCATAAGATGGCTAAAAATATGTACCGACAGACACCTCTACAAATCTAGATAGATTAAAAAATTAGATACATTCAACGTATTTATAAAGTACCACGTTGTCTTGCCAAAAAAAATTATTTCGGAGGAGATTTGTATTGTCAATGTGTCGTCCATATTGTCTTATTTTAGACTTTTTTTTTAAATACTGTAATAGCGATGGAGTTAATTTAAAGTTTGTTGCCCCTACAATTACGATTATGCCAAGGTTGCAGCTATGATTTTATCAAAATCATCGCCAAGCTTACATATGCATCGTATATATGAATATATATATATTACACACCAAACACTAATTAATGCTATATACGTCATTATATATATATTATTTGCATCATATGACTATAACTTTCGGCCACATAAATCACGAAATGTTGAACACATATAGTATTATTATAATGTCATATATGCTTTATAATTTGATAAATTTTGGTCACTAGATGTTTTTTCTTATATTAATTTTACATTATTTTGTAATAAAAAATGCAAAAAATGAATCCTGAAATGTGTTTTATGGTGTTCAATGGATAAATAAGCTAAAAAAAATTATTTTCTTTAAATCCAAAGTTTTTATTATTACAAACAAGTAACAGCATCCAAAATTTTAAAATAAGCTATCAAGCTGGGGTGTAAAAATCTAGGAGTCAATGGGCCAATTCTCACCACTAAATTTTATTAGTATTCTTCGGCTAAATTTTATTATTATACTTCACCTAAATTTTATCAGTATTCTTAGTAGTCGAAGAATATTAAAAATTTAGTGGTAGTAATCTACCCATTGGCGACTAGATTTTTACACCCCTGCTATCAAGTATAAAAATATAGCAACAAATATTTTGTTATTAATTGAAAAATGTTAACTGACACCTGTAACATACTAATTTGGCAAACTATCTTGGAAAAAGAAGAAAAAGCTTTTAATCACATTTCATGTAACATCATCATTCAGGAGGACAATATTTAAAATAGCATTACTTTAAATTAAATTATAATTTTTATAAAGTTATTTTCCTCCTGGTATATTATTTGTAAACTTTGATTAAAAGCAATTGAAAATATATGTAAAAACCTTGAGAAACCATTAATTGTATTGACACACAGGCTAAGTACAGTCAAGATCAACCCAAACAATATTATAAATTTCATTGTAACGATAAAAAGCTCAAATATTTAATTTAATTTTGTAATAAATATGAGTTATTTGAATTCACAATAACAAACTCTAAATTAACTCCATCACTATTAAAGAAAAGTTTAAAATAAGATAATATGAACAAAACTTTGAAAATACAAATATCCTATGAAATATTTTTTCTAGTAAGGCTTTTATAAATACGTTGAATCAATCTATTTATTTTTTTTAAAGAGAAACCAGTTTTGAAGAAGTGTCTGTCGGTACATATTTTTAGCTATCTTATGGCTATGTATAAACATTTAAAAAATGAATTAAGGTGTTAATTATTATATTAACAAAGTTAGCGAATTACGGAAAATAATGGACGAACGCTGTCACTTATTGCTCAATGCCGAGAGTCGCATGTAAAATGTAAACAGGTTTAGAATTTAGCTATAGGTGAAAATTAGCAGTAGCTATTCACCACATAGCGATTAAAGTTGTAAAACGGCAATTAAAACATTGTCATTGTTTACCACCTCTGGTTTCAGGTAACACATTCCATGGTAATCCTTGAGCGACTAATTTTGCGATTCCCCCCCCCCCCCCCCCCCTAAAGGTGAAAATAAGCAGTCGCCAGTTGTTGATTAAACTTTAAAAACTGGCGATTAAAAATGTGGAAAGCACAAGCCAAATGCAGGATTTCCCAATTACCATTTTCTCCTAAATTTCAAGATTTTTCAGCGTCCATTCGACGAAATTCATAATTTTTATGTGTCCGTTCGAAGAAATTCATGGCTTTTACGCGCCCGTTAAAAGAAATTTACGATTTTCCGTGCATAATCGAAGAAATTCATGATTTTTACGTGGCGATCCATAAAATTCATGATTTTTATGCGTTTGATCGACGAAATTCAGTATTTTTACACTGCCGAATGACGAAATTTGATTTTTACGTAGCCAATCGACAAAATTCATTATTTCTCTCCGGCCGATCGAAGAAATTCATTATTTTTATGCACACGATCGACAAAATTCAAGATTTTTACACTGCTGAATGATGAAATTTGATTTTTACGTAGCCAATTGACAAAATACATGATTTTTACACGCCGATCGATAAAATTCATGATTTTTATGCACTCGGTCGCTAAAAATCATGATTTTTACATGCCCGATCGACGAGATTCGTGATTTTTATGCATTTGATCGATGAAATTCAGGATTTTTACACTCCCGAATGGCGAAGCTTTTTTACGTAGCCGATCGACAAAATTCATTACTTTTTCTGAGCATGATCGACAAACTTCATTATTTTTACGCACACGATTGAGAAAATTCATGATTTTTACACACAGTATCGATGAAATTCAGGATTTTTGCACTCTTGAATGGTGAAATTTGCAATTTTTCTTCCGAAATTCAATTTGTAGGTTTTTTTTTTTTTTTTCGGTTAATGTGCGTGAAGTGTACATATATATATAAGTTACTAACCGCTGTTTGAATGAATTTCATGCATTCTAGAGATTGCTGCATTGTGAGTTTCGTGCATCCAGGAGTGTTTTTTTTCTTTGGGGGAGGGGGGGGAGGAGTTATTGTAGGCGAAGCGTACATATATATATATGTTACTAACTGCTGTTTGAATGAATTTCATGCATTCTCAAGATTGCTGCATGGTGAGTTTCATACATCCACGTTTTTTTTTTCAGTTAATGGGTTGGGTTGGGTTGATTATTGACGGCCAGTTATCCACACTAGGGATATAGGCCCGGGGGGAGTGCCCTTCGTGGGGGTCTTTCTAAGGGAACCTAACCCGTATTTACGCATGGATAAATCCACGGCTCGAAGAAAACTATGAAAACTCCGAACGATTAGGCCGACGGGCGCGATTGGGATCGAACCCAGCACCTCCCGTCTACCAGCTTCGAGAGCACAACCTCTCAGCCACTGGTGGGGCCTTTCAGTTAATGTATGCGAAGCATACATATATATGTTACTAACTGCTGTTTGAATGAATTTTATGCATTCTAGAGATTGCTGCATGGTGAGTTTCATGCATCCAGGGTTTTTTTTTTTTCAGTTAATGTATGCGGAGTTAATGTTCGGTTAATGTACCTGCTTAATCCAGTAACGGATAATTGCATATATTTGCATTTATATAAGTGTTTTCGCGGTCTCCTCTGGTAATGGGATCCAGGATAATGGATATTCAGGGCCATGTTGCCTGCAAGTTTGTTGTAAATGTATCACTTGTACGTGCCACTATTCGAAACAAGCTAAATTCGGTAGCAAAGGCTGTGAAATGTGAGAAGAATTTGTAAATACATTTGGTATTTAAATACGATGTAAATTATAAAGCATAAACATCAAATGTTAATAAAATGTTTTTTTTTAAATTTAAACCTTATTTGCACCATAATTGTATACAAGATAAAATTGGAAGGACAAATCAGGACGCAGGTAAGAGTAATTTTAGTAAATTTTAGCATTTTTTTAGAAAAACAGAAAAGCATATATTTGTTTTGCTTTTAATATGAATTTTATGCAGTTATTTTTTATTAGCTGTAATATATGTAATACATTTTATTTCATAGTAAATGGTATATAATTTAGAAATTTACATATATGTATGTATCCTTTCATATAATTTATTTTATATATTCAAAATTATATAAATATTCAATGCACATATAGATAATTTCTTTAAGATATGCAAAAATATTCAAATTTGAAATTTACATTGTGGAAAAATTAGTTGCAATTAAAATTAATTTTTGCATTTAAATTTCGTGTAGGGGAGACCGGTACACACTGGACCTATGGGCACAGTGGACCACCCCCTAATATTTTATTTATTTAAACTTTTTAAAAGCTTCTCTTATATCCTAATAGACAACAGCACTGCACTGATTATTTATAGCCTTCAGAAAATATGTTTAGCTCAGATTGAACTATTTTATCCTGATTGGTTGTTTTGAGCTTCTAAAAGTAAAATTTTTCATCATATTTGAATTTTTTTAGTAATTAAAGGTTGTAGATAAATAAGATAAAACAGCTTTTTTGTAAAGCTAAGATACTTGTTTTTATTTAACTTTAAAGTTAATATGTTTAAAAGGAAGCTATAAACAATATTAATACGATTATTTATTGAACTTCAACATGGGCCACAGTGGACCACCCACTCCTGGGCACAGTGGTCCACAATCCACTCTGCTCCTGTAATGCAGAATGTTCAAAATATTTAATAATTGCTTATTTACTATAAAGAAATATTGTTTAAAAGTAGTTATTTAACTGTAAAATAAAGTAAACAAAGAAAAATGACAATTTATTTAATATAGTAAGAAATACTTTGTTTTGTATTTACTGCCTTTGATAAATATAACTGTAGTCTAAATTGGTGATTATTCTATTCAAGTAAGATTTGTGAGATGCAAATTGAATGGAAATCAGTTTATTTTTCCCGAAACTGTAGATGAATCTATTGTTGATGTCAATGATTTCATAATATTGCTCTCAGACCCAAAAGTGTTTCAGGAAAGTTCCAGGCTCAATCATACTCATAAGTATTTTGGAATTTCATTTGCAAATTGTAATGTGCGCTGATTGTTTTGTACTTAAGTAATAACTTCAACTAAATTGCAATTGTTCCTGTATTAATCTGTTATTATTTTCAAAATATAATTCATTTTGTTTTTGTTTCAAAATGTTACTCGTAAATTTATATTACTATGTTATTTCGTGGGTAAAGGGAAAATAAAAAAGACTTAGATTAATGAAAAATAGACTTATATTGTATATTTCAGATAATACCTAATAGCGGTCCACTGTGGTCCACTTTACGGATGCATATAAAAAAATTTCTTTTGAAAAATATGTTTAAAACTATGTTACGATAAATGTATAAAGGTTTAAGGAATATTCAAAAATATTTTTTATGCAGATCGGTTTGTCCATTAAAGAGAAAAAAAAATTTAACTGAAAAAGTGGTCCACTGTGTACCAGTCTCCCTTACATTTAATAGTTAAAATTATCATCTAAATCTGCCACAATAGACTTCATTATGAATTGCTTATGAGATTAAAAATTTGTAATCCCTTTCGCACAATATATATATTCTCACAAGCTTCGTAATATATATTCTCACAAGCTACAAAGAAAATCATTTTTTTGGGGGGGGGGGGGAGGCAGTAAGTACATATTGAATAATCAAACAGTTACAGCAATTAAAAAAACAAGGATATTTTATAAAAATGTTTAAATGCTTGGGTAACAAAATTACAATGGACAAAGAAAAAGTTATGTCCACTCTGATTTAAATTCTTGTGCATCTATTTGCTTTATCAATTTGAAATTTCTGTAGAGGATTGAAAAGATATGCCATTATATAAAGAATTATAATTTAATTTTTTAAAATTCATATACAATTATTTTTAATTGCAATTTTTATTGTTGCAATGGAATTACTAAATACACATTATCAATTTTCTTCTTCACATTGAATTTATTTATAAAATTGCACTTTTTATTACAAAATTTTAAAAGTAAGATTTTAATTTTTAGCCAATAACCATGTGTCCTTGATTTCAAAGAAATTGCCCAGTAATGAAACTATTGAAAAAATAAAAACAATTCAATACCATAAAAAAATCATTGCTTGAAGATTGAAGTACTATGATTATTATGAATACTTCACTCATCTTTCAATATTATTATTTTGAGTAAAGTCGTTCATACAATTTCTTGAATTCTTTCATTTTTCAAAAGGTAACCATAATAATTGAATAAGTCAGCCATGATCAAAAAATATTTTTCAGTGATGATTAATCGTTGTATGCATGATAAATTTTATGCACAGATTGCATATAAATTGAGATATGAAAAAAAAAATTAATTAGATTTTAGTGCTGATTTTTTCATACAGAAAAATTAATATTTTATATATATACATATTTTGTAATAAATTTCTAAAAGGCTGCAGTGAAACTGCAAAAAAATGCAGTTGAAAGACCGCAGTGATTTGTCACAAATCATTGCAGTTTTTTTTAAGTCGACATAACTACACATTTACTGCAGTAAGTGTGTAGTTAAAATGCAGTTGGAAGTCTGCGGTGATTTGGCACAGATCCCTACAGTTTTTTTGAAGTCGACATAACTACAAATTTACTGCAGTAAGTGTGCAGTTAAAATGCAGTTGGAAAACTGCGGTGATTTGGCACAAATCTCTGCAGTTTTTTTGAAGTCGACATAACTACAAATTTACTGCAGTAAATTTGTAGTTATGTCGACTTCAAAAAAACTGCAGGGATTTGTGCCAAATCACCGCAGTTTTCCAACTGCATTTTTTTTGTAGTTTCACTGCAGTTCATTTTTAGCTGGGATATTAAAATATCATGTCGAAACTTTTTGACGTGAAAGTACAGTCCTGGAAACAAAATAAGATATCATCCCATACTAACTGCATCAAATCATTGTATAAAGATGAGACTGGCACCAATCGAATAATAATAACGTCTACTAATTAATGCTATAGTTAAATTTTGCTTAGGGGGTCGTCTACATAGAAATAACGTCTACAAACTTTAATTTTTTCAATGCTAACACGTAACTTTGATAGGAAATTTGAATTCTTTGGTAAATTTTACCTTCAAATACTAAACAGGAAGTCAAAAGATATAATTTTCAAAAAAGAACATGAATGGTAACCTTTAAATATTGTTAGAGAAATCGATTGCTTGAAATATGCGTATCCAAATTTATAACTCATTTTACAAAGTAGTTTATGTGTTATGCTTCAAAAACTATCCGCATTGCAATCAATTTCGCAATGATTAAAAATTAATTTAATATTCGGAGTTCTAAATTTTAAACCAGCATAATTTCTAAACTACTTGACTGCATGACTTCTCATTTCGTATCCTTGAGGTAAATTGTACCGAAGAAAACAAATGTGATGTCAGAATTAGGTGTAGGTATTGAAAATTTTAAAAGATTGTTAAAAATTTTATATCTAGACGACATCATAAGCAATATTTTATAGCATTAAATAATAGACGTTATTACTAATCGATTTTTATCAGTCTCATTTTTATTCGATAATTTGCGACAGAGTTAGTAGAGGAATGGTAACTTTTTTTTCCAGGACTGTACAGCAAAAAAGACGAATTGATCTTCCCCTCTCACCCTTTTTCTGCTCATACCATACCAAGATATACCAGGCAGGCCAGTCATTCTTTCACGTACTGTTAATAATCTATTCCTTCATCATTAATTCTTCTCGAAACACGATGGCGTAGTCATTTATGTCACCACCTCCTTGTATGATGAATGATTAATCCAAGCATATAAAGATTTTATAATTAAAATTACATATAGATTGTGTTTTAATATTTTATAGGCAGCTTGTTTTAAATTAATTTATTTCACTTACATCAAAATAAGACTTTTCCAGTTTTTAATTTTCATACAAACGGATTCAACGTATTTAGCAGAATCAGAAATTTTATAGTTGTCTTTCACCGTAACGTATGGTTATGTTTTCCAACACTTCAATTTAATCTTGAGACGACTTTCACGCATCATCCATTTTATTTTTAAATCTATATTTACATAACCTTTTAAACGCAAGTCGTTGTTGCAGAAACTGTTAATTATTGTTGGACAGTAGTATATTACACATTCGACAAAAGTTTCTCAGCTAAAGAAATTTAAATTTTACAGATTTGATTCATTTCATTTCACATAGAATCGTAATTATAACCTTAGCATATATGCCTATCTCTTTCCCTAATTGAAAGTCTTTTATATATAATAAGAACAATGATTTTCAATAATCGTCTTCACATTTCTGATTATCTGACATTGGTGACAAAATTATTGTCATGGGGCGATTATCAAAAATCATGGTTCTTAATTATGAAAAGAACTTTCAGATACGGAAAGAGGTTGACATCTCTGCCTAATGATTGAAGATAAATTGTATAAATACGATCAAACTACAACATATGAATAGCCGCAATTACAAAGGAAAGTTACATTTTAAGTACAAAATGAAGAACAATTTCTAAATGAATTATAGATTCAAATTTGAAACTTGTAAAACGCCATAAAATTGTATTTAGAAAAAAATATGAAGTGAAAATTAATTTAGATACGATTGCCGTATAAATAAGGTATCTATATAATAATTTTTAGTTTCAACTCAAATGGATATTAATTAAACTTAATTTGAACACAAATTATTTTGATTCATATCCTTTGAAACTAATAATAGACGTACTACTAAAACTAATAATTGTTATCCAAGGATACCTTAATAGCAAAAAAAATATTGGTCTAATAATGTTTATATTGGCTGTATTTTCGCTATAACATGGTACAAAATAGTACTCCAAAATTAAAATGTTTACATTTTGCCGATATTGCACAATTATTAGAAGAAATATTTCGCCATTTCATTGTCATAATTTTCAATGTAAAGCCATTATTTAATCAATATTAGCATTTCATTGGAGGCATATCTGATGAATGCAATACTTACTCAATATTGGGACCCAATATTACCAATATTGTTTTCTACTTAGAAAGGAACCACTTTTGGTGCAGCTCGCACCTAGCATTGAGACCTGGTGCATTTTAAAGCCCTATATTTCGAAGTTTGAGATTCGATAAAATTTTCCTGTTAAAATAGAATCTTTTTATTTATCACCAGGGTAATTTTCGAGACCACTTATCGGAGTTAAGGCAGTTAAAAATACAAATTAGTCAATAATAAGTAAAAAATATTGAAAAAGTTTAAAAATTGCTTGAAGAACCTAGAAATTTGAATTTGAAAAATAACAACATTATATCTACATTTTTAGGCGTGGAAAAAATTGGAGTTTGTTTAGTTCGCGCTAATACGTACCGTACACATATTCCAGGGATAAAGCGTGAGAAAAATTTGTAGTGCCATATTCGGCAACTTAACTCACTTTTCCCGTGAAATTAGAAATTAAAAATCCAATAATAAAAAATTAAAAGTATAAAAAAATATATAAAATAGGATTTTAACAGAGAAAATTTATCGATTCTCTAACTTTCATGTATATGGTAGAAAATGCACCGGGTCTCGATGCTAGGTGCGAGCTGAACCAAAACTGGTACCCTTGTTAGGTTAGCAGTTATACGCCGTTTGCGTCAAATTGGATTCTCTCCTTTTTGTTCAAGTGACTTTATTAAAAATGATCCGATTACACGAGCCACTGTGTCAGTTATTTGTAGCTATTTTAATTGTCACTTGGATTTTGGTTTTCGAGTAAGCTTTCATTTGGCTGTATATCAAGCTGACCGGCCGTGACCTTGACCATCACTTGTCTAGACACCAAGATCAGAGAATTGTTGTCTTTGAAGTCATTTCCGTTCGATGCTGTAATCAAATAATCTATCACATGTCCAACAAGAGCTATAATCAGAATGGCAAAGCGAAAAAAAATCAGTTCAATTGGACAGGCGACAGATTTTCAGGGAAATTCGTACCCGTGATCCCGCCTTCTACAACAAAGGGTCAGAGACTCAGCGTTCAAAGCTCTCGCACGAAGAAGCTTCGAGGAAAAATCAAACATAAGGCATGGACGAATAAATCTGCCAAAGCAATTTAATTAAGAGAAGTTAACGGAAACTTCGATTATTTTAAACATGATTTCAATTAATAAACACATGCTTAATTTCCTTGCTCACAAATTGAATGAAAGAGTGTGGCTGTACAGAAAATGTTCCGAACTCATAGTAAGAACTACAAATTTTAAACAGGCAAAACCCCCAAATATATTAGCGTTGATGTGCCGGATTTTTTTAAATAATGAATAGAATACGTATAATTGAAAAAGAAAGGGTATTATTAATGAAGAAACTTAAAATTCTAAAAGTTCAATATTAACGTTTAAATGTAAAAAATTCCATCTGCATTAAATGTACATCTTAAATAATTAAAGTGAGGAAAATAGTTTTTAATATTAACGATAAATTTAAATGGTGCGCTAACAAAATTTAAATCGCTATTTTTTTTTCTAAATGCAACTCATCTATGTTTTTCCTGTTTAAGTACAGCTAAACATAAAACCTTCTACACATGTTGCATGTAATTTTTAAAGAAAGGAGATTCACTATTCTTAGAAAGATATTTTTTAAAATGTAAGGTACACTTAAAAAATGTATTTTCTTTATTTTATATTTTATCACAGCATTTATTGATATATATTATTATATACAGAATAAATTTAGACATAGATGTCCAAAAAAGTACTATACCCCCTTTTTGGAGAAAGTGAAACAAACTACAACAAATACTTGAAGTAGCTATTTAATATCAATATTGTGAGAAAACTGCTTAACCAGATATGCACTCTATGTATAACCGTGACTGGGAGATTTTTTTTATAGATGATAATATACTTATTGAACAATAAAATATCTATTAGGGAAATTAGTGGTAATAAGAGACTGACACCCCTCTCCCTAAATATATATTGAAAAATATGTTTTCTTTACAATAAAATTTTATAGTAATCAATGGACTAAAATATTAGATATTATGAATGTTGCCAGATTAGGGAAATTTTAATTCAAAGTATCTACCTTTCTTCCGATAGGTAATCTTCGCTTTACTTCTTCACGAAATGTCTGTCATTAAGTAAAGCAAAACTTACTCCTCGGAAAAATTGGTAGATATTTGAATAAATAATTCTCCAATCTCACAACACTGGATATAAATGATATATGAGTTTCTCTCAATTGATATGCCAGTATTGTTTTTATTGTTTTTTAGAATTCCGTACTTAAAAGTAAAAACGGAACCATTATAAGATTACTCCTGTGTCTGTCTGTTGGTCTGTAAGAGACCTTTTTCTCGTAAACTATGGGAAGTGGAAAGTTCAAACTTGGGAAAGTTAAACCTTTTCAATCACATATTTTCAGATTATTAGCCATTTACAAATACGTTTAAGAAAACTTTAGGGGGCTAATTAATTTGTGTATCACGTGGGATATCGTAAAAAAGATCTCGTAATATCCAACTCAAAAATATATTTGTTTTAAATTTCGGTATTATATTTTGAGAGATAGTGTTGAAAATGCACTACAAAAATATGTCCCCGCCCCCTCTATTTCCGAATCTATTGAAAATAAAATTATGAAAAAATTAGGTGTAGTAGGAATTTATTTAAACCTTGCAGGAAAACTATAGCAATTTTCCTAGGTAAGATATGTGTTGAGAAAAACGCATTTTTCTGTTACACACAAACTTTACTTTTCCGGCGGTCAGCGGGAGAGTTGACGGACGATCGAGGTATCTATTCACGCAGAATCATCTAAGGATATTTGATAACGATTTTCGAAAAAAAAATGTTGGTAATTAT
Source organism: Maratus michaelseni (assembly GCA_963931845.1). Lineage (NCBI taxonomy): Eukaryota > Metazoa > Arthropoda > Arachnida > Araneae > Salticidae > Maratus > Maratus michaelseni. The sequence goes on from OZ007586.1 coordinate 283,177,294, forward strand.
CAGAGATATCAATTAAGTTACTAGAAAAAAAATTATTTTTATGTATCGTGTAGGGTATCGTTCGTAAGATCTCGTACCATCGAACTCAAAATATATTTGTTTTAATTTTAGGTATTATATTTTCAGAGATATCGTCAAAAGTATACTGGAAAAATATGCCCCCCCCCCCCCTATTCTATTTTCGAATCTACTGAAACTAAAATTATGAAAAAATTAGAAGTAGCAGGTTTTTATTAATTAATAAATAGTAATTAATAAATTTAATGTATGGAACCCTTTGAGCACGAGTTATACTCGCAGTTTGACCCTTTTTTTTTCTTTCTCAGAATGTGGTGCTGAACAATATCATTTGTAAATCGTTCTAATAACTTAAAAGTTTGACCTTGTCACGTCATTAGTTAGAAACTAAGAAAAATTCTCCCTGTATATAGAAAACCGAAAAAATATTTTTAACATGATGAGACAGTACTTTTAACCTAATTATTGGAATTTTCTTTTATATGAATTAGTCTAAGTAGGCTAGGCTTTTTTTTTTCACTATATTACTGAGACAAGGTTTAGCTTTTTTATAAATTTAAGTCTAAGTGTCTAGTAGAGGAATGTAAAATACGAGTTGTAATTTTCCAACTGGACGAAAAATGTCCGGGCCAGGATCTCTTGGCTGAAGCCGCCACGCTCTACCAACTGAGCTATCCCGATCGCGAGCTATCCTGGCCCGGACATTTTTCGTCCAGTTGGAAAATTACAACTCGTATGATTTCTTTACCAATTTGAATAATTGTGTTAAAATTAATCTAGTGAATGTAAAATAGACTAACCTAAGCCAAAGTGGGGCAAATTGTAATCTTGAGTACGCTCTGCGAAGTATACCGTCAGTAGGTGTCTAATCAAGAAATTTCCTAGTAATTCAATTGCTTCCCACTTCTGAAAATCTGATCACATATATTTAAATTTTCTATGGCTAATATTATCTCTTCTTTTCTACTATATCCTCTACGCATTTTGACTTGGTATGTATGAATGTAACGGGTCAAATAGAACAGATTATTATCAAAATATTATCACAGCGAGAAACTGTAGATCGCCAGTGCTTGGTTATTGAAGAATTAACATTTCAGAGCTTCTAATAATGTTATTTTAACTTGTAAGACGTCATTTCATATTAAATCGAGTAGTCTATAATTGACACTTTTTTGCTCTCTCTTATATTTTTCGAGATAGGGTATGCAATTTCCACATTGTGCTATACTAATATATTTCCACATTGTGGAGGCTTTGCAGCCACTCTTATATGATAGCACATTGTCAACCCCCGGCCAGGGACAACACGCCTGGACCTCCTAGGTCAGTTGGCATGGACTGACCCACTTATTTCATATACTTTTGTGTTATTCTTTCCTTACTGTAGAGTTCTCAATCTTTTCCATTTTCAGAGACATTTTTGAATGAATTTCTGTCGCTGATATAGTTGCGAATATCACACAAATTAGATGATTTGAACTTTCTTTATTTGCCTTATACAGAAGTGGCCTAAAATGAAACAAAAATATTTTGTCAAGCTGTGTGTTCTCCAGCGATATAAACAGTAATTAAATAAAAAGTGTCCCTTTTGAGATATGAGATTCTGAAAATGGTATTGAATTTATGATTTTTATTTAATGGAATGACTTCATAAGCTCTTACATATATATAGGTAAGTAATTGGTAAAGCGACAAACATTTAAAATAATTTGTTCAATAGTTAAAGCTCGTTAAAACAAGACGGAAATTCATCGCTACAGGCCCTGTAGCCTACTTTGAGGACATACGGCCTCATAATGATGAATGTATTGATTTCTGATCTATAATACTGCAATTATGTTTTTCAGCACAAAAAAGTTTTAATAGATCACATGTTTTAAATTATTGAGGTTTCTTGTATCATGAGTAATAAGATAACAATTAGTGATTTGGTCGTTTTACTGGGGAGTGTTAAATCGTGAACTTTGCAGAAGGTACCCTTGGTGACCCAACTGTACTACTTCTGATTCTGACAGTTTTGCAGATGTCCACCTTAGACCTACTATGGTCCTCTTTCAATTTCATCAAGATTGAAGGGGGTCGAGCAGAAGCCTCTGGGCGAGTTGAAATGGAATGACCCACATACTACCTAAAGAGACAATTTTACTTATGCATATACATGAATGTGCATGCGGTTGTTTTCAATAAAATCAAAAATATTTTGTAATCATTACCTTTTTTTTTAATTATAACCAAATATTTATTCATTATTACTTTTATAGTTTTTCATACAATAAAACGTTTGCACAAAAAGTTTCAGAATGCTTAATATTTACTTTTCACTTGGTCGGAATGCAAATCTGCTTTAAGAGTGTAATAGCACATCCATTCTTAGAAGGTGGGGAGGTTGGGACAGCTTTTTTCCATTTAAATTATTATTACTTCAATAGCAATTTAAAAATATAATATATGTGTTTCCAATTTTTACACTTAAATGCTGAAGATATTCAATTTATTACTGATGATTCTAATACTTTTTAATAAGGTGACATTTTCCTTATATGCGATTGATGATATATATTTAAAACAAGGCCAGCGCATAACTGAAAGCAATGCATAAAAGAAAGACTCTTATGTCTAATTTTTTTAGAAACATATAAATTATATAAAAGGCAGAAATGAAGATTTTTAGAACACAAAATTATGCATAATAAATATTTTGTGATAAGAGTGTAATAGTATGTTTAAAAAATTAACATTTAATTATTTCATTTATTTCAAATGCTTATACTAAAAATCCCAACATTACGCTCTTTACTCAAAAGAAACATTCTTTGTTTTACTTATAAAAGAATATTATTTTTTTTAATGAACTGTGACTATTAATTTGATTTTCTTAAGCCATATTCATACAACGACATTTCAAATTCATTAAAATGCATTTGAATATACATCAACATTCCAGTAGATTTAAAAAGTATGTGCATGAAAACTTGGGATATTTATAATAACCATCAGCACAAACTTCTTTTTTGTGATAATTTAGGGATAAAGTCTTGGAAAGGTTCTTTTGTTTCTTTAAAAAAGTCTATATAAATTTAGTCAGTGTTCAAATACATACGAACATAACGGTGGTAAGTGGTTGAGTAGGATGCTTATGCCAGAAATATAAACCGTAATTTTACTTACCCATCATACGTAGTATAGAGTAAGTCTTGTATTCGTTTTGAAAATAGAAATTTTTTTTGACGGATTTACACGTTTCAGACACTGGAGATTCCGAAAACCATATTTTTAGAAAAACATTTTTGCCGTCCGTCTGTGTGTCTGTGTGTCTGTAAACGCTCTATCTCCCGAAAAAATTGAGATAGAGACTTGAAATTTGGTATGTATTTAGTATGTAATAATGGGAAGAAGCCTTTTGAATTTCAGTAACCTCGATTAACCGGAACTATTTTTTTCGGACTCTCGAAATATTCGTTCTGATAAAAGGTATATAAAAATTTTCGAAATTGTTTATTTTAAGGAATGAATATAAAAGACAATAAAAAATCATAAATTTTGCATAAAGCATGGAGTGGATCGGATAATTAGTTGCCGAGATATTTGTAATCTTATTTTCCAAACTCTTCGATTTTTAAGGACCGTGTATTTAATTCAAATTTCAATTCAAAGATATATTTTAATTGGAAATGAGACGCTTAATCAGATGCAATGAACCGCTAGTTAATAGAATTATTGGTTTTGGAGTTATAAGGATGTTTCTTTTACGCAATTCAGTAATCGAGCCTAAAAAGTTCATGACGTCATCAAGCCACGATTTTATTCGAATTGCAATGCATTTTATAAGTAGTTTACACATTTTTAATTTTAATATTTTATATTATGCATATCCATGATGGGTAAGTATTACGGTGGCCCCCAACGACTAGTTTTCATTCCTCATGCCGGTACATTAAAAAAGCGCATATGACTCAGAACTGCAATAACAGAAATTACATTTATATAAACAACTTCATAAAAAACTATATTAAACAAAACATAAAAAATGTTACTCACTGAGCTTATTTATTTAAAAGACGTAAAGTCGCATATAGTTGAATTTTTTTTTGTCAACCACAAATATAGCAGCATAAGCGTTGATTGGAGCAAGTGGTTTTGATTACAAATAGTAATCAAGCAAATTAGAAAAAAAAAGACTCATTTGGCGAAAAGTGTATTATGCATCTATAGCTTGATCACCATACAAAAAGTTTTTTTTTCCTTGAACATGTATTTTTCCATTTTTCAATCCGATGTATATTTCACGAGTTATTCGACCGTTTCCTGACTTTTCAATGGAAACGATTCTCACTACATTTTACCCGATTACACCGCCATCTACGATTTTCCGAAGAAACTGTTAAATAAAAAAGTTAAGTATTTTTTACCGTAGAATAAGAATCTGCAATAAAAAAGGGGGGGTTATTATTTAAGATTTTAAAGTTGCCCCTCTTTCCCCTCAGGGGGCAGAGTTGGGGGGCAATTTTGTTATCCTTAAATATATTTTTAAAAAATGTTGAACACATATTTTCCGCTTTTCAATCCGATGTATATTTCTCGAGTTATTCGACCGTTTCCAGACTTTTCGGACACCCTGTATATATATAACAGCTCACTAGGCACATTATCTTATTTACAATCCTACGTAATTATGTTATTTTGCTTTTTAAGTTTAAAAACAAAATCTGTAATAACTGCTTAGTTCTTTTCAAAATTTACAAGCTGTGACATATTCAAGCGGCAACATGTGCTGGAAAGTTTCGTATTTTTAGCGGTATAATCCGAATTTGCTGGGTAATTCTTGGAATATTGTCGTTGGGCCTTTGTAGAAAAAAGCTGCAGGGCCTTTGTTGAAATAGCTGTTTCTTTGTTGGCAATTGGTTTTTATTGTAGCCCAATGGTACGGCAAGGTGGTCATTACTTACCGTTGACCAACCGCGCTACTCTACAATTAGCCAACTTTGGCCCAAACATTTTGTGCTGCTTGTCTCGCGGAAATGTGTCAATATTGATAAATGAATTTTCAAAATTGAATAAAAACATTCTTGTAAAACTATTAAAATAAGGATACAAGCATTATTTTTCAGTGAGAATAAAATTACTTACCTAGAAATCTATAAACATGTCCTTTTTTCTAATACTTAGCATAATTTCAATGGTAAAAAATATATTTTCTATATTAATCATGCATAGTCTGTGATAAAAGTTTAGTGACAATCAGAAATTGTCGTTTAGAAAATAACAATACAAAATTAAATGAGCACGTATTATTTACATATTAGATTCTGTAAAGTTATTCAAACAAATCATATGAAAATGAATAAATGGGTCCATTACGAGAACTTTAATTAAACTCATAAAAATCTTTAACTATACAGTGTCTCAAAAGTTTAGGTACAATAAAAAAACACATCATTCGACACTTTTATATGATGCTATTTATTAATAGTAATTCCCTGGTTTAGGTTAACATAAAATAATTGGGTTTCTATTAAATAAATTAAATTTTCAAATGTTATTGGTGTCAGAGAATTCTACGCTTTTCCAATGGCCACTTTTGGTTTTTAGTAGCGTCATATTGCTTTCCATTCTTGTATACTTCATGGGTTACGATAGCCCAAATGTTCTTAATTGATTTTATGTCTGGGCTTAAACCTGGCCAATTTAAAACTTTAACATTTTGCACGGAAAGCCACGGTTTTGTACAAATGTGAGTTATGGATTGAAACATTGTAAAGCTGAAATCTCCATTAAAGGCCTCCTAAGATATCACCAAGTGGAAATAGATGTTACTCTAGTGTCTCTTGTGATACATTGTTGAATTTTGTTTCCTATGGAGAACGGCAAGGGCATGAAAGCCATTAAAGCCAATCACTTCCCAAAACACCGGAGACTTACCGCTTTGTCGTCTACAGAAGAAAATAGGCAACTGTTTCCTGTCACGCCAGTAACAATTCCAGGCATCAGGATTATCCATATTTCATTTCCTTTCATTGCTGAATAATACGGTGAGCAAGTCTTTCATTCTCTTATGCCTCTGTGTATTGCGTCCTCTGAAATATTTACACTGACGTTTCTTTTAATTTGTCTTATGGACATATTTTGTTTTGACAACAATTTTCTAATTTTTTGATCAGTCATAACACTTTTTACACTTTTTATTGTTACTTTTCGATCGAAATTGTTATTTCTAGCACATATTTGGTATACATATCGCTTTTTATGTTTTAAAATTCTACAAATTTCAATAAAAGGCCAACCTTTCGATTTTAATTTAAATTTGCAGAATGTGACTAAACTTTAGAGACAGCGGTTTTGTAAAAAAAAATAAAAGAGACGTCCAATCTTCCATTTTTTCGATCATTTTGAATACTTGTTACCTGTGGCCACCCGCTCTTTGTTTTCTGTCGAAATTGCTATTTATAGCACGTACTTAATATATTCCTTAACGTTAAATTTTTAATATTCTAGAAATTTCAATAAAGGGAATTATTAATTTTTGATTTCAACTTAATTAAAAAAAAATCTTTTGTGATATCCGTAGCCGTCGGTATCTCAAATAACCAACGGAAATTCAATATTCTCTATTATACTGCTCAGGAACACTAAATAGTTGGATGAAACAGTTGGTTGGTTGAAACCAATCCAGCATTTGTTAACGTTTATAGAATATGCCTAAACTTTCGAGACAGTGGTTTTGTAACAAAAATATAAAAAGGTGTCAATTTTATAATAAACTAGCTGACCCGCCCGGCGTTGCCCGAGCCCTTGTAATAAACTTAAATCTCTTAAAAAATGGAACTCTGGCCGTGGTCTACGATGTCTTCGGAACCGTATACCCGGCATGCTCGTACGCTCTAGAAAATCTGTTATTTCCCCCTACCACCGCCAGGGGAGCATTCTGTTCTAAACAAACCTCTTTCCGAACGAACTTCTGAGACAGGTCCCCGCTGCCTACGTTACTGTATAGTAGGCGCACTACAAAATTGAGCTGGTTTCGAGAAGATTGGAACATTATTGCAGTAAGGCACAGTTAGAGAAAATAACCTTGAGTGATGTGCCGAGAGGAGGGGATGTTCGAGGAGTGTCCTTCAGAAAATGACTAATTAGGAGGCCCACTATGCATGCATAAAAATTCGTTCGTTTTGTTAAGCTAGGAACTTAATTACAAAGTTGGCTTAAACTCTTATTTGTAAATAGTGGTAACCGCTACTCATAAATTTAATTTAATGTTATAAAGGGTGACTATTGAGTTAAATATAGCGTTTGGAATCACTTGTGTTGAAATCGGAAAGATAGTTGCTGAGATATGGAAACGGAGCATAATTAGAGAAAAAAACTTGAAGGAGGTCCCGGGGGGCGGGATGTTCAAGTGTCCTTCAGCAAATGACTAATTAGGAGGACCACTATGCATCTTTCAAAATTCGTTCGTTTCCTTAAGCTTTGAATTTAATTACAAATTTGGCTTAAACTGTTATTCGTAAATAGTGGTAACCGCTACTCATAAATTTAGTTTATTGTTATAAAGGGTGACTATTAAATTAATTATAATGTTTGAAATCACTTGTGTTGAAATCGGAAAGACAGTTGCTGAGATATGGAAACGGAGCACAGTTAGAGAAAAAATCCTTGAAGGGAGGGTCGGGGGGGAGGGGTTGTTCAAGTGTCCTTTTGCAAATGACTAATTAGAAGGACCACTATGCATCTTTCAAAATTCGTTCGTTTGCTTAAGCTAGGAACGTAATTAAAAATTTGGCTTAAACTATTATTCGGAAATAGTGGTAACCTCTACTCATAAATTTAGTTTAATGTTATGAAGAGTGACTATTAAATTAATTATAATGTTTGGAACCACTTGCGTTGATATCGGAAAAATAGTTGCTGAGATATGGAAACGGAGCATAGTTAGAGAAAAAACCTTGAAGGAGGTGCCGGGGGGGGGGATGTTCAAGTGCCCTTCAGCAAATGACTAATTAGGAGGACCACTATGCATCTTTGAAAATTCGTTCGTTTTCTTAAGCTTTGAATTTAATTACAAATTTGGCTTAAACTGTTATTCGTAAATAATGGTAACCGCTACTCATAAATTTAGTTTATTGTTATAAAGGGTGACTATTAAATTAATTATAATGTTTGAAATCACTTGTGTTGAAATCGGAAAGATAGTTGCTGAGATATGGAAACGGAGCATAGTTAGAGAAAAAAACCTTGAAGGGACGGGTTGTTCAAGTGTCTTTCGGCAAATGACTAATTAGAAGGACCACTATGCATCTTTCAAAATTCGTTCGTTTGCTTAAGCTAGGAACGTAATTACAAATACCGCTACTCATAAATTTAGTTTAATGTTATAAAGAGTGACTATTAAGTTAATTATAATGTTTGGAACCACTTGCGTTGAAATGGGAAAAAATAGTTGCTGAGATATGGAAACGGAGCAGAGTTAGAGAAAAAACCTTGAAGGACGGGCCGGGAGGAGGGGGGGGGGGCGTTGTTCAAGTGGCCTTCAGCAAATAACTAATTAGGAGGATCACAATACATCTTTAAAGATTGATTTATTTGGTTAAGCTAGGAACTTAATTTGAAATTTGGCTTAGACTATTATTCGGAAATTCTGGTAACTGCTTTCTAGAAATACACCTCGAAGCTTAAATGTAATTAGACCCTTGCCCCTCTTCATTCCCGCAAATATAAAAAAGAATCTGTTAAATAAAGTTTTCTGTATTAACAATCTCCATCATAATAATAAATGTCATGTAAAAAAAAAAAAAAGAACCCGACTAATTGTCATGAAGAAAAATTTGCCTGGAAAATATTTCAATCAGTGGGACGTATGTGTAATTTGTCATGTACAGGTGGCGCGGCAGTCGCATAGCTCTACGCTGATAACTTCAATCCATATCGACACTATTTAGTTAGAAATCCTTATTTATGCATCGCTACTCTGTTTTATTTAATTACCGTAATTTCCGGCGTATAAGCCGCAGCTCAAAGAGTCGTTTTTCGACCCAGAAATATTATTTTATAAAATGTAACTTAAAAGATCGCTGTAAATATTTAACTACAATTATTGAATAAAATTTCTGGGTCGAAAAACGACTCTTTGAGCTGCGGCTTATACGCCGGAAATTACTGTACTTCTGTGAAGAATCGATGCAACCAACCAGTGAATCAACCAACCCAAGAGAATAAAAGCGTATTTTTTATGAGAGTTCTTTGTGGATATTAATTAATATTTCAGTAAATAATTAAAATATTAAAATTCTGAAGTAATGGTGCACCAGGAGAGGGTTTGGACTACCTAAATCTAAATTTGCAGCCTTCTAGGTGAGCTAGATTTTCTTAGCCATCGCCAACAGACACACACACACACACACACACAGAGCGAAACTTTCTTTTATTAGTATAGATAGTAGTGATGCAACCTTTGTAATATCTCTACTATGATTAATTTCCATTACATTTTGAATATTTATTATTAAATCATTCTATATATTTATCCTTCTAATTTTATTATCATATTTTAGTGTGTACATAAACTTTAGAGACCGACTGTATAACTATGTTTCTAACTAACGATTCGAACTTATTTTAAACTTAAATTCCACAAACGAATTTTGCTCAAATCTTCAGAATATGCTTCCGCCATTGCCAAATTTATGAATTAATATATTTTTTTCACGTTACTGTCTTTTTTTTAATGTTCGTAGCCCTCCTGGCGGGAAATTGCATAACTAAAATTTTAAAATAGAAATTTTTATATGGCAAAGCATTAGAAAATACAGATTCAACTCAACTCTCTTTTACGCCGATAATACCTCATAGAGAGAAATAGACTAACTAGATTTAAATAAAATTGATTTTAATGTTTTACAGTAGGAAGATCTACTCAAGTTAAAAATGGGTAGGACAGATTAAACACAGTTTTATTTTATAGTGCTCCCTGGCCAGAAAGAGTAACTAAACTGAAATAAAATTCAATTTATTAAATAAACCTTCCAAATAAGCTATAGCAACTGTCAAATTCATGTTTTGATAAAAATTTTCACAAGATAGGTTTTTTTTATGTTCTTTTGTTACGCTGCCGTCCCAAGTGGGAAATTGCATTACTAAAATTTTAAAATGGATTTTTTTATGTTTTCTCATATGCAAGTCAAAATTACATAGGACACATTCAACTTATTTTTTTTTTTATACTGATAATGTTCCCAATTCAGAAAATGATTAACCAAATTTAAATAAAATTGATTTTTTTTATGTATCACTGTATGACAGCCGTACTCAAGATAAAAATAGGTAGTGCTGATTGAACCTAATTTTTTTTGTGTTTATAGCGACTCCTGGCAGGAAATAGGCTAAATACATTTAATTAAAATTCATTTTTTATGTTTCACTATATGAAGATATTTAAGGTGATTACTTTGAATTTAAACTTACTTCTAATGCCCATAAAATTTTAAATTTTGAATTTTGAATAGGGAAATAACTACAAATTAGCAAATTATTACTGATACTAAACCATCAACTAAGTTGTTACATAAAAAACCAAACACAACATATATGCAATCAATCTATCCGTTCATACACAATTAAAAAATTTTTAAGTACTCTTAAATCTAAATTAGTTATTAGTGTAGTGCCAGTTAATTTTAAATGAGTTATTAGTGTAGTGACAGTTAATTTTAAATAAGTTATCAGTGTGTTTTCCCCAATGGAGGAAATAGGAACAATTGGCCCTCTGCAATAATAACAAGGCAAGTGAAAAATGGAGTTTTCAGCTACATAGCTATTATATTTACTTTCAAGATTTTAATTTAGAATATAACTTCTTTGCATATGTTCCTACTAGCCGGTCTTCGCCCGTCTAGCCAGTCGTTTCCGAGTGGGGCCCATATACATAGTGCAGCGTACCGCCCTGACTTCGCTTGGGCCCAGAAAGTGCATTTTATATGCAATCAGAAAAATATAAATTAAATACTTTAAATTAAAAGTATACGAAAATAACTAATAAGAATATAAAAAAGCACTTAAATAAAGATTTCGCGACATAAATATTTTTTTTTTCATGAGCCCCATGACAAAATACTACTGGACCCTACCCGTGACTATCTGGGGGTGGGGCCCAAGTAGTACTTTGTATCTGGGCTCCACTCGGAAGCGACCGGCTAGTATAAAATAAAAAGTCAGCAATAGTTCTGTTTTTCATCTAATCTTCCGCAATCGGGTTCATAGCCGATGTTGCCCACAAACTCGCTAGTTCTAAAATCGCTGAAATACATGATTAACTACATTTTTTTGTAGATTTGTTAAGCGGAGTTTCACATTCTTTCTTAAATTTGCTGCTGAGATATGGCACAAAATTTTTCGACACACAGTGTGATCCCCTTGATGGATTATTATCTAAAATTGCTGAAATACATAGTTACCTATTTCCTAGTACATTTGTTATCCTAAATTTCACGCACCTACCTATTACTGAGATATTGCAAAGTAACATAAGAAATCCGACCCCCATTTAACCCTCTTTAGTGGCTGAATTTCTAATGTCGCGGAAATACATGTTTAAACATTTTTTAGTAGATTTGTTATCCTGAATCTGTGATTTCAAGCTCATAACTAAAAATGCTGCTGAGATATGGCGAACATTCGAAATGACCTAAAATGTTCGACCCCCATTTAGCCCCCTTAATGGGTGAATTTCCAAACTCGCCGAAATATGTGTTTAATTATTTTTATAGCAGATTTGTTATCCCGAATTTCACGCTCTTATCCAAAACTACCGATGAGATATGGTGAAAAGGTGAAATCATCGAAAATTATCGACCCCCCCCCCCATTTAACCCTCTTAGTAGTTGAATTTCTAAAATCGCCTAAAATACATGTTTAACTATTCTTTAGTAGATTTGTTATCCCGAAATTCACGCTCCTAACTATAACTTCTACTGAGATATGGCAAAATGGCGTAAAACATTCGACCCCCCATTTAACCCCCCTTAGTGTCTGAATTTCTAAAATCACTGAAATACGTGTTTAACTATTTTTTAGTAGATTTGTTATCCTGACTTTAATGATTATACCTATAATTTCTACTGAGATATGGCAAAATGACCTAAAATATTTGACCTCATATTTAACCCACCTTAGTTGCTGAATTTCTAAAATTGCTGAAATACATGTTCGTCTATATTTTTTGTAGATTTGTTATCTCGAATTCCGAGTTCCTAACTAAAAATGTTGCTGAGATTTAGCGAACAGGCAAAATGACCTAAAACGTTCGATCCCCCATTTAACTCCCTTATTGATGAATTTCTAAAATCGCTGAAATACGTGTTTAATTATTTTTTTAGTAGATTTGTTATCCTGAATATCAGGTTCCTATCTAAAACTGCTGCTAAGATATGGTGAAAACGCGAAATGACTAAAAATTTTAGACCCCCATTTAACCCCCTTAGTGGTTGAATTTCTAAAATCGCTGAAATACGAGTTTAATTATTTTTTTAGTAGATTTGTTATCTTGAAACTCACGCCCTTACCTAAAACTGCTGATAAGATATGGTGAAAATATGAAATCACCGAAAATTTTCGACCCCCCATTTAACCCACTTAGTGGTTGAATTTCTGAAATTGCCTGAAATACATGTTTAACTATTCTTTAGTAGAATTATTATCCCGAATTTCAAGCTCCTACTTAAAACTCCTGCTGAGATATGCCGAAAAGACGAAATTATCTAAAACTTTCGACCCCCTATTTAACCCCCTTAGGGTGTGGATTTTCAGAAATTCTTTCTTAGTGGGTGCCTACATTGTGTAAAGAACATGTTTTCCAAATTTCATTGTTCTAAGACAAACGATTGAGGCTCGGCGTTGATTATGAGAAAATCAAGTTACTCTTTTATAAGTATAGATTAAAAAAGTTGTCTAGCATCTTTTTTTTTGCTTATGATCATAAAATTTATATTTCCTTATATGCTGAATAATACATTATAAAATCTAAAAATTGAACACATATCATATTATTGTATATCCTATGGTTTTGGGTGAAAGAAAACGTACATTCGGAACACATAATGACTTTTTTTTTTACAACTTTTATATAATGAACACAAGAACTTACAAAATATGAAATCATCTTAGCATTTTTTGTTTAAAAATAGTCTTAATACTGCCCTTAGCCCTGTTTAAAAATTGGGAAACTGAGACACGTGAGAGTTGAAAAAGATTTTACAAACCATGATGAACGGTTCGAATATGAAATAGAGCTTAAGGAATAGCAAGGTAGCAAGTTATAGCAAGGTCAACAAGCCTTTTTGCATCATTTTTCAGGAATAAAGGTACCATTTGCCTTGTTATTGCAGAGAGCTTCTCAATTTTGCAACGCGCGTCTGCTGAAAGTCCTGGGATTTGCGGGCGAAGGGCACAGGGAGGCAGAAATTATAAAAATAGTCCCTTTAGTAGAATTCTTAAAATAACATGCAAATAGCTATTTTTATTAATATTTTCTAATCATATTAGAGGGCTATGCTTACTAGAAGGATTCGAAATGCAAGCCAAAGAACTACAATAGTAAAATTATATTTATGGAGTGAAATTCATTGTTTTATACATTTTTTGATATTCCTCCATAGTTAAAATTATTCCATTTATTAAGTACTTATATAATAGTATAATCTCCACAGTTAGATATTTTGAAAATATAACAAGTTATTGAGTCCAGCATGGTGATTAAAAATTACAAGAATAACAAAAGAAAGATTATGCAATTTTAAATGCAGGCAATCTCAATAATAATAATAATTTTATTAAATAAAAGTAATCTTATGTGATAAAATATTAGAAAAAGTATCAGTTTAAAAAAATATTGCAGTTTATTATTGATAAAACGAAAATCTGAATAATTTAGGTATTAAGCATTGTTGGAAAGTTCTCAATATTTTCTCAGTCTATATTTAATAAATCAAAAGAAAGTAAAATTTTACCTGTAAGCTTCAGTGTAAACTATGTTCTATGTATGTATTATTATCGAAAGGCACTAATAATTTTAACAAGAATAATCCTAGTAATCAGTGATAAATAAATAAACACCATTTTAAAGTATTAGCTACAAATCTCCAACACTAGGCAACAGTATCTTCCCCTTCGATACTATTAAAAATAGTCTATTTTAAATATTACAAAATCATTGTTAATTCACTTAAAAACCCCAAGAGATAATAAATAGCTAGTACGATTTCACATTTAAAAAAAATCCTTAATAAACCTTTATTCCAACTGCTGAAATGAATTTTAGGAAAAAGACATTTTAGATGTACAAACAAAACATTCTTATTTCCATCTCCGTTATAAATATGGGGATTATTCATTTGAAATCCCAGTGATTCTACGACGGATTCTTTTCTTATTCCAACAAATGTATTTTGCGAAATGTTATTTTTATCATTAAACAAGAACGAAAAATCATGCGTCAAGCATAGATTATGTAACACTTTCCAACGCTTCCAAAATAATTTTACAAATCATACCGTTTAATAAGCTAAAAGATAACATCTAATTAAACAATTTGGAAAACGCATAACATATTTAAAAACATAAATTCAGGAATTTCCAACATATACAATATTCGGAAAAATATCCGAATACTTTTATTCAGCCCTGTATAGGATCTATATATTTGAATATATACTACATAGGATACTAAATTTTAGTTCAGTTAGGAAACGCGTAGCACAGTTTAAAATTCTCCGTCTGCAGTTTCTGTCAATAAGCGGAAATGTGTTCGCGAACTTTTGTGCTTCCATGTATAGGATCTACAGAATTTATACACACCGCGTAATAGACAAAAAGCGAGTTAAAATTAAAATCGCGTTCAGTAACTTAAAACGCACTTCCAGGAATTACTGTTAACAAACAGTAGAGAATTCTTTTGTGTGTCCCTGTAAATGAACGATGACTGCTATACACACAATATTCTGTAGTAAGCCTCTTGTAATGCACCTTAGTGATATATATAAATTTCAATGCGTTTAAAATAGTGAAACATTATTTAAATAAACCGCAGACGATTTTTCTCCATTGACGTAATGTAACGGAATTCTTTTGACTGTCCCTGTAAAGTAACTATAAGTGCTATGCACACTGTAAAGACTTCATTAAATTATGTGGGAATATTGAATGAAGCTTTCCATCCAAGACTATTTTCTCACGCCTGGGAAAGGTATTTTCCCACGACCAAGTCAACGCCTCGGTGTCTGGGGTGCTCAAAGGAAAATTGACGTGCAGAATTCGGACGGCGGGAAGTTGATGGATATGATATTTCTGCAGAGACAAAGTACGAGGGTATTTGCCTGATTTTATGAGAAGACAGAAATTGGCAACAAGGCGCCAGGTAAGAACTGTGATTTCCCAATCAGAGAGGGTGAACGGACTGTATTGGGCTTTGAGAAACCGGTAAACGCCCAAACCCCCCTCCCCCTTTCCCTTCGGGGAGCTCCGAAGAAGAAGAGTTGGGAGCGGGAGTTGGATGTTGGAGATCAACTGAGAAGGTCGGAGATTATCAGACCTGCCAAAGGTGGAGAATCATCTCCCGGAAAAGAGATAGGATTTTATCGGCCGGACACCTCGTCCGGAGATTTGAACATTGCTGAACACCAGCAAAAAGGAAGAAGAGACCCGAGACATCACGTCTCGTTTCTGAAATAGTTGTAGTTCACCGTCAGCGTGTTTGCAACTGGTGGGACACCCTGTCACCACTAAATTATCGAACTTTTCTTCGGAACTGGGACTTGCATTCCTGGAGCGATATTTGGCAATTAGTTAATGAAATAGACAACGAATCAACTATATATTTTCTGTAAAACAAAAAGATTTCAGTGTAAATAATCAAAAGAAATAAATATATTTCTCTGGATTAAATATTCAACGTTTGTGTTTCGCTACCATAAAAATTTTATAACACTAAGCAGGAAATCTTTATAGTGGTGGCAGCGGTAGATTTTGTCTTAAGATTAACTGGCCGTAACCAGGCTGAATTAGAAGCAAGTCCAACGAGTGTGGAATTAGCCGCAACCAGGCTAGATAAGAAGCAAGTGCAACGAGAGTGGATTAGCCGCAACCAGGCAGGATGAGAAGCGAGAGTGCATCGACGAGAAGTTACCGGAAAGCCCAGAACAGTGTGCCGGAGTTTTTAGAACCCTGAGAGCTTATAGAAGTGAAACAGAAACAGAGTGCCGGATCTCAGACCCCACAGAGGAGTGTGAAAGTAACCAAGGAGGTGATCTGAACTCAGGAGATTCCAGGTTAGAATTTTTATTTTGTTCATTTCAGAGGTCTTTTTGGTTTAAAAAAAAAAAATCTTGGTCGGTAGTATATTATTGTTTATGTAAAATTGGTAATAATTTTGTTTAGTATTTGGATTGAGGCTATGAAACATATTTTTTTCTTTAGTTTCTCAAAATGAAAAAAATAATTAACATTAATTATTAGGCAAATTAAGTGTAGGGGTATAATTCTGTAGAATTTTAAAAATAATACGTTTTGGAGTAATTGAAATTCTGGGTGAGTTAATATTACTAAATGCAAAAGGAATTTTGGCAGTGTATTAAATGGAGCAGCCTTGTTAATGAAGTTAACGGAAAAAAAAAAGTTTACCTTCAGGTATATTTTATTGATAATTTATTTCTAATTTAGAGTGTTTAATTTGAAATAGTTCTGGGAATGTATATGAGAAAATACATTTGCATTTGGTTGAATAATGATAAAGGTTTTTTATGTTATTATTGATATTGTATTTTTTGTAATGCTATTGTGAAATGATATATTGATTAAAATTGCTATATGGGAAATTTTTTAAACGTTAGAGTTTAAGTTAAGAGTTATTTTGTATAATAATTGTAGATTGATCTATCAGTGAATATGTCTGTGTGGTCAGGGGAAAAAAAGTGCGATTTGAATGAATTGGCAATTGAATTTGGCGCAACGATTGACGAATCGGACAAAGTGTTCCAAATCATTCAGAAACTGACTGAATCTCCAGGTTACGAAGAATCGCTAGCGCTGGGACAATTCGCGATCATAGAGAAAGAGAGATTGCAAAATGAATCTGAGGAAAAAGCGGAAAGAGAAAAATTGAGGGCATTTGAGAGGGATGAGAAATCAAAAGCGTTAGAATGCGAACATGAATTGGCTAAATTGAGGGTAGAAAGAGGATTAGATGAAGCTAGTTTAACTTCGAGTCAAAACGAGGGCGAATCAAAAATTGCGTTGAAATCAATTCTTCCAAAATTCGACCCAGAAAAATCCGAAATTTCTATTTATCTCAATTTATTTGAAAGATAAGTGCAGAAAGCCCAGATAAGCAAAAATCATTGGGTGACACAATTATTGGGACTACTTCCAGCTGAATTAAGCGAATTAATTTTGAAAGAAAACGCAGAGCAAACGGACGATTTTGAATATGTGAAAAGGATATTGCTAGAAAGGTATCAGTTATCGGCGGAGGATTTCAGACTTAAATTTGTTATGTCGAAAAAACCTGAAAATAAAAATTGGCGAGATTTTGTTTTCGATATTTCTAATTATTTTGACCAATGGTTAAGCGGGCTTGAAATAACGACTTATGATCAACTCAGAGATCTAATTATTACAGATCAATTGAAACGTAAAGTGAATCCTGAAATTAAACATCATTTTATCGATTCGTGGAGTTCGATGAACACTCCTTTTGAGTTGACTAAGAAGTTAGACGCTTATGACTCAGCTAGAAAAAATTTAAGACCGCCAGGGCTTCCTAAATTCCAAAGTAATGAGAAATCGTTGGAGAGAAATAAGGTGCCAGGAAAACCGAAATCTGATGGTAGGGCGGCGGAAATTAATTCGAATTGGAGGAATAAAGAGGGTGTTAGAAATAGGAATGAAGTATTCGATAGAAGAAGAGAGATTACCTGCTATCTTTGCAAAAAACAAGGTCACTACAGGCATTCATGTCCCGAATTAGAACAGTTAGAAAAAACAGAGTCGATTCATCATGTAGCGGGCTTAGACCATTTAGAAGAGTCTTTCAAACCTTATTTAAGTCAAGGGTTAATTAATGGGAAGGAAATGACCATATTACGTGACTCAGGTACTAATATTGATGTCCTTAGTGCTCATGATGTAACAGCGGATCAATATACGGGAGAAAATGTTTGGATTAAACAAATAATGGATAATAGGTGTCGCCGATTACCTATTGCGGAAGTTGAAATATTATTAAATTCCGGTGAGAGAATGAGGGCGAAGGCAGCAGTTGTCGACAAAGATATAGATATGAATTATTACTTGTTAGGAAATAGAACTCATGAATTAATTCAGAAACAGAAATCTAAACCCCCATTCTTTTAGAGCAATGCTCACAAGACAAAGCGCGCGTCTGAAAACCGAAACTAAAGGTATGCCGTTAGCGGGGAAGGAGGCAGATATTTCAAAAGGTCGTTTGACAAGCGAGAAACGGGCGACGCAGATAGAAGAAGTAACGAAGAATTTCGGACTCCAACCCAGCGGAATAAAGATAGGGGAATCGGGAGGTGAGGAAGATAAAGAAATTCTTCCACCCCCATTTGAAAAGGAAGATTCAGGGGTGAATTTAGCTCAGATTAGTAAGCTAGACTTGCAAACAGCTGAAAAGGCGGAAGTCACGGTGGACCCTATTAGCGAAGGAATTGCGGATAAGGCTTCTCATTTTGACATGGAAAAGGAGTCAGTAGTCAGAACAATAACGGATAACGTTTGTTTAGGAAGAGATAAATTTGTTGTTCCGTTAAGTTCGAAAAGGGGGATTTTATCGCTGGGTCAGGACAGTGTAGTGGGGCAGTTAGGCATGAAAAGGTCTAGAGACGAAATGTATAAGGATTATTTTTGGCCGAATGTTTTGGAGGGAAATGAAACGTACACCGAATCTAGCGACCCCTGTTTAGGTTTAGGAAAGGGAAATGCTGAAGGGAAAGAAATACTTTTGTCCAGTGGATATGTTGCGAGTATTATGACGCGTTGGTACACGGACACGGAGAGAACCGTACCCCTTTTTGAAAGCAGAAATAAATATTTAGTGACAGCTCTCAGAATAGTGTTTGAAAAATGGAAAGGAGACGAATATTCAGAAAAACTAGTGACCGATTACGGGCTGGATTTAATCGCCCATAAGATGGAGTTAGAAAGCGAGTTACCAGTGAAGATTCTCTTCTATAGAACTTCACCGAGACAAGCCGAGATTTTTAGAGGCGGGATAATAGGTGAGTCAGATTTAGGCGAGGGAGTTGAAGGCGCGTCTGATGCTTATTTTCTGTTGTTTTTGATAGAGAACGCGGGATGGGATCGCTTCTGTTGTTTAAAATACTCGAGGCCCGTCCAAAAAGGGAAAATAAATAGTGAAGGGCACCAGGCAAAATTTTCGAGCAGGATATTTACACTACCTAAGTTAAAAATTGTTACGAGCGAAAATAAATGTGCCGCGATAATTTATGTTATGATGAAAGTAAGGCATAATTTGGATGACCACGATCCTTTAAGTTGGCTGAAAAATAATGATGTGTATAATCCCCGGTTGTTGCGTTGGAATTTGATTCTGCAAAATTATCATTATTCAATCAAATACAAACCAGGGACACACATACCTCATTTTGATTGTTTAAGTAGAATTGACTAAGGAAGTTAAGGAGAAAGAAGTGTACATATATTTTAAAATTCTTATCATTGTAATTTGAGTATAATTTAGTTTTAAATTTGAATTTGTTTTAGAAAATGTATTTTTATATAAAATGTGCGACCAGGGTTAAGACCTCTGATTTGAATAAAGTAAGAGTCTGACTGGATCGCGACTAAGATTTTTCAGCCATGTGAAAAATCCCATCTGTGGGAGGGAGTGCTGTAAAGACTTCATTAAATTATGTGGGAATATTGAATGAAGCTTTCCATCCAAGACTATTTTCTCACGCATGGGAAAGGTATTTTCCCACGACCAAGTCAACGCCTAGGTGTCTGGGGTGCTCAAAGGAAAATTGACGTGCAGAATTCGGACGGCGGGAAGTTGATGGATATGATATTTCTGCAGAGACAAAGTACGAGGGTATTTCCCTGATTTTATAAGAAGACAGAAATTGGCAACAAGGCGCCAGGTAAGAACTGTGATTTCCCAATCAGAGAGGGTGAACGGACTGTATTGGGTTTGAGAAACCGGTAAACGCCCAAACCCCCTCCCACTTTCCCTTCGGGGAGCTCCGAAGAAGAAGAGTTGGGAGCGGGAGTTGGATGTTGGAGATCAACTGAGGAGGTCGGAGATTATCAGACCTGCCAAAGGTGGAGAATCATCTCCCGGACACCTCGTCCGGAGATTTGAACATTGCTGAACACCAGCAAAAAGGAAGAAGAGACCCGAGACATCACGTCTCGTTTCTGAAATAGTTGTAGTTCACCGTCAGCGTGTTTGCAACTGGTGGGACACCCTGTCACCACTAAATTATCGAACTTTTCTTCGGAACTGGGACTTGCATTCCTGGAGCGATATTTGGCAATTAGTTAATGAAATAGACAACGAATCAACTATATATTTTCTGTAAAACAAAAAGATTTCAGTGTAAATAATCAAAAGAAATAAATATATTTCTCTGGATTAAATATTCAACGTTTGTGTTTCGCTACCATAAAAATTTTATAACACTAAGCAGGAAATCTTTACAACACCCTATTCCATATTACGATTCTTCTAATGCACCTTAGTGATATATATATAAGTTTCAATGCGTTTAAAATAGTGTAACATCATTAAAATAAACCGCAAATGATTTTTCCCCATAGACCGCAATGTAACGGAATTCTTTTGAGTGTCCCTGTAAAAAAACTATAAGTGCTACACACTTCCGTTGAAATAGGGAACATGCTATAGATAACGATAATAACATATAAAAATTGCAGAGCAATCCGAGCATATTTACGGTAGTTAGAGCACGGACAGACGGACAGACGGCCAGACGGCAGACGGTCATACGGCCAGACAAACCGAAGTCATAAACACTTTTCAACTAGGTTGGAAAGTGTTAAAAAGGACTATTTTCCATATGCAATGGGAAAAAACAATTAAAATATTTATTTTAAACGAAACAATTTTTCAATACCATTCAAATTCAGTTTTTGTTTTGTTTGGCTGTCTGTAGAACATAGATTCTGTTTTCATTCCATATTTTGCTGCGAGTGGTTGTAATGTAGTGTCAAAGGACAGTGAAGCGTTAACATTTAACTATCGTTGCAGATTCCCCATAAAACAGTTTCGAAAAATCAAGTGAAACATGTTTTGATGCTTGAGCTTATCTTGCACCATCAAATGGTTGAAATTAGAAATAAAAGTTTTATTTATTTATGATTCCTTCTTCGTCACTTATAGACAGGGCCTGATTTTGGCCTAGGGCTCCAAAATTTCAGGTGTATTCAACTATAATTTCATCGTGTCCCAAATAATAATTTTGAGTATATATTATTTGAAAATGTCATATCAATTAATAGAAAGATTATGTAAGATAATCTGTGTACAGGGGGCTCTCAGTAATGGCTGTGCATAGGGCTTCCAATTTTCTAAGCCAGGCCCTGATTATAAATAACATTTAAGTATGACATTTTCTACATGAACACGATCCTATAAAGAGAAATATTACTGACGCAAGTAAAATTGTTTATTGATAAAAATATTTGTGTTTTATCCATTATGGTTAATTTTTATCAATGTATTCAGCTGTAATATATTTAATAGTAAAAGCATCATTAAAAGTATACACAAGGAAAAATAAATGAATTAAGGTGTAGATGAAGATAAAATAAAATACCGTTTCGTTTCAATAAAAGCTATTACAAAATTGTAAATATGCAACAAAAAGAAATATCTAATTTTAAAGTAAATTTTGTATTTTAAAAAGGGACAAATTTCTGAAAAGATTATTGTTAAAATTTTTAATAATCAAAGTTACACCTTATTTTATTCGGTTAGAATATATTTATCAATATTTATATTATATATACAGGGTGTCCCAAAAAGGAGTACCTATTTTTAAAAATGAATAAGAAACAAACGAATAGAGTTATTAAAAAAATTCTTGCGGGAAACGGATGTGTGAAGTCTGGAATTTTATTTAGAACACGTTATTATGATAGTTCAAAATCTGACCGACAGATGGCGCTACAGCACATTTTGGTGGCTATATGAACAAACGGAGCATGCGTAAAGACCAGGCAGAAGCAGACGTGGTCAGTGAAAGTTCATTCTAAGACTCCGGCATGTTATTGTGATGAATTGAGGACATATTGAAAATATTGTCATTTAATTTTCAACTATTGCTGATGAATGCAGTAGCTGCAGCGCCATCTGTCGGTAAGAATTTTAACTAACATAATAAAGTACTCTAAACAAAATTCCAGACTTCACACAACCGTTTCCTGCAAGAATTTATTCAAGAAATCTATTCGTTTGTTTCTTATTCATTTTTAAAAATAGGTACTCCTTTTTGGGACACCCTGTATATGGTGTTTTGATCCTTCGTTCTTCACACATGTATTCATTTATATATATATATATTTTTTTTTTTTTGACATATATATGTATTGTATTATAATTATCGGTTTATGTATTGTCGACTATTTATTCGATTTAATGGTTATTATTAACAAAAGTTTTATATAAACCTTTAAATTATATATATAATAAAAATATTAAATTATAAAACCTTTATATATATATATATATATATACATATAACCTTTAATAAAAGTCATCCTGAATGGAAGAGAATATTTTCCATTTCACATTGTTTATTGTTTGTATTAGACACACGAGTCTTTGCGAATGACTTTTATGTCACAGTAAAATGTAATTATTCTGTATGCATCATTACTGTAGAGATTTTGAAGCAAAATTCTAGGCGTTAAATCATGGCAGTTTTAATTCAAATTAAGAAACACATTGCATTAATGTTACTTAGAAAACTATGTCCATTATACCTTTATTAGTATAAATTTAATACGAAAAGAATTTATCCAAATAATGAACAAAACCAAGTCATTTCAAACTTGTGAAAGAGCTGTCATCAGTCTATTCAACTTGTTTCATTCTTCAATAAACGCGACGACAGTGACACACAGACTTAATTTCAAAACTGGTTTTCTCCACTTCACGGTCGGAAGCGCGTAATGTCAATATGTCAAAAATATTTCGCTTTTCCTCTCTTAATTTTATTCGTTCTCAGTTCTCTTACATTCCAGGGAATATTTATAATGGAAGATAATATCATAGAGCTAGTGGAATAAGCAAAGAGTGTGTGTGTGTGTGTGTGGGGGGGGGGGGGGGTCCATGAGTCCAGGCCTACTTCAAAATGAAACAGAAAAGTGAAAAAACAATGGCGCTCTCTTATGAAAAATATACAGCCATTCATATCCATATATCTTTAAACATTACTACAAATGTTACCTCCAATTAGATCAATTTTAGAATTTCTATTGTCTCTCAAAACAAAACAAAACACTAGTCTGCATGATTTTTGAAAGAGATAAGTCAATGAATGTTTTTAAAACATTTTTAACTCTCAAACAGAAAATTTAATCAAAATGCTCTATCACGTCACATTTGCTAGTTATATAACTTAAAAAATTCATTCCTATATTGTTATTTTTTAGCACATATTAGATGCAATCTGCTATCATAAAACACAGTCATCCAATCGGAATAAATAATTAATGTGTCAACTCTCTTACACCAATGAACATATCTATAACCAACGAGTCATCTTCGCAAAGCCTGCTTTAAATCACGCTGTCAGTTAAACCATTGGTAGGTGTGGTTGTGTATGGTAATCCGTGTTAAACTTTTTTTTGTAATAAGCTAAACAAATGAGTATTTTAGATTTATTTAACATTTTCTATTTTTTATATACCGGTAAACTTTGTCACTAAGCAAATATTACTCTTTTCCAGCATTTTCTCAAGGTGGTATAACAAATATGTGATGCGCGATGCAGAAAAACTAACTTCATTTTCAGATTCACCGTCGACAAAAGCATAAAAATCACTTATTGCAGTTTCTGTACCGAAAATTATTTTTCAATTTGTAGATTAGTGAAATAATTATTCAGAAATTTAAATATCTAGAATATTTAATCTCTTGGAATTTTCTCGAATTGCATCAACAGTTCAATATGTATTGCAGAGCGACAAATAAGCCAAAGAAGAATCAAAACTTATAAATCCATTGGATGTATTGTCGCCATATGATTAATAATTCCTAGCAGTTATTAACTATTTGCGTAAAAAAGTAAATTACTGAAGATCAACTGGTTTAATTGAATATATAATTCTATGTATCGTAGAGGTTAGTAGAATGGTTGAAGTGGTTAACAGAAAATATCTTTCTGTAATTTATTTCTAGCTTATCCTATACTAAAATAATTTTTTAATAACAAAAATCAAATATTATTTTAAAATTACGAAGTTTTCTTTCATTTTTTTTCACCCAATCTGCAATCTCCTTTTTTTAAGTCTTTCTATCTTAATCTCTTTTTCAGTATTTTTTTCAACTGAACGTATTTTTATTTAAAAATAAAAATTATGCCTACTTAAGTTTAAAAAAAAATCATACTATTTTATTTAAAATAGATATGTCCAACAGAATTCTTTATTTTCAAATTTTTCGCACGTGTCTCGGTTATAACCATTTGTGAATGACAGTGAAACTTTCTATTCATTGTCTATTGTTACAGCAAACTTTAAATAATTGCATCTGTATTTTATTTGATAATTATTGTGTATACGAACTTTAGAAATAAAAGTTTTAGCCTTTAACTCATTGACGGCGGTTGGCAAGGAAACTTGCCACTTAAGGCGTACGAAACATTTAAATTTGGAAACTAGTGTTTTAGAACGGAAAATTTCCCCTTCTCTAATCTGAATTTTTTACAGATTAAATAAGTCTAAATTACAGGAAGGAAAAACTGGTGTCAACTAGTCTTGAAGAATTAAAAAAGTGTAAAATATTCTCGTCGTGAATGGGTTAAACATGGAAAAAGGCTTTTAAATTATCTCATTTACCGAGAGCTCTCATTGGTCATTTGCTTTTCCTTAAATGCAGATTCTACTGTGTTTACTTCACTATATGCAATTTCTTTTCTCTGCCATTCATTTTCATCAGATAAAAAACAATCTTTTACAGTATCTTCTAAGCCATCTCTCAACATTCCAATTTACTAGAACTTGATTTTTCTCAGATTATAAAGCACTCGTTCCGATTTATTATTTACAAACGCAACCTTATTCAAGTCCAATTTACTTAAGGACTTCATTCCGACTACTTAAATAACTCGAGAGCGGAAGCTAAGATTCCCCATAATTGAAAAATGTAGGTTAAACGACAGTTTGAGGGCATTTACGGTAATTGGGGTCAGTATAC
This sequence comes from Maratus michaelseni, assembly GCA_963931845.1. Lineage (NCBI taxonomy): Eukaryota > Metazoa > Arthropoda > Arachnida > Araneae > Salticidae > Maratus > Maratus michaelseni. The sequence continues at coordinate 283,202,780 of OZ007586.1, forward strand.
AGTAATGAAAATAAATAATTAGCTCTCAAAAGATTTGGGCTTTTACAATAAAAGAATATTTAGGATAATTTTCGGGATTTTCAATCAAGAAAATCTTTTCAATATAAATCCAGCATTCGTTCCTTTCATTCCTTGAAATTAACTTTTCGATAAATATCACGAACTGTAGCTTATTAGTCAAAGGCAAATAAAGGAAACATTTTCCAACTCTCTACAATAAACGATTTATTTTTAATAAAAGCTACCCAGAGAGTTAATCTCAAATTTTACAGATAAAAATCAAATTTCCACCTTTGCAAGTTTTTAAGTTTATGAATATTATTTAACAAAACTAAATGCTTAAGCTAAACATATTTCTTTAAAATTTTCTATTGTTATTTTCGTTTGTCAAGGATTATTATTATCTGCCTCCACTTAAGCATTTAAAGGCACGAATGAATAAATAATAAATGTAATCACTGCATCCATGAATTCTAAAATTCTCAGTAATTAGGTATTTTAATGCAATAAATATTAATTATCTCGTAGATTTTCATCTACAATATTTCATTTTCAGGATTTATCAGCGAAATTTAAATATTATTTTTTCGCAATTAAACATGAATAATCTTTTTCTGTTCTTCATACAATTTAGTTAATGAAATAGTAAAATTTATAAAAAAATAAAGTTAAAATGAAACAAATAAAATCATGCGTCAAGAATAGATTATGAAACATTTTCAAATACTTCCAAAATACTGAAACGAAACTTCACCGTTTAATAACATGAAAGCAGATGTCTTAAGTAAACAATTTAGAAAATGCATAACACATTTGTAAACACAATTTCAGCAATTACTGTCCATAGTCGGAAGACATTCGAATTTTTTTGTACAGCTCGGTATATGATCACTAGATTTGTATACAAGCTCTATAATTCAGTGCAGTTAGAAATCACATAACACTGTTGAAAAGTCACCTAAAGCAATTTCTGCCAATATACTAAAATGTACTCGAGTTTTTTTTGTTATGTACAGATGTTTAGATACAGCACATATTAAGCTAAATTTTATTCAGGTAAAAAAAAAAAAACTATAACGCAACTAAAAATGCACTTCCAGCAATTACCATCCATAGACGGTAATGTATCCAGTCCATTGCGTGGTCCTGTATATGAATTTATTTTTATACCACAAGCATCTCTTAGTATACTAAATATAGTTCAGCTGGAAATTGCATGACATGGTTAAAAACATACTTTAAGCAATTAGAGCCCATAGACCCATAGATAGAGCCCATATGCGTACGAATTCTTGTGTGCTGCCCCGTATATTGTTATGGCAGTGTGTGACTTATCTCTCTCTTCCCTTATTTGATTCAATATTTTAAAATAAAGGGGTGTTTATGTTAAAGAAAATATTCTTTTTAATTACACAGTTTTTTAGTTAATATGCAAAATTTAAAAGAAGTAAATTTTATATGACTTCATAAAAGAGAATTCAATTTTTATGCATCTTTTGTGTATATGTATGTTCACAGATTAAAAACTTTTTTCCCAATTTTTTTATATTACAAAAAATGTAACTTAAATTTCCATGCTAGTTATCTGAGGACTAATAAAAATAATTGTATTTGATTATTATTATTTCTCTGATATTTATTCTACTGTGCTAAAAGTAGAAAACACAGGCATTATTAATCTTGCAATAGCTATCGGCGCTTTGAGATTTTACCTAATGTTTCTTAAAATATATTCTGCACTGAGACTCTATTTAATCAAACATATTATATATATATATATATATCCGATGCATTCATATATCTTAGGTAAAAAATGTAATTTATGTTAGGTAGACAAATGTTATTTATATATATAACATTTGTCTACCTAACATAAATTACATTTTTTACCTAAGATATATGAATTTATACAAAGTAAAATTTTAATCCTCTGTAATACATGGTTTAAAAATAACGGTGTTGTAACTCGCTTTCATTGAAAAAAACCACACAAGTACTGGTAGAGAACTGTGCATTTCCGGGTATCTAAACAAAAGGACATTCTTACCTTACAAATATGAGATAATAACAAAAGATACCTAAAAGTTTCTTCGTAAGTCTTTCATATTATTATGTTTGTTTTTCGTAGCCGTAGGTTGTAAATTTAACAACATGCTTTCGAATTAACTGTCCTTTCTGATGACAGTAGACATTGTTCTTGCATAAAATTTTCCTTTTTCAAAATGTTCATTAATGGTAAATAACATTTTAAATTAAAATAATAATTAAGAGCCTTATGTATTAAATCTCTTCGAAAGGTAATATAAATTCAAAATACAACAGAAAATAGTATTGCTAAGTTAATTTATAAATTTTAGCTCAAATTTGGAATAAATGTAAAGGTCAGTGAATGGAGTAGGGGGAGATAAGGATTCCAGGGGATCATAATTTTCGAAACTAACTGTATACGCCAAGCCATTTATGATGACGGGATTTTCTTATCCTTTCACAGATTACAATAGAACTCCTGTCTTCATATACACTTTTTGTTTAGATTTAAAATTTGCAGCTTAAATAAAATGTGTTATGTGCATGCTTCTTATTGCGATACAGTCTTGTTGTATACTTAAAAATGTCATATTTAGTTCGTGACAGAAATAATCACCACTATGTTTAGAAGTTTTCTTTTTACGTAACAACTTTTTAAAAAAATGTTGAATACTCTCATGCTTTCTTTTTCCTTAAAATTTTCTTAGTTCCACTCATCACCAGCACCACCCAAGGAGCCGCTCAAAGATAAATACACTCGTTTGCTTTTGTTTTATGCTCGCGATGAAAACATTAAGCGAAACAAACTACCCAGATTCTAATTACTCGCTCGATGATAAACGTCATCTCGGTCGAATACGTTAGACGCCGTTGATATACGCTGCACTCTTCTTGATGACAAACGATTCCAGAAGCCGATCCTCTCAAAAAAGGGGGAGGGAGACGTCATTAAGAATCTAGGCATCCCTTTATCAAGCCCCTGACCTTTGTAAGAAACCAGCAAAAAAATATCTTGTGCGAAAAAAATAATAAAATTAAAACAAAAGCACCAATACCTGCAGGGAGAAGAGTGCCAGAGACCTAGCAATTTTTAGATAATGACTTCACCCCTAAGTGCACGCGCATGTGAGAAACAAGTTTAGAAAAAACTCTAAACAGACTGAACAAAATAAACAGAAAAGTTTTAATAAAGAGTGTGAAAGAAAGAAAAATAAAGGACCATTTTTTCTGAAAAGAAATATCTCGTAGCGAAGAGCGCATAAAAAATACAGAAATAGAAAGTTCTGGAAAATAAATAAATATCAAATTTAGAACTAGTAATTATTTGATACCCAGGATCTATTCAAGACTTTCGCTGGAAAAAAAAAAACGCTATATAAGTGTTACACTGAATTACTACTGAACTTTAATATTCAAACCAATATTAGTTATATTGGGGGCCTGTATTGAATTCATCGAAAATACTTCCAATGGAATACCAATATTATATTCGCTTCCAATTCATGAAAGAAAAATTGACGAATTTAAACTGAAGACAAAAACATATATTTTTCTTGATTTTTTTAAAAATTTATTTATTAGTTATAACCTCTTCTGATTAAGGGCGCACCTTGAAATTTTTTTGGGGAGGGGAGAGAGAGACCCGATTTTTGGCGACCTTTTATGTTACTTTCAAGTACTTCCTGATTTTCTGGAACCTTTTTAGGAGGGGGATACTTATGTTTCTTTTTACTTTTAGTTAATTGCTTATGGCATCCATTTATCTTATGTTAGTAATGCTGACAGGACTGGATTTCCATTTTATGCGTAAATGCCTACGGACCCTGATCAAATTTATTCCCCTTTCCTCTTTGTTGTTTTTTCAAAAGGTCTAAAAAGACAATGTAGAATGCTAATAAAGAAGCATATTAGGATCGATAAATTTATGTTTATAGGCATGATAAGAATAATTATATTTGGATGAGAAATAAAAATATAAAACACAATTTTCAATGAAACACTCTCTTGCCGAATTAATGCTTTAAGATACTTACTTGATAATGACGCATAATAAATACACTGACTAAAATTGTGGAACAAGGGGAACAAAACGAAGTATTGCTTACATAGGTAATCAAAATAGATGATACTGCTTGAAAGAATACCTGGAACTGTACCATCTAAGAATGCTATCATCAGAGTCCGATTAAGGTCACCTGGGGCCCCCACTAATTAAAATAGTAGCCAGAAAATTTTTCAAGGATTATTATTCGACATTGTGATACAGTTGCCAAGTTAAACGAAATCTTTTTGTTTTGTTTTTGAGAAAATAATTGCAGAAAATTTCATTTTTAAGAAACTTTTTCTAAATTATTTTATTCATTTTGGGCCCCTCATCAGCAGTGGGCCCAAAAACGTGGCCTGGTTGGCCTGTACGTTAATCAGGCCCTGGCTATCATAGCAAAACGCTATCTAGTGTAGAATGAAAAAATATTTTGCACCATAGGAATGAAAATTACCTATAAGATGAAATTTTAAATAAGGATAATTACTAGAAATGTTTTCTGTATTCTCTAAAGTGTAAAATATGTAAAACACAGAGAAATAAAATATACCCAGATAATCGTTGCTTTTGTTCTGAAGCTTTCCAATTCATAAAAATAAAGGTTTCAATTAATAAATTTGAAGTTTGTAAAAAATCTTGGTGGTACCGATATTTACAAACTTTCAATTTTTTTACGCACAGAAATTATTTTTTTCATATTAAAATTAGTGCACAATGTGGTGCTTGAAAAGAAATGTTGAAATAAATTTTAAACATGTATGACTCACTTGCTAAATTCACATTTTATTTAGTCAAGGACATAAAATTTACAATTATTATTTGAGAGTGACCAACTTGTGGTTCATTTAATATTAGATTACCTTGCATCTTACGCGTAATATTTCTCTTATGTAGGAGATTTAAAATTGGATGTCTTCGAGATCGGCCTCTATACTCAAAAGCTTTTTGTTCATTCTATCTGTAAATAATATATCGATAGGAAGACTTCGGTTTAATAACTATTTCACCAAATTTTTCATTGATAATCTGAAATTTATCCTTTTTATCATCAACTGGCGAATAGCTTTAAAAGCTTTCATTTTACGGCAATACATTTAGGATTTATTTGTAAACAGCTGTTGCTATCACGCTTATGGAAACGCTTATTGAAGTTTCCAGGGAAGTATAACCCCTTAAGAGTCATACGAGTGAGAGGTCGCTGTATGTTAATGCCGAAAAATAAAATATAAAAAGATTAATATTTTATGTATGTTTAAAAACATATTGCGGTGTAGTTACTTAAAATGTCAGGATTGATTTGCTTATTGCGCACGTAAACTTTGTTTGCCATAATATGTCGTGATAATATCTGAATATTTCAATTAAAACACCAGAATTCTGTTTTTTACAAAGTCATATTTAATATTAATGACTCGAATTGGGATATTTGAGCAGTTAAAGCACAAAGTAATTGGATTAGGTATTATGCTAATATATTGGCAATAAAATGTTTCCGAAAAGAAACTTTTTTTAACACTTTCCAACATAGTTGAAAAGTGTTTATTACTTCGGTTCGTCTGTTCGTCACTCCGACTGTCTTTCTGTCCAAGCTCTAACTCTCGTAAATATATTGCGTGAGTTTGACGTAATCTGCCAAGCGAAATGTAGTGATATAAGAGCCGATGTGGATCATAAAACACCATAGAAACCTTGTCTTATCTCTAATCGTTTCCGAGTTATGGTGGATAGAATAAAATGTCCCAAAAATGCGTCAAGTCTGAAAAATACCCAAATTTGTGATGTTTCTGTAAAACCTACATGCAAAATATTTACATATTTGGAAATATCAGATAAATTCCTATAAGATGCCATTATTTCCATCAGAAAAATCTGGATTCAACGGCGAGCTACAAGCGCTTAAACATTGGCGAAAGGCAAAATCAAATTGTTGCCAAAATCTTTAAACGGAAACTGTAGGTATTGTACATAACTGCACAAAAGAATTCAAGTATGTTTCTGACTATTAGTAGAAATTACTGAAAGTGAATTTTCAACCTTATATGCGTTTTATTACTAAACTAAATTTTAGCATGCTACGTAAAAAATATATAAACCTATAGATCAAATACTGAGCTGTACAAAAGAATTGGAGTACTTTTCCTGCTATGGAAGATAGTTGCTGAATGCTGTTTTTCAAATTACATTTTATAACAGCACGAACTCGATTTGCCAAGTTACTTACAAGTGTTTAATAATGTTTTCTGAACAGACTATGTCGACTTTATGCTGGAAAGGAGCTCAACTTTGTTTTTTGCGCAATATCTTGCTGTCTTTTCTTCATTATTCCCCACAAATTCTATATCGGATTTAAATCCGGCGAAGTAGCCGGTCAGGGAAGTACATTAATTTGATTTTCGATAAGTCAGTTCTTGGTGGACACTGACCTGTGTGAAGGTGCTAAATCGTGTTGGAAAATAAAATTGTCTCCACACAGATATTCGACGATGGTATCATGAAATACTGAAGGATTTCTTGATATATCTCAGAATTAATCCTTTCGTTAACGATACATATTAGGGTTGTAAAAAACCCAGCCCGGGCGGGTACCCGGGTAGCTACCCACTACAACCCTCAATGTTGTAAAAAACCTGTTTTTTTTAAATGCCAGCCCGGGCGGGTATCGTCGCAGCTACCTACTAACACCCTGATACATAGCCTTCCAGGACCATTTGCAGTCATGCAAGTCCATACCATTATACCGGCTGCAAATTTCACTGATCGTTTAATGCAGTCCTTCTCATATGCTTCTTGCTTCATTCGCCATACATGAACACCTTCATCACCATATGTTACGCAAAACACACTCTCATCACTGAACAATATCTTTTTCCAATCGTCCAGACCCCATAAAAGCATTTTTTTCATCACTTCAATCTCTCCCTTTTCTGTTTAATAGTCATGAGGGGCTTTATCTTTGGTACACCAGATTGAAATCCAAGTTCATGGAGACGTCTTAGAAGGAGAGGGCCAAGCTTGGTAATCAGAGATTTTGATTATTTTTATATATGTTGTAGGGTAGAAACCTCTTAGTCTCAGGTTTAACGGATTTTATACAACGCTCCTTAGTACTCGAGAAATAGGGGTCTAATATTTTAATACAACTTAAATACTTACTTTGTAACGAAATTACTGCGTTGGTTGTAGCTCAGTTGTTATGGCGTCTGCCCGTTGATCCTCGGGCCCGGGTTCGAGACCGGGACGAGCTACGTCTGTTTTTCTCATTTTTTTATAAATATACTTGTAATTATTATTTAATAATCCTAATTAAAAATTATAATATTGTGCATTAATTATAATGTTAACCTATTTAAATTTAAATTTAAATATGTTAACATTATAATTAATGTACGATATTAAAATGTTTAATTGAGATTATTAAATTATAATTACAAGTATATTTATAAAACAAAAAATGAGAAAATCAAACGTAGCTCGTCCCGGTCTCGAGGATGAACGAACAGCCGCCATAACAACTGAGCTACGACCAACGCAGTAATTTCGTTACAAAGTAAGTAGTTAAGCTGTGTAAAAATATTAGACCCCCTATTTCTGGGGAACTAAGGAGCGTTGTATAAAATCCGTTGAACCTGAGTCTAAGGGGCTTCTATCCTACAACATATATAAAAATAATCAAAATCTGTGATTACCAAGCTTGGTCATCTCCTTGTTAGTGTTGTAGATTTACTCACATCAACACCGTGTTCTTTTTAATTTCTATGCAACTATCTTACACTTCTAAAATGGTTTTTTTAGCAATACTCTTTAGCTTTCTATCATCTCTCTGTGTAGTTTTTCGGCCACTATTAAGATGCTTGTTTTCAGAATGTCCGTCGTTAAAATAGTTCTTTATTGCTCTACTAACACTTGGTTGAGAACATTTTAAGTAACTGGCGATATATTGCTGATTATGACCTTCTTTATGCAAATCAATATTACGATGCTTTGTAAACTCCGTTATGTCGGACTAACGACCCATGTTTCACACAAACGAAAACAATGATGATGCAAAGCGTTTCTATAACTTAAGAGGAACTCCCGCAGAAGATAATTTTATGCTTAATTTATGTAACCTTCTGAACCAATCAGGAAAATTCACAAGTATTTTAATTTTTCGAACCAACTATTTTAGTATTCTAATACTTTGAATAAAGAAAATAATTTTACAAAAATACAATATTCACTCAAAATTTAATCATTTACAGTTTTAATTTTCTTTAATAACATGCAAATTTATGAAAACATCAACTGCTGTTCTTTTTCAATTGTACTACACTGAAAAAAAGCTAAATGCAATTCCAAATACAAATGAAATGAATTATTCTAATTTTTTGACTTGGAGCTGTAGGTTCTAACTTTAAACAAACTAAGAAGATAACAATTTAAATTGGAAAGAAAAAGACCCTTATACAAATTTTGACAGCAGCTCTGCCGCAAAAATAGTAAAATCGAAAGAAAAAATATTTAAATATATTATATATACTACTTTGGATATCATTTTCTTCTCGGGATTCACTCTTACCCTCCGCCTCCCCTCTTTCCCGCTCGGAAACGGGGCTTCTTCTGGCAAAAAAGTCAGCTCAATTCATGTCTCACTCCCCCCCGTTACTTATATACATCTTACTAGCAAAACCTGCGGCTTTGCTCGCGCAGTTGTTCAAATATGCCAAGTGGTATCCGTGTGCCTATTTTTATTAGAGGAAATTATACTGCTACGGATTCAAAAATTACTAATTAAGCCACATTTTTAGTAAACATTATTCTTATACTGCATTAGGTAAACATGAAAATTAAATGAATGAGAAGAACAAAAATTATTTCTAATTAAATGGTAATTTAAAATGTATTTTGAAGGTATTTTTTAGCATTTACATCTTAAAAGTAACCATCCTGCCAGATTTCAAGCATCTAGTTATCCAATCTTCTGTAACAACTATATTACAGAAATCGCAATTTTAAAACGTATCTTGTTCCTGAACACTTTAAAATTTCTATATTTAAAAAAAAAAATGCTCTCTGGATGATTTCATGTCTCTAAAGTAACAGCCAAGTAAATTTCAAGTTTCTATCCCTAACAATTTCACATGAGTCATAGTTTAGAAGGTTTTTAGAAGATTTCCCACTCATTTCACCATTTTAAATTTCGAATTTCTTCAGAGACCGTTCTTTGCGAGCACTCAAATCTTAAAAATAACCACCATGCCAATTTCAAGTTTCTAGCCTAATAGCATCACAAAAATCGCAATTTTAGAAAATTTTTTTGAATGTGCACCCTTTAAATTTCGAATTTAGTAAAATCTGCTCTGTGCGAGCATATAATCTTAAAAATAACAGACATGTCAAATTTTAAGTTTCTACTCCTAACAATTCCATAGAAATCTTAATTTAGAACGCTTTTTGCTCATTTCACCCTTTTAAATTTCGATATTTTAGAAACTATTCTTAGAGAGAAAATATTGATTTTTAAGGAACAAAGATGAATTTTTAAAGAATTTTACACAAGTTTTCGGTATGATTGTACAGTAAGACGTATGATTTTATCACTTAGATGGCCATAATACAGAGAAAAATGAAAATTTTCACTTTTTATATTACTTTTCCGTGAATATCTAATAGTAATTATATAAACTCCTGTTTACATCACCAATTTACATACAAAAATAAGGATTTATAGGATAAATAACTAATCTTAGCTTGCACATATTAATTTTTCGCAATTCTAATGATTTTACCATGGTTTTCATGAGTTTTATATATTAATTAAAGATTTTATATTAATTAACTTTCAATATTTTCCCTGATGAGATTACATTTTTTTTATCACAGAAATACCACTATCTAAAATTTCACTTAAACGCATATACTAAATATTGCTATTCGCTTTTAGTTTTTTTTATTTTCTTGAACTTTTACTTGAAATCATCTGAACTTACAGAACAATTACCCTGTTTACACATAGCGAGTTTAGTAGATCTCATTGTTTTCTATATAAATATGAATACTATGTTTTACATTTTCCAGTTTTAACAAAGTATGCACGAATATAAACTTTAATTTTTACTAAGCATTTTTTTAAATTTCAAATAGCCTAGTTTATGAAAATGATACGTAGCAGCAAATATTAGACATTTTAACATGAACTTAGATACTGTTCACATACGTGTTTTAACATAACTTAGATCATGTAACATTAAATTTTTATTGAAATTTTTTTATTATTTTAATCTCACACATTTCTTTTAAAAATAGTAGACATTGAGTATTAATAATTAAACAAAAGAAAGGAAAATATTGATTTTTAAGGAAAAATGCTCATTTCTTATAAAATATTTCACCTAGAATACAGAGTGATCAAGCTATAAGAGGAAAGACTTATATTTTAGTTTTTGAACAACCGACACCTTAAGCAATATGAATAATTAAGCAAGACAAAAATATAAAAGAAATATTTTTACCAAGACCAATTTTTAACCACCTCCAAGATGATTTTAAATGAATTTTACATAAGTTTTCAGCTTTTATTATACTGTAGGACACTAGTTTCTCTGATTTTGACCCTTAGACGACCCACAATCCAAGAAATATCAATAATTAATCAAAAATAATTACATTAATGATTCATACACGACAATTTAAACGTGATGAGAATAAAACCAGCAAATACCCATCAATTCAAGAAATAACAACGGATATTTTAACATGGTATGATTTCTACAAGATAAGTATTAACTTAGATACTATTTATACATGATCTTCGTTTGTAGCGGATAATAATATTAAAGTATCAAATGTTGACTGTGAAAACATTTTTACTAACATCGATTTGAGTGTCCCTAACGGACAAAAGACAAATTTTAATCTATATCTCATGAATTTACATATAAAAATATAGATTCACCGGGTAAATAACCAGTTTTATCATAGAAACCAAAATATTTGAATACAGACGCTGATAAATAACATATGAATTATGTTTTCTATTCAAAGATTCGAATCTCAAGTTAAAATTTTGTTCTAACACTTATCAACTACATATCTCACATACTTTTTACCATCGAAACATCATAGAAAATAAATATACATTAAATGAAAATAATTAATTGCAATATCTAAAAATATCAAACACAAAATCTAATAAACAAAAATTATAAAAGTTTGAAAAAAATTAGCAACAACAACAAAAAATACAAAAAAGTTTTTATAAAAGTTTAAATGTTTTTTAAACAAAAACAAATGCAAAAATGTTTAAAAAATTACAAGTTTAACTGCTACCATTGCCTCTATCGCATCTCAAATATAATAATCTACAATTTACTATAAAGAAATTGTTAAATACAATATTGTACTAGCACTATTATTAACATAGTAATATGCAGACAACCTTAAGATTTCACAATGATCGCATACACCAAGTTTTATACTGTATTTAGTGAATTCTCAAATAACATCTTCCGAAATAACAAACACAAAAACTATTTTAAACAAAAATTAACAAAGCTAAAAAAAATTACAAATAAGGTTTTAGAAAAGTTTAAAAAAATAACAAAAAAAATTACAAAAGGTTTTACAAAGGTTTAAAAAATTAAAAAATTAAAAAATGTTTTAAAAATTACAAGTTTAACTGCTACCATTGCCACTATCTCTTCTCAGAATATAGTAATCTAAAGTTTAATATAAAGAAAATTTTAACTGCAATTGTAACAGTGCTATTATTAACACAGTAATATGCAAATAACCTTGAGATTTTACAATGATCGCACACACGAAATTTTATATTGTATTTAGTGAATTCCAAATAACATCTCCCGTGGAAAGTCATCTTTTCACCTAGGTTAGAAGTCGTGTATATCTGTTACTTTTATATTGAAAATTAATATTTTAGTATTAAAACCCTACAGATTTTTTTTAAACAAAATTTCTTGATAAAGCTTATTATACTGATAATTTTTACTAACAAGGGAACTAACTACTTTTGGTGCAGCTACCTAGCATCGAGACATGATGCTTTTTGTATACATAAAAGTCAGAAAACCGGTAAAATTTCTGTGTTAAAATCATGTTATATATAGAATTTTAATACTTTTATTTTTTATTATTGTATATTTAATTGTTAATTTCACTCCAAATGCGAGTGACAAATAGGGTGCTACGAATCCAAACCACTTTTCACTTACACACAGCAGAGAGTTGTGACATTCGGCTAGGGTTGCCGGGAAAAATTCTACTGTAGTGAATGAAGCCAATGTCGCGAAGTCGAAAATGCAATTATAATGTTGTATTTTTTCAAAGTGAAATTCATATGTTTTTAAAGGAATTTTTAAACTTTTTTTCAATATTTTATTCTTACTATTAACTAATATCTACTTTAAAGTACTTTCTTCAAAAAACCTTCTATGTTAATAGTGAGATAAGTGGTCTCGAAAATTGCATTTTCAAAAAGTTATGCTGCTGTAAAATTAAAAAAAAATATGATTTAACAAAAAAATTTCACCGATTCTCTAACTTCTTAAGAGCCTACACTAGTCACGCGAAGAAACGCTCACGCTAATGTTAAGTCTATGGGAAGGTTATCCCGCGATTTCTCGCTCGCATTTTAATATTTTTAAATGATTTTTTTTTGCATAGGATAGCTGACGTCAATCTTCAACGTTGTTAGTTTTTACTTTTTTGATTTTGGCTCCAGTTTTTTTTTTATATAAGGGTACTTTCATTTTCAGAACCGGTTCCAACCGGTTCCAAAATTTAAAATATCCGCTCATAAAAAAATTTAACCAAAATCAAAAAAGTAAAAACTAACAACGTTAAAGATCGACCTCAGCTATCCTACGCAAAAAAATCATTTAAAAATATTAAAATGCGAGCGAGGAATCGCGGGATAACCTTCCCATAGACTTAACATTAGCGTGAGCGTTTCTTCGCGTGACTAGTGTAGGCTCTTAATACAGGGATTTAAAATGTACCAGGTCACAATGCTAGGTGCAAGCTGCACCAAAAGTAGTTCCCTTGTAAGTATGCATCCGCAGTTTGTCACATGATCAGTTTAACTGATGGTAATAACAAAATTTTAAAAGTGACGGAGTTTCGGATTTCCCTTGTCAATCTGTCCCCAAAAAAAGTTTAACCAAAATCAAAAAAGTAAAAACTAACAACGTTGAAGATCGACCTCAGCTATCCTACGCAAAAAAATCATTTAAAAATATTAAAATGCGAGCGAGAAATCGCGGGATAACCTTCCCATAGACTTAACATTAGCGTGAGCGTTTCTTCGCGTGACTAGTGTAGGCTCTTAATACAGGGATTTAAAATGTACCAGGTCACAATGCTAGGTGCAAGCTGCACCAAAAGTAGTTCCCTTGTAAGTATGCATCCGCAGTTTGTCACATGATCAGTTTAACTGATGGTAATAACAAAATTTTAAAAGTGACGGAGTTTCGGATTTCCCTTGTCAATCTGTCCCCAAAAAATCTGTCACCCCAAAAAAAGTTTAACCAAAATCAAAAAAGTAAAAACTAACAACGTTGAAGATCGACCTCAGCTATCCTACGCAAAAAAATCATTTAAAAATATTAAAATGCGAGCGAGAAATCGCGGGATAACCTTCCCATAGACTTAACATTAGCGTGAGCGTTTCTTCGCGTGACTAGTGTAGGCTCTTAATACAGGGATTTAAAATGTACCAGGTCACAATGCTAGGTGCAAGCTGCACCAAAAGTAGTTCCCTTGTAAGTATGCATCCGCAGTTTGTCACATGATCAGTTTAACTGATGGTAATAACAAAATTTTAAAAGTGACGGAGTTTCGGATTTCCCTTGTCAATCTGTCCCCAAAAAAAGTTTAACCAAAATCAAAAAAGTAAAAACTAACAACGTTGAAGATCGACCTCAGCTATCCTACGCAAAAAAAAACATTTAAAAATATTAAAATGCGAGCGAGAAATCGCGGGATAACCTTCCCATAGACTTAACATTAGCGTGAGCGTTTCTTCGCGTGACTAGTGTAGGCTCTTAATACAGGGATTTAAAATGTACCAGGTCACAATGCTAGGTGCAAGCTGCACCAAAAGTAGTTCCCTTGTAAGTATGCATCCGCAGTTTGTCACATGATCAGTTTAACTGATGGTAATAACAAAATTTTAAAAGTGACGCTGAGTTTCGGATTTCCCTTGTCAATCTCTCGCATGAAGATGACAGTATATGTGTAGTATACCACCAGTAAATTTTCTCATTTTAACCAAATTTAGGAATCAATTTCTCCGTTAACGAATAAAGTAAATTCTACTATATCATTGTAAAAAATCAACAAATGATTATTTATAAATTAATTCTTTTCTAAGTATATAATTATATTTCTTTTGTTGTGTAGATGTTGCAGCAAAATGAATCAAACAGCAGCAACCCTCTTAATCAGAAATGGATGCTCTGAATGATTTGTCGTTAGCGTTAGCACATATAGAGTTAAAGAATAATAAACATGTAAGTACGTATATGTGATATACTAGAATGTATATATTAGACATAATTAGAGTGAATTTACAATAAAATATTGTATCATGTGTTCTATAAAAAGTGATGATTTTTTATCTATAGTGTTGGAAAGAATTCTAAATATTTGCATTTATTTCTCTTGCAAATGTGTTCCACTTATAACAAATACTTTCCAAGTAAATGGAATTTAAAAGAACATATACAAATGCTGGTGAAAAACCATATACTTGTAATCATCGTCAAAAATCGTTTATAAGAAAGCATGAATTATATTTTACTAGAAAATGCAGACTATCAGTTCATATGAAAACACATCCTCTTAAAAAATTGTTTCAGTGTGAAAAGTGTCAGAAAATCTTCATCCTTCGTAATAAACTGAATAGACATATCACAGTTATGTTGAACTGGTCGAAGACAGTATCCAAAATCCTATTAAGGAAGGATATTCAAAAATTAAACATTAGTTTGAAGAATTGAACAGTCAAGGCTCAGATTTAATACTTCGAAAAATTGACTGTATAGAACATCAGTACAAAAACCCTTAACGGGTTAAAAGTGTTGACGCAGCACTTTCTTTTGGCTCTATGAATTTTAAATATGGGTCTTAAAAGCAATGATATCAAATTTAAGTGACGCTATGTTAATAATTTTTTTTTAAATCATAATTTTCTTTTTAGTTTTATTTATGTTCACAGGTGCAATTATTATCTTAATATGAAAAAATATATAAAATTTATTCGCTGATGCTTTTTCATTCACACCTCTCATGAATTCAAAATATGGGTTTTAAAAGAAATGATATCAAAATTTGAGTGACACCTTGACGTTAATTTAATAGGACTCTTTTAAAATTCAATTTAAATTATTTTTGGTTTGTCTTCTAAAGTATATTTACACATACAAACAATACTTTTAATTTTTCAATACACTTTTAAATATATTACTTTCACTGAGCCTATATTATGTATTGAAATGTATTTATTTCAATAAATTCATTTATCTTCTGTGCCACGCTATCCAAAATCATAAGTAAAATTTATGTAAATGATTATTTTGCGTCATATTATCCACTTGCATACATTTCCCTTTGTTTTGACACTATGACGCAAAATAATCATTTACATAAATTTTACTTATGATTTTGGATAGCATGGCACAGAAGATAAATGAATTTATTGAAATAAATACATTTCAATACATAATATAGGCTCAGTGAAAGTAATATATTTAAAAGTGTATTGAAAAATTAAAAGTATTGTTTGTATGTGTAAATATACTTTAGAAGACAAACCAAAAATAATTTAAATTGAATTTTAAAAGAGTCCTATTAAATTAACGTCAAGGTGTCACTCAAATTTTGATATCATTTCTTTTAAAACCCATATTTTGAATTCATGAGAGGTGTGAATGAAAAAGCATCAGCGAATAAATTTTATATATTTTTTCATATTAAGATAATAATTGCACCTGTGAACATAAATAAAACTAAAAAGAAAATTATGATTTAAAAAAAAATTATTAACATAGCGTCACTTAAATTTGATATCATTGCTTTTAAGACCCATATTTAAAATTCATAGAGCCAAAAGAAAGTGCTGCGTCAACACTTTTAACCCGTTAAGGGTTTTTGTACTGATATCATTACTTTTTTAAGGTTATTGATGAAAATGTCAATTAGTCGAAATTAAGTATAGGGTATAAATTAATCATTAGAATAAAATTTTAAAGAAATGCTAAAAAAGACCCCTTGGAGCCCAATAAAATAGGAGGGTGGTGGGCCAGGGAGAGGAATCCAAGACTCAACTTTTAAATTATACAGCGAGAGAGTAACACAATTAGAAGGATGAAAATGCATGGCAAAACCCGTTTGTTCCATCTTCCTCCGCCAAAGGGCGCAATCTTTTCTATACAAACATAGCTGAAAATTTTCATGCTGTCGATTCCGAGTCAAATGAGCCATACATCGTCGTGATCGGTCCCATAGAACCCGATAGGGAAGTGCCCCTGGTGGTGAAACTTGGAACTAAAATCAATATATCCTGTCGATGTCGAGTCGAATGAATCAAACTGCATTGTGATGGGACCCGTAGGACTTGAGATAGCTGCAAAATCCGTTAGTTCCATCTTCCACCACCAGGGGGCGGACTCTGTTCCATGCAAACATAGTTGAAATCTTTGAGGCTGTCGATTTCGAGTCGAATGAGCCATACCTCGTCGTGATGGGGCGCATAGGACCCGAGATAAGAAAGCGCCCCTGGTGGTGAAACTTGTAACTAAAATCTATATATCCTGTTGATGTCGAGTCGAATGAATCAAACTGCATTGTGATGGGACCCATAGAACTCGAGTTAGCAGCAAAATCCGTTAGTTCCATCTTCCACCACCAGGGGGCGCACTCTGTTCTATACAAACATAGCTGAAATCTTTCAGGCTGCCGATTTCAAGTCGAATGAGCAATACCTCGTCGTGATTAGGCCCATAGAATACAAGATAGGAAAGCGCCCCCTGGTGGTGAAACTTGTAACTAAAATCTATATATCCTGTCGATGTCCAGTTGAATAAATCAAACTGCATTGTGATGGGACCCATAGAACTCGAGTTAGCTGCAAAATCCGTTAGTTCCATCTTCCACCACCAGGGGGCGCACTCTGTTCTATACAAACATAGCTGAAATCTTTCAGGCTGTCGATTTCGAGTCGAATGAGCCATACCTCATCGTAATCGGGCCCATAGAACACGAGATAGGATAGCGGCCCCTAGTGGTGAAACTTGGAACTAAAATCGATATATCCTGTCGATGTCGAGTCAAATGAATCAAACTGCATTGTGATGGGACCCATAGAGAACTCAAGTTAGCTGCAAAATCTGTTAGTTCCATGTTCCACCACCAGGGGGCGCACTCTGTTCTATACAAACAGCTGAAATTGTTGAGGCTGTCGATTTCGAGTTGAGTGAGCCATACCTTGTCATGATCGGGGCCATAGAACCTGAGATAGGAATGCACCCCCTGGTGGTAAAACTTGAAACTAAAATTGATATATCCTGTCAATGTCAAATTGAATGAATCAAACTGCATTGTGATGGGACCCATAGAACTCGAGTTAGCTGCAAAATCCGTTAGTTCCATCTTCCACCACCAGGGGGCGCACTCTGTTCTATACAAACATAGCTGATATCTTTCAGGCTGTCGATTTCGAGTCGAATGAGCCATACCTCATCGTAATCGGGCCCATAGAACACGAGATAGGATAGTGTCCCCTAGTGGTGAAGCTTGGAACTAAAATCGATATATCCTGTCGATGTCGAGTCAAATGAATCAAACTGCATTGTGATGGGACCCATAGAACTCAAGTTAGCTGCAAAATCTGTTAGTTCCATGTTCCACCACCAGGGGGCACATTCTGTTCTGTACAAACAGCTGAAATTGTTGAGGCTGTCGATTTCGAGTTGATTGAGCCATACCTTGTCATGATCGGGGCCATAGAATCTGAGATAGGAATGCACCCCCTGGTGGTCAAACTTGAAACTAAAATTGATATATCCTGTCAATGTCAAATTGAATGAATCAAACCACGTTGTGATGGGACCCATAGAACTCGAGTTAGTTCCAAAATCCATTAATTTCCCCTTCCACTGCCAGGGGCGCACTCTGTTCTATATGAACATAACTGCCCCTGGTGGTGAAACTAAAATCAGTAAGTTCTATTGAGGTCGAGTCGAATGAGCTAAACTGCATCACGATTAGGAATGCACAACCTGTGGCCCGTGATGGGTAACTGGTGGCCCGCAGAGACCATACATGCCAACCTATCCAAAAATTTCGAATTTCCTTAATAATTCATGAGAAAAATGCGCAAATTTTGTCCATAGATCGTAGGAAAATATGAATTTCATCGATCAGGTGCATAAAATTATGAATTGCATCGACTGGATGCAAATTTTGTCGAATGGGCATGGAAAAATCACAAATTTCGCCATTTTGTCGCTAGAAAAAGAAACGCAAATTTCAATAATCGGTCAACAGAAACCAGAGATACCAAAATCGGTAATTCTGGAGTTGTAAATTTCGTCAATCACTCAAAATCTTGAATTTTGTAAATCAGTTGAAAAAACCTGCAAATTTTGTCGATAAGACACTTAAAATCGCAAATTTCATGGATCGAGCAATGAATTTCATCGAATGGCATGGAAAGATCGCGAATTTCAACGAACAGTCGCGGAAAAAATTTGCAAATTGTCCATAGATTGTGGGAAAACATTATGAATTTTGTCTATCGGTTCTGCAAAATTATGAATTTTGTCGATAGGCATGGAAAATTGCAAATTTCGTATATTGGGCATGGAAAAATCAAGAATTCCATCGAATGTTTGTGAAAAAATTGTAAATTTCAACAAACGGTAAAAAAAAAAAAAAAAAAAATGAAAATTTTGCCATTGTCTAGAGAAGAAAAATTGTGAATTTCATTAAATGGCCGACGGAAAGCATATCAGTTGAAAATCACGAATTTTGTCAATCAGGCACAGTAAAAACATGAATTTTGTGGATCGGGAGAAGGAAAATCGTAAATTTTGTTGAACGCATGCATAAAAATCATGAATTTTGTTTATCGGGCATATAAAAATCATTAATTTCGTCAAACGGATCCATAAAAATCAAGAAAGTCATCAATCGGGTGCGTAAAAATCTTGAATTTCATCAATCAGGCGTGTAAAAATATAGGAAGAAATTGCCATTCGCCAATCGGCGAGTAATACTGAAAATTTGGCGACTGACTTTACTGCCACCACTGGTCAAACTTAATAGTCCCAATTGCGATGATTGAATGGAAAAAGATTTTTTCCCCGCTGTCGCTCGACAAATTTCGAAACCATTTGGCGAATTTCACGATTTTTTCTCCGAAATTATTTGACGGATTGTGACTTTTTTTCTTCTCGAAGCCATTCGACGATATTCGAAAAAATTTTCCCCTGAAACCAGTTGATGAATTTTGTGATTTTTCCACTATCAATGAATTTTGTGATTTTTCTGCGATCGATTGATGAATTTCGTGATTTATCAACTATCGATTAATGAATTTCACGACTTTTACCATGAACGAACAAATTGTGCACTTTTTTTCCACTGCTATTCGACGAAATTTGCAATTCTGTTCCGCGATTGTTAGACAAATTTCACTATTTTTCTCCCGAGATCATTTGATGAATTTTGTGATTTTTTCCCCCCGAATGTATTTGACGAATTTCTCTAATTTTTTCACGACAGTTAGACATAATTAATTTTTTTCCTGCGATGCCCGATTTCTTTCCCGAGACCATTTGACGAATGTCGCGATTTCTTTCCCAACACTATTTGACAAATTTCGCCGTTTATTCCACAATCGTTTGACAAATTTCTTAAATTTTTTATCAAGTATTTGTAAATTTGTTATTGGTCATTGCTGAAAAAAGGAGTAAAAAAATCCATGTACTGGCCAGTGGTCACTGAGTAAAAAAGTTGAAACCTATATATAAAAGTTTAACCTATACATAAAAATCATGAATTTTTTAGAACGGGCACATAAAAATCACAATTTTGTCAAGTAGCCGCATAAAAATCACAAATCCATCTAGTGGGTGCATTCTTCCAAATTTGCAACCGAACAGTGCTGTATATATGGATAATGCTAATTATCCCCACCCCCCCTACCCAACATCTCCTCGAAACTAAATTCTCTCTGTGCTACTGATGGTGGTCCTCGACAACCTAACAATTTTTTAAGTGGCCCTTCGCCTAAAAAGATTGGGCACCTCTACTATCAATTAACAATAAATTAACCTATCGCTTGTGTCATGTATTCATGAGCGGTGATTGCAATGCAAATTCTTGTTTACAAGAATAAGACTCATATTAGGTATTTTATTATTTATTTATTGTTTGTTTACTTATTTTGATTTGATTTTCTTGTCCTTTTAGAAATTGACTTTAGATTGTTACTTAAATGGTGAGATGATTGTCAATTACCTGTTTTATCGATAAAAATGATACAAGGTAAAGAAATTGCATCGTGTCGAGTGAATATTTAGGAAGTATTTTAAAACCCGCAGACTAAAGAAGATTTGTGTTTTACTTGTTAGCTATATTTTGCAACTCTCCAAATTACTGCAATGTAAATATAGTATGAAGTTAACTTTCCTCTGTTGTATAGCTAATTTTATTGGAAAAAAACCCTGAAAATGTATTGTTGTAGTAATCAATTATTTTTGCAGTTGTGTAAATTCTGTCATAACAATTTTCAACTAAGGGAAATCTTACATTGGACATTTAATCACAGTATTTTAAATAAGAAAACTTAAAATATTTGCAAATTAAAGAAATGAAAAGAGATTTTGTTTAAAATTACATCTAAATATATTTTTTTTTACAAAAATTGCAAAATTCGCCAGTCATTCGGGAAATTATCACAAAATTCTACTAATAAAATGGGACTGTAAACAAACCGGTTCAAAATGTGTCATTTTCAAAAATTAAATTCCATCCCAGCAGCCCTGTTGTTATGTTAGTCGAGCACTAGCTGATCGACAAAATTTTTTAATCTCGCCAACCTTTTTTTTCTGACCAATCTTTAACATAAGCTAATAAAGTATAGCCAACATTTTAACATTGCTATATAGTATCTTAAAAAACTTACTTAAAAATAGCTGAAATATAATCTTGATAAAATACGTAAACACAAACATATCAATACAAATAACAAAATCTCATGTAATCGGGTAGGGGAGACCGGTACACAGTGGACCACTTTTTCAGTTAAATTTTTTTTTTCTCTTTAACAGACTGACCAATCTGTATGAAAATATTTTTGAATATTGCTTAAACCTTCTTACATCCATCATAATTTTCTCACAACTTAGTTTTCAATACATTAAAAAAATATATATATATACACTGGTCCACCCACCAGGGTACAGTGGACCACTATTAGGTATTATCTAAAATATAATATAAATCTATTTTTCATTAATCTAATTCTTTTTTGTTGCCTCTTCATTCGCAAAATAACATAGTAATATAAATTTTGAAACAAAAACAAAAAATTAATTATATTTTGAAAATAATAACAGATTAATACAGGAACAATTGCAATTTAGTTGAAGTTATTACTTAAGTACAAAAAAATCAGCTCACAATAAAATTTGCAAATGAAATTCCAAAATACTTATCAGTAAGATTGAGCCTGGAATTTTCAAGAAATAATTTTGGGTCTGCGAGCAACATTATGAAATCATTGACATCAACAGCAGATTCATCTACAGTTTCGGGAGAAATAAACTGATTTCCATTCAATTTGCATCTCATGAATCTTACTTGAATAGAACCATCAACAATTAGACTACAGTTATATTTATCAAAGGCAGTAAATACAAAACAAAATATTTCTTACTGTGTTAAAAAAAATTGTTATTTTTATTTGTTTACTTTATTTTACAGTTAATTCTACTTTAAAACAATCTTTCTTTATAGAAAACAATTATTACATATTTTGAACATTCTGCATTAGAGGAGCAGAGTGGATTGTGGACCACTGTGCCCCAGGAGTGGGTGGTCCACGGTACCCCATGTTGAAGTTCAATAAATAATCATATTAATATTGTGTATAGCTTTCTTTTAAACATAATAACTTTAAAGTAAAATAAAAACAAGTATCTTAGCTTTTCAAAAAAGCTGTTTTATTTTATTTATCTACAACCTTTAATTACTAAAAAAATAAAAATATGATGATGAAAAATTTTACTTTTAGAAGCTCAAAACAACAAAGCAGGATAAAATAGTTCAATCTGAGCTAAACATACTTTCTGAAGGCTATAAATAATCATTGCAGTGCTGTTGTCTATTAGGATAGAAGAGAAGCTTAAAAAAAATTTAAATAAATAAAATATTAGGGGGTGGTCCACTGTGTCCATAGGTTCACTGTGTACTGGTCTCCCCTATATTAATGATAGGCTTAGTCAATAAAAAAATGTTAAAGTAAGCCATAACATAAATTAGAAACATTGTATTTCATAATGAAAACATCGTATCTAATTTTATATACATAAAAGTGAAAACTTACGTTATATAAATTCCCTATATAATATATCAAAGTTTCATCACAATTAAACGTATTTCAATCACACTGAAATAAAAAGTTTTAGTTATTAAATTTGTGTGAGGTGAATGATGGGAAAGTTTGATTTGGAGAGTTGGAAAATATAGCTAACAAGTAAAAAACCAATCTTCTATCGTCATCTGATTTTTAAAAGACTTCTTTAAAAGATTCACTGACCATAATGCAATTTCCTTATATTATTTTTAACGATAAAACAGGTAATACTATTGACAATTATCTCACCATTTACGCCACAAATTGCATCAAAAGACAATTTCTAAAAGGACAATCTAATCAAAATAAGTAAACAAACAATAAATAAATAGTAAAATACCTCATACGAGTGTTATTCCTAAACAACATTCGCGACTCAAAACAAACAGATGATTGATTCGTTGATTAGAGTCTGTTTCAAATTAACTGATAAAAAAAAATCTGAATATTTTTTTCCTTTAAAAAATGACAAATTAAATATATAAATAATAATTAAATTGTATATATATAATTATAAAATATTTCAATATTTTAATCAAGGAATCTAAATATTTTTCGACTTAATGAAGATTTTGAAATAAGAAATTCTTTATTATAACAAAAAAGAAAAATATACAAACAATAATTTAATTTAATACATATATATTACATATTAATAATTGCATTAAAAACTGTTTTCGTATTAAAAAAAAAGAATCTAAATAGTTTTTCAGCGATATGGATATGCTTTAACGTTTAACTGTAACCGTAATAGGCAAGAGCTTCCTTATTGCGCAGTAATAAAAAGCAGTGAAAAGGCTGAAGATCTGTAATGTTAGTCTACCAGAAAAAGCATAAGAAAATAGTCCGATTTTAAAAGTGGATTATATTGAAAACAAGAGTTTTCCTACGTTAGCGCAATATCTTAAACGCTTCATCTAAAACTGATC
Source organism: Maratus michaelseni (assembly GCA_963931845.1). NCBI lineage: Eukaryota > Metazoa > Arthropoda > Arachnida > Araneae > Salticidae > Maratus > Maratus michaelseni. The sequence continues at coordinate 283,226,421 of OZ007586.1, forward strand.
AATATAATATATTAATTTTAAAAAAATCGTTCGATCCATTTTCGAGATAACAACTCTGTGCCCATTACACCATTACATTTTCCATTTTCGCTTAAAAATTGGTTTCCAGATCTCAAAATCTACTGCATGTAGAAATCTATAAATTTCAGGATAGAGTTAGGCCATAGATATAAGACTAATGTGAAAAAATCGAAACGGTATGCCTCATATTTACTGAGATATTAAATGTCGGCGTTTCGATTTTCCTTTGATGTCCTGCTAGCTGTATATATGAGAGTGACGGAATCTTCGGTTTTGGGCTTACGGTTTTCGGTTTTTCGCTGCGTCACTCAAGAGACTACCGTCTCTTATGATAATATTTCCAAGTATAACCCACTAGTTAGAAATTGATTCTACAAAGTGAAAAATATATGCTCTTTAATCACTGAAATAATTATTCAATTTTAAAATTTATGATTTTATAACATTTACCCAAACTACTCAGGTAACATTGTACAGTTGACATATGATCTCCAAAAGTGAAATTTCTAAAAAGATGATTATACCCTTGTAAAGAATTTTGTTACTCATGATTTTCTAATTGATGTAAATGTAGAAAATATTCACAATCTATTGTTTAAATGACCATAATATTTTTTTTACCTATCTATATCTGTGTTTAGGTTTATAAAACATATTTCATTATTAATATATATTGTAATGATTTCTAACTTTAAATTTCCACATGCTAGCAATTAATTAATTTTACTTTACAGACTTGGGATATATATTTTAAATTTTTCAACGAAACAAAATTTTTACCAATGAATATCCAATATGCACAAACACACACATGTGAAAATCAACTTTTGATAATACTATCAACAGGTTAATGAAAAAATATGTACAAGTCAGTAAAACAATATACAAGTTAGTAAAATTTTTTAAACAAATTACAATAAAATAATATTTACAAAAAAAAAAATCAAGGCTTTCGAAAACTATATTGGAACCAATACCTGGTATACTAAGAATCATATCCCTGTTTGGCGACATAACTCGCATTTGGCGTGAAATTAACAATTAAAAATCAAATAATAAAAATTAAAAAGTATTTTAAAAATATATAAAATATGATGTTAACAGAGAAATTTTACCGGCTTTCTAACTTTTATGTATACAAAAAGCACCATGTCTCGATGCTAGGTAGCTGCACCAAAAGTTAGCCCAAAAGCACCCTTGTTAGTAAAAATTATCAGTATAATAAGTTTAATCAAGAAATTTTGTTTAAATAAAATCTGTAGGGTTTTAATACTAAAATATTAATTTTCAATATAAAAGTAACAGATATGCACGACTTCTAACCTAGGTGAAAAAGTTACTTTCAACGAAAGATGTTATTTGGAATTCACAAAATACAGTATAAAATTTGGTGTATGCGATTATTGTAAAATCTCAAGGTTGTCTGCATATTACTATGTCAATAATACAATCGCAGTTAAAATTTTCTTGATTTTCTCAAAACATTCTTTTTACTTGAAAAAACGCAATTTTTCCGCTGAGGGGCGTTCGAATTCGTTTTGGAGGGTGGAGGAGGTACCTGAATGCTGCAGACGGCGACGGAGTCACTCCGCACCTTCGCCACCGCTTGTTGCCGTACTCTCCTTTTTCTTTTACTGATATGTTTAAATTCATTTTCCCCAGTTCGTGTTTTTTCAGTACATCAGTATGATCAAATTGATAAAACTTCAACATATACTTTTCAATAGACTAGCTATTTTTTGAACGATCCTTAAGGTGCATTTCAGAAATTTAGGGATCAGATTTTCTGTGATATAAATAGGTTATTTTTAAAAATAAATATTTATCATTTTAATTGAATTTTATTTATTTTTCTTTAAACTAATTAAGTTTTTAGAAATCCGATCCCTAGATTTATAAAACACACTTCCAATAAACCCATAAAAAGAAAGATTCAAAAAGTTCAAAATTGTAGAGGAAGTAGGGTTTTGGATTTTACTTTTTTTTTTAATTATTAAACTTTTCAAATTTTAAATACAAGAAATGACTTTTCTCTGGATGATATAATTTTCCTTCATAAAAACCTTTTAATAATATGTCAAAAATATGATATAAAACACTGAAATAATAAAATAAAAGTTCAATGGATAGCGAATCCCCTTCTTTTCATAAGTAAAAGAAAAAGTACAATTTTCTCCTTAAATTTAAAATCTTACATTTGAAGCGCTATGCAGAAAGCTTCTCTGATTTTTCATTTTCTTTCTTTCTTTCTTTCTTTTTTTTAAAATTGCAAATACGTGATTAAACTAGCGAATTTTCATTTTTTACAGAATCATTTGAGTTTGTTTGTATGTGCCCTTAAAAATGCATGACTAGACAGCCAGCGTTTACGAAATTTTTTGATCGCACCACCATTTCCATAAAATAGCCAATTTTATTTTGTACTTCATTTCCTAATGGCAAAAGATAAGCTTGTGAAAAACATTGAAACAGGAGTGAAAATCTTATACATAATCAATCTATGATATATTATATATATATATATATATATATATATATATAACACTATATATAACACAATATATATATATATATATATATATATATATATATAACACTGGGAAACATTTGCATGCCTAGTTAGTGCTATTTTTTGATTTAAAAATAATCTGCTTTATAATTAAATTATTTACAAAATACCAAAATGCTCACTGTAAAATACAAATTTATGAAAGCTGAAAAACTTCTTATTTAAACTTTCTAATTATATATTATACATATTTTAAAGATGTTTTTTTTTCTAAGTCAAATATTTTAGATTGTCTTTAAGATATTTTCAGGTAGTTCCATTAAGTGTTATTAGAGTTATCTGATCTTGAATTAAGTGCAAATAATGTAGTCGTTCATACGTCAAAATACGTCATTCATACGTCTATTTCCTTAAACTAATTGAAGTTATCACAACGATCATCTTACGAAAAATTTTTTGGCAATCTGTTAGCAGAGAAAAAACAAATTTTCTTAATGAAATATTAAAGAATATACAGAAATAGTATATATTACATATAAAGAAAATAAAAAGTCTGATATATGAATATGATATTTCCAATTAGTATTTCATTTTCATAGTAATAGGATGTAAAGTGGTGATCGTTGAAAGAGAAAAAAAACACGAAAAACGTTTTCATGTTAATCAAAACTATCGAAAAATTAATTTAACTGTCTTTACATTTAATAATTTATCCATCAGTTAAATTTATTATATTGTTAATTTGAATACAATTTCTAAAAGGTCTTAAAGGAGATTCCCAATTACTTTCTTCATATTATAGTTTATTTCATTTGTAATTCTTTCCCGATATATAAAATTTACACTATTTTATGTAATGTTTATTTTTTTAAATACTTGAGCGCGTTTGCGGTGGGGAGAAATAAATAGGATCTAAGCTTTTTTTTTTTAAATTTCACAATAACTAAATATTATTTATTAAGGTGGTTCAAAAGATAACATTTTTTTACTATATATATAAATATTTTTTACTTCTTTTATAAGAAATGTATATTTAGATTTTATTTATGTAAGTTCTTTGTAAAATATAATTTTAATTTTTTAATTTTTTAATTTAGGCTATGTTCTAAATTTATTATATCTTCTAAAATAATAACTCTTTTTGCACCTTTTATCATTTTGAGTACAGAAAAAAATGAATATTTATATGTCTTTGGGATTTACAAAAATATTTATTTAATATAAATTAATAATTTTTAAAAGGTCATATTTAAAGAATCATATTTTCAAAAATTTCTCCCAGAACAAAAAATCCCGAAGGGAACTTGAGGAATATACTACTGAAAAATTATTGTACAATGTTCCATACTTTTACATTTCATAGTAATTGAATACTTTTACATTTCATAGTAATTGAAAATTGACAATTTAAATAGGAGAAATTTGAAAAAGCTACACACTGAGATAGTTACATTTAAATCTTTAATCTTTTTTATCTGATTTTTGTATTTACATGCAGATTGCGTCATTAACCGACTTTCAACAAAGGAGGTTAAATAATTTGTATTTTTTTTTCTATGGATGTCCACGCATAACTCTTGAACAGATGATCCGAATTTCTTACATACATTTCTTTTATTTTTTGTGAAAGGTTTTTGTCTCGAGATGGTACTGTTTCAATATTATTAGGATCTACAAATAAAATGTTTGTCCGTCTGTCTGTTTTATGTCCTTTTTTTAATTTATAGCCTTTAACTTTCGAATAAATTAACTAATCGGTACGAATTTTGAGTATGGTGTTTAAGTGTACAGTGCTCGCTTACATTTTTAAAAGTCGTCGTCGTATCGTGTATATATACATAGAAAAACTTTTGTGAATAATAACCATCAATATATATATATATATATATATATATATATATATATATAGGGTCACTTCAAAAATTTTAATATATCATAGTCTACTGCACGTCAAAATAAACAATGACATTTAAAATGAACGAAGATTACACTCCTGCACCAGGTCGGATAACAGGAAGTATAGTATTCTGTAAGATAGATAAGTAAAAATGTTAGGGTTTTTTTGTTTTTCAATAGTTTTGTGTGCTTCTATCAGAAAAAAATACACTTTGTATATACAGGGTGGTTATAAAATAAGTATCTATATTGGGAGCTGGATTGTAGCTTCAAGGAATAACCCGAATGAAACTGAAATCGGTACACTTACTATTCGAGAAGCGGGAAAAAGAGTAGAACAATAAAAAAAAAATAGTTGCAATAACCGCCAATAGATTGCGCTACGGGGTCTGTCGCTGTAAACGCCGTTGTGTACCATGGAGGTGTCGCAAACCTCAATGACTTAGAAGACCGCACATCACAACTTGGTGGAAACATCACTCCTGATGCCACAGTTACATTCCACAGTTGATCACGTCGTGCACCGCCTGGATTGTGTTCTCCGGCATAATGGCCATGTGGACCCTGAACTTGATCGGAACCGCCATGCGAAAGCGTAACCACATTCACTGTGACACTTTCCACATAAATTAGGTTTGTCATCCGGTTTTACGCCTTAATTCTTTGTTCTTGTATTACACATTACATTTCACACTCCAAAGCGCCATCTGTTGGCGATCAATGCAATTATTTTTTTGTTGTTGTTCCATTCTTCCTCCCCCGTCTCGAATAGTAAGTGTACCGATTTTGGTTTCATTCGGGTTATTCCTTCAAGCTACAGACAGCTCCAAATAGAGATACTTATATTATAATCACCCGGTATATTGGCGAGAAGTGCTGATTATAGGATTGGTTCCTAACATCGTAGACGCCGATAACTTTCTCGGCAGGTGCTGATTTGTGTGTAATATTTTCCTTCTTTTATAAGATATTAATCCCTGCGGAATTAGAGAATGATTGTTTTCTCTGGTGATTAAATATATTTTTTGAGTTCAGAAATATTTTGCAGACATGAAGTGAATGCATTAGGTTATAGCACAACACTAAAGTTACCTAATATTGGATAGTAAGGAGGCGAGTAGGGGATAAAATGTATCACGACGAGTCGGGCAAAAAAAGCTAGAAATCTTTTTAAGTTTTTTTCCCTTGTAATAAATGAACTTGTAACATAAATTGCACTTAAACATAACTGTATATATTTACTATTAATAGTTATTTATAGTTATTATTATGTTTTATTACAATATGTATGTTATGCTCTTCTGTATAAAAAGAATTAAAATGCAACTAATTAAGCTAAAACTAAAAGTTTGAGTTTCAAACCTAATACAAAACCCTATCTGATGTTAAGAAGCCAGACTATCAATATTAGAAACCGTTTTTAACAATATAAAAACTGCACTTTTAATGAATTTTTTATTGCTAATTTTACAGCTATTTTATTAATCTGAATGACAACACTAACAAAATAAACATTCTGAATTATTTGAGGAAATTTGCCTGAAAAAGTCTTTAAGAGTAATTTTTTGTTTAATTTCTAGAAATAGTCACATACACGCTCACAAATAAATCATATAATCTTTCTTATAATCTTTAATTTTTGTGAGCATATAAAATATTATTTACATAAATGCACAATACTTTTCATAAAAAGCAATACACTCACCTTTATTAACGAAACATTTACAATAAAATCCCTACAAAGGTGCCTAGACTCCGCATAATATTTTCTTTCTGAACATAAATGCAATTTTCGAATTAGGAATCATCTACATATTAAAGATCGTTTTATGTAGATATTTTATATTTTATATTTTAATTTTTATATTTATATTTTATATCACTTTTATATTTTAAAATTTTGACAACCACTTTTGACATTTTATTAGAGTTCCTTGAATCAAATCAACCCGGAAAAGTATAAAGTTTATGCGTTTTTTCCTTAAATCTTCACACAGTTATGCAAAAATATGTTAGGTGTTTATCCATAAATAAAACAAAATTACAATTACTATCTTACAGGGAAAAATACCAAGATCATTCAATTAGTAACCGTAAAATTTTTATAAAAAAAATGGGTAAGAGTGATCGAAGTTCGCAAAATCGGGATTCGTTTATTTATCATTTTACCGGAAATTTAAACAAAATTCAAAATTTCGAAATTTCTCCAAAAAATTTTTTTAATTAAAAAAATAACTGATAAAATATTTTTCAACAAACGTTTGGCTATTATGATGCAAGAAAAATAAATAAATCTATAAACTTAAACGTTAGCTGAATAAAGCCATATTGAACTAATTTTATTTCTTGACAATCGCGTAGTGCTGCCATTTTTTGGAAAATTCGAGAAACATATTTAGGTACATGAATTCAATAGCTAAAAGAGGGGGAAAAAACAAAAAATACGGCATAAATTACGGCTGCTTTTAGAAAAAAAAACGAAAGTTCTGTAAAAAGGAATTTATTAGACAATGAAATCTATTCCTGGGGAAAAATTTAAACTAAAACTCCGTAGCGGGGCCTCAATCCAGGGACCTTTTAAATAGAAAGCAAACGCGCTACCACTGAACAATCGAACCTACCCGAAAAAGACTGAAATTAAGGTTCGGTTTTAAAATCTAAAAATCGCAGAAATGGTCGGATGTCATTAAATTAATTTGTTTAATTAAAATAATATAAGAATTTTTAAATTTTTTTATGATCTGTCGTGTGATTGTAGGTATTCAGCTATAAGTAAGCAAAATTTTAAGTCTCTAACTTATACAGTTTCCGAGAACGAACTCTGTAACAGACAGACAGAGGAGTGAGAGGAATAGGGTATCGTGAGATGAACGGAACCTTAAAAATGAAATATAAATAGACTAATTTTATGTAAATGTAAAATTTATGTAACTTTTCCAGTTACTTATTAAGTTTTTCTTTTCTGTGAATGCGAACGGTAACATGAGGCGGTCTCATTAGATCATCGAAAAGTCAACTTTTTCTACATCTCGAAACCTAATGGAAAGAATGAGCTGTAAACTCAGCCAAATTTTTGAAGATACAATTTTTTTTTCATAAAGAAAATGTGCAAGTCATAATTTATAAATTTTGTGAACAGGAATTTTTTAATAATTTTCATAATGTTTTTTGAATAAATGCTTAGATTATGTATGTGTCCTTCATTTTATCTCATTAAAAAACAAACATTTGAGTCGGATGATTTTTGGAAATATAGAAATTAAAATTTTTCACATTGATGTAACATCATCATCCCCAAATTTTTATTTCTTCTAATTTTATGATGATTTAAGAAAACGGCATAAATTGTACACTTTTCCGGCTGTTTTGATCCAAGGAACTACAAGTGTTAAAAAGGGGTGCTTCCATTTGAACAACAACAAAAAAGTTTGCACACTTTTTATTGTGTAGACGAACATTTATGCATACATATTCGAAAATAAGACATTATTTCGAGTCTAATTACACCTTTGTTGTGATTTTATTGTAAACCGATCTGCGTATAAAGGCTGGTGTATCGTTCTTTATGAACAGAATCGTACCCAATAAAATTATCTTACCTTTCACATCACAGAATTGAATGTCTTCAGCTAGTAAAGGCCTCCATGGGCGCTTTGAATCAGGAAACTCAAGGAATGACAAACGATGAGGTATAAGTGAACTGACATTAGTTATGGAAATGAGTGGATGAATGACAAAATCCCCAAATGATGTGCGAATATCACCCGTCTGAAATGAAAAGGATAAGTGAAAGCAATGAGAGTGTTCATCGTAAAAATAAATTATTCAGTTCAGAGAGAACTATATGTTTCAACTAATTAATAGTATTTAAATTCAATCCTTTGGTATTACTACAGTCCTTTGAATGTAAAAATCATTTTAGTTATTTAACATAATATTAATAGAATGCTCATATGACATTGAATAATTTATATATTAAAGCGAGATTTTTCTAACTTTAAACGCAACTTCTCATTTAAAAAGATACTTGTATATTAATAAACATTGCTTTAATTTGATAAGGCATTTTGCAGTAATATATTTTTTTGTGTGTGTACTAAGGAAAATATTTTTAATTATAACTTTATTTTTTCGGAATTGGAAAATATATGTGTTTTTTAACTTTCAATTTCACCATTACGCTTTGGATTCTTCTTCTTCATAAATGCCTCGTTTTATTTATTCTGTTACCTTTTGCTTAATATAATGAACTAAATAGTGAAAATGAAGGATAACTATTAACCTATAAATATCGAAAGCTGGTAAATATAGAGAAATATCGGCTCATGTGGAAAACAAACCATGTGCCGAAAAATGAAATTCGACCTACAAGAAACATTTCAATAAGGAAATGATATCTTGCATAAAAATGTATAAGTAAAATACAACCAAGTTCCACTAAACAATTTAAGCCGAAGAGAAGTTTAATTAAACCTCTAATTAATGAAGTAGCTGAATTTAGCAAAAAAGTTCGTTATATGGAAAATTCGTTAAATATATATTCATCTTTTAAAATACTTTGAACTAAATAAGGAGAAATTTTAAATTTATAAGCACTAAGTATCATATACTATAAAAGAGTAATGAATTACGCCTTTATTTTAAAACTATACCAATTTGTTTTAGTTATTTTATTTATAAAAATATTTGTACAAAGAACAATATTGAACAATATATAGAACAACAATATTGTCCATAAATGTACTGCATTTTGAATTTGAGAAAATATTTTTATATTTAAAATTAATGAATTAAGTTTTTATGATACTACCGTATTTATTAGACCAGGAGGATTTTTAAGCATACATTATCAAATGCGTCCTTCAATTTAACTTAACACAATTACTGAAAAATACTTAATTTTGACTGCATCTTTTGTTTGAAAAGTTTTTTCTCTCATAATACGTCTCGCATATTTCCAATGCTCTAAAAATCTCTAAAAAACAGTTCATGTTCATAGATCGTCATAAAATGAGTAAAAAGAAAGACTTAAATGTCGAGAAATATGTTAAGAAATAAAGAGAGAAAAATTTTAGATATCAAGAAAAAGGTTCGTTAAATAGAGAAAACACTTCGCTATTTGGAGGATGTTTAATGAGAAAATTCGTAAAATGTTCTTGGTTCCACAGAAAACTTCGTAAAATGGAATTCGCAAAATAGAGGTCCGAGAGTAATTAAAGATGTAAAATTAATTTTACATTCTTAAAAGAACATCTGAATAAAATTTATAGAACTATACTGAGAAAAGCATATATTTTCATAAAATCTTAATATAAATAACCATAATTTGAAAAAAAAAAATACTTAGATATTTCGCTTCCTATACATATAATGGATCCGAGGCTAACGAAAAAGAAAGGCTACCGCGGTACTTTACGCGTATCTTTTTTTACAGACCGGCAGAATCATGTGATGCTCGAATCCACCAATGCAGGTGTACGAAAAGAGCATCACGTCACTCTCGCGGTCTGTAAAAAAAGATATGCAGAATGCACCGCGGTAGCCTGTCTTTTTCGTTAGCCTCGTAATGGATCTATATGACGTCACAAATGTCATAGTCCCAACGGTAACAAAATAGAGAGCCTACTAGTCACCGCAGACACTCGCACGCTAATTTTAAGCGCATGGGAGCATTAATTTCAAATTTATCGCTTGCATTTTAACATTTTTAAATGATTTTTTTTTTTCATATGATAGCTGAAGTCGATCTCCAACCGTGCTAGTTTTTTACTTTTTCGATTTTGGTAGCAGATTTTTTTTTGTATAAAGTTACTTTTACTTTCGGGGCCGGTTGCGAAAATAAAAGTTGCCAATTAAAAAAAACTAACCAAAATCAAAAAAGTAAAAACTAGCCTGGTTAGAAATTTATTTCAGCTATCCTATGAAAAAAAATATTAAAATTTAAAAATATTAAAATGCAAGCGAGAAATTTGAAAATAACGCTCCCACATGTTTTAACATTAGCGCGCGAGTTTCATCTCGTAGTTAGTGTAGGCTCTAATAAGCCTACATGTCACGCAAAGGCACTCGTTAGTTAATGTTAAATCAATGACAGTGTTCTTTAATTTTTCATTTGCATTTCAATATTTTTAAAAATGATTTATTTATTTATTTTTTTTTTTGCATAGTATAACTGAGTTCGAAAACTAACCGAGTGTTTTTTTTTTCAATTTTGATTGCAAATTGCTTTTATGTGGTTACTTTGAAATTCGGAACCGGTTCCCAAAGTGAAAGTATCCCACATCAGTTGCGCGAACACACTCGCAAGTTAATGTAAAACCAACGACAGCGTTCATTTAAAATTTCTTGTTAGCATTTCAATATTTTAAAACTTTCTTTAAAAAAAAAAAAATAGGATAGCTGAGGTTGATTTCTAACCGACTGCACTATAAAAAAAATGATTCTTAAGCTACGAAAATATAATATAACCACGAACGAAAATGTGCAATAACCTCTTCCGAGTTACCCACGATTACGAAAAGAGTTCTTTATGTTTAGAAACCACAGAAACTAATATATTTTCGAGATTTAAAAAATAAAATTAAAAAACAAAGTTTCTTATGCTTCCACTGATTTTTGAAATCGTTTCTTAAAATGAAATATTGGTTTTTGGGATGCTATCAATTCTCAATTAAATATTTTCAGCTGCGTCACATGTAAGAGAAACAAAATAATATTAGTTTTAATGTTAATACTGATGCTGTTAGTTTATCTATCAAAAAAGTTTGTTGAACATGAAAATGTTTACTTGAGAATTGAAATCATCCGAAAACCCAATATTTCGGGTTGAGAAAACTGATTAATACACCATAAAAACTACCTGGAAGAGTTTCTCAAAATCTGTGTTGGCAAAACAAACTTTGTTTTTGTAAATGCTTCTTTAAATTTGGAAAATATATTGGTTTCTGAGGTTTTTAAAAATAAATAACGTTTTGTTGGATTGGTGGGTAACTGGGAAAAAAAGTATTCTATATTTTTGTTTGTGGTTATATTATGCTCTCCTAGATTAAGAAACATTCCTCTTTTTTTTACAATGAGCTTTGTAACTTTTTCGATTTTTGTTGTAGATTTTTTTTCAATTATGAGACCATTTTGTATTTCGGACCGGTTTCGAAAATAAAAGTATTCTCATTAAAAAAAAATCGAAAAAGTAAAGATGTACACTGTTAGAGATAGACCTTGGTTTTCCTATGCAAAGAAATATTTTAAAAATATTGAAATACAAACGAAAAATTTGTTTTAAAAAAACACTGCCGAAGTTTAACATTAGCTCAGGGCCGTAAACAGTTCGAGACAGGTTGGACTGAGTCCCTCCTCCCCCCCAGAAAATCTTGAGCACTCTCTAGACTTTATAATATTTTAATAATAATAAGTAGTATCTATATTACATTTAAAAATGTTTAAATCTTTTTAATCAAAAGAAGTTTTATGACAGGGAGATCTGCTCTCTACTTATGTGTATAGTTATTTATCATTAAAATGGAGAAGAAACAAGAACGATAAATCATGCGTTAAGCATAGAAATATGAAACACTTTCCAACACATTCAGAATACTGTAACAAAACTTTACTGTTTAGTGAGGTAAAAGATTATGTGTAAGTAAACAATTTGGAAAACGCATAACGTCTATTAGCTTACCTGGAACTGAAAACATTTTTTAACGTACTACAATGTTAATGGCCGTTACCCGTCTTTTCTCTCTAAATAAACAAGGGATGACAAGAGATGACCGCCCCCGGGAACCCAGCTTTCGCTTTAGAGTATAAGTTGTTAAATAAACAATTTGGAAAACACACAACACGTTTGAAAACTCTAGTTCAGTAATTACCATTAATAATCGGAAAAATAACCGATTTTTTATTGCAGTCCTGTATATGATCAATAGATTTGTATATATGATACATAATATGCTGGAAATTTGTTCAGTTAGGAAACGCACAGCACAGTTGAAACTTTCAATTTGGCAATTTTGGCCAGTGAACGATAATGTATTCGACATTTTTGGTGCAGCCCTGTATATGATCTATAGAATTTATACACATTAAACAATATAAAAAAAAGTAGTTACATTTAAAAACGCGTACCACGACTGAAAACGTGCTTCCAGTAATTATTGCTCATACACAATACTGTACCGAATATTTTAGTGCGTCCCTGTAAATAAACGATGAATGCTATGCACTCTATACTCTGTGGTAAGCATTTTGTAATGCACTTCAGTGATATATATCAATTTGAACATAGTTGAGTTTGTTCTATATGTGCATCTCCAAAATTATCTTAAATTACATTAACATAATTAAAATACACCGCAAACGATTTTTTCCCATAGCACTTAATGTAACGGAATTTTTTCAGTGTTTCTGTAAATGAAGTGTAAATGACACACACTTCATTTTCAATACCGAACATGCCATAGTAAACCTGAATAACATATACCAAGTGGTTGGCAATCCGTGTATATTTATGTGAATTAGAGCGCGGACAGACAGACAGGCAGGCAAACCGAATTCATAAGCACTTTTCAACTTTGTTGGAAAGTGTTAAAAATAAGAAATGCGTATATGCCCCACCAAAAAACTTTCAAAGCCCTCTTTGACTTTATCGATTTGTTACGGCCCTGCATCTTGCAGGTGTCTTTGCGTGTCTAGTGTAGGTTCTGTAATGCCCGACACTCCCAAGCTAATGTTCAACCTTTTAAAATTTCCCATTAGCATTTCAATATCTTTAAATGATTATTTTTGCATACGATATCTGAGGTCGATGTGTATCGGGGTATCTTTTTAACACGTTCCAACATAGTTGGAAAGTATTTATGAATTCGGTTTTTCAGTCCGTACATCGTAACCATATTTGGATTGTCCTGAATTTGCAAATGTTATTTACGTTTACTACAGCGACCTCCATTGAAAATGAAGTGTGCATTTATAGTTCGTTTACAGGGAAAGTCAAAATATTTTATTACATTTCGATCCATGGGAAAAAATCATTTCAAGTTCATTTTGATTATGTTGAACCATTTCAATCATAAATGAAACTGATATATGTCACTCAGGTTAACTATAAGATGCTTACTATAGAATATGGTGTGCATAGCATTTATTGTTCATTTACAGGAAACCACAAAAAAATCAGTTACAGTACTGTCTATGAGCATAATTTGCTGGAAGTAAGTTTTTAAATTTTTATATTTAACACTTTTTTTGCATATCACTTGGTGTGCATTTATCAAATGCACGAAAATATGCTTTCTGTAGAATATGGGGTGCAAAGCATACATTATTTATGTACAGGATTACGGTAACACTAAACAATTCCTTTAGATAATGGTCTAAGAGGAAAAAATCGTTTGCTATCTATTTTAATGTTGTTATATTATTTCAAACATAAGGAACTTTATATGCATTACTGAGGTGCGCTATAAGTTTCTTACTGAAAAGTATATTCAATTATAGTTCATTTACAGGGACACACAAAATAATTCTTTTACAGTACTGTCTATGACTGATAATTGCTAGAAGTGCATGTTAAAGTTTAACTAAGATTTTGCATAGTACGTGGTGTATATAAAATCTGTTGGTCATATTGCTTAAGTAAGGAGTAAATTGCTTAAATGTATAACCTAAACTGTGTTATGCATTTCCCTGCTGAACTATATTTAGTCTACTAATTTTAGTTTGTGGAATGAAAATAAATTCATATACGCAAATAATAAGATACATTGTCGTTTATGGTTGGCAATTGCTGAAAGTGGGTTTTAAGCTGCGTTATGCTTTTTTTTTATCTGAATTAAATTTTAGATTAATATATGGTGCGTACAAAAAACTTTAGATAATAAACACAGCTGTAAAAAAGAATTAGAGTGTATTTCCATCTATTGGCGAAAATTTCTAAAAGTGAATTTTCTAGCTGAACTAAATTTTTGCATACTATGTACTATATATGAAAATCTATAGATCATATACAAGGCTGCAGGTTTCGTTCATCTCAAGAAACCCTATTACTCCCGCTCCGTTGTCTGTCCATCACAGAGCCATTCTCAGAAACTATGTAACTTACAGAGTTGAAACTTTGCGTATATATAGCTGAATATCAGCTATGAAGCTCAAAATATTAAAATTTGAAAAAATTATTTTAATAAATAGAGATAAAAATCCAAAATTCTAACAGCCTTTTCCTATTAAATTTAAACATGTTTCTTTATAGCAGTTGCCAAAAGATAAAAATCCACAATGAAATTCTTTCTAAAATAAATAATTTTCTATTGAACGATTTCCACGTGAAAAATTAAAATGAAATAAAAAGTTTCGCCAGTTGAAAAAAAGATAAATATGAAATAAAGTTGATTGACGTCATAGTGGTAATAAAACGGAAAATTTCTAAGGTTTCTCAATAATACAAGGAGTATGAGCATGTGTATGTACACAAAGCAGATTAATATCACGTCATTAGAGAATTAAAAAGAAAATCTGACGTCATATTGGAAATTTAGCGAATTTTTCAAGTGTTTGAGAATAATACAAAGCGAGTATCAATATGAGTAATAGAGAATAGTAAGTATATGAGTTTGAGAAACATATTGAATCGTGATAAAAATCCGATTATCGAAATATTCGCATATTTTAACATTTTGAAGGTGTACAACATGTTTAATTTTAGTTTTTTTTAAATATCGCATTTAGCCCGCATGACAGATATTATTATGACAGAATATAATAGCGGGATTCACCCGCTATCGGGCTGGTTTAGATATTCGAAAAAACGAAAAATAAACCGGTAAATTTTTACTTTATAAAAATCATGACTTTTTTTTTTGTTGTTGCTAAATGAAATTTATTTGAATTTATTAAAGAAAAGATAACGTGTTTTGAGAGGGGTATTAAACGAAACCCTTTGAGCTAACTTCGATCACATTTACCCACTTGTTGTTATTTTTTTCGATTTTGGTTGCAGTTTTTTGTTTCTACACTTCCAGTTTCTGAACCCGTTCCAAAATAAAAATTGTCCTTGGATATTACACGCAAAAAACTTTTAAAATATTGGAATGCAAACAATAAATTTGAAATATTTTATCATTAGCTTGCGAGTGTCGTCGCGAGACTGAGCCTATGATAGTCGTCATGTTAATGGCGTTATAATGTAGTAATGTAAATGGCGAAATTTTGGAAGTTTTTTTCTCTCCTCGTCTCAACAATTTCCAAATCTATGAGGGGAGTTAACCAAAAATTTCAATCTCTCCCCATTTTTGTTTGCCTGATGTGCTTTGTGTTTTTGCCGTTTAGGCGAAACAATTAAAGAGAAGGTATGTGTATGCTAAATCATTTGCCTCATTACTTGGAAAAGCTTTTTTGACATACAAGACTGGATTCTACAGAATTGTTTTTGTTTCCAAGGTCTAACCCATAAATTTCGCTTTTACTGGAATGTTTTTTACTTCTAAACATCGCACATTCAATTTTTAGGCGGTCGAATAAAAAACAAAAAGTACTTTGAATGTTATTTGTTTGAACAGCGTATCTGAATTTACAGATGTTTTATGGATTTTAAAGTAATTTTCAAGCATGAATATTTCTAAATCACAAAATATTAACTTGTTTGCTCATAAAAACAAAGTAAATAATTCAGAATTTGTTGGTTTCCGTGTAATATTCCATAAATAAATTGCCAAATGAAATTAAAACTTAAGAAAAAAATAGGTAAACAAAACACGAATTTAACTGATATCTCATCGAGAGGAATTGTGTGATCAACAGATATGTTATAGAGATGGATTGCCTAATTATTTTAAATGGAAACTTATCTTTTCATTGATTGTTATCGTGTCCATTAAAAAGTGATCATGTATATATAAAGAGAGAGATTTAGATAGACAGAGTTTTGAACTAGTGGTGGTTTTGGGTTCTAGGAGTGATGGTCGGCGTAGATCTGCAAAAGTTTTTCAGAAATTACAACATAGGGGGGAACGTAATAGGAAGTATTTCTTACGAATTCTACCTAAATGCGTATTTTCTTCTTAGAATGACTTCAATTTCAGAAATGCAAAAATATAGCCAGTAAGTCTGAATTTTTATTGGCTTATAAAAAAGAAAATAAACGTGTTATCATTTGTTTTTAAATTATTGAGCCGTTTCTTAGAGTGTGGCAACAGGAAAGAATAATTGCATTAGAAATGGAAAAAAAAATAGAATTCTGTAATGATAAACTGTGGCACGTGTTTGAAAAAGTACTAAACAAATGTTGAGAAGTTTTAAAGTTGACAGTAATTTTACTCGTATTCTAAAACGTATGCACATAAAGTTTCGTGCAAATTTGTCAAAAACTGTGGATTTGCATAAGAGACATACATACATACCAAGAACGGCTTTTATAAATATATATATATATATATTTTACTACAAAAATTTATTGTTAAATATGAATCTTTCAACTCTATATGTTCCTTTTTATGCAACAGATAAAATGTTACATCTACTCTTCAACTGGAATTTGTTGATATTTTATTATTATTATTAATATTGAAGGAAGAATAATGGAACTTTCATCGTAAAAAAAACCTTTTGATAATTATTTAAAAGATTTAAAATTTATTAGTTTTCTTCTTGCGTGTATTATTAACTATCTTGTATTATACATAAACAGGAGAAATATTATATGTATTATGTTAGAAAAATTTCTTTTAAATGTATGGGAGTGTGATAGAAAACATTTTTCGACACCAACATTAAACGTTTGGTGAGCTAATGAGGAAATAGAAAGGTTCTAATGTTAATTTAGGTATTACAGTGCGCAGCAAAAGTTTAGACAATGGTCGATTACGCTTCTGTACTGAGAAGTATGTAACGAATTGTTGTAAGTCAACTGTCATATATTGCTTGTGACTTATCCTTTATTCACAAACAATAAATTTTAAATTATACAATTTACATAATAGATAATGACAAAAAAATAACATTGTTGCAAAAATATAGACAATATGTATATTTACATTAAAATAACCATAAATTAAAATCGAATTGTACCTCCATTGTTTGCAAGTAGTGCAATAATGCAACTTTCCATCGAAGAAATTAAATCCTGCATCACTTGGGGTCTATTTCGTACCAGGCACCTTCTCCAGCAGCTCGAATTTCATTAACAGAGGAGTATTCTCGAAAATTTGCATAAACCTTACGAGACATGATGCCCCAAAGATTTTCGATTGGGTTCAAGTCAGGGCTACACGAGGTCCAATCAAGAACAGTAATATTTTGAGAGTTAAACCAAGTTATTGTTTGTGTGCAACATAAATGAATGCACTATCTTGCTGAAATAGATAGTTTGGACCAGCTAAAAGTTCCCCAAATGGCTGAAAACTGTTCTCCAATCTATGTATGTAGTCTTGCGCTTTTTGGTGACCACTGAGGAACTCTAGAGCTACTTGACCATTAAAGCAAAATGAGGCCCAAATCATTAAATAGCCACCACTCTGTTGTCGACTAAAGAAACTCCTAGGCTCTTTACGCAAGTCATGCCAATAATATGCCCATTCATCTGGGTCATCCAAATTCCACTTTTTTTCGTTACTGAATATCACAGTACGCTACTGGGGTCCATATGACATATGTTTAGGAGCCCACTGCATTCTCGTCAATTTTCGGTGAGATTTCAAAGCTGGCTGTTTTTTAATTTTCATATAAACTAATTTACCCCTTTCCTTATTCGCCTACCCATCGTATCTGTTGATACATAAAGTCCTGACTACCTTTTAATCTGACTAGCACTCATCATTTGTGCAGATGCGAGTTTTTGGATCCTTCTATCATCTCGTTTTCTGGTCACACGAGGCATTCCAGATCTATGTTTTGCTTTGTAGGAGTCACCCTTAGACAATACTCGATAGACTGACTTTGATCGATTCAAAGTAGCAGAAATTTATGCAATAGTCTTCCGATTTCAGCTTCCATATCTCAATTATTTCATCTGACTGAATCTCTCTAGCTCGCGGCATCTTCCGTAACCGATGCTAATTCAAGGAGCACTAAAATACTTCATGCATAGGACGTTATAAGTTAAACATTTGCATTTTTTCGTGAATAGTTGCCAAATAGCAAGAAAGTGTCTAAACTTTTGCAATATGCAAGTTTTACTTTTTTCAGTTAAATTAAATATTATCTTACATTAAAATCAGTATTTAAGTCCTAAAATGTTTTAAATATATTTAAAAATAAGTATACTGATTTCTGTAATCCAACAGTTCTTATTTTTTATTTAAAGGTTAAATATCATCAGTGTCTAAACTTTTGCTGAGGACTATATTAGTAAGGTATAAACAAATGTGCAGCAAATAAGAGTAGTTTTGGCGGTTCCCCAGCTCTCTAAAATTGCAAGACCTGTAATTGACATAAAAATTGTGATAAACTGTAGTATATTATTACGCACAGATATCTTTTGACCATAAAATTAAATATCTGGTGAGCTAATAAACAATTAGAATGGGTTCTAAGAATAATTTCGATGTTATCAGAAAATATATATACAGTGCCGCAGCAAGCAACCGATATTGCTGGTGGTGCCCAAGCACCAGGTACCCATCATTGATAGGATAATTGGGATAATTTTCTCTCTCTTTTTTTCTTTTAATTTAGTAGAAAGGGATGAACTCTAGAAAACAGTTTAAATATGAATTCTTATTTTTAATAAATATTATGCATTCACTGCAATTTATAATCTAATAAGAGTAGTTTAAGTTAAAAAATATATCATGACCACGTTTGCACGGAATTTTCCCATTATTGTCTCTAAATTTAAACAGATTTAAGCAATCATTGTATTTAAACGATACTTTATGGCATCTTACTTAATACAGTAAAACCTCCATAACGGATATTCCCAAAGAGTGGAGACATATATATAGCCAACACTTTTTCAATTCCCCAAGTATTTATTTGTATAATTTTATCACAGACACCTCCGAATAATGGACAAATTCGGCGCTGTGTCAGTTATTTAGATATTTCACTGTATCATGTATTGTAGTTTATCACCTAACCTATCACATATTGTAATTTATTTAAACTTCATTTAAACTATAATTTTATTTATTTAACGTAACTTCTTTAATTAATTATTCAAATAAATATGTAGAAGATTGAAAATTTTAAGTAATTTAGTTGAAAATAGCAACAATAATTTGTTAAAAAAATAATGAAATTTACAAGTTAATTATAGTATATATTTCATAAAATGAATATAAAAATGAATTTCCTAAAAAAATTGGATCTCTCATTGGTTAAGCAAGGTTAGATTTTGAACTTTTCCAAACTTCCACCAGTAATTTAATGTAGTAATTTTCTCCTTGTTTATCCGAGATAAAATTCAAAATACGGCCCTATGGCCAAGTATAACTTCATCGTAACTAAACAATCATTTTGGCAAAAAAGTAGTGAATAGAAAATACAGAAAAATTTATTTCTCCCCCTTAAAAGACGGGTTTTATTTATATTCAGTTAAATAAATGAAGATTTAAAAAATTAAACTGATAAAATTAAAGAAAATTTAGGGTAAATATTAATAATTGGGAGTTTCTCGTTTTTCTATATAATGATATACAAATAATCTAATAAGATCATTCTGTATTCTATTTTGTCTCAATTCACAAATTTTACTCAGCAACGCAATCGACCAATAGCTGATTTTGCATTTTTACAATAGGCTCACAGCAATAATGATAATGGTGTCAAATAGTAATCCCAGTCTACTTTTGGATCGCTGCCATCTTCACCTTCGCCGCCACCCCCTTTACATCTTTGTTCCATTGTTCAATTCTTGTTCAATCTTAGTTCAATTCTTGTACCTAAGATCCCCACCGGTGATTGAAATATTTCCACATTCACTACTTCAAAAAAAAAAAGAAAAATATTTAAATTTCTTAAAACATTTTTTTGTAACTAAATATTATGTAAATATATTCATATCTAATAAATCAAAGAAACAATGAAATGATAAAGAAATAATAATCAGCCGATTAAGGTTTTCCAGTCTCCAGCTTGTCTGACTATAATTATCAAGTGTGATATACACTCACTGCCAAAAGTGAAGCACGCAGCGAAAAATCAACAAGTACTGGAAACAAGTTGAGGAAAAATCAACAAGTACTGGTTAGATTGACACGAAATGGGGCATGAAAGTAGCAAATATGTTTATGTATGAAACAAAACAAAGAATTACATACAAAGACGAAAACAATATTTAATTTTCATAAGTTATATGGTGAAGTCATATTGCAGGTACAGTCGACGCTCGTTATAACGACCCCTCTCGTGCCAAAGAAAAGGGTCGTTATAATGGGGGGGGGTCGCTATAACGATAGTGAACGGAAAAAAACTAATTAGGTGCAGTAAAATTAAGATTTCAAAAGGAAATTCTATAGTACAATCTTTGTATCAAATAAACATTGACCATGAAAAATTATAAAAAAATCAATTTAAGAGAATAATTATATATTTCTAAAATAAATATTTAAATTAAAGTTAAATCACAAAAAAATGTTACTTACGTATTAACATTTATTTTCTATATAAATAATTCAAAATTGTTTGTTTTCTGCGCATTTGATATTTTGTTAAAACAAAATTTTTCATCTCAGTTAGAGATGATAAGTAACTTTCTGTGTTTTCTTGTCTTTCAAAAAATGTTTTGAAGTGTCATTCAAATTTGAAACACTTTTTACATTAAGTATCGGCGGTGACGGTATGCTTTCTTCATCCGATGACTCTATTTCTTCTTGTATACAACAGCTTCATTTTCCGTCAGATCTTCCACACAGTCTACATCACAGTCAATCAAAACATTAGCATTAAAAGTCAGTTTTTCTTTCAAATCCATTTTCTCACAAATTTGATACAGTATTCTTATTTCCTCGTCAAAACTTTCGTCATTGATTCGCTGATTATTATCTAACGTTCCTTTGGTCAATTTCACAGGTTCGGATTGCACTTCAAAACCAGCATGACGGAAGCAATTTTTAATTGTTTCCCCTGTAACTGCATTCCATGCTGCTTTGGAAAGGTGTAATACTGAAAGAATATACACTTTATAAATTTTGTCTTCGTCTAGTGCAGAAACAATTCTTTTCAAAAGTAATTTCCTGTAATTGCATTTGAAACTTAGGATGATGCCTTGATCGAGAGGCGGAAGATCAGCCGTGACGTTGGGAGGAAAATATTCCACTGTTATAGACTTCAAATCGGAAGATGGGCAGTACAATTGTCCATTCGGTCGCTGTATTGGGACATAAGCCGCTAGTCGGTCGTTATATTGGATGTAAAAATAACATAGCATAAAGGGAATATATTTCGGGACATATTGCATAGGTCGTTATAATGGAACGGTCGCTATAATGGGTGGTCGTTATAACGAGCGTCAACCGTATTATCAAAACATGTTTAAAACCAAAACAAACAAACAAAACTGACATTAATAGGGCACCCATTACATGCATACAAAGATTAGAGCGTGTGACCATGCTTTCCATGAGGTGATCAACCAACATAGAGTCAGATAATCACCCTTCCTCCAATAGAATAATTCTGCGAGAGTCGCTGCAGGTGAGAAAAGTGTACATATAGCACGGCTGCGGGCATCCCAAATATTTTAAATGGGATTAAGGTCGGGCGAGTACCCATGCCACTCTATGCGTGCGGACAGCTAGGATCGCATCTAGGACAACATCCCTATACCGGACAGCCGTCATAGAACCCCATCTAAAGATGTGCAGGTCGGTGCGATACACGAACAAAATCCCTGCCCACATTATCCTTACACATCGAAATGCGTCATGTTCTGTGATGTTCTAGGGCCGATTGCGTATGCCTACTTCTCTCCAGACCCTTACACGCTTCTCCTCTGGTTGCAGGGAAAATATCGACTCATCCGTGAGCATAATGTTGTCCCAATGAGACACAGTTCAAATGATGTGCTGCCGACACCACTTTAATCGAGCCCCTGTGGATCGGACGGATAGAGAAACACAAACTCGGGGTACCGGAGCGTACAGTCCATTCATGTGTGGCCTTTGATACACAGTAGTGGTAAATATCGTCTTACCAATGGACACTGCAACCATAGATGTCACACAGTGGAGGTCGCTCTTCGATTCCGATGGACTACAACAGCAAAATACCGATCATCCGCGGGGGTCGTAAACTTTGGACGACCGGCCACAGGTCTTCGGAGAACTGTTTGGCAGGTTAGGAATTGTTTCCATAACCTTGTAATTACCGAATGATGAACGCCGAAGAAAAGAGCAAAATCTGTGATTGCTTGTCCCGTTTCAACGCTTCCGACGGCACGCTAACACTCAGTATCTTCCCGTTTGTCTTTTGAAAGCCTGTGATGAAAACTAAACTTACGACAGTTCTAAACACTTTTAATCAGCACTTACATGCAACTCTTGTAACCCTCCACAATGCTGGCTTCTTATACGACTGCCTTTTTTGCATATTTCTCGACACGAAACCGCGATTTGGCTGTTACATAACATATTTGCATACTTCCATTTAACTCCGCTTCGAATTGCAGCGTCTACAATTCAGATTGGCTTCCGGAAATTAACATTTTCCTCTGCGTGCTTAACTTTTGGCAATGAGTATATTAAAAATTAACTGTCTATTAACTATCTATTATTTAATTGCAGAATTCTGCAATTAAATAATTCAAAGATTATTATTCGAAAATAGTGGTATTTAAAATCTGTAATCCTTGGCACCTATTTATTAAGACACAAGGTCAATGATCACATTTTCTTCTTGTTCTGTTGTTGGCCTTTGGTTTATATCTTGGTATTTTCATCGACTAATGCCCACCTTCTTATCTGGTAGTTAGGGCACTAGACAAAAGATGGCGGGTGGAATCCCGACTCTGGCAAGTTTGTAATTGTTCCGATTCTACTTTAAACAGTGTTCCCGGACTATTTAGCCATTGAGTAATTTTGTTTTTTCAATAAACGACATGTTTGAGTTACAACGGTTAAATAAATATATGTAATTTCTAATTACACGTGTGAGCCTACCTTCAAAAGGTGCGCTTGCAAGCAAAAAAAATGCATTTTCTAAAAAAAACCTACATTTATGTAGCTTTTGAAATCAGCGATTGAGTTGATCTTTTAACATGTCTCTTTTTACTCTTATGAAATATCTCACATTTTTATTAACATAACTAATATGCTTTAAATTTACGAAACGTGTCTGCTCTTGCAAAAATTAAAGCGTGCCTGCTGAAAGGTTAAAAGTAAAACAAAATTTGCAATAAGATTTTGTGTGCACATTTAACATAGAAAAATATGAAAATGAGGTACCGTTACCAGCTCGTTATTTTTAGAGTTGGCGCAATGAATAACGTATTATTGTGAAATACGTTGCATTTCCAAATACAAGTGTTGTTACTTATCCAGAGATATTTTTAAGGAATGATGAAAACATATTTTAAAAATGTTACAGTTGCGAAGAAGAATTTTTTTATAACGAAGTTGCGTTCTGAGTCAGTGAAGTAAAACAAACAACTAAACACACACAAACACACATATATATGTTTAAAATCAATGATTTTAACCCACAAAAAACATAATTAAGCTAAAATTTAAAACTTATATTTATGAAATAATGTTCTTGTGCATTCAAGATGACTTCGTAATATTATACGCGATTTTATGGCTTTTATCATAAAGTTCTAAATGAGATGTTTTGTAATCATTATCATGTCAAGTTATTATAAATTATTATCATGAATCATTATAATTGTAGTTGTGAAATACTGTTTAACCCCTTTGCGACGAGCGTCCTTTACAGAATTTTTAATCTTTTATCCCCGGTTTTTCAAAACAGAAATTTTCATGCTAAGATTAAATAAAGCAAAGTTTACCATAAAAAATAATTAGTGGTAATAATCGAGAATTCTGAGCATCTTATGCGACACGTATACGTGTCGCTCGTCCCCAAGGGGTTAAATATTCCACGAGTAACTTTTGAAATCAGCATTTCGACAAAAGTTGACTGAAATTATGTATACAAGTATTAACCCGGTATTAACTAATTTGATAATTCATAGAATGAAAGATGTTCATCAGAATCAACTATTTATTAATAAGTTTAAAAATTATATAACGGGAAAATTACATCTGAATGGCGTTTCTTTTACAAGTAAATGGAATGTTATTAAGGAATAAATATGTATAAGAGGCGCGCATATTCTTTTTTCAAGGAGTCTGGAACCACTATTTTACATTAGAAAAATGCTATTTAATATTTAAATAGAATCACGGCGCTAAAACACAGGATTGGTAATAATTTTCTGAGATTAACTAGGCCAAAAATTTTTATTTAAAAATTGTGGTAGAACTTTATGCACCTTGTGGACATGACGAATATTAAAAAAGAATTCTAACAATGGTAATTGAAAAAATTGCATGCTGCTACGGATTTTCCTATCATAATTGATTTACTACCTGACCGTAGGGTTATAAGAAATACAATAAGTAAATTATTACAATATATACTTAATACCAGAGTTAACAGAATGCCATTAATAAAAGTAACTTTTTATTAAAATATGGCATGATACATACTATTTAAATCGCGTTAATTGGACATGAATATAACTAGATTTTCACATGACACTTCCTTTTAAATTAGTGATACTACCATGTACTTTTTAAAATACGTTGCAAAATAAGTTAAATTTCTCAATTATCAATGGATAATTATTCATTCATGATGAAATTAAAGTTGTGAAAACCGAAATAGAATCCAAACGTACAAACGATTTAAAAAAAAGGAGATCACAGGTGTCGTGTGTTGTAATTCAAAGAGAAACAGCTGCATGTGTATGTGGCTGGAAATTTGAATTTGAAAGTAAAATGATGAAACCGGTTAAAAATAATATTATAATGTTTATCAAAAGAGTAATAATAGATAAAAATAATAGAGTCCTGAGTGTATGCATCTTCATTTTATGCAAATCTAATATTTTTTAAACCTGCCTTTTGAGTAAAATAGTTCTCCCTTTTCTCAACAAATATTTAACAAATTAAACGATTGATAAAACAGCCTGGTATTAAAAGAAATAGTACAGAAATAGTTTTAATTATGCCATAGCATAAAATATATCAATATAGTTTTTAGAGGTATTAGAAAATATTTTTTAAGTCATAAGTAAAATCTAATTTTGTAATTAAAAATCTTAAATTAGATTCTTCAAAAAGCTGCTTACTTATTCCTGTTACATAAATTAATGTAAATTTTTAAATCACGAGGATCAAAATAGGTTGCCTTATTACCGGAACGGTCAGATAATCGGAAGTATGTTCATCGAACAGAACTTTAGAAGTCGTATAACGAGTTCTCAGACACATTAAATGATATTGTTCTTATCAACTTATAATAACATTGGGAATTGGAGGACTGGGGAATGATATTTTAGAGAACTCCAAATATACTCTATAGGACTTCACTATAGTCCTTCCACGATAATTTAGCCGATTACCTTAAAATACAGGGTGATCAGAAAATGAGTATACATTTGAAAAATTAATAATTCACGGAATAATGTAGGTAGAGAGGTAAAAATTGACACACATGCTTGCAATGACATGGGGTTTTATGGTATCCACAAAATAGTTCATAAAATAGCCGACAGATGGCGCATCGTGTGATAAGAAAAGCCATAATTAGCATAACAAATTATGACAAAGCAAAGACGATGTTCTTCAGAACGAATGCTCAACATGTCCACCGTCATCAAGCAACAATAGCTGTAGCCGAGGGACAATGTTATGCACAGCACTGTGCAGCATATCTGTAGTTATGGTGAGAAATTGGCGTTGGATGTTGTCTTTTAGCATGCCTACTGATGTCGGTCGATCGCGGCAGATTCTCCATTTTGATAGTACAGCTCACTAACGTTGCCTTTTCTGGTAACGTCAACATACTGCGATTGCTGGTGCATCTGATTATCTCTCTCATTTCAGCTCCTTTTATACACGATTCTCAGGCAGAGTCACTGACGTTTTGCTGTTCAGTGCCATCTGTCGGCCTTTTTTTAACCTTTCTTTTTGTGTAGTTACAATAAAACCCCATGTCATTCCAAGCATGTGTGTCAATTTTTACCTCTGTACCTACATTATTCCGTGAATTATTAATTTTTCAAATGTATACTCATTTTCTAATCACCCTGTATTTCATAATGGCTGCGGGGAAAGAAAATTGCTAGAAGACACAAATGGTGCAGGAAATAACGTATTTAATTAAAAAACAGATTCTTCTTGTTTATAGTACTGATTTTCACCTTAACGAAGACCTAAATTTGCATTTCACATTGGCCAAGTTATCATGGGGAGACTATAATTACACCATACGGCAGAAGAAACCAGTATTTTTTCTCCTCCAAAAAAATAACAAATGTTAGATAACTGTACTTGTAACCAAAAATAAAATTCGTTTTAACAGCCCCACGGGAATATATTATAAGGTTCTTGGACCGGATTTCTATAATCAGGGACGGCGAACCTACGGCTCGCGTGCCATGGGTGGCGCGCAGCAGAATATTTTGGGCACGGCATTGAATGAAGTTCTAAATCAAAATGACACAAAACGCAGGAATTTTGTATAAATTCTATTGGTTAGAAATTGAAGAAACTGAAATGGAACTTAATTCTTATTAACTTTCAATGTAGTTCAATATTGACTTAATTTATTTTTCAAATTATTAGAATTTGGAAACTGTTGAAAAGGAAAGATAATCAAGCATTACAAGGAAAAATGTTGATAGTAAAATTATGAGAACTTGCAATTCAATTTCAAGAGATAACAGCTATTTAACCGTTTGACGGCTATGCAGCGTTATCGCGCTTCCAGATTTCAAGTCCAAACAAGCTAAGCGGAGCTATCGTGCTGTCATTTCAGTACGAGTCTCTATCTCTGCGCTTGAGCAAATATTTTGCCGCTCTTGCGTTTTCGTAACTAAACTGTGTCTTTTAAAGCATAAATAGCGTTTTTAATTAGTTTTCATTCCAAAAAACGTTAAAAGAAATATGTAAATCGATGTAAAATTGCAAAAGTTATAAAATTTTCAGTAAAAACACATTTTTTTATTTTGAAATATCCAAATTATCTATAGCACTTTTGGAATATATGAGGATTTTGATGGATAGCTGTCAAACGGTTAAAGAATCTGGAACTTGCAATATTGACAATTTTTCCTGCCAGACTTTACTTTCGGAAATGAATAATATGGAAACCTCGAGTAGAAACCTTTTGTCAGGTGACTCTAGTTGAGCTTGCATACTCTTAAAAATAACTAACAAGGGAACCACTTTTGGTGAAGTTCGCACTTACCATTGAGACCTGGTGCATTTTATAGCCCTATAGGCCAAAGTTAGAGAACTGGTAAAATTTGTCTGCAAAAATCATATTATATACATTTTTGTATACATTTAATTTTAATGTAATGGATTTTTAATTGTTAATTTCATGCCAAAAGTGAGTTAAATCTCCAAATATTGTGCTACGAATCCAAAGCACTACCCCCACAGAGCAAACGACTATAACACTCGGTCAGGGTTGCCGGAAATGCTACAGTATCAAATAAAGCCAATTTCGCACCGCTAAAAGGGCAGTTATAATGTTGTATCTTTTCAAATTGAAATTTGTAGGTTCTTGAAGGAATTTTTAAACTTTTTTTTACTATGTTATTCTTATTAACTAATTGGTATTTTAAGGTAAGTTTTACAAAAATCGTCTGTGTTAATAGTCCGATAAGTGGTTTCAAAATTTGCATTTTAAAATTTATGTCTCTAATAATCAATAAATACGATTTTTGCAGAAAAACTTTATCGTTTCTCTAACTTTGGTCTATAGGGAAATATAATGCACCAGGTCTCAATGTTAAGTAGGAGCTTCACAAAAAGTGGTTCTCTTGCAAGTATGGACTTTATACCAATTATTTGGCATCTAAAAAAGAAAATTGGCAATAAAAGAAATTTCAATTTTCATATATTTACTTTCTTAAATATAACAACGTAGGTTACCCATATATATATATATCTTAGGAAGAAAATTTTAAATAATTTTGATACATTATTATTTTATCCACTAATTTTTTCTTGTTATTGTTCTTAGCACGTCATGGTCACATAAAATATTTTTGGAAAAATTTAGCACGTGGATGTGAAAAGATTTGCCATCCCTGTCCTATAGTAATGTAACTCGCATGGATTAAGTGCATAGCCGGCATTATTGTAACCCATGTAAGTAAACACAGTAAGACTATTGATGTTCATTTTTCAATGATAAACGGAGAATGAGTACACAATGAGATTCTAGACAATTATATATGAATTATTATATAACGATCATTACCTTTCAGATCAAAAAACGGCAACTTGAATGTTATCTAACTTTACTTGCAGTGCAATTCATTAAATAAAAGGTTGAGAAAATTATTGGGGAAACCTTTTAAGGCCCACAAAATAAATTAATAATCAAATTCGCTTTTAGATTTGTGATGTGAATGATGTTTTCTAGTATGCTTTGGAAATATTATTCCAAACCCAATGAATGGAAGATATAATGATCCTCCCTAATAGAAGAAGTAATTCCTCTTTCTTTTCGAAATGTGTATTATTTTTTATATTTCTCAGGCCAGAAAGCACCACAGATTTTCCATAAGGTTGAGATCTGGGCTGACCAGTGAAGCAATTTAACAGATTTTGCATCAAACCTAATTTAGTAATCTTCTAAATGTGCATGGATGCATTGCCCTGTGAAAACAAATAAACTCCAGAAGTTTTAAGTAGTGCTTCTTGTAGGTTTTCAGTCAACAGGTCAACTTAAGATATCCATAGTCATTCTAACTTAAATGAATGCAACGTGGTTTGTTACTTTGCAAACCGTCACACATCATGACAGAGCAATCACCAAACAGTCATTCGGAGAAAATGTCTTTGTTCTTCCGAAAGTCATATTAAATACCTAAAACCATCGCGTCCATCCAAGTTTAATTTCGTTCAGAATAGAACGTTTTCCCACTATGAATCCGTAGAAATGCACTTCTTAGGAATGTCTACTCTCAATTTCTTATGCTACTTTGAAAACGGGAAATGAGACATTATTATTTTTGCATATAGAACATTTTGAATTTTTCTAAAACGCTGCAAGCTGTTTTGCTATTACACGATAAATATAAATCTCTGTTAATTTAAATTGTTGCACATGCTTTATCCGTATTTTTTCGGCAAGCACTAAGTGATTCAGGTCTATCTTCATGTTTCTGCTTACCATAATACAAGCGTAAATAAAAAAAATTGTTTTTTTCGAAACGTATGACTAGGTGTAACCCTTTAATACATATTAAAAATAATTAAATATTTTTCAGCATTTATTTTTTTTAATAAATTATGTAAATTATACACATAAATGCTTGTTTAATTCTAATTTTGATATTAAAATTTTGCATAGTTTTTCAACAAAACATTTTCCACATTTGGTGTTTTTTTTTAACTTAATATTTGATGTCCTTATGCAATTTCCATCACTGTAAAATAAGTGCGTCTAGATGAAGACATGATTTTAAACCTGAATTTGATTGCGACCTGAAAAGTAGATTTGAAATAAATACGCAGAAAAAACTTAAAAGTATTCTGAACAATACCAGTTATTAACAGAAATGTTAGGTTCCAACAAATGCAGGAATCTGATCAAAAACGAAAAATATGTTTTATTTTTAAACATTGTTCCTTAGTGACTGTCTTTCTTTTTATAGCTCTCTTTTCTGTATAGAAAAAAAAGTATCTGAGGAAAAAATAAGATTTAATGTCACTAACCTCTATAAAATATATTGATATCCTTCTTTACCGAAGTGAAAATAATACTACATTTTAAAAATGTAATTAAAAGCAATCAGCTTGCACCGGTGATCTCTTATTGAAGATGATAATAAAAATGAGAACTATACTCATTGCCAAAAGTTAAGCACGCAGAGGTAAATGTTAATTTCCAGAAGCCAATATAAATTTGAGACGCTGCAATTCGCTGCAAAGTTAGATAGAAGTATGTAAATATGTGATTTAACAGCCCGTCACGGTTTCGTGTTCAGTATTATGCAAAAAAAGACAGTCGTATAAGAAGCCAGCATTGTGAAGGGTTGCAGGAGTTGCATGTAAGTGCTGATAAAAAGTGTGTAGAACTTTCTTACGCTTTGTTTTCAACACAGACGTGTTTCTATGGTTTCCAGAAGACGAATGGAAGATTCTGAGCTGTGACGTACTGACGAACGCATTGAAGCGACACAATCATAGATGTTGCTCTTTTCTTCGGCGTTCATCATTCCGTAATTTCAAGATTATGGAAACAATTTCTAACTAGGCAACGAGTTGTCCGAAGACATGTGGCCGGTTTTCCAAGGGTTACGACCATATCTGTCACTACTGTGCACCGTAGGCTACAATGGAATGAAGTGTATGCCTGGGTACCTTGAGTTTGTGTTCCTCTATCTGTCGAATCCAGAGAGGCACGATTAAAGTGGTTTCGACAACATACCAATTCGACTGTGTCTGATTGGGGCTACGTTATGTTCACGGATGAGTCGAGATTTGTCCTGCAACCAGATGACAAGCGTGTAAGAGTCTAGAGAAAAGTAGGCACACACAATCTGCCCCAGATCATCACTGAACATGATGCATTCCGAGGTGGAAGCATCATGATGTGGGCAGGGATTTCGTTGGGATATCGCAATGATCTGCACATCTTTATACGGGTTTCTATGGCAGCTGTCTGGTATCGGGATGAAGTTCATGTCCTTCTGTGAGATTTTATGCTGCATCAGTTGGTTTTGCTTTTGTTTTAATGGATGATAATGCGTCTCCATAGAGCTGCCCTCGTCAAAGAGTACCTGGAGAGTGAACGGATTGCTGCTATAGAGTGGCCGGCGTACTCGCCCGACCATAATACCATTGAACATCTTTGCGATGCCCTCGGCCATGCTCTGTGTACACATTTTCCATCTTCACCCACTCTCACAGTGTTCCAATCTGCTCTACAGGAGGAATGGTGATTATTTGACTCTACAATGGTTGACCACCTCATGGAAAGCATGGGCACACGCTGTAAGCTTTGTATGCAAGAGAAGAGAGCTCCCAACCCTATTAATGTCAGTTTTGTTTGTTTGTTTTGAATTTAAACATGTTTTTGTTAATGACTCAATATAACTTGAAAATTCAATATTTTTTTCATCTTTGTATGTAATTCTTTGTTTTGTTTCTTGCATAAACATATTTGCTACTTTACTGCCACATTCCGTGTCAATCCAAGCAGTAATTGTCGATTTTTTTGCATTTTACCACTGCGTGCTTAGCTTTTGGAAGTGAGTGTAGTTTAACTCTCTATTAAAAAAATTGAATTTGATATATGTCTCTTATACTCTTTTTTGAATTATTAGCTTGCATTTACTGAATTGCATCAAAAAGATCCAGTAATTTCTGTTCCATTGAATATAAAAGAACAATAGAACAATAAGAACGATAAGAAATTAAATTAAAATGCTGAGCAAATGATTCTTCCCCATAGACCATAATGTGACAGAATACTTTATGTGTCCCTGTAAACGAACTATAAAATCTACACACTTCATTTTCAATAGCGAACATTTTATAGCAAACGTCATTGATATATACAAATTACATGTCAATCCCAGCATATTTAAGCGAGTTAGAGCATGAAAAGACGGCCAGATGGACAGATAAACGGAACTCAAACACTTTTCGACTGTGTTGGAAAGTAATGTAAGGAAATTACATTATCAGGTCTTTCCCATAAGTCGCCTCAGTTGAAAGATTTAGGATGGCAAATTTATGACCAGAGACTCGCTGTCGACAATTTTAAGCCATAAAAGTCAAATAAGAAGGACTTTGATTTAAGTTGGTCTGGGAGATAATATCGAAGAACACACACGTAGTTCCGAGAAAAAAAACAAAATTATTTGGAGTCTTCTCATTTAAATCATCTAGTATGTGTTTGTTTATTTAGATTTCCACTTTAAAAGTCAGCTAAGGGCAAGAATGATCATTCTCAAAAAGGGTAATGGGCTACTTCGAAATTACACAATGCAATGGAGGAACATATCCAAAATTTAATCTCTAAGGATTCCTTTTATTATTATTTTCTTGATAAATTAATTTATTCTATTAGTCAACCCCAGAGAAACCTTTATGTATTTAATTCTAAGCTTTAATTTTGATCAACTTGTCCCAGCAAAAGGGTTATGTTGGAATGGGCAGCAATTAGAAGGGAAATTAAAGGATAATGGAATGGGCAGCAATTAGAAGGGAAATTAAAAGATAAAAATCTTAAATAAATAATATAACTGAGCCATGCATATTTCTCTTCAACAGAAAGTGTTAAAAAAGTTCTTTCCATCTATGCACCATAGAAGATTCCTTTTAAAACTATGAGACAAAGAGAGCTTTATGATCTTTTTGAAGCTCAAAAGTTTGCTTTTCGGTAATTTCTATGTTTATCTTACATCCGTAATCTGGAAAGGCGCGATTTCTGAGATCACATTGTTTAGATTTTTTGATGAAGAAAATATGTTTTAGAATTGTTTTCTATTTGAAAGTTTATTTCTTTAAAAATAATTTCTTTTTTTTTTTTTTACTTCCGTAAGTTCAATGTTCAAAGTATAAATCTGTACAATTTCAAGCTAATATTTGAATAAGGAAGATTTATTGGATTCATAAATAAATGTGGTCTCTCAGAACTCACGTCCCCTGTTATGTTTTACCTTTCCGCTTTCCCAGGTACAAGCTAAATTTTGATTACCTATGCAAATATTTTTGCTCATTTTGTTAAACATTTCGAATGCTCTTAATTAGCGAGTTCTCATAATTTTATATTAATGGTTTTTAAATCTGGTTTTGTGAATTACAATAGATTTGTTTTTGCGCCCATAATATGTTCAATAATGAAAAGGCTCATTAAAAAAACTGCGAGTAATTCTTGCTAGTCGGGTCAGCTTATGCCGGATGCTCTTCAGCTTGATTACTTCCATTCTATCAGTAAGGTAACGGGCCTTTGAAAATTTTGGATGATTTCCAAGTTTCTTTCTCTCAATAGGATTGATGAACTCTTTTGATTTCGATCTTTAAACCAGAGACCATAATTTGTCATTAGTTTGACAGAATCCATGGGCATTTTTCATTTTATAGACGGTCGCGTAGTTACACGAAACCATGATATCTCTTTGGAAAAAAATAAGGTAAATGAACCTCTTGGTGACTATAAAAATTATCTGATATATTCTGTTGATTTTCGGATATGGAAATGATAAATTAGGGAAGCAGCACATAATGTAATGAATGCAATTCGCCAAATGGCAGAAAACACACAGGAGATAATCTGATTCATTTATTTTTAAGAGGCATGTTTGGAACTGCCATGATTTAAGAAAATTAAAGTATTTGTTGACTTAATAGAATGACGACAAAAAGTGACACGAAAAACAAATTAAACTTACGACTCAAAATACTCAAAATACTAAATTGCGAATCCCACTCACTTATCAAGAAAATTAAATAATTTTTAATATTATGTCAAATTAAACCGCTCAGATTGGGCCTCAAATCTGAATTAATAAAAAATTTTCATGGGACATTAATTGAATAAACACTCCGTTGCACCGCCCAAGTTCGGAGACACAACTTCTTAAATGTGCACAACAAATTGTTTTTTTTTCCAGTATACCCAATTCTCTGTTTCTGAGCACCATTGTGAATACCTCTTTGCCATCTAAAAGCGACATATATATTTCATTTAGGTCATTGTATCCCAATTTACCATACCATCGCAAATTAAAACATCTCGAATTCAGTATTCATTCTAAAATTTTCACAAGCTTCTCTTTCTAATCATGTTGAAAATAAGAAATCTCTGTAAACACACTTTGGTACTTTGGAATCTGAGCACCCCCATACGGTATTCTGGTGATTTCTGGTCCCCCAAGCATGCATAAAAATCTTTCACCAATAGTAGTTTCATCGGAAGTGTTATTTCAAGGTATCTAAAGCTTGAAGAGTCCTCAAGTAATAAGCTTAATCAATATAAATATAAAATAAAATAAATGTATATAGTGTCAAAATGATAGCTTGTCCGCTATACACAGATACATTTAGATTGGGTCGTCAGAAAGAGAAGAAAGTCTTTTCATTATTTATAATTTACACGAATGGTTATGGGATTTTTCAGTTTTATAAAGAAATGTGACGAATTCTTCACCATGATTCATGTCGCTTAAGTTAAATGAGCACTAAACCAGATTAAAATCCAACACAAACAATAGTTATTAAGATTCAGATTAGGTTGGTATGGTGAGATGGCGGGATGTAAGTCACTAATCTTACTCTTCTTAAACCACAAAAAAAATAGTCTTATGGCTTAATTAGAACAAAATATATAGTAGGGAGAAAAAGAGTGGCAAAAATTCTTTACATACAAGGATAAAAAAATATAAATAAATATTGCAGTTACCACGTTGCTCTTAATATTGAAGCGTACTACGTAAGCAAACATAGTGACAATGTACAGTATTTTTATTTTCGTTAAGATAGGATTTTTGTTATAAAGAAATAATTACGCAGAATATGTTATGAAAATAGCAATCCGAAACAGACTCCCAATTTCTAAGAAAATGGGATATTAGACTGGTTTTAGAACAGTAAAAGAGACTAATTCGAGAACAGAGAGACATTCAGAACCCTTTGGAACATGTAATCTAGCGGTGTAAAGTTTTGAGTAAAATAAAAACTTTTTTATAAAGGTTAGATCATGACGGAAGATCATTTTGCAAGCTACTGACGTCGACATCGTCCGGAGCAATATGCAGATTTTTATCAAAAATAAAGCCTGAAAATTATTTCAAAACTTAACGCTTTAGTCTTACGATAGACTAATGATAAAATTTTGAAAGATGCTGGTTATGGGTCCTCATAAAAGCACCAGAAAGTAAAATCTATTGAGAATCGTGGAATTCAACGATTCAATGGCCCCTAAACTTTCCAGACATTAGTTATATTAAAATTTATCGAGCTATCAGTAAAAATAAACTTTTTCTAAAGAGGATTCAACCAGTATTATGCAATGAAAATTCATCATTCTGTATTTATAGGACAATATTCATTCATTACCTATGGATTCTTTTTTTATTAGTGTGAAAAAAAGTTTACAAGAGTGTATTTCCCGAAACAGTGAAAGCATTAAAAAAATATATACGATTATGTGTTTTTTAAAATAGAGTTTCTTGAACAAAATAATGTAACCTATATTAAAATTAATGTTTTCCTAACAGTCATTTTTTGCGTTCTACTATAGTTCAACTTATAGTTTAATAGATGCCAAAATCAATACTTCTTACTGAAATCACTAATAGGAAAATATCTACTGAATATCTACAATTAATAGAGATACGAAAAACAGTTACTTTCTGATAACAAGTTCAATCGTTACACCGTCAGCATAGTAATAGGTTATAAAGTATAACATACTCTGGTGGTCCCATTAGAATTTCGTCAAAATCTGATGATTAGAACAAATTTGTTTTAAAACTGTTAGAGAACCTTCGGTAGCATAATAAATTTTCTATCTTTATAAATTGTTATATCAGTCTTCATATTTTAATTTACATTTTCATCTTTTGATAATGGTAAAAACGATTAGTTCAGCTTACCTGAACATTGCTTTTTAGCTAAGAATTATTCACAGTGTTATCCTGATATATATTCTTTTGAATAATCATCGTGTCGCTGTATTGGAATAAGAAATAATATTAGTAGAAGTAACAAATTGGCGTGAAGTAAATATATATCCATTTTTCCTTTGAATATAATATTATTATTGAAATTCTTGGCTTTATATATACATTTATATCGCGTTTGGAGACTGCATAAAAATGCTCCAATTTTACATTGAATTTGAGATATTTACATGGGCGTCTTTACGGTACGGTTACATTTTAGATACTGAGGAAGTTTGTTATTGAGTTCACGCGCGCGGTATCAGATTGAAGGTTGAAGAGGCAATATGGAGTATTTCTTAGTTGATTAGTTTCTACAAAAGGTCCATCTGGTTTTATTCGGTTTGGTTTCCAGCTGCGTTCATCACTTGAGGTACTACAGTTAATTGGGGTCTGGTTTTTAACATGTTCTAAGTGTTCTTTCCATCGTTCACAACACTTGGAGATTATTAACGACATAAAAAGGTTTCTTCGTCAAAAATCAAAGCTTTAAATCAAAGTGAAGTTGACGTAATTCCCGTAAAAATGTACCAATTTTCATTTATTTATTTTGTTTGAAAGAATAAAATGTTCTGGTGGTCCCATGTGAATTTCGCCAATAACACTGATGATTAGTACAAATTTGTTTTTATAAAAACGCCAAAATTCAAAGCTTTCATTCAAAGTGATATTGAAATAACTCCCATATAAAAATGTACAGATTTCGATATTTATTTTTGCTTGTTTGAAAGAGTAAAAAGACCTGGTGGTCCCATATGAATTTCATTAAAATCCGATGATTAGTACAAATTTGTTTTTAGAATAACTTCAAAATCCAAAGTTTTAGCTCAAAGGGAGATTGAAATAACTCCCTTAATAATAAATGATAAATTAAAAAGTGTACGAAAAAAAATTGCAAAAAACTTTGTCGTGGGACAATCCCAAAAAGGAAATATTTCACACAATTTCAGCATTTAGTATTAGACATTGAAATTCTATAACATGATCTATATAAAAAGACAATGCCTTCTAACTCTGAGCTGTAAATACTTTTATCACCGCTATAAACTGCGACAAACAATACATTGGCTGTAATAATACTATATTTGTGCTCTCTATAACAGGCAGTCAAAGTATTTTTTAGGTTTGGAAATCCATCGTTACTACAGTCATTATCAATATGACCATTGAAACCGGTTTCATGTTCACCTTCAATATTGATCTTAGAGTTATCAAATGTAATCTCCAAAACTAATTCTGTAGCAGCAAGATAATCTGTATTATTTCCCTCACATTCATTTTGTTTTCGTGATGCAATACATTCAGAGTGATATCGATATTCCAAAATTAGGATATAGTCTATATCGCTTAGGCACCAATTATCATAAGCTACACAAGCAACTGTCCCAATGGCATGCATAGTTTACTGCAACCCTCGATGTCAAACCTGTCTGAGTCTTTATTAAAATGACCCACTTAAAATAGCGGCAATACTATTTATGTTTGTGTACCTATTTATTTGCACTACTGTTGAAGCATTTTTCTGTACAGCTATTTTAGAAGTTACTGCTAAATCATCTGAAATCTGAGTAACCTCCTTTATGTCAATAATATTTGTAAAACCTGGTCGAACATCTGTAAAGAGAATTGTTTAATATTAACCACTCGAGAACTCGTGGCACCCTGCTCATGTCTATTTGTAACATTTGTAACTGTCTTTGTAACATTGTAACGTATTTGTAACGTTGAAATCTATCCAAGCTTTCTGTTATTATGAATATTCCGTCTTGATTTAATTGATTAAGAAGTACAGGATATTATATAATGCCCATGTATGCGCAGAAAGGAGAGGTTTAGTTGTGAAGACTCATTATAGTCTGCATTCTCGCAGAACTTTCGTAATAAACCAATACCTTCCTTACAATGTTTATGTTGTTGTTCTTTAAATAGTTTTAAATAATTAAAAATAGTCTAAAATGTGTTAAATCAATATTCTTATCCTTTTTAATTAAAAAATGAATAAAGTGTAGTTCTTAAATTTTCTAAGATTTAAAAATGAGCAATTAATGGTTTAAGAATCTAATAATTTACAGATGAAAATTTTAAATGAATGAAAGAAAATACAATTAACTTTTCAAATCTTCCATGAAAAGTATTTTAAAGATTTGAAACAAACTTTGTAACAATGAATGATGCAACGATTTTTATTTTCCCATAATTAAAGCGCATACTGCCAGTGGCTGAAACAATAACAAAATTGGAACAAACCACATTCTTTTAACAGACTGATTTTAAAGGAATTAATTCGTTCAACTAAACATTCTGCATGATTATGTAAAAATTTCCGGTTGAAACCTGTTATTTTAAGATAATTTCAATGTCTTGAAAAGAAAACTTTAAACTTAATAACGATTAAGAAAAAGAAATTATCAAAAGTTTTACTGAAACTCTATTCTTTTTTTTATCTTCATTTGCTTGACATTATTTTTAAATGCATGTTTAAATTTCGTTACCATAATATCACAAATTAATCGCGTTACTAGAAGGATTGTTTTCGTACTTATCATGAAAATCGCATTTCAAAGAAAAAGTTACCATCATAAAAGTATTTATAAAAATTCGCCTAATTCCTATATTTTACGCTTTAAAGTTCTGAAAGAGATAGAAATGATTATTTTATATTGTCTGAGAATTACCAAAAGAGAACATTAAAAACTTTTGTGAATCCGATAATTTAAAAAGATGCCAGAATTTACGCAAGCAGTGAATTTTTTGAAAAAACTCAAGAATTACAAAAAAATGCTAATCAAAAACAGTATTAGGTTTTTTGAAGATTTTCCTAAAATTGCAATAAATTCTGGTTTTGAAAAATTAGAATTCAAGCTAGAGTAAAGATTGGAAAAACTCGCACAAACCATTAAATTAAGAAAACTCCCGCTCAAATTTAGAAGAAAATAAAACTTTCGGGGTGCGAAATCTCGTACTGTTTGTTTGTAAAATAGCTGCATGGCATACAGGTCCAGAACTATCCTTTTTAAATTATACCTAGAAATCTAAACATTAACATATACCCACTCCCTTGTATTTCTAAACATTAAAGTATCTTTAAATTTCGAAATTAATTGCAGATGATCATCTCATATGCCTACAGCAGCTGTTTAAAGTGAGAAGTAAAACTGGAATTTTTATTCTGAGCATCTTTTTAAACTCAAAAGTAACGATCAATATTTTCCACAGAATCCCTTTAAATCTATAAGTAAATGAACATGTGCATTCTCAAAAATGAGTAAGTTCATGTACTTATATCGAAATGAGTATTTTTGGATCAAAAATGAACATATGTATTCTCAAAAATGAGTAAGTTCTTGTACTCATTTCGAAATGAGTATTTTTGGATCAAAAATGAACATATGATCAAACCCAACATACTTGTATATTTCAGAATGTGTAATGGCAAAATTTCGGAGCCTAAAAAGCTATTATTTGAAGGAAAAACGAAGAATAAGAGAAATGAAAAGTGGATCTGGTTGTTCGGGAATTTCATCAAAGTGGATCCACTACAACACATTTACTACTCTTTTTTTTTCTCTTACATTTTACACATCTACTTTTTTTTTTCTTGATAGTACTTGTAAATTATGATTTTTTTCCCACTAATTTTTTTTTAATTTATTTTAACTTTTTTATCGTGAGGCAATAATGTGTTATTTAAAAGTTTCATAACATAATATCTTTGCAAATTATAGCAATGCAAATTGGTATTAAGCTAAACTGATTTGGCTTACAAATTTATGAATTACGCTAAAATTTAGTATTTCATAAATTATAATTTTTCAAAGTTTATAATTTTTTCCTTAAATTTGTAAAATTAGTTAATATTTTTCCTTTACTTTTATAAAAATAAAGTTTTTAACTTTATAACGTTTTTAATTTATTTCTTTAGCTTATATTTTTATAAATTAAAATAATTTAATTTAAATAAAATCAATAAGTCCAGATTTAAACCTACCTATTCCAAGGTCATTAATTTCAAATTTGTCTCTAAAAATAATTTTTTAAAAACTATTTAGTTTAACAGAACCGTACGCAAAAGCTCTCAGCATAGCTGAAATATAATAATTTAATTTATTATAAAAAATTTTATTTACATAATTTTTTAAAAATAAGACATTATTAAAAAATATTTTAATAGCATGTAATAAACACGTCTGATTAAGATAATTGTTGTTTTTATTAGAATTGATAAATAGATAATCAGGCAAATAATTAAAAAATATATATGTTCGAATAAAGAAATTGTTGGTACTGTTGCAAAAAGAAGCAATCCGTATTCTTAATGCAATGTTTTACGCCTATAATACATAATAAATTGAAATTTATCTGTTATAAGGCACCAAATCATACAGCAAAATATTGAAAATTATGAAAATAAAATATTAAAAACATTGGAACTGAAAAAATCCATCTACAGATGAAACCTCAAGTTTTTGCATCATAAAGTAACTAACAACATTTGAGAAGGAGGCGTAACCACTCATGGCGCGTTGGTTTGAGTCGTCAGGTTAGTACACAGGACATGACGGGTTCGATTCCTCTCATGGGCAAGGGATGGTTAATTACTATAAACTCACGCAGGATTGAAAAAAATGAGCAGAAATGTATGTATCCCTTATAAGGTTGTCCTCGCGAAGTAACTTTTTTTTAATCCTATAAATTTTATTTTAACGACATAAAAATTTCTAAATTTGAATACATCCATAAGATCAAAAATGAATACATGTGTTTCTCAATTTTGAGTACATTTGGATCGGAGCTATTTTGAGTATGTGACGTATTCAAAATTGAGTGCTTTTTACTCAATTTTGAGTACCCATTTTTTTCAGTGCAAGGCTGCAATTCTGGAACGCAAGATGGAATGTCAACATGAGCACACTATCAGTGGCGTGCATGAGACGAATAAATTCCCAGCATCGGATAATATCCCAGCGTCGGATAAAATCCGATGCTGGGATATAGAGTCATGTCTAACCACACTTTTTAACTACCTTGAAGGAACTCATTAAAAGCATGGAAAAACTGGTCTTACACGCCCCCCCCCTCCCACCCTGAATGATGTTTGGGGCCCCCAAATTTGGAATGTACTGTTTGTAAAGATTTTAAATCTTTTTGGCATTGTATTGATTATAATCAATATTTTGTATTTTAAATGTAGGATAACAGTAAAACAAAACAAAACAAAAAAATGTATCTACATAACTCTAAACTTCTCACATCGGTACCAAAGAATTAGTTCGCAATTTGGAACTGCCCGATTTTTAGAGGTAAAAGTATACGAGTACGTTATGGATTGAATAAGGTGTCCGCTATTCGGAAGTGTCAGCTATGGAGAGTTTACAGTTAAACCCTCTGGAACAGACACTCCAGACAGTCTTTAGAAGACATTTGCATTTTGCGAACTGCACTTTTTCCAATACACAACACATATATATTTGTAAATTTTTGCATCAGGAAAACGGACACCACCAAACAGAGGACAATTTCCGTGGTTCTGAGGTGTACACTATTGACAGATTTTATTGTATTCGAATAAATATATTGATTTTGTTTTAAATTTTGATCTTGTTCTAGTAGTTCAAAATATTGATTATAATCAGCACAATGTCAAAATAGATTCAAAATATCA
Source organism: Maratus michaelseni (assembly GCA_963931845.1). Lineage (NCBI taxonomy): Eukaryota > Metazoa > Arthropoda > Arachnida > Araneae > Salticidae > Maratus > Maratus michaelseni. The sequence continues at coordinate 283,268,358 of OZ007586.1, forward strand.
GCTTTTCGAAACCTGCATACCAAATTTTGGGGGCCCCTAAAATCCCTGCTGAGAGCTACGTCCTAGTTTTCCCACGTTTTAATCAGATTCTGTTTCTGGAACCTGCGTTAGGGTAAGCTAAATAGAGGTGTCCTATATTCGAATCCTAATTTCTAAATTATTTTGTCTTTAAAATACATCGTAAATTGTCTAATTGACATTTTTGTGATTTTCATGTAAATGCATATAAACTAAATTATAAAACCACCAAATTTTAAGTGCAAAATGCAGTTAATAAAATAAATAAAATTCCAACTTTTTTCTAACTTCCTTTATATATTTGAAATCATTTTTTTACTAAAAATTAATACTTAATTTCACACGTATTCTAGAATTAGTTTTAATGACAATTTTAATTTAAGAAAGCAATTATTAAAATTTTTGAAAAGACAAAACTGAAAAAAAAAAACATTTTTTTTCTTCGAAAATTGCGCATCTCGTTGGGACATTTAAAATGTTTTAATCCAATATTAAAATTTGAGTAATTTACACGTCTTTAATAGCGAACAAACAATTAAAATCAATTGTTACTAGAATATTGTTTTAACCGCAAGAGAAAATGTTATAAAGAATACAAAACATTGATCAATACATTAACTCATTAAGACATGAAATTTTTTTTCTTACGAGAAAGTGTTTTAATAACATAATTTTTTTCTTTAGCAAAATAATCAACAAATTTATGTTTCTACTTTATTATTACAAAAAATAGATACATTAAATTAAGCAATTTATACATATATATATATATATATATATATATATATTATATTAGGGTGGGCCGAAATAAGCTAAAAACTTTTTTTTTTTCGAAATTGATTTTGGCATAGTACGCAAAAGTTCTGTAATGGGACAGTTAGAACTGACAATTTGTTTTTTCAATATTGCTCAATATTTAACCGCGCCCCTCTGGCATTAAAATAACAAAAAAAGAGAAAAAATCGTTTTTTGTGAAAAAATTTATTAAAAAAAAATATTCCAAAATTTTTACTGGCATACAATGAAAACGTTACACAATAGGTCAGTTATAACTCACAAACAATTTTATCAATTTCTCTCAATATTTACCCGAGCCCCTTTGACATAAAAAATTGGAGCAAAATAAAAATATGTCGGATTTTCTAAACAAAAATACTAGGAAAATTACTTTTCGAAATTAGTATTGACATTAATTGATTAATTAAATAGTACTATAAATAATAATAATTCTGTAATTATTACGTAATTTAACTCTTTATTTATGTTTTTTTTTACGAAATTAATACTCGCATATTTTGTTTTTTAATTACACGCAAACAGAATACAGATTCGAACAAAAATATACAAATTTGAAATGTATTTAATAAGACCTGATGCAAATGGAATATTAGGTGTTAGAATAATATTGTCCCTTGTCGAATGTTGGAAGTTCTTTCCTTGCTTAAATAAATACTGGCACGAATATATCCATCTCTTGCAGTCTCACCACAAACTTTCATTGCAGCATTAAATATTATTTTAACACATCATTCAACAGATTTCGTGTGACATGGAAATTCCTCAAAAGTTATTACTGGAAACTTTTTTTCTTTGCACATTTCTTTCAAGTATTTGTCCTTTATATGCATTGAAAGATGTGGCTCTGTTACAACAGTGTTTGAGCAATCAATTAAATAAATATAATCGGCTGCTTCAAAATTGAGTTTGACAAGCTTGAAAAAACACAAACCATCCAAGTTCTTCGTCTTCTTATCTCGGGCGCTGAGAATGGCGCTGGAATGGAACTGTCTCGGGCGCCTAACTGCTAATTCCCGGATGTGTTTTCTAGAATCATGTAGCATTGCTAATAATAGGTGTTCAGGATGCGCAAAATATGCATTGTTTAAGAATACTTTGTAAATAATTTACTTAACATCATATGGAAGCTGCCTTGCAAGGAAAATCATTTTCCAGAAATGCTGGGCAACATACAGGCAATTCGATTTCATTATATTCTCAAAACACTTTGGAGCATACACCAGCATTACATACTTCACGAGTATTATAAGATTTCGTGATGGTCTTGGAGTGCTAATGCATAACCGTAACAAACGGTTTGCAGTGGTCAACCATCGTGCATGACTGAGTTTACATGGGGTATTGTCAGTCACGTTAGAAGGGCAAGTACCATCTTTTATGACGAGACAGATGCGATACAAATATTGTTGGACAGTACTTAGCTTTTGGATATCTTTCAGATCCATAGGCTGAAAAGTACAGTAAATTTGATCAAATTTGAACCACTGATTTTTTTCTCAATATTTTAGAAGCAATCCAATAGGTCTAGAATATGAATACGGTCCTTTTGTGCAACCGTCCATTTCCAGAATAAAAATATAATTTAAATAAAGAGCAAAGGAGGTTAAAATTTAATATATGATTCTCATATCATAAGGTGTCTTAGTGGCAACTCATTAGTATGTAACATGCATATATTCCATTGTATAGTCTGTCTCAAAAGTTTAAGCACTGTGCAAATCTGGTTTAAAATAATTAAAGAAGAAAATATTTTATGCTAATTTACAATAAATACTCGACATTTAATCAAAATAAAATAAACCATTTTGGGTGGTTAAAATAAAAAATATATTTATTTTTATTTAATTTTTCTTTTTTCTTGAAGAAACGCTGTCTCAAAAGTTTAAGCACTTTATGCAAATTTTTTTAGAAACACGAGATTGGCGTGTGTAATGACGTTGTATGACATCATATTGCACTTTTATAAAAGTATAAAAAGGTGGAGAAATTATTTCCTCTCGTTTTAAAAATGCCAAAGGGTAAAGAATTCACAAAATGTGAGATTTAGAAAGTTTTTAAATTGAAATCGCAAAATAAAACTGTTTCTGAAATTGCAAAAGTTTTAAATCGATCAAAGCGAGGTATATATCAAGTACTCTCTAGAAATGATAATTTTAAGTGGAAACCAAGATGTGCACGACCACGTATGACGACTGTGCAGACTGATCGGAGAACACGGAGATTGGTATCTAGACAAAATATGTCCATACGGCAAATTAAAAATAATCTCAGTGTACAGGTGTTCCAGTTGGTTGGTTGGTTGTATAAGATTTAATGGCACAAGGTCCCGTTGGGGACAAGCTGCGCCAAGGTACAAGTTAAGAAAAAACTAATAAATTAAGAGAATCACAACAAAACCAAAAAAAGAAACAAAGCATAATGAGCATAAACATCTAGATGGGGACACCCATCCAGATATAGTCAATGTTTAAAACAAATATTACAAATATTATGAGTTCTTATAAAAGTAAAGTATAAGTACAGGTGTTCAAAGACACTGTACATAGACGTATTAAAGAGTGTGATTACATCATACTAAAGAAAAGGGCTTGCAAACCGTTTCTCAAATTACATCACAAACAGGCAAGAATGAACTTGGCTAAGAAACATATGTCCTACGGGGACAAATGGCTTACTGTTTTTTTCAGCGATGTGAAAAAGTGGAACTTAGATGGTCCTGATGGTTGGAACGCGTATTGGCATGATTTACGAAAGGAACCAAGGGCATTTTTCAGCAGGCAGCAAGGCGGTAAATCTGTTATGGTTTGGGGGGCATTTGGATTCAATATCCAGACCTCTCTGGCTTTTCAAAAAGGAAGACTAGATTCAAAAAAGTATCAAGAGACGCTAAACCAACATTTGTTTCCACTCGGTGACATTTTAGGGGGTCCTGAATGGACTTTTCAACAAGACAATGCCTCAATCCACGTAACACATTCTACAAAACTTTGGCTTTCTTAGAAAAATGGTAAAGTTCTTGACTGGCCAGCTTTAAATCCAGACTTAAACCCGATTGAGAATGTCTGGGGTATTTTAACCCGTCAGGTTTACGGCAATGGAAAGCAGTATGACCCTATTGAAGAACTCCCAGGAGGCTATTGAGAAAGCATGGTACTCTTTGCCACCAAAAACCCTACAAAAACTAGTAAGTTCGATGGACGCACGTTTATTTGAACTAATCCAAAATCACGGAAAAATAATTTGTAAGAAAAAGTTCTGTAAAAATTATAAATCTGGTTGTTTTTGACATTGTGCATAAACTTTTGAGACAGTTTTTTTAAGCATTTTTTTAAATTATATTTTTTACAATTATGTAATTTATTTTTTTCTACTTTTGATATCATTTATTTAAATAATGTTGCGAAATCTGCAAATAAATTTTTTTTATTTATTCTAACGTTTTATAATTCTTTGAAAATCGACATTTTATGCTTGTGCTTAAACTTTTGAGACAGACCTTAATGGTCTACGTATGTCTCAAACAAACGTATTACTCCGCCTTTCCATCCCATATTCACATTTGTTTCGTCACATCCGATAACAGATAGGTTCTGCAAACTCACATTATACGTTTTTGTAAATGTGATAATACCTTGGGTTATTTCTTTTGCAATTTCACCAGCAGTTAACGATATATGACCTATATGCTTGCTACCTTGTTCCTCTGTTAATGCTACACGCACTTCTGACGTTAATTTTTGATGACCAGATATTTTTTGAGAAGTTATATTTGAGTGCGTGCGTACGATATTATTAAATGCACTTCAAATTTATAGATTTTGTTCTGATCTATATTCTGTCTGTGTGCAATTCAATAAAAATATGCTTAATTAAAATTAATATGAAGAATATTAATGTTAATACCAATTTCGAAAAATAATTTTCATAGTACAGTTTTCTAGAAAATCCAATATATTTTTAATTTTTCTCCAATTTTTGATGTCAGAAGGGCGCGGTTAAATATTGATAGAAATTGATAAAATTTTTTGTAGATTCTAACTGACCCATTATGTAACATTTTCACTGTATGCTAATAAAAATTTTGGAAATTTTTTCACAAAAAACGATTTTTCTCTTTTTTTTTCTGTTTTTCAATGTTAGAGGGGCGTGGTTAAATATTGAGCAATATTGATGAAAATGCGAGTTCTAACGGACCCATTACACAACTTTTGCATACTATGCCAAAATCAATTTCTAAAAGAAATTTCGGCCCACCCTAATATATATTACTGGCTTTTTTACAGTTGTATTAGCAGCATATAAATACATGATTCAAAGAATATATATTTCAGGAATTATTGTGCTTTTTGTAAACTGATAAAATTACATTTCAAACATTATTTTATGTAATACCATATACTAGCATATCAAAAAAATATGTCAATATATATAAAAAAAACCTATCATACTTATTTGAAACACTGGCACAAATCAAGTAGACGTAGAAATCTCTTATCTTTTTCAAAGTCAAATTTCTCGATTTATCCAAAATGGTGATAGTGAGAGATTTGAAATACTGTACTCTCCCAATGGATAAGAGGAAGGAAATCTTACATGTTTTAAATAGAAAATTCCTTGATATATCTTGCAAATTCATATTTGCAGAATGAAACTTTTTCATCCTCGAAACATAAATCAGTGGGACTAAAGTTCGGTCTATCAAGCTTTGAGGAGATCAAATTAATACGATTTAACGAAGGTGATACGATGGTTACATTCCTTCTTCACATTGATAGCTTCACATTCCGCAAAAAATTAATAAAATCGAACTAAAATATTAATAAAATTTGCGCGAACTTCCACCTAAAAATGAACGTTCAGTTTAAATTAAAACCACAATTAAGTTAGAAGAAAACACGTCTAAAATGCATGCGTGTTTGCTCCAGAAATATCGAAATGTCTTGATTCACTTGATTTCGACATTTTTCTCATGCCGCTTATACCATTATTATAGTAAGACACTTACGTGTCTTAAATTAAGACATCTGTTATGTCTGAAGTTTCACAATCGGACACTTAGGTGTCTTAATTGCATTTTCAGACACATTTTTGTCTGAATTTAAGACCATATATTTGCAGTGTAGACACTTTATGCAAATGTTAACAATTGCTGGATTTGTTTCATCCAACCAACAGTTCGGACCAACGAACTGTTTTCCCTGAGCAGCATAACAGAAAATATAAATTTTTCGTTGGTTATTTAAGATGTCGAAAGCTACGGAAATAACAAGAGAGGAAACTTTAAAGATATTTAAGTTGAAATTGAAAAATAAGCCCGTTACTGCAATTTCTAAAATTTTAAATTCTTCAAAGCAGACAGTGGTGTAAATGTGGTCAAAGAACACAATACAAAAACTCCTAAGAGAATGAAAGAACATTGCTTAAAAAAAAAAACTTCCAAACAGTGCCTAAAAGCACACCATAAAAAGGCCAGAATGGATTGGATTTGAAAGTACATGTCGGACACGTGACTCGCCGTATTATTCATAGACGAATAGAAGTGGAATCTGGATGATCCTGATGCCTGGAATTGTTACAGGTATGATCGCAGGAAACATCCATGTACTTTCTTCAGTAGATGGCAAGGCGGTAAGTCTCTGATAATTTGGGAGTGATTGGCCTTAATGGCCTAATCTGGTTGGCATTTCTCTATGAAAAACAAAATTCAACAATGTAGCAAGAGACACTAAGAGTTACATCTACTTCCATTTGGTGACAGCTTAGGAGGCTCTGAGTGGAGATTTCAGGACGCCAATGCTACAATCTACAACTTGGATAGTACGAAACAGTGGCTTTCAGCACGAGATGTTAACGGTTTAGATTGGCCAGTTTTAAGCTAGCACTTAAACTCAATTGAGAACATTTGGAGTATCTTAACCCGTGAAGTATACCCGAATGGAAAACAATTTGACTCTTCTAAAGAAGTAAAATTCGCCGTTGAAAAAGAACCAATTTCTGCCACCAATAATATTTCAAAAACTATTAGATTCAATGGAAACACGATTATTGAAGTTAACCGAAACCAGGGAAATACTATTAATAAACAACATCCTTTAAAAGTGTTAAATGATGTATTTTTTCCATTTTGTCTAAACTTTTGAGACACTGTATAGTTACAGGTTTCTATTATTGCCAATGATAATAATCCCATTTATTAATTTTGAAATGATTTATTTTAATAATTTTATAGAACCTAATAAGTAAATAATATGTTTTGTTTAATTTTGTATTGTTATTTAATAAACGACATTTTCTTATTGTGGCTAAACTTTTCAATCAGAGATTACCGTTTCTCAATTTTCTTAATTACTTTAACTTTGAACACCTAAACACCTCAAAATAATAACAAATTATGTTAATTTCTATCTGAAACTAATTTGTAATCATTTTTGAAAGCAACCGGTTTTCCTAAGGAATGCTGTCATTCATGGGAACCTCAACTGCATTTGTAACCGAAATCCTAACGTTTTATTATGAATCAACAAGGTTTTAGTTAAATAGTACACTCGGTATCGGACTACCCTTATGAATCAACAAATACGTTTTAAAGTGTTTTATTCCCCATAAATTAATTTAAATTGCTCTCTAAATAAACACATTTTCAGGCAATATATTCCTTTGGCCGTCCATCTGGTTAAATTATAGGCTCCACGTTGAGGGAAATTCACTTACTAGGGTGGCATGTCCACAACAAAAAATATAATCAATTCTAAGAATTCTCTCTAGTCTTCAGGTTAGATCTTTTTAGTATTTTATAGGCAAAATAAGATCGTGTAAATCATCCTTTAGTGTTTCTTTAGGATCTGCACCTCACTGCATATTAACTAGTTTGTCTGATCAATATCCTTCCACAGACTTTTGAACCTTTTAACCCATTTTAGACCAAGGTAAATAAAAATTTAAAAACTCGTTTTTTTTCTTAGTGACATTTTATTTGGTGTGTCTTTATGAGTCCATTCGAGATTTTTGGGAATTAATCAAAATATAGCATGGTTGTGTACAATCCCAAAAAATGTTACTGTTTCCATGAAATTCTGGCCTTTATATTCAATTGATCTATATTTTTATGCCCTTTTAAGATGGCCACTGTTGAATTAGAAACATTAAAGGTTGATGTTTTGCTATCTAAACAATTCGAAATTAATTTTTGAAAATCATTCTGAAAACCATCTTATATAAATTGGAAGAAAACCTTTATTTGTTGCATTCCTGTACAGTGTACATTGAGTACTGTAGTAAAATTCATGAAGACATTTATCTCGTTTTTCTGAAGATGTCTTTAAAAGACAGACATCATCATAGACCCAAATAAAACAGTCCAACGGAGAAAACAAATTCAATGTCATGTGTCGTATACGACTCGCCTGCCTAAAATGAGTTAAATTAGAATATCTTCGATCCACTGCTTTGTTAACATGTATCTCATTAAAAACGCTGATGATAAGAAAAATATGATGGTGACAAATGAAATGTATATAAGACATACCTTTAAATATACAGAAAAAAACTTTTTCTAATGTTGAAACATTACGAGTAGAAAACATATCTGTTCAGTTTTTGTTTCATCAAATGGCACACACCATTAAACGACCTGTATTACTGACCGTTTTATCAAATACCATAATTTCAACAGAATTCAATAACGACCAATCTTAAATATCAAATACTGCTGAACTAGTTCCAGTTCCTAAAAGAATTTCAGGAATTCCAGCATTCAGAGCTTTAGCTATCGCAGGGGCATGTCAGGATACTATTTGCCAGTATTATCAAGGAGTAGGTCTTTATCTCAGTGTTTAATTACAATGTTTATATTAAAAACAAGATATAGGCTGATGGCTTTATTAAGAGCATTGCCTTATTTGGCAGAAGTACGTTATATATATATATATATATATATATATGTGTGTGTGTGTGTGTGTATAAATATATAATCAGTATTATTATTATTAACAATACATGTTAATTTGGATAAATCTATTTATTCTACTATATTATTAACTAGCTGTTACCCGTGACTTCGTTCACGTAACATTTAAAAAAATAATAATGCATTAATTAAGCAACATATGCAATTAATATCTCTTTATCATATTTTATAGTAGAAAATACTTTTAATAATCACAATTTGAGTATTTGTGTTTTATGCATATGATCATTGAAATTTCTTTCATGAATGAGCATTAAATTCCATACTTTCTCAATAAGATTAATCGTGGAATACATTTTTTCTTTGTTATTCTATTTTAGCATTTCTATTTATTCAATTTTACATTTATTCCTTTCATGGAAATTGATTCAAGGTTTCGTGCGGAAGATATTTTTTAAAGTGACTATATTAAGAAATATTTTTGGGAAAATTTTTGGGAAAATTTTTTAATTAACATGTCACTTTAGATATGACTTTAATTTGATTAGAATAATCTAAAAATCAACATAAATTATGTTTCTATTCCAAAACACTTCACATCTTGAAAAACAAATTGAAGTGATATGATATTTTAAAAAAAATTAGAACGTGGTGGAACACAAAGTTTAAAAATAAAGAAAATAAGTAGAAAAATACATTTAACCATCATATAATTATTGTATTTTTATTTCACAGTGCTACACTTTTAGCAGCTGTAGATCTAAATGCAACATCAAAATGTTTATAACGCTTCAAAGACTTTCAAAGTCTAAATGTTTATTTGTTAAGCAATATAGTTCTTATTTATTTCAATCGCGAAAAAGATCTGAAAAAAGCAGCCCCAATTATGGATAAACATTATCATATTGATTATTGTGTTGTAGTTTAGGATTATGGTAGTTTCCAAATTTGACAGGAATATATTTCAATCAGGAGAAAAATTAATTACCCTGAAGAGATATTTTTAACTATAGATTTAGATATTTTAAAATTATAAGGAATTATAGAAGTGTCAGAAAAAGATAACTAAAAGTACCAAGATTTTTAATTTTCTTTTCTCTTGCGCTTTTCCATAATCATGGTACCTTTAAAAAATAGGAGGGGGAATTTTCTTGTTTAATTAGTGGCATCTACTTTTCTTTGAATTCCACGTGAACGATGTCAAAGGCAAATTCTATTCTCCAATGAAAATTGCATATACTAACAACTTTTACATAGACTTTAATATATTTATTAAATTTTATCGAAATTTAAAATTCTGGAATATTGTACGGTAAAAAAATGTTAAACTTACGTTTTGGCGACCAATACATCCTGTGTAAATTACGCTACTTTGTGTAATTGCTATAAAATACTAATATTTTCTGAATGAAAACCGGCACATGATTTAAAATATGACGAAACTTTCACCGGGGATAGTTTTTCCTATGAACTGATACTTGTCTAGTTAAAAAAAATTCTTTCACTACATGAATGATGTTCAAATATGCATTTATATTTATAGATAATATGCATGTTTGCCAACAAACTGGTTTTATTTTGTGTCTACTCAATTTAACGTACGGAAAACGTTGACCTAAATTATTTGAAGTTCCGCTAAATTTCTCATAATTTTCCAAGTAGTTAGGATACATTATATTATGTGTAGGAAATAATACATTATGAATTACTAACTCTGCAAGCATTGTTAATTTTTGCATTCAATTTGTTGCGAAATACTACTTTACTTGGGTGCGTGACGTCACATGCAAATTACCTATTTAAATTATGAAAGCGCTTAAATAAATCCAATATTATAGTACTCTAGAAATTTTTTAAACATTAGTATTATTAAATACTAAATTTAACTAAGAAGTTATATATATAATGTAATTTAAACAGAATTGACCTAAATTCCGTTTTGAAATTATCTGATTTTTGAAGCAAAACATTATTTCTCAAAAATATACTTTTCTTTTAAGAATGCGACAATAATTTTGAAGCTGGCGAAATAAAAATGAAGCGAATTTGTTGAACTTATAAAAAAATTATATTAGTTTTTTAAATTAAAATAAATGTTTTACATGAAAAAAAAAATTATGTCTTTTTTTTTTTTTTTGATAAGCCATTTTACTTTTAATGCCCCCTTTTTAACACCTATCTGTAAAGAATAATTAATGAAAAATATTATAATGTGTAAATCCAAGGAGCTTAAATATGCCTCCTTGGTTGAAGCTGAAGCTGAAAAAATTTACGATGTAATGATTTCTAAATCTCAATATTTAACAGACGATTTTTGGTTAAGTAAAATAAACCGAATCATGAAGTTTGAATATGCAAAAATATGTTTTTATTTCTTGGAAAATTTACTTTAATATTAACAACCTTTGTAAAATTAGAAGTTATTTATGATTATCTCCAAATACATTTAAATAAATGTACTATGTCATTTAAACGCACTTGTAGTTATATTTTTAATATGCGAAATAATCACATTATCTTCTCAGAATGATGCAAGTTTTAAATGTCAAATTATAGTGAGTGAATCTGAATTTTTATTGGTTTATAAACATATTGTCCACACGCAGTTTCTTTTAATGGCAACGGGAAGAAAATTACATTAGAAGTTGAAAAAAATAGATTTCTGTAATGATAAACTATGGGAAATGTTTGAAAGAAGTTGTATAGAATGGACTGAGAAATTTTTAAAGTTGACAGTAATTTTACTCGTGTTCTAAAGCATATGTACTTCAAGTTTCGCTCAAATCGGACAAAAATTGTAGATTTGTATAAAACACATACATAAGGACCCTTTAAGTAATAAGGTGAAAAATGGATAACATATTTTGGAAATGAAAACGCATGGTACATTTTAAAATAAAAAAATCCTAATTAACATCTTTCATTTTTTTAATATTTTCAATAAAATAATTGAAAAATATATTTATTGAATTTATTGGACAGAACACTTCTTCGATAAGTTTCTTGATGGAAAAACATGCATAATGAAAAGTATTTAAGTATTTTTAACCCTTTCCGGCGCGGAGTAAGTCTGTTTGTAAAATGATGAAATAATGGACTGACACCAGAAATTACAAACGAATTCATTAGAAAATAAAAACTTGCTTATTTTCTGGTACTTAACAAAAGGAAAATTTCAATGAATTATTCTTGGTGCCACTTGTCAGTTTTGGAATTAAAATTAGGTGTCCTTTTTTGTGACCACCGCCCGTTAAAGGGTTAAAAGTCGACCGCTTAAGGGATATTGAAATTGATTATAAAGTCATATAGATTTAAATTTACTGCTTCTATACAGGCTGATAAAAAATAGAAGGCATCTCTGTCTCTACTCATATTTGTCTCTTTCCTTTGTTTCGGAAGCTTAGATGTTTTATTATTTAGAAAGTTTTCAAATAAAATTCAGCTACAGTTTATAAACTTTCTAAATCACTAATCTAAAGAATATGTTTAGATAAAACGTTTCCCTACTAGAAGTTAATGTTCAATGTAGAAGGGGAAATTTTATCGGGGACGGGATAGATGTAAAATGAAAAATAATATTAAAACAACTCTTCAATTTATACTTGATTTTATGTATTTTAACAATTCATACATAGTTATAGCAATTATAAAAAATCTTTAGATAACTTAACAAAGCAAACCACTGCAATTAGAAACTTGAAAGTGTAATTGTAGTCTATAATATGACTATTAAAATATACTAAAAAAATACCCCAAAACATTTTTTAAATACACAAAACCATTTAGCCTCTATTTAACTATATAGACCTTGCGCTACTTGCTCACGTCTGAACATATGTAAACTTTTAATGTAAACTTTAATGTAATTTTTTAATTATTATTTTGAACCATATGAGGTATGGGATCGAATATATTCGCGGTAGCTTGTATGTGACTGTCGGTTGACATTTTTGAGCCGCGTGCGGCACGGGTTAAATTTATTCATTAATTTAGAACTTTGTAGAAATCATTTACTTATACACGGACAACTGAGAGGGCGGTGTATAAAACATTTTCAACTTTAGAAATAAACACCACCGTAATATTATATATATATACTATTAATTGGGTTTTTTTCACAAATTTAATATTTTTCTGCTCGTCTACATCAATAAGTTTTCAATGAACTGTCGTGGAAATATAATTTTGTGTTATTTTTACTTTAAACCCCTTTTTTGTTATATGCGGTAACATGCAATGAAAAATCATCAAAACATATTATTAAAAATGCGTTTTTATTTTCTGCTTTGTTTTGCCATATAACGCGTCCTTCGTTTGACTATGTTAGGATTGTTCGTTTTCCTCATTTCGGTCAAGGCATAACTACTTTTAACACTGCAAATTATCACGATCGAAAACCAAATCAACCCATTTGAGTGACAGGTTCAAAACAATGTCATGTTTAGTTTATTCTGGCAATGATTTTGATCAGACGAAACAAAACACCAAATCCGTAAAAGGTTTTTCAGGTCTAAGAAATTCAGGGCCATCAAGAACTCAAGTTTGTTGAACTCACGAAGAAAGGTATGAATGTCCTTCCCGATGGAAAGTGTTTCCGTATAAACTTTTCACAGCCGTTAAATGTCAAAAGGGAAATCATCGAACATTTTTTTTAAATTAATATTGTGATTTATTTGTAAAACGAAATAAAAAAAAAATTCAAAGATGGCAAATCCTGAAATATAGTTGTAGCATTTATACAGTTATTGTATTAAATTTCTTTAATCATACTTCGAATTAAAAAAAATGTAAGCATTCTTAAGTATTCGCAAAGAAAATTCATATCATTTTAATACTGAAAGTGAAAATAAATACCAGAATTGATAATTTTGCTTTATAAGGCACAGCATACATTATGGGATTGTTATACAAATTTAAAGCAGCCACACACATACATTCACATATTGTACAGAGTGTCTCAAAAGTTGGGTATGCAATAATTCAATAAAATACTTTGTTTCGTCAAACTTAATTATTTCTTTACAGGAGTATTTTAAATGATATTAGTTAACTCCAGTGAAGAACAAAACAAGTGGATTTTGAAGCAATCAAACATTCATTGCAGACATTTTTGTCAAAGTGTAAAAAAGTTTTGGATAGATTGAACACATGCAATAAGTTTGACGGACGACATTTTGAACAGTTAAGAATTAAAGAGGTTTCAACATTTTGAATTGAATGTTGTCTTAACGTCAAAATCTGGAATTTATAATTCTCATATCATCGCATACTGTACACTAAAGTTCTGCATTGGGTCGGGAAACACGATCGACTTCTACTTTTTTGCTGCGGGTCGAGATGCCTTTTAACTGGTTCAGTTTTGGATCTATTTCTGGTTGGGTTTTGAATTTTGCAGTTCGGGTTGACCCAATTTTTTCAGAAGAAAGTGCTGAATATTTTTCAAATGAAAAAACTTAATGAATATATTATATATATATATATATATATGTTTATTTTTCTACATAAAAGATGAAATTGATATTTGAGACATAGTCTCATAATTGTATTAAATTATAGATTAATTTTATTTCATGACGGTTTCGAGGTGAAGCTTGTCGAGATCGGGTCGGGTTGCGGATCGACTTGAAATAGAATTTTCAGGTTAGAACCGACCCGCGCATGATTCCATTGTAGACCTATTTACCTACAGCGGTGGTCAGAATTATAAGAACATCTAAAAATGGCGTAGAAAAAAATTATTTCTAAATTAAATAAAGTGAAATTTATACGTAAAATGCTTTTATATGCTAGAAATCATTGTAGAATGCAAAACATTTAAAAATGCAAAATATGAATATTTTGCCATAATTAACTAAATATGTCATTGTAAAAATTGGACAAAATTATAAGGACAATGAATGTTTTTGCCAGAAACACACTAATAATTAATAACCTCCCCCTTCTTCTCAATCACTTTTATCAGTCTTGACGTCATGGCAATTGACAATTCCTTCAGAACGTTCTTGGGAATTTTTGACCAGACGGAAGAAATGAACTGCTGCTTGTTTTCATATTGTATACAAATTTTGTATACTTCGTGCGCCAGAATACTCCACAGATTTTCCAATGGATTCAGATCAGGACTTCTGGCCGTCCAATCAAGTAGTTTCTCGAAATTAGCATCAAACCATGATTTTGAAGTTTGGGAAACATGTATTGAGGCATTATCCTGCTGGAAGAAATAGTCTCAACTCGTTATTAACGGTGCTTCTGGTAAAAGATTATCGTCCTATGCATCACCATCACAGTCAGAATTCATTCTACCCTGAACAAGAACCCTTGGAATAGTTCTACCAGTTGTAAAACCTCCCCAGACCATTACTGAGCCACCTCCAAATGCACGCTTTGAGAAAATTTCTTCTTGTCTACAGAGATCATACCAGAAGTAGCGAAAACCATCTGGTCCATCCAAATTAAACTTTTTCTCATCAGAAAAGACAATATCATCCCATTTTTTCCCCATACTAATGAAATTTTGGCGAACTCCACCCTCAGTCTCTTATGAACTTTTGTAAGAGGCGGTCGTGACATACATTTACTAAAGCGAATCTTTTTTTACTTTCTGTAAAATCCGTCCAACAGTTCGAGTACTGCATTCTAAGTTCAATTCACATATTACTTCTGTTGACTTTTTTGAGCAAGCTCACCTTATTATTATTCTTTCCTCCCGTACAGAAACAGAAGATTGCCTACCTGTATCACTTTCCCGTCCATATTTACCAGCATTTTAAAGATAACTGTAAATAACCGTTCTTGATATATTAAGCTTTGTCGCAATTTAACGTACAGAAAGTCCAGAACTTTTAAATGCATCCACTTTCCTTTTCTCGAACTCCGAAAGATATGTACCTAGCGGTATGACTGAAAAACAGAATATGACATTCCCAAACATTTACTACGCATTTATATCGTCTGGAAGTTCCATCTGCAGAACACAATACACACAAATTTTACTTTCTAGAACAGGGAAATACAGTTGTTCTTATAATTTTGTCCATATCACATGACTGTATAAATACATAATACATTTTATGAATATGAAATTTCCACATATTTCCATAAAAACTTATAAAAATATTCTTCATTTTTCATTTGTTTCCAGCCATTAAATTTGCATAATTTTCCGGTCAAGTGCATCCAATATTTGGCGATTTTTGCCTTGTCCTTATAATTTTGACCACCACTGTACTGCATATCTACTTTTGAGTCAGTCAGTATAAATATATTTCTTCCTATATGATGCAATATGTTCAGTTTTTTATTTCGATCATTATAGAAGTTATTAATTTCTCATTCTACCATTGTTAAGGCTATGATTGATGTACCATGTCACATTAGGGTCCTCTAGTTTTTAATATGTCCCTAAAAAAATAATTCCAAAACTCCGTGGTAATGACCACGGCAATGACAATTTTAACATTGAGTCTATTTTAGGGAGAAACAATAACAATTGAAAGCTTATGGGGTACTGATTCTGAAAACTGCCTCAAACCTTTTTTATATAATTCATTCGGCAAAGTTAATTTATTAAATATGTTTTCAGTAATAATAAACTTGGTAATGGTATTTGGGACAAGCCTTGGATATGACATTAACAAGTTTCAAATATTTTTTAAATATTAAAATTTAATGTTTTTCATATTTAAACTCTTTTACTGTGTAGTGCTTGAAAAGAAATATTGATAAAATGTTTAAAAATTCATGGTTTATTTGTTTAATTCACATTTTTTAGCCAAGGACATAAAATGTACCATTGTTTGAATACCCATTATCTACCCATTATCTGAGAGTGACCCATAAATTTTAATGTATAATATTTGCCTAGTATTCAAAAGTTTACTCGCTGTTATTTTGATTTTTGGAGATAAACTGATAACTTCCGCATCTTAATTTTATCACAATTTTAATTTAATTCCCATCTCCAAAGTTTTCTTCTCTGCCCTTTTCAACTCAAAAATCAATAAATTATAGCAAAACCTATGTAATTATTAAAATGCTTTAGAAATCGGTGGGGAATAATCTAATAACATACACTTTCCCTTAAGCTATTATTAAGCTAACAAAAATTTTAGAGAAGAACTTTTTCAATTAATAATAATGTTAAAAAATACCTTTGAAAAACTCAGTTATTTAAATTACTAACTTTCGTGTTCTCTTACTCAAAAAAATTCAATTCTACTTGGTTCTAGAAAAAATGAAGAAATTTGAATTTCCCATTTAAAGAAAATATATAAGCCGCGTTTCAAAATACCAGATTTTATTAAGAAACCTGGGGCACTAGACTAGCACACCTGACACTTCATCCGCGTGATTACTGAGAAATTATTAAGAAAAAGCAACAATATCTATTTAATTGAAAAAAATGAAAATATTACTATACATAAAATGAGCGATGAATTTTCACCAATGAAAAAATACTTCCAATTAAAATCTGTTTAGAGATTTACGCACAAAATTTTTTTTTTTCGCCTCTTGAGTACCAAAAAGTAAGGAATTTTACACCAAATCATTTTAATAATATCTTAGCAGAATAATTGAAAAATACCAGAAGTAATTGATATAGAACAGAAATTATTTTATGCATTTCGTGTGAAGAACGAGCGTTATTAAAATGCAACGTTTTGATTCTTTTTCTGCGAAGTGGTATTCAATATTCAAATACGGTTCATTATATTGATAATATAAAGGCCAAACGTGTCCGTGCTTAACGCTGACGTAATTTTAACATGGCGACACCTGACGATTAAATTTCACTCTTACTGAAAATTTTAAAACTTCTAAACATCGCACATTTTTAATTTTTACTCTATCGTATAGGCAAAAAATGTACTTTCAAATGAAATTTGTTTGAAACTGTATTGAATTTACTCATTTATTAAAGTTTTCAAAATATTTTTCAAGCATGAATTTTTTTATTATTATCTTTCTATATCGCATGCCGAAGATTACAAAAGATTTATCCGTTTTCACTTAAAACAATATAGGTTCAGCATTTTTTCCAGCTAATATTCCATAACGAAATTAAAACTTCAACAAGCAATAAATAAAATTACATAAATAAAACAAAAATTTAACAGACCTGTAATCGAATTATGCACTTAAACAGATGAAATTATCAGAATCATAAAGGCTACTACTGTAGATAACGAAATCTTCACAATTTCTCTGGCTATTAATTTCTGGCACGAGGCCAATGCGAAAGTACCACGTTTAATAAATTTGAAAACTTTATTTGAATACATAACTGATTTATATCATATAAAAATTATTTTTGCTGGTGTTAGTGGGTAATCTAAAAGAATATATTAAATTAAAAAAATCTATTACAGTTTCCAATTAAAAAATGGTTTTCATCTGAATTCTTGTAACCCGAGAAGCCCGGGTTGGATCCCCTTGTTGTTATTAAAATCTAAAAGAACATATTACAGAAATTTAAACTGCTGGCCATTGAAAATAATACACCTAGAACTCTAGATGGAAAGCAAATAGCAGGAGTATATTTATTGTACAAATACACCATAGACATGATTAAATTTACAAGTAATTTGAGGTTTAGAATATATATAAGCCAGTATTCAAAGCATTCACCTCTGTCAGCAATAAGAGTTCGAATTCAACTGTCCATAACTTCAAGCAGAGTTTGGACGGCAGGTATAGATATGCTACAACTGTACTGCAATCCAAATAGGATATGTGCTGGTCAAAGATGCTGATAGGTTCTTTGTCATCTTACACGAGCCATAACAAGACCTTTACATAAACAGCAAATGCACGAATGCGATTTCCATTTGAAAGAGGAACGTGGACAGAGAGGGAGAGCAAGGCAGATATTTATACTGAACTCTAAAATAAATTGGTCTCTTTCAGAGGACGATTTCGTATAAATTATATACATATACAAAGCAGGTAGGGTGTCTAAAAGCGTAATCTGTTCCGGGCCTCACAATCTCTATAAGCGCCCCCGATTTTAAAAACTTACTGTAAGACCTTTCTTTCTATAACAGTGTCATTGCCACTACTACTTTACGAACATGTGTTGAAAGAAACGCAAATCATTTGCATATATCTCAACGTATAAAACAGGGTTTTCATACAAATTTCACGTTTGTTGGTTCCACCTTCAAAGCGTAGCAATTTTAATAAAACACTGTAAGTAAATGGTTATAAATAACAAAAGCTTACTTATAAATATATGCGTTCAATAAAGCCTCTTTCATGCAAAATATAAATTGAATGACCGAAAATTTGTATTCCAAAGAAAATTCCTTGGAATAAAAACATGTAAATAAGATATTTCTAAAGATCTTTTTTTTAGAATTGATAGATAATTTTGGTGCACTGAACTAAAAAAACCCATTTAAGCTACTTTTAATAATACTTCAAAAGCAATGATAAGTATCAAGTAAATTAAATGACTAATTTAAGTAGGCTAGGATGTTTTGTAATTTAGTTCAAATATGGCACGTTTTTAGAAGATACCAAACAAATATGTTTCTGCCACAATGAAGAAATAAGGTAAGGACAGGAAAATCAAAAACTTGTATATAACAGAATATATGCATCTTTTTTATACAATGCTTTTCACAAACTTATACGGCGATTATAGACCTACTATCCGGTCTTCGCCCGTCTAGCCGGTCGCTTCTGAGTGGGGCCCAAATACGTTCTGCAGGGTACTGTTTTGAATTCTCTTGGGGCTCAGAAATTGCATTTTACATGCAATTTGCAAAATGCAATACCTTGCATTTTACAAAATAACGGGGACCTGTGTTTTCTCAGCCATACATCGTTAATGCAGCGATCAATACAACGTGGTTATTTTGCGTGCATAAATCATTAAAATGAAATAATTTTAACAGGACCCATTCGGTTGCACGCTTGTAATCTGACTATACGGTAATCACCATAAGGCATCCTTGTGCATACCCCTAGCCCATAAATATGGCAGGGGCATAAATATTTCAAAAAATGTATTTTGAAAAATGGTGGAAGTGTAATATTTTGATTAAAATTTTAAATCCAATCGCTAAGAGACGAAAATCGAAAAAAATATATAAAATGGAAAATTTCTTGGAAAAAATATCACACAAAATATATAATAAAAAATCAGCAATAGTTCTCTTTTTCGTCTAACCTTCCGCAATCGAGTTCACAGCCCATGTTGACCACAAACTCGCTAGCTCTAAAATCGCTGAAATACATGATTAAATACTTTTTTGTAGATTTGTAAAGCGGAGTTTCACATTCTTACTTAAAACTGCTGCTGCTATATGGCACAATTATCTAAAATTTTTGACACACAGTGTGACCCCCTTGATGGTTTATTATCTAAAATTGCTGAAATACACATTTAACTATTTTTTAGTACATTTGTTATCCTAACTTTCACGCTCCTACCTATTACTGAGATATGGCAAAATGACATAAAAATTTCGACCCCCATTTAACCTTCCTTTAGTGGCTGAATTTCTAAAATCGCGGAAATACATGTTTAACTATTTTTTAGTAGATTTGTTATCTTGAATCTGTGATTTCAAGCTCGTAACTAAAACTGCTGCTGAGACCTAAAATGACCTAAAATTTGCGACCCCCATTTACCCCCCCCCCCTCCCTTAATGGGTGAATTTCTAAAATCGCTGAAATATGTGTTTAATTATTTTTATAGCAGATTTGTTATCCTGAATTGCACGCTCTTATCAAAACTACTGATGAGATATGGTGAAAAGGTGAAATCATCGAAAATTATCGAACCGCCTTTTAACCCCCTTAGTAGTTGAATTTCTAAAATCGCTTAAAATACATGTTTAACTATTCTTTAGTAGATTTGTTATCCCGAAATTCACGCTCCTACCTATAACTTCTATTGAGAAATGGCATAAAACAGTCGACCCACTATTTAACTCCCCTTGGTGGCCGAATTTCTAAAACCACTAAAATACTTGTTTAACTATTTTTTAAGGAGATTTATTATCCTGAGTTTCACGCTTTTTCTAAAACTGCTGATGAAATATGGTGAAAATGTGAAATCACCGAAAATATTCGACCTTTCATTTAACCCCCTTTATAGTTGAATTTCTAAAATCGTCTGAAATGCATGTTTAACTATTCTTTAGTAGATTTGTTATCTCGAATTTCACACTCCTAACTATAACTTCTACTAAGATATGGCAAAAGGGTGTAAAACATTCGACCCCCAATTAACCCCCCTTAGTGTCTGAATTTCTAAAATCGCTGAAATACATGTTTAACTATTTTTTTAGTAGATTTGTTATCCTGAGTTTCACGACTTTACCTATAATTTCTACTGAGATAAGGCAAAATGATCCAAAATATTTTACCTCCTATTTAACCCCCCTTAGTTTTTTAATTTCTAATATTGCTGAAATACATGCTTATCTATATTTTTTGCAGATTTGTTATCCCAAATTCCGAGCTCCTAACTAAAAATGCTGCTGAGATATGGTGAACAGTCAAAATGACTTGAAATTTTCGATCCCCCATTTTACCCGTTAATGGATGAATTTCTAAAATCGCTGAAATATGTGTTTAATTATTTTTAAATTAGATTTGTTATCCTGAATTTCACGTTCCTACCTAAAACTGCTGCCGAGATATGGCGAAAACGCGAAATGATTAAAAATTTTCGACCCCCATTTAACCCCCTTAGTGGTTGAATTTTTAAAATCGCTGCAATATGTGTTTAACTAACTTTTAGTATATTTGTTATCTTGAATTTCGCGCTTTTAACTAAAACTGTTATTAAGATATGGCGAAAAGGCAAAATTACCTAAAACTTTAGGCCCCCCCCATTTAACACCCTTAGTGGTTGAATTTCTAAAATCGCTGATATACGTGTTTAATAATTTTTTGAGTAGATTTGTTATCTTGAATTTCACGCTCTTACATAAACTGCTGATAAGATATGGTGAAAATGTGAAATCACCGAAAATTTTCGACCCCCCATTTAACCCACTTAGTGGTTGAATTTCTAAAATCGCATGAAATACATGTTTAACAATTTGTTAGTAGAATTGTTATTCCGAATTTCACGCTCCTATCTAAAACTCCTGCTGAGATATGCCAAAATGACGAAATTATCTAAAATATTCGACCCCCCATTTAACCCCCTTAGGGTGTGAATTTTGAGAAATCCTTTCTTAGTGGGTGCCTACATTGTGTAAAGAACATGTCTTCCAAATTTCATTGTTCTAGTTAAACGGTTGAGATTCGGCGTTGATTATGAGAAAATAAATCTACTCTTTTATAAGTATAGATATGCTGATGGATAGACATATATCACAAACCTATATGGCAATTTCCTCCTTTTTACACTAGGATTTAAGCATAATTTATCCGTTTATTTGCGGAGTAAGCCTACTTTTTAAAACTTGGAATCATGTGTTGGTGATGACTAAAAAATAGCTATTACATTAACAAAAATGGAAAAAAAAATCTTCTGAAATTTAAGAAGAAAGAAAGTTCTATAAAAATTTAAAGTATGTTTTTAAAAAGTAAATTTGCTGTATGTTGAATAGTTCAGTTTTCAAAAATACGGATATTTTTTGAGTAAAAATACAACTGATGCTTAAAATATGATATCTTTGGAAAACAATTATTTTATTTTTTGTGTATTCCACAAATATAAGTTTTGTTTTATTATTTGAATGGTCTGACCAATATTTGTGAGGAAAATATAGAGAACTATAACGCATGATAATATGAACATGCACGCATGATAATATGAAATCAGCAAAAATTACATTAAAAATTGCTAAAAACACTGATGTCATAATCATTTTACAATAAGACTAAAAATAGTTCCAATTCTACATCTAGGAACACCTATTACTGATAAAATCTTCATTGAAAAAAAATTTCTGTTCAAATAACATTGCAGAACGAGACATGAAGCATTGAATGGTAGAACGCAAATCGAAGTCACGCATTATGGAAGGAGTGACCTACTGAAATACGGCGAAAAAGTTTAGAGGTCTTTTGAAAACAATAAAATATCGAATTTGGAAATATCATATCTATATTCAGAATTTTGAATGGTTAATGTGACCATACAGAAACGATGATTTATATGGACATTGTGGTTACAGATGAAGCCTTAAGTGAATATTTCTTGGGAAAGAAATAGAATGACATAAAAAAAAAATAGAAATTGCATTAAGAGTTTCAGAAATCTTAATTTTATTTTGTATGCGATCATGTTTCTAATCTTTTTTTTAAATATTTATACAGCAAAACCTGCTAAGACGGGATCGCAAAGGACTAGAAAAAAAAACTCTTTCAGACAGTTTTTCATCTTAGCATGTACACTGTGCTTTATTATTATTCTACTGTATTCTTTTCACTGTGATCACGTGGTTTTCCATTTAAAGCAGTTTTCCATTATTTACTGGTTGTGTTATCACATGTTTTTCTCGTGTAATTTCAATTAAATGTACAGAATTTTGATACTGGAGAATTATTTTTTGAAATACCAAAAGTTTATTCAACGTGTTCTTTAACATAAACTTATTAAGGTAAGTAACACTATTTAGATTTATATGTAATTCTTATTCATTTAATTTATCAATTGAGAATTATGTTAATTAGTGCCATATTTCTATTTAAGTTAAATAAAAAATCTATGCTTCTTTCTTTCAGCTTTATTTTATTATTAATACTACACCATACACGTATTTTTGATTTTTACACACAAAAACACATTAAACCACAAAACTTTAATAAATAGACTTTAAAGACCTAAACTTTAGTAACTAATGAGTAACCTAAGACCAAAACTTTAGTAAATGACGCAGATTTAAAAATCCAGTTTCCACAACAGTTGAACATGGAAGCTCAAAAGTCAAATCATAAAAGTTTTTTTCATTGGATCTTATAAGACATGGGAGAATGTCTATGTAAAATGCCGTAAGCCGGGTCTTACTCTGCAGCAATCATCTAGTGATTTGACTTTTGCTAAACCTATTCAATTCCATGCGACCACTATTATTGAATAGAAAAAACTCGCTTTATGTAATCATATATTCGAATACGAAGCAAATCATGTGTGTGTTTGCGTGTGGTTATATATATATATGAAAATTTTATCTTAAAAACGGCTCTAATGATTTTGACGAAATTTTGTATTCTACCGTTTTGGGACAACAGAAAACCATAGGGCTAGGTCACATGTTCGAGAAAATTCGATTAGTGGGTCATTTTGGGTCACCATGGTCAGTGTCAAGCTAATTGTATCTAAAAAAATGGTTCAAACGATTGACTACATTTTGTATTCTACCATTTTCGGGCACGAGAAGACAATTGAGCTGGATCACATGTTTGAGAACTTTCTATAAGAGGGTCAAGTTAATTTTATCTAAAAAATGGCTCTAACGATTTTGATTGAATTTTGTATCCTACGAGTTTCGGGTACGTAAAAATCATTGGGCTAGGTTACATGTCCAAGAAAATTCGATTAGTGGGTCAAGCTAATTTTATCTAAAAACGGATCAGACTATTTAGAATAAATTTTGCATCGTATGATATTCGGGCACGAGAAAATCAATGGGCTAGGTCACATGTCCGAAAAAATTCGATTAGTGGGTCATTTTTGGGTCATTGTGGGTCAAGCTAATTTTATCTAAAAACGGCTCAGACTATTTTGACTAAATTTTATATCCTATGGGTTTTGGGCACGAGAAGACAATTGGGCTTGGTCACGTGTTCGAGAAAATTTGATTAGTGGGACATTTTGGTCATGGGTCATGATATTTGAACTCAAAGCTAATTTTGACCGAGCATTGGTTTTTCCTGCTCGTTACACAATATGTAAGAAACTTTATATTAATCTCGAAGAAAAGATTTAATGCTTTCTAACGACAATTCGAATAAATATTTCCAAACAGTTTTGGCTCTGCCTAACAGGTTGAGCAATCTGTTGACTTCTATCTATCTATATTATAAAGGACAATCGTGTCCGTTCGTAACGCTGACGTCATTTTGCGAATGGCAACACTTGACGGTGACATTTCGGTTTTGCGATTTTTGTTACTGCAATTTTTTACATTTCAAAACGTCGCACATTTTCAATTTTTACACCGTTATATAAGAAAAAAAAAAACTTTCAAATGCGGTTTGTTAGGAAAACTGCATCGCAATTTACTCTTTTATTATAGAATGTAAATTAAATTTCAGGTATGATTTTTTTTTAAATCTATCTCTATCGCTTGCAGACGATTGCAAAATAATAATCCTTTTGCACTTTAAACAATATAACAAGTTCAGCATTTGTTTCCAGATAATATTGAATAACAAAATTAAAATTTCACTAAGCAACAAATAAAATAGTATATATAGAACACAAATTTAACAGACATGTCATTGAAATAATCGTTTAAAACCGATGAAATTAAAAACTGTAGATAACGAAATTTTTAATGATTTCTTCGGCTATTAACTTTTGCCACGAAGCCAGTACAAAATTACCGCTTTTAATAAATTTCAAAACCTTATTTGAATATATAATTGACATATTCTATATAAAAATGCTGTTTGGTGATGTTAGGGGCCAATCTAAAAAAAATTATTAAATGTAAAAAAATCTATTAGAGTTTTCAATAAAAAGTATAAATGGCTTTTACATATATTCTCTATCCCGGGATACCCGGGTCTGATGCCCTAGTATTTGTAATATTGATTATTGATGTATCTCTCGTATTTAATAATTATTGCTAAATATATCTGTACTATAAAAACTATACTACTATGAAATGGTTGTATTTTGCGGTTCGAAAACGGCTAATCATCTTTTAATAAGTAGAATAATTTGAATCTAAGTGTCGTTTTTTTTATGTGTAGAAACTAATTATTTAAATCATACTTTTAAAAACTTTGTTCACTCATTATATATCATTATACGTTCGATAGGAATTTGAAGGTTAAGTTTTAACCGAAATTTTGACCGAAGAACTTTTCACCCGTGTTGAAATTAACGTCGCAGTCCATTTTTCCTTATTTTATTATTCAAAGTCGGAGGGGGGGGGATACAAAGAGAGTAGGAAAAAGGACAGACGTATCAAAACTTTAGAAAGAAGATGAACCACTTAATACCAAAGTTCCTTCATGTTACTTGCCATTTTTACATGCTAAATGAATTCATTTGCACTTTTGTGAAGTTTGATTATATTCTTTAACCCTACACTGCACTGTGATGCATATATGAATTTAACCTTTACTAAATCTATTCAGTTTCATGCTACAATTATTATTGAATAGAAAATTTCCCTTTATGCACTCACCGAATTCTGAGAATAAATAAACTGAAGAATTACTATTAAAAATTCGTGGTGTTTAACCCTAGATATGAATATAAAAATATAGTGCTCCAAAAGAAAATTCGTGCAGTGTAGAGTTAATATCTAAAAAATCTGCTTCTTTTAGGTAGATTTCGTAAGAAATACTACCTATTACATTCTCACCTAAGTTGGAAATTTTGAAAAATTTTTGCAGATATCATGACTCCCAGAACCCAAAACCACCCCCAGTTTAAAACTTTATATATCTACCTATCTATCTATGTCACTTTTTTATGACCACGATAACTGGAAAAATTCTGCATAAATCTCTTCCAAACTGATACATAAAATCAAGGGACATAAAATCTCGGTCAAGTTCGTTAATGGGCAAAATCGAACCAGGGGGGAAATGGGGGGGGGCTTTTTGTGAAAACAGAAAACCCCCCATAATTTCTTAATTATTATACGTATCGAATCCGTTTAAAGTTATTATTACTTCTAGGAAAAGGGCCAAAAGTTTATGTATGACAGATTTTTGATATAATTAAAAATGGCCCCAAGGGGGGGGGAAAGGGGGGTTTTACGAGAAAAAAAACATAGTTTCGTCAATTCACAAGATATCAAATCCGCGTAAATTTATTATTAATCCTCTTAATATTATCTAAAACTTTTATATTGACAAGTTTTTTATAGGACCAACCGTTATAGCAAAAAATAAAAAAAATAAAAAAAAAAATCCCTGCCGGCTCCGCCTGCAAACAAGTTATTTTTCGAAGTAGGCGGTTCCAACTCCCGCATCTTTTCGAAACTGATACATAAAATCAAGAGGCATAAAATCTCGGTCAAGTTCGTTAATGGGCAAAATCGAACCAGAGGGGGGGATGTGGGGGGGTTGTGAAAACAGAAAAACCCCCATAATTTCTTAATTATGATACGTATCGAATCCGTTTGAAGTTATTATTACTTCTAGGAGAAGGAACGAAAATTTATGTATGACAGATTTCTGATATAATTAAAAATTGCCTTAAGGGGGGGAAGGGGGGTTTTAGAAGAAAAAAATTCATAACTTCGTCAATTCCCAAGTTTTCAAATCCGCTTAAATTTATTATAAATCCTCTTAATATTATCTAAAACTTTTATACTGACAAGTTTTTTATAGGACCAACTCTTATAGCAAAAAAAAAAAAAAAAAAAAAAAAAATCCTGCTGTCTTCGCCTGCAAACAAGTTAGGTTTCGAAGTAGGCGGTTCCAACTGCCGCATCATCGCAAAAAGGTCATTTCTTCCGCAATTCCCGACAAACAGGCGCCCCCACGGTCTTCGTCTTCGAAATCTACCTGTGCCTGTAGGCCGAGCCGTCAGGGATTTTTTTTATATTTAGTTTTCTATGTTGTTATAAGGTCACGAAGTAAGATTTAAGTGGGCTTGGCTAAAAATAATTAGTATATTTTTGTTTGTTCTTATACTATATTTTAATTCCCAATGGTAAAATCTAGTATTTCTAGAACTGGATCGAGAGCATTCTCATCTGCATTCTCCTCGTAAACCATGCGGCTATATTTCCTTAACAGTAGGTATGTAAGAAAAAACCTTTGCTGTAATGTACAACTGACGCCTCTTATTTTTTATTTTTTTTTTTTTTTTAAATATGTTTGTTTAATCTATTTGTAATGATTTCATTGGTTTGCGTGAAATTGTGGTATTATGGGATTGCATTTAGGCTAAAATAGCAAGTCTCATGATAGAAACTTCAATTTTTGGTTGTCAAGGAGAATTATCCTTTGTGACATTTCACATAACGCAGCCCGAATTATTTTGTTTACTCTCGTCAATTTGTGTATTTGTTTCTCTCTCCATACCATTTCATTTTTTTTTTTTGTTACAATTATGTTGAATCTTAAGTTAATATATAAATATATATATATAAAGATCAGGCACGTAGCTTGTGAAAAGTGTGCGTTGCACACAGACTCTTCGAGTCTTGGTACACCAGCAATTTTTTTTATAAAGTTATAACCTTTGGATAATCTGAAAGAAATGTTTGAAAAAATTTAAATCGTTAAGATATAATATGAAACGTCTGTGAGTATACTAAATTCCTAAAGACTAAAGTGCAATATTTGGTTACGAAACTGTGAATTTGATCAACCAAAAGGTGGGTCCTTATTTATATACACTTACGTAATTTATATTTAAGTACGATTGGATACGAAACTCTTTCTTTTTTTACAGTATAATGTTTTGTAATAAAATTTTGATTTCGAAAATAGAGGAACAAATCACGGGAAACTGATTTTGAAGCAGTATAAACTAAGTACTGAATATTTAAACTGTCTTAGAAACTGCATTGAATTTAAGCGACGACTTTATAAGGAAATAAATGTTGACTCTATAATTTAAGTGAAGTGAACCTTTCTAGTGATGTGTTTCTGAAATCGAAAAAAATTAAATTCATTTACGACCTAATCATTCCGCAAGATTAATGAATGAAAATAAGTTGCTGGGAGGAACTGTAACAGATACCATAAATGTGTAAACAACATGAGCTGCGATAAGAAAGCAAGATAATTTTTTGTATTACTTATAATATTGAAAATTATTTCAATAAAAATACTTTTAATGTTGAATTCCTTGCAGTAGATGCAGATTCCGCAGAAGATTTCGTTTTTAGTCTTGAATGTAAAATCCAAAGTACGAAAATTCTTTTCGATGATAAACAAAGTATTTTTGACCAATTTAATGCAAAAAAGGAAAAGAAAGAAAGAAATTTGAAAGCAGATTTTTTGATATTTCATTTTCAACAACAGTTGTTTCAATAAAAGGAAAACTTTTAGTTTTTTAGTATTTTTTATTTTTTATTATTTTTTTTTAACATACAAAAACATGAAAATGTGCGAGAACAAAGAATTTAAAGAAATCATAAACAACAAAAAAAGAACTAAAAGATGCAGGAAATAACGGTAATGAATCAAAAGGATTTAAGCATTAAAATTATTATTTCAAAAAGTTAGCGATCACAGTAGCATATAAAATATTCTGAGGTGGATAAATCTCTAAGAATTTTTCTGAATATTCTGAAATAATTGAGATTTTTCTTGCTTTATTTGTTTCATTTACTAAAGATTAAAATAAAATACTAAAATAAAAGTAATTACATATTATTTGAAATTATTCATCTGTCATAAAAAATAAGGATTTAGCTGTAACTTCAATAGAAACAATATTGTTTATTTAATTGACATTGACGAATTAGTTGCGGAATTCGGGATACTGATAGTCATCTGGTTCTTTTCATATAAACTTTCATTAAATATTTCTACAAAGTAATTATTAGGTTCTGCTATCTATTATTAAAGGACTTTTTTGTAAAGGGCAATTATATTTCAGACGTTGAGTGTCATACGACGCGCCGGTCGTCGTATGTATTTCTGAATGAGTGCGCCATACGATGGTCGGTGCGTCGTATTCTGCCTCAGAGTGTTTCTTATTTCAAATAACTACCAGAAATTTCAAAAAGCGATCGTTTCTCTTTTAGTGGCAGACATTATATGATTAAATAAAGGAAATGTCATTGTTACAAAATTTTTGTAGATATTTTTAATTAAATAAAAGACTCTGTAACCTAGATCATGTTACGGTTACAAAATTTGCAATAAATCAATGTATAGATGACGGTTAAAGTGTTAAAACCATTTACAAATTTTTCAGTTTCCTTTAATTAATTGTTTAAACTGTAAAAATTTTTGACTTGTTGAAATATATTCATGACTTCCTTCAAATCTGTTTGTTCCGCCGCACCGTACAGTAACTTTTATACTAAATTTCAATGGGAACTAAATTTGAAAATGTAGACTAAAACATCTTTACTATGCTTATTATTGAGGAAATTCTGTAATAAAATTATATTTTTAACAATTTTAATTAATACATGATAATATGAGATGGTTATTATTTAAATTCCTATTGTATGCTTTATACTTGTAAATCACATTTCAATGGTTTAAATGGAGGCAATTTTAGAAAATATTATTCAGGTGGAAATTAAAATGTTTTTGCTAAATTGACTGCTGTAACAATTCGATATATTATTTGAGATTACTGGTACTTAAATTTTTTATAGGTGTTCTTAGTTCGAAGTGTATTAAATGCATGTTATGTTTATTTCTAGAACTAAAAGTTTCAATACAGTATTCAAATAGTTCGGGTTAATATAGAATATTTGATACTCGCTGTAAATAATCAGTTATAATTTCCTTAACAAGTTCAATGAAGTTATGACTGATTCAGTGAAGTAAAAATTCGGCAATTTTTAAAAGTTTACGGTGAAATATTAAGATAAACTGAAAATTAACATAGAAGGATGAAAAACCATAAATTGTAATATAGACCTATAAGTTTGAAGAATGTTTTATAAATAATGAATAACATGAGAAAATTTTCTACTTTTCTTCTTCAGAGGGCACCAATTAGTATTCGGTATACATTAGAAAATCCACGTGGCTATCAGAGTATATCAAAATACGATTTGATATTGGCATTAAATATGGATTCATTGATTTATGACATTTTTGAAAAGTTTATATTCTATATACATATATATAATTAAAATGAAATAATATGTGTAAAAATAAATGGAAAAGGCAATACATAAAGTTTAAACACAGAATAGTGAACATTCAAAAGTAAGAAAGTATGAATGTGTTATGGATCCTTCAGGAGCTCAATAAGCACAATTCATAGTAAAGATATGTTATTGTGTCTAATATTTTCAGCATGAGGTCTACAAACGTTAATATTAAGATTCTTATAACATACAGAAAAAAACAAGATAATTGAAATAAATTAAGATATACAATAAATGAATTAAATTTCAACTAAAATTATATGAAAATATATAAGTAACAAAAACTACTCCTCGGGAAATTAAAATTGACATAGACGTAACAAAATACCAGATGTAGGGCCATGTGACCAGAAATAGCTCAATAAATGCGAGACAAGGGAGAGAGAGAAATAAAAAAATATCTACCATCTGTGTTTGGTACAATATATAGCTGATATGTATATTTGGTGCTATATATTTATAGCTACTATCTATGACAACTGCCATCTATGTTTGGAACGAAGAACTATAATAAGCTAATAGATTTCAGTCAAAGGAGTTATTACTGAAAATCTAAGATAGAAATAAAATGATATGAGAATTAAAGAAGGATAATAAGGTAATAAAACAAAAGCTAATATAGAAAAGTAAGCAATTAATATTTTCAAAAAGATGTTGAATGATGAATGTATTAAATGTGTTAAATTAGTATTAAATAAGTATAAATAATAAATACATAAAAGATAATATTAAAAAAGTATTAGTATGTTAATTTAAGGGGGTACAAGTATAGCCTAGAATAAAGTGCAGATTATGTAGAATAATGTATGTTAAATATTGTGTAAGTGCATAAAACAATCCCCCTTTTTTTTAAATAAATGTTTTCAACTTTTTTTAGCAGTCCCTACCTCAATCCTCCGTTGTGGCATTTTGATTTTATATATTTAGGGGGAGTGGGGGGGATTTTATTACATTGGAATTTCTTAAAAAATGTGCTTATTTTTTGTTTTTGTTTTTTTTTTTGTTCAATCCGCGACCACCCTCCTTAGTATATACTTTTTTCAATTTTATAATTTTTATTCAGAATAAATGCCGAAACTGGTAAATGAAAATGAATAGTTTAATCTTTTATCCATGATGAAACAAAAGAAAGGTGGATAATTAAGAAACAGCGCTGTTTGTTTTAAATTTTTTTAATTTGGTCTTATACATTAGGAAGGACATAAACGTTTAAAACGATTACAGTGATTTAGGAGAATATATCTGTAAACCGAAATATGTAGACAGGAATTAAAGTTTGTAAAATTAATTATATTAAATGAAAATTATTTTTTTTTATCATAAATATTTACTGTTAAGTATTATTAGAAAAATACTCTTTTTTTTTTAAGAATAATCCTTTGGTCTTAAGATTAGACTTATTTGGCAAACATCGAATATTAATCTCTGTGTCATCTTTGTTTTAGTTATTCTGATAATTAACTAAGAATTTTGAGAATAAACGAGAATTAAAACTTCGATATAAAAAACGGAATTTCGAGATACAGTAGAGTTACAAACAGGGTTAAAATCTGGAATAAAATCAGATTATTTGGGAAAAGAATTTAAAAAAATTACCGACATATAACATTCCCACAAAAATCTTAATTAAATTATTTAATAACAAGTTCTGGAGTGTAAACATAGTCAAAACAAGTAGTTTTGACATTTCTTCCTATCTGAAATTATAGGGACTTTACTAAGTACTTTCAGTTCACAGATTAAAAATTAATTTTTGCACTTCAGGTTATTTAAAAGCCACGTTATTGGCTGTCTCTCCACTGGAGTAACTATAGTGCAAAGGACTCAGCAATTAATTAAAAAAAATTATATAGAATACAAAAATTTAGTGTCTATTAAATTTGTATAGTTTATTCAAGACAAATATAGCTAAAAAAAAAAAGAGAGAGAGAGAGAGAATCTTCCTTGTAAATTTTCAAAAGTAAAATTATATTATAGAAAAATTAATAAAATTTTCAGCTGTCTTTAAAATTAATAATTATGCAAGAAATAGAGAAAAGAGATGTTATTTTCCATAGAGTTTTCCTATTTGTCCCAAATACCCATATTACTTCTAGAATTTTCTGTATTTATTCTCATACTTCTAAATTCCTAACAACCAAAGTCCATAAACTACTTAAGTCTAAAAGTAAAATTCTGAGCTGAATGGCTTTTTATTTTAACCTCGATGCTGTGAAAAATAAAAAGGATTTTTAAACGAAGGTTCAGTCGATTACACATGCAAGAATACACCAAATTTAATCAAATTTACACTAACACTTCGCTCTATTTTGAATTCATATATAATACATGCTAATAAATGCTGTATATTTCATCATTTTCCATGAATTCACATAATACGAGCTGGTTTCACATCTGCTGCAATCAGATGTTTTAAATTGATACCAACACAGCCTACTCGATGGCGCTATAATGCCAAAAATTATACATTTCAATTTACGAAAACACAGAACGAAAAATCGGCGTTAATGGTAAAATTTCTTTATTTTATTTTTATTAATAAGTACTTAAAGATAGAAAGTAAAATATTATCAGGTAAATTTATAAGGTATTAATCAAAGTGGGCTCTGCGGTATCTATAATACTGTTTCAAATAGGTAACTGCACTTTCTATGCCGCTTATGCCACAAAGATAAATTTCAAAATTTTGACTGCAAATTAAAAGAATTGTTAGACTATTTTACCAGCATCAAATAATTTTCCATAAATATAGAAAAGTATAGGGTTGAAAATTTTGCTACTAAAAATTATGTTTCTACGTAAAAATTTTTTAAACAACCCAGATATTGATAAATATCACAGAAATAAATATAATGACAGAATATGTTATAAATTAAATAAAAAATAACTTTCTACTGAATAAATATGAGTTTCAACACGCAGGCATTTATCAGAAAAAGCTGTTATCTCTGCATATCTGACGTTTACACGCTCAATGAAATTTGAAGAACGCTTCGTAATCACTTTTCATTCATAGTAGAACAAACGGTAACCCCAAACGAAACGTTGACCATTCAGATAGTTTCAAGTCTGTTCTACATTTAACTTTTGAATCAAAGCCAAATGAAAAGTTTTTTTTCAAACAAGCAACAAAATTTGAGATTGTATTGTATGGGATATATAATACACGAGCCAAGACTGTAGGGGGAAATATTACCAAAAAAACAGCAGGTTTTCCTTTCTACCTTGATTCTTCATCACTTTTGTTTCTATTTCCACAAGATTTTTTTAGTTTACTTTTTCACGTCTTATATTCCACTGCACTCGGAAGAAATGTTTCGTTATGTTTCTTTCTACAATTTAATTTTAGCCTTTTTTTTTTTGCATATATGTTCGTAATTTTTCTTTTTCTGTTTTGCAAGAATATATTCATTTTGCTTACATATTAAAATTGTGTTCTCAATTGCTCGTCAAGTGTAATATTTTAATATTGCATTTCTTTCGAAGATAATATTAGACGAAAAAATCCAAATATATATTGTACAAGGTTATAGCATTCATTCTAAATTATATATTTATTTAAAAATAGTGAACTCTAAATTTGAAACTCGTTTTATGTATTTCGAAAAATTCAAAAACCTTCTCACACGAAACACATTTTTTCAAGCTATCATGGATTAACATTTTAAAATTCTATATACTACAGAAACATTGAGAGATATTACATTCTTAACTTCAATTCTGCAAGGCTTTTTATAAAAAGAAAAGGGCTCGCCATAGCAGTTGAGGTTATTGTTGATTTTTTTTTTCTCATTTACGAGCAGTTGACTCTTAAGAATATTTTCAAAGCTGCATTTATAGATGAAAACGTTTACTATTATGAGCAAAAACGTTTATTTTAACGAAAATAAACGGTTATAAAACGAAAATTTAAAAAATTAAAATATTCTTCTATTGCGTTAAAAATACTTTAAAAAAATAATTACGTTATTTAAAACAAACTATTTTAGCAAATTTAGTTAATATACAGTACGTAAGCTAATGAATTAATAATCAGGGAATCCATTAAAGTTGCAGTCACGGATTTTAACACTTTGGCACCATATGATAACACATTGTGTGAGTAATGAAGCCCCATATGAGTCTGCAGTTTCTAATAGTTCAATGCGCCTGACAAAGTGGTGAACATAATCATTCAAAAGATTAAAAAGAGTGACACAGATATACCGCATGTTCTAATATGCTTGTAATAATGAGAATTGTTTTTCATAATAAAAATTATATAATAAGAGATGACAGTGAAGAAAAAATCCTGTGCTTGAATCCCATTTCCTTTATAAACAACACATTCATATTCTATTATGAAAACTACTAAATTTCAAACTCACTCATAAATTCAAAGATAATGTAAATCTGAGATGCACAGAGAGTTTACCAAAAGCTTAAGAAAATTACAGTGCAAAGTGAACCGACATTTTTTTGAATACATCATGGAGAAGTTCCAAAATCGTACCCTAGATTCATTTTACTTTCATTCACTAAAACACTTAATTTTCAGAAGAAACTAAAAATTAGTACTTTTTCTATTTTTTTTAAAAATTTAAATCTGGAGGATGGAGAATGTAGACCGCGGAATACCAGACTTCGTCACTTCGACTTGCAAATGGTTCTTTCTGTTCATAAATGCAGTTTTGGACATATTGCGGAGAACATTTTGAATTTAATGCAGGTTATTAAAAGCACAAATGCGATTAATATACATTTTCGCCTGTTTAAAGAGACAAGTGATGTTTTAATAGAAAATTTTATTTTAAATTTAACCTGTCTATAATATAACATATAATTTAAGATTTTTTATATATGTGTACAGGTTTGTGACTTTGAAATAACGAACAAAGCACTTTATGAACTAAAATGGCTATTTTTTTATGTTGCCTATTTTATTTGTAGTTACAAATGCTCCAATCTCAATTATTCAAAATCAGTGATTTTTTAAAGTAATATAATCCTATATTACAGCGTATTAGCAAACATAAGTTCACTTTACGTGAATACACGAATCATCTTTTTTTTTTGTCTATTATTAAAATTTAAATATTTCCAACAAGGATGGGAAAAATTTCCCAATTTTTTTTTCTATTTAAAATTTCTATGGCAATTATATGCTATTTTGTTTTTCATACAAATACATACAGATTTGAAAATTAAAATGAATTATTTCTCTCGGACTTTGAAAAGGTTCGGAGTAAGAATAATTCACAAGTGACAATTTGAATCACTTATTATAAATGAAACTTTAAAATCCGGAAAAACTAGTTTAAGGGAAGTCGTCAGTTTTAAATTTTCAAAAAAGAGATTTTATTTGTTTGTTTGTCATATTATTTAAAAACAATACAATTATGAATCAAATGAAACAAACCGCGTGAAAATATTCAAATTAAGAACAGGATCAACTAAATATTGATAATGCGTATACTTTATTCAAATTCTAATTGATTTTTAACTCTGCAGGCGTTTTTCTTATAACTTTGTTACTGCTAATTGTGTGCACTAAAAAAAAAATCGCTGCGCTAATAAACATTGTTTGTAGACAGACTCTCTTTTGCGCAGATATGTATAAAATGATTATATCTACAATCTATACCAACCTTTTCGTCAATTAAAAGAAGCAAATTTTATGTATTACAATTAGAATGTGATTTTAACAAGTACACGTTAAAAAAAACAATCTAATTACAACAAATAAAATTTGCGTTTTTAAATTGACCACATATAAGAATATCACATAAAACACAATCAGAAAATGTATACGAAAATTTATGTTAAAGAAAATTAATTTATTTTATAATTAAATGTTCTTTACAAATTCTCTGGTATAATTCTGGAATTTCTTCCTGCGAGATCTTAGTTTAATATTTCTAAATATATGGATAAACGCCTAAAACATTCATGTTTAACGCAAAATATGTTTTCAATTTTTGCAACATTCAGAGATATTCTTTTTGTATTGATTTTTAAAAAAATCATGAAGTGTTGAAAAAAATCAGTACTGGAGAAACAATTAATTAAAGAACTATATTAAAAATTAACTTTGCGAAATATCTGGAATAATAAATAGATCATAAATAAAATGGAACGTTTATTTTTCAATACTTACTTAAATATTTCAAAACAATAATATTTCGACTAGAAATAAATTTTCTAATGATTATCCAAATCAGTCATGGATATCAACTATATTAAATTGAAAATTATACACAATCTAATCATTAATTTTGTTGTTTTTAATCCAATTTTTTTTGCACGAGGAAAATAACGAAATTAATTTTCATTTTCTTTACTTTAGAGTATGAAATATAAAAATTGCACATGTTGTGCTACATACATAGAATATTCGTGCCAGTTCACAAAAGCAATTAATCACTGAAGCGCATGCATGTAAGGAAAAGAAAGCTATGGCAGTAGAGAAAGAACTTTTGTCCTTAAATGCAATAAATGCTTGACACGAAATAAAAAAATCCATGGTGGAATTTAGGACATGGAAATGCCAAGACCTAATGACTTGATCACATTCGGTAACTCAAACTGCATGAGGAAAGAGGGAGGGGGCAAAATTTAAAAACAGAATTTTAAGTGTCGTTGTAAGTGAATACAGATAATATTCTTATCGTAGGTCGAACTAAAATATTAGCTTTAAGGAACATAAAACACCAGCTCACCACTTTACAGACATTAATAGAAAGCTTAATATATTTCGGCATTCATCATTAATTACTTTGCAAGATAATTTAATCTACATTATTAAACCTGCTAAGGCAAATTTGATTTGATTGACGTATATTTTAATTTTCTACGACTTTTTCAGCTTAATAAATTATGGTGATTTTAAGGGGAAATAAACAATACATAATTATAAATCCTTTACAAAAATTGTTTTTTTTTTCTAATTTAAAGTGCTGGCTACATTTTTTTTTACCAAACAATTAATTAAGATTTTTGGAGAAAACTTCTTCAAAGTTAAAATTCAAATATTAAACAGTTCTGAATTACAAAACAAAATCTTACGGTCAATTTAAACGGGATGAGTTTTTTTTTAATTGAAACAGCAAACTGTGCAGGAAATAATGAATTTTTGAGTAATGAGTCAAAATTTCGAATTAACTTCTTTCTAAAGTGTGTTCTATTTAGATTTCATGACACGGTCTCCTCCTGTTTTATAACCCTGGACTTTTAAGTTTTTTATTAAATCTTAATACTAAACTTTCTAATTTTAAACAGTATCGGGGTTTTCCACCTTAGAAAATATATTTATTATAGATACTTTATTATACTAGAAAACACTCAAAACTGTATCATGTGGTATACTTTATATTTAAACAAAAAATAGTTTTAAAAGTAGGAGAAACAGGTGAGATTATTTCCATCGAATAGCGTTGAAATTCCAAAACTGCATTTAAAATGGTGTGTATTCTTACACGAAATTCTATTGTCAATGTGATTGAGGTTGTAACCATTTGTTTTATATAATACTACTGCTGCACATAGTAAATTATGCATTTCAAAATTTAGTAGCAACATGCTCTTCAAAACAAGTATTTATAACAAATGGTAAAAATGTTAATAAAAAAAAAGAAAACAGCTCAGTTAAACAGAGGGCATTGAGCTCACTGCCTATTCACACTAATTGTATATCATACTCTTATTTCAAAGAATTTGAAATAAACCACTCGAAAAATAAAGACATCGACAATATATTAAGGGGGGATCATTCTCCCGTTCCCCCCCTTATAATTAACCGATGAACCCCAAAATTAATCAGGGAAGCGCCTTATTGCAATGAACATATACACAAAATTTAAAGCTAATCGGATAATTCTGCATGAAAAACCCATTTATCTAAATTAAGGGGGATTAGCCACCGTATCCCTCTTTATACGTAACCAATGAACCCCCAAAACTGATCAGGGAAGCGCCTTACCACAATGAACCTGTATACAAAATTTGAAGAAAATCAGATAATTCTGCATGAAAAACCCCTTTATCTAAATTAAGAGGGGATTAGCCCCCGTTACCCTCTTTATATTTAACTAATGAACCTATATACAAAATTTGAAGAAAATCGGATAATTGTGCATGAAAAACCCATTTATCTAAATTTAGGGGGATTAGCCCCCGTATCCCTCTTTATACTTAACCAATGAACCCCCAAAACTGATCAGGGAAGCGCCTTACCACAATAAACCTATATACAAAATTTGAAGAAAATCGGATGATTCTGCATGAAAAACCCATTTGTCTAAATTTAGGGGGATTAGCCCCCGTATCCCCCTTTATACTTAACCAATGAACCCCCAAAATTAATCAGGGAAGCGCCTTACCACAATGAACCTATATGCAAATTTTGAAGAAAATCAGATAATTTTGCATGAAAAAAACCAGATATCTAAATTAATGGGGGATTAGCCCCCGTTACCCCCTTTATACTTAACTAATGAACCCCCAAAACTAATCAGGAAAGCGCCTTATCACAATGAACCTATATACAAAATTTGAAGAAAAACGGATAATTCTGCATGAAAAACTCATTTATCTAAATTTAGGGGGATTAGTCCCCCCTTTCTCCCTTTATACTTAACCAATGAACCCCCAAAACTAATCAGGGAAGCGCCTTATCACAATGAACCTATAAACAAAATTTCAAGCAGAACTGTTATTTCTATCAAGAGGTACCGCGTTACGTACATACATACGGAACCGGCGGGCACATTAGGTCTCAGTCTTTGATAGCCTGTGACCTGAAAAGTAATTAGGAAATATTTTTGGCGCTTAAAACGAGTAACTACTGAGTAAAACCATGCCTAATAGTTTTCTGTACTTTTTTCGCAGCTAATAATAAAACTGGAAAATGATAACATTTGCCACTTTAAATTATCACGTGCAACCGCAGAAATATGTGTAAATTCAATTCCACAAAGGCTTTGTATTTTAAGAATTATTAACTATGCCTTTCAAGAAACTTCGTTTCGGGTCGAGTCATTACTTTCATTAGAAAATGCAGACTAAAATAAAAGGTAGCAAAGAGAAACGCAAAACAAAACTCATATGGTCCTGTTTCTGGCAACATTTCAAAAGATTGCAGAGTTCACGCAGTAGCAAATTTCTATAAACAGCTTGTCAGCTTCATTTGAATGTCGTATCTTGAGCAGCTGATCTTCAAGATCTCTCCTTTTTGATTTCGGTTTCCCCTACATTCTCACTTAACAAACTCAACGAAAAATGAATGAATGCAATCTCTCTTTTGTCAACAAGAATAAAAACATGTGGTCAGACATAAAGCGATCCGAGTAAAGTAAAAGGATGGAATAATTCTCCTTGACTTACAATTATGCTACTACCTACGATGAGTTTCAAGCCGGATTGAAAAATGGGCGATGGCATTTGTTAATTTTATTCTGCTCTGGGCATTTTCATTCCAAATACATTTAGAACATAACTTTGTTATTTAATATTTGTGAAGAAAAAAAAGCACTTATTTATAAAAAATGTTTTAAAAGATTTTTTTTTTAGTTCTTACCATTAAGATTTACATAAACTTAAAGTAATTATATAGCACACGAGAATATAAAATAAATTAAATATTACCCAAATAATTTAAATTATTTAAGAGAATATATTAGTTAAAAATACACATTTCTTTGAACATACAAGAATGACACGCTGATCATTTTAAATATTAGTAATTTCGCAGTAAAATACTTAGAGAAAGCTTAAGTTTTAGTAGAAAACTTTAAGCACTTATGGGTCTCTGTCGTCCGGCATGCGACCAAGTAATTATTTTTTTCTCGGTATCGGTTTTAGTCATGACTTAATTAATACTTGCGCAAGCTTTAGTAAAATCTTCTAAACTATACAAAATATTTTTATACAAATTACTCTTCCAAGTTCAGAAAGAATCTTAAAACTAACATTTGTAATAAAAAATGACATTTTAGTCACTTAAATAGATCTAAAATTTAAAAACAAAAGACTCGTATGTCGTTATAAATAATAAATTGGAACGAAGTTCACATTTCACATCATTTCTCATCATACACGAGGAAGATTTAATATAAATAAGAATTTTTTTTATCAGAAATCCTAAGTTAATTACACTCATGCTGAAAAATTAGGGATAATGACTGGACACTTTCAATTTTATTATTTCATAATATTAATTTTACAGTACTTATTTCTATAATAGGCATAGTCACAAAATTACGATCCGTAGAAAACAGTGGCAGGATTGTTTAATATGTGCATACATGAAAAAGAAATATTACTTTTCTATATTCCTATATATATTTTTTTATTCATAAGTGAAACTTATAAAAGTATTTATCTTTTCTCGTATGTGCTCGTTTAAAAGTAAAATTAAATAATCTTTAAAATAACGCTTTTATTTCAAATCAATGAAATAAGTTTCTTTTGCACATAAATTTTATTACTTATACACATACACTACATACACACTTTAAGGCCAAAATCCACAGGACACTTCCGAATTTAGACATTTTTTGGGATATCTACAGAAATGCTTGACGAATTGTTCTTGAATTGCGAGGATGTAAAGAACATGTTTCACCTCATATTTGTCAGTGAAGACTTAGTCACGATGTCAGGAAGG
This sequence comes from Maratus michaelseni, assembly GCA_963931845.1. NCBI lineage: Eukaryota > Metazoa > Arthropoda > Arachnida > Araneae > Salticidae > Maratus > Maratus michaelseni. The sequence goes on from OZ007586.1 coordinate 283,309,672, forward strand.
TAATGAGGGTATCGACAATAAATTGAATTAAAAAAATATATATTTGCGATCACACTAACAGAAAAAGCTCGAAATGATCTGTAGCTGTAGAAAAATATTATTTAGGTCCTGTATAACATTAATATGCATTATATAAGAATAACACGATGTTCGTAAACATATAAACGTTTATGCAAAATTCAGAATTTGTTGGTTTACGTGTAATGTTCCATAACTAAATTGCCAAATTAAATTAAAACTTTAAAAGTTAAAGAAAGAAAATATGGAAGCATCGCATAATATTAGAAGGAGTGCTCAAAATATATTAATTTCAGGGTTTTAAATGCTTTAATATATCTTATTAATTACACCAAAATCAATAACACCAAAGAAAATATTTCATTTTTTTTATTATTATTCTAAAAAAACTATAAAACTTGAAAATTCCCAGATTTCATTAAATAGCTTGCTAATAATTTAAACAGCAAAAATAAAATAAAGTAATGGAAACATGGAGTTAGTAAAAATGACATTAAGGAGTATCTTAATATTTACTTTTAAGTTGGGTCTAAATTGCATAACCCAGCCACTACAGTAACATTTTAAAAATGTATTTTGTGTGGCTTAAACGTAATTGTGGGTAAGCCTTTACTTTATTGATAATAATAAACGTTAATTTAAAAAAATCAAGACTTTTCACTGATAATAAAACATCATTTTAAAATTGAAACATAAATTTTCATTAATAAAAATAAAATCTATAATGATTAGATGAAAGTCATGTCAATTTTATATGTACTTTTAGTCGTGAAGTTTGTGTTGAAAAACGAAAGAAATGACCCTCTCTTTAATATAATCCAAAGAAAAATGTTACCACTGCTTCTAAATCAATAAAACACTTAGCAATATAACGTATAGCTATAAGATACAGTTGTAGTATACAACCGAAGTAAGAATAAACCATAGCAGACGATTACTTAGACTCAGTTTGAAATTAAAATGAAACCCTTTAATAGAATATGACGTCATACCTAGCTTTTTTTTAAACCGTTTCACTAAATTGTTTTCTTGAAATTGAAACATCTGTATTAAAGTAGATGTGTTAAGTACAAATAAATTTAAATTAAGGTACTACATCATTTTAATGCATTTAAAGTTATCGTTTTCTATTTATATAGAAACAAAATGCGCATTTTCTTCTTAGAATCACTTCAATTTCGGAAATTAAAAAATATAGCGAGCGATTCTGAATTTTTATTGCCTTATAAAAAGAAAATAAATGTGTTATTTGTTTTTAAATTTTTGTGCCGTTTTACAGAGTGTGGCAACAGAAAAGAATTATTGCATTAGAAATTGATAAAAAAAAAAAAGATTTCTGTAATGATAAACTATGGGAGATATATGAAAAAAGTGATAAAGTTTGCTCTGAGAAATTTTTAAAGTTGACAGTAATTTTACTCGTGTTCTAAAACGTTCTAAAGTGTTCTAAAAGTTTCGTTCAAATCGGATAAAAACTGTAGATTTGTATAAGGAACACACATACATACCAAGAACGGCTTTTATATGTATAGATATTCATATTTGTATGTTGCCGAAGGCAGCGAGACCCCCAAATCTAGGTTCGTTTAGATAGATTTTCATTTTAAAATATTATAATTAATTATACAAACTCGAGAGTGTACACTACCGAAGGTAATGCCCCCCCCCCCTCCCCAGCGGTAAGACAGTTTGGAAAGATTTTGGTTCAAATATATGAAATCATTCAACAGTATGGTTTTGCGTATATTTAAGGTTTGCATCACGGGCCGTGACAACGTCGGGCAGGTCAGCTAACTACAGAATAATATTACGTAGACAGAGGACACCACACTCTTTCTAATTAAATTCCCAAGACTATAAACATGGTTCCAAATTTAATAAAGTCATAAACAAGAATAACATTTTTCCAAAATTGATAGTTGATTAATCATGTGTAATTTACAAGATATTTGGTTTTTATTTATCCAAGTTTTGGAAGAATAATAAAAATAAAAAATCACTACAAAAGAAAATAACTTTTATGCTCATTTCACTTTGTGAAAAATACAAAAGGACCAACGTTTATCTATCATAAATATTATATAGTTAATTTCTGATTGATTCACATATAGCATTTATAATTTCACAATAGTTCCTAGTTATTGATCTTATATTAAAAAAGAACAAGGAAACTAATATCTTGTTATCTCTCCCTTTCTCATATGTATGGGTCATTTTCCTATAAATGTACAAAACTATATCGTGAAATAATTATAAATGTAATATCTTTTACTCAAAATATGTAATAACGGAAATGGGGTTCAATATAATTATAACATGTCTACAAATAATCGAAAACTAAAATACATTAATTTTTCATAAAAATAATGGGTCCTCAGAGTATGAAAAATCAAACCCGTGTACTGTCACAGTCCTAGATTAACCACTTATTGAGTATATACGTAGGCTGTTCAATAAGTAATAAGACTAATTTTACTGCCGCGAAACCACTCATCGGAATGTTAATTTCTGTGGCATAAAAAAAGTTTGCTGTCTGTATTAACAAAAGCTACTGATAAATGGCGTGTACAGGCTCATGTTCCTGAGTATCACGTGATTGAACTGAAGCGTGTTTGCGGGCACCTACGAGAGCGGCCAGTTGTCGAAATGGAAGCGTTGATGGAACAACGTTATGTGATTAAATTTTGTGTTCGTCTGCAAAAATCGGCATCGGAGACCTTTGATATGATATATGAAGCTTTCAACGATGAAGCAATGTCGAGGGCGAGTATTTTTCGCTGTCATAAAGCTTTTAAGGAAGGAAGGCAAATTGTGGAAGATATTGAACGTGAGGGACGACCTTCAACGTCCATTACAGATACAATGATTAACACAGCTGCGGTTATCATCAAGGAGGACCGCAGAATGGCGAAATGGCTTCCTATTGCACCATGACAATTCCCGACCACATCTTTCTCGTTGCGTACAGGATGTTTTGCAGCAGAACAACGTAGAGATTTAACCACACCCTCCATACAGTTCTGATCTCGCTCCATGCGATTTCTGGATGCTTCCCCAACTGAAGAAACCATTACGAGGCAAACATTTTGCAAGCAACAAAGCATGTGTTTAAAGGCTACAGAGGCGGTTTTGAAAAGCTCTCAAAAAACGGACTTTTACATGTTTTTAAGAAGTGGACAGAACGTTGGGATAAATGCATTACGTGCCGCGGTAGTTATTTTGAAAAAGACCATGTAAATGATGACGATTAAAGGTATTCTGTATTATTTATAATTTTAGTCTTATTACTTATTGAACAGCCCTCGTATAACGAATTAAAAATATATTTTCATAATAAATATTTTATATGATTTATTGATTTTAAAGACTAATCTCAAATTATATTTCAAAGGACAATATTTGGTAATTTCTGCGATATTTGGTAATTTTTAGCACTTTCCAACCTAGTTGAAAAGTGCTTATGACTTCGGTTTGTCTGGCCGGATGGCCGTATGGCCGTCTGGCCGTCTGGCCGTCTGTCCGTGCTCTAACTCCCGTAAATATGCTCGGATTGCTCTGCAATTTTTATATGTTATTGTCGTTATCTATGGCACGTTCCCTATTTCAACTGAAGTGTGTAGCACTTATAGTTTTCTTACAGGGACACTCAAAAGAATTCCGTTACATTGCGGTCTATGGGGAAAAATCATTTGCGGTTTATTTTAAAAATGTTTCACTATTGTAAACGCATTGAAATTTATATAGATCACTAAGATGCATTAGAAGAAGCTTAATATGGAATAGTAGGTGTATAGCACTTAGAGTTACTTTACAGGTACAGTCAAAATAATTCCGTTACATTACGTCTATGGAGAAAAATCGTCTGCGGCTTATTTAAATAATGTTCCACTATTTTAAACGCATTGAAGTTTATATATATTACTAAGGTGCATTACAAGAGGCTTACTACAGAATAGTGTGTGTATAGCAGTCATCGTTCATTTACAGGGACACACAAAAGAATTCTCTCCTGTCTGTTAACAATAATTCCTGGAAGTGCGTTTTAAGTTACTGAACGCGATTTTAATCTTAACTAGCTTTTTGTCTATTACGTGGTGTGTATAAATTCTGTAGATCCTATACAGGGCAGCACAAAAGTTCGCGAACACATTTCCGTTTATTGACAAACTCCAGAAGGAGAATTTAAACTGTGCTACGCGTTTCCTAACTAAACTAAAATTTAGCATCCTATGTATATATACAAATCTATAGATCCTATACAGGGCTACATAAAAGTATTCGGATATTTTTCCGAATATTGTATATATTGAAAATTCCCGAAATTACGTTTTTAAATATGTTATGCGTTTTCCAAATTGTTTACTTAGATGTCATCTTTCAGCTTATTAAACGGTAATGATTTGTAAAATTATTTTAGAAGCGTTGGAAAGTGCTACATAATCTATGCTTGACGCATGATTTTTCGTTCTTGTTATTTTTCGAATAACTCATGTCACAATATACTAAGTCATGTCCATGGAGAGAAAATTAATAGTTGCTAAATAACTCAACAGAAGGTAGCAGTCGAATACTTTAGTATGAAAAAGAAGCTTGTTAGCCACTTTTAATATAGTAAAGAATGGCAAATCGTGTAAAATATTTTATCTTGATATAACCGTGAAAAATGTCGGGAACATAAAATTTTACCATCAATTCGGTAATTAAGATAAAGACAGATAAAGTTTATAAAATAGTAGCAATTAATATTAATTTTATTATTAATGTTAATATTAATTTACATGTAATATTAATTGCACAAAACTTAATTCAGCAGCATCATTTACTTCAGTGTGTAATATAATGCACGTGTAATATTTAGTGAAACAAACAACATGTTTGTGACTTGTGAGTATCGGACATGTCTGTTGGAATCCGTAAAACTTCATGATTTCGGACATGTCATACAGGTAAAGATTTTTTTTTTTTTTTGCTTCGAAGTCATTTGCTATCATGAATTCCGAAAAGTAATCTTTGCTTCATTTAATCGCAAATTTTCTTTTATAATAAGGCAAATTTTTCTATTATAAAAAAATGGTTACCTCTGTGGCGTGCGAGCTACAAGTTAAAGACTTCTAGTTTTAAATAGTTCCTCACATCAGTTTCCAAATTTGAAGAGGGATTTGATGAATATTGCATTAGTTGTACTGAAGTTAATCTGATGCTAAAAATACTATTGCTTTTAAACTTTTGTATTTAAGCCATTTTATCACTTTATGACATTATTACCAGTCATATCTCAAGTATAAATAATTTTAATCTGGAAAACAAGGCATTGAAATAGCAAAAATACCTTGATACCCCAGCGTATATAACAAAAAGTTGATAAAGAAATACATATTATTTCAGGGAAAATATATTAGGGCTAAATTATACGCTACATACTACTAAAAGAGTTATCTTCAGCATAACAAACTGGCTGTTTATGTGCGTGTAACTTCATTAAAAAAAGTACAAATTCCCTTTCTCCTTTAGTTTGTTCCAAATTTTTGCTTAACTATAAAACAGCCTACAATACGGTTAAAACAATTGGGGCTGTTGCTTTCGCAAGATTACATTATTTTCCTTCATATTAGAGTGGTGGTAATTATCTGTTGTTCAGGTCATGGTTCAAGGTAATTCTATTTGCCGACGTACCTATCCCCCTTTTTTTAGCCCTAGGAGAGGTTAGAAAGGAAGAAACGTCGATATTCGTTTAAGCCGAGAACTGTTATGTAAGGTGAATTGCTAAAGGGAGACCTAAAGCTTTTTTAGGAAGGACAGATTGCAATTGATTTGTCTTAAATCTGCTTTGTTTTTGTTTCTTTATACAAGAGTACGCGATTTTTGAGAATATGAAATGTCTCCCGAACGTAGCAGAATAAAACAATTACTACACAATTAAAACAGAGCAGAGAAATTTTACTGGCACTGATATCTAGCAATGGAACGACAGTTGATTATACACTTATTTTACTAATTTCGGCGAAAAAAGCAATCGGTAAAAAAGTAAAATTAAGGTTTCATTGACTAATTCTATTCCTACAATGTTTTAATGACAACAGATTCTTTCACGATTTATTTATTTCAATAAAAGCAACATGACATTCAATACATTAGAAAATACAATAAAATGTATAGCAAGAGCAAAATATTTATAACGTCAATCATTTCTGTTATGAAGTGATTTTTATAATAGAAAAATTTGCCTTATTATAAAAGAAAATTTGCGATTAAATGAAGCAAAGATTACTTTTCGGAATTCATGATAGGAAATGACTTCGAAGCAAAAAAAAAAAAGGGTTGCAAGAACTCCGCATATTCTATATTATAAAGAACAAACGCTGTGTAACGCTGACGCGATTTTTGCTACTGCAATTTTTTTAATTTCTAAACGTCGCATATTTTTAATTTTTACACCGGTATATAGAGAAAAAAAATGTACTTTTAAATGCAATTTGTTTGAAAACTCTGTCTCAATTTACTCATTTATTATAGCATTTAAATTAAATTTCAAGCATGATTTTTTTTAAAAATCTATCGCTATCGCTTGCAGACGGTTACAAAATATTCTTCCGTTTGCATTTTAAACAATATAAAAAGTTCAGCATTTGTTTCCAACTAATATTTCATAACGAAATTAAAACTTCATTAAGCAATAAATAAAATAGTATAAATAAAACACAAATTTAACAGACATATAATCGAAATAAGCGCTTAAAACCGCTGAAATAATCAGAATAATAAGAAAAAAACTGCTGTAGAATTTTTTAGCGATTACTTCGGTTATTAATTTTTGGCACGGGGCCATCACAAAATTACCGCTTTTAATAAATTTCAAAATTTAATTCGAATATATGTATAATTGACATATTTCATATAAAAATGCTCTTTGGTTTTGTTAGGGGGGCAATCTGGAAAACAATTATTAAATGTAAAATATCCATTAGAGTTTTTAATAAAAAATATTTTTTTACCTATATTCTCTATCCCGGGAAGCCCGGGTTGGATGCCCTAGTTATATTAAATATTTAAATACCTATCATATGAATTTGGAATTTATGTTGGTATTGTTGCCGAAACATCAGTGAAGGCTTACTGTTGAGACCCGAAAAGTTTTTGGTTTCTGTCTGTTTGTCTGTCTGTCTGTCTGTTCCGCGATAACTGCCGTAAAAATGATCCTATTAGTTTGATTTTTGGTAGGTATGTTGGTGAGATACCCGGAATTAGCTGTATAGTTTTTAGTTACACTTGGTTCATTCGCTCGGAAAATATAGAACATTTCTTTTTTGATCCTAATGCTTTCCTATGGGAACTCAGACGATTTTGAATTTTTTCAGTCGTTGAAAATAAAATGTCGCATTTGATTAATGTATTTAAACGGTAAGTTATGAAGGCTAAAATTTATCAAGTCAGGTCTTAAATTATTCAAATTAATTTGAAATTTTGTTAATACATTCGTCAGATTTTTTAAATTAGGTGTATAATTTTTGGTGCAATTTTATACATCTGTTCTAATAATATAATACATTTTATTCTATAATTTTCTGCAAATTTTAAAATGCATTTATTTTTATTTACCTCTTTAATTTAACCGTAACCTAGCAACTAAATTTTAAAAAATATCAAAATAATAAAATTCAAATAATTCAGACTATTTTGCTACAATATTTTATTGGGTGATTTTAATATTTTATTGAGAGATTTTAGTATGCTATTGCCATCGAGTTAGATCAAGATGTACGTATGTAAAATAAATATTATAGAATGACCATCAAAACTGTTTTTCCGAAACAAAAATTGTAATAACACTAGATTTCTGCAATAGATATAAGTGAAATACAGTAGATTCAGTTTACATTTCCATAAGTTGCTTTTGTACACGAGATATTATTCAACTTATCTATCAGATGCGAGTGTTTCGTGGTTGGCAGGTAAGTAAATATTGCTATTTAGGTACTAGGATAACATGAAATTATTTTCTGAATTTTTGCTTATCCTAATAAAACCACTGTGTAGAACGAAATCCAAGATATACTAGAATCATTCACACAAACAATAGGAAATCACGAATATAAATTTAATAAGATTACGGAAAACATTTCTTTTTAGGTCATAATGCTTTCCTATGGGAATTCAGACGATTTTGAAAATGCTCATCCATTGAAATAAAATGGCGCATTTGATTAATGTATTTAATGTGTAAGTTATGAAGGCTAAAATTTATCAAGTCAGGTCTTAAATTATTCAAATTAATTTGAAATTTTGTTAATACATTCGTCAGATTTTTTAAATTAGGTGTACAATGTTTGGTGCAATTTTATACATCTGCTCTAATAATATAATACATTTTATTCTATAATTTTTTACAAAAATTTCCAGTGCATTTTTTTTCTCTCTTTCAATAAATGGTTGCTAAGCAACTATATTTCAAAGAATATCAACAAAGGAAAATTCAAGTGAATCGCATTATTTTTACGCAAAGTTTTATTAAAAATTGCCAATTTTCGGGTTTTAAGTTTTTAATATGCTTTTTTTTTAATGAAATAGATGAGAATTTATTTTAAGTACTAAAAAATGATTACCAAATCGGTTTTCCAAATGAAAATAATAAAAACTGAATGCGTAAATTGAATATAGGTCAAATAAGAGGAATTTAAATTTGTATAAGTATAATTTATACACGAAATTTTATTCAACTTCAGATGATGTTTAGTTGTTGAAATATAATTATTCTTTAAAGGATAGGATAAAATCTCTTGTACAAAGAGATGGTTATTCTAATGAAATGAAAATTGCAAATACACTGCTCAAAACAATTAAAGGATATTTGAAGTTTTATATAAAATAAAGATATAAACGAAATTTTTTTTGCCGAAAATAGAAGAAGAGAATCACAAATGCAAATTTTTCTGGTTTTCAAACTGTGGAGTATGCAAATTTTGAGTTCGACGTCAAAAACGTCGCTTCAGCGGCAGCGAATGAAATTTGACTTTCAACTGGATAAAAGAGAATGAAGACAAGGATGATCGGCATTCAGGGATTGCTTTGTTTCGATGAGTACGATGTCTCAGCGAAGTCATTTGACAGATTCAGAAGCTTGGAGAATTGTTGGTAGGTTAGAAGGGAGCCAAACTCAAGCCGAAGTAGCGCAAGCCATTGGAGTGTCACAAAGTGTCATTTCCAGGATCTGGAACCGTTTTTTGGAGAGTGGATGTGCAGGCCGAAGACCAGGGCAAGGTCGTAGACGGGCAACAACGCCCAATGAAGATCGGTATTTAGCGTTAACAGCTCGGAGACACCGAAACATGAACGCTACTCTTCTCCAACAACACCTTCGCTCGGCTACAGGCACCACGATTTAAACTCAGACTGTCCGAAACCGGCTCCATGCTGTAGGTCTGTATACTCGCCGACCGATGGTATGTGTTAGATTAACATCAAGGCATCGTCGCGACCGCAGGGAGTGGGCAACCGAGCATGTCAACTGGAGGAGAAATGAATGGAGCAATATTCTGTTTTCTGACGAGTCCCGTTTTTCTGTGCATCCGGATAATAGGCGTATTTTCATCTGGAGAGACCGTGGCAGTAGGAATAATCCTGCGTTCGTGCACGAAAGTGTCAGATTTGGCGGTGGAGGAGTGTTGGTGTATGGTGGCATCTCCATTGACGGGCGCACTGACCTCTACATCATTCGAGATGGAGCTCTGACTGGTCGCCGATATAGGGATGAGATCCTCAGACCTATTTTAGTCCCTTACGCTGCAGCAATGGGAGATAACTTCATTTTAATGGACGATAACTGCAGGCCACATCGTGCAAACCTGGTGGAGGATTTCCTTTTCGAGGAAGGAATCGTTCGAATGGAATGGCCAGCGTGTTCTCCAGACATGAATCCAATCGAGCACGTTTGGGACGCTCTAGGAAGACGAGTTTCTGGCCGCCAACAACCCCCACAAACTCTCCAAGAACTGGAAAGAGATCTTCTGGAAGAGTGGGGCAGAATACCCCAACTCGTCATTAATAGCCTCATTGAGTCCATGCCTCAAAGGTGTTCAACGTTGCTGGCCGCCCGTGGAAACCATACCCCCTACTTAAAATGATTTTCTTTGAAGAAAACACCTTTTCTTATTCTTTTTTTCTCATATGCACAAATTGTGTTTTTTTCCTTTTGTACACAAATGCGCAATAAAATGCATTTTTTCTGCCAAACATGTGTAATTTATTCTCATATAACCTACTATGTCTGTCGACCATGTATCAATCAGCTAAAAAGTTTCCCAGATACAAAATCCACCTAAAACTGCAATATCCTTTAATTGTTTTGAGCAGTGTATATTCAGACATATACTCAAGAAATAAAATAGCACAATTACTGGAAATTGAGAATAGAATATTAAAGCGACAACGGGGGGTTCAGGGGGGCAGAGCCCCCTGAAATAATGTATTGTTATTCTGAAAAAATACAGTAACAAGTAGTTTATCCTATCATTGCATAACATTGTGTTTAAGGGGATACTTCTAAAATTTCCGAAACTTTCGATAAATTTATATTCTTATCAATGTATAAATAACTTAAAAAGATTGAATTTTAGTGCGTCAAATATTTTTCAGATAATGTTAAAAATTAGTAAGAACAATGATTTTTTGAGCTGACGTTGAGGCCTCTGATCTGTATATTTACTAGTATAAATCTGTAAATTCGGATAGTGTTATGTTTCTTCCCACCTGAAGCGAGAAAAATTACACTCAATTTTAATGTCACATTTCAACCCAGTGTTAACACGTAGGATCCAACCGCTTCCCTCTGAAGATGTCGTTCTTACGTGACTGCTTTGTCATATCGTGCCCATTCCCTGGGCCATTCACCTGGAAATGTTTTAAACAATTCAATAATTTAAGGAGTATGAACACTCCTGCTTGCAGAACTTTAACATTTGTAATAATTAACTTTTCATAACTCTAGAATTCAAAAATATTTTCTTCACTATTAATTTCATCTGCTTTCAATAATCTTTAATGAATATTATAGAAACTTCAAGGTCATTTTATTCATCCTTTTAATGGCACAGCATGTACTTGTGAGGGCTTTCCATCATCGTCCCATCCCATCCATCCATCCATTTTATACAAATACATATATTTGTTTTGCAGGTTAAAAATTGATATTATTGCCGAAACGTCAGTTGAGGCTCACTGTGGAGACGAGAAAAGTTTTTGGTTTCTATCTGTTTGTTTGTTTGCTTGTTTGTCTGTTTGTCTGTCTGTCTGTTCCGCGATAACTGCCGCAAAAATGATCTGAATAGGTTGATTTTTGGTAGGTATGTTGGCGAGATACCCGGAATTAGCTGTATAGTTTTTGGTTAAATTTGGTTCATTCGTTCGAAAAATATAGAACATTTCTTTTTAGGTCATAATGCTTTCCTATGAAAATGCAGACGATTTTCAAATTTCATTTTTAACTGAAATGAAAATCGCATAGTTGAATAATGGATTTCAACGTAAAATTATTAATGCTAAACTTTCGATATGGAGGTTTTAAATATATCCATTAGCTTTGAAAATTTGCTGATACATTCATTAGAATTTAGAAATTGTTTAAATTATTGGAAAAATTTTTGCATCTTTTCGGAAAACATAAAACATTTTATTTTCATAAAAAAAAAAAAAAAAAAAAATGCATTTCTTTTTATTTTTCTCTTTAATTTGTTAGTTGCATAGCAACCATATTTCAAAGAATATCAAAATAATAAAATTCAAGTGACTCGCACTATTTTGCTGCAAAATTTTATTATCAAAATAAATTATTTTTGTATTCTATTGACATAAATGAAGAATTTATTTAGTACAAGTTTATATTTTTTATCTAAAAAGTTACAAGAATAAGAAGTTCATAAGAATTTCAGAATATCATTGCCGTGTTTAATTAAACGTTTCTAATTTCTGAAATATACGAAGTATTTTATATGCCTATAAATATGTATGTAATATAAAACAATTAAATTGCGGATTGTAAGATGCTAAATAGTATGAAAAGTGAGATTAAAAAACAATGAGTTTTAGAGCTGACGTTGAGGCTCCTGATCTGCAGATTTACTAGTTTTATTATATAGTGTAATTTGAATCAGGAATTAAAATAATAAAATTTAATCTTTTTTTTAAAGCCACAATTTTTCTTTTTCTGAGAATGACACATAGATACGTTTTTGTGGATTTTTTAAAAGTTTCACAACTTTTTTTTAGTGCGGGAGGTGTGGGAAAACCTATATTAGTGAATAATCTTGAATGTAAAAAAGAAGAATAGCTGAAAAGTAGCAATACCTGTTAAATTAATGGGGAACATGTATGTTATTTAATCGTATCTTATATTATGAGCTGCAAATCCTTTTTACTTATTTTTTGTTAAATTGCGGGATAAAATATTAAAAATAATAGATGAATTTCACATATAGAAAAACTCGCATATAAAAAAAATACCTAGGATAACTTTATTTCAAAGTTCAACATAACTAATGTTAAATTTGATCAAATTAATCTGGAAATGTAGAAAATCACAGTTATTAAATGCAAAATATTTCCAGTCATATAAATCATTATTTAAGGTACACTAATATATTATATTGGTACTTTCGTTGTTACACAAGGAAGCGTAAAAATAACAAAATTATCAGAATACTTTCCATAGCTTTTTTCTTATACTTTCCCTTTTAAAAACCTTTTTGTATTATCAGTTTTCATAAATCATTTAACAAAACATCTCATTCAATGGCATTTTCAATGGTGTAGGTGAAGAAATTGTAACTTTATAATTGATGATAAGAGCAATATTCTGATAATTAAATGCTTATATAAAAATATTCCCCTAAAAATTAACATTATATTTTGAAAAACAGTTTTAAGAGAAATATTTTGATTTTTCACAGCAGTGTTATAAAAGCGACACTTAAGTGCAGCAAGTGCCAGCTTCTTTTTAAATTCAGATACTCAGTATCTGAAGTATACTGATATAAATATCACAATTGAGATTTATATATCTGAAGTACTTTTTAATCTTTATGCGTTTACAATTGAGACTTTTTTAAACTACAAAGTAGAACATACACTCTAAACAATCTGATAAAATTCTTCCATCAGTTAACTTTGACAGGAAGACAACTACCATCAGTTTACATCAACAAGTTTCGTAGCAAACTGATAACTAAAATAAACGACTCTTTTTAAAATAGGAAATGCACTAAATAAATGAATTAAAAAATTGAGCTTTTAATATATTTAAAATTATCTTTGGATATTTTTCATCTCCTCCTTAGTTAAAGAGTTACGTAAAAGCGATTAAGACAAGCAGATGTTACAAATATGTAAGAGATGCCGAGATATTTTCAAAAAGAATAGCATTTAAGAAGCTAAAAGACTTATGATGCAAGTCAATTTTATTGCTGTTCTTAATTAAAGAGCAAGCAGTGTGGGAGATCTGAAGGTCGCTCTTAAGGATCCTCTACACACTAACCCAGTGACCCAGAAAGAACAAACAGACTGAAAATTGTAGGAGGAGGCTTTGAAACAAAACCGCTTTCATGGGTAGGAACAAAAGACCACTAGGATCGGAAGACAGATTTCTAATGAAGAGAACTGGACAATAATTATCGAGCGCGATATGCTCAGAGCGTTCGTTACCCTTACTCATGCAGTGTTAGTCAATCAGAAGTCTTGATATTTTTAAGTAACTATTATTGCTGCATAATAAAAGGGCAGTCACCCTTCTTAAAAACAGTTTAACAGTCACTGACGAATTGTTTTTAAGAAAATATTTAAATTTGTATACCTGGCCTAGCCCAAAACCCGAGCAAGGTCCAGCACGCAGGTTAAGCTCAGGACAATTTTCTTTCATTACACTTCGGCCGGATCGGGTCTTCATTTTTTTCTTGGCGAGCAGGGCGGGGAAATTACTTTTTTCTGCAGACTAGGGCCGTGCCAGGCCAGACTTTCCTGGGCCGAGCCGGGTCTGGACTTAATTCTCTCCTACGAAACGGTGTTGCAATGGCATTTTATTTATTTATTTATTTTTGTAAAAATTAAAAATAATGTTGTGGATTTGTTTAACAAAATCTTAAAAATTTAATTTGGTTTAAATTTTTTAATTTTGTTTAAAAAAATTAATTTGCCTTAAAAAAATTAATTTGGCTTAAAAAAATTAATTTGGCTTAAAAAATTAATTTGGTTTAAAATTTTTAATTTTGTTTAAAAAAATTAATTTGGCTTCAAAAATTTAATTTGGTTTAAGAAATTTAATTTGGCTTAATAAATTATCGAGAATTTCATTAGAATTTCTTTTACTTTTCAAGACAGATTTCTAACGAAGAGAGCTGTACAACAATTATCGAGTGCAATATGCTCAGAGCGTTTGTTACCCTCACTCTCATACAGTGTTAGTCAATCAGAAATATCATTATTTTCAAGCAACTATTATTGCTGCATAATAATGAGGTCAGCAACTCTTCTTACTAACAGTAAAACACTCCCTCACGAATTACTTTTAAGAAATCATTCTTTAAATTGGTATAATTAACACTTTGTTGACCGATGAAGAGTATTCTCGTCCCTAATTTAACACTTTTTCTTTATTCAAACATCTGCCAGAATACTATTGTTGTAATCTTTGCTTTATCTATTCACGGAATATCTGTCATTAAATAAAAGTGAAAATTACTATCAAGAGATTCCGATAGATATTTTGAATTTAATAAAAAATGTGTTAAATTGTCAACACTAGTGGTCAATAACGTGTTAAAATTATATTCTAGATCAAGTAAAAAAGCAAACAAAAAAGAATCACACCACATATGAGGCCTTGATGCTTAATAGGTGTTAGTCAAAATAAAATGTAATCGAAAACAGGTTTTTAAAAAAACATTGCTTTTTATAAATTAAGTTAGAAGCGTCATCTGAGGTCCAAGAGGACAATCCCTAGCAATGGAATTGTAAGACGAGAGACATACGTCACATATATTTTCTGCAGTCTGCAGATTATTTTCAGAATGATAATTAGTTATTAATTTAATTTTTATCTAATGAGTAAAATATTTTTATGTTCGGTACATCTAAGTTATGCATAAAAAATTTCTTAAAAAGATATTCTTTCGAAACATACGTTTTTAATGTACATCCGTTCATTAACCCTTTCAGGGGCAAGCACTTGTGCTCCTGTAATGTTGAATTCCCACCGGAATTTAGGAAAGAATTTAGTTCAAAATAAGAATAAGCAATTTTTCAACTTTTTGTCGTCAAAGTTTAAAAAGTAAAACTTAATTAAAAGTTTCTGGTTTGAATCGGATTAAAATTAGGTGGTATATAATATATACCACCGCCCCTCAAAGGGTTAAAAAGTTATGTGTGAACACCCATTTTCGTACATCATAGAAATAAAAAATAATTCAGTAAAATATTTAAGGTTGATATTTTATAATATTTTTCTAAACCTCAAATGAAATCATGTTGGTGATTTAAACTAGACTCCATAAACTAGAATTACTGCTTTCCGAAGGATGCAAATTTGAGTTAAACTGTTAAATTTAGAAAGTTGAATATTTTTATAAGCAGTATCTGATAGAATGTGTAATCTGAAATATCTTTTTTTTTACATCACATTCATGGTTATTGATTTTAATTGCCTAGCCGTAGTAAATCGGAAGAAACTAATATAACTACGTCAGTTGGAATTTTCTATAACTGAGTGTAAAAGGTCTTCTTGGGAGATAAACGCATAATAACTTGACGTAGAAAAGTTGCACATGATTTCTTTATTAAGTATAGTCTGGTACACAGTGATGAATTTAAGAGTGGACTGGGAATGACATTTATCGTCCCCCGAAAGTTGTCAGTTTTTCTGATTACTAATGATCTGAAAATAAAAATTCTCTACCAGGAACTCCATAATATCCCTCACCATGGAGAAAAATGTCTGAAATCAACATTTCTGGTACATATATTGTGCACTATTAAATTAAAAATATATTCCCAGAGTTTACCTTTATTCAGTAACGAATACCTTACACCTGGGTCCTACACTATTACACCTAATATTACCAAGAGCATTTACAGCGAAAAAAAAGTTGACATGTAAATAAATAGTTACACAAATAGTCTGAAAAGGGGATAATTAAATACACGACCAAACTAATCAAAACAGTGACCGAATTATTAAATCCTTGATTTATTACACTTAAGGTCAAATAGTGAAATTATAAAGCTATTTAGAAATAAACCTGAAGATATTTTGTAAAATAAAATTAAATATGACATAAGTTGAATCTGAATTTTTAAGTAACTAATTATTTGCTTGATTACGATTTAATATAACCCTCGAGCATGTAGAGAATGCGCCATTTTGGCACATATATTTAGAAAGCGGTAATTTTCCTTGATTCTTTTAAGGTCGGGAGCTCAGTTTTTTATTCGAAGAAATTAAGAACATTTTTAGCTGAAGTGAAGATTATTAAGTATGGAATCCTTAAAGTATCTGTTAATATGAATTAAGTATGAAATGAGTATATTGATACTTAAGTATCTTGAATTAGGTATGAAATACTTAAAATATTCCAGAATATTTTAAGTATTTGATAATCAATAAAGAATTATTTCTAGGAATGTTGTATGACATTTTTCTTTGTTTTAGGGTCTAAAACAATTGATGTTACTACTTGGAAACAATTTTAGTTTAGAAACTACAAAATCGGGAGTACGTTTTTTCAAGAGTTAAATGAAAAGCTATAATCTAGATTACTGAAAAGATAATCTTTTTTTTTAAAGTACAATTACCGTTAAATGACTTAATTTAAATCTGAGAATGTATAACTTTCTATGATATTTTACAGGCCATCACTAAATTAGGTACCAAAAACTTCTTGAAACCGAATATATATTTTAAAAATATTATTTGGAAAATCAAAAGTTATTTTGGCATCTATCAAATAAATACTCAAAATTCTGAATTATAATCAAACTCGCACTAAGCATATTCAGAATGCGACGCGAAGCTAAAGTAATGCGAAACATAAAATGAGTTATTAAGTAAAGATAACTTTCTTCAGACACCAGATAAATTAGTAATTAAATGTACTACTGTCGCTTCGACTTTATAACATCCCAGTTTTCACAGGTGTCAATAACATGGGCAATAATCAGCATGTGAAACATGCAATGATTTTTTGAGGATGAAATTATCATGGTGCGTTTTATTATTAGCACTGGGGGTGACATTGCTTTCAATACGATTTTTTTAAATCGCACATCGGCATTGAATGTGCATGTGTGAATATTTCATGCGTAATGCTTTTTCTAATATTATCACAAGGATTTTTCTGTGCACAAAACAAGCGCGAGGATTTTTTCAAATCAAAGTAATCTTATTTAAAGTGTAGGTGAGAACAGACACTTTATTTCAAGACACATTTTCAAACAAAGTATACAGCTGTAAATTGTCGGAATGAAAAGAAGCATGTCACCAAAAGACAATCGTCCAAACATATTGCCAAGGTACAGTAAAAAAAACAGAACACCCGATTCTGTTTGATCACCAAATTGTCGCAGAGATACCATTTGAAAGTGACTTGCATCTTCTGTAATTCTCTATGAATAAAGAAAGTTTAGGAAGCACACACCATGCTAATACAGAAAAAAAAACATTAAGAATTTCAGTGGCAATCCCTGAATTTGACACAAAATTTCGATTTGAAAATAATTATTATCTTAAGATACTACTTTTCAAGTTATTCAGTGAACAAGTTTAAGAATTATATATATGTAAAAGTTTGACTTTTAAAAGTGGTCCGAGACATAAAATTTCATTTTTTTTTATTTATTTTTTTTTATAAATAATTCTTTCGATTTTTTTTCTTGAAATGTATATTTATTTTTATATATTCCCGTACAAAAGTAAATTGTTTAACAAAAATTTTAATTTAAATTTTTTATTTTTTTTAAATGTCAATTTTAGCCAAATTTTAAACTTCATATATCTTCTGAAAGAATAACTTTCTTGCATACTTTATTCATTTTTTAGTACACAAAAGAAAAAAAAATATTAACTCGTGTTTGCGATTTGCCAAAACATTTGTATAAAAAAATATTTTAAAAGGAAGAAAAATTAAAGGCCCATTTTTATGAGTAATTTTTACTACCATATTTTCAAACTTTTTCCCAGAGCATAATATTCTGAAAATAATCAATATATAACTGAAAATAATTGCAGTGTCTTATAAAGTATCTTTCATAGGAATTTAGACATATCAATTTGAATATGACGAATCTTCAAAATATACATTCTGAGATAAACAGATTTAAAGTTTTAATTACTCTTAGTCAACCACAGACAGTACAATATAGACGGGTTTTATCTTTTGATCTAATTAATTTATTTATAAACTGTTTGCGTCACTTTATTTTAGAAGCTTTAGAGCATTTTTCAAGCCAAAAAAATGTAAAAATGTGATCATTTCAAGGTCATTGTCTTCCGGTCTAACATAATTCTAAATTATTTCATTTTTCTATGCGCATTTTCTGCAGTAATTTTTACATGCGTTTGAAATACGATTTATAAAATTAGTCTTCAAACAAACGGTATGCAAATATTTGAATAAAAATCGATTTCTTATACGTGTATACGAAATTTCATCTTATTCCTCTCAGCTGTGTTCGTGTTATGCTTAAAAAGCTATCAATAATGTAGTTTGAGGACCACAGTCATTATAAAAAAATAATAAATTCATGAAATCTATTAAAAGAGTAGCGGGTTCTTTATTATTAGATGAAGTACTAAAATGATTTAATTAATGTTTTCTATCACAATGATCTAGTTTATCAAACAGTATTAACAAAATATGTACTAAATTTGAACCTTATAGTAACGGATTTCTCTTTTGAGATCCACCCCAAGAACTAACCCAATTTTTAATATTCAATATTTTCAAAATTTTTCCTAGAAACTTCGTGAATTTATTTTTTAATTTACACTAATTTGAGAGACTAGATTTTTTTTGTGTGTTTGTTAAAGTAAGTGTTAGCTTTGAAATTTTTAATGTTTGTTACTATGCCAATATGCAAATGTCTTTGTAATCTTTATTTATATAGATATTTATTAAGAACACATAAGTCCTTATTAAATGGTATTTTTCGCTTTTTTTTTTGTACGACAGGTTGTTGATTAAGTTTCATGAGATGCTCTTTTTTTCTAATCTTTGGAAGAATCTCACTGATTTGACCTTAGGACTACTGAAATATAAAACAAGAACGAAAAATCATGCGTCAAGCATAGATTATGAAACACTTTCCAACACATTCAGAATACTCTAACGAAACCTCACCGTTAAATAAGGTGAAAGAAGATATGTAAGTAAACAGTTTAGAAAACATATAACGCATTGAAAAATCCAGTATCCGAAATTACCTTCCATTGTCAAAAAAGTAGTCAAATTATTTTGTGTAGCCCTATATATGATCTATAGATTTGGATATATATTACATAGCGTGATAAAATTTAGTTCAATTAGAAAATTTACTTTTAGAAATTTTCACCAATCGATGGAAATGTGCTCGAAGACTTTTGTACAGCCATGTATATTTTTATCTAAAGACTTTTGCAACACCACATATTAAGCTAAAATTCATTCAAGTAGAAAACGCATAAGGCAACTTAAAACTCACTTCCAGCAATTACTATCCGTAAACGACAATGTACAAACGACAATGTGCTCTTTGCGTAGACCTGTATATGAATTTATTTATATTCCACAAACTTCTATAAGTCTACTAAATATAGTTCAGCAGGGAAATCCGTAACACAATTAAAAACTACCCTTAAGCAATTCACTCCCATAGTCTGTAATACTTACGAATTCGCTTGTGTAGCCAGGTATATGATCAACCAATTTTATGCACACCACGTACTATGCTACTTTATTTCAACTTAAAAATAGAAACCAAAGTTGAAAACGCACTCATCACAAATAGACTGCAATTATTGCATGTATACTGTAACCAATATATTTTGTGGGTCCCTGTAATTGAAAGATAAACGCAATGCACACCATATTTTAAGTGAGCAATTTATAGTGCACCTCAGTAATGCATATAAATTTCATTATGTTTGAAATAGTGAAACATAATTAAATTACACTGCAAACGATTTTCCCCCGTAAAACAATGTGTAACTAAATTCTTTTGTTTGATCCTGTAAATGAATAATAAATACTTTAAACCCCATATTCTACAAAAAGCATGTTTCAATGCGCTTCATAATTGTACATCAATTTTATCATGTTTCAACTGGCGTAGCATCATCCAAATGCACTTTAAACGACTATTTCCCATTGACTGTAATGTAACTGAATACTTTTGACTGTCTCTGTAAAAAATATAAGTGCTACACACTTCATTTTCAACAGGGATCATGCTGTAAACGACAATAACAAACAATAATATCAGGACAATCCGAGTATATTTACGCGAGTTAGAGCACAGACGGATGGCCAGACCGCAGACGCCCAGACAAACCGAAGTCATAACACTTTTCAACTGAGTTGGAAAGTATTAAAAAGTAGGGGAGACCGGGGCATGTTGGTCAAAGGGGCACGTTGGAAAAAAATTTCACACTATCCGCTGGATAGTGTTACTAGCTAAGTGACATGTGTTTTATCAGGTCTTCCTTCACCCGCAACAGCGTCAACAGTGACGAAGCAATCAAATGAAAGCCTTTTCAAATTTTCACTCAGGTAAGTTTTTTTGTTTTTTTGTTTTTTTTACTTATAAATAATTGTTTCTGATTTGTTTCTAAATTAACGTTTCACTTTGGTGAATAACAATCTAAAAGACACGGATTATTTTCTTTCTGATCAGAGTTTATTTTCCTACAGTTCAGAGCTTATTTTTCTACCTACTGATTTTTAAAAATATTAACAGAATCTTTTGATATGATGAAAAGCCTAAATGGTGATATGGGACAAGTTGGAGCATTTAATTCGTTGCCCCGCAGCTTAAAAGTTTGTTTTCCACATTCATAAGTTCATAAAAGTAAAACATAATATTTAATTAAGTGTGTTACTGAGGGCAGGGAGGTATTAACTAATAGGCAAATAAGACCAATGTATAGACCAGTAAATTGGAGGAGCCCGGCTTTATAAACAGGAAATAATAATAATCAAAGTTTAATTTTTGTATAATCTAAAATTTATAACTAATCTGAATTCACAAAATATTGTTTTTATTTCGTAATTAGCTGACGAAAAAACCGTGTTATGTAAAAGAAACTCGAGGACTAGTTGTTTCTTGAAACCTAGGAAGTTTCCGAAAGTTTATTTAGAGAAACTTTATTATAAAATTATTGTATTAGTTTATTGTATTTTCTATTATTAATAAAAACTGCAATTGGCTTTATTTAAGATTTCTTTAAAAGCAACTTGCATTAAGATATATGTCTGATACAGAGATTTGAAGTCTATTTTATAAACAAACCGTGAAAGAAAATTTCAATTAATATTAATTTTATGACCATTTATGTGAAAATGCAGGAAAGCCCTCAGACGCTCAGGGGGTTAATATGGGTCCCAATTTAAAAGTTGAACAGAACATCTTTTCTTATCCTTTGTATCTTTTATATACAAATTAAAATTATATTTGATATGTTATGAGTTTTTCTTTTTCGTTAGCAATTCGATAATAAAATCTATTTAGTGGGCCAACCTACACCTTTCGCCGGGCAGGTTGGCCCAGTGACTTGATGTCCTTCTGAACTTCATATAGAAACTATTAATTAATAGTTTTCAAAACTTTTCCTACGTGGTTATGCTTTAAGGGGCGATGATTGTATAAACTAAAAATAAATAAATTTTAATAAAATAAAATTAAAAAAAATATTGAAGAAAAAATGGGCCATAAAGACCCAGTCTCCCATTCTTTGAAATGTGAAATCACATTAGCGATGAGGCAATATTTCAAAAGATTTTAATATAATTTTTATTGTCTTTATGAATGTGCATTCATGTTATTTTCTTGAGTTACAGTTTATTTCATGAGCTCATTTATTTCATTTTATGTGTCAATATTTTTGAGGGAATTCATCACTTATACAAGCCGCATATTGATATAATAAAATCAGCATGCGGTATTATTTTGTATTCATCATGACATGATACTTTAAAGAATACGGTAATTTTATACAGTTTGAATATTAAAGATCAGAAATAGTTCAATTTGTATAATATTCAATGAGGGTACAGTGTGCCCAAAGCTAAAAAATTATAAACTAGATGCTCATTGTAGATAAGAAGTATTTCATAAATAAACACAATTTGACATGAATAAAAAGTTATGCTTTAAAATAATACAAAAATATTTTATTAGTGTCTATACAGGGTGTCTATAATTTTATAAAATAAAATTCAACATGTAGCGTAAAACTATTCGACGCTTTTTAAACACTTACAAGCAATTCATATGTGTATCTAATGGCTTAGAAAGAAAGACGGTAAAATTATTTAATCAGGATCTCAAAAGGATGCTGCATACATCAAAAAGTATTTAGAAAAAAAAGCATGATTTACAAATTTAAAAAATGTAAAACTATTTAATCAATTTCCATTCAGCGTGTTTGATAAAATTGTAAATATTAGATAGAAGAAAGATAATAAATAAGTTGGGCTTTAATTCTTCTAAAACATACAGACTGGTCCAACATTCGTGTTATATCTGAGTAATAATTAGCACTGTTAATTTACTTCAATTTTCTTGCTGATGAATTCTACATCAACTCCATTTTCCGACATTAATGCCATACGGATTGTTTTTAAAATCGCACCTCTAGTGTAAAATCTTTGTTTGGCCCCTAATAAAATGAACCTGAAATTAAAAGTAAGCGAGAATTTGCTATCGGCCGTTATCTAACAGCATTTCATAAACACTCGACTATCGACTATTCAAGGAAAATTTTGAGAAACGTTTTGATTATACCTGCTCGCGATCCTGATATGTATAAAAAGATATATCTATATTATAAAGAAAACATGTACGCGAGTAACGCTGACGTCATACTGACAGTGGCAACACCTGAGCAATAAATTACGCTTTTACTGCAATTTATTTAACTTCTAAATATCGCACGATTTCAATTTTTAAACCGTCGAATAGGAAACAAAAAAGCATTCTTCCAAATGCAATCTCCTTGAAAGTTGTATCGCAATTTACTGATTTTTTATGGCTTTTAAATAAAATTCAAGCATGATTTTTTAAAAACCTGTTTCTATCGCGTGCAGCCCATTACGAAGATTAATCCATTTGCAGTTAAAACAATATAAATAGTTCAGGATTTGTTTCTAATCAATATTCAGTAATGAAATTAAAACCTCATCAATACTTAAGATAATATAAATAACACTGAAATTTGAAAGACACGTAATTGAACGCGCTTAAGCCACTGAAATTAGCGAACTCTTTAGCAATTTCAGCAACTCCCGCCATGCGTCTAATACGAAAGTATCGCTTTTAATAAATTTCAAAATTCTATTTGAATACATAATTGATTCATATAAAAATGTTTTTGGTGGTAGTGGCCAATTTAAAAATTATATTAAATTTTAAAAATCTATGAGAATTTAAAAAAAATGATTTTCACCTATATTATCTAACCCAGGTAGCCCGGGTTCGATACTCTCGTTTTAATAATTTTATATTTCATTAATACTCGTTCAAGCAATTTTTCCAACTAAGATATCTGTATTTGAAATTCAACCGATCAAAAAGAAAGGAATCCGTAGTAATTTTTTTCTATTCCTGAAATTTTTTTAAATTATTCAATTCAAAAATAACATATAGTACAATGGAGTTGTTGCAAAACTCTGATGAAAAATAAAGTTCTAAAATAATGTATTCACTATACATAATTGTTGGTATATTATACGACGATCTAAAGTAAGACAAAAAACGGCTCCCAAGTTCATGACATAATGCTTTGCCACTAATTAAGTGACCATGAAATTAAAAGTATTTTAAGCAACATAAAGGCATAAACTATCCGATTTACTTGTCGAAAGAAATGAGACGAGTTTCTCCTTTCATCTCATTTCCGGGTTTATGTGTGAATAAAAATTATCATCATCTAAAAAATACACACTAAAGTGAGACCTTCATCCTTATTATCTTAACTGCAGAATCCTGTGTATATCTTATTTATGAACCAAAAGTATTCAAATGCAGTTATTATTACAACACACTTTTTGCTTTTAAGACTATTGTTCCCTGGATATTTTAACGGTTAAAGATATAAATATGTGTGACGTTTTAAAACTTTACATTTCTTAAGGGATACTACTTTGACCAGTTCAAAATTTAAAAATTACTTTTCTCACTGAAAGTACTCTTTATACATACGAAAATAATAATAGTTAGAAATCGAAAAGGAAAGGGCAATTTTGGAGCTATAGAATTAGAAAGCACCACAGTAACGAAAGATTAAATACAACTTAAAGACTATTATTTTCGCCGGAAACAGATTTTATTTATAAGTGCGGGCTCCCTAGTTCCCCCAATTTTCGATCAGTCAACTTGATCTTTTTGAAAATTAACTGTCAAATATTTTTCTGGTGAAAAACGTAGAATATTCTCGAAAAATTGATATCTCATTTTCTGTATAACTTTAAGTAACGAAATTGTTGGTTGAAAATTTGCATGTTAATTTGAATTGGTGCCATTTCCCTAAAAAAGCAGTTTTTGGGACACTGATACGTATTTCACTAAAAAAACATATATGTTTTTTCTATTTGTTCTAGGCCAAGTTTACGATGAGTTATCACGCTTTACCCTCATTTTTCGAAGTGCTCCCGCCCATCAGCTGTCAAGCCGCCATTTTTGATAGATCAATTGAAATAAAAAATACAGATTTCTACTTTAACTTTTAATTACTTGCAATAGTTATAAGTTATATATATATAATTGGGAATTATTCGCATTAAAAAAAATCAGAAAAAGCCTCAACCTCTTGAGTCTTGGGTACCCAAATGGGTACCTAGATTCTTTTGCTCATAAAAACTAAAATAATTGATATTTTTACATTTTAACTTCACTTCTATAAAGTTGAATGCTTTTGCTTTAAGATGAAACCGATAAATGGCAGCACCGATGTCGATTTTCTTATAAAATAAACGTTATTTTAACCTGAGTTTGCAAAATGCTTTTGAAACAGTGCATCCAAGAAAGTAGGTAATTTTCACAATTCTTTAAATTAAAAACTTTATAATAAAAAAATTAAGAATTTGTAGATTATTCACTCATTTAAAGCTGTTATTTTTTTATTGTGTAATTTTAGGTTATTGATAGTTAAATTGATATTTTTTTTGGAGGGGGGGCTAGTAGTTTTATGTTCATATTTGTGAACCTAAATTAAAAGCCCCCTAAAACAATAGAATTAAAAATATATATATATTTTGTCATCTATGATGTCATTTTGTTTGTTTAAAAGCAAAGAATGAGCATTTGTACTATTATTTTAACTTCGGGTCTTAAGAGGTTAAATTTCAGGACGTCAAAGTATCAATCCTTTAAGGCTTGTTCTCAAATGCAAACTGGTTACTTTCTGGCACATTTTTAATTAATTTTTGCTCGTAAACGCATGACACTGGCAGATGCTTTTATTCAGAAACTTTGTAATCGATCTTTTTTTCCATGTTTTGGTAAAGGCAGAAGATCTTTCAGAAATTGCTGTCTAAGTTGGCGTTTTGAAGCGATTTTCCGAACGGGGCTGCGCGAGAAAGAAAAAAGAACTTGTCATGAGACAATACTCGCTTACAACACAAGATGGGATTCACTTATCGGAAAATGAAAAAAAAAATCTGTTCTATTAGAAATCACTTCAATAATCATGCCTGCAACTGTCATGCCTATGCGTTTAAAGATGAGTCGGAAAACATGCCAGGAAGTTTCGCGTTGTTGAGCGAGAAAAAATATTTTTTTGAAAACCCCATCAATTGATGTTAGTCATCTGCGTTATTTTCTTACCTAGTTATTCCCAGTTATTATATTAGATACGAGGAACTGGTAAATATATATATATATATATATATATATATATATATCAGAAATTAAGTCGGCCTGTTTTATGACAGAAGATTTTGTTTTTAAGAATATAATGTTTGTTTTATTATTTATTATTATTAGATATTTATATTTCAGTTTTTAGAAAAATTTAAAGAGAACATCCAGAAGCGTGTTTTTTTACATATTACTTTTAAGTTCACAAAAGAAGAAAAGGATATTGATTTGAGAAATTTGGCGATAACATCAATTACAGTAGTAATGAAATGGCGAAATAGAGATAATTATTTAGCATTCATTTTGGTCTCAAATCATTGTAAGATACAAACAGTTTGCAAAAATATTGGTAGATTAATTTGTGCCTTCTTACCGTTATTAAAAATACTTGATAGTAAAATAATAACTTTTGCAATAAAATAAGAAAACAAAGTGTTGGGGGATAGAAAGGAGAAAAACAGATTTGTGAAGTGTTTAATAAATTTTTTCAGTGTTTTTTTGTTTTTACTGCTTTATGGGGGAAAAAACGTCAATATTAATGAATATTATGTTTTAGTACTGTTTCAAATATAAAAGATAAAAAATAAGAAACATAAAAAAATACAGTAAATAAGACAAAGAAAGCCATGAAATTATAAGCATCCATATACTTGCACACACACTCACAGACACTTAATCCATTAACTCAATTGTGTGTGTACCCTGCATAAAATCCCTTTGTTTCAAGATCATATTTCCTTCTTTTCATTGTGGCCGCCTCACGGAGTATAATGAACTTCGTGGCTATAGACTCTTAATCCCGAGTTCAAGATCCGTACATAATTTTTCAAGATTAAGCGTGCAAATTTCGATTTAAAATGCGACAGCGAATGTCAATGTTAAAAGAATAAGCGCATTTTATAATACTTTATTTCAACTTATAAAACTGCTACATAATTTATCTTATAATTTAATCGGTTTTTTTTTTATAAAAAATGGCTCATTTATTAATACTTTATTTCAAGTTCTAAAACTGCTACAAAATGTATCTTATTATAATTTAATCTTTTTTTTAACGACGCATTTAATAAGATATTATGAAAATTATTAATAAATGCATATTGTAAAAAAATATGAATTATGACCTAATACATTGATTTTTGCATAAAACAAACCACAATCGTCAGAAACAAGCATATATAAATTGACAGCGCAATCCAATCATTAGTTTTTGAGTACAGATAAGTATTATTTTTGAAGGTTTAAAGGGACAGTCTCCGATTTCCAAAGGGTCCACAGAAAAGAAAACCTTAGACAGTATCCAGAAAAAAAATAAGGAACAATCTTTCATAATGCGAGTTTATTTTACATTTAAAAATTCTGTATAATTGTATTAGTACCAATTGTGTGTTCCAAGTATTTTTCATTTTAAATTTTATTTATTTTTTCGAAATTTAGGGATGAAACCACTACACATTTTCTTTAATTACTTAAAAGTATGTAATTTATTTATTTTTATTGACTGTCATGGTACAAAAACTCAATTGTGGTGAAAAACATGGGTGTTTCTATTTGGAAATTCAAGGTTAGTGCAATTTTTAATTTGTAGACGAACTACTATTTCAAAAATTGCATTCATATTCGAAAAATAGATGCAATTCCTTGTCACATCTCTCTGTATTAATGTGCTGGTGAAAAGTGTAGGGATGTGCTTCTGTTTTCTAGGACTGTACAAATATAAAAAAAAGGGCTTTAAAGTGATTTTTTAAATACTGTTTACACGTGTACAGAAATATGTGATAAGTTTTTTTAGTAAATGCTTCAATTTGAGAGATAAAGACAGTGAATATGAAATATTTTCAATGGATGTCTCGCATTTTTCCTCCACAGTACAAAAACAATATAAAGAATAAGAAATTTAAATGGGATTCTGTTAAGCATCGGCCAGTTTTGGCGACATTGCTACACGGGGGGAGGGGATTCCTTCAGTACTTTTGAAGGGAAAGGTGACCGGAATTACTGTTCTCGTACAAGGAAAATCTTGAAAACCTTGCACAGTCACCCATACCAAATACCAGACAACAATATATCAAACCCGAGAACATCGGCCAGAGCTGCTCATTTTTTGGACAATATGCTAGGGCCCTCAGGTATTCAAATGGTTAAATGACAATGCTTTGATTTGGGTTTGTAAACCACTACCTTCTTTAAAGAAGTAATATTTTGCCCTTTTAAAAATATTTCTTAAGTTTTCCAACAATCGTTTGAACGAGACAAAGATAAGCATTTACAGAAACTGTAATGAATTATTCAAGATTTCAGTAAAAACCTGGTTTCAAATTATTAAAAAAATAATGTGAATTAGGTATAAACGATGAATTGCTAGCTTCTGCTTAGAGAAGAATGACCTCGCGATAGTGAATTCTGAGAATGAATCAGAAAATGAGTTCATAGCATTCTTCTAAAATTGAAAAATCTTTATATTTCAAAGAAATTTTTGAATGATTGCAATCATGATTATTAGGGAAAAGAAGAAATATGCATGTGTGCATGCACCTTTTGAAGCTTGTAAACATCAAAATATGTAAGTAGATAATGACTATGATGTAATAAAAAGATGCGCAAACACTTTCTGTGACACTTTTCTTTGAACATTTTAAAAAGTCTATATCAGATCTTCAATTATAAATATTCAGTTTTAATTTAATTTAAATTCTCTTTAACAATTTACTTGTCCTGTGGTATCGTATATATTATTTCTTCTGTCAACATCCCTTTTTCTAAGAAAATACGAAACGCAGAACGACGAATGAGATACTATATGAAAGAATTTTGAACAGGCTGCTAACATAGTACACTTACATTTTTCTAAAACATGTTTTTTTGATTAAAATTTGCTGATAAATAAAAATTAAATCGGCATTGTTTTCATAAATGAAATTAAATGTTTTCCTCAAATCATTGTTGCCACAAAAATAAAATGCTGCATTATCGAATGACGTCATTCTCTAATGCAATTAAAATACGATTATTAATTTATTTCTTACGCGTACGTTTTGAAAAAATATCGAGATTTTAATCGGGTTTTTATTTAATTTTTACGCGTGAGTCACCTATTGTTTATTTGTTTTGTTTTTTTAATCATAGCTGTGTATATGCGTACTATATCGGAACATCAAGTAGATTACGTAATTTAAGGATTATCTTCCATTTAGATATACAGTTAATTAGGATTCACAAAAATTATAAATATTTATTTTTTAATATTTCATTAAGCTGTTAATACCACAGCAAAGTCTGACGTCATTTAAATGACTGCTGGACTACAAAGTTTGAACATCCATGTTTAAGTTCCCATAGGCATGCAAAAAAGGGGTGTAGCAAATATTGATTTATGTATTTAAGACATTTCTGGAACATTTTTTCAAAATCTGAGGAAATACTTTCATATGAATCCCCTAAACGTGTGATTCAGTGTTTCAATTTTTTTTATAATTCTTTTTTTTTTCAGTATAGGGGTCTTGGCAACTTAGAGAAATAACCTCGGCGAGAGAAGAAAATTTGTCAAAAAAATTTCTGGCAATCTGCTCCCATTTTCTCATACACAAGCAATCATATATATTATTTCTGTTGTCAACATCCTTTTTTCCATGCACATACAAAACATACAACGATGAATGAGGTATCATTCGAAAAGTTTTTGAACAAGTTTCTGAGATAGTACACCCACATTTTGTTAAAACGCGTTGTTTAATTAAAAAAAATCAGTTAATTAAAAGTTAGTGCTAAAACGTACCAGGAAATAATCTCAAAGATTGCAGTACGAAAGCTTCGCACGGGCCCTTCATATTCTTTTTAAAACTCCGAGTAAAGGGAAAATAAAAAAATATTTTCATCAATCTAATCATTTACACAAAGTAGTGTATAGTCTGTACTCGTATGTGAAATTTATTTTCGTTTTACAAGTAAATACAGATTTCAATAATAATTTTTTTAAAGTCATCCTCTTGATATTTAATGCATTAATAGATTTTGTTTATCAAAAGAAACACGATTTTAAAAAAATTCTATAATATCCAGTAAAAGAACCTTGATAAATACCTATTTATCATTCGTAATTTAACATTTAAAATATTTTAATATTTTTTTCAAATCTTTGTTCACACCTGCATGCACTTAAATCCTACAAAAGAAGTAATAAAGTGTGATCATTATAACCCTACGTAAACAAACTAACTTTCGCCAACTCTGCCGAGTGCTTCTAAAACAAAAACCACTTAAGAACTTTTTGTAAGTCGGCACACTTCCACGACGTAAGATTAACACAAAAAGGCCTTCTCATGATCGTAAACTGTTGGTTGTCGTCATCAGTTACGTCAAAACGAGTATCACATGGGAACTGCATCACAGTATCTAACATTTATTTGGTCTCAAGCTGCTATTTTGCATGATCTGGGGAGTATTAAACTTTGAAGGAAAAAATAAACTGAATGTTATCGATAGTTCATTCGTTCATACGCATCTTTAAATGCATTCAAAATAATGAAAAGACTGCAATTTCCGAGTAACAGAAATATAAATACTGTTATTGCAGTGAAAAAAAAAATTGTAATACGTGCCTAGATTGTGTGAACACATATTTAAGCACAAAATATTATTTAAGAACTTGCACAGTGATAACGAAAAATGTAACAAAAAAGCAAAAGTAATTAAATTTTTATTGTTTGATTGTTACATATATATATTTGCCGAAACTTCAGTGAAGGCTCACTGTGGAGACGCGAAAAGTTTTTGGTTTCTGTCTGTTTGTCTGTTTGTCTGTCTGTTCCGCGATAACTGGCGTAAATGCGCCCAATTAAGTTGATTTTTGGTGGGTATGTTGGTGAGGCACCCGGAATTAGCTGTATAGTTTTTAGTTACATTTGGTTCATTCGTTACAAAAATATAGAACATTTCGTTTTAGGTCATAATACTTTCCTATGGGAAGACAGACGATTTTCAAATTTCATTTTTAACTGAAATAAAAATCACGCATTTGAATAATGGATTTAAACGTAAAATTACTGATAATAAATTTTCAATATGGAGGTTTTAAAAATATCCAATAGTTTTGAAATTGTTATGATGCATTTATTAGAATTTAAAAACCAATTGTTTAAATTATTGGAACATTTTTTGCATCTGTTCGAGAAATATAAAACCATTTATTTTCATAATTTTTACAAATTTTAAAATGCATTTCTTTTTACTTTGCTCTTTAATTTATCAGTTGCTTAGCAACCATATTTCAAAGAATATCAAAATAAAAAAAAATTCAAGTAACTCACACTATTTTGCTGCAGTATTTAATTAGCAAAATAAATTATTTTCGATAGATTTTAGTATTTTATTGACATAAATGAGAATTTATTTTGATACAAGGTTAGTTTTTTATCTAAAAAGTTGCATGAATAAGGAGTTCATAAGAATTTCAGAATATTATTGCATAAACCGTGTTTAATTTAACGCTTCTAATTTCTGAAATCTCCGAAGTATTTTAAATGCCTATAAATATGTATGTAATATAAAAAAAATAAATTTCGGATTGTAAGATGCTAAATAATATGAAAAGTGAGATTCAAAAACAATGACTTTTAGAGCTGACGTTGAGGCCCCTGATCTGCAGATTTACTAGTATTTATATCCTAAAACACATAATTTAAAAATGTCAAGACTCCAATATTTCAATAAAAGTGCATAAAGAATTCAACGAGTATTACAGAAAACAGGGGTTTGTTTAGAATACAAAATCAATTACAAATTTACGCGGTTATATTAAATATATCATGAAAGCCTTTCATTACCACATATTAGATAAAATATAAGTAAAGGGATATTTTCAGAGGTCGGAAAAACTACTTTTTCCTTGTAGCGAACCACAGCTAAAACTACTTTACCGAAAATGTAGTTAACTACAACTACTTGTTTTAAAAAGTAACGACTACAAACTACTTTTCAAAAGTAGTCGCTACTTCGCTACTTTCAGATTTTGTCGAAGGACACAATTTACACTAGAAATTGTAGACACGGATTAAATAATTAATTGACCCCTCGTTATATTGCGTCTGCCGGACAATTAATAATACAATTAAATAAGTGCGATATAACCGAGAGCATTAAATAATTAAGAAAAATAACATACAAGAAAATACTTTGTGTTTGTATCCAAAATTTTAGTTTATACACACATTACAAACTTAGCGAAATTCAGAAAGATATACAATATACAATCAATATTTAAATTAAGTTACATAAAAAAAATCGTGTGTGACTCCACTGGACTTTCCGAACACTTTACAGAATACTGTGTGTTCAAATAAATAACAATAAAACAATAAATAAAAACTTAAATCCTAATTTTACAAAAGGGAGCTCTGTGCACCAGAAAAAGTGAGGAAATTCTAATATATACACGGTTACATCTACACATACATATGGAGTCATTGCCATATCCCCCCCTCCCCCTGAAGTAGCGTTAAAAGTAGGGTCACTTCTTGCTACAAACTACTGATTTTTTGTATCGTGCAACTCGCTACACTACATTGTTTTAAATGTAGTGCGATAAACTACAAACTACCTTAAAAAGTAACGACTACTGCAGTTTCGCTACTTCCAACCCCTGGGTATTTTAATACTTCACAATAGTTATGATTGTATTATTGTTTTATTATATAATTGTACTACTAAAAAAGATTCTTAATTGATAAATATATGCACAATCACAACATTGCCAGACTATTTTCCAATGGAAATCATTTTGCTTCATGTATATCCACATATGTACATTTATGTATCAGGTATGTACATTGCATTTATATCGGGTATACGTTCATTTCAATTCATCTTTACCGTTTTATTTAAAGCTTTGTAGTTTTAAGACAATGTGCTTCAACTTCACTTAACCCCTTTATGATTTTGAGATTGTCAATATCATTAATGATTTTTTGTTGGCAGTAAACGATTATAGACAGAACATACAAACAATATCGTTTTAACTTGGCTTCAATATAAGAATAAATACCGAAAGGTACAAACAATATAGCTGGGGGAAGTCTCATATTTAAGGGTAGTAATTTATCCTTTGCTCCTTTTCCTGTCTTACACGATGTTGGCAAAATATGGCTTATTTGCTTAGAGCCGTTTGTAACCTTATCAAATATGAACACTCGGAATAACATTTGAGCGGTAAAAACGTGAAGATACAAGTTAGAAGACACCCTATTAGAATAATAAGCACAACTGGTTTCAAATTAGTATAGCCAGAACTTTATTTGAACGTAAACGATAGTTGACATTAATGTTAATCCATCATCATATTGTAAAGAAACGTCCACTTTGAAAACACGTGATTTTAGCAGGGCTCATTTTTCTATATATTCTCCCTTTTTATTGTGTAATACGCACGCGGCAGGGGCTGGCTCGAGACGTTGCGTTTACCTGTAGGGGGAGGGGCAATGCAAGTGAAAAAGTGTCAAAATTACGTCTTTTTAGCATGAATTTTGTTTATAGCACTTGTTTCTGCTAATTATTCGTGATATTAAGCCATTATTGCCAGAACGTTTTACCGTTGCTAAGACCGTGCCAGACCCTGATTTATACGTAAAATGAGGTGTCAAATTCACGTCATTTTAGCAAAGCTGAAATTTTAGTATGTTATACTTTGGCTATCAGATAAGCCATAATTAATATGCCAGACCGAAATTCCGTTGCTAAATTACTGCCAGACACCAATTTAAATCTGTCAGAGAAAGCGCCTATTAGAAGAGTTGGCAGCTTTTGTAGTGCTTTGGCTATTTTCAATACACTGCCAAAGCCGTGATTGTTGCCGAAGCAACGATTGTTACTTTCTATAGAAATATATATATATATATATATGAATTGTCAAAATAAAGGCTTAATTTATGTAATTAATGTATCAATTAATTTCAATTGTTATTGTGCTTAGTTAAAATTTTGAAAATAAAATATTTATCCAGAAAATTTTCTAATGTTTTTAAAATAAACGTTTATTAACTAGCCGTTCTTCGCCCGTCTAGCCGGTCACTTACGTGTGGGGCCAAGTTGCTTTCTGCAGCGTATAGCCCGGACTTCGCTTGGGAACCAGAAAGTGCATTTTACATGCGAACAGAAAAATATAATTAAAATACTTTATTTTAAACTATACGAAAATAACTAATAAGTATATCAATAAAACACGCAAATAAAGGTTTCTCGGCATAAATAATTCGTTTTTTCCATTAGTTTCCTTACAAAGACACGCTCGGCACTGCCCATGGGAATAGGAGAGCTTTCAGATAAAATATACAAAAATGAGATAGTACATGACGATCATTGTAAATGGGCACTGTGATTTCACTCTCATAAAATGTTAATACGGTGATCAAAATAACTGGGTTCCTGTGTGCTTCTCAGCCATATATCCTTAACGCCATATATCCTTCAGCCATATATCCTAGCCGGTCTTCGCCCGTCTAGCCGATCGCTTTCGAGTGGGGCTCGGATACCTTCTGCAGCATACAGCGGTGACTTTGTTTGGGGCCCAGAAAGTGCATTTTACATGCAAACAGAAAAATATAAATAAAACACTTTATTTTAAACCATATTAAAATAACTAATAAGACTATCAAAAAAGTATGTAAATAAAGATTTCGTGACATAAATATTCTTTTTAATGAGCCCCCTGAAAAAAGTACTGCTCGGCCCTGACCGTGATTATCTAAGGAGAAAGGAGAACTTTTAGATAAAATAAAGAAAAATGAGCTTGCCTAAGATACACGGCAGTGTGGTTTCACGCCCATAAATTGTTAATGTCGTGGTCAACATAACAGAGACCCGTGTGTTTCTCAGCCATATATCGTTAGTACAGCGATCATTATAAAGGGATTCAGTTATTATGTGTGCATAAATCATTAAAATGAAATTATTTTAACAGAGCCCTTTGGGTTGCACGCCTGTAAACTGATTATACGACTATCACTGTAACGCAGCCTCGTGCATACCCGAGCACATAAATATGGCGATTAGTATTTAAATTGCAAATCTTTAAATCCAAAAAATGTATTTTGAACAGAGGAGGAAATGTATTTTATTTTGTATAAAAATTTAAATCCGATCGCTAGAAGACAAAAACCATGAAAACAATTTATAAAATATGAAAAAAAAAAACTGATCCTTAGAAAAAAATCACGCACAATATCTAATAAAAAATCAACTATAGTTGTCTTATTCGTCTAACCTTCCATGATCGGGTTCATAGCCGATGTTGGCGACAAACTCGCTTCACCTTAAATAGCTGAATTACGTATTTAACTATTTTTAGTAGATTTGTAATGCTGAATTTTACGATCGTACTTAAAACTGCTGCTGAGAAATGGCGAAATGACTTGAAACGTTCTACCCCCGTTTAACCCCCTTGGTGGATGAATATCTAAAATAGCTGAAATACCTAATTAAATATATTTTTAGTACATTTGTTATCCTTAATTTCACGCTCCTACCTACTACCTCTACTGAGATATGGCAAAATGACATACATTCGACCCCCATTTAACCCCCCACCTAATTGTCTGAATTTCTAAAAGCACTGAAATACGTATTTAACTTTTTTTTAGTAATTGTTTTATCCTTAATTTCACGCGTTTACATAAAACTGCTGCTATGACGAAAGGCCGGAATGACCTAAAATTTTTGACATCCAAATTAAACCCCCTTATTGGTTGAATTTCTAAAATCGCTGACATATATGTTTAACTATTTTTTAGTAGATTTATTATCCTGAATGTCACGCTCATACCGAAAACTGCTGCTGAGATATGGCGAAATGACAAAATGACCTAAAACATTTGACACCCCATTTAACCCCCGTAGTGATTGAACGTCTAAAATGGCTGAAATACGTGTTTAAGTATTTTTTTAGTAGATTGGGTAACCTGAATTTCACACCCCTATCTAAAACTGCTGCTGAGATATGGCGAAAAGCATAATCACCTAAAACTTTCGACCACCCATTTAACTCCCTTAGTGATTGAATTTCTAAAATCACTGAAATACGTGTTTAGGTATTTTTTTAGTATATTTGCTATCCTGAATTTCTTGCTTCTACCTAAAACTTCTTCTGAGATATGGCGAAAAGGCGAAATGACCTAAAAATTTCGACCTCCTATTTAAGTCCCTTAGGGGTGAATTTTCAAAAATCCTTTCTTAGTGGGTGTCTACATTGTGTAAGGAACATGTCTTTCATATTTCATAGTCCTAGGAGCAGCGGTTGAAGCTCGACGTTTATTCTGAGTCATCAGGACATGTTCTTTTATAAGCATAGAGACTTATGAAATCGCCAAAGAATCAAAACAAGAGCAAAACTGAAACTCCATTGCGTAAATTGTCAACCGTTATGTTTATTTAAATTCTCTTTTAATTTTTAAGTAATATTATAATTAGTATTTATTAATATTCGCTTTTAATTTTAAATAATAGAATATATAATATTTTCTCTTAATTTTCTAAATAAACTTATAGCGGCCAGCAAGGAATAGGCAATGTCAACTGCTACTTTTTAAGGTCAAACGATCATTTGTGGTTTGGAATAATATCGTTCGTAGCATGTTCTCTGTGGTTTCGAAATGAAATTTAATTGCGTTGACTAGTAATGGAAAAACGTGGGATTATACAGCTAGAAGCAGGGAAAATAAAATATTTTTATTGAAGACATGTTAAATAAGTCTAAGAAATATTTTTAATTAAGCATTTATTTTGACCAATCATAGATATATATACTTTTATAGAAAGAAAGGATCGTTGCTTTGGTAACAATTGCAGCTTGGCTGTGTATTGAAAGTAGCCAAAGCACTACAAAATCTGCAAACTCTTCCAATAGGCGCTTTCTCTGACAGATTTAAATCGGCGTCTGGCAGTAATTTAGTAACAGAATTTCGGTCTGGCAAATTAATTATGGCTTATCTGATAGCCAAAGTATAACATACTAAAATTTCAGCTTTGCTAAAATGACGTGAATTTGACACCTTATTTTACCTATAAATCATGGTCTGACACGGTCTTATCAAAGTTGAAACAGTCTGACAATAATGGCTTAATATCACTAATAGTTAGCAGAAACAAGTGCTATAAACAAAAGTCATGCTAAAATGACGTAATTTTGTCACTTTTTCACCTGCATTGCCCCTCCCCCTACAGGTAAACGCAACGTCTCCCGCCAGCCAGACCGGCCGCATGCGTATTACACAATAAAGAGGGAGAATATATAGAAAAATGAGCCTTTCTAAAATCAGGTGACGAAAACTTTGCTAGCTCTTAGACTATTTTAACTAGTCTTTTTATAGTTTAACATTAATTTTTAATAACCCCAAAAATACGAATAATTTAATATTTACTCTTTTATACACTCACTTTGTACTTTTTTTAGTAGCCTTTGAAAGACA
This sequence comes from Maratus michaelseni, assembly GCA_963931845.1. Classification (NCBI taxonomy): domain Eukaryota; kingdom Metazoa; phylum Arthropoda; class Arachnida; order Araneae; family Salticidae; genus Maratus; species Maratus michaelseni. The sequence goes on from OZ007586.1 coordinate 283,347,228, forward strand.
TACACACACACACACATATATATATATATATATATATATATATATATATATATATATATTTATTTCCATACACACAAATATAAATAAACAAACATATACATACACACATATATACACGCACGCACACAAACATTCACATATATATTCACACACACACACACACACACATATATATGCATACATATACATACACACATATCTATAAACACATATACACACACGTATACACACACATATACACACACATATCCACACACATATAATGTTAACCCCATGTTACAATTATTAAGGGACATTTATTTAATTTTTTTTCCCCATCGCTAACCTGAAATATATAGTTTAAACATCTCAAAAAATGCGTTAGCATTGTTTTCAACAACTATATCACGAAAAACGTGAAATTGCAAACTACACAAGCTTAGAAAGCATATCAGAAGTGTTCAGTTTAAGTTAAAAAAAGTCAACATTATGAAATAAAAAATAATAATGTAATGTAGACATTCTCCCAAATTTAAACTATGCATTAGACTGCCGTACACGCTTAACATTATTTAATTATTTGACATGAACATTTTGGAGTTCTTCCTGTACTACAATTATACATTTTATTATTTTTAGTATTTATTTTCATGCATTCACATATGTATAAAATTTGTAAATGCTACATTTGCGTTACACTGGCAACGCTGCATGCCGTAGTTTTCAAGGAGGAACATAAAAATATATTTACAACTTTTTCCCTTACAATTTTTTATTTTCAATTTTTCGGATTTATAACACTGCATCACACTGATTCGCAGATGATGAAAATGTTAATTAAATTAAAAGCCTGGTATAATCGATTAAAATCTGATCGACCGATGAACATTTTCAACGCACACATTCGAAGTCGCATACTATACAGATGAAGTAAACAAACAAACCATAATTAATTGACAATACACGATTTACCTTATTTTAAATAATGTTTATTTAAGAATTCATCCTCATAATTCATTTATTTTCATTATTCTATTTATTTAAATTGATGTTATCGTAAACTCACCGATACATGTCATGTCTGGTTATTTATAATTCTTTTGAAACAAGATTAAAAATTGAATACATATAATTACCTTAACGTTAAGTTTCTAAATATTAAAGAGCAAAAATAATATTTGAGTAAGTGAAAACAGTAACATTTTATTGATAAATTGAAGAAATATATATATATAACGCATTTTGAACTCTCTTTACTTTGTCTAGACTTCATAAAAAAGCGTATATTTTTTAATTATTTGTAAACAAGTTGATCGATTAATATTTAAAGATTCGAATTGTTAGATAAAATAAAATTTTAAAAATATTATTTCACTTTCAGTACACAAGCCTCTAAAATGTCTTTAAATCACACATTGATAATCTGAATTTTCTAAAATATGCGTTACCGATACCTTAATTTTAGAATACGGAACACAGCGCTATGAAATTAACAGCAGTTAACCTTTTGGATCCGAGGATATCATATACTCACTCAGAATTTTAAAATTTGAATTTAGTTTCCCATATATATATTATATATATATATATATATATATATTTGTATCTTTTCACGAAGTTTCTTAAAGATGGCAACTCTATTAATCCATTTTTGTGAGGAAAAGGAAAAGGAAAAAGTAAATAATGGGATATCTTCTGCTATCAGAAATGGTGAACGAATATATATATATATATAGATAGATTGTTTGAATAAATCGATTTAATGATCTTTAGTTCACATTCTCGTTAAAAAAACCATCTCATGTAATGAAAATTCATATGACTTATTTCCACATTTACTAAAATTATGAAAAAGCTGAACAATTTTAATATTATTGATCCGTATAAAATAGTGTCTTCAGAATTTATTTAAAATGTAAAGGAAAGGACTGTGATAGAACAAGTAGTGAGTTTTGAGCATGGAGTCTGAACATACATACAGGGTCAGATTAAAAGTTTTTGTCCTAATGCTAACAACCCACACTACAAAATTTGACCATACTCGCCTGGACGAGTTAAACAAGCACTAGCTTGGCAATGATCGCAAGCATTCCAAATTTCCATCCAAAATCCCCCATACCAATGTGAATGTTATTGCCCGTATGTCGCAATTTTCTTATAAAAGCCAATTCTTATTTATTATTCTTTCTTTCTTTTTTCTTATAGATTACCAAAAAAAAAAATTGCATCAAAACCACGTAACTAGAAAAATATAATTTTCGTTATTTTCAGCTCATTTATATTGTAAACACGATTTCTTGCTAATAAGAAATTTAATAAAATTAATATTATAGATATTTTGAAAATGTATAATTAAATTATTCTTTTTCCCCAAAAAATCGAAAGATTTCATGTAATGCAAATGCAACACATTGGAGTGCTACGCCAGCTAGTTAAATAAATTTGACAATCTGCTATGCACATAGGCAGAATAAATAAACGGCACTTGCTTTCTTTAGAAAACTAAATGTTGTAGCTTACATTAAAAATACACAGGATTTCACCTCTTTTTGTAACCCAATAGCTAATTTCTAAACCTATCGTTTTAGAGATATGGTTAAAAAAGGCAAAAAATGATATCATATCATCATATCAAAAGCCATTTACATCAAAATAGTCATTCTTTTAAAAGTTACAAAATTTGAATATCATACGGTGTCTGGGTCCTATAAGTTATATTTAGAAAATTTTTCTCTGTGTTCTAAGAAGGAAAACACTACAATTTTCATTTTTCTATTACCAAAACATTCAGAGTTACTCTGCATTTTATGAATTTTCAGCGCATTGTAGGAAATAAGAAAGGGATAGAATAGATTGAATCGCCCACCCCCCTTTTTTTTAAACTATTCCTGGAAAGCTTCGAAACAGTGTTAAAACTCAATCCTTTATAAACTGTATCACCTTAAATAAACTCATCATAATCATTCAGTTATTCATGGAATAAAAAATAAGGGCATATATATATATATATATATATATATATATATATATATATATGTGTGTGTGTGTGTGTGTGTGTGTTATATAAAAATTTTATTTCGCATTATTCCTTTAAATTAATCTAAATTCTGACATAGTCATTATTTCCTTAATTCTTAATAATATTTATTCCTATTTAATGTCCTTTTAAAAGTAGTAACACGTATATTAATAATTATCTTATTCCAAATCTTAATCTAAAACTTTAGTTCATTCGTAACTTTTATCAACTCCCCAATCTATAAAATTCTGAGAGACGCTTGTTGTCATTTCGAATGTTTTAAAAGCCATTTTTTTATTCCATGCTTTGCTTCGCGCGCTGGGTATTTTTCACGTCAAAATCAATGCGCAGCTGTTATAGGGATTCTTTCTTGTTAAATCTTCTCCATTGCACCTCATTTGCTTAGCTTAATTTCGTCTCTCACTCATTGGTTCGTGCATACATTACGTCGTTTCAGTATCTCTACGCGCAGTTAACAAAACTCGCTTGCAAGATTTTGGAGAACAGATTTTTGTCGTGTTTTGAAGTGCTGACCAAAATGTTATCTGGTGTTCAAATGACTTAGAATTTCACAACAGCCACTTAAGATCTATTAAATGATGTAGTGAGTTATCGTCAAGCCTAAGGGCTATAAGTTTATACCTGTAGCCTGTGTGAACTGTTCCAGCATTTTTCCTGTTTATGAATAAATGATTTATCTGTGAAACTGGTTGAGTATTATTGGAGAAATTCCAATTGGGTTCCAGTTTGCCTTCATTTCGTGCCATGACTTTCGAGTTACTAACTGCAATCGTTCACCATCTTTAACCAGCTGCCAGTTTCTCGTGGAATATTAAATCATCTTCGTAAAAAGTTTACATATATATTTATATAATTGTATGTAGATCAAATATGAAAATACTGAAAATAAAGCTAATACCCAAAGTTACTTTCTAATACATTATATTGTATTATCTTAGTGCAAGGGCAAAAACAGCAAATATAAAACATTCTCAGCTTGAAAATAAAAACTTATTTATATGTAATTTTGTACTTGATAAAGATTGAATAATTAGAAGAAAGATAATATAAGGAATTATTCAAATAGTCATAAAAATAAACAAAATACCCCCAATATCAATTATCTAGATCACCGAATCTGCCGGATTTCTGGAAAAGGCTCCAGAAATATGATTTCCAGTTTTTTTTTCAACAGGTTCGGTAACGGACCCTTGTTTAATTTTCTACTGTGGGCTTATTATTATTATTATTATTTATTATTTTTATTTTATTTATTTTATTTTATTTTTTTTTTGGGGGGGGAGAGGTTGAGGAAAATTGTCACCTAAGTTTTTCATGCAATTCAGATAAATATCTGAGCCAAGTGTCATTCAGTTTAAGAAATTCGGCTAATAATTTTAATTTAATGTTAATAAAGAAGAAATGTGTCAGTGAATCAACAATGTTCTTTTTAGAAGTAAATGGTAATTTTGAGCTTAAATTATTTTTTTCAATCTTTTGCAGTGATCTATATAATATTTTCAATATTTACCTTACATCGTTACAGACATATCTCCATTGATTGTTAAGGTAATCTGATTATTTTCTTTGAAAATTTATATTGAAACACATATATTTTAGGAAATTAGCTTAATGTAGGGACTAAGACAATTTTATCAATATTGACGTATTTTATAATTGTAAGGGTGGTGTAATTGTTGCAGTTATGACGGCCGATTATCTACACGAGGGATATAGGCCCGAGGGGAGCGCCCTCGTGGTGTCTTTGTAAGTGAGCCTAAGCAGTGTTTATGCAAGGATATTCAAGTTTCGAAGAAAACCACGAAACCCCGAACGATTAAGCCGACATGCGCGATGGTTTTGAACCCAGCACTTCCAGTCTACCAGTTTCGAGAGCAGAACATTAGCCTCTGCTGGGGCATAATTTTAAGGGAAATGCGATGTTAATACTAATTTATGATAATTAAATAGAAGTTTATTTCGAGTAGTAATTCAATATATGTTGGTGGCAAATATAAGCGAAGAACTTCTGATGTAAGATGCCATTAAATGTTTCAACATTCAATAGTCAAACAATCCTCGCTCTGAGTACATGAAAATCGGCCAAAGAACCATACATCGACGACGCATAGTTTAAAAAAAAATACAACAGAAAAAGTATGACTCTATGGACACAGCCAATATTCATAAAGTCATACGGAATCTAAGCTCAGCCTTGGCTGGTGTTGAAATCAGCATTAGCACGTTCAGCACGCGCAGATGTGTTTAATTTTATTTTGTAGATTAAAAAAACATGTGCATCATTTTGTGCAAATATCAAATATCATAAAAGTTGAATGGTCAGAGTCCACTTTGGGCAGAGACACCTATTTGGTGTTCAAATATGTAAATACAGATTACGTATGTACAAGCCAGGTAGTGCAATATTTCATGACGGGACATGGTTCATTTCCAGTTTTTCTCTTTCGAATAAATAAATCACAATCAGATAAATGCCAATGTGGCATAAAGGGTGATGTTGTTCACTATATCTTTGGAAGATGCCCACTAATGCCGTGCTACTTTGATTTTAATTCAAATAAGACATTGAGAAAAAATCTGCAGGACGTATTTTTGAACTCAAAGAATTATGAAAGATTAAAAATAATTTATAACAAACTTAACAGTCTATATTCATTTATTAAGTATACATTTTGAACGTATTTATCTAACATTAACTTTAAGTATTCTAAAGGTTTTGAGTTGGATAAAGCATGATTTATAGATTGACTGTGACATAGTTGAAGATTTCTGCAATAACGTATATTGGTCATTTAATTGTATTTGGAACTGTTATATTTACTGATGATCTACATGAACATTGTACAGTGATTATTACTATTGTTACAATTATCAACAATCAGTATTATTTGCCTAAAGGAAGAATATTATGTTCTGAATTAAGGTTTTTTGTCGTTTCTTAGCAACGAGGTGGTATAAGTAATACAGTATATAGTGATGACTATCTGTTTTAAGGACATTATTTTCATGAACATTTGCTTTTAAGGACATTTTATTTTTATATACTGAACATTTTGGTGATCTTTACTGATCTTCTTATGCATCATAGTTAAATGAAGTTGTTCAGGCACAATTATCAAAACTTTTGGTAATTTTGATCATTGGAGGAAGAGAGATGGTGGACTGTGATATATTCATGAAATCTTGATGAACATTTGTTTAATTAAAAGACATCATATCTTCATGAACATTTGTTTTCTAAAGACAATATATCTTTTCATAGTGAACTTTTTGGTGAACTTCAGTATAATTTTTCTGTTATTCATAGTTAGTTTAGTAGTCACAGTAAGCTACTGTGATGATAGTTGATGTAATATTTAGATAATTTAGTTTTAGTTTACTATTTAAAAGCAGGCATGTTGCCAACTTTGCTTTTGATTTGTCCCAGTGTGGGATGATTTGTGAATATTATCTTGAAAAAACGCCGCTGATCAAGCTTGATTCCTTGCGGAATCGCTGGATGGTGGGCAGGACATTTTCACTATAAACCTCGCGGTTAGTGTCCTGGCTGGTTGTTCTTGTGCAAATATCATGTAACAAATTTTTAAGCATGTGCATTAACTGTGGACTTTAAAGCGTCGGAAAAGTTGAAGACAAAAGAATTGAAGACAAAATTGAAGTCAAATGAATCAATTATCCAAGTAAATATTACTTTGATATCATGTATAGTATTATTTTTACTTATTATTTTATTTATTTCTTAGTTCTCCTTTGTTACAATGCACAGAAAGAAATTAATATTCTATTGACATTTTAATATGATACATCTTATTATTATTTTTTTAATTATGTGTGCATGTAAATAAGATATAATGATTAAAGTCGGTATGACTCCGTAACGTATTCTTCATTCACAGCATATTCTTAATAAATTATTAAATGCCTTGAAACTTATATAAAAAGGAATTTTATATACTATATTTTAATCGAACAAGCTGAAGGTTTAATAGCGTTTTTACTTTTTTCTTTATCACTGATTGCTGTTCTTATATAAAAATATAATTAAAAAAAATACAGTATTGAGAGCAGAAATAAATAGCAAACTGTTCTTAATATTGTTTATATGTCTGTAACAATCGTAATCTAGATATCAATAATTCAAATGAATTGTTTCATTTATATGTAAAATATTATATATATATGCATTATAGTAATATGTAATATATTTTTGTTACATCCTAATTGTTTTCTGTTAATCTAATTTATTTTTAATACATAATTTTTTCTACCTCAACTTTTAATGTGTTTCTGATATTGAATACATATTACAATTACAATACCCACAAAATATTCTATATAATGAGATATTTTTAATACAATATTAACACAGCATAGAAATTAATATATATTTTTAATTAATCTTTTCACTATTACGATCGAGATATGTAAACCTCTTTCATTTTCTTGATAAAAATTAAATGGTTTAAATTTCAATTTCCCTTTTTTATACCTGAATGTTTTTACTTTAAAACAAAAAATAAATGTTTTCTTCTGATTTTAGAAGACAGAGTTGTCCATATTTTATTTTAGTTATTTAACTTGGACATTTTACAGAAAACAAACTTGAAGCTTTCTAGATTAACTTATCCAAAACCACTAAATTTCTTACTGTGTGACTCTGTGTCATTGATAACTAATATTTGAATAATTTGAATAATATATTATAAATATTTATTGTTATATAATTAATAATTATATTACTTGTATTCTTAATAATTCAAAATTTCAAAGGTGAATTGCGTTACCAAATAACTGGAAGGGGGAGGGTTTTTATTTTATGACCCATAGTGTTTACAAATACCATACAGTGCAATTTTATGAACTTCAGTGTAAAATTCAAGCCATTTCATGTATTTATTGAGAGAAATACATTATAAATTACAGCAGAAATTTTGGATCTTACAAAATTAGACTCCGTGCTAAATTCAATGATAGAACGGCCTACGAACTTTAGTCAAAAAACAAACGCTCAATCTATCCTACTTAAAGGTATTTGGCTTCAAGGCTTATGCCTACGTAAACAAATACAAAATAGGAAATGACGATGATAAAGCAAAACAAGGTAATTTTGTCGGTTACGACAACGGATCCAAAGGATATCGTATATACACTGAAGGCAAAAAATCAATAATATCAAGAACTGTAAAATTCATCAAAAATAGCATCCAAAATTTAAATACTAAAACTGAAGAGGACTTAACTTTTGAAGATAACATCTCAAACCGCACCAAACACCCACAGACACAATAAAATTCATTAGAGATCGAACTCAATAACACACCAGAAAATAAACAAATTGAGTTCGAAGGGACAGCTTTTAATCAACCTAGAAGATCAAGTAGAACTAATAAAGGCGTAACGCCTAATAGATTCGTTTACAGGACACAACGCATTCCTATATTTGAACCGAAAGTGTGGAAAGAAATACAAGAAATCAAAAATCCGCAGGAAAAGGAAAATTGGCTCAAAGCCACACAAGAAGAAATAAAATCGCTGCTAGACAATGAGACATGGACATTAATAAATCCTATACAGGGTAAGAAAATGGACTTTTGGACTGAAATTAACTTTTAAAGCTAAATATCATTTTTACAGGGAAAGTGCAAAAATACAAAATATGCCTATAGTAACCAAAGGCTTTCTTGAAAAATAGGTGAAGACTACGATCAAACTTTTGAACCTGTCGTGTTTTACACCGCAATAAGAAGCTTTCTCGCTGTGGCTGCATATCTAAAACAAGTGGGTAAATGTGATCGAAGATAGCACAAAGGGTTTCGTTTAACATTCCTTTCAAAACACTTTATCCTTTCTATAATTAAATTCAACATAATTTCTTTTAGCAATAAAATAATAATAATAATAATAAAAATAAATAAAAGTCATGTTTATTATAAAGTAAACATTTACCGGTCTATTGTTCTCGTTTTCCGAATATCTGAACTGGCCCGATAGCGGACGAAGCCCGCTATTATACGCTGTCATAATAATATCTGGCATGTGGACTAAATGCGATATTAAAAAAAAATAGTTTATATAAAATATATATATAATAAAATATATTTAAACCAATTGCGTAATCCTCTGTAATCCAGGTCCTACTGCCAAATTGCTTATTTTAGAAAGTGAGACTTTTTGTGACGGTGCTTTAAAAGTATCTACATTGATTTTAAACAATATTGTTGCTAGCAAATACCCATGTTTGGAGCTAACCTTGCCCACAGATTACAGAAGATTAATTATTTTATATTTCACTAGCTGTTACCCGTGATGTCGTTCACGTAACATTAAAAGAAAAATAAAAGCATTAATTAAGGAAAACGTTTCACCCCCGATAATTGAAAATATATGTACTTTTTATAACAAACTCCGTTTTTTCGAATATCTGAACAGGCCCGATAGCGGGCGAAGCGCGATATTATACTCTGTCATAATAATATCTGTCGTTTGGACTAAATGCGGTATTTAAAAAAAAGGGTACTTCTCTATTATCCCGTCGATCATTTTTCATAACAAAAAACTATCGCCAAATTGTAAGATTAAACGCCAAGAATGCAGTCCCATTTACTTGATGTCAGAAGCATTATACGTGTTTGTTATGTCATCAAGTGGTTTTTAATTCGACATTTGTGTGTATTTTTCCTTACGTTTTACTGATTTATTAATTATTTCATTAATTAAAATAATAATTGTGTCCTTAAATTCTTATATTTTATTTATTTATTTATTTTGATATTCCAATGGCAACGTTCTTCGGTTTATTTGGCGTTACACTTTGGCGATAGTTTTTTGTTATAAAAAGTGGTCGACGGGATCATAGAGAAGTACCAAAAAAAAAATTTCAAAATTAAACATGTTGTACACTTTCAAAATGTTAAAATATGCGAATATTTCCAAAATCGAGTTTTTATCATGATTCAATACGTTCCTCAAACTCATATTTACTCTATTACACATATTGATACTCGCTTTGTATTATTCTCAAACATTGAAAAATCTGTTAAACTTTCAATATGACGTCAGATTAATTTTCTTTTTAGCACTTTCCAACCTAGTTGAAAAGTGCTTATGACTTCGGTTTGTCTGGCCGTATGGCCGTCTGCCGTCTGCCGTCTGTCCGTGCTCTAACTCCCGTAAATATGCTCGGATTGCTCTGCAATTTTTATATGTTATTGTCGTTATCTATAGCATGTTCCCTATTTCAACGGAAGTGTGTAGCACTTATAGTTTTATTACAGGGACACTCAAAAAAATTCCGTTACATTGCGGTCTATGGGGAAAAATCATTTGCGGTTTATTTAAATAATGTTTCAGTATTTTAAACGCATTGAAATTTATATATATATCACTAAGGTGCATTAGAAGAAGCTTAATATGGAATAGAGTGTGCATAGCACTTATAGTTACTTTACAGGGACAGTCAAAAGAATTCCGTTACATGACGTCTATGGAGAAAAATCGTCTGCGGTTTATTTAAATAATGTTTCACTATTTTAAACGCATTGAAATTTATATATATATATATCTAAGGTGCATTAAAAGAGGCTTACTACAGAATAGTGTGTGTATAGCAGTCATCGTTCATTTACAGGGACACACAAAAGAATTCTCTACTGTCTGTTAACACTAATTCCTGGAAGTGCGTTTTAAGTTACTAAACGCGATTTTAATTTTAACTCGCTTTTTGTCTATTACGTGGTGTGTATAAATTCTGTAGATCCTATACAGGGCAGCACAAAAGTTCGCGAACACATTTCCGTTTATTGACAGAAACTCCAGAAAGATAATTTTAAACTGTGCTACGCGTTTCCTAACTAAACTAAAATTTAGCATCCTAGCATATACAAATCTATAGATCATATACAGGGCTAAATAAAAGTATTCGGATATTTTTCCGAATATTGTATCTGTTGGAAATTCCTGAAATTATGTTTTTAAATATGTTATGCGTTTTCCAAATTGTTTACTTAGATGTTATCTTTTAGCTTATTAAACGGTATGTTTTGTAAAATTATTTTGGAAGCGTTGGAAAGTGCTACATAATCTATGCTTGATGCATGATTTTTCGTTCTTGTTAATTCTCTAATGACGTGATATTAATCTGCTTTCTGTGCATACTCCTTGTATTATTGAGAAATCTTTGAAAATTTCCGGAAATTGCTATGCATAATTTTTGATATTATAAATATTTTTTAACGGAACTATTTGACAGATTTCAACACCAATTAACGTCTTCCATTTAAAAACTGTTTGCTTCAACTTGTTTATCGAACAGTTCTTTATAAAAGTACCAATTTTCGTATTTTTATATGCAATAGTTTTCGTAATATAAGCCGAGAAAGACTCCCGGTCACAAAAAATTCGTTTATGGCAGTGACAGCAGGGTTACTTTTTTTTATTGGGTTGTTCGGAAAGTTCTTTCCGTTTGAAAAACCAATTCGTACCGGAAAATTCTGCCCGTCAATTATTAGGCATTAGATATCTAATAATTAAATGATGGAATTTTCCGGTACGAACCAACTTTCCCAAACGGAAAGAACTTTCCGACCAATCCAATAGAACAGAGAGATAATAATTTAACGATTAAAATGTATGTTTTATTTGCTTACCCAACTGTAGAAACAAAGTATTAAGACAAGCGCTTTCTTTCTTCTTCTTTCTTTTTTCGTGTGTGTGTGTCATAACACAGCAACGCAGAATTAAAATTTAACAATTAAAGTTTAGAGTCAAAAACTTTATTGCTTCTTCGTATTAAAATATTTGGTAAAGTCTATCGTATTTAAGTTCAAAGGAAAAGCATCCTTTAATGAGTTAAATATAAAAAAAATTAATTGCAATAAAAAAGTTTCATGGTGTAGAAATATCTGGAAATATAAAGAAAGCATTTTGTAGATTCTAAAAATTATAATCTCAGCTCTAAATATATTTATAAATGATAGAAATGGAAATTAATAAATGGTATTGTTTCTAAAAGAAATCAAATAAATCTGATTTTTTTAAATTTAAATTTATAAACCCTGGTAGTAGTTTAGATAAAAGGTATATTTTATAATTGATCGGTAAATACAGTCTTATTCCTCTTTAACGTATCATCGCTTTTGAAGTGTCGCTTTTGTCTGTGGATATTATGTTCTTTGATGAAAGCAGCTACATAGATTAATTTTACAAAATATGATTTTCCAATAGAGTTTTATTTTAAGACATTTGATATTTGTTCTGCAAAACTGTTTTTTACTTTTTGGTTTTCTAGAAGAGTAATAATGAAAATCTGAAAATAAAAAAGTTCTCTAAGACTAATCCGAGCGGATTTTTAAATCTTCTTTATCAACTTTCATTGTTGAATGCAATGAGGAATTTTAATTGTGACGGATATAAATTTTCTTAAACTGTAAAATATACTTGTATATATAAATTTGAACAACTTGTTAATTTTTTTTTTAGTTTTTTTTTTTAGTTTTTGTGAAAAATAAAATTACGTGAAAAAATGACATCCCGTTCCAATGTAACCTTTTTAAAAATATATTTACTTTTCAGGTAAGAGATGATGCGAGAAGGAAAAAAAAGGATGTAGCATATCTTTTCTTTATACTTTCTAATCCTAAGACACCTCCCCCCTCTTTTTTTTTTTACTTCGTAACAAAAAGGGGAGGTTAAGTTAAAGTTAATATTTAAATTTTTATCGTATTAAGCATTAATTGATGTCAAAACTGAATAAAAATTTTACTATAATCTAAATCAAGATTAAAATTTTAGCATGCATAATATTGTATAAACCAATTTGAATTTTTTATAATGAAAAGATCACATACTTCTTGCTGGAGGAAAAATATTTTGAAGATTTGTAGATAAAATATTAAAAATAAAATAGATGAAATATTCAATGCACATTACTTATTGATCTTTAAAGAGTTAAATAAAAATAAAGAAATATCTTTATTATATATGTTATAGTCCGTTTGGAAAACTAAAAAAAAAAAAAAAAATGATATTTTGAAGAAAAAAAAATATAATGAATTTATTTTTCCTTAGCTCATGAAATTTGTATTCAATATGTATAAGATAAGTGTGAATGAGGAGGGGGTGAGGGTCTCAAAACAATAACAACAACACTATATTTGAGAATAATTGTAAATTTTCCTGATTAATTATACGCGAAAGAAATGCAGAAGGTGAAGTGGCCTTTTTAACATGAAGCACCTAATTTACATATATAATTTTTTTTCATTTTTTTTCTTAAACTGTAATGATCAATAAATAATATGTTATGAACATTTTGTAAATTTAAAAATATCTCGTGTTCTTGATGGTTTTTTGTACTGGTTAATTGGAAGAATCATCCAGGTAAAAAATTGCATGTAAATCATGGTACTATAAAATCTTCAAATACAGGACATAAGGAAAAAAAAATTTTGATTGGAAATGCAGAGATTCACTTGGTGAATTATTTCAAAGAAACACAAGAAATAATTTAAGCTAGTTAAACTACTTTAATTGAGTAGCATGTTTAAACTTTCAATTTAATTTAAAAAAATGACGAATATAGGTTTTTAACATATACTCATCATCAGTGAGTAATGTTCTAAAAAAGAAAAAAAAACGAGTGTGCAAAGCCGTAATGTTGTTATATCGAATTTTCTTTATTATATTTACAAATATTGTTTTTTGAATGTAGCTTTTTCGAAATATCAACAATTTAAAAAGCTAATTCATAATCATAAGAAAAGGGCTATATTGTTACCATATTCCATTTACAAAAAAGATTTGAGGCTAAATATGGCTAAAATTAATTTACTAGCAGCAAAGATTAAAATGGTTCTGATCGAAGGAGATGAGTAGATAAGGCCCATTTTTGTCACCATTGGACTATATTTAAAGATGTTTTGACTAAATTTAGGATCTAAATTTATTGGTTCTACGATTACTTTTTGTCAAGACTTAAAATATATTAGACAAGATCTGAAACATAGCTTATTTTGCAGATCTTATTATATTTAGACATTTTAATTTGACTTTTTCGACAAGGAGCGTGTATAACACCATTGTAGTTTTTATATTTGAATAATAGAGTAAAACATTTATAAAAATTAGACTGGTGTTATGAGAACTTCTTATTTTAATATAATGGAGATATGTTAAACTTTCCTAAATAACCTGTTTCAAATTTTATATAACAGAGAACCAGTAAATTGATCTTCTAAAGTTTATGAAAACATCTTAGAAAAATAAAGAAAAATTTGGTCCTAACAGAAGTAAAAATGGGCCGTATGTACTCAACTTTTCTGAAGGCCGCAAACAGTAAAATTTTAGATTGGTGTGGGCTACATTCTATTCAGGTTAACCAATAGTGGCATGAATGTGGCTAGCTTTCGGCTAGCATCCATTAATGATGCCTGCTAATATGGCATGAGAGTGGCGGACTGTAAGGCTAATTTACATTTATTATGACCAATAAATTAATAATTGTGGCCGGCTTTGGGCTAGATTTATTCTTAACAACCACAAGTAGCATGACTGTGGCGAAATTCTGGATAGTTGTTATGTTGCTTTCATTCATGATGTTTCATAATTGTGACCAGTTTGTTGCTATCATCCATTTTAGAGCCTACACTAGTCATTCGAAGAAACGCTCAAGCTAATGTTAAGTCTATTGGGAAGGTTATTTTCAAATTTCTCTCTCGTATTTAAATATTTTTAAATGATTTTTTTGCGTAGGATAGCTGAAGTTGATCTCTAACGTTGTTAGTTTTTACTTTTCCGATTTGAGTTCCAGTTTTTTTATATAAGGGTACTTTCACTTTCAGAACCGGTTCCAATCAGTTACAAAATTGAAAATGTCCGCTTATAAAAAACTGAAACAAAAATCGAAAAAATACAAACTAACAACGTTAGAGATCGACATTTATTAGAGAAAAACATTTAAAAATATTAAAATGCGAGCGGGAAATTTGAAAATAACCTTCCATAGACTTAACATTAGCTTGAGCGTTTATTCCCGTGACTAGTGTAAGCTCTTAACACTTTGCCGTCCGGCGACACCACAGTAGTGTCGTACGTAAAGTAACTTAATTTTAATCCTTAAATGCTACATTGACACCAGAATTTTGGAATGAAAAATTCTCTTTCATAAAGTTCATGAAGAAAAGATTTTACTTATTTTCGAATAAAGTTGTTTCTAAATTCTGGTATCAATCAATCATTTCAACATTTTACGAATAGAAGTATTTTTACGTGACATGCGAACGGAAAAGTGTTAAGATAACAGTTAGTGGCGTTATTGTAGGCATCTTCATGCATTTATGGTAAATTATTATGAGACTTCATTATGGCCGGCGTGACACCTTTTTTTATAAGGGCCGTTACGGTCAATGATCGTGGGTCTCTATCCGTCACTTCTGGCGCCAAGTGTAAAGCAGCCATAAATGGCCCGCTAGCTCTGTGTTTGTTCAGGAAGGTTGGGCGGGGCTAGTTGATCTTAAGCCGAAAGGTAGGCCACCTCGCCCGGTTAGACTTTGACCTTTGTTCAGGACGGTATTAGGCTGGTACAAGAGCATAAAAAAGAGGCTATTTTGAGAACAAAGATACCTTTTAGAATAGGGATGTGCAAACTCTGGTCTGCGGGCCATAGAGCTACCACTATTTTTTAAAATGAATAATTTGCCTTATTTTATGACAGAAACTTTGCGACTATAACTACTCTGCCTCTTAATAAAAAGGAAGGAAAGTAATCGGGTTTCCTTTCCATGATAGTGGCATTTTTAGCATATAATATAACATCATTTCTCTGATTATTTGGAACAATAGTTACTTTCTCACTAGGCAAGTTCTAGTTGAAAGCTTAAATTTTTTGTCATCCATACTTCTGTTAAAGTTTAAAAGATTCAAGTTAGTATGAAAATGAAACAATTTTTAAAGTTTTAAAACCAGAAAAAATTCTATGAGAAGGTAAAATATATTTTTAAAAACTAATATTAATTTCGGAAGACTTGCAAATTTATACAAATGACACAATACAACTGAATGCAATTCGAGATTGAGCAGCACATACGAAAGTCCTATTCTAAATTCCTAATCCTAAAACATTTATTAATTACTATTTATAAATTAATAAAGTCCTACTACTCCTAATTTTTTCATACTTTTTCGGAAACAGGAGGGGTGGGGGGGGGGGCATATTTTTCCAGTATACTGTCGACAATATATCTGAAAATATAATACCTAAAATTAAAACAAATATTTTTGAGATCTTTCGAACGATATATAAAAAGAAAGTTTTTTTTTTCAAGTAACTTAATATCTAATTACCAACAATTGTTCGCGAAAATCATTATTAAACATCTTCGGATGATTCTGCGTCGATAGATACCTCGAGCAGCCGTCAACGCCCCCACTGACCGCCCGAAATGTAGGGTGTGTGTGTAACAGAAAAAAAGCATTTTTCTCAAAAACTGTTACCTAGGAAAATCGCTTATAGTTTTCCTGCAAGGTTTAAATAAATTCCTACTACACATATTTTTTTTTTCATAATTTTAGTTTCAGTAGATTCGGAAATAGAGAGCTGGGAACATATTTTCGCTGTGAATTTTTGACGATATATCTGAAAATATAATACCTAAAATTAAAAGGAATATATTTTTGAGTTCGATATTACGAGATCTTTCACACGGTATACTCCACGATATACAAGAAGAAAACCTTTTCTTTTCAAGTAACCTAATTCGCCCCCTAAATTTTTATTATACGTATTTGTGAATGGCTAATAATCTGAAAATATGTGGGGTAAGGCTTTATAACTTTCCACGTCTCATAGTTTACGAGAAAAAGGGCTGCGACAAACGGACGGACAAACACAGGAGTGATCTTATAATGGTTTCGTTTTTACTTTTTAAGTACTGAACTCTAAAAAAGCGATTTTTGATGAGAGTTCTTTGTGGACATTAATTAATATTTCAGCTAATTTTCAAAATATTAAAATTCTGATTCTCAGGTACACCAGGAGAGATATTCGATTATCCTCACCTAAATTTTCAGACTTCTAAGTGCGCTAGATTTTGCTAGCCATCACATACAGACACACAGAGCGAAACTTTCTTTTATCAGTATAGATAATAAAAATAAATGACATTTTTGACTCTGTTTTTATGCATTCATTGCCAATTTATGGAAATCATTTTATGTTTTATGCAAGTTGTTTTATATTACTTTTATCATACTTTTTATATTTATAAAGAAATTTCACGCTTTTTAAAGTATTTATAATAGATTTATCTGACCATTCATAGTAAACGACAGCATCGCGAGTACTGTAGATACTGTAGTACATGGCATATGCGAGTACTGTAGGCCAAAACTAAATGTTAAATTACGTGCTTGTATAATTATGTTTCACATTTATCTAAAGCCCACATATTATGACAATATTTACCACCTAACAGAATTTTATGACGAGACTTTAATTTTTTATTTTAACTGGAATTTAAAAATTTTAAATCTCTTAAATTGCACTCGTTGGTTTAACGTTTGACTGACATTGTTTGAAGTTTTCAATAGAGTTTAGGTATCGAAGATGTTGTGTTTCACAGTTATTCCTGTATAGGGAATTGTTTCGTTTTAACCTGTGGTGTTTAACTGTCAGAGTTTAACTGCCATTTTAATGATTTAGTTTCAGCTCAGAGTAGTGAACTCGTATGTGTTCGATGGCTTGCGCTATCAAAGATACCATGAGGGTTTTAATGTTTTAATTAAAGGAATTTTTTACAGTAGTCCATTTTTAAAGTGTTTTGTATTTTAATGGGTGTATTTTATACAGTCACCGTATATTTGTTTATGTGGTGAGTTTTAATATAGTTTTCTGAAACTAGCGGTAATAGACATAATGCATTCAGTCCTCTCTTATACACCTAATTCTGTTTATTCGTGACTGCAGATTTAATGGTTTAAGGACATTGAAAATCAGTATTTTTTAATTATAATTTTTACTTTATTAAATCAGCATTTATATAAGACGAAGATTACTATTAAAAAATGCTGGTTTTCAATGTTCATAAATGTTTAAATCTATGGTTGTATAAAAATAGAATTTGGTGTATATATCTCAAGAAGCAGGTTATACAAGAACTATGTTCAGGAACTGTTCTTTGTTCAGTAACTGTTTAGTTAGCATTATCAATGTCCGATTTAACTTATCCCGGGAGTAAGGCTCCTATAATAGGAGCTGACGCATATCCATTTTGTTTCGCATTATTCGGGTCTCAGTTCAGCATCTCAATCTACCGCTGCCGGAGCTGGGGTTGCCTAAGGCCTCGTTCCTCCACCTACTGAAAGAGGCTGGGTGTTAAATGGCGGTATATTAGCTTGGTTTTTCGACTTTGAGACACATATCTGCGAGGATGCGTCAGCCTGTATTATAGGAGCTCTACCCGGGAGTAGTCTCGCCGGATATGACATACCCAGGGTGAGTATGGTTTTTAAAATTGTCACCACTAATTTTCGAAAAGTATTCTCCAACTTGCTGTATCTCAGAATTTGTAGCAATTGTGGCCGCCTAAATGAGATGAAGATTATTATTTGTATTTATTGGTGACAAAGTAAAAATCATTCGTGCGGGGATTTCTCCCGGTTTAACTTTCAAATAGTACACTAAATTATCTTTTTAACTTTCCGATTTTTTCAGTGTAGGTATTTTTCTCCTTTTCCTGTCAACTCTAAATAAATTTTATTAATTTTCAGATCTTACGGAACAAGTGGCCAGAATCTAAGTCTCAACTCATATGAACATGAAATATGGTAAACAGATTTAATTTTATTTAATTTTAAAATGTATGATTCAATACATGATAACTATAAATGACGAGAAAAAAAGGATAAGATGAAAACAATTGCTCCCTATTCATTATTAATTCCTAATGAACCATAAATACTTGCCAACGCTTAACCACGATATCTACCTGGTAGCAAAACAATTTCGGGCCAATATAATTTTTATTAGCAATATCTAGGTCAATATTGACCTATCTTGGCAATATCTTGGTTATATGCAAATTTTTTCATTACTGCATTTATATTTAGTGGAAATATTTCGCCATTTCATTGACAATATTTTCAATTTAAAGACAATATTTTTGCAACGTTGCGTTTCATAGTAAACATTACCAATATTTAATCAATTTTGGTATTTTATTGGAAATATTTCTGTTGAATATACTATTGGATCCAACGAAGTTATTTTGGTTTGCTACTGTTACTACTATATCATTCTAATGTTTAGCTTAATGTATCTTTGCATGAATGAATTTCTTCTCCTGGTGAATGCTTTATTATTAACTAGGGGGCTCAGCCCCCTACTCGCTAACGCTTGCCAACCCCCCGTGAATTGCAAAGCAATTCACATTGAGACCGCTACGCGGTCACAGCTCGCTTCGCTCGCTCGCCCCTTTTTTTCAGCAATTCTAGCCGGAATAAATTCTACCATAAAACATTTGAACATATGAAATTGACAATTTATTTTAATGTAAAAAAGTAATTCTCCGTTGAAAACACAACTGAATATGCATTTAGTTGGCGCTACTAATGAGCATATAAATCATTTAAATACTATGAAAAAAGGATCTTTTGTACAGCACGACTTAAATTCATTAGAAAAAAAACTATGTGATAGGAAGATAATTTGTTTGTCTTTGTTTAAATTTCGTTCGACCTTTTATTGTTCTAATTGATTATAGATTTTTACAAAATGAATTATTTTTTACTTCATCAATACAGCAACAGATGGCGGCAGGTGATATCTAGACAGTTTTTTTTTCTCCGTCTTCTGAGGGAGTGAAATTCGTAAATGAATTCTAAATAAGAGTTGAGAATTCACTTGAAATTAATGATATTGCTCATAATTAAAATGAGGAATCATCTCAGACGCTTTGGATTACGTACATGTTATTTTATTTTTAATAATTGCTAGTTTGAGTTTCATTCTATGGTTTCACTGCTTTCACACTGACCGCCATATTGGACGGAGGCGGAGCTGATCTAACACAATCTAGTCTGTTCATTGGTCTGAGCTCTGGAAACTACAGTTGTTGCCAAACCATAAGTTACAAATTCAGCCCTATTTTCGCGCCACGTAAGACAAATATATATAGATAGATAGATAGTTTCAGAAGAGTTATAAATGAGATTTGGTCCAACTGTGCGTCATTACGAAGTCCTTAAATTAATTTCAAAATCACATTATAATCCTTTTAATAGACTAAAGTTACAGTTTTCTTTATTATTTATAAATTTCAAGATCACTAAGAAATTGCATTAGACTCGCGTGGAACTCTGGGGTTCTTTGAATCTCCGTTGGTTAACGTAGCGTAAAATTATTATACATACACGTAATTTAATAAACGTATTTCTCTGAATTTTATTTGAAAAAAAAATAAGAAATAGCCATGCTGTTTACAAACATTTTCAACAAGGAAAAAAAGAATGATAATACAGAGCAAGGTGGTTAATATTTGCCATACAAACTAAAGACGCAATCCACTTATTCAATTAAAATTACCAAGGTGTGTCACAAGAAGAACCTGGATTTTCCTCCATAACATTTATAAAGTATTTTAATGCTATTTTCAATAAAATTGTTTTGCTTTTTCGGGATGTGGTAACATCGAAAAACTTACGAGTTGTAATTTTCCAACTGGACGAAAAATGTCCGGGCCAGGATTCGAACCTGGGATCTCTAGCCTGAAGCTGCCACGCTCTACCAACTGAGCTATCCCGGTCAAATCTGGAGGGCATAATTCATCCAGTTAACCTTATTGATCATAGCATCTGGTCTGATATTTTAATCAGCTCAACAGAATAAATCGCAGGTAATGGAACTCCAGTAAACGCTGGATACGTGATTACACAGTGAGTGTGATCGCAAAAACTGCCATTGGAAGACCACAATAATTATGCGAGTAACATTTAGTTCTATAAATTACATAATATGGAATATCTATCTCAGTATTAACTCTTCGAAAATAGTAACTACTTCAATATGTGGTGAGGTAATAACATTTTACACAAAATAAAACACATTTCGCTAAGGGGGCACAGGATTGTTAAATCTTCAAAAATTTTATTTCTCGAAAGAGGAAAAAAAGGAAGCATCAATATTTTCTAGGCTTTTTAAAAGAAACCGCACTTCTATAATTAAGCTACACTGTAAAAAAAAAACTGCTGTAGTTTTACAGCAAAAAATGCTGGCAATATGGGTGCCAGCATATTTTGCTGTAAATTTACAGCAATTTTGTTTTTCATCGGTAAACAGCAAATTTGTAATTCTACAGTATTGTTTGCAGTTAATTTTACAGTAATTTTGTTTTTAGATTTTACAGTAAATTTGTAAATTTTAGAGCATTTTTTGCTGTTAATTTTACTACACTCTTAACAGCATAGCTGTAAAATTTTTAGATTTCTTTTTTATTTTTTGTAGATATGTATTTATATCCCCCCCCCCCCGTGTATTGTTTATATTTATTTTGAATTTTTCTAATTATACTGAGACATATTCAAAAGACTAAGGGCACTAAGTGTTATCTTTATGCTTACTTATATCATTGTTGTAATAACATTCTTATATAATCAATTCTATTATACATATGTAAGATACAAATTTAGCACCATAAAGCAAAATAATAAATAAAATACACCAACTAAGTAATAAATTGAAATTTTCAAAGTATTATAACTCATTGTAAAGAATGTTTTATATGCCAAATTCAAGTAGAATATTGTACAATATACATCGAGAACATTCTGGATGCGAATTATTTTTTATTTTTAGATAATGGACAAAAACAAAATGCGAGCTGCTGCTATTTAACGCTGCGATAACAGTAAACAAACTCTTGGAATAGTTTATGAATTAATAAAATAGTGTATCCAGATTGCTCATAATAAATAAATTGAAAATTGCATATAACATTTTTAAAATAAATGCACGTAAAAAATAAGCGATAAAATCTGAATATCACCGGCCGAAAATCAGCTTTAATTGTAATAAGACTGCTATTGAATATTTAGTCAACTACAATAATACACTAAATCAATAGCACTATTAAAATAAGCACAGAAAATGAACCTAAACTTTTGGAGAATAAAATAAGTACATGATTTAGTTTATAGCTATTTTGAAATACAATCGGATAAAATGAAGTTTTGAAAAATATATAAAAACGAAATAAAGCATAGCTAAAGAATATAGGGATCATCGTTTTATTTTTCTTTTAATCTGTTACTAAGAGAATATAATAATAAAGTCATGAGAAAATGCTAAATAAATTACTTAAAATTAGATAAAATGCTAAAATAATGTTTTGTTACAGTTGAAGCCAAAATATTTAATCTTTATACAACGTTTGACGTGAACGTTTACATACACGTGGTCAATTTGTATCTTACATTATATGAGAACTGATTATTTTATGGTTATTAAATCAATGACACAAATAAACCTAAAAATAAAACTTACCCTTAATTTTTAAAATATTTATCCAGTCTTTATGCTCTAGTTTGTGTAATCCAAAAACGACATTGTGAATTGCAATAATAAGCACATATGAAGATTGACGCTAACATCAAACTACCTTAATGCTAATAATACCCTGCTCTGGTCCCAACTTCACACACACCTGTGCGTATCTCATTAGGAATGCGGTTCGGGTGCTTTCGTTGATCTTAAAAATACAGCGATTTGCTGTAAATCGGTATTGAACTTACAAAAATGCTGTTTTTTAATGCTAGTGAAGCAATTCACAGCCAAATCAGCAGTATTTTTCCCGTTTTTTTTTTACAATGTACTTATGAATAAAAATGCTTCGGTGTTCGCTATATATAAAAGTATTAAAAGGATACTTTAAAATTGTTTTTTTTTTTTCGAAACAATGTTTATTAAATAGGTACCCAAAATATCTCGGCAATGGACAAACCGATTTTCTTCCTTAAAAAAAGGACAAAAACGGTTTTATTTTCTTAGACCTTGACTTACTCTATTTCTTTTAAATTTTCTATTCCTTCTTTTTTAAAAACAAGAACAAAATTAGTTATTTTTTTAACTAATAGATCTAATTTGACAGTAAGTTTCCCACATTTATATGTTAGACACATTAGTGTGTATAATTCATAATCATCCAGGATCTAATGTATAAAGAAAATGAATTCATTTGCTATAACTTGAGGACCAAGCTTTTTATACTGCGTTCATGTATACATAAAAACGTCCAGATGAGGGTTATCTATTTAGAAGACATGTTTACTCGTTATAATACGGGAAATGAGGGAAAAGCCGAAAGAAAGTAAGAACTGCTTTGTTGCTTCAGTATACGAGTGACTGCTGTGTAAGCATCTCTGCAGGTATTTCGAGAAAAGTTTACACTAAACTTTGCCCTCATTGGCAGTTATGAGCTTTAAAGTATTTATGGGTAGAACATATAACGTTGACATACATGAAGTCTATGTTTAGCTCACTTCTTTCACTATACGAGATATTTAAAATGCAATTAAATATTAGCAATTAAATGTTATTTGACATAAAACAGGAGCTTAATTACAGGCTATTTCGATTATTTAAAAACGAAAACTGCGTAAAATCTTTTACGTTACTCACAAATATTCTTTTTAAAGAGAAAGTTTACTGTTAGCGTTTTAAACAAATAAATTTTCAATTTATATACTAAGTGAATGCTTCTTAAACAAAAAAACTATGTTTTTACCGCTTTTGTTTCAATGTACATATCAAACAAAAACTGAACGCACTTGCATATGCATTCCTATAAGTCAAAAGTTTTAAAACGACTATATCTCAGAATATAAGTTATTATACTGCGCGCAGGAGAGTTTCACAACCACTAAATGAAAGGAACATTCATAACTTAAAAATTTCATAACTTATAAAAGTAATAATTATCCGTAAAATAAACCAAAATCATGGAGTTATTTTCGAAAAAATATGATCGAAAACGCTTAATAAATTCTTGTAATATTTACAGTAGGCGTAGAATTCTACCACAACTTTAGAACAGAATTTTTCGCCTGATATAACCGCAGAAAAGTATTACGAAAATTCTGCGATTAATCGCAGAAAGAAGAAAAAATATTAGCCAAAGATTTCTAATCTGAAATAATGATGCCATACTCCTTGGGAATTCTAAGGAGTGTACGCACTTTGTATTTAATTTCCTAATATTAATCTTAAAGATTTAATAGTAAAAAGAAATCTGTCAAAAGTATTAGATTTATTCTATAAGAAATTGCAATATTTATGACTTCAAATTTTTCATGAAGTGGTTATCGTGGAATCCTGAAAGCAACTTCAAAATTAGTATTACGAGGTAAAATATTTTTTAATTTTTCAACTCGATGAAGAAATATATAAAATCATGCATTCTTTGTGTGATATATTTTTAAAAAATGGCGTAGAAGCATAAATTACTTTAGAATTTAAGTTGCTTTCGTTTAATAATAAAATAGATTTTCTAATGCGTTAAGAGCCTACGCAAGTAATGCGAAGACACTTGCAAGCTAATGTTAAATCAATGTCAGCGTTCATTTAAAGTTTTACGTTTGCACTTTAAATTTTTTTTATTATTATTTTGCATAAGATATCCGAGGTCAATGTCTACTTTTTCGATTTTGGATGCAGTTTTTTTTTTCCTCGGGACACTTTCGGAATCTTTCAATTTTCTATAGAAAGAAATTTTGTCAATTTAAATTCATGTAAATTTTCATCTTTTTGTATTATGCTATGAATATGTTTTGTATACAGAAAAGATAAAATTATCTCAAAGAGGCGAAAAAAAGAAAAAAAAAGACAGATTAGGCACTTTTAAACGATTAAAATTATTATAATATAGAGCTAATGAAAACAAAAAATAAGAAAAGCGAGAATAGCTAAAAAATCGATTTTACCTAATATTACCATTCAATTTTCGCCAGAAAATAAAATTTTGGGCCTCATATATACGTTTTGTAAAATAAATATTCTTGGAACTATTTCACATCTGAATTGTTTTATCGTAAAATTCAGGCAAAACTGTGTGATTAACGAAGTATAAAGCCTCTAAAATAATGTTCTCTGATCGGGATATGAAAATAAATGAACAATAAAATCAGGAAAACAATTTTATCTTTTGATTGCTATATGTTTTTATTTTATTTTTACTTCTACATAAATTATATAGATATCAGGGATTATATAGAATACTATTAAATTCTAATACCTAACCCCATATAATACTGTAATGTGTTGAATATTGACGTGTCAACATTTCCAAACCATCCAATGCTTAATAAAACCCCATATAATAACTCAAATAATAATTTGATTTTGAACTTAATGCAACATATTGTAACAAACTTAAAGCTGAACATCCTGCTGGGATACTAATTTAAATCACAAATACAATACTGTTAGGAATATATTTCTGGAAGTGTCATACAATTAAGATATTTGTGTGGAATCAATCACAAAATTACGCCATCAATTTAAGAGTAAAAGCATATTGACAAAAATACAAATATTTGAATGAAATATAATTTTCTGCACAGTCATCAATGCCTAAGTAAAAAAACATCAGCAAAAAACCTAAAAAAAAAAAAAAACTTAATAAGAAAACAAGATTTTGCAGATATTTGAAGGTTTTTACAGATATTTTGAAGGAAAATGAAAACTACAGATTTCCTTACATAATAATAAAATTTTTAAAGTTTTAATACAGGTTTATTTCAGGAAGTTTATAGCCTCCTTAATTACCTTCAATGACTTCGCATTCTTAAAATCATTTGAGGTATTTCAAATGGAAAATGAAAATTGCTTTTCACACAGGAAGTTTGAAGGTTTTTAAAGGTTTCATAGACTTTTATTATAACACACTATGGTATCTAACTCACATTCAAAATTCAAATAGCTTTACTGCACGCAAGTCCGCGTAGTGGAGGAAGGGGAACAACAGGGGCAATTTTTGCTGAGCCCCTAATTCCTTGGGAACCCATCCTGGTTATTTTTAGAATAAGACTTTGGAGATTAAAAGTACAGGTGCGACTACTAAAATGCTCTAAGGTTTTGATCTATGAAAAGTAATTTTAACTTTAGAGTAATAATTTAAAAGATTTATTATTGTACAAGTATTAAGTATACAAGAAAAGCGATTGAAGCAAATTAGTTATCAAACTATAATCGATAATTCTGATACGGGATATTGATTCTTTCTAAATGTTCGGCAATATTTTATATCTCGTTGAAATCTAGCTTATCAGAATTTACAATATCTCCTTTTGCTGAATGTGACTCAATTTTACATATAATCCTTAATCACCACTCAAAACTTTTATTTTATATTCCTAGAAATATGGATGGTAAAAACACTGCCGAAAAAAAAATGTGAATATTAAAATTGGTTTCTGCTTGAAAAATGCATTTTATTCTCAGAATATTTGACAATCATGACACACTTTTCTCACAAATAGTTTCGCAAAATATACGCAAACAATCTAATACAAAAAGAATAACTCAAAGAATCACGAAGATAGAAATTCCAGTCTTTATATTTGGAAGCAAATAGCTAGCAACACCTCTAGTATGGCTCAAAGTATGGCTATAGTTCTTAACTTCGGGGGAAACCGCCTACTGCCTTCCAAAATAAAGGATTGTTGAACAATTCTGATTACACTTTTCCTTTGGCCAAAAAAAAAAAAAAAAAAAAAAAAAAAAATCTAACACCATTACATGTAATGGAGAACATTCCTGCGCGTATCCGGTGATAAAGAGTAACAGATGGCTTACCCATAAATGCTATCAACAACGATTTGCAGAATCCAAACTATGCGTACTATCACGAAAGAACCCCACTTTCGTTTTCACTTCTTCCTGTGGATGAACAACAGGTCTTGATTTGTGAGGTGGGGTCTCGCGAATGGCACTTACCAGTGCATATCACTGAGCATCACGCTGGCCCCACGCTGTTCATTATTGTTGTGGGTATGGCATCATGTTCGATCAGTGGACAAATCTACTGCACATCACATATCGCATTAACTTAATAGCGGGCCGGTACGTCACAATAGCTGTGATACCTGTGGTTTGGCCACAAGTGCAGGCAGTTTCAGGCTTGGTGTTCCAGAACACATTGTCTGACTGAACGTCACACGGCAAAATCTCAACACGCTGAAAAAATTCACATTCTAGCTGGCAAACAAAACTTATCGCTCTCCCACTAAACATGTGTGGGATCCCATAGGATATCAGGTGCATACCATTGACATTTATTGCTCTTTAGGTAACTTAAGGTATTGAAAGGCTCCTTTTCAAAAACAAAGTTGCTTTTTAAAAAATCCCAGCAGTCGCAAATAACTTTTTAAACAAATATATGTTCTCATGAAAATTACACTTCAAATAGCAGGTTAGTATCGTATTGAATAAACCTAAAATTGAAAGGTTTTATTTTAATTATTGGCATTGAAAGTTTTTTAAATTATTGATATTGAAAGTTTTTTTTAAATTATCGATATTGGCATTTTTTTTTAAATTATTGATATTGATTTTTTTTTAAATTATTATTACAGTGCAAAAATTTGTCTTAATTTATAAATTGAAAAAATAATCTGATAAAACTTTAAAAAGTAACATTCATTTATTATTTTTCTTACAAGAGGTAATAATCTTAGGAGATGGCTCTTTTTTAAAAACGACATTTTTTTTAGAAAATCAGAGCAATAAAAGTATAACTTACCTCAGAATAATCACCAGCATTTCTTTTGGAAGAATGCATAATTGGAAATAAGTATCTGTCCTCTGTATGGCACTGCAAGTGTTCCACAATACATGCAGTTGAAAGTTCTCTCGCCTATGCGAAAAAAGATGAAAAGTTTCGCAGAATCCTTTTGCAGTTTCTCAAAAAGCGTATAAAAATCGCCTTCGAAGTATCTGGCTTTTACCATGACAGGCACCCAGAATCGCCTTTATATTTCTTTATTTTATCTACGGAGGTAAAGGAAATAAAATAACCGCAATTTGTTACATTGAGTAAGTATAATAAAATATGTCCGAGCATGACGTTTTCTCCGAATGAAATGAGATGGAAAATTCACGTTCCCGGGAAACGATATCTGTGGAGTGGAAACACAGTTTACTAGCTGACATGATATTGTACTTATCGTTGCATTATTTATCGGCCGATTTAGTTTCTGTCTTGTCGGTAAATGGAAAAGCCGACTACACTCTCAGAAATACTTTCTTCAAATCACGGAAATTTTACTGGCAGCAGTGCTTTCGTTATATATCCGTTATTTCAAGAATGTCCGTTTCTTTTTCCTCCGTTACAGAAGGTAAAATATACGTCAACAGCAGAATGAAAGTGGAGATAAAAAAACATTACTTGTCCGGTGCTGCCATCTGGGAATTTTCACAAAAGTACCTATTATTTTATTAATTTCAAGAACATGTCGCCGACTTTGGATTTGAACCTGGGACCTAACCGTTGTGTGTCTCGTATGTTAACCATTGCGCTATCATGTGTTCGGC
Source organism: Maratus michaelseni (assembly GCA_963931845.1). Taxonomy (NCBI): domain Eukaryota; kingdom Metazoa; phylum Arthropoda; class Arachnida; order Araneae; family Salticidae; genus Maratus; species Maratus michaelseni. The sequence goes on from OZ007586.1 coordinate 283,375,823, forward strand.
AAAGGAGGAGTTTGAAATAAATGTATCGTGCTTTCTGGAAATTGATATGGTTTGATAAATTTGTTGTTTAGAAAACTGTGAATTTTGAAGTTAATTTAGGGAAGATTTTGCCGATATAAGATGGTGATTGAAATTTTAACACTTTAGTATTAATAGAGGATAAAAATATGAATTATACATATTTTTAATTGAATTGTTAGATGTAAAATACGAATATTGCAGTTTTAATTAAATTCGAGGAAAAATGTTTGCTATTTTGAGTAAAACCGATTTTTCCCATATAATATTTTCCTTGTAACTAATATATGTATTTTAAATGTGTTCATTCAGAATATATTTTTAATGCAAATATTTTCTTTTAATATTAAAAAATGAAATGTGCATATTTCTAAATGAATGAGAAAATTAATTGTTACTCTTTTTTTTTTATTAGAAAACTTTGTTTGTTTGTTTGTTTTTGGTCATTTTTAAATAAATAAGAAATTTTAATTTATAGACTTTTTGTTTTTCTATTTTTAAAATAAATTCTAAGTTTACTGTTGATAGAGCCAATACGCATGCGTGCAGGGAATAAACGGATTTCCCCCCTCTTTTTCATACTTCAGAATTCGCGAAAAAAAACATGATTCTAGGAGAACGGAAATTATTCGTTAAAAAATGAGGAATAATTTAGTGTATAAAGACGATTTTTTCTAACAGTGTAGAGTAGAAATTCTTGGCAAGGACTACCTCAGGCAACCAATAGCCACAACATGCCTCACCGTTTAGTGCGAGCCTGTATAGCTGATGTACACTATATTGCCAAAGGTGACCGGTCACTTGCGATTTTAGACGTTTTGTTAACTATCTAAAAAAATACAAGAGGAATTATCCTGAAACTACAGGTGTGTAAACAGTATAGTATAGGTTATATATTTCCGAGAAGATTTTTTCCCGAAACCCCATAGGGGACTGTCAACAAATTAAAAAATAACGAATATCTTTTGGATAACCCTGTAAAAACTAATGTAGCAAAAGCGTTCAAACTCGATATTATTAATAAGTGGCTTACTGTAATACACTGTGTTCATTTTTAAAAGGATAGCATGTATACTCGTATAGAAATTAAGGTTTTTATAAAAACAGTCCCAAATTTCACCAAGTTTTTTGCTTATAATTTACAGAGTTCTTAATATAAAAAAAAGTTCTTTTCAGAAAATATGACAAACAACATTTTACATAATACTCTGCCATCAGAATTAAAAAATAATAAAAATTGGATGAAAAATGAGCAGGTTTACTAAAAAATGTTTCACTGCGCATGCGCGAATGCAATCAAAATATAATATGCATAATGTATTAGCTAAGTATATAGAGCAATTTTTGTGAAAGCACAAAATCACAGCTTGAAATTTCTGAAAATTATCGTCGATAGAATAAGCTTGAAATCCGTTGTTACCAAAAGGAAGCAAAAAGATGAGGGGTTGTATGAAATATCTGTTGATTAGTGCCAAAATAGCGTACACAATATTGCACGTACTACTATATTTGGATACAACCCCTCATCTTTTTGCTTCCTTTTGGGAACAACGGATTTCGAGCTTATTCTATCGACGATAATTTTCAGAATTTTCAAGCTATGATTTTGAGACTTTCCCAAAAGTTGCTCTATATACTTAGCAAATACATTATGCATATTATATTTTGATTGAATTCGCGCATGCGCACTGAAACATTTTTTAGTAAACCTGCTCATTTTTCATTCAATTTTTATTATTTTTTAATTCTGATGGCAGAGTTTTATGTAAAATGTTTTTTTTCATATTTTCTGAAAAGAACTTTTTTTTATATTAAGAACTCTATAAATTATAAGCAAAAAACTTGGCGGAATTTGGGACTGTTTTTATAAAAACCTTAATTTCTCTACGAGTATACATGCTATCCTCATAAAAATGAACACATTATATTACAATAAGCCACTTATTATCAATCTCGAGTTTGAACGCTTTTGCTACATTAGTTTTTACAGGATTATCCAAAAGATATTCGTTTTTTTCAATTTGTTGACAGTCCCCTATGGCGTTTCGGGAAAAAATCTTCACGGAAATATATATCCTATACTATAATGTTTACACACCTGCAGTTTCAGGTTAATTCCTCATGTATTTTTCTAGATAGTTAACAAAACGTCTAAAATCGCAAGTGACCGGTCACCTTTGGCAATATAGTATATTAGAGGTTACATTCATTACTAAATAAACAGGTTTCTTTTGCATGCCGTTGCCTATTTTTTAATCATTTGCACATGAATCTCTCTGTTACAGGCAGTACGATTTTCATATCTCAACTTAAATTTCGTTATAGTGTTGCAATTTCACTTGTAATGTGTGTGTGTATACTATAAGCCCAAAAGTCAACGGACACTTTCGATTTTACACATTTTGTAGAATACAGAAAAATTAGACAAATTCTTCTGGAACTTTAGGAATTTAAAGAACGTGTTTAACCTAAGGAATGATCACGAGAGCAATTAGGAGACCAACAAAAAATATATTTGCAATCACACTGTAAAAAAAAAAATGCTTGAAATGGTCTATAGCTTTACAGTATGACTATTAGCACCTTGTAAAATATATGCATCCATTTGTGTAATAATCCCATGTATATTCATTGAGACATAAAGGTTTATTTAAAAATTCAAGAACTTTACGCAAGCTTTTGTTTATAGCACGCAGAGTTTTCTACCAAATATAACGCCACTTTTAAATAACGTGACCAAAAAAATATATAAAACAGTAAAAATTTCATACAGCAATTAAAATATAAATATGTTAAATATTTGTTGAAATATGATCATTTATGGGAAATAAACGAGCAAGAAATCAAACATCTTCCAGGAGTAAGGGATATTTTGGAACCATGGGAATGGGAGGTGGGTGATTTTTCATCCGGAATTCCTGCTTTAATTCATCACAGCGCATCGTAAACTTAATTATTGCTTTCCATGTTAAATAGCGGCAATTCATTATAAATGTCTAAATAACTTTCGAAAGTTCGTACTGTCTAGCAAATGAACCAAAAATGTACTGTACCGTCTACTAATTCAGGAAAACAATTTGGTTTATTTATATGTTTTCAAATGCTACTATTCCTTACTTTCAAAAAATTTCTTACAGATTTCATTTTATAAATACGAATTCTGCACACAATACCAAAATGTAACTATTAAAAATCTAACTTTTTACGATCTTTGTAACTTATAACTTTATTTGAATAGATATAGCACGAAATATAATAAGCGTGGAAAAAGTTTATTCCTTAGAAAATTCTTGGAAGCTTTGTTCAAAGTGATTTACCGTGCTGCTGAAAGCGGTAAAGAAAGAATATACAAAGTTTCAATGTCTAGACGGAAGACATTGCTCGCTCTCGTTAAACTTGAAAGTTTATACATATATAAACAAAGTTCATTTTAAATTTTATCATTGCTGGTTGAATGCAGAATACACTGTCTAAAGATTCTTTAAGCTGGATCGTTTTTAATTTATAAGAATTTTGGATAGTTTTTTTTTTTTCATATTTATTTCAAGAGCATTTCACATGCAGCGACAGCATATTATTATTATTATTATTATTATTATTATTATTATTTTAATTTAAGACTTTAAGCCTATTTATTTTATAAGGATAACTGCTGAAACGTCTGCTCAGTTTGCATTATTGTTTTAAATTTTTGAAACAAATGTTTTTTATTCATTAGTTTCCATAAAAAATATTGATTACAGCATTTTTAATAATTTTAAATGTGAAAAGGACATATTTATTACAGTGATTTTTATTTTGAGCAAAATATTTACAAAAATTTCGCCAGAAATGAAACCCCTGATGACAAATTAACTTAAATACGAGACGCGTCCACCAACTACGAGCATGACACGTGGCGTACGAGCATGACACGTTTTAAATGGACATTAAAATCGTAAATCACGGTGCCAGTAAAGTGCTGTCGGTGATAAGATGTTTAGGCGCTAAATACGTCCTTGTGGCGGAAACTTACAGACAAATTGTTGAAATTTACGGTGAAAATGTCAGGAATGAGAGAAGTGTGAAGAAATTGTGTCGATTATCATTTAAGGAAGGTAGGAAGGTACCGCCAATTTGCATCCATTTTACAATTGCGCATCCACCGTGCAGTCCCGACTAGCTCACAACAATTATCATTTGTTTCTCCAATCTAAAAGGATTTTTAGGTGGTCAGAGTTTACAGAGTAGTTATGAAACAAAAGACGTTTTGCAGGAATGGCTGAACTGGCTGGAAGTAAGTTTTTCGAAAAATGAATACAAAAGCTGATGTCTTGACATGACAAATTCCTTCATAAAAATGGCGACTACGTAGAAAAGTAGTGTAATATCTGTAATAATATTTGGCAATAAATATATTTTAAAAACTCTTCCAAATTTATTTTACACCCAGTCTGTTCTTATTTTATGGACGCGCCTCGTACAATAAGGTAATTACATGACACATTTACATTAGAAATAGTATATATTACTATATTTTACATACATTATATATATATATATATATATATATATATATATATATAAATATATATTATTTACTACTGATTACTGTAAATTTAACACATAATAAAAAAATTCATTACGAGACAATCGCACTTCAAATAAACCTTAGAAGTTTCAGTTAGTCTCAGTGTTTGTATTAGTTATTACTCTCAGTGTTTTGCATGAATAATGCAACACAGAAGTTGTTATAGTTCGTGGCGCAAAATTGTAGAGAACAGTATTTTGAGTTATTAGAGGCTGAAAATTATATATATATTTTTAAGCCAATAAGAAAGAAACGTTTTTTTCTTCTTTATATTTTTGAGTCTCGGACTATTAAAAAATGTATTTTTCAAAAAATTAAAATTAATTGAAGTGGTAACTTTTACTTTTAAGTTTTAACTATCACGAAAAGTTTCAATTATGGAACTACGTATCATTTCTATACTAATAAAAGGAAGTTGTTTGTATCTGTGTGTGTGCAATGGCTATTGAAATCTACCGTACGTAGTAGTCTGAATATTTGGGTGCGGATTGTCTAAGCTAGGTCCTAATACACTTGAGGCTCATTTTTATGTTTTGATAATCCACTGAGATATTAATTAAAAACTCATCAATTTCTTTCCGAGTCTGGAAAAGTGCTCGCGCTTGCCCATAATCCGATTTACGCATCGGTAGGAAATGAAGAACCGAACACGCGGTTTATTACATTATTTCGTAATGGTGTTTTAACCTAAATCGGCCTAATATTTCGGTATAGTTAAAATATGAAGACATATTCGGAAAGATCGCGCTGTAACGCCTCAAATGCCACAATTAATTCGAAAAAATTTCGTTGTTAACCTTTAGATTTTTTTTTTTTTTTCAAAAAGGGTCGTTTTTTAAAAGACGTTTTACCTCTTATGGCAACGCTTCTTCAGTGCACGATTTCAGAGGTACTGACAAACCAAAAATATTTTATTAAAGATGAAACCTTTTTCTATTAGACGGTGCAATCAGTTTCTTAAAAATTACGAATTTTAATCCTTTCAAAAATTCCGGCTTATGCAGGTCACTTTGCATTTCATAGAGACGATCGTTTTTTTAGGGTAAATTTTACTAAACATCCGTATTTCGGCACAATATTTTTAGAGCATTTCGATAGATCTTATTTACATCAGCTACAAAATTTTCGAAACAATCGGAGGGGCAGAAGTATTTTTTAAAAATAAAAACTGAGAAATTTTCGAAAAAAAAACGCGAAAGATTGGACTGTTTCGGCGTGCCTTATGCATATTTAGTAGTGAAATCATTAAGCAGATTTTTTTCACGAAATTTTAAATAAAGCTTGAATACAGTTATATTTATAACTGATTAAAATTTAGAGAGTGCGGAAAATGATAATTATTTTTTTGTTGTTACGTTAAAGATATTTTTTTCACGAAATTTTACACGGGCTGTAAAACCGTTATATTTATAGCCGATAAAAAATTTCAGGAAACAGGAAGAGTTCAGGAAACAAGGACTTTTTAAAAACAACTATGAAACAACACTACTTGAAATAAGAAGCAAATATGTCTTGTTATGAGCGCTTTTGCCACTAAATATCAATATTTTTTATTTAAAAATTTAATTTCATACAAAATCGGGTTAAAGATATAAAATCATACTAACTTGAAGTTTGTTTAAATTTATTTTAAAGTGTCCGGGCAACGCCGGGCGGGTCAGCTAGGCTATACTTATAAAAGAGTATGTCCCGACTGACTCATAATCAACGCCGAGCCTCAACCGTTGATCCTATGGCAATGGAATTTGGCGGACATGTTACTTACACAATGTAGACAGCCACTAAGAAAGGATTTTTGAAAATTCACACAATAAGGAGGTTAAATGGGTGGTCGAAAGTTTTAAGTCATTTTGCCTTTTCGCCATATCTCAGCAGCATTTTTAGTTAAAAGCGCGAAATTCAAGATAATAAATGTACTAAAAGTTAGTTAAACACATATTTCAGCGATTTTAAAGCGTGAAGGTAGGAGCGTGAAATTCAGGATAAGGAATCTACTAAAAAAATTGTTAAACATGTATTTCAGCAATTTTAGAAACTCTGCCACTAAGAGGGGTTAATTAGGGGGGTGGAATATTTTAGGTCATTTTGCCCTAATTCAGTAGAAGTTATAGGTAGGAGCATTAAATTCTTGATAACAAATGTACTAAAAAATAGTTAATAGATATTTCAGCGATTTTAGATATTAATCCGCCAAGGAGGATACATGAGGGGTGGAAAGTTTTAGGTAATTTTGCCATATCTTAGCAGCAGTTTTAAGTAGGAGCGTTAAATTCAGCATTACAAATCTACTAAAAAAAATTGTTAAACATATATTTTAGCGATTTTGTTGGCAACATCGGCTATGACCACTATTATGGAAGATTGGACGAATAAGATAAATATTGCGGATTTTTTATTATATATTTTGCGTAACATTTTTCCAAGGAAAAGTTTTTTTTTCTTTTTTCTATATTTTATAAATTGTCGTTGCTCTTTGTCTTTTAGCGATCGGATTTAAATTTTTATACAAAATATTATACCTTTCCTCCTCTTTTAAAAATACATTTTTTTGGAAGTAAAGATTTGCGATTTAAATACTGATCGCCATATGGGCTCGGGTATACACAAGGCTTCCTTATGGTGATTGCCGTATAATCATTTTATAGGCGTGCAACCCAATGGCCCTGTTAAAATGTTTTAATTTTAACGATTTATACATGCAAAATAACTGAACCACGTTACAGTGATCGCTGCATTAACGATATATGGCTGAGAAACACACAGGGTCCCGTTATTTTGATCACCGCATTAAAAAATTATGGGCGTGAAATAACAGTGCCCATTTACAATTATCATAATCAATCCCATTTTTATTTATTTTATCTGAAAGCTCTCCGCCCACCCTAGATAAGCAGTACTTTGTCAGGGGCTCATGAAAAAAAATTATTAATGTCGAGAAATATTTATTTGCGTGTTTTATTGATATTTTTCTTAGTTATTTTCACATAGTTTAAAATAAAGTATTTTATTTATATTTTCTGTTTGCATTTAATATACATTTTCTGGGCCCCAAGCGAAGTCAAGACAGTACAGTGCAAAATGTATCTGGGCCCCACACGAAAGCGACCGGCTAGACGGTCGAAAACCGGAAGGTTTTCAATAAAGGAAAGTCGGACTTTCTCCAGATATCCTCCGTTTTGTTCTGTTTGGAGCATTTATGCTTAAAAAATAGCAGTATGAAAATTGTAACAACTGAACATTCATCATTGTTTGTTAGACGCATTATTAAGCGAAGGCAGGATTATTTACATATCATGTTTGTCATTTTAATTTACATATTGTTATGTTTATTTACATATTGATATACATTATATAAAATTATACAGAGAATAAATTTGTATGTTAAAATGTAATGTATTTTATAAATATATCTTCCTAGTTACCATGTTCTTGCATTACTTTTGGTTGGAAGAAGCGTTTTAATACATTTTACACGAAATAGGAAAACATTTGTCACAATAAAGTTATTTTTAAACCCTAAATTTAACATTTGTTAATACCATTAATCTATCGTGTTTTATTTTCTCTTGAAAATGGGTTATAATATTAAAATTTTATAAATACTACATGGCGATGCAAAAAATAATCGTTTCGAAGCAATGGATTTTATGCAAAATGATACTGTAAAATAAATATTTTTCAAATAACTGTGCGCCATTAAAAATACACTATATGAACAAAAGTCACCGGACACTTTCAATTTTACACGTTTTGCCGATTATTTAAAGTGGAGTAAAGAAACACTTAACGTTTTTTTCTGAAACAAGAATAAATAAAGAGAATCTTTGAAGGCAAATTTTCCAGGAAAGATTTGATTACGAGTGTAATTAGGGGGACCAATAACAAATTGGATAAAAAGATATTTGCAATGATCCAGTAATATAAAATACTCGAAAAATTATCTGTAGCTGAAGCACATTTTTGTATGGAACTTCTGCAAAAGTTTTGTACATCTGTGCAAGAATAACATGTATATTCATGCAGATATAATGGTTTCTTTAAAAGATTCAATAAATTTCCGCCTGTAGCATACAGACTTTTCAACCAAGTTTAATGCCACTTCTAAGAAACGTAGAAATAATATTCTGCAATTAGAGTATAAATATAGTAAATATTTAATGAAATATGAGCTTTTGTATGAAAAAAAATAACTACGCATGCGCGAACAATAAAAAAAATGTTTTTGCATAATTTAGTTACTCAACTATACACATAGGGCATTTTATATAAAACAAAATGGCCATTCGAATATTGCGAAATTTCAAAATGTTATCCGCTATATAGTGAGCTGAATTTCAGTTCTTTTCTAAAGGTAGCGGAATTATATATGCTTTTCCACAGTCGTTTTTTAAATATGTTTTTTTATTTCCATTTTTAATACTTTCCAACATAGTTGAAAAGTGTTTAGGAATTCGGCTCGTCTGTCTGTCGTCTGTTCATGCTCTAACTCGCGTAAATATGGTCGTATTAGAATGCAATTGATATATGTTATTGAGGTTCCCCATGGTATGTTTGGTATTGAAAATGAAGTGTTTAGCATTTGTATTTCATTTACAGGGGCACTCAAAGAACTCCTTACATTACGGTCTATGGGGAAACATCGATATCAATCTATTTTAATGATGTTACAATATTTGAAACATATTGAAATTGACATTCATCACCGATGTGCACTACAAGATCCTTACTGTAGAATATGATGTGCATAGCATTTATCGTTCATTTACAGGGACACACAAAAGTATTCGATAACAGTACTGTGAATGAGCAATAATTGCTGGAAGTGCATTTTAAATTGCTGTAAGCGTTTTAAATTTAACTAATTTTTTGCATATTACTTAGTGTATATAAATTTTATAGATCATATACAGGACTGCACCAAAGATCTCTAGTACACTTCCGTTTATTGACAGAAATTGCTGAGGGGGAATTTCGAACTGTGCTATGCGTTTCCTAACTGAACTAAATTTTAGCATACTCTAGTATACAAATCTATAGATTCTTTACAGGACTGATACAAAATAATTCTGATACTTTTCCGACTATTGATGACAATTTCTGAAAATGGGTTTTCAAATGAGTTATGCGTTTTCCAAATTGTTTTCTTAAACATCATTTTTCACTTTATTAATCTGCGAAGTTTTGTTACAGTATTCTGAATCTGTTGGAAAGTGTTACATAATCTATATATATGACGCAGGATTTGTCGTTCTTGTTGATTGATACTTTAGTTCTTTAATTATGCTTTAAAGAATCATCAAAACGAGCCCATTCTAACAAATAATAATATCAAAATCGTTCCAAAGCTACGTGTGGACATGCGTTAAATACTAATCCCCTAATTGGAAGTCGGTAAACACTCCGAAGGCCGCCACACTTAGAATCACATTGATGGTCGCAATATATCTGTAAGGTACATCTTACCAAATAAATTTATTCATCAAAAAACAGATATATTTTTTTTATTGTATGTGAGGAATAAATCATTGAATGCAATGCATTTATTATAGGAACATGTAAGATGTATGTTCTAAAATTAGAAATTTTATAATAGAAAAGCGATTCTTGAGATTTTTGGACTTAAGGTATTATACTTAAAAAATCCGCAACATATCACAAAAAAGTCTTTTTCTTCTTCCTTATTTATTAGAAATTGTTGTTACTCTTATAAGAACATAAATACGTAATTTCAGATTTCTGAAATATCTGTGCTAATTTTTGAAACACGTGCTAATTGGTCATTTTTCTGGAAACTTTGAAAGGTCCGGCCAGACTTTTTATGTGCTAAGAACTTTTCTATTTAAGTGCTCCAATTTAACGTGTTCACAATTTTTAAATATTTTTAATATTTAAAGAACACAGGGAAAGATTTAAAAAAAAAACAATTAGAAAATTCCATAAAATAAATATGTAAAACTGGGATTTTATGGAAATTTACTACATAATGTAATATAACAAATAAAACTAAGGATATAAATTTTAGATAATATTTCTCTAACTCTTTATTGCATATTAAATTAAAGCACAATTGCAGAAATTTAAATAATGCACAAATATTTAAAATTCACGTAGAGGTGGCGTAAAAAAAAAACGGATAAAAAACGTATTTGCAGAAAAGACGTTTTTCTTATGAATATAACAAACAAAATTTTGTACATTTAGATGAAAAAAGAAGTAATTGCTTTATAATCGATAACAAATTTCATTTTTCTCTTACGGATTTTCCATAAAAAATCATATTCGAACTCCGAGTTGCAGTTTCTGAATTTTATAAATTAATAATAAGACAGTAAAAGTTATTGTTAAAAAAAATACGCCACCAAAACATATTGTAATACGCAAAGGAAGGCTAAAATCGAATAAATAAAAAATACTTAAAAATTAGTTCGCTAGGTATCTAACAGATACACAATACTGTTTTAGCAAACATGTGCGCGCGACGAATGACACCATACTACTTCGACGAGGGACAGCACAAGTCCGAAAAACATGGAGAAGGGGCACTTCCTTGCGACAAGCGGTCAAGAAATACAACAGAAAAACATAACTTGTAACTGTCAAGTCGGGTGCCACCTTCACAGTGTTAATACATAATGACATTTTGTGGAAAATAATTTATCATCCAACTACTTTTAAAAAGCAACTGAAATTCTGTTCACTATGTCGCTGATAACTTTCTGAATTTTCACGATATTCAACTAGCTTCTTTATATGAGTTGCCCTTTATAGCTGATTACTAAATTATGAAAAAAAGAAAATATTTTTGCAATTTCAATTAAAAACTATTTCAGAAAAATGCCCATATTTCATCAAAAATTAATATATTTATAATTTAATTATAGTATATCATTTGTACTGTACTTTGTTAAATTTCGTAAAAGTGACGTTAAATTTGTTTGAAAACACACCATGCTATAAATAAAAAAACATGCAGAAATTTCTTGAATTCTTTTAAAAAAATTATATCTCCATGAATATACGTGCTATTCTTACACATATGTCGTACAAAAGCTACAGCTTCGTGTCACTTCTAGCATTTTATTTTACAGGGTGATTGAAAATATTTTTTTGTTGTTGTTGATGGCTCCCTAATTGCCCTCGGAATCAAAATTTAACTGCAAAGTACGGGGTTAAATATGCTCTTTACTTTCCTGAAATTTCAGAAGAATTCGTCAAGTATTTCTCGAGATATTTAACAAAATATCTGAAACCGAACGTTTCCGGTGACTTTCGGCCTTATGGTGTATGTGCATAAGTAAGAAAATTATGTGCTATGTTTAATATTTCTTCTTCTGTTTGTTTTTTTAATCATGTTACACACATAATAAAAAATTCTGTCTTTGTCTTCTACATATCGTACTTTTGCCATTACGCATATTATAGAAATAGGTACTATAAATTTAATATTACACAATGCCAAGTTAAAAGAAAAAAGTTTTGGCGTTAAGCTGTTTTCGCAGTCAATGAGATTTAAGGTCCTATAAATGATACAAAAAGGGATATTAATTATATTTTTATTAGCTATTTGACAAAATTGACTTAAATTATTTACATCCGCATCTCAACCCTTAAATACTCGCGCAAATTCACACAACAAAACTTCACGTGCTGTGTTATCTTGAAATTATAATTTCTAGGAAAATAAATGAACGTTTTATAACATAATTTTAAATAAAATACAACTATCACGTAGTACAATAATTTAAAAACCCCTTAATATAGGCATATGTGAAAATATTTTTGAACAATTAAAATTTCTAATATGCATATTTAAATTTGTAACAGGCAATGGTGTACACAACACCCCAGCGTAAGTTATTACATGTTAAGGATTGACAGTAAATGCAGTGGTGCCAATTATTACGGATTTTGAATACCACCATTTCTGAATTGTAATATTCGCCTTATTAAATCGCAGAATTCTGTGATTAAGTAATGCAAATATTATTCGAAAACAGTGGTATTCAAAATCAGTAATCCTTGGAACATATTCATTAGTGCACATAGTCATATTCACCATCTTGTTTTATCATATTTTCTTCTTGTTCTGTTGTTGTTTATTGGAATATATTTTATCATTGCCATTGACTAATGTTGTTTTTGCAATAAACTACAGTACTGAGCGGCGATGGATGAATAAACCTACATTACTTTTGTTTACACATGTGAGGCTTACCTTCAAGGATACGTTTAAAAAAATGCATTTTGAAAAAAAAAATGGACATGTAATTTTTGCAATTACCCATTCAATTTTTAATATGGTTCCTCATTTTCTCGAATTGAAAAGGTAGAAAAAGAAACATCTTGATCGTACTTATAAAATGTCATGTCAGTGCATGGTATAATTTAAATTATGACTTGAAGTTTGGGTTTTATTTGGTTTCGATTCTTTAATTTTGATTGAGATATCTGTATCTGTAAAGGATTTAAAATCCTGTAAAACACAATAAAATCTTTTTTTTTACCTCTTCTATCAGATAAAAGCTTTTAAAAAATGATAAAGGGAAACGACCGTCATCTTTTGATAGACCTGATGTCATCCACTTCTTTCGCATAGCTAAGTCAAAATAACAGAAGGTCCTGATGAGAAGATCAGGAGCAACGTATTCACCCAAAAAACACTAAGATGAGTAGATGACGAAGACCTTCTGACCTTGGGGATTTGTCTGTTATCAGTAACGCCCCCACGTCCATGACATAACTGATTCTTAGATTGTCATCACTCCAAGGGGACAATGGCCTCGCGTGTTCGGAAACAAAAGACGATTCTGGTTACACAATTCAAAAACTGTCTGCATGTAAATAAGAATCACAGAGCATAATCCGACAACTCTTAATTAAATCTAATTTGGAGCTTCTTGAATAATAAATCTGAACAACAGTTTAAATTTTCGAAAGAAGAGTAGCCAGAGAAGTAATTGGACTAAATCTTTCCTCTATGAATCGATAAAATAGAAGAACTCTTCAAATTCATACAAAAATTCATACTATTTTAGAAAATATTTTTGCCATGTTTCACGATAAGCTGTATTTCACACAATTTTGGATTATTTTTTCAATCATTATAATATACAAGATGTCCCCTTTTATCACTGTCTAATAGCTAATTTCTAGACCGTTAACTTTAGAGGTATAGTTCCAATCGCAACATTGTTTCACATGTTGTTTTCACCATATTAAATATTGATCAAATTAAAATATTTATACGGCTCCTGGATCCTATAAGTGTTAATATATTAATTACGTCCCACTTTAAGACGTGGTAGGGGTCAAAATGTGACATAGTTTGACAAGGGAAGGGGGACGGGTTAACATAATGTGACATCATATCTAAAATAAGAAAATAGGTAGGCATTATTTGCAAGTAAATGTACGCAAGATCTTGACGGTTTAAAGTTTTTATATCAGTAGGTAACAGATCGTATTTAACTTTTTTGCATGAAATTAACTCTAAATTAATAGTTACGAAAATTGTGACATCACAGCAGGGGAGAGAGTATCACTCGAGTCTGACAACTTGTGACGCAGCCGGAGGAAGGGATAAAAAAATTCAAAACATTTGAGGGACGTAATTGAGGGACGTAATACCTATGTTATATTCAAAAAACTTTCTGCATGCTTTAACAAGTAAAACAATAAAAATTCAATATTTTTCAACCATGACTTGTTATTATCCAAAATTTGTTTTGATACTTTGAATTTTTAGAGTTTTCTCTGGCACTAAAAACGGAAAAACACATTTTTAGCGCCTGAAAATTCAAACTGGAAAATTCTGACGATTCAAAGTATCATAGCTATATAAGTTTTGGTCGTACAAGAATGAAATTTTTGTTGTGTTACTTGTTAGAAAACGGAGAATTTTTTTTGTAATTATAACTTATAGGAATCAAGGACCGTACAAATATTAAAATTTCGTAAATTTAAAAAAATAACTATTTTGACGTAAATGGCTTTTAATATGCTGAAAAACAACATTTTAAACATTTTTTCAATTGGAACTCTAACACTAAAGCTAACGGTTTAGGAATTATTCATTGGGCAACGGTAAGAGGAAACAACCTGCATATACTATAAAACATTGCCTGCCTTAAAAGTGGATGTAATTAATATGTAGTTCAACACATTTACCAAGGGCTAAATAAAATCCCCCCCCTCCCCACAAAATAAAATAAAATAAAAATAATAAATAAATAAAAGCTGACTTCCGAAAAGAAGTTATTATTTAATAGAGTTATTAAAGTAATTATTTTTAAAAAATTACAACAGTGTTTGAAATTTTTTTTAGTTTGACTAATAAACAGAGAATACCGTTAAGCGTGCGAACACTGTTCACGGAAGAAATTGAGTTGTTTACAGAAAAGTTTACCAAACTAGATACATTTTCCCCTCTTTCATTTACTTATACGAAATGTGAGAATATCACTTGGTAATCGTAAAATTAATATTTTTGTAAACTAATTGAAGTGCATTTTGCTTGAAGAGGTTACATTGAGGATTTTGCTGATTTTGAAGCAAACAACGATTTATAAATAAAAATTAAGTTATTCTATCAATAAATTTGTTCAATTTTATGAAAGTAATTTTTAATCCATTTATTAAGTTAAATGATGCATGTGAATAAGTTTATAAATAAACTTATGTTTGAAAATAAACTTATTATATGTGTGTGACGAGGAGGGGGGAGTTGCACGTATGCGCATACGATTTAATATATTTTTCCTGAACATTTTTGGACAAATAGTTGTGTTCGCAGACAGTTTCCAATTTTATATTTCTATCTTGTTAAAATTAATTTATGCACACTTCATACTGATTTAATTAGGGCAAATATACAGACATTCACTAATGTATAAATTAAACGATTTTTTTACGATATTCCCTTGATTTATACCTCTTAATCAAGGGTTATTTAAAAGTTCTAATTTATTGCAGCAAAACTTGTATACTGCATCACTTCTTTTGACCCGGTCAACACTGCGACTTCTTGAGAAATTTTAAATAGTTACAGTTTTTTTTTCCTGGGTCGTATTTAAGATTGAAACTTGGTTAGATTCTTCTTTTTTAAAAAGTTTTAATATTGAAATTAGAAGTCTGGATGTTGAACACTGACAAACTATATAATAAAATATCCATAAAAGTACATTTTTCATAAAATTATGCATTTATTTTTTTACTTTTTCAAGGTAAAAGAAATATACAGGCGGTAACACATAACAAGAGTTTAAAAAAAACTGCACCATGTAATCTGAGCCTATCTTTCAAAATTTTATTGCAATGAAAACAGAAGAGAATTATACCAATTGTTATCGATAAAAATGTTCACTCAATATTAGTTTTTAGTCTGATAGTTATTACTTCTAAAATTTCGATATTTTCCGATCTTATTTTAGAAAGTGTAATAACTGAAATCATTACTGAAATCATTAGCTTCCAACCATTATTTTTCGCTTAGAAAGCTATCCTGCAAAACAGAAAGCAATACAATGTCCTTTTAAACAAAATAAAGCTCCCCTCTGATCAACAAAACTATAATTAATTAAAGAAAAATCTTGTTTTTCACATGCTTAAACTTTTCAGCTATCTATAATTTTATTAAAATGCATTTTTGATATAGCTTTGCTTTGTACATGTTGCAAAACAAAAAACATTACTGAAAAGCCTACAAGAACATTCATACCTGACTTATTATGAATAAAAACTTAATAAGAAAGTAATAGCTTTTTGTCTCAATCGAAGACGTTTTGACGTGATGCGCAACCTTGAAATAATTTTCTTTCATCCATGTGTGAAACTTACAGATAATTTTATTCTGTAACAAATTCTTATTTCAATTTTTTTTTCGCATTATTTTGCTGCAATCCAATTCAGATTTCAAGAAAATAATATAATTTACGCTTCCTTGTTTTGTTAATTATTGTAATTTGGTAATTGGTTTAGTAACTTTGCTGTGGTTCTAGTAATGAAGGAAAAAATTAAAATTAAATATTGGGAATGTTTTATAACATCTGTTTTAATTTATAGACAAAGTCTAAATAGTTTTTAGAATTTTAATAAAAATATATAACATTTTAATGTACGTATAGATCAGCATTATATTTTTTATTGTGCTTCAAATTAAGTTAATTTTAAGACCAGTTAAAAAATGCAGTAAATATGAATTTTAGACAAAATACTCGTTTTTAAACATGTTAAATCGCCTAAAGCGTGTTGCATGAAGAAGCGATGTAAATTCATATACACGTTATCTTTCTGAAATTACACAGAAAATTACCTATTGGTTTTTACTTTTAAATCTGCTGGAGAGATTTAAAACATATATATGAAACTTGCAGGGCGTTACTCAAACCCATAATAATTAACTCCTCCTGTCAGAGACACACCAATTATCTTAACGGCAATTTGAGGGGAAATTGTGATCGTGCAACCTGGGATAGCTTTTTTGTATTAAATAAAAAAAGGATGTACGGCGTTGTGTTATTTTTTTGAAGAAACTTATCCTTAAGGTTGACCCCTCAAGCCCGCTGTAAAATCTTACTGAAAGCAGTAGTTTAAACCAACATATATATTACTCTAGATTAAACATCACACTATACACTAAATAAATGCTGGAATCTAAATTAAGGGTAAAAAAAAAAGGGTTTTATTTACAGAAGATAGATATAAAACATAAAAAAAAGCAAAGAGTAAAATAATCATACAAAAAGGTAATACACATTATATTCACGAGACTTCATTTTAACAATATAATATATTAATCAATTGAGTTATTAATTTCTTATTTTAATTATTTAAATTTAAGTAAGTGCTGAATAAGTTTATGATAATAATTTAACCTTTACATACATCCTTGATCCTGGGGATGGCAAGAGAAGCATAATCTTCTTAACGTTAATTAATTAATTTAAAAATATTTACACAGTATCTGGGTGAATAATATCTACCTGTACCTCTCAGGAGAATAGCAGTCATAGAGTAGTTCACCAGTAGTTCTTGCTTCCACGGGCACATATTTAAAAAAAGGTTTGAATGACTTAATTATAATTGTAGGCTGTTGCCTATAGCACTGCAGCCTATATAGAAAAGCCAACTTTCATGTTGGTAGCAAGCTGCTGAAAAAGATGTCCTCCTCTTAAGGATTTTTTTGATGGAAGTGATTTATGAGTTCTAGCGAAGTTTTCGTTATTTTTTTCCTTCAGAGGGGTGTAAAAAGTATTTACCTCCTCTTAAGGATTTTTTATCCAATGATGATGTTGGCGGTCAATTTCCCTGCTCTCTCGAATCACTTTTACTGGTCGCCGCGTATATCTGATCATCACGACGTTTGTCATTCGCTCCAGCCATATTCCGTCTCTTAGGGACTCCTATGTACCACTCCTCTCCTTGTTTTCCTGGAATCGCCGGTTCAATGTATATCTTAGCACATTTTATGACCCCTCTAGATTGTCTGTCATAAATCCTTGTTTGTTCAGCATTGCTGAACTGTCAGTTTCGGCGCCTGCCTGCTTTCTGCCCTTGTAAACACGGCCACCCATATCGTTGCCGTTGTTTTGATTATTTTAACGTGGGATGCGGGATATACCAATATCTTAGGTTCTATCCAGCATTATCTCCCCTCTTGAAAAAAAATGTAATCGGAGAGGACATTTTTGTGTAAATTTGTTTCCGGAAATCACTGCTCATGTAGAGTGTCCAAGCTGATTCTAGAAGATTCAATGACAAACTCGTATAAAGTTGACATAACACATGAGTCCTGAGAACTGGAGGTTAAATGTGAATGTCTGTACAAAGTCCACAGAAAATGTGAAAGTTCGATATAGAACACTGTAGAAAGTTCACAAAGAATGAGAAAGTGTGATGTGGTGAAGACTGTGAAAAGTTCATAGACAATGGGAAAGTACGATGAGGCGAACACTGTGAAAAGTTCACAGATGATGAGAAAGTACGATGAGGCGGACACTGTGAAAAGTTCACACACAATGATGAGAAACTTGCCATTGCGTCATTTAACTTTGAAGTGTTGTGACCATATTAATTGTAAATCCAATATTGTCATTTACTGACCCAGTACTGAACCGCCAAAATATATAACCAAAACGCCAAAACGTGCCAAATTATGCGCAATGCTATGAAATATAGCACAATTTTGTATACAATTTCACAGGAAAGTAATATAAATTAGCATACATAAGCATATAAAAAAAAAGATTGGCAGTCATTTGCATTTTAGACACTGTAAATAACACATTAATACAATATAAAAAATAATATGTGAGGATTACAATTCCATTTGGCCCATTACATATACTATATGTGAGCGAGTACAAAAATATAATGCAAACTTTTCTTATATATACATAAGAATGTAATCTCATAAATAACATATTACTGTTTCTTTTAATTTTGCATTAAGAAATAACATACTTTAACTCATGAACCAGAAAAATATACATAAATATACATGTTTTCATTTATATTGATTTGTTGGGATAGAGAAAAAAAAAAAAAACATATCAATGTAGTCAAAATTTTTCCATCTTTCCTTCTTTTCTTTTTATTGAAGAAAAAAAAATCGTTTAATAAAATATTCTCAATTTTATAAAATGAAAACAGTTCTAGCATTGATATTTTAATAAATTTATGTAAAGAAACAATTTATTCTTCGCATTATATATACAATTCCGTCGAATTATTAATTAACAGATAATGAATTGAAATAGAAGAGAAAAGGCAAAAAAAATGAATTATTCGTTTTCATTTGATAATATTTATTTCTATTATTATTTCCTTTTTTTTTTTTTTTTTTTTTTTTTTTTTTTTTTTTTTTTAATTTGCCCAAGTTTTGTATGTTTCCTAACAAAAAATTCAGTGTAATTTATCCTCCATATAAGGTTGTTATCAAAAACAAAAGAAAAAAATAAATTCCTAATCCAAAAACATTTCTATAATTTTCGTCAATTTTTATTATTATTACAATAAACAAAATAAAAACTGGATGATGCAATCTCCCTTGTTTATAAAATGAGCATCGTAACTGAAGAAAAAGAAAATCAAAAGCAACCGTTGCCTTTTAATCTAACCAGGGATAAACGAATTTCTCTTAGCTGAAAAGATGATGGAGAGCAAGTCCCTCGCCCTTTTCCTCTACCTTTGAGCATCCTCAACTGACCCTGTAATACGTCGCGCTATCTCCCTTACAAATTCTCCCCGCGTAGATCGTAAAAATCGATTGTACCAGGTGCGTTTGGTACACTACACCGGAGAATCTTCGTCACCCTTTTTTTTGGAACACGCCCACGGAACGAACCCCCCCCCCCTTTTTTTTTTCTTTGCAGGTGCATCGGGATTTGCGATGCGATCTTTCTTCCGTAACCTTAACCTTTCAACTTTGTTCAATCAGAAGCAGGTAGACTGGTGTGTTGCCTGTTTAAAACCGTCACGTGGAATATGCCGCTAATTATAAAGTAAGTTTTCGAGTTATTATAAGAATTATTTATTTATTTAGTCCTATAACATATTGTGATCATATTGTGTTGTGTTTGTCCACAAGAAACTAGTTTTAATTTCTTATAGAGTTAACTTTAAGATGTAAATAATTTAAGACATACTGCGCGCGTTAGCACGTGTTTCAAACCATGAAACTTTTGCATTATGTGCTTAAAAATCCAACTTCCCACTAGAGACTAAGCATAAGATTTTAAAATCTCATTAATAATCTGAAAGATAAATTTAATTACCTTTATTTATCAAAAACCAGTTTGAACTGATGTTTTTTTTTTTTTTTTTTTTTTTTTTTTTTTTTAACACGAAGCCTAAAACATGAAATATACC
Organism: Maratus michaelseni; assembly: GCA_963931845.1. Lineage (NCBI taxonomy): Eukaryota > Metazoa > Arthropoda > Arachnida > Araneae > Salticidae > Maratus > Maratus michaelseni. The sequence goes on from OZ007586.1 coordinate 283,396,278, forward strand.
TGAACGCACGTGTATGTCAAATGCATAACTACTTTCCCAAAAACAATATTCATGTCTGTCAACATTAATTAATAATAATCTAAAATATATGTAATTAAAATTTTATTTTATTTCTTAATATAATCGTTAATCTTAAAAGTTAATGAGGTTGAATATCAAGAATGTGAAATAGCGGTGTCGTGGCTATAACGCATGGTAAAACAATAGTTTATTTAATCATTTAAATAAAAACTGGTCAATTTATTTATTTAGACCGAACTAAATTATTTATTTAGACCAAACTAAATTATTTATTTAAATTAAACTAAATTATTTATTTAAAGTAAGATCAATTATTTTTTATTTTATTTATGTATTCTTATATTTGAGAAAAAAAAAGTGTGACTCATACCCGCCGATCTCAACTAAATACTGCAGTTAGGATTTTATTCGCCCGCGAATATCTTCCATTTAAAAGAGTCAGAACGGATTAAGTCGCAATGCTTATATAAGAGAATACTTTAAATTAAATAAAGTTTATAATATATGAAAATCTTTATCTATATCTTACTTTATTTAGAGGATTCTTAAAATAAACGTTATTTTTATTTATCTATACATTTTATTTTATTTATTTATTTATTTATTTATTTATGTATTTTAAATCATTATTATTATATATTTAATTTTTTTTTTTTTTGAAATTTTAAAATGTTAAATATTTAGAAGAGGAATCACTCTATTTATATATTAAGATCGCGAACTTTATGCTTAAAATCTGATTAAATCAAAATGTAATATATTTATTTTTATTTAAATTTTATACTTAGCTTTGATGTCCTGTAAAATTCCTTTCTAGTTAACCGACACTCCTGTATTATATTTCATTGTTACTTATCTCTGTTATTTTACGTTAATCACAATTTATTTATTTACTTAATTATTATTATTAGTATTATCATTTTAAATCTCCGCTTAATAATTAGCTAACGAGATTAAGTTTTAAATCCAAATTGTTTATTTAAATTAAAAAAAATGAATAATGTAACTTGTTATTATTATTATTATTATTATTATTATTTGAATATTATTTATTTATTTATTGATTCCGTTTCTTTATTTCATGATGGAATCCTTGCCAACCTGATGATGAAGTGGACGAGCCAGAAACCATCGTCGTCGTCCCACGTTCCTTGAAGAACAGATTTTTTTTTTTTTTAAATGTGGTTCTAAATATCCATCCGTGAGAAGACCGGGGGACGCAAAAGGAGGAACCCCCCCGGTGTGTGTGTGTGTTTTATAATTTTTTTTTTTTTTTGTGAAACTGTGGATTCCACCACTGTGTTTGGTGTGTTTGTCTGGGACGCCTGTGGATTATCCCCCATGGAATAGACACACACCTCAAGAGTGCACCATCGCGACGAAGACATCCACCTAGTAAGTTTATTTATTTATTTGTTTATTCGTTATTATTTTTAATAAGTGAGGTTGATTTTCATTTTATTTCCTGCCTTATGCGACCTGCCCTGATGAGAAAATTAAATTGAATTAAATTAAATTGAAATCTAACAATGTTATGTGATTAATTTTTTTTTTCCTATCTCCATCCCTGTGTATTTTATGCCGGCTTACACAGTTTCTTGCGAAGAATATCTGCAGAGATATAAACGGAAAAAAAAATAAACATCCTCAAATTAAATCTTAATTATATGACATTATTATGTTTTGTTTAGTCGTTAAATGTTTTTAGTGATATTTTATGTGGTTTACTTGTCTTGCATGTTATGTAAAGTTTGCGTTCCGTGACTGTAGCGTTAGTATCTCCCCTTGAGATAAGATGCTTTACGACCCGATATTTGTGGGTGGTCCCCTGTGTTGTACGGCAGAGAAGGCGAGTAGAAAAGGGAGTGCAAAAACTTCGATTGCTCCCCCTCCATTCGAGTGCTGAATCGAATCTCCGCGAACGATTGTAACCTTGGTTACGATGGCTTTGTTGTCCAACAACTTCGTATAATCCTGATATTAAAAGTTTCCCTTCGTTTTTATTATTATTTTTTTTTTTCTTAATATATATCAAACTTTTTATATATTTATTTTAAATTTATCCTTAATATATGATATATATATATATATTTTTTTTGTAGTTAATTATTTATTAATTTTTTTTTTTTTTTTTTTTTTTTAACTTTAGCTGAGTATGCAATAGCTTGTTTCCTGATCATTTTTAATTATTACTAATCAATGAATATATTATCCCGTTGACCTAGGAAACTTATAAAGGTTTTTGCCTGCATAGTTTTGTTATATATTCATGATTATTATCTTTTTTTTTTGTGAGAAGTAGGAATGAATAATTCAAAATGGCAAAAATGTTTTTTGTTTAAATACCGAAAACCCTTGTGAATTTGTTTATAATGTAGCTAAACAGTGTACTGTCCTATGAAACAAATATAGGTGTAGTATTTAATGCTAAATATAAAACATAAGTTGCCCCTCTTAACAGAATCAATCCTTAATTTCCCTGTAAAAAAAAAAATATAATACTCGTTTTTCCTTTTTTTATTTTATTTATTTATTTATTTATTTTTTAAATTATTTTGTGGAGTTTCGTATATGTATATTTTTTGTATTTTGCTAGTATAAATAATGCGACCTCTTCTCGCACTATTTTGTGAAGTCTATGGGGATATTGTTTTATACATATATATTTACTTTTGTTACCGATTATCTGTACATTTTAACTCAATACAAATTTGGCTCAATGTTAGTTCTGGGTGACTTGTATCTTTGACTTGATATTGTCCCAGTATATACTTATTTTTGAAACCTAATTATAACCAGTATGAGCTAAAAAAAAAAATTTTTTTTGAGCTTCAAAATAAATTCTTGACTAAATTTTTGGAGAGAATAAAAAAAAATTATTTACAAGTTTTTCCTATATTATACAATTTGTTATATTTCCTCCGTAGATTCTGTATCAGAAAGCGATTGTGTAGACTGATTGTCTATGTCCTCGTTACATGGTGTTGCATGCTTGGGTACGAATAGCAAATCAATGTGTCTCTTAATGTTGCTTTTATATACCCCTGATAAATCGGACATTAAGTAATTGTGATTTCGCAGTTTTCTGATTACTTTCATTGGTCCGTCCCACTTTTTTGCTAAAGCGTGTGGGTTGATGCATTTGAGGTAAACAATTTGGCCAATTTTTAAATCCTTCACCGTTTGTAAGTCCTCATCGCGAACATACTCTTTCATTAATTTTTCCTGATTTGCCAGTGCTTCAATCCTGATTTGTTTAAGATGCTCCATTCGATTTTTAACATATTGTTTGGTTGCAATATCCTCCGAGGGAATATGCGTTGTGAAAGGAGTTCTTAGATTTCTAGCAAAGAATAATAATGAAGGTGGGAAACCTGTTGCTCTGTGTTTAGATGTGTTGTACATTAATTTAAAGAACTCAAGTCGGATATCCCACTCGAGGGTATTATTACTCATGGCAGTGAGTGAACTCTTCAAAATTTTATTGACGATTTCTGCCAGTCCATTCGCTTTTGGCCTGAACGGGCTTGAGAAATGTGGTTCTATCCCTAGAGCCTTCATGTATTCCGTGAATACATCACTGCGAAAATAACGTGCGTTGTCTAAATAGACCTCTTTTGCTAGACCAAACATCCCGAAGTATTTATTTAACACATTCAAAATTGTTTGTGATTCCACATTCCTTAGTGCAACCGCTTCTAAGAATCTTGATGTGGAGTCAGTTATAGTTAGTATAAATGCGTTCTTTCGAAATGTTACTGGCAGTTTTCCGCATATATCTATATGCAGCCTACTCCCAATTTCGTGGTCCTTTACTACCCTCTTTATAGGAACCTTGATGGTTCTGTGCTGTTTAGCTGTCTGGCATGCAGTACAGTTAGCACAAAAAGTTTTAATATCCGTATACATACGGTACCAATAGAGTCTATCCTTTATCAACTCGTAAGTTTTTTTAAAACCAAAGTGCGGAGCATGGGCATCTTCCATGATAGCAATTTTAAGAGTGTCTGGGGCAATTAACAATTCTTTGTTGTTCTGTCCCGGTTTTAGAATGAGCATCCTGTTCGTGTTAAGTGTGTATCTATTTGTGGTTTTGTTGTTTCTACCCGTAATAATTTTGTCAATAATTTTCTTTAGTTTTTCATCTCTGTATTGTTCATTTTTTATATTTTCATTTGAAAGTGCAGAATTCATTTTGAATAAGTTATTTTGTAAATTGTTATCTGCAATTATGTTATTGATATTCCTGGAAACATAGTCAGCTGGGTTGTTTTTGCCCTCTATATATTCAAACGAGTAATTATATTCGGCTAAGTCAGTTAACCATCTTTTGACTATGTCTGATTGCGTTTCAAGGTTTAAATGTCTTGTGTTTGATTGCGAATCAGTTTGTATTGTAAATTTTCTGCCCCATAGAATGTGGTTGAAGTGTTTTACTGCTTCATGTATGGCTAATAGCTCAAATTTCACACTCGGGTAGCTTTACTCAGGTTCTTTGAGTTTGCGCCCAAAAAATTCAATGGGTACCAAATTGTCCTGATGTCTTTGAGCCAAAATGGCTGATATAGCTACTTTTGAAGCATCACAAATTAATACGAACTCTTTTGAGTAGTCAGGTGGTTTGAGAGTTGGTTTTTGCATGATATTTTGCTGTATGTTACAGAATGCTTTTTCTGCATTTTCATTCCACTTGAATTTCACTTTCTCTTTTGTAAGCTCAATTAAAGGATGAACTATGTCAGTGTATCTGTGAATCAGTGATCTAAAGTAATTCGCCAGTCCTAAAAGTGATCTAACTCCTTTTTTTGATTTTGGTCTGATGAAGTTCTGTATTTTATCAATATTCTTTTTAGCCGGAGAATATCCCTCCTGATTTAGTTGGAATCCTAGGAAGTCTATTTCCTGTTTACAAATTTGCATTTTGGCTGGCTCAATTGTAAGGTTGTGGTTAATTAATGCCTCGAGTACTTCCTTTATAAGTTGTAGCATTTCTTGAATATTATTTGTTGCAATAATAACATCGTCCATAAAATAAGCGACTTTAGATTTGTCAAAGTGTCCTAGGACTTTGTCAATCAATTCGGCGAAATAAGCGCTACTATTTTTTGTGCCAAAACTAAGCCTTAGTGGGTTAAATTTACCAAACTCTGTTATGAATGCTAACTTTTTTCTGTCTTCTGGTCTAAGGTTTATCTGGAAAAAGGCACTGTGTAGATCAAGCACAGTATAAAATTGTTTCCCACTGATATTATATAAAATGTCTTTGATATCTGGTATTGGATAGTTGTAAGTCTGTAGTATTTCATTTAGGAGTCTATAGTCAATTGCCATTCTGTATTTTTGCTCTTGTTTATATTTTTGTGTTTGTTTTTTCTTAACAAATACGACAGGAAAAGAGTAGTTTGAATCTGATTTTTCAATTATGTTTGCTTTTAGTAATGTTTGTATTTCCTTCCATGCTGTTTCCTTTAAGGTTTGGGGCAGTCTATATGGTCTTGTTTGTATAGGGAAATCGTGATTTAATGTGAATTTGGGACATACAAGTGAACTCTGACCTAACGTGTCATATGTTTTAGAGAAAGCGTGAGCTTTGCTAATTAATAATTCTTTGAATGTTTCTTGTAAGTCCTCTGTGAGATGCTCTAAATCAAAGTCATTGATGCTAAGTTCTGCCTCCCGAAGTTGTCTGACTTCCTGAATGTTTAGTTGATTGATCTGGTGAATTTTTCCCTGATCAATATCAATGTCTGAGTCATCTTCTTTGCATTCTATGTCTGTGGTGATTTTGACTATGTTAGTGTTTTGTTTTAAGTAAATGTTTTTATCCGTATTGTTATGTATTATAATATTTATTAAGTTGTTGCGTTGCACCTCATGAATTGATGTTTGTATATTATAGTCGGTATTGTCTCTAACTGGCTCTGCTAGAATTATGTCTTTTTCATTAATTTGTTCATCACAAGTAAGTGTAATGATTTTTTTAGAGTGTGGGGTTAGAAATATTCTGCGCTTGTTCCTTGCATACAATTTATTTTTTTTATTGTGTGCTCCCCCCTTTTTTTTAATTGTTTTTTTTGGGTTGTTATGAATGACATCATCGTGTTGAGCTGTGTTTTGTTGATTTTCAGTTGCTAGATTATTAATTTCTTCATTCTGTTCTGTCATGTAAGTGTTAAGTTGAATGACTTTGTTTTTTAGTTTAAGAACATTTTGTGAAAAGTCTAATGTGATGTTGTTGCCCCTTAAAAAATCATACCCAAGTAGGATCTGATAATCCCTATCAAATTCTTTGTTTGTCACATAAAATGTACCAGTGGTGCAAATGCCCTCTAAGCGAAAAGCAATTTTTATACAGTGTTTAAAAAAAATAGTTGAGTTTGTTAGGGTTTTAATTTTAATTTGGGTACCTAGGTATTTAAATTTTATGTTTTCTTGCTTTATTTTGTCAAATATACCTGGGGACAGCAGCGACACAGCTGCTCCCGTGTCACATAATCCTTTTAATTTAATATTATCAATGCTCATGTCAATTATGGGTAATTGATTATCTTTAGAATTATTGACACTGGCAATAGTTTTATTTAAAAATATTCCATCCTGTTGTGTTTTGTCCTTAGTATCACTGTTAATTGCACTTCCTTGTGCATTTATATCCATAAGAAATCCAAATCCCTGAGGATAACTGTGAGCATGAGAGTCGAAAATGTTAGGTGTATCAAATTGTTCGTTTGGTGTTTTAAAAGTCCCGCTGTGGGGTGACTCACGCGGGTGCGTTTTATTAATGTTAGTAAGTCCCCCACTCAGTTTTTTGGTTCTTTTCTATCTTTGTCATCTGAGTTTCGGTTTGTGTTGCTTGAGTTTTTATAGTTGTATTTTTTATTGTAGTATTTTGATCCTGGTTTACCTCTAGGCCTATCAAAATTACCCCTCTGTGCATTTGTGTTTTCATAATTTTGCCCACAATTGTTTGCATAACCTTGTCCAAAATTGTTGCCATAATTTTGCCCACAATTGTTTGCATAACTTTGCCCAAAATTATTACCATGATTTGGCCCATAATTGTTACTATGCATCTGCCCGAAATCCATATTTTGAGCTTGGCCAAAGCCCGGGTACTGCTCAAAACTCTGTTCAGAATTATTACCTGAGCTTTGCCCAAAATTCTGTCCAAAATGACCTGAGTGTTGCCCAAAATTCTGTCCAAAATGACCTGAGTGTTGCCCAAAATTCTGTCCAGAATTAAGGCCTGTGTTTTGTGCAAAATTTTGTCCAAAATGCCCCCCTTGCCAATTAATGCTTTGCATGGGATACTCCGGACGATGTAAATTTGAATTTTGTTTGGTGTTGTTAGAAAATTTATTATTTTGGAAAATCTGATTTTTGTATTGTGGTTTTTTTTCTATTTTATAATTTGTCTGGTTACTATTATTCCTTTGATTAAACCAACAATGTTCCGTTTCGTGATTGTTGCGCTTACACAGCTCGCACCATTTAGATTTGGCTCCTATTGTATCTTTAGCGTGAATTTTTAAATTATTTAATTCAGTCATTAAAGTCTGAATCTGTTCGGCGCTGTTTGCATTTAATTTTATCAGGCTTTCCACTAAATCGGATTCATTTTGTTTCTTTACCACGTTAATCTCCTCTAAGTTGCACGCGTTGTAAGCTTCTTCCATTTTGAGTGCTAAATTGCATGCTTCTGTAAAATCTTTCGGGGAGTTTTTGCGAACATCTAAACTGAAATCCGCTCTTAAACTATCCAGAAATCGTGTCAATTTAATCAAATCAATAAATTTGGTGGACCCATTTTGACCTTCTTCGTTGTTTTTACTGATGTACTCTTTTGCTATTTCGTTGAATTCGGTGATGAATTCCTCTACAGTTTGCGATGGTTTCTGCTTAAGCGTAAAAAATTTGTTTTGGATTTCGGAAAATTTCGCTTTGGATTGAAAGCATTCTATTAGTTGCTTTTTAAATTCTCCGTAATCTGTTTCACTGTTTAATTTGATGTTTGTCGCCAATTTTTCCCTTGCGTTTGCAATTAATTTTGCTTTCAGAATGATTAATTTACAATCATCTTTTAGCGAAGTTTGTGCTATTAATTTCTCGAATTCTTGCAGGTAGAATTCCACTCTATTTCCCTTTTTTCCGTCAAAAGTTGGAATCAACGACAAAATAGTGTCTACACTTGGTGTAGATTCCGCCATTGTTGCGTTTAGTATAGATTTTTCTGCCTGATTTCGTTTTTTTTTATGTTGATTTCTTGTTTTTGGTGACAAAATATCAGTTTGTCCCCGTTTATTTTTTTTTTTTTTCTGAGTTGTTTGTTTGTATAGATGAATCGTTGAGATTTCCACTTTTTCTCTTAAATTTTCTTTTATTATTTGCCATACCCCAACGCAAAATAAAATTTGTAAGGTATTTTAACAAGAGATCAGATTACTACAAAACTTGTTCAATTTTAGTTATTTTTAATTTTACGTTAATTCTGCTGATATAAGTATTAATAATTATTTAAAAATCTAATAATTCCTACACTTATTCTTTCCTTTATTATTATTATTATTATTATTATTTTTTATTAATCAGCAGTTTAGTGAAAAAAAAAACATCTCAAAAATGAACTTTTTTTTTTTTTTTCAATTGTTCACTTATAAGTATGCAAGAAATACACATAAAATAAATAGATAATAAAAGTTTATCAGCTTATCACTGGTATTATCATTAATTTTATCTTTTATTTTTCTTTATATGTATGTATATATATATCTTTTTTTTTTTTTTTTTCAAGGATTAGAACAAATAATAGTTCATTTTTTTATCACTTTCAAATATATTTGCATGAATAAGTCAAATAAATATTTCAGAGACAAAAATAATATGCAATCTTTCAACAAAAATGGTCTAATTCTTAGGAATTGACCTTTGAAACCTTTGTTTTCATATGAAGATTATTTGCTTGTAATTACAATCGCGACATATAAATATGCAATATAAAAGACAATTTTAATTATGCAAATGCAATTGAGTGCCAATACCTTTTTATTATTTTTTTTATGTATAACCCATACCCTAGGATCAGGATTTTACACTTTACAGCTGATATTATTTATCATTTATTTTGTATTATTATTGTTATAATTGTAATTATTCTTATTATTCATGCAATTACCGAAATAAATTATATTAAGTAGTGTGATGTTAGCTTACAGAAAAAATATTAAATACTACTAGCAGAATAATATGAGAAGTAAAAAAATATATATCTTATTATTATTTTTTTTTTTTTAAATGGATATGTTTAGAGTAACTAATTATAAAAATTTATGTAAATAATAACTTCTATACATTTATTGAGTAAATTTATCAATTCTAAAAGAGAATATTGAATATAAATAAATTTAGTTTCTTTAAATGTCCATCATTATTATTACTATTTAAGTTATTTCATTAGATCTAAGATATAAGTTCTTAATCCAGTACAAAATATTTAATTATCTAAAATAAGCTATAAATTGAATAATTAAAAGGGCTGGATATGAAGAAAGCTGAACACCAGAGAAATTCCTGTGTCACATGCACCAGTAATAATTGGGGTTTCTATCTGTTGGAGAGATTTAAAACATATATATGAAACTTGCAGGGCGTTACTCAAACCCATAATAATTAACTCCTCCTGTCAGAGACACACCAATTATCTTAACGGCAATTTGAGGGGAAATTGTGATCGTGCAACCTGGGATAGCTTTCTTGTATTAAATAAAAAAAGGATGTACGGCGTTGTGTTATTTTTTTGAAGAAACTTATCCTTAAGGTTGACCCCTCAAGCCCGCTGTAAAATCTTACTGAAAGCAGTAGTTTAAACCAACATATATATTACTCTAGATTAAACATCACACTATACACTAAATAAATGCTGGAGTCTAAATTAAGGGTAAAATAAAAAGGGTTTTATTTACAGAAGATAGATATAAAACATAAAAAAAAGCAAAGAGTAAAATAATCATACAAAAAGGTAATACACATTATATTCACGAGACTTCATTTTAACAATATAATATATTAATCAATTGAGTTATTAATTTCTTATTTTAATTATTTAAATTTAAGTAAGTGCTGAATAAGTTTATGCTAATAATTTAACCTTTACATACATCCTTGATCCTGGGGATGGCAAGAGAAGCATAATCTTCTTAACGTTAATTAATTAATTTAAAAATATTTACACAGTATCTGGGTGAATAATATCTACCTGTACCTCTCAGGAGAATAGCAGTCATAGAGTAGTTCACCAGTAGTTCTTGCTTCCACGGGCACATATTTAAAAAAAGGTTTGAATGACTTAATTATAATTGTAGGCTGTTGCCTATAGCACTGCAGCCTATATAGAAAAGCCAACTTTCATGTTGGTAGCAAGCTGCTGAAAAAGATGTCCTCCTCTTAAGGATTTTTTTGATGGAAGTGATTTTTGAGTTCTAGCGAAGTTTTCGTTATTTTTTTCCTTCAGAGGGGTGTAAAAAGTATTTACCTCCTCTTAAGGATTTTTTATCCAATGATGATGTTGGCGGTCAATTTCCCTGCTCTCTCGAATCACTTTTACTGGTCGCCGCGTATATCTGATCATCACGACGTTTGTCATTCGCTCCAGCCATATTCCGTCTCTTAGGGACTCCTATGTACCACTCCTCTCCTTGTTTTCCTGGAATCGCCGGTTCAATGTATATCTTAGCACATTTTATGACCCCTCTAGATTGTCTGTCATAAATCCTTGTTTGTTCAGCATTGCTGAACTGTCAGTTTCGGCGCCTGCCTGCTTTCTGCCCTTGTAAACACGGCCACCCATATCGTTGCCGTTGTTTTGATTATTTTAACGTGGGATGCGGGATATACCAATATCTTAGGTTCTATCCAGCAAAATCATAATACACAAATTGAGTTATTGCATTGTTAAATGCAAAATACTTAAAAAAAATCAAAATATCTGAAGTAGTATATAAGTAAAACTTTTAATACATTTTAAATTATATTTCTTATGTATTTGAAAAATGTACTTGGAAGGTTAGAAAAAACTGGAAGATATTTCTCCCACTTTCCTATCTTAGTGCCAGAAAACGCCGAAAAACCATAAAATTCAAAGTATCATAACTTCGCAGGTTTTAGTCGTACAAAAATGGAATTTTTACTGTTTGGCTTGGTGGAGCATGGAAAAGTTTTTACCAAATATAACTTATACGACTCAGGTATCGTGTAATTTTTTAAGTAACTATTTTGACGTAAATGGATTTTCATATAAAGAAGAACAGCATTTGAAACTTTTTTGCATTTGTAAATATACATCTAAAACTGACTGTTTAAGAATTAGCTATAGGTCATCGATAAGAAGAGACACTGTATATATATATATATATATATATATATATAATACTTTTAAAAATAACAAAGGAAACGGTATTTTAAAAATATCTGGGTGCTAAACAGAATGCATTATACTGTTATTAAATCAGTCATTTTTACACACATATATATATATATATATATATATATATATATATATATATATTGACTTATAAAAGCCTTAATAATTTATAATAAACCTATTCACTAACAAAAACTAGACAGGTAACTTGTTTTACTTTTCTTGTTATATGCATCAAAATGTTACACATTATTAAATAATTTGGCTTTTAAACTTTGGAAGGGCCGTGGGATATTTTTTATACCACTTAATTTTAATCAAGATTTGTACCAGAATTTTTGAAAAAAAAAATCTAATAACTTTAGTGAAAAAAACCTGTAAAATTACATTTCCCTTTCAAATCAATTTTTTTTTTAATTCTGCTGTGAATTCAGCATTAAAGGAAAACAATTTCTTACCACAAAAATGGTTAAAGGAAAAATTAAATATTCGCTTAACACATTTATATCATGAACTATATAAAAATAAAATTCATCTGCCTGTATGGTAAGAGTAATTTCAGATAAGTTTGCACACACTCCTATAAAAAAGGAAAGAAGTAAAGAGGAAAACGTCTAATTTGTCACTTGTGAGTGCTATTTGTTAATTTACAAGCCAAGCATTCAGAAAGCTACTGTATACGATTTTTTTATTCTATAAATACACCCTCTAAAATTTGTTGATCATTAACACGTTCATTCTTTATTGTAGAAAAAAAAGCAAGGCTATTCATATTACAGACTTGAGTATATGTCACGAACCAGAGTTTGTTTTTATATCATTACCTCCGAGAATTCTAGGGTTTCAGGCCTGTTAGAACTAATAGCACTTCATAAAAGCATTCAGTTTTTTTTTATGATTATATAGAAGAAACAAAAAATCGCATCATCTACTCAAAAACATAATTTCCCCGTGTTAAAAATATTTTTACTACTAAAAAGAAAAAGATCCACATTCATTTATAAAATATATTTTGGATGAAATCAGTAAACAAAATTTAGGCTACATTTACTAATTTAATGTTACATTTTTCATAAGAATTTTAAACTGAAACCAACATATCTGAAATTGATAAAAGTGGATAGAAATATAAAACTCAGGACATTTTAACTATATCTCTATCTATCTCGCTATATATATATATATATATTTGTTAAAGTATTTAACCCTGATTTTAGTATTTTAAAATATTTTGAAATATTAATTTAGCTAAATTCGTTTATCTTAACGCTAATTATTTTATCAAATGTTCAGTAACTAATAACACATTTTTTTTCAATATGAGGGTTTTTAAATATTAATTAAAATTTAAATCTTAAAAATAAGTATCATCCTTACCTTATTAAAAATAAATTATTATTACCCAATTTCTTTCATTTTTATGTGATTTAGAAATCTTAATATGCTTCCAAACAATATGTAAAAACATAATATTTGCAGTGTAATAAATGTTAATGGATTGAATATGCATTCATAATGTATTATACATGTCTTCTTATATTATATATATAATATATTTGGATAAATATATTTTCTATTAATTCATAATTAAATGTAACATGGATATCAAAATGAAATGATAACGACTGATGTTCTGAGTAAACTTTTGTGACCTGATAAAGTATTCCTTCAAGCTTTTTCTTGATTTTAAAAGCTTTATAATCACGATTCTTAATTTCACACATTTTCTTATAAAACAAGTAAATTAAATGTAACAAACTAATGATGCTTTTTTTTCTTTTTAATAAGACAGTTTTAGTATAGAGTTGACTGTTTCCCTCTGACTGTGTACCATCTGTTATTCCAAATTTTCAATACTTTTATGCGATTTCATTATTACTGGAATTAATGATGTATAGATAATTTTTCTTGATTTTCCGATCACTAAAAATGTTAGCATATAATTCAAACTTAAAATACGAAGAATGCTTGTGTCAGATATGAAGTACATCTGAACAGTTAATATATATATAAATATTAATTTAATTTTTTAATAATATATATATTAATTTACAAATATCTTTTATAACTTTACTTCAAAATCTCGAATTAGCATTTATTTGTTGTATGAAATCGGAAGAAATTATGCAATATAAAAATTTATCTTAAAAAGTAATATTTTAGAATAAAACATTAAAGTAAAATATTTTATTATTGTTCTGTCACTGCTTAATCCCTTCATGTATGCATATACAGGCCATTCATTTAGTATAAGATTTATATTTCTAAATTACTTACCATTCCGCCGCACAAATTAACTTTTACAAGGGAACTATTTCCTTGAATTCGTCCTTTATAATAACAACCTGCCTCCATTGTCCTCGTCATTAAGTTGGAGGAATTGGACGTATACGTACGATGTAATTGATTATAAGGTAAAAGCTCTAGAGTCCAAGTTTTATTTAAGCTCTCCAAATTATAATAAGTCTTTCCGTACCAAGTAGCTTGACCCTTTTGACGAAACTGCATATGACGAGGATAAGCTTGACCTCTGTGGTCTACTCGAATAGGATACACTGTTGATCCAGAATAAATATCATATAAACCTGTAAAAAAATCAATAATTAAAATCTGGTAAGAAGTGCTAAATATCGCATAAAAGAGTGACTTGTTTAATAAAACTATACGTGTAGTTAGATAAAATACGATATATGAAATATACGAACGCTGACTGGAACTTCAAATCTAATTGATGCAAGGGGGGAAATTAAACAAAAATCATTTTGATTCGCAACATTTCTTTGATAAGTGTATGTACATTATTAGTGTAAAAAGAGGTAATATTCATATTAAAATCTAAATTAAAAAAATTTGAAACACTCTACTGTTATTACTTTTTTTAATTCGACATGCGATGCATAAATACGAATTTTCATAATTTTAGAACGATGAGTATGTTAGCTTTAAATTATTGAAAATTAAGAAATAATTTTTAAATAGAAAATTCGGTTATTTAGACATAATTAGAAGAACAATTTGGGTATTTCTTTTTTTTTTTTTTTAGTTTTACATGATACATTGGTATACTGTAAAAGCCTAAACGTAATGACATTGCATGTTGCAGGTTAAAATGCTTTTGAAATATTAATTATTAATTAATTATCTAATTATTGAAAATATAATAGAAATAATTTATGGTTTCATTAGACCCGTGGTTTCCAAGGAAATACTACAGTTGACTTTTTAATAACCTAATTTTATAAAGAAATATTCAGCTTATTTAATTGCAGGAATCGTGCGATTAAATAAGCGTACATAAACATACGAAAATAGCGGTATTCAAAAATTAGCATTCATTAAATATTAGGTTAGTAAGGTTATCATTAGGTATTAACGTTAAAAGCAAATATGTAAAATCGACTACTTTTAGACTACGCTATATACGCGCTATATATATATATATATATATATATATATATTTATTTAATATGTAGACGATCCCCGAAGCATAATTTATGAATAGCACAGTATAAATTATTCCCAGTCGATTGGTACCTATATTATTTTACATAGGACTATTTGCTGCAAAATTAGTAGTTGATGATGACTGGCTTTTCTAGCACTGTACTTTTATTCGGTGCAACTAAACATGTTACGCAGATTGTGCATGACTTAGGTAGTATGACGCAAATACTCTTTTAGTGTATATTCATTCCAAGAAAGTATGCTTTGTCGAAGTTGATGTTTTCTGGGTATATATTGTGCGCATATCGGTCATAGTTAATGACTGATTTGTTTATTTACAATTAATTATTCGGAAGAGCCTGTGCAAACATCTTTACGTGGAACTCATATTCTCAAGGTTTAGCACAGTTCTTCGTGGATTCAGCTGAACAAAATAAACAGGGTTAGTTTATGAATATTCGCTTTCAATGTGATCTATAGCTCGTTGTTCAGATTTATCTCTTCACTTTTTTCATGTTTAATAAGGCACTTTAAATGTAAATACACCAGTTTTTTATATATATATTCTGGTATCATAACGATATTTTTTTAATTTATTTCAACTTCGGAATGACATAAAATCATTTATGATGATTTGTCGAAAGCATTCTGTATACCATTCTATAAATACACATCCAAATCTTCAGATACAGACGAGATTTCTAAAAATGATTTTTATTTATATTTGCCAACGTTTCTGGCAATTTTATAGCCAAGGACATATTTAGTATTCTCCGCACTGAGAAATATGCACATAACTTAAATTTTTATTTACCTGTGTTAACACAATTGTCGATATTATTAGATCAAAAGTTCAACTTACATGTCGCATTAATAATAGTCAGATTTTGTAAATTTTTATTTGACCACTTTGAGTAAAATTTTAAATTATAAGAATTTTTAAAGTGTAATAATAATAACAAAGAATGTAAACACGAGTTTTTACGACTATAACACACAGACAGAATTTATAAATAAAAACCACTCCACTGTTCAGTTTTTTGCTAATTTTTGATTTATTCGTTTGTTAGGTAATACGAAAAATATGAGTTTGTTTGTCTTTTTACAAGAAATAATCAAACCAATGTATGCAAAACAGTATGATGCTGAGGTCTTTCTTTTTGCGACGAAATAAAGCGGAAACAAAAATAAAGCAAGAAAATTATATTCTTTAACTTATTTTAAGTCATTTTCACACTTTTTTGTAATAATTTTTACCTTTTGATTAGAAAAATTATACAAGAGATAAAAGAAGACTACTTATTTCTACACATTAAAAAAAGACAAATATTTCTTAAATCTAAGCTTTTATTTTTCTTAAGGTTTACGAAAATAAAATTATTTTTTTCGAGTAAACAAGAATTCTGGAAAACGTTTCTTCATCTTCAAAAACCAATATATTTCAGAGATTAAAAAATATATTCAATAAAGAAGTTTCTTTTACTCCCCGTAATTTTCGAAAATGTATCAGAGTACTTTTTACAGTGTATTAATTAGTTTTTTCAACCCGAACTATCGTTTTCGAATGCTATCAATTCTCAATTTACCATTTCCATGTTTAATAAACATAATAAATTAACAGCATTAACATTATCGTCAAAGTAACATTATTTTGTTATTCTTGCATTTATATATTCTGTTACGCAACTAAAAATGTTTACTTAAATCGCGGGAAACTCGTAAGAGGTTATATTATATTTTCGTAAATCGTAAGAAAGATAAGAGCTAGATTAAGAAACATTTGTCTATTTCTAACAATGTACTGCAGAGTGTCGAATTATATGTTCTCAATAAATTAAGAGAACTTTACAGTCACAAGGAAAAAAGTCAGATGTTATGGGATGTTTAATAAGTCATCCAGAAAGTTAAAAAAAAAAAAAAAAAAAAAAAAAAAAAAATCATCGATCAAAACTAATTATCAAGATTGTTTGAAGTATAAAAGGCTGATAACAAAATTGACACAAAATATACAAAATTAAATAAATACGATAGCCAATTTAATTTACTCCTGTATTTATAAGATTTGCTGTCTTGCTACGTATGTTCAGAGATGAATTTCGATATCACCAATATTAAATTACAATAAGTATATATAAAAAAATAATTTAAAAAAATCTGTTATCTTTAAAATCATGCCTAATTCCATGACTGCAATCCATGCTGTTCCTTTAAAATACGTTAATTTGGCGCGAGTCCTGATTAGGGTAAAATCACTGCATTGGTTTACGCTTGGTATAGAACACGAACTAGTGACTTTATTTTAAAAAATATAATTTTTGCCCTGTTTCATTTTTAAGATATGGCAACAGGAAACAAAAAAAATATATTTATACTATCTATTGTTGATTTTTTTCCACAACGTATAGTCATAATTTAATTAATATTAAACTATTAAATAGTTAATTTTTAGAAATAAAGATAATTAAATAGTTAATTTTTAGAAATAAAGATAATTAAATAGTTAATCTTTCAATTCTGAAATACCAGAAATACTCAGAATATTGAAACATGAACATACTGAAAACTGAGCACAAAGAGGTCAGTTCATACTCATTTTTGAAACATGGATATACTCAAAAATGATTAGGATCCGTTCAAACTCATTTTTGAAACATGGACATACTCAAATATGAGCACATGATGTTTTATTCTTGAGTGTGTGCATGTTTTCAGAAATGGGTATATACATGTTTCAAACTTGAGTAATTTTGATTCGGAGCCATTTTTTGACTATACAACATACTCAGATTTGAGTCTTTTTTGCTCAGTTTTGGAAATGTCGTTTTTAGAGTGTATATGTCTTTATATTAGATAAGTAAGAGAGTCAAAAAGTATACGATTGCCATCAATAATTTAATTTTATGCGTATAATTAACATTTTATGAAACGTGAATTTATAAAAACATCAGTATTTAATTGTATGAGAATCTCTTACGGATACTTCGACTTATTTGGCCTAAAATTTGACCTAAAAAAGATTTTTACGATTTGTTTTCGGTTATAAAGAAAAGAGAAATGATTTCGGACTTTTTACAGTACATTTATTGACATTTCACTTATATATTTCCATTTTTGTGCGCAAAAAATATAATAATAGGCCTTGTGCGATGGAGAGGAGCTGCAGGTGCGCATCGTGAACTTCCAATCAGGCGACCATTTTATTCTGATCACAAGTGTTAAATGTTATTGAAATATTTTTTTATCGGCTTTCTAAAAAAAAAAAAAACTTTAACTCAACAGATAAAGATACTCAATTTTCTATACAAAACATAAAATATTCATATATCTGTCGTTATCGACATAAATTTACGGTTGACAGCATGAGGCTTCTGAATTTCAACAACAAATAATAATACCAATGATGATGATGATAACATGTTATCTTTGATCCAAGAAAAAAAATCTTTTTAGATGTTTCATGACCATAATCTTAATTGGCACTACTTTTTTTTAAGTTATCATTGATCGTAAAAAAGTTGTATTTTAAAAGGGTCAATATCTTTTTCCATCAAACTTTTTTTTTTTTAACAGTGATTAAAAGTCGATGACTTTTGTCGGAAAAAAAGGATTTGTGTGATAAGTGGCAGATCCTAATTAACCACGAGAAAATTAGGTTTCTGCAAGACACAACAAGCACTTTTTAATGATCTTGGCTCCAGTTTCAGAATAAACTGCGAAAGACGAAAAAAGTACATTGGCACTTGAGTTCGGCTGCAACACAAAGTGAAACAGTATCAAACATAAACATACAACAGTTTTTTTTTTCATAATTTGTAATCATATGTATCATTGCGTTCTAACTGTTTGGAACGTTCTTCAATTGCGACACGAAAACATTAATTAAACTGTTTAATACGCATCTCTCTCTTTTCTTTCTTTTTAGAAAGTATGAAATATTGTTACAAATGAGGTATTACGATGGAATCAGAGACAAGAAAAATAAATTGTTGTTGATAAATGTATATAACTCTAAAAAGAGTAACCGCGTTTTTTAACCCCGTTAAAATATATATATATATATACACATTTGAGAAGGATGCTTACAGTTACAAGAAATAAAGAAAAGAAAATGGTGTTTTGCACGATATCAGAGAATTTTTGCCACATTCAGGAGCGTAAATGGAGATAGAAAAGAAAATACTGAAGGTTTACAAGATCATTCTGCTCGGACTACACAGTATATAATTCACAAATTTGTAGCATTTCATAATTAGCTGCTGGAAAAATTAGTTGTTCACCATTGTATTACGAAAGCAAAATATTATTTTTGTTTTTTCAAAATTTATTAGTTTTACAGGGTGACAAGAAATAACTTGGACACACATGATACATTATAACTGCAATGCTAATGAAAATATTGCGACCAAACTTCAAAATAAATATGAATACATTATTTCGTGTAATATATTTACAAATTTTAAAAGTGGCTACCTTTAGCCATAATACAGAGCTTTAAACGCGTCACAAAATTTTCGGCTATGGGACGCAACTCACTTACTGATATTTTATCCCATTCCTTGCATAAGAATTTCTTTAGGGATGCCAAAGTTTTATGAGATTTAGCACACACCCTTGTCTCCAAGATGGACCAAACAGAATAATTCATTGGGTTCATATCTGAGGAATACGGTGGCCATTCTTGAGCTCCAATGAAGTCAGGAAAATGTGTCTTGCACCAATCTTGAGTGCCTTTAGCTCTGTGTGCAGGCGCGGAATCCTGTTGGAAGGTCCATCTTTTGTTTCCAAAGAGCTTTTGTGACCAAGGTAAGACAACATCTTCCAAAATGAGCTTGCGATATGTTTGTTGATTAATTTTTATCCCTTGATCAACAAAAACAAGTGGTGTTTTCCCACCAGCACATATCCCACACCAAACCATTACAGATTGGGGTCGTTGACTACTTAGGAGAGATGGCGCATTGTTCCCATTAGTTTCCATGCTAGGAGAGATTGTGCAGCTTATTGGTAAATTTACATAAAAAAATGAAAAACGAATATGGACTAATTTTAAGTTAAATGTGTTATCAAGTAACTCAATGATATTTTGTAATCTTATCTGGACTTGCTTTTTCTGATTCTTTAATTTTTTTCCTTTATTTAAAATATTTTAATTGTTTTTAAATTTTTTTCCTTTTTCTGATTCTTTAATCATTAAGTTGAAATATTCACTACTAATACAATAATATTTGTTCACAAAAACCTTACAACAACGTCATTTAAGTGTAATTATTATTGTTAACAATTTAATTGTAGTTGTTATTAGTAACAATCTCTCCTACCCATGTGCGCAATCACACCAACCCTGTAAGGAGAGATTGCTCAAAATAACTTTCTTGGTTTTATTACAACTGTTCTATTAAATTGCAACATACCAACAAAATAGCAATGGAAATGCATGAAAAACAAATGAAATAACAGTTATTCATTGACTGTTTAGCAAAAAATTAATAGTTAGATTTTTTATTGTTATTCTTTTGAATTGTGTGCAGGCTCTCCTAGATTTACCTTATTGTACAACAATGTGCGTAATACTGTTTAAAACTTTTTCAACTTTAATGAGTATTCTTTATAACCAGTGGACTTGTGCGCGGATTTCGCACTTTTTAGCAATACTTAATAATTTTTAGATGCAGATTTAAACTTCTAAAGATAAATTAAGGATAAAAATATCTGCAAACAACATTAGTCAACTCAGAATATCATCTAATTTATTCCATCAAAGTTACAGAAAAAGGTACGCGCGAGAAAAAAAATTAACAATCGTATTTAATTAAATCAGATAATGACGTCATCCGCTTCGGGAAAAACGTGGGGCAAAGAAAAATAAATTGAATGCATATAAAATACAATATAATCTAATATAACATAGCAGTACTTTTTAGTCTACTCGTGAAATACCACTGCTTTGTTTGATAGATGGTGTCTTTTTATTCTAAACATTTTAATTTCACTTTTTAATCATAAATATAAAATATATCTGTGCGGAGTGATCACACAATCTTTTTTGTAATATTTATTTTTTTTTTATAATTGCTCAGCATGATATAATACGGTATTTTATTTTTGTGGCAACATTGATTTGAGGAAAATTTTTCATTTCACTTATGAAAACATTGCTGATTTATCTTTTAATCAACTGTAATTTTTAATTTAAAAAAACATGTTTCAATGAAATGTGAGTGTATTATGTCAGAAACCTGTTCAAAATGAGCAACAGAAATAACGCAATTTCGTGTCGGTTGCTTTTGTTTTACACTTAAAAAATGATTTCGATTTATAATTTGTGTAGTAAATAAGGAAAACATGTATATATTTCGCACAAAGACACTCGGAGAAAAAGAAATCTCTGGGTAAAGTGTGAAATTATGATTTTCTTATTTTTTTTAAAAATAATAAATATTGTTTTAAACCAAAGATATCGTTAGAAACAGATACAGGAAATAAGCCTTTTTTCTTTTTTTTTGTCGGCAAAAAAAGAAGGTAGCATTTTAAAACTGAAAAATAAAATAAAATACGGAAAAATGAAAACGAACGCCAATAGACCTATCAGAAATAATTTTTTTAAATAGTAAATATTAATATTTTTCGAAACCACAGATACCACCAAAACTGGAAAAATACGCTGAATAAAAGGACATTTTTTTTCTATATTGCCGTCAGAAAAAAATGACTGCGGCAGTTTTAAAATATAGAAAAAAAACTTGAAAAGCAATCAGAAAACATGATAAACAACATGGAATCGAGCTTTGGATTTTATTATTATTATTGAACTATTAAATATTAATATACATATGTATATTTAAAACACCGTTAGAAAGAGAAAGTTAACGCAAATAAGCAATTTTCTTTTTTTTATGTATTTTTGTATTTCTGTATTTTTGTCTGGAAGCGCATACGACAGTTTACAATTGCAGAAAAACGGAAAACTTGAAAACTGATGTCTAGTGAAAATGTTTTTTGAAATAGTAAATATTATTATTTTTTAAACTAAAAGATACCGTTGGAACCGGGAAGGATAGGCAAAAATTTTCATGTTTTTCTTTTTCTGAAAATCTACGGGGTAAGTGTTAGATGCTGATAAAAATACATTGCGTTCTACGGCGAATAATCTGCTTTGAACCAATCTCTCTGGGATGTAGGATCTGTAGTTTAATCCAGTGTTACCCACTATTATTTGCGAAAACTAATTATAGCCTTATGCACTGATAGAAATTTTGCTATTAAATAAGATTAAGTTTTCTGTTTTAAAAAAAGCGGTAGGTTCTGCGACTCATGTAATGGAGTACTACTGGTTTAATCCCATTAAGTTTAGATTTTTCAAAAAGCTATCCGTCTTTCAAAAACATGACGAACATAATAGTGATTTAAATCTTAGTAATTTTAATGAATTAAAACTAGTCTCTGAAAGTGAATTAAGTAAATTTATAAAGGACATAATTCGTCAAGAATCCTCATAATCAACTAGGCTTCGTGATAAAATATCACTAGCTATAGGAACATCCACACATGCAGACACACATCTACAGAAATAGGAAAAATTTCAGAGCATATTTTGTTGAAGAAAATCATTAGTGCTTAGTAAATATATAGGTTAGAACACCAGTAACTGACCGTTACATTTATATTATGACCATTTAATTACTGGTGTACTCATCCTACATAAAATAATTTAGAAATGTCGGCAATATAAATTGCAATATAGTAGATAGGGGACAGTTTATTGACTGCAACAAAAAAAACTTAAATCTTGTTTATTATATTACGTTAATGAACTTGCATATGTTCCAGTTGTTAATTCGATGCACTTAAAATAAACTTACGATATTTGGAGCTTCTTTCAAATCAAATCAAATATATTGAATGCATTTAGTTTCTTTGTGGAGAATTGAAAGTAGGATGTAAGTTTCGGGCACAACAATCAGGGTAAACAAAATGTTCATGTTACATCAGCAAATGAGACAGACGAACACTATAGATTATCACTGGACATAAGACAATCTTTAGAAAGATTAAATCAGGAAATAAATACGTCAACTTAAATAACTTAATTGCCAACTTGATAGGGGAGACCGGGGCTAGTTGTCACAAAAAAAACTTTTTTTTTTATTTCTAAAAATGTAGGTATTTTCTTATTAAAAATACATTACCCTAGTTGAAACCTTCATATTTAGTGCTCTTTTTTAGTTTTGTAGCTCGCGAAATTTTTTTGTATAAATTTACTTTTTACAATTCTGAAAAATCTAGGAATATTGTCGCAAATAACAGAGTCATGGGTTTGTTGTCACAATGTGCAGAATTTGTCAGGTGGTTACATAGAATATCTATGAAGCTTTCACTGGAAAGTTTTAAATTACACAATAGATGCTCATGATTACCTTTTTATTTGAGGTAGGGGGAGGAGGTGAGAGAGTGTTCAATGTTCTTTTCAGAATAGTTCCATGTATCTTTATTGTTGTATGTTCTTTACTTCCAGTATTTCCAAATTTTAATCTTTGCCTTATTCATTCACAGAACATTCTAAGATTAAATAAGTTAAAAAAAGTTTTCGAACTAGTGGCAGTAAACTGCTTATAAAAGTAAAAACCCAGAAAATAACATGTAGCACTTCCAAAATGAGCCGCTACTGAATGTAAAGACTCACTTTGATATAAAAATAATAACCTAAATGTGTTATTTTTTTACAAATCATAAAACAAAAGTAGGTATGCAGTAGTACAAGAATTAAAAAAATAAAAACATCAATATCAAATTAAATCATTCACCAGCTGGAAATTCCTGCTTTGTTGGATATATCCACTTTTGAGGCATGTTTAGTTTGTTTGAGTGTCCTACATGCCAACATTCTTATCTCCTTTTGGCTTAAACCAAAATAAATATTCGACACTTGCATCAAATAATTTACCGGCTCATTTTCTGTTTCAGTTAAAAATACGTGTCGATTTTTACCATACCCTATGTTGTATTGATAGTACGTCAACATTATTATTTATGTCCAATTTACAGCACAGCACATATCTAACATATAGCACATATCATAATTTACAGCTAACATGCGATAATTGACGTTAAAATCAGGGAATGCTTCTCAAATTAAAACATGCTCAATTTTTAGCATTCCTTAACACCTTTGCAACACGTGTCACGTATACCTGACACATGAGGTGTTCAGAATCCTTTATTATTCCTACCAGTAATTTTAACTGCAAATTTTGCCTTATTTATTTAGAGCAGAGGTTTTCAAAGTTTTTCAGTCACGGAGCACCTTTGAAATTGGAAATTCAACGCGGAGCACTAAATTTTATCTTGCAGCTATATACTGTATTTAGTAAATAGAACAACAAAATAGTATTGACGATACAAGGTAGTTTAAGCTTGCAAGACATTAGATTTCACCGTTTAATTTTTTTCTGCTTTAATTTCCCATTGCAGACAGAAAACACATATGAAAAAAAGAAAAAAGAACATTTGAAAATAAATCCAGGGCAAATATTGCGGATCCACAATTAGTTATTTTATTAATTTGGTCTTATTACATTTGTTACAAATTTTTACTTGGTTTCGTGAAACAGAAATTTAATGAGAAGCATGAGGCTACTTTGATTTGCACAATGAGATTATATCTGGCTGAATTTCGGATAGTTGCAACTGAATATCTTCCTCTGCATTGAGACGTGATCTGTATTTTGTTTGAGTAGCGGCGTATGCGGAGAATCCTGTTTCGCATAAATAAGTGGTTGCGAAGGGCAAGAGAATAAGTTTAGATTTATCTGATAGGATTTTAAATCCTTTTGTCAGTGGAAAACAATCCAGGCTTCCGCTTTTGATTGACTCTACCCAATACTTCAATTTCTTTTAAAATCCTTCCACTTTATCAGTAGCATCGAAAACAGTTACTGCTTTTCCTTGAAGTGAGATACATAAATCATTAACTTTTGTAAAAATATCTGCCAAATACGCCAATTTCATTAGCCAACGATCATTACAAAACTTCTCTCCCAAAGAAAAATCATTGTCACTCATGAAAATTCTGATTTCATTCCTTATTTCAAAGAGGCATATTAAACTTTTATTATGGGAGAGTAACCTTATTTCTGTGTGAAGAAGTAAAGACGCATGCAGACTCCCAATGTCATCACATAAGATTTTAAACAATCTGGTATTTTTAGGTCGTGGTTTTATAAAAATTATTATTTTGACAGTTTCAACCTGCACTTCTTTTATAAAAGGTGACAGTTTCTTCATTGCAACAGCATGTCGGGGAAGTACGCAGTGGCTATTGATGCACCCCATGGACTTTTCATTTATTTTTGCGATTACATCAGACATCCTACCAGTCATAGCTTTCGCTCCATATGTGCACAGTTATCCCATAGGATGCTATTGTCCGTGAAAAATTCATTTAATAATTTAAATATTTCAGTGCCTTTTGAGGTAGTCGGTAATGGCTTGCAGAGAAGTAAATCCTCTTGAAAAATAGTCCAAATATGGATAGTGCACAAATACCATTAATATTGCAAAACCAGCAACATCGGTTGATTAATCCATTTGAAGCAAAAATTTAGCGGATTTTATACGAGAAATTGAAGTAGCTTTGACATTATCTGCTAAGTTCTCGATTCGTCACAAGATTGTGTCATTTGACAAATGAATTGTGTCTATCACTTTTGCAGCCTTTTCGTTAAACATGCATTCGATAACGTCTTATACACAACGCTTGATAAGGCTTTCAACAACAGTATGGGCTTCGCCAGCTTGAGCAATTCGGTAACTGACAAGATGCCGTCAAAGCCTTTTTTTTTGACAGTTTTTGAATGATACGATATATATTCCTGGACTTTCCTGAGTTTTTTATACTTCCTTCTGAAAAAAAAATCAGATGGTTTATCCTTGCATTCTGAATGGACCCCTCAAAATGGCGACGCATTTTTGCTGGAAACATTGAACTGTTCGGCAAGACTTTGCCACAAATTACGCACTGAAGTTTATTATAAGTGATCTCAGCTAATCCAATATCCAAATAAGAATCATGACACTTTCGTTTTAATGTGTCTTTAGTTGTGGAACTTGTATCCGAGGAAGTAGAGCTATGCAACTTGTCCGATAGTTCCAAGAAATTCTGTTGCATCCGCAGTTAATGATTCATCCGAAAAACCAGCTTGTACAGCAGCAGTAACACCTCTACCTTTTTCCTCACTGCAATTAGAAAGTAATATGAACATTAGCTGTATATAACAACAGCATAAATTCCGTAAAAAGTTTAAATAAGGTATTGCATCTAAGAAGACTCATTGAGGCAAAATAAATTTTTACTTTTTTAAGATTACTGAATTTAAAGATTTTATTGTTTTTGTCCCACTTAAAAAAATAATAATAAAAATATATTCTTTAAAAATACTTAATGTGTTTTTTTTTTAATTTGCTATTGATATCTTGAAACTAAGAAAAAATAATTTGAAATTGAATAAATGAAAATTTCAACAATTTTGGTATCTTTAAAAACAATAAGAGGCAAAAAAAAAGGAGACAATGTCACCCCGGTAGACTGTGTACCTAAATACAACTCAAGAAATATTTTCTTCCGTACTCTAATTTGAAAATAATATGAACATTAGCTGTATATAACAACAACATAAATTCAGTAAAAAGTTTAAATAAGATACTGCATCTAAAAAGATTCATTGAAGCAAAATAAATTTTCAGTTTTTCAAGATTACTTAATTTAAAGATTATTTTTTTCTTTATTATATAAATAAATGAAAAACTAATAAAGCTGAAGTGCAATTAAATAACAAAATTTGTTTTTATTTCTCTTACTTTGTCGATTATGGAACGTTTGCTTTAGTCCGTAGCCATGACTTTATATATTTTTAATTTAATACGGTTCCCTTTTTTTAAATAAAAGAACTAAATATCTTAATATATTTGGGGGGCTGTGTCCCTCAAATATCGAATAAAACCAAAACGAGTACATACCTCTTAGATGCTTCTACGTCTCTTCCAATTGGCTTGGCAGAAGTTTTGATGTTTCTTTAAGGACCGCGTCTCCAGCCAGCAATCCATTGAAAGAAAATCTACGTTATTCCCCGTATCCATAATTTAGTATTAGAAGAAACCTCCGCAATACAGATATTTTTCATCAAAACGAAAAATCTGAGAAGCTACAGAAAATTGATTTCTAAAAATAATAAATTACATATAATGAACTTTATAATTTGTCGTTTCTCGACTGAATGTTGACTAAAATGCAACTGATTTGAGAAGTGAGTAAACAACCAATTTTAGATGCAATAAGAAATTTCCGATAATTCTGGAAATGTGTCGATGTTTCTAATTTTTTCTGCAAACACGGAGACAGTGAGTAAAGCCTCTGTCTGGCTTCGTGCAGTCTAGTTTTGTGTTCTGTGGTGTTGCCTTTTGACATAAATTCGTTTTGTCGACTGCCGGACGAGAAACTAACACATTGAATGCCGACTGTCTTTTTATATAGTCAATGTTTCAGCTGATCGGTGATAAATGATTTATACTCAATTTATTGTTACACACCGAGAACGCAAAAGGTCATAATATTCAAATATTTTTGCCCCATGTTTTTCGAGAAAAATGGTTTTAATTTTTAATTTTAAAATATGTTTAGTAAAAATATTCTTAATTTTAAATATGTCCTACCTTTTCGTGAAGCACTGGGAATTTTTTTGTGGAGCAATAAGTGCTCTGCGGAGCACACTTTTATAAATGCTGATTTAAAGCATATGTGCACTTAAATTAGGCAAAATTTTCTGTTTTGAAAATCCGTTGATAAAAGATAAAAAAAATTGTAAAGGACCTCGTTGTAGAGATGTTAATGCACTCAACAAAGGAATCAGCAAATGTTAAAACGTTTTACAAGAACGGACATTTATTTAAATATTTTTGTATAGTTTCCTGCTCTCTGCGTAAAAAAATTAAAAGAAGACATGTTCATTAAACCTCAAATAAGATCATTAGGTTAAGGTGTAAATTGAAATTTCAATGAATACAGCAAAAGCATTCGCTTTAATAAAGGAAATAAAAAATTCATATAAAATCATGAAGACAAAAACTATAAAAGTACAGTACTGGAAAAGTATCGTATTTCAGTAAATTTTTCACATTAAAGGATACAATACGAGCTTAAACTAGTCGTTGGGGGCCACCGTAATACGTACCCATCATGGATATGCATAATATAAAATATGAAAATAAAACATGTGTAAACTATTTATAAAATGCATTGCAATTCGAATAAAATCGTGGCCGAGGCTAACGAAAAAGAAAGGCTATCGTGGTGCTTTATGCGTATCTTTTTTTACAGACCGCCGGACTCACGTGATGCTCGAATGCACCAATGAAGGTGTACGAAAAGAGCATCACGTCACTCTAGCGGTCTGTAAAAAAATATAAGTGCAATGCACCGCGGTAGCCTGTCTTTTTCGTTAGCCTCGAATCGTGGCTTGATGACGTCATAAAATTTAAATGCTCTATTACTGAATGGGTCAAAGAAACATCCTTATAACTCCAAAATTGATAATCATATTAACTAACGGTTTACTTCGTCGGATTAAGCGTCTCATTTCTAATTAAAATATATCTTTGAATTGAAATTTGAATGAAATACAGGGTCATGAAAAATCGAAGAGTGTGGAAAATATGATTACAAATATCTCGGCAACTAATTATCCGATCGACTTCCTTCTTTATGCAATTTTTTTTTTTGCCTTTTATGTTTAATCCTTAAAATAAACAATTTCAAAAATTTTTACATACTTTTTATCAGACCGAATATTTCAAGAGTCCGAAAAAAATAGTTCCGGATAATCAAGGTTATTGAAATTCAATAAACTTCTTCCCATTATTACATACTAAGTACATACCAAGTCTCTATCTCAATTTGTTCGGGAGGTAGAGCGTTTACAGACACACACACACACGGAATGCATTTTTTTTCTTCTAAAAATACGTTTTTCGGAATCTCCAATGTCTGAAATGTGTAAACACGTCAAAATATTTTTTTCGATTTTCAAAATGATTACAAGACGTACCCTATACTACGTATGATGGGAAAGTATTACAATTTTTTTTTGTTCCTACTCTGAAGTTATTTCCATAGAAATGTAGCTGTTGTTAGGGAAGAGCGAAAGGAATGCCATCACCAAGATATAGAGGAAACGGAGCGGCATTGCACTGTAAAAAACTTTCATGAAAATAACGGAAATTGTACTGGCAATCGAGATGCCAGTACTATTTCCGTATTTTAACGGGGAAAAAATTCCGTAAATTCCAGGAAATTTTCCGTAATTTCTGAAATATTCGTTTTTAAATTTCCGTTTTATAACAGATATCTTCCGTATTTTTTAGAAATTTTTATGTCGTTAAAATAAATTTTGTAGAACCAAAAAAAAAAAAAAAAAGCTATCCCTCAAGGAACATCTTATAAGGGACAGATACGTTCCTTTTTTTCCGTTAATTTCTGCGCGAGTTTTTAATAAACAACCACTATTTCCCACGATAAGTATCGAACCCACGACCTTCCGTTTACTAAACCAGCGCGCCAAACCACTACGCTACGGTTGGACATGACACGTGTTCAAATGTTGTAAGTTATTTGAGATGTTTTTAATGATGCAAAAACTTGAAGTTCTTATATTTAGATGGATATTTTCAGAGTTCTATTGTTTTTAATATTTTATTTTCAAAATTGTTCTATATTCTGGTTTATTATTTGATGCTTTATAACATATAAATTTAAATTTTTTATGTATTATATGCGTAAAATATTGTATTAACAGTAATGATTGTTTCTTTTTGCAATAGTACATATACTTTAATATTTTGTAGGTTGATTTATTTATCAATTTCAGTAAAATCAATAATTATCTTAAGCAGACGTATTTATTACATGCTATTAAAGTAAATTTTCTTTATCTCTTAGTTTAAAAACTTATGTGAATACACAAATTTATAATAAATTAAATTATTATATTTAAGCTTTGCTGCGAACTTTTGTGTATGGTTCTATTAAAATAAATAATTTTTAATATATCAAAACGAAAAAATAGATTTTTAGAGAAAATTTTGAAATTAATAACTTTAGGATAGGTAAGTTTAAATTTGGACTTAATAAATTTATAAAAATTATAAACTAACAAAATAAATTATAAACTTTTATAAAAATGAAGTTATAATTTTATAAAGTAAACAAAAAGTTATTTTTTATAAATTTAAAGAGAAAATTTTGTAAAATTATAATTTATAAAAGAATAAATTTTAGTTTAATTCACAAATTTATAAGACAAATCAGTTTAGTTTAATACCCACATACCGATAATTTGCAAATATATTATTTTATGAAACCTTAAAAATATTATAATAAAAAAAATAGATTTTTAGAGAAAATTTTGAAATTAATGACCTTGGGATAGGTAAGTTTAAATTTGGATTTATTAATTTAGTCTAAACTAATTTAGTTTAATTTATAAAATTATAAACTAACGAAATAAATTATAAACTTTATAAAATCATAAACTTCATTTCTATGAAAGTAAAGAAAAAATGATTAATAACTTTTATAAATTTATAGAAAAAAATTATAAACTTTGTAAAAAAATAATTTATAAAAGAATAAATTTTAGTTTAATTCACAAATTTATAAGACAAATCAGTTTAGTTTAATACCCACATACCGATAATTTACAAATATATTATTTTATGAAACCTTAAAAATATTATAATAAAAAAAATAGATTTTTAGAGAAAATTTTGAAATTAATGACCTTGGGATAGGTAAGTTTAAATTTGGATTTATTAATTTAGTCTAAACTAATTTAGTTTAATTTATAAAATTATAAACTAACGAAATAAATTATAAACTTTATAAAATCATAAACTTCATTTTTATGAAAGTAAAGAAAAAATGATTAATAACTTTTATAAATTTATAGAAAAAAATTATAAACTTTGTAAAAAAATAATTTATAAAAAATTAAATTTTAGTTTAATTCACAAATTTATAAGACAAATCAGTTTTGTTCAATACAATATACATATCAATAATTTGCAAAGATAATATTTTATGAAACCTTTAATAATCTAATATTGCCTCACGTTAATAAAATTAAAATAAAATTTTAAAACGTCTGTGAAAAAATTCACAATTTAAAGTACCATGATGAAAAAAAAAATAGATTATAAAAAATATCTTTCTGTAATTTATGGAAATAAAATAAATTTCTAATGATTTCACTAAAAAATAAAAATATCACTATTATTTTCACTTAAAATTACCACCTAGACACAACCCTGGTTAGAATGTGTTCCAGGATTGGCCGGAGTTTAATGACAAAAAATAGGCCCACGGGTAGGACTGGTTCAGATTTGGATCCTAGAAGAACTCTAGTAAATAAAACAATCTTAATTCGCATTTCAAACAAGGCGATTTTTGTACGCAAACCTCTGAACGTCATTTACGGAAATGGCACTAGAAATACGGACATTGTACAGTTTTATAAGAAATACGGAAAAATCCATTAAATTTAAGGAAAACTTTCTGCATATTTACGGATTTGAAATATCCTTTACGGAACTAATGCCATTTACGGAAATTGTACTGTTGTTTTGGAAAAATTAAACTTCTCCGTAAAATTTAACGGAAAATCTCTTGCATTTTCACGGATTTTTTTTAGAGTGTGGAAGCGATGGAGTGTGTAAATGGAGGCAGACTATCGCTTAATTGGGCTGATTTTGGAGATCGTCTCAAAAGTGAAATCCACGATTAAGATCCAGATTTAATACAAATTTTATAAATAAATTTTAATGAGAAGTATTATTAGTGATAGAAAACGTTAAATAAATCTTTTACATATTCTAACAAGTCCTGGAGACAGTTGTTACATATTAATTATTTTATAAAAGTATTTTTTTTTTTTAATGACTGTATGGTCACCCAAACTGTTGAGTTGAAGAATTTTTATGTATAACCCATATGCATATTAGAATTTTTAAAAAATAGATTGCTGTTAAAAAATTCATAGCTTAACATTCATGCTTATCAAATACATAATTCATATTTCACAAATAAAAAGTTTTTAAATGCATGACAATCACATAATTATATTTGGAATACTTAATACTAAAACAACACAAAAAAGCTGCTTGAAAACATAAATAATGCAAGAGATATGAACGAAGATATGAAAACATTAGGAAGTTGCACGTTATATTATAAGGAAGAGCATTAAGAACCTACGCTAGTCACGCGAAGAAACGCTCAAGCTACTAAGTCTATGGGAAGGTTCTTGCGCGATTTCTCGCTCGTATTTTAATATTTTTAAATGATTTTTTTTTTTTTTTTTTTTTTTGCATAGGATAGCTGAGGTCAATCTCCAACGCTGTTAGTTTTTACTTATTCGATTTTTTTGCAGTTTTTTTTATAAGCGAACATTTTTAATTTTCGAACCGGTTGTAACCGGTTATGAAAGTGAAAGTACCCTTTTATAAAATAACTGGAACCAAAATCGAAAAAGTAAAAACTAACAACATTAAAGATTGACCACAGCTATCCTATGTAAAAAAAGCATTTTAAAATATTAAAATGCGAGCGAGATTTTGCGCTAGAATCTTCCCATAGACTTAACATTAGCTTGAGCGTTTTTTCGAGTGACTGATGTAGGGTCTTAAGAGGTTAAAATATTATATCTTTATAATTTCTAAATTTTAGCACCAGATTGCTTTGATATCTATAGTTAAAATTTAGCCAAGAATTGAAATATGACGTAAATTTCGGTATTAGTGTCACAAATGTTCAAGTGCATAACTAATTTAACATGAAGATGGCCTCTATAAAAAAATTTCTAGTAATTTAATTACAATGTAACTCCCAATCGAACGGCTATTTTCGTTTTTCTTTTCGATATTTTGATGATTATTATTTTTTCAGCCAACTATGTAGTCGGTCAAAAAACACAAAATAAAAACACTCCATACATTTTAATAACCAAACTACCGCCAAAACTAACCTAAATAGCCATTTCACTGGAAATTATGTCTTTCTTCAATTGATGTTTTAAAATAGGTTTAGGTGCGATCGTCTTCATAGTGAAATTGAACTCTGACTTTCAATACGAAGACCTATTTTTTTTCATCATATTAAATTTTACCTTAGAATACCAAACTGATTGCCATTCGGTCAATTAATTTAGTTATTACGAAGGCTTAAAATTTGGAACTATGAATGTTAAGTTCATCCGGAATCGCAAAAAAACAAACTGCAATACGGGTAGTTTTTTTAAACATAATTCAAAAACTACTTGGAAGAATGAGATGTAATTTTGGATTCGCATTTTTAAAGCTTCTAAAGATCGATTTCTGTTAAAAAATTCATAGATTAGAATTCATATTTATTTCGAAAATTAATTCCAAAGATATTAGTTTTCGAAAAAAATATTAACTGTAACGTATGATTTTTTAAAAAAGAGAAATTGATTTCTAAACGTTTCAAATATGCGAATCCAAAATTACAGCTCATTCCACCAAGTCGTTCCAAAGTCATGTTTAAAAAACTACACGTATTGCAATCTATTTTGCAACGATTACAAATAAATTTAAAATTAGTAGCTATAAATTTAAACCTTCATTTTTTTATAACTAATTGACCGAATGATTGTCCGACCGTGCTACTTTCACTTTCGGAACCGGTTCCGAAAGTAAAAGTGACTTTATAAAACATCTGCCAAATATATATATATATATATATATCGAAAAAGTAAAAGCTAGCCCGGTTAGTGATTGATCACGGCTATCCGATGCAAAAAACATTTACAAATATTAAAATGCAAGCGAGAAATTTATATAGAACGCTCCCATAGTATTAACATTAGCTTGAGAGTTTCTTCGCGTGACTAGTGTGGACTCTTAAGTGAGCCGTTAAGTACAAATGTTAAGAGACTTTATAGTGTTAAAGAGACAAACTTTTTGCAAAAAGCATTAAAAATTATGGATTGTCTTACAGTTTGAAAGTTTTAGGTTACAGTCCACTAGGCACAATCTAGGGGTACTTTAAATATCGCCGCACGAAAGTCCTAACAATGTGATACATTTCTTCCACATACGAAAAACGTACACTTAAAAGATATGTATTAAGGGCACCATATATCCTCGAGCTGCACTGGCATTATATTTTCACATCAGGGGAAAAAAATAATAAATATATATTTTTTTTACTTTACAAAAGATAATTTGAAAATAATTTTTACTTTTGATTTAACTAAAAGTCCAGGAACTATTTAATTACCGTATTTATTTACTGTCTCGTTTTAGGCTCTTGTTGTTTTTAAAGATACAAAACTTATTGAAATTTTCTTTTAAGAAATTTCTAAATGTTTTTTCTAGT
This sequence comes from Maratus michaelseni, assembly GCA_963931845.1. Lineage (NCBI taxonomy): Eukaryota > Metazoa > Arthropoda > Arachnida > Araneae > Salticidae > Maratus > Maratus michaelseni. The sequence goes on from OZ007586.1 coordinate 283,430,600, forward strand.
TCTATCAATCAGTATATTATTCTAGTATATTAATTGTAAATTTTAAGTTTTAAATTTAGTTTTTTAAAGAATAGCTTTTTTTTAAGTAGTATAAAGTCACCTTGTTTTGGGGTGACTGTCTTGTAACTAAAAATTCATTGAAGAAGCCTTTTAAACCTTGTTAGACAATGAAAGCCCACTATTATGATAAAGTAATAAAAAATATTGAAAAATGTGTCATTTCGTCATTAAAAAAAAAACTCAAATTTTGGATGAAAATTAACAGAAAAATGAAATTTTATTCAAAAATGACCATTGTGAAAAACTATTAAAACATGGTAAAATTAATGTTTTTCAAGAGATAAAAGTTTAGATATATTCATTTATTTCCGGCACTAATAAAACATTTCTTTTAGGTCTTAGAGTTTTAATTTTTTAGAACATTTAGTAAAGTACTTTTCAATCACTACTGATTTTTAAAAGTAGTGATTGAAATTTAACAATTTTCAACGACTTTTTTTTTGGCTTAATGGATGTTTTAGAACTAGATCAACTACTTTCTGCAGCGTTTTATCAATATATTTTTTATAATTATGACTACCTATAGAAATTTTGTACGCACGACGCATTATTACAGCAGCATCTGTACAAAAAATAATAAATATATACTAGTACAACGTTTATATCTGCAGTGAATGTTTGCTTTTATGATTATATTATCAAAAAAGTTAAATATTATAAATAAAATAAGTCTTTGTCCTGAGACAATTTCACCCCAAATTGGCATTCAAAATGTCAGTTATGAATAAAGTCAATGTAAAATCTAAAATGTGAAATTAATATTATAAATCTCATTGATTTTTTTAAGAAAACATTAAGAAGTAAAAGAGTGTGCTTTCCACTTTACAGCACCAGGTATAAACAAATTTCCCAATCAAAAGATTTTCCCCCAATAAAATTACGCACAGAAAGGTAAGCAAAACAACAACGCAAGTAATGCCAACCTCAATTTCTAAGTTTTGTCTTTCTCCGCGGGTTGGGACAAAGTCACCCCGGTTGATGGTACACTAAAGACAGTAGACTTTCTATAAAATAATTCCCTTATTTATTTTAATACCCTCATACATCAGTGCAAAAGTTTTCATTCTTTTGTATAGTTTTTTGAATCCAATACGAAAATCCAATCTTGAAATCCAATATGAAAATCCAATCTTAAAATCCAATATGAAAATCCAATTTTGAATCCAATATAAAGAAACCCAGTTCCTCTAATTTTAAGGAAAAACAGACTGGGTTTCTTTAACTTTTGCAGTCATAAATGTAGTTATAAATTTATTTTTTTTTAATCTGAAAAAACAGATTAAACCTCGAAAAAACCTTGAAAATGCGAAATGTCTTTCAAACCATCAAAAGTTCATTAACAATAAAAAAATTCCTTTAACAAAATTCACTTTGAAAGAAAACCAATATATAACCACAATCTAATCCTCCTGACTTACAAGTTTAAATTATAAAAACAGGTTTAATTCACAAGACTTTCTCAATAGCTATTCATTAGTCTACAAACAACTATCTCTGATGACACAGAAATCTGATCAATCATTGTAGCTAATTTATCATCTTGTCACCGCAAAGAAGTGTTTGTTACGTTTTGGTAAGTCTGTTGCAAAAATGAAGACAAGTTTAATCTAGAAAACAAAATGCAAACAAATTTTGTCGTAAGAAAAAGGGTAGACATAGCCCATTGATTTTCTTAAAATAATTAAAAATTACTAGATGGAACCCGTCAAAACTTGACGGAAAAAAATTACAATAACAATATAAGTAAAATAAGCTTGCGTATGAAACAGTCTTTCCAATATTTTATTTTTAAAGTTTATTCCCACAGTGAATTACAGTACTATTTCCGATGCAAACTCCAAACAAACAATCCGTAAACAACCGTGTAATAATGCAAATCAGTTTGATATTACCGCCATATTCCCCACGGCAAGAAAGAAAATTTCCGGGACCAATGAAGTATCACACAAATAGTATATCCCTGATTTCATCTCATATTCAGTCAATAATAGAACATAGTAAATAAAGCACACATCTCCCCCCCCCCCCCTGTAATAATGCAACCGAATGAGCTCCTATGCGATGTGCATTGCATCTCCCCAAACGCGCCGTCGAAATTCGACGCTTAAAAAAAAGTTTTAAAATGTTTAAATTAAAAGTTTTAAAATGTCTTCTTTAATCATTCTTCGTTTCAAATCCATATCTTCTGAAACGCATCCATTAATGTAAGCTAATCAATTTTTCAATTCCTACTATTAGCTCACACTCTCTATATATTTATATATCTTGTTCAAATTTTCAATCGTTCATAAAATATTTTCTATTGATCCACTCAAGTTCAAATAATTTTTTTCAACTTACAGTGGATGACACTTTATGTTAATACAGTTTTTTCAAATATTAATTCATTAATTAAATTTAATTAATTAATTTTAGTTTTATATGGGAGAAAAAGTTTTCTCCCATTGTTTTCATAAATGAAATGAAAGATTTTCCTCAAATTAGTGATGCCACAAAAATAAAATACCGAAGCGATGATTATAAAAAAATGTTCAATAAAGATAACGTGGGACATTAATGCTGCACGGGTTTATTTTATATATTTATGATTAAAAAGTAGGAATTGACTTAAAAAATTTTTTATATATTACTTGTTATGTAAAGATGAAGAATTTTTTTTACAATAATAAATCAATCTGCAGATAAGGGAGATTTTTAATGTTTTCAAGTGTAATTTATTTGTATGATTTCTTCGATTCCTTTACATAATCAGGGTGATTATTCCTTTTCCATCACAGTCGGGGAATTTTTCCTCTTATACAGTTAAATATCCAAAGGATCTTAAAAAAAAAAAAAAAAAAAAAAAAAAAAAAAAAAAAAAAACTGGCAATCATTGTTGAGATATAATTGAAAAATATTTCATGCTTGAAAATTATTTAAAAATTCAGTTTTCAAATAAATTTCAATCGAAAACTAATTTTTTTTTTCTAATTGATGATGTAAGACCTGAAATTGTAAAATGTAGAAAAATGTAGTAAATCAATTGATAATTTGAAGTATTTAGAAGTGATGTAAGCGCGATGAAAGCTAAAGCGATTACGCCGTTTGTTGTCATAACCGCTATACAATTCTAAAAATTGCCACTGTATTTTGGCTGGCATCCAAAAGTAGATTACCATTTTTTGACATCGAAAGAGAAATTCACAGTGAAAGAAATAGGACTTTGCCCCTAATAAGGAACTGTTAAATAAACTTATAACAAACCTACCAAAATAATTCCTATAAAATATTAGCCTTACATTGTTTATTCCAGCTAAAAATACAATCATTATTTCAGTTTTTTTTTCTTTTTACCATAACACTATTTTTAATAATTTAAATTTTCCTGAAATCCTTTACTTTTGTGATTTTTTTTATTAAAAAATGAAATCTTCTAACCTATAATTAAAAGAAAATGTTATTGGTAACATGTAATCAAGGTATGCAATCAGGATGAAGCAACCAATAAAGGCTCTAATTCTGACCTTTAAACTTAAAAATTTAAAAATCAATTACGTCATGTTGACACAATCAATTTTTCTTTTTAGTTTTATCAATGTTAAAATGCATTTCAAGCTAAGCATAACGTCATTTTCCCCGGCGCAAACTTTTTACACGTACATTGTATAGGTTACTTTTATGCTTAAACAACATGTATACAAAAAAATATATTTTATATTTAATTGTAATGAAAAAATGGCATCAAGAAAGTTAAAATGCATAATGATAAAATAAACCCAATGGACAATATTCCTGTGAAGTCACAATAAATATGAATTATCATTCGCTTTTAAAACACGCGGATAAATATTTTCACCGAAATTTAACTTGCAAATTAAAAAATTTGTCCTAAAAGCCCCGTGCTTTTAATATTTATTATTTATCTTTTATCCTCGGAAAAGTAACCACAGAGTTTCTCGTTACTCTGTGCCTCGCCACAGTGGGAGTTACTGCCGACTTTATGACGTCATACGCAGAAGTAAAAGTCTGTTTATTTATTTTTTTTACTGGTGCCGGCTAACTGAAAAGTACCTAATTTGGATATAGTTTTTTTTTCTTAATGGGACGACGGGATAATGAAGAAGTACCAGAATATTTTTCTGCATTTTATAGTTATACTAAGAAATACGGTACTTCTCTATTATCCCGTCGACCACTTTTCATAACAAAAAACTATCGCCAAACTGTAACGCCAAATAAACGGGAGAACGTTGCCATTGGAATATCAAAAAAATTAAATAAATAAAATATAAGAATTTAAGGACACAGTTATTATTTTAATTAATGAAATAACTAATAAATCAGTAAAACATAATTAAAAATACACGCAAATGCCGAATTAAAAACAAATGATGACATAACAAACATGTATAATGCTTTTGACATCAAGGAAATGGGACTGCAGTATTGGCGTTTAATTTTACAATTTGGCGATAGTTTTTTTTTTTTGCTGTGAAAAGTGGTCGACGGGATAATAGAGAAGTATCAGAAATACATATTTTTATGATTTGCTGACTCACTTATTTGTTTACTTTTTCATGCATTATATTATTGAAGGTGTTTAGTTCTCTTATTCTTTTAAATATCCCCTACTTATATAAAAATAGCGTGCGTTCTCTGTGGTGTTTCGCATAAACGTTGTAAAATTCAGGTTATTAGATTTTATACAACTTTGCAGTCATAACTGCTGATGAAGCTGTCATTTTTGGCGATTTTCCTGTTACATATAAAATGTTTGTTTTTGGTATAGACCGAACTAAGAAAAATTTGAGTACTTTTCCGTTATACGGACACCATTGCGCCAAGCATACATTTACATGTATGGCATGGTGTCCGTATAACGGAACAGTACCAAAATTTGCGATCGATCAAATAATTGAATTTCGTTAAGCATTAAATTTTCGGCACAGATGTCATATACGCAACACATTGGTGCGATTGCAACAAAATGGTAATTTTATGCCTCACATGGTAACCCGGTTATTTTGTTTATATTGCTGTTGATTTACTTTTATTTTTTTATTTTAATTCTATAAATCGTTTTTATTATGTATATCAATATGTATTTATATCAAACTATCATTTATTTATTTTTATTTCCTTTTTTTTAAATAATAGAAGCTATTTCATTTATTACGTTATTTTATTTTTTATATTGAAATAAAAAATCACGTGCTATTATTCCATGCTATTTGTAACTAATATTCAAAAACAAAGTTTTCGCCAAATTGGCGGGGTAAAAAAATCGCGCCAATGTGGTGCGTATATGACATCTGTGCAAAATTTTCTTATTTTTAATCTGAGAACGAAACAATAATCATGGATTTAATTAATTTTGCAATATGCGGTGCAACCAAAACAATTTTGATTAAATCGGTACAGGTATCGCAGACGCACCGGGGTTCATTTTTGGCGCCAAAATGACGATTTTTGCTTTGTATGGCAACCTGGTGTTTTATAATAAAATTGAATATGTGTGTAAATAAATAAAATAAAATAGGTACTTTTATGTTAGCTGGGCGTCAGGGATAACTCTCCAAATCTTGCTTCAATTGAAATAATTTAAATTGCAACATTTTACGTGAGATTTGTTATTCATATTGCTATGTTTATGTTTAGATATTTTAATATGATTATATTACAGCTAATTTTAAGTAAGTTTTTTGAGATTTTATATTACAATGTTACAATATTACCTAGTTAATATTAGCTAATGTCAAAAGATTGGCGAACCACGGAGGTCAGAGAATAAACTCTATGCCTCGCAACAGTGGGAGTTGCCGACTTTATGACGTCATAAGCAGAAGTAAAAGTTTAATTGAAAATTACGGCTAATTAATTAAATTTTCGAACAAACGAATGCACGATAACAAATATGTGTCCAAATATCTTTCATTAAAAAAAAAGAATGGTGTAATTTGATGCAGTAGTTTGCTCCCATGAATTATCGAAAGAAAATGCTTAGTGTTTTAAATATATAGATTTTTTATAATTTAGCATACGACATTATTTTTGATCTGAAACACAACGGTAATATTAATAACATTTCTAAGTGAGGGTGTTTACATTTTTTCTGTAGCTTTTTATATTTTTTATAACTTTCAGTACGTATTTCAGTTAAACGGACTCCTTGAACAAAACAAAATTAATACTTTATTCTACAGCTAATAGCATAAGACTTTAAAAACTGGCCAACATATACTATAGTTCACAGAATCCTTCAATATGCAATAAAACGGAATATTTATATGGCAGAAAGGGTATTGCCCACATGTGTGCGATTTCTTATGTGTAACTGCTAAAAACTATGTATTGTTATGCGTATTGTGGTGTAATAAATACTTTGCACTCTTCTTAACAGTTTTTAATTTGTTTTCAATATTTTTAACAATAAATAATGCTTTGAATTCAATACATCTGTTGCATAAGCTGGATGAAAAGTATATTTGTGTTTATGATAGTAAAAAAAATAAAAATGACATTTCAAAAATCTAAGAGATGTGATTTTCCAATGGTAGCTTGAAGCCCATTACATGCTACAAACTGATATTTCGACTGATATTCAAACTGATATCAAAATACATTTTTTTAGAAGTTACTGAGAGTAATGCTTCGCTGAGTTCACTTCATTTAAATGTCGTTTATAGCTATCGCTAAAGGACAGAAAGGACTCCCCGAATTTGAAATGACATAAATGCGAAACAGCGAGAGATAGAAAGGTGAAACAAGTGGTATGTTGGACAGACAGGTATGGAATTTGTTATACACCGGTTTTCAGAAATAGTTTCAAGATTGGACACCAGAGAGCACTGCAGTCATAGAGCAGTGTCTTTGAAATAGTGTCTGAAAGTGTGCTTCGTGAACAGAGGTCAAATCACATTACAATGGTTTCGATATGGTCACCTTTTTTAGCAACAACATGACGCAACCGAAGGGTAAAGTTTGAAGTCACTCGTTGCAATATCTCTACTGCAATAGATGCACATGCCTCGCAGATGAAGTTTTCAAGCTGTTTCAACGTTTGAGGATTCCTAGAGTAAACAGTGTCTTTCAAGTACAAGCCCCACAAGAAGAAGTCACATAGATTTAGATCCGGGGAATATGGAGACCAATCCATACCAACGCCTGTCACTCGGGAATAATTGAGAGCAATGACTCGGTCACTGAATTCTCTGGTGCATCCTCTAAAAAACCTGAAATGTGGCAACAAATTCTGTAAAATTTCAATATATCGGAAGGAGTTAATCGTTTCCTTCGTGAAAAAGGGCCCAATGATCCCTTTACTGGACAGTCCAGCCCAAACTGTTACTTTTCCTGAGTGCAGTGGTTTTGCAAGACACACAAACGAGTATTCAGCGCCCTATATCGCCCCACTTTTGTTTATTCACAAATCCCTCTAAATGAAAATGGGTTCTCATCGGTGAACCATACGCAGCCGACATCAATTTTACTCTCATCAATCCTCTGGAGTAACTCATTTGCTTCTCTTTGTTGCAAAGCTGTATTTGTGATCGCTTGATGACATTGTATTTTATAGAAAAACAGCTTCAGGCCCTTTCGTATTATTTTGTACGTAGTGGTGTTTGAGAATCCCGCTCCATCAGCGGCTCGTCTGATGGATTTCAGAGGACTACATTTAACAATTTCTTCTACTGCTTGCATAGTTTGAGGTGTCATAACTGTGCATTTCACATTTCTGGGGCTGCATTTCACATTTCTGGCTAAATCTTCGACCGCACTGCTTGTCTGTTCAAAATTGTTGAATTAATTAAGAATTGTTTTCTTGTCTGGGCCTTTTTTTAAATAATTTTTTTTAAAGCTTCGCTTTGTCATCGTCGGACTTCGACCTAATCGGTGCTATTCCAGTACAATATAATCACGTTGCTATTCCAAGGAATACGACATCATGTTCTTCAATTTCCGTATAATAACTAATTCGATACAACTCCCTTGCACGTGTCAGCAATGAAGCAGACCCATGAATGAACTTTCTGTACTTCCGAGTTCTATTTAAAGTGTCATGGGCTTGAGCTGCCACCCATTATCCAATATTGGAACTATTTCTTCAAACCGGAGTATAACGAATTCCAGACCTGTCTGTGCACCAAAACACTTGTTTCACTTTTCTGTCTATCACTGTTTCGCAGTTATGTCATTTCAAAGTTGGGGAATCCTTTCTGAAACACCCTGTAGTTTGGCACTTAATAATAGTGGATACAGACTCGCTAATTTTTTTTATTCAAGATTAAACGGTTTGTCTGAAAATATAATAACAAAAGTATTTTTGTAATTTAAAAAATAAATATACTGGGTGTCCTAAAATGGACTGACTGATTTTAAAATTCAATAACTTCCAAACAGTGACAGATATTTAATAAATTCTTGCAGGAGAGTAATGAAAGATGTCAGGAGTCTTTTTATTGCGATTCCTGGTTTTAGTTGGAATTACCAACAGTAGATGGCGCTGCGAGCGTTAGGGGTGCAATCCAGGTCAAAAATAAAATCACACAGCATTGATGCGAAGGAAATGGGGTTCAATACATGCAGTGGGGTTTCATTCGCTAATACAAGCTTGTTCTTAGAGCACTATTCTGAATAAGATTTTATTCGTGAATGAGACCCACTTCATGCATTGAACCGCCTTCGTTTACATCAATGCTGGGTGATTTCTGCTTTTGTCTGGATTAAATATCTATTGATCGCATCGCCGTCTATTGCTGATAATTCGAACGAAAATCAGGAATCGCAGTAAAAAAAAACACATTTTTGAAATATCTGTCACCGTTTGGAAGTTATTGAATTTTAAAATCTGCCAGCCCATGTCAGGACACTCGGTATGTTATGTGAAATTAAGTATATGAAACATTTTTCACATAAATATTCATATAGATAATACACAAAATAAAAATTATCAATAATTTAACTATATCAAAATTGATAATTTGAAAAAAAAATACCTTTGTAAGATTTCAAACTTTAAAAAAAATTCTTGCAAAAATTCTTTGTTCTAATTTCATTTAGAATATATTCTTCTATGTTCTATAGAATTTTTATGTATATATTTTTCTATAATTTCTAGGTGATCAATTTTAATAATCATGTGAACAGATTTCTCTGTTTATGAATCCAACGTGATAAAAACACACACACAAAAAAAAAAAATCAATTTAATAACTTAGATCTGTGAAAATCTGCATGATACATATAATTATGAGAGACAGCTAGGTCAACAAATATTATGTAAGAGAAGATTTCAATAATTTTTTTCAATTTATTTCTCCAAAGGCTGAAAATGAAATGTTGGTATTTATTTAAATTGAATGTTTATCAAGTAATCATCAATCAATATTAATCACGTAATCATCAATCAATGTTAATCATCATGTTTTATTTTAGCGTAATATTAACTTATAACCCATTAAACAATTTTTACTTAGAAGAGTACTTATTGAGTTTCCCATTATTATTATATATAACATAAGATTAGAGATAATGATAAAAAAAAATCTTAGTACTGTGTATCTTAACGCCATATTCAAATTTCTTGACGAATGGCCAATTTTTACGAAAATCAGAGCCCATAAAGTAAAAATAAATAAATAAATACAATCAAAAGACAGAAAGAAAAATATATCATGATCTTAAAAAAAACTGGAACGGGACAACCACCAGATCGAACCCTTCTAACATGAAAATCGGAGTATCCGTTCAAAATGTATACATAGACATACATAAAAAAATATAAATATACAAAAGAGATGCGTAACATCCTTTGTCGGAATTCAGTTAAAAATGTATTAAATACCAGACAATCAATTTAAAACTTAAATTTACACTGTAATATAGACAACCGTATGGGAATATAACGTTTTTCGAAAATTTGTTATTTAGGATTTTGTTAAGCATTGGCCAGTTTTGGCGATATTGCTACAGGTAAGATGCATTCAGGCATATGTTGTTTGAAATAAGTGTTTCACAATCCTATTTTATTTGGTATGTCTCAAAGCTCAATATTACTGGTTTTATTAAATACTGTAAACATTAAAAATAAATTTATAACGATTTTATTTTGGCAAAACATATATTTTTTATAGTTCTTTTTGTAGCAACACAGAATATTAAAATGTTCAGAATATTTCCTCAAAAATACTCAAAAACAGAAAGTAAAGTATTATCAGACAGTTATCTGATCTTTTTCTTCTTATTATTAGAATAGTCTCAGTACCATACCTACCCAGGAAGTTAATCTCGAGCCTAATTTCTAATTCCAGGAGTTCGAGAATGTATAAATGAAAACGCGTGATTTTGAGAATAAGATATTTTTCAATATTAATACTTTTTCGTCAATAACTAAATGAAGTAATCTTTTAAAAGTGGTAATTTACTTAGAAATGTAGTTTACGTTTACGAATAAATGTATCATTTTCTTTTTCTTTTAACCGCACTAGAAATTTTTTTTCTTTTAAATAAGGAAATTGAAAAAAAATTACCAGTTATTTTCACCAAACATATAAAAAATATACATATTCAAAAATGCTACAAATTTCGATTAAAATAAATTGGAATAAGTAATATACCACTGCCTTTCAAGGGGATTAACAATATAACATAAAAGAAAAAGTGATAAATTTATGATACCTTGTAGCTAACTACTACTGAATTTCCTTAAATGTGATAAGAAATAAAATTCTATAATTTGTTTTCTTGTCAAATTCAAACTTTATAATATAAATAAAGCAAGATGCTGAAAATGTTTACTCTGATGCAGCAATCGTAGGAATTAATATTAAGAAATATTGTTAGTCCAGTTTTCTATGAAAGTCTGTTTAGCCTTGTTATTAATATGCTTACAAACAATATGAAAGTACGGTTTTCAATCGATTCCATGTGATTAATGTGAATGAATGTGTGAATGTGTAAAATTTATCTTAAGTCATCTAGTAAAATGAGAATTTGAATACTTTGTCTTCAGAAAGTCCTCTTGCAGAAGACAGCTGGAGGCAATTTGGAGGCAATTTGGCTTCGCCCAAAACACATTCACATATACATAATATACGCATTTTTATTCTAAATGATGGTCGAAGACTCGCGCATTCTCAAAAGAACCATCTCGCTCCTTAGTAGATCTGAAAATCAAGATTACTTTCTTATAGGTAATAAAACCGAGTGTTTTATTTTTCTCTTAGTTTTTTCTTTAAATGACATTTCAATGCATTGTTCTATATCTATATAACTAGTTTTGCTTTCTGTTTTTTTAAGGTAGCTTTCATTACAAAAGCTACCTATTGCAGCTGTTCGGAAGAAAGCAATTCCAAAATAATTTGGTATATTTTCACGGATCATGACCCCCAGACCCCAAAACCACTCTTCGTTCAAATGTTGATTTATATATATATATATATATATATATATATATATGTAAGCAAGACATATGTCATGCTGTAAATCTCTTATTTATGAACCTATATGAATGTGACTGATCATGTGTACAGAACATTCCAAGGTCTCGACCGAGTTCATTGGCCCAACAAGTTAATTTTTTTTAATTAAAAAAAAATAAAAATATGTATGAAAAACTATAAATTGAAAAAGTTGTTTCCGTTAAGTTTTAAATCGTGATACAAGGATTCCGGAACACTTTTTGTTTTGGCTTTATCTTAAAAAGTGACTGAGATATGGTAGTTTGAAATTCTAGGGTGGCTGACATTTTGAAACAATCTGATTTTTGTTATGCTGTAACTCTCATGCTGGAATTCGCATTGAAATTCAGTATTCACGAAAACCGGAATTGAATCTTCTATAATCAAGTTCCAAGCACTTTATCGTTGGGTGTTTGAGTAAAATGAGTTGAATTTTTAGAAACATGTACTATGAAAGCTACCTTTTCCTCCCGGTACAGGCTGGAAGGACATTTTTCAATGCATTCTTCTTATAAGCGTTATTTAATTTTTCAGACAGAAATTTTACTTGCTTCGAAAAACTCTTATTAACAATTTTAAAAATAGATTCCAAGCATACCTCAATTCTACTTTCAAGCAATCTCTTTGAAAATTCTATTATTAATTTTACTATATAATTCTGAAGATGGTCTTCAGTGATACAATGCACCTGATTATTTGTTATTTTATTTCTGCATATTTTTTTCGTCTCAGACTATTACACACAAGTTACTAATCTAATTTTTTTTTCTATTATTGAGATAGACTATTGTCCAAGTAGTTGAAAATTTATATTTTTATTTTAAAGGAAATATACCAATCGTTGGATAAAAATTTTCAAGCAACTCTTTGACAATAATTGTTATAGCTTTTTCATAAATTTCGACTCTTCTTAACACTTTCCAACCTAGTTGAAAAGTGTTTATGACTTCGGTTTGTCTGGCCGAATGGCCGTCTGCCGTCTGTCCGTGCTCTAACTCCCGTAAATATGCTCGGATTGCTCTGCAGTTTTTATATGTTATTGTCGATATCTATAACATGTTCCCTATTTCAACGGAAGTGTGTAGCACTTATAGTTTTTTTACAGGGACACTCAAAAGAATTCCGTTACATTGCTGTCTATGTATAGGGAAAAATCATTTGTGGTTTATTTAAATAATGTTTCACTATTTTAAACGCATTGAAATTTATATATATCCCTAAAGTGCATTAGAAGAAGCTTAATATGGAATAGGATGTGGATAGCACTAATAGTTAATTTACAGGGACAGTCAAAAGAATTCCGTTACATTATGTCTATGGAGAAAAATCGTCTGCGGTTTATTTAAATAATGTTTCACTATTTTAAACACATTGAAATATATATATATCACTAAGGTGCATTACAAGAGGCTTACTGCAGAATATTGTGTGTATAGCAGTCATCGTTCATTTACAGAGACACACAAAAGAATTCTCTACTGTCTGTTAACAATAATTCCTGGAAGTGCGTTTTAAGTTACTGAACACGATTTTAAATATAACTCACTTTTTGTCTATTACGTAGTGTGTATAAATTCTGTAGATCATATGCAGGGAAGCACAAAAGTTCGCGAACACATTTCCGTTTATTAACAGAAACTCCAGAAGAAGAATTTTAAACTGTGCTACGCGTTTCCTAAATGAACTAAAATTTAGTATCCTATGTAGTATATATACAAATTTATAGATCCTATACAGGGCTGAATAAAAGTATTCGGATATTTTTCCGAATATTGTATACGTTGAAAATTCCTGAAATTATGTTTTAAATATGTTATGCGTTTTTCAAATTGTTTACTTAGATGTTATCTTTCAGCTTATTAAACGGTAATGATTTGTAAAATTTTTTTGGAAGCGTTGGAAAGTGTTACATAATTTATGCTTCACGCATGATTTTTCGTTCTTGTTTTTTATTCTGTTGCAGGCGGATTGATAGATTTCTGCGTAATATCTGTTCTTTTATCGATCCCAAATTTCTAAGAATTTGGCATAAAGTAATGAGGGATTTTCAAGGTCAAAATTCCTCCGGGATGCTGGAATTGTAATTCACGACACTGCTTCAAACATGTAAATTACTTTGCCCTTACTGGTGTCACAAACGATAAAATTCAAAATTTTGAAGTATTTAATAAAAATAATTTTTTTTTTTCTCTTTTTACCTCATTTTGATAGTATGAAAAAGGTGTTTTCCTGAAGACAGAAAAAAGGATGCTGTAAAGGGTTAAGGCCTGGTATATCTTAAAATCCTTTTCCAAGCTGACAGTATTGCCTTCATAACACATATATTTCTTGACGTCTTTTTATAGTATATACAATCATTAATAGCTTACGTTGTACCTTAGCAGATTATTGAATTGAATCGAGAAAAAGTAGCTATCAAATATCACATATATTTTGCAAATACGTAAATACAAAATAAATTAACCTTTGATAAAACAACTATCTATCTTCAAGCAAATAACGAGAAAAATAAAACAAATCCATAAATAAAAACCCACAGAATGCGAAACTGTGTATCTGTGTAGGTCTCTATTCAATAAAAAGTTAATACAATATTGTAAACAACAAAAAAGAAATATGAAATAGTGATTTTATACTCAAGAGTAGCTAAATAAATAAAATCAAGGCCTTTCAAGAATTTAACACACCTTCAACTTCACCTAGCTTGGTATTCAAACTGACATCAAAACAAGCGAACGCTGCACTTTAGAAAAGGATTTCAGCTATTCTACAATTCTCGTATCTCTGATAAATTTTCATATGCATTCAGTCATTCTTCATTTCGCATTATCTCTGTATTCATTTCTATAGGTATGTGTCACGCATAATGTCCCTGCATATGCGTAAGCGTGAGAATAAACATGCATGTGTACATATGCCTATCAACAATAGAAAACTAAAAGCTGATTATATAATAATGATATTTATTTTAAATATTTGTAAAACTAACTTGTAAAAAATATTGTTAAACCGTAAAGTTTAAAACTTTGTTGATATCACCATAAACATTAATGCAATAAACACTGCAGAACTAATTTCGGATAATATAAAATTGATCCTTCATCAAAAGTCAACAAAGGTGTAAAAGCCAACAAACGGTAAAAGAAACCACACTAGGCTACGTCCATCAACCACGTGCTGGCTTTTACACGTGATGAAGGATAAGTTTTATATGATCGGAAACGGCGCTTTACTGTTTATGTTTATATGTTATGTTTGTATCAACAAAGTTTTCAACTTTATTTACCTGCTGCAAGTTCGGAGTGCTTTTTCACTACTTATTTTTAACCCTTCCCTTTTTTTCATGTATCTGAATTTAAAGTACGATTGTAATGAAAATACATATCAATAAATGCTATATATTTCCCAGTCTGCCATTTGCGCAATGTGAGCCTTTTTGCACGAGGGGAATACGCCAGATTTATTTTAAAGTCACCAATATATTTAGCCTAATTGATAGTTTGATAGGTTTTGGTTTGGTTGAGTTTGTTATTGGCACAAAGTCCAAAGAAGGACATGGTGCGCCGGACAAGATGTTTAATTGATGGCACTATTTTTGGAAAAAAATGCACATTCTTCTTGTAAAAGCATAGAAATGAGAATCAGGCGTTAATAGTTTCTTTGTTTATTTATATTAATAAAAAAGATAGAAAGTAAAATATTATTATCTAAATATATGGTCTTTTATTAATTAGAGTGGGCACTATATAATATCTGTAACTGTTTCAAATGATTTAAATTCATGTTGGTGCCACTATTTCACGAACAAAAAAAATTCAAAATTGTTATTGAAGTAATATTTAAAAATATATCATTTCCTTTTGTTATATTACTCAGATAATATCAAATAGGTTTTCTCGCTAATATAGTATAAATCATACAGCAAATGTTTAATTTCTTCTAGAGTGAAAATTGAAGAAACGTAAAAAAAAAGTAATTTATGTATTTAAATATAAACAGAAAATACAAGCTAAACCTACATAACGGACATTCCGAAATAGCATCCTCTATTTAACGAACATTTTGTCAATCCATAACACCTATTTATTCGTATCTTTATGCTTTTACCTCTGAATTTCGAACAAATTCTGCGGTCTAGAAGCGTCCGGTATTTAAAGGTTTTACTTTATATAATTAGTAAAATGTTCGTCCAATTTTCTTTTCCATTGTTGTTTTCCAAGAATTTTAATTTCCAAAGAATTCAAAATAATAAACCTGGTTTTCAAATATGTAGTATCATTACTTTAATTTTTTTAATGTATATTATATTTTTTTCCGAAATATTTAAAATAGTAAAATTTCATACGATTCTAAAATATTTAGTTTGTAGTCGCATACTTTTCTATAAATAGCAATTTATTTATAAGGATAAACTAGTATATTAAAATAGTATTCTCAAGAGATAAGACGACCATGTGTAAAAAGGCCCGTTAATAAAAATTGGTATTGCAGAAATGTGAAACCAGTTCATGAGAGTGTGGCCTTTTTCAGCAGATTACCTTATTTTGTAAAACGTGTTAAAATAACTTTAGCGTAATTATGCAAGGTTTTGGAGGTATTAAATTATTGATAGCTATCTTGATGACTTTCCTATCATAAGAGAACAAATAAAAACCATTTTACCACAACCTCCTTCAATTAAAAAAACAGGCATAAAAATATTTTAATAGGTGTAAACAATAAATGAATGAAAGTAAATTTAAAAGTCTTAACTCGGTACCTAGTAGAGGTTTTACCTGAGGTATCTGTTTTGCATTTTTACCTGTGAATGCATGACATAATCCATAGACTGGCGATAAATGACTAGATCAAGCATTAGAACTACTCACTAACAAGAACATTTTAATCTATGAAAGGATGTGAGTGACAAAATAGAGAGCATAAAATAGATCTTTAGCAGTTTGTAATATTTACTTAATGGCTATTAAAAGTATTTTCGAAGGATAACTACAATTTATTAATTTGATATCTATTAAGATTATGAAATAGAAAACTCATTAATAATAGGTTAAAACATAGTTTTTTTTTATCTTTACGAAGACCAGGTAAAACTGCAGTTGAAGTCTTGTCGCATTTATGAAGCGACTAACACTGTATGTATTAAATCTTAATTATTCTCTTTTATTACTCTGGGTAGTTCTGTTTAATCGTATTCATAGCAATCAATAATGTTACGAATCCTGTAGGTAGTACGCTTAAATTTTGCAAGACATGTTGCTGTATATAAAAAACGTGAATTTATTAATCGAAAATGCCTGTGTTACAGATACATTATTCATTATGGAACAATAGGGTATCCATCCCGGGCTTCCCGGGTTACAAAATATAAGTGAAAACCATTTTTTATTGAAAACTAATAGATTTCTTACATTTATTATGTATTATATATATATATATATATATATATATAGAGAGAGAGAGAGAGAGAGAGAGAGAGAGAGAGAGAGAGAGAGAGAGAGAGAGAGATTGCCCACTAACACAACCAAAAATCATTTTTATATGAAAAATAACAATTATGTATTCAAATAACGTTTTAAAATTTATTAAAAGCGATACGTTTATGGAATATAAGCCGGAAACAACTACTACAATAGAAAAAACTATAATAGAAACAACTATTACAGTAGATTCACCATTTTTTTAAACTATTTTACAGTTTAAAGAATGTTTAGTGAATTTATAATTCAAGTGCTTGAATGCCTCT
Source organism: Maratus michaelseni (assembly GCA_963931845.1). Classification (NCBI taxonomy): domain Eukaryota; kingdom Metazoa; phylum Arthropoda; class Arachnida; order Araneae; family Salticidae; genus Maratus; species Maratus michaelseni. The sequence continues at coordinate 283,447,841 of OZ007586.1, forward strand.
GGATAAATTACTATTGGTGACAGACATTTGGTGGGTTTTAAGTTATCTTTCTGAAATATTTTCTTAATGGTAAATTTTTAATTGTATTAAATTAGGTAAATTTTTTATTCTTATTTGTCAGCAGCCTTTCTGACAACAAAAGCATAAAATTGGCTACCTTAAAATAAATTATTTGAAAAAGATTTTAAACTGAAAATAATACGAGATACGATGTTTGTCGGTGAGAAATGCATGTATTGTTCCTACATTACATTCTTTCTAGTTTTCTAAATAAAAAAAGATTGAGAAATTTCTACCATAGTGTAAGGGAAAAAAGTCTTCCAAATCATGATTTTTATTATTATTCAATAGAATCACTTACCGAAGGTTCACATACTTATTGTTTAGTGTATTAACACTGAACTACCGCAGTGGGTAAGTTAATCCGTTTAGTAGATTTTGTGCCAAGCTACAAAATTCTACCAAGTTTTCTCCTTGTTATTTTATCACATAGCTGTGCCATTAAATAAAGCGAAGGAAATTATTAAATAACAATTTTATAACAAACAGTACAAAAAGCGAATTTTTTAACCTTTAAATTCTTCAGGTATGTAGAATTGGTATACAGAATGAGAAACGACAAATACCTTAAGTATGAAACATTTTTAACGTAATTGTTTTAAAAACTAATTATGTTTCAGAACTATTTCGCTTAACGGAAAGTGAAAATGACAAAAGTACCATATGTATTTCCTAAAAGTGAATAAATTTTAATTCGCAAATCAACTGGTATACAAAAAGAGAAACGACAAATACTGTAAGTATGAAAAATTTTTAACGTGAATTGTTTTAAAAATGAATTATGTTTCAGAAATATTTCGCTTAAAGTGAAAATGACAAAAGTACCATGTGTATTTCCTAAAAGTGAATAAATCTTAATCTTCAAATGAACTGGTAAAAATATCCAAAGAAATTTGATTTCGAATCACCCAAAATAAACTCAGAAACAATAAAAAGAACATGTTAACTAAGGATTTAATAAGAACCCTTATAAAATGATAGCGTGCTACATAATATGTGGTGACAGAGATAAAACTACCTGAAGTGTTGTTGTATTTAAACAGATAAACTGTAACTTTAAGAAATTAAACACAAACTTATATAGACTTATTTGATGTCACGTGGATCGTCGTAAATCCATTATTGCATAGTAAAAAAAATAATTATTATTTTTATCTACTGTTCTGACAGTTATACAACATGTTTAGATATTATTTCTTCGGTGAGATTCTTAAGAATCAAAAATAGATTTGTAAATCTCTAACATGTACGAATGAAACCCAGAAGAGAATAAATTTGGATAAAATTATTGTAAAAATATAACCTTTATAAATTGAAGGCCCACGTTTAAAACAAGGTAACTAACAAAATGCTAGTTACTAGATTGCAGTTTTCTAAGGAAAAGTAGGCTGAAACCCCCAGTTAATGACACCTAACCAGTAACTGACATTTCGGCAGAAATCTAACTCAAATAAGCATTTTCTTGTAAAATTCTGCATAGTAATGTCATCTAGTGGTAACTTATTTGTCTTAACTGTTATAACTTATTTTTCAGCTATTGGTTTTTAAAAAAAGGAATAGTGTCCATTACTGGAGATACTGACGATATTTATGGCAAAAATTAATTTTTAATAATAAAAATTATAATTTTTTCAAAATTTTGTCAACAGTAATTTTTTAATGTATCTTTACTATACTTACAAAGACAAAGATAAGTATAAAATAGATTTAAAACTTTGTAATAGTAATTTGAAGAAGAAAAAAAACCTTAAAGTGTCAGTTACTGGGGGTTTCACCCTACAAACAGAATTATTGTGATTGCTTACACTAAAATACATGATTTAAGACTGGACTTTTAGTTAACTTAATCTGCAACATTTTTTGTCCGATACATTTTATTTCATTGTGCAAAGAATATTCGTTATTAAAGCTCATAAATGATTATTATGGCATACATTGAGTAAAAAATAAACCTGGCACTTTTAAAAAGTTATCAGGATGCAGTTAAACAATTCTACATGAAAATCAGAAAAACATCTAAATGTCAGTTACACCATGTTTTACACCCGATCCCTTCAAATATTAATATGCTCCAGAATTGAATACAATATAATATGTAATAGGACAAAGTTTTTCCTTAACGTTATTAATCCTAAAACAAAAATAAAAAAATATTTTGTTATTTATATATAGAATATTCATATGAAATTATCAGAGAAAAGTTCAAACAATATAAATATAAACAATTTGCAGTGAAATTTTTATGCATTTCTACGAGTAAACGCTGCTTAGCGGAAATTGAATACGCCCCGAAAGTTATCCCAGCGTTTTATATTTATTGAGGATGGGTACATATAATTACGATAACTCACACTATGAAGATAAATTTTATAGGACGAATACATTTATTATTCATGAAACTTCTGAATGGATTATAAACAGTGAAGAGAATTTCGCCAAATCTTTAAGACTTTTAGGATAGATTCTGTGGAGTATTAGTATGTTAAATTGCGGATATTTTATCCAAAAGACCATTAATTAGATTTCCCCTTCAAATGAGTCATGCACGATATTTATCCTTAGAATAAAATATATACGAAATGAATAATTTTACTATGCCCTTAGATTATAATAAGCCTTAAGAATAGTTTCACTTCTGCAAGTCATGAAGGCAATAGCCTGCTGATTTGCATGGATTGGTGTAAATTTTATTTGGTGGGAGAAATTGTTATAACCATAGTCAAATGATTCTTTTCCCTGAAACAAATTACGACTTGGTATACTCTCAGCAATTATGTAGGCTATTAAAATTACTCAACCATAACTGGTTTCTCCAGTTCTGTAAAATTCACATGCACTATGAGATAATGCATCTGAATTAACGGGTAATATTGTGAACAGTAATAAAAATAAATGCACGCGTATAGCATTATAAGAAAATGAATTATACACATACATGGAATACGGTGATTTTCAAGGAATAAACAAACTTAAATTTTTTGAACAACTTTGTCGAAAGTAGAGATAATCGATTGTATATTGCGTTCTCTATAGAATAAATTGTATTATAGATATTAATAAAAACAATCAATATTTCGATTTTGTGATTATTTTAACTTTTCAAAAGTCAATGTATTGATAAATTTGATATTTTTGACTAGGGGAATAGGGAGAAAAACTTTTTTTTTTTTTTAATAAGAATTTTTTTTATATATATTTTACTTCTTTCTTTAAATCTGTAGAATTTGATGCTCCATCTCTTTATAACCAAGAACTTTCACGTTTACAGATCGATGCAATGCCATAAGCATAATAATATGTAGGTACTTGTAAAAAAGGCACAATTTAGGTTTTTTTTTTTATTTTTTTTTATTTTTTTTTTATTTCCGGTTCATGTATTAACATTTTTTTTTTTTCAAGTTTATGTTTACAAAATTATTGAAATCGGAATTTATCGTTAAAATCTTGACTTAAAAGTGAATTTAGGTGAAAAATGAAGGTGATATACCGATAATTGATAAAATTTACTTAATCCCTTCAGGGGCAAAGTACTCTTGTAGCTAATATATCGAAATGATTGATTGACACCCAGGATTCACGAACGAATTTATTTTAAAATAAGTAAAAGCTTTTCCTCATGTACCTTATAAATCCAAAGTTTGATTCTAAAATTATGGTGTCAATGTGGCATTTTGGGATTAAAATTAAGTGGTATATATAATATACCGGTGCCCTTCAAGGGGTTAACCCCTTAACCGTCGCAAATGTTCGGAAAATTCCTTCAAAAAGCGTCGATTTTTTCCCCATTTTATTATTCATAAAATTCTGAGCTAATTAGTAAAAGAAGCATTGTATTTTTTTTTTAATTTAAAGTATTCAGGATGGATAAAAAAATTTTAAATTACAGTTTTACTTACCCTTTTCTTTTTCTTTTTTGTAAACAAGGTTGTTTTTTTTTTAAATTCAGATTGCCACCACTTTATTTAAGTAGAAATACTCGCTTTATTTAAGGACAGATTAAATAATGCGAGAATAAGGCCAATTGCACTATTTTAAAAACTGGTGGGAATAAAACAATCTGAATTAAAAAAGAAGTAGCCTACACTGCCCATGAGGCCTACACTGCGCGACAAAATTTGTTTACAAATGACTGCCTGTGACGGTATCGGGCGCGACGATTAAGAAGTTTTAAAATAATCTCGGGAGTGACAAACTCATTTAATAAACTATACTATCACGGCTGCCAATGCCAATTATTTTTGTAATCAATTCGCACCACTATTCTTAAAATATAAATTTTGTATTATATTTCTTTTGCAAGTGCTGTAAAAGTCTATTAAAAGATTTTTGTTTTGAGAAAGTGGTGCGAGATAGAATAAAAATTATGAGGATATATACCCGTGAGGGTCACGGGCGCGACAAATTTGTTCACAAATTTTGCCCGTGAATGTATCGGGCACGACGATTAAGGGGTAAGTAATTGATAAAGGTTTAAAACTTTAAAAAACTACTTTTCTTGCTTATCTGAAATAGCTATGGATGACCTGTTAAGATGCCAGTGGTTTTTGAAAAGTATACTAAATATTTTTTGAATTTGCAAAATGTTGGTCTCCAACTGAAGTTACTTCATTAAACATCGGATTTTAATATAATTAATTTGACATTGTATTAAGTTTGAAAAATACTATGGCAGGCAATTCTGTCGGTTTAAAATGTTGCCAGGCACTCTTAAATTTTCAAATTTCTTCTTCTTTTTTTTCAACTACTTAAATATCTGACAAAATCTGACACTCTCACAGGATATTTCTTATATCACGTAGAACACACATTCGAAAAGTAAGGCGATTTCAGCTGTTTAAAATACCGGCCAGGCGACCGAAATGCTAATACCAATGACTACCTAATCATTCAAGCACGTGCGTCTGAAAACGAGAATGCGCGTAAGCTTTAATACATGATACAAGCTTAACTGTATAGAAAACATTATTTTACACACTCTAGAATATATATTAGAAAAGTCAGTCCATTTAAATGGTTTTTAACATCTTACAGGCGGCTGAAATGATTTCATTTGCAAATGACAGCTTTACTAACTTCTTCTCTCTGAGATGGACTATGTAGCATGTATCGATAAGTGGATACACCGGGAGTGAAGACGTTGAAGCCCACGCATTTGGGAATATCAGTTTGATCAAATACTTGATAGTATATATACTAGAAAAGCCAGACCATTTTAACGCTTTTAAATATCTGCCAGGCAAGCATGGGTATTTAGTCTACAAGTATTTAATCTAGATGAACTCACGTTTCCAAAACACTCGCTTTAATCAAATCCTGCCATTTGCAAATTCTATCATTGCGGTTGCCTGACAGATATTAGAAACCGTTAAAATGTACTGCTTTTTGTAACATATATTCTACAGTGAAAAAATGTCTTATGTTTAGTTCAAATTTATGGTGATGATCTTGGGCTGAAATATTTTTATGCATAAAAGATGAAGTTGAATAATTTGTGAGCCATAACTTCGTACATTCGCGTTGCAAACAATTACCCAAGAGTTCGAAATCTATGAGGAAGGCAGACATAAAATATCAAATGAAGACGAAGTCATCGCAGCTGAAATTTTTTTTTATTGACATATAGAATGTACGATGGTAAAAATGGGGTGGTCTCGGTTATTAGAGGATTGAAACAGTTGTTGACAGACCAAGAGCTAGGAGTGATCTAAACTTGGGTCTCGCCAAGTTTCGATATACATTGAACCAACAGATCGCAGACGCGTAGAAGAATTTATTTGTACGTTACGGTTAATTAATGTAAATGTTTGGGCGCATGGAATGAAACGGCTACCACATTTGGCGAACTCATAATTTTAGTGAATTTTAGCGGACACATTCGGGCAACCCGGTGAGAAAGGTATTTTATACCAAGGAAACAGTTTAATTCTTATCTGGGAAATTACATTGGTTTGCACAAGTTGTTTATGACAGAAAAAGGTTGGGCGCCCATGCAGCTGTAATGAATGTCTGTAAAACATTACATTACATCTGTTATAACCGCATTGGAATCAAAAATAGATATTTAAAGTACATGCTGCTTTTAATAAAGATAGCCGTTTATATGAGAAAAGGAAATAACATTTGAGGTTTTAGAATAAAGATATATTTTAGCGAAAATAATATTACTTAATATATTAAAAATTACGTTAGGAAGATAATAATTTAGAATAAAAATATGTATAAATGATTCTATATCATAAGCTTGAACTTGAATCTGTATCCTGTATTAAGCCTAGTGCATTCTCGTTCTCAAACACGCAACGCACGTGCTTGAATGATACGCAATCAATTGTATTAGCATGTCGGTGACCTGCAGGTACTTTAAACCGTTGAAATCCCTTGGCTTTTGTAATGTATATTCTACAAGGACTCAGAAATGTCCTGTGTGTGTGCCAACCTTTAGCAAGTACCTGAGCAGTTGAACCCAAAACAGAAGTTTTTTTATTTTTTAACTTTGAGTGTTTTGCAACATCAATCAAAGCGACAGAATCGCCTGGCATTGTATTTTTCAAAACTTATACAACGGAAAACTTATTTAAAATCTAAAGTTTTATCAAGTAATTGTTCCAGACCAAAAATTTGCAAATTAAAGAAATAATTAGCGTTCTTTTAAACCACAGGTCATTCATGCCTATTTCAGATAAGGATGAAAAATTGTTTTATAAACATTTCAATCATTATAAAATACTTATGTAAATTTCTTCACCAAATTTAGGTCTATGAAATATTCAAACTTCTGGGAAGACGACTGTTTAAAGTATATGATCGATCGTGTGGGAACTCATTTTGTCAGAAGAATAAAGAGTAGAGGAACAAGCGCAAATCCTCTACCACTAGTCAAAAGGCTAAATAGGCATATTATATATACATCTAGAATCTTTATACATTTCTGGAGGGGAAAAAATATAAATTAGAACTTAAGTTTTGACAATGATCGACTTATGTCCCACCTCCTCGTCAGATGGAACCTACAGCATATGAATTCTTATAGTTATAGTACGTTTCAGCAAATTTTAATGAGCTTGAAAGTTATATACACGTTGTGCCGATATAAGGAGTTATAAATTAATTGATTTTGAAACAATAGTCACGTTTTATCCGTTTTCTTTGGAATCGTTCACACACTTGACCGTTTAAACAAATAAACCAACAAAAGAAGAAAAATGGGGAAATTTGCACCGACTCGGCCATTTGTAAATTGGGGACATGCAATGATCTGTAAATGGATGATTAAACATTTGCCATGCAAAATTATATAACATATGTGATAAATGCAAGTGCTCATCAACGAATAAGAACAATACTTTTTTATGACTAAACATTTTATATTATACTTAAAAATATTTTTAATGAAGTACCGATAAAATTACCAATTCAAAATTAAGTAATGATTTGTATTTTTTATGCAACAAATTTCAAAAATGAAATTTCTTAAGCATTTATGCTCTTATTTATTAAAGTCTGCTGAAATAATTTCAATTAAAACTCGTAAAATACTGAGAAATGAAATGAAATGACTATGAAAGCAGACTATGAGAAATGACTAAGAAAACAGATTGAAAATAGGGCCATCTAAAAAATTGTGGAGGCCTTATGCTATTTCCTTAGGGGAAACTATTAAACATTAACCAATATCGGCATTTCTTTTTTCACCAAAGTAACTACAAAAGCTCATTTTTCAGATAGTAAAAATTAGAGTGAACACCTCAGAATTTCCTCCGGCTTCATTTTAAATATCAATATTCACCAATTCCTTTCCCTATTTTTTTTTAACGAAATAACATTAGAAATCACATGGATTTGAATGTTAGCGGTTTATTCAGTTTTAAGAGACATACAATGATATTTAGAAGAAAAGTTATTGCTAAATCATACAAATAAAAAAAAAGTTATTTCTTCGTCAATGTTTCTAGAACAGCCAGTAATCACAGGAAATTCACTAAAATTAGATTGGTAGCTTAAATATATAGTCTTTATCATTAATTAGTATATTTAATCAGAATTTTTAGATTTTACACTTTATTAGTTTAATATAATAATTCTTAGATTTGATGTGACAATAGAAAAATAATTTTAAAGCTAACTGAAATCCATTCTGATCAATAAACGAAAAATTACATTTTTCTCTTTTGACACAAAACACAGAAAATTTCTTCTTTATTTTTCTAATAAATATTTAGTTGCAGAAATGTATATTATTTTTTGGTTGCAGAAAATAATATGCTAATGTTTACACTTCTATTAACTGTTATAGGAAAATAATCTAATAGCAAATATCTAATTTTCTCCTAATACTCTAGCAAACTATTAGTTATTTTGGTTAATATTGCATTAATTGGGAATAATTCCAATGAAATACTAATGGGTTTCAAATATTTTTTTTTTACATTAGAAGTATTTGCAATGAAATTCCACTATTATAGAAAAATTGGTTTCATGCTAGAAGATTTTGCAATGAAACGCCAAACAATTCAGAAATACTGACAATTAAATTGCGGTATGTTTGTGCTTATATTGCACCAATAATTGCGCATTTGTAAGCACCCCAATATTAGGGAACTATTTCATGTCAATATTGCAAATATATAGACAATGCAAAAAATATTCCCAGTGGTCAGTTAGCGAACTTTTACAGAAGCTTGTTCAAATGTAGCGCGCTACACTACAATGTAATGTAGCGAGTAGCGCTGCACAAAAATCAGTAGTTTGTAGCGAGAACTGATGAAACTTTTAATGCTGCTTCAGGAAAAAAGTGTCATTCTATAAATCACGTAATTGTAATTCCCTTCTTTTGTGCACTACATGTTCTGCTCAACAGTCTGCTAATCTCAGCAGCAAATCTCAGCTGCAGTGTTTAGAAACACATCGCAAGAAGTCATAGATTTTTCCATTGACACTTGCTGGTAAAACCAAAGGGTCTAGATAAAACAAAATGTTCATCTGCCAAATTAATTAATTTTCTTGCTGACAACACTTATCTACTTATTTGTTATTACGTCTTCATGTTTTAATGCTGAGTTTCTTCATTTGGAATTGCTTTATTTGCAGATTTATTCATTATTTGCATTTAGAGTTCTTTTTCTGGAGTTTTCTAGATTACAAAATTACAATATAATTAACTCTCAACAACACTCAATACAATCGATATATTAAGAGTGTGTTTGAGATTTAAAAAAATCTATTGGCAAATACATGAGTTAATAGTGATTTTATATTTGAATGATATAAGAATATTATTACTGTAAGAAAAGTAAATAAAATTTATGCAGTGTATGGTTTTATATAAATATGTTTATATACTATAGTAGCTCCTCGTTATATCAATGGTTTAGATATACAGGTCATTATTCGTGTCTTTTGATAAAATAAGCTGTAGTTTAATCGCATCTATTATGTAACTATTTAAATGTTTATTATATTACATAGGTCTCTCTTAATTTCGCTAAAAATATGTAGTATAAATTAACGTTTTGGAGACAAACACAAAACATTTTCTTATATGTTATCTTTCTTAATTGTTTTATGACCTCAGTTATATTATACTGAGTTTATTGTATTCCGACAAGCGGAATATAACGAGGGGTCACTGTATTATTTAATGCGTGTCCTCTATTTCGAGTGTAGACTGAATCTTTTGACAAAATCTGTTATAAAACAAGTAGTCTGTCGTTCACTACAATGAAAAAGTAGTTCTTTCGATCACTGGTTCCAATATTATTTGCTTTAGAGTATCCCTATATTTTTAGTGCATTTTTATTAGGATATATTATTATGGGTTTCACATTATTAGTCTCAGCAAACACATCCTATTACGAATGTCGTTGGTAAAAGCGGAACGTAGTAGACAATGAATACAATGATTTTTCAGTGATAATGTAAACAAACCCCAATATTACAGAAATATTTCATGACAATATTGCCCATATTAACCAAGATATTGCCAATACAAATAATGTAGCGCGAACATTGCTTATTCAGAGTATCCTTATATTTTTAGTGCATTCAGATTAGAAAATATTATGGGTTTGTCATTGTCGGTCTCAGAAAAAGAAACTTCTTATATCGTTGATACAAGCGGAATGTAATAGACAATGAACACTATGATTTTTCACCGATAGAAAACTAAGCATTGTCTTCCTAAAATCATAAAAACACTTCATAATCCAGCTTTGTTGATCCTGAAAAGCAGATACGGATAGTCCACCAGATAAGAAGGCACGGATTCGATTTACTGCTCTGCATAAGTATGAAAAGTTTTGTTTGTGTTATGTTCATATCCACACCATATTTAAAAATATGTACTACATAAAAAAAACATCTTTTAAAATTTATGATAATCTGAAACTTCTTTTATAAATTATATGTCCTACTTTTTTTTCCAATTTTTCGTAACGACAACAGTTTGTGTGCTTCCTGCTAATTCATCGGAACACACTAATATACTTGTTTCAGAACATTTCATCATATTTCTCATTTTACATAAGACTTGTCAGTATAATTCCAATGAACGTTAGAAAAAGAGAAAATATCCGACCTGAAAAAAAAATGAATAAGAGCATCTCTTGTAACAATTTATTGTGTTTTTGTCACCAGCAGAATTTTTTTTTTTTTTTTTTTTTTTTTTTTTTGATTTTACCTATTCTACTTTCAACTCGCTTAAACTTCACCGCTTATACATATTTTCGTATGTTTAATTTATAAAACTTCCGAATTTCTTTTGAATGAAAGATGTGCTCTGGTTCAAATTTATCAAGTGCTTAAAATTATCGAACAGCTTAAAAACATAATAAAGAAGTTATAAATATTTCTGTTATTATAATAAATAGTTCTCCATTTCGTCTTTATATGTTAAATATGTTTTCCGAAACAAAATTATATTTTATCTTTAAAATTAATAACTTGTTTGAAAAAGGTAGAGATACATGTCGCAAATCTGAACGGACACTTTAAAATAGAGGGTTACCGAACAGTTACAAATCAGTAAAATAATTCATAATTATTTTTGCTGCTAACATAAATAGTTCATCTGTTCGTCTTTATAGTCTAAATATTTGCAAATAAAATGAAAGTTGATCTTCAAAATTAATAAAGTTTGTAATAGGTAGAGATTAGTGTTACAAAACTTAGTGACACCATTGAGACTTTAAGAAAAACCATTTGCTATCATTACGAAGAAATGAAATGTATTAGTTCAGTTTGTTCCAAAAGCAAACTTCAAATCATTACTGTATAAAATTATGTAGGAACTTGAAATAATTTCATTTATTTGCTCTAAGTGCTCTAGGAAAAGACACTTCGTTGAAACAAACGAAAAATAGTTGCTTCCAGCAAGAGTTAAAATCTGTCAAAAACGTTGCTCAGATGTTTAATTAAAAACAATATATATATATTTTTTAATATTTAAACACAGTTCAGTGTATTACAGAATTCAAAATATAGAACATAGGCTATTAAAATTGTCAGCTATTATTCCAGAGACTGAAATAATGTACATTAATTTTAGAAATATTTGTTTTATCGAAAATAAAGCTTTAACAGTGTTTAGTAAACTTAAAGGTATTAAATTATAGGACATAAAATATTGGATTAATCATACAATCTATAGGATTTCATGGTGACACATTCGTTGCTCATATTTCAGTCTTCTCCACATTTTTATCCTCCAATGTTAAATTTGCTTAAATTAATAAGTATAATTTCAATAGAACTTTCTATATATTTCTCCATAAATTTTCAACAAAAATACTGATCTTTCAACAAATGCCAAATTAATTTTCCATTTCATTTTCAAAAGAAATTCTGCTAATTGTTTTGGGTAAAAGCAAAAATAGCCTGGTATTTAAGAGTATTGTTTTGTTTAAAACTGAAAGTAAAATTTTAACAAGCAGCACAATATTTTTAAAAGTGATATAATATGATAATGTATACTTTTCTTGTACTATTTCTTAAAATTATTTTCTAAGAAATGATAATAGTTCTCTTTTAAAAGCAACTTAAATTTATATGCAGCGAATTCTCCAACAGTGAGCCTAACTCTTTTTCTAATGGGTTTTTAATTTATTTTTTATTAGGTTCATATGAGGATCTCACTGAATAAAACTGATATAACTACTACTGTCTCAATGAGTTTAGTGAAGTGAAAATATTCTTTCAAGGCTTCAGATTCTTTTTTTTTGGTTATTTTGTGTTAAAAAATTTAACACGCGCTGCAAGTGCTTTCTTAACAAGTATATTAATTGAATTTAGCAGTTGATTAAATTTTCTAAACAGAATAGTTAATGATTTAAATTAAAACAAAATGCACAAATGTCAGAAAACTAAATCATTTCTTATAGAAAAATAAACTCCTTAGCGATTTCAGTCTCTTCCACTGAGCCATTTGAAAAAAAATTCTAAATGGAGGGCATCAGTAGAGTATACTTTTTATCAGTGCAGCCCTTTTTTCCCTTATAATTCATTTAACATTACGAAGATACTGGTATTAAAATTTTTCAGATTCTTAAAGCTCTTGCGACTTTTTTTAAGCTGTTTTAATGTTTTAGGTGAATTCTGATAAAATTTATGCAATTACTTTAGTATACTGTCAATTCTTGAAATGATATTGTACATTTAATTTAACTTAATGCAGCCAAATTCCCTGTATGGACAATACAGTGGTTTAAATTAGTTTTTCATACCTATTATAGAGCTGAATTTAGCTTTCAAGCCCTTTTTTCTCCTGTAATTATTGCTACAGTGTAATGACAAAATGTTTTTTTAAAAAAGAGGAGCTTACTTTTAACTTCTCAGAAAAACAGTGGTCTTAAGTTTAGTCTCTCTTGTGACTTTGATTTTTCAAACTCTGGTCTACATTTTTATGCAAGTAGGTATGAAAACAGCATTCCCGTCAATATTATAGATTCCTGGCTTGATGTTTTCAAGACCACCAATTTCTTGCATAGAACAAGACAATCTCCGTAAGTAAATTTTCAATGTGTTATTTTCAGATTCATGAATTTGAAATTGAACTGCTGAAATAGCTTCAGTCCTAATTTTTTTCAGTAACCACAGCAATGCCCACTTCTTGCTTTGACATATTCAATTCAACAGCTTTAATAACAGTCTGCAATTTTAAAATAATAACTGGAAAGTTTGCGAGCAACAAAAGATAGTTTACTGACACTATTGGACACTGGTAAACTCATTTTAATCATATTTTGTATACCTGTAGTGTAATTTATGCCCTCCAGTATTATGGGGAAGAATAACATATCTTGAGTTTATGTGCCAATTGTCTCAGTGAGTTTAGAGCAGTGGTTCCCAACCTTTTTTTTTGACTACGACTCCCTAAGAATCCCTAAACCATGATTGTCCCACCCCTCCCTTGTATAACATATTATTTAAGAAGAAGTTTACTCTTATTCACATGGAGGAAGCCTAAAGAAGCATTAATAATGGCAAGTTACTTTACATTTTTGGTTTAGCAAATAGTTAAAATTTTTATCGCAATGTTTTTAATATACGTAAACGCAACGAATCCATACATCTTTATTTGCATGCATAACTTTTGATTTTAATACGCAACACAACTTTCGCAAATAAATAAAATAAATCGCACAGAATGGGTTAATAATAAATCTGGACCCCCCACCTGTGAGGAGTAGTCCGTCTCCCCCTAGCTGACTACTGCATAAGTAAGTAAAATATAATAACCAGTAGTTAGTCCCTTTTTTAATGAAATAAATCTAACAAATTTCTCACATTTTTATAATCTAAAATATTAGTATATTTATCCTATTAATATAAAAGTCTTTTAAATTTAGAATGAAACAAAAAATACTTTTGTACTTGCTTTTGAAAAATTCTGCCATCATTTAACTAAAATATAGGGAAAATAGTTAGCTGGCATCAGCCTTGCAACAACTCAACATAAATGGCTGATTAGTACTTCTATTCAAATAGCAGCAATTATTGCTTACAAAATTTAAAGTTCGGACAGCAGGACAAGCAGATAGACAAACTGAAGTCATACAAACTTTCCAACTATTTTTGATAATGTATAGCATTGTTTGTCAACAGGTATGTCAGCAAAATGTTTAATCAAGTTCTAACAAGCTTTTAAGAATTAGCCGAAATAATGTTTTCCTAAATGAACATAATTCTAAATCGTGCGATTTATCATTATGTGGTTTAGTGTAATGAAGTTGCATTCCGTGCGGGATATTTCCGTGTTTGAAGACTCATAAGAATATGTGGGAAAATCATGAACATGTTCTGGAATCTACCGTAAATGCTTTCAGTGAAATTGTTTTTTCACCTGAATTAAAAAAGGCATTGTAATGAAACAAAATCTATTAATATTTACTATAATCTATTGGTTTCTTTCATGTGTCAATTTGAAATTTATTAAAAAAAATGTTCAGTTCTTAAAATTATATGTTTCAGAAGTGAGTTTTCTTCTGCAGTAGAAAATATCACAAACAGGCATAGATCTCAGATCTTGCAAAAATGGATTCCAAACAATAAGCAGTTATAGTGTTAAATGGTAGTGTATTACTTGTAGTGTATGTAGAAATTAGAAGGATATTTCTATGATCCATGTTTTAAAAAATAATCCCCATGACCTCTATTTTAAATCATCCGATATATCATTTCTATTTGCTTTTACTAATACGTGTGTATATATATGCAAACATTTAGCAAATAAAAATCACTAAAAAAACTGTTTCATTTTAACTGTCAAAACTAAAAAGTGTTATGACTATAACTACTAAAAATTATGAAAAACTACGTTGCAATGAATTCTTAAACCTATATATTATCCCCTCCTATAAAACGTCTATCGATATTAGTCAAGTTTTTAATCTTAAAAGACGAAAAAAAAAAAGCTATGCAATTCACTCGCTAAAGATACTATGTCTTTTCATGTATTTTTTAAATTTTCTGTTTTACTATTTATGTTGATCAGTTCATTAAAATTCTCTTTGCGCGCACTTTGTCTGAAAGATTTGATAAAGCATGCATGCTTTGACACCTGATGAAGGCAAGAGTTAATTAATCGCAAAAATAAATAACCGTGTTACTGATATTTTATGCTATTAATTATAGATAATATTACTTTTGGTACATTTTTGTTCGTCTCCAGTTTTTCGTGAATATCTCAAGTAATTTTTCAATGAATGATAGCAAATTCAGCAAGGATAATTTTCTGGCATTAATTACTAATGGAAGAACTTATTGGAAGATTATTTTTAGGTGAAATGAAAAGTATTTCTCATCGCATGTAAAAATAACAAAGAGCATATACAGGGAGTCCCAAAAAGATGGAAATATGCTTTAAATTTTCGGTTATTGGAGATAAGTAGGTAATATAAACTTTAAAAGGATTTAATATAACATAAAAACGTAGATTATCTTAATGAAATAATCCTGCCGTTAATTTTCAAAAAGTTACATTTTTCAAATTTTTCCTATTTAACTAAATTGGTAAATTAAAAAAATCCTTTGTTGCAATAATATCACCACAGAATCCGCATACCGATATTTTAAAAAATAAGTGGATTTGTATTGAGATAAAAAGGTTGACTTGCGCTGTTTTTTAGTATCATTTGAAATACCCCTCCATCAGTGAAGACAGGGACCATGTTTTTAGATAAATGTGTTAACAAGTGTGAAAAAAATTGCGTCACAAATGCATCTAAATATAGCATTGCAGCAGAGTAGCAGGTGTCACATGTAGTTTCTACAACTGTAAACAGTTTAATTGCGGGGTACTGAACGCAGGAAATAAGCAAATAAATGAAAAAATATTTGTACGTTATTTAATCTTTTAAAATTACCAGGGGATCCAAACCGGGCTTCCCGGGTTACAGAAAAAATTTAAAATTCCAAGATTTTTTACATTTAATTAGATTGCCCACTAAGAACACTAAAAATTTATAAATGAAAAATATCAATTATGTGTTCAATTAAAGTATATTAAAAGCGATTCTTTCATATTAGCCGCATTGCCAGGCCGTAATAGTGAAGAAATCACAAAGACTTTTATTATATACAGTTCTTTTGATAAAATATTTAAAACTTAAAATTTTAAACTTATTTAATTTTTGATATAACTCAAGAACCTTTTTTATTCTGATTATATCAGTGTTTAAGTGCGTAATTCGATTACTTATCTGTTAAACTTGTGTTTTATTTATATATTTACATAGCAATGAAGATTTTAATTCAGTGATGAAACATTATCTGGAATCAAATACTGAACTTGTTCTATTGTTTTAAGTGTAAATGTGTTAATCTTCCGCAATCGGTCTACACGCGACAGAGATTAATTTAAAATAAGATTCATGCTTTAAATATATTTCTAAAAAAATTAAATCAGTAAATTGAGAATTTTTTCCCTATTTCGAAATTCATTAGTTAGGTCGTTGTCCTCATATGTCGTTAGCTTTATTCACGGACATGTTTTTTCTTTATACTATCAGGAGGTGGAACCCGTCCAAACTCCAAGAAATAAAATGTTTTAAAAGGAATTGTTAAATCGAATTTATAATAAACCTACAAAAGTAATTACAAAAAATATTACATTAGCTAGTTTAAGGGGTCCGGGGGTCAAAATTTTATTTTCTATATTTATAAGCATTTTTAAGGAACTTTTGTCCTGAAATGTGTCTTTGTATAAAGATCATTTAAAAAAAAATGTTTTTGAAAACTTTGATTTTTTTTTTATAAAATATTTAAAACGTAAAATTTTAAACTTATTTAATTTTTGATATAACTCAAGAACTACTTTTCCGAATTCATTACTTTTTTCACTGTTGTGTGCAGAAAAGGTTTCTTGTTAATTTGTCTTCAGGATTTATAAAAATATTGCTTACAAAATTTATAATAAATTTAACAATAAAACAAAAGTATTCTTGACAGTGATTTTTACTTCGAGGGATATATTTTTAAATTTTTCACATGAAATTAAAAATCATAAAGACAATTTATTAAAAACCTAACATAAAAACTCTGAACAAAATTTCATACACATATCTTGCAAGAAAGTTAAAATATATAGTTTTAAACATGACAAATTATGAAAAAATCCATTCTGAGATTAAATGGACTTAAGTTCTAGTTACGGGCTGGGAAGGACTGATACAGTACAACACAAAAATTTTTATATCTGCTGATGTAATCATCGTAGAAATACGCGGTTTGCTTTATTTAATTTATTTATCTTTGTAATTTTCTATTATCAAAACACATTTTTTGAAATTTGCTGTGGACTCCCTTAACAGTTAAAATAAATATTATTTTAAACCTAAACCAAAGTTAACGAAATACTATATCCATTAACTTCACCTTTTCAAATTATCGAAAATGTTAATCTTTATTCATATAAGTAATCAGTAACAGTAATCAACATAAGTAATTATGATGAAGTTATCAATTGTGTTTCTGATCTTAGGTATTACGGAATGAAACATTGGCAAAAATTACGTCACTTTGGCATAATAATATTTTTCAGTGAAATCTAAATATAACGTCAATTTCAACATCACAAAACACGTACATGCGTACTTCTCATATTCACCATTTAAAAAATATTTTAACGCGCAATAGTTTATTAATAAATATATTAACATACTTGACGTCACATTTGAAAGCTACAACATTGCATTTGAACATTCACAATGTTGACTTGAAGTTCTAATTTCACTAATCTCCGGTGTGTAAAAGAAGTCCAGCAATTTATGTCTTTTAGGTGCATTTGTAGTAAAATATTTAGTTTTATGAAAGAAAATGCTCGTTTCTATTCAAATATGACACCATTTTCACTTAGTTTAAGCATTTAAACTCCCTCAGCAAATAGCGTCTCAGACTCAACGGAACGAAAAAATATTGAAATGGAACAGATTTATCAGTGAAAATGAGTCTTTTCAAAATGTGACGCTATTTTTTGCTCAATTATTTAAAGGTTATTTCCCTTTTCTCTGTAACGACAATGGAAGTTAACCCAATTGCCACCTTTTTGTAGAAATTTCATTAAAAACTTTTTAAATTAAAAATTAAGTATAAAAATAGAAACATATATATATAAAAAAAGCTACTGCGGACTTATCTACAAATAAGCAGCTTTCAATTAAAAAAAATGTTACTAAAATTAGTTCAGTAGAAAGCACAGGGCAAATGAAGAATAAAAACCCAGTTTGTCTTTTTAAATATATAAATTATACAATCTCATTCACAAATGCGTTACAATTTATGTATAGACTTCAAATAAAATTTGATTTCCGCTGTGATAAATCCAAGATAGTGGCCGTAGCATGTCCAAATTTCCTGTACTTTGCCATGTATTTTATCTGACTTATTATATATAGATTATACAATGAAGATTTTTTTTGTTGTTGAAATGTTTTTTCTTTATTTGCATTTTAGTTTTACCATATTTAAAAATCCTTTTTGTTTTCAAATTTGATTAATAAAAAAGTTATAGATGTCAATTTAAATAGTTACAAAATACTTTTATAAAGATCATTTTAAACGATATTTGTTTATTTTTATCGAAATTTATAAAATGCCATAATCTTTCATATAAATTTAGTTACATCTTTTAACGGGCTTAATAGTTCTCTAACAGTTTTAAAGCGATTTTGAATCAAAAACAGAAGCCCACATGTAAACATAATTGGCGATTGGCAACTGTAATTCGTAAATAAAGAAAAAGTGAAAAAACTCGTCAAGCACAGGCATTCAACTGCAAATTGAAGGGGTCGGGGCAAGAGAGTGCCAAGCCACATTTTTGAGCCTCAGATATATTTCAATTTGAAAATTTGATTAAATACTCAAATCAAGATATATAACCTAATTTTTTTTCGCTAATGTTTTAGTAACATTTAAGATATTCGGAGTAAAAATATGGCATTAGTTTAATGATATTACTATTACGGTTTTTGTATATTAGCTATCTTCATTGGGGGCATAAACATATGGGGCAAAAACGAAATCTGTCACATATGCTGCCACCAAGAAACATTAGTAACAAATAATATGTTGGATATTATAATTTACAATATTAAGCAACAGATTACAGCGTGAGATTTATTTCACCAAAAATGTTGCTTGGCACTTTCTTGCCCCGACCCACTCAATTGTAAACTCGTCAAGCACCGACATTCAACTGCAAATTGAAGTAACGCTGCCGCTTTCACATCAGTTTTGGCTATTACTGCAAATGTTGCTTTACAACAACGAAAATCATAATTTCACAGGTTGTTCGAACATTTTGTGAACGAGTATGATGATAGGAAAAAGAATTTTATGTTACGTACGATTTATTTTTATATATGTAAAACTTCAAAAGAATAAATTATCTTTTCTACCCTCTTTATGTTTATTTTCAAATATACTACCTCATCCATAGTCGGTTTCATACCTTGATTACGAACAGGCCCATTTGCGATGCTGGGATTAATGTGTAAATGTTCATTGTTGATGTAATTAAAAAAAATGCTTCAAAATTACGTAACATAAAATATAAAAAGAAAACAATAAACTGCGTTAGTTTTCTATCAAATTGCATTTTAAATTATCCTTTTTTTTATTATCCAACAATGTATAGATGTGTATGTAGATTATTTTATTTATGTATATATATAGATTATTTTATAGATTTTACTGACAGTTTTAATTTTGTTATAGAATTTTAGGAAAGAAATGCTGAGTTATTTATATTATTTTAAGTACAAATGGGTTAATCTTCCATAATCAGACTGCACGCGATAGAGATAGATTTTGTAAAACATTACATTTGAAAATTATTTTTAAACCATAAAAATTCGGCAAATTGAGATAGTCTAAAAAAATTGCACTTGAAAGTATATTTCTCCTCCCCCATTCGACGATGTAAAATTTGAAATTGTCTAGAAGTTTTTAAAAAAATGCAGTAAAAGCAAAATTTATTGGTCAATTCGTTGCCATCGTCAAAATGACGTCAGTATTAATCGCGGGAATGTTTTTGTTTTATAATATAGATAGATTTTGCTGTAAATATTTAAAACAAGGCGTTTTCGGCTTCAATTGGCGTGTTCTTCCGCTCTTGGCGTCGCGGGGTTTTGTTTACGTTTTAATTTAATTCGTGATGCATGAAAATGTGTAATGTTTGAAAAAAAATCTGTCTGTTCTGTATTATTGTGGCTCCGAATGGATAAGTTTAACATGCGTAACATAATTAACAGTGCTATGATTTGAACAACGTTTATTTCAAATAATATGCTATATTATCTTTTAAGTTCGAAAATTGCTGATTTAAAAATCATGAAATTGATCCTGAAGTTTTGTTTCCATTAAAATAGCACGACTCTGTGTGGAGATATATCTGATACTTGAATTATTAACTTTATATAATATATGGAAGCTAATTATTACTTAGGAATAGGCATAAACTGGTTATTCTGAGAAATTACGACTTTATTGATTGTGAACTGTTCTTTTGGTAGGATAGTTTAAAAAACAATATATAATATTCAATTGCTCTCCCATCTTGAACTTACTTTATGACTTATTGAATTAAGCATATTTTTTTAAAGGCTAAATTGAAATTAAAAGAAAGAATAAAATCGTATAAGAGTTCAACTTTTAAGAAATCACCTACGGCACTTTTTCTGATTATAAAGATGAAATAAAAACTTTTGTTTTATCAAATGAATTAATGGCGTCCCAATTTGACAAGTACATAAAAAATCGTAAATATTTTGTCAGCCTACGCTGTATTCTCAGAAGTTTCTCTTACGTATACCTTTCGCAATAACTCGCATACTTACATTTCTAATTTCGTCTGTGGTCTCCATTCAGAGTGGTCAATTTTCTATTAAGTGTAGCGCAATTAATTTTAAAGATACAGGTATGCAGATTTTTGCAATGATCTTTCTACAGCAAAAATGTAAAAAATTCTAATTGTCCATTTTTATCTATCGGGGTCGTAAAAATTTTAAAGGTTAATTTTTTTTAAATATTAATGACAGGATTTTTTAATGAGTATAATCTTATTTCTTTTCTTATTTTGTCTTGGAGGTCTAAGTTCGGTCGCGCGTTATCTCAAAAAATTGGTTTCTCAGAAAGTAAATGACTATTTATATATTCAACAATTGAGAAATGAAAATGGAATTGTCCTACATTTTCTTTTGAGTATCAACATACTTATATCCATGATAGATTATAATATCCATTAGGGCACGTTTACGATGTAAGTAATTAGATCACGTATATCCTTTGTGATTAGATTTCTGTAAAAGAACTTTTTTATGATATTAGTATTGACTCAAATAATAAGTCATTCTTTGTGTATAAGCAATAGATATAGATTATTTAATTTTACCGTTGATTACATTTAAATTTTAGATTAAATTTTGTTAAGTTACAAGAGGATGTTTATATTTTAAAAATTACAGGAACCACTTGCTCTTTTTAAATGTGTTGATAGGATGAGTTTTTTAGGCAGACTAACTTAAAAGTTTTTCAGTCAAAAGAAAAGATATATATATATTTTTTATCCTTGAACTGATTTAGAGTCATGAGATTCTCTTTAATTGGAGTTTTTTGGCATATTTCACAAACATATGGAATACACCACATTTAGCTGGGATATCCTACTTGTTGGAGCAATTATACAAGTTCTTTAACTGGTGTTTGCACTTTGTTCATTATTTAATGATATAAAACAAAATAGTCATTAAATGATTTCACTATCGCTTTGAATGTTGATAAGCTGGGTACTGTATTTGAAGATAATTGGATATAAAAGTCAACAAGATATTTATGTCGGTGCATCTGTTCATGAGATATTGCATTAAGTGAAAGAAAATTTCCCGCTGCATTTTCTTTTTTGAACAGCCGTGTTTTTGAGTGGTTGTAGAGATTCAAATTTAATCCAATATAAGGAATTATTTCTAACATTTTGAACACTGTTGAAATACATATTGCCGATTTATCTCCAACAGGTAAAAAAATCCGTTTAAATCCTTTTAGGACACCATGTTGTCGGAAAGATTTCCGAGGCGAAAATAAAAAACAATGAATAATTACTATCTCTAATAAATTCATAACACAATATGTGTGAAATTCATTTTAAATGTTAAAATAGACTTAAAAAAATTACAAGCCATACAAACAGGGGCCCAAATATTTCGGGGTCCAGGCCAGGTTTCTTTAGTGGGGAAAGGAGGGCTGACAAATTACCATATATTCATGTGTTTATTTTGCTAAAATCTGACAAAATATGTAGCTGCATAACTATCTTGCGATTGCAAAATAGAATTTGTTCATTTTCACATTGTATTCCTATCGAAATACAACATTTTCGTTTATCAAAATTATAATTATTATGTGATAAGAAAGTATAGTATCTAACGTAATCCTGGTAATATTTTTCTCAAATGATGATAATAATAATATAGGTAATTTTAATTATTGATGCTCATTACGATGCTCTTCAATTCTAAATATACATATTATTATGTATACATATTAATTTAAAATTTAAAATACGTACATAAACCAGATTCTGTACATAATCCTTTACCCTAGACTGCGTACGAGTCCTGTCCCAAGGGCGCACCCGTAAAGATGGTACTGCACATGACTCACATGAGCATTATGAATCTCTCACAGACTGATTTTAATACTACATTTGTTACGATCACATTATGAAAATAAACAAAGAAAATCTGGCGATGCAAAAAACTTTTGATTTAAAACCGCGCTTGATATGCAAAGGATTGTGGAAGAATGTCATAAAAGGCAACACCTACGTGTGTTTGTATATAAAGTTATTAAACTTGTAAAAAGTAACAACAATGTTTTCCGAACTTAGCAATAGATGTGCAAAATGATTTAATAAAAAATAAAGATTATCCTATTTTCGTTAGTAGAGTTTAAGAAAGAGTAGCCCTACACGAAAACAAAACTTTATTTTTAAACATATCCTGGCACTTCTCGACCTTTTTATTTATTTTTTGTTAGCTTGGCTAGTTTATAAGGTTGAGTTTTGGGATGTGTGAATATTACTGTGCATGCGTTACCCCTGTCTTTATAAGTGACACCTTTCGCTAAAAATTAATTCTATTTAACCATATGCAACATAAATAAATTTTGTTCAGAAACAAGCCATACGCGAAAAAAAAATAAAGAAAGAAAAAATACACTATATGGCCATTCGGCGCCGGACACTTTCAATTTTAGACATTTTGTCGAATATTCAAAGATATGCTTGTCGGATTCTTCTGGAACTTCAGGATCATTTTTCAGGATTTATTTATCAACAACAATTTGATCATCAGAGCAATTAGGGGGCCAACAAAATATCAAAGAAAAATAATAATATTTGGGATCACCCTGTAAAATAAAATGCACGAAATGATCCATCGCTACAGTACACGGATATGTGGATATTGTACAATATGTGTATTCATTTGTGGAAGAACTGGCACGTATATTCATGGAAATAGCGATTTTTTTTAAGTTCCAAAAATTTTGCATGTTTTTTGTTTATATCATGCAGGGTTTTCAACCAAATTTAACGCCAGTTTCAGAAAATTTGACAAAATGTAGTAGAAATATTATAGTACAATTGGAATATAAATAATATTAAACATTTGATGAAATATGAGCAGTTGTATGAAATATTTTTTATCTGCGCATACGCGAACGATAACAATGACTTTTTTTCATTGCTTAATAGTCAACTTTAAAGAGCAACTCATAAAAAAAAATCCAGTCAAATATCGTGAAAATTCAGATCGATATCGGCGATAGAGTGAGCTGATTTTTAGACGCACTCTGAAAGTAGTTGAATGATAAGGGGTTTTCCACAAATTGTCATTTTTTGTTTTTATACAATTTTTCAATTTTTAAAGATACTTTAGTTCTCCTTGGAAAACTACCTTAACGAGCCTATTCGAAAAAAAAAAAAAAAAAGAATTATCATAATCAAAGGATCCGCTCCAAAACAATTGTAACCTGGAACAATAAAGTTTTCCAAGGAGAACTAAAGTATCAATAAAAAATGAAAAAGAGTATAAAAATTAAATATTACAATTTTTGGAAAATTCCTTATCATTCAGCTACTTTTAGAGAGCAACTAAAAATCAGCTCACTCTATGACCAATATCGTTCTGAATTTTCACGATATTTGACTGGATTTTTTTTAATGAGTTGCTCTATAAAGTTGACTATTAAGTAATGAAAAAAAAAATCTTTTTTATCGTTCGCGTATGCGCAGATAAAAAATATTTCATACAACTGCTCATATTTCATCGAATGTTTAAATTATTTATATTTCAATTGTACTATATTATTTCTACTACATTTTGTCAAATTTTCTGAAACTGGCCTTAAATTTGGTTGAAAACGCTGCATGATATAAACAAAAAACATGCAAGATTTTTTTTTTAACTTAAAAAAAATCGCTATATGTCCATGAATATACGTGCTATTTATCCACAAACGAATACACATATTGTACAATATCCACATATTTGTGTGATGTAGCGATTGGTCATTGCGTACATTTCATTTTACGGAGTGATAACAAATATTATTATTTTTCTTTGATTTTTTGTTGTCCCCCTAATTGTTCTCATGATTAAATCGTCGTTGATAAATATGAGGCCAAACATATATGAACCTGAAGTTCCAGAAGAATCGACAAGCATATCTTTAAATGTCCAACAACATGTCTAAAATTGAAAGTGTCCGGTGACGAATGGCCATATAGTGTATCTCGCGAAGCACGTCTTCCGCTCTCGCACCTTTACTACCGGGTGTCTGAGTATTGTTTTAAAAGACATATAATGAATAAAAATTCCAATTTAATTTTTAAGATGTTGAATTTGGAGAGTAAATTTGACTACGGCTTTGCAATTCACATTTCTTCCAGTTTTAGTAAACAAACATTCATAGAAACTTACCGAAAAATTGAAAATTCTCATAATAGCTTTCGTATGGCCGTCATACGCAAGAATTCTATGCGACTCATTTATTTATAATATATATAGTTCTATTAACATTCAAACATACTTAAAAAAACAGATGTGAAATGGGAAATATTCCAAAACAGCATTAACATTTTCTGAAAATAAAATTGTGGAGATTACTTTTAAACATTTTTAATATATTTTGAAAAATAACTGCATTAGATTGTGATAATTTTGATTTATAACTCTATTTTGAAATTAATTTTTATCTATATAAATTAATATAAAGATTAACAAAAGAAAACCTAATTTAACAGTATTAACTTAACCATAATAACTTAATAATAAATTAAGAAGAATAACATATGAACTTTCAAAATTAATTTAATGGATTAAAAAAATATAAACATTTAAAAAAATGATAGGTGTATAATTTTATAATACACAGAAATCAATATTTATAACACACAGAAATCAATATTTATAATACACAGCATTCAAACTTTCAAATTCAATGACAGCGAAACCAAAGATTAAAATCTATATTATTTTTCCGCAGTTGAATTAAGCTTGTTCTAGTCTATGTACATAAAATCTATTTTAAATTGGAATAATTAAATTTACAAGCATCTCACATCCACTGGTCTTTGCACATCACTTGAGTGTGGGTGGATTTCCACACATGAACTGAACTTTTCATAAATTATTAATTATCAAAATTATTTATGAAATTATTAAACAGAAATTTCTTAAGATAGATTTCTTAAGATAAGAAATTTCGTAAGAGGATATGATATACGGAAGAGCGACTATTTTTAACATTTTCCAACATAGTTGAAAAGTGTTTATGAATTCGGTTTGTCTGTCTGTGCTCTAACTCGTGTAAATATATTAATATTGTCATGCAGTTTATATATGTTATTGAGGTTTACTTTAGCATGTTTGGTATTGAAAATGAAGTGTATAGCAGTAGTGTATAGAAATTCCATTACATTATGGTCTATGGGAAAAAAATCATTTGATGTTTATTTTAATTCTGTTACACAATTTCAAACATATTGAAATTGATATATATCACTTAGGTACACTACAAGAGGCTTACTATAGAATAGAGCGTGCATGCACTTATAGTTCGTTTGCAGGGGCAATCAAAAGAATTCCGCTACATTACGGTCTACAGAGAAAATCATTCGGGGCTTATTTTAATACTGTTTCACTATTTCAAACAAATTGGAATTTATATAGTATATCACTAAGGTGCATTACAAGAGGCTTACTATAGAATATTTTGTGCACAGCATTAATCGTTTATATACAGGGACACACAAAAGAATTCGGTAATATATCATATATTCTAATACGAGCAAATCTTGTGTGTGGTTATATATATATATATGCAAAATTTATCTTAAAAACGGCTCTAACGATTTTGACGAAATTTTGTGTTCTACCGTTTTGGGGCACCAGAAAACAATTGGGCTAGGTCACGTGTTCGAGAAAATTCGATTAGTGGGTCATTTTGGGTCATGGTCTAGCTAATTGTATCTAAAAAACGGTTCAAACGATTTTGACGAAATTTTGTATCCGACCATTTTCGGGCACGAGAAGACTATTGGGCTGGGTCACATGTTCGAGAACTTTCGATTAGTGGGTCATTTTTGGGTCAACGCGGGTCAAATTAATTTTATCTAAAAAACGGCTCTAACGATTTTGATTAAATTTTGTGTCCTACGAGTTTCGAACACGATAAAATCATTGGGCTAGGTCACATGTCCGAGAAAATTCGATTAGAGGGTCATTTCTGGGTCATTGTGGGTCAAGATCTAAAAACGGCTCAATTTACACTAAATTTTGCATCCAATGGTTTTCCGGCACGTGAAGACTGTTGGGCTAGGTCACATGTTCGAGAAAATTCAATTAGTGGGTCATTTTGGGTCATAGTCAAGCTAATTGTATCTAAAAAACGGTTCAAACTATTTTGATGAAATTTTGTATCCGACTATTTTCGGGCACGGGAAGACTATTGGGCTGGGTCACATGTTCGAGAACTTTTGATTAGTGGGTCATTTTTGGGTCAAAGCGGGTTATGATTAAATTTTGTATCCTACGAGTTCCGGGCACGCGAAAATCATTGGGCTAGGTCACATGTTCGAGAAAATTCGATTAGTGGGTCATTTCTGGGTCATTGTGGGTCAAGATCTAAAAAGCGGCTCAATTTACACTAAATTTTGCATCCAATGGTTTTCGAGCACGAGAAGACTGTTGGGCTAGGTCACATGTTCGAGAAAATTCAATTAGTGGGTCATTTTGGTCATGGGTCATTATGGGTCAAGCTATTTTATCTTAAAAACGGCTCAGACTATTTACACTAAATTTTGCATCCTATGGTTTTCGGGCACGAGAAGACTGTTGGGCTAAGTCACATGTTCGAGAAAATTCAATTAGTGGGTCATTTTGGTCATGGGTCATGATATTTGAACTCAAATTTAATTTTGACCGAGCATAGCTCGGTCTTCCCTGCTCGTGTTAACAATAATTGCTGGAAGTGTCTTTTTCAGTTGCTGAACGCGTTATTAAATTTGACTCATTTTTTGTCTATTACTTGGTGTGTATAGATTCTATAGATAATATACAGGAAAGCACAAAAGTCCTCAAGTACATTTCCGTTTATTGACGGCAATCCCATAAGGAGAATTTTAAGCTGTGCTATGTTTTTCATAACTGAACTAAAATTTAGCATTCTATGTAGTGTATCTACAAGTCTATAGATCATATACAGGGCTTCACAAAAGAATTCGGATATATTTCCGAATATTGTCGGTAATTCCTGAAATTGGGTTTTTAAGACCTTGTTTACTTAGATATCATCTTTCAACTTATTAATCGGTAAAAATATGTAAAATTATTTCGAAAGTGTTGGAAAGTGTTACATAATCTATGTTTGACGCATGATTTTTCATTCTTGTTTAAATCTATCTCGCACCAATTTCTCAAAACAAAAATCTGTCGCATAAACTTTGACAACAAGCGCAAGAGAAACATGCTACAAAATTTATTCTTTAAAAATAGTGGTGTGAATAGAATATTAAAATAATGTCAGTAACAGCACTGTATGGGAAACTCAACCAAAAGTTTCGACAAGAAGTAACATGTATTTTTTTATAGAATAAATGTTAAGTTTATTAAAATTTAAAATATATTTAATGCATCAAATTGATCGATTCTAATAAAATTATTTCAAGTTTTTTTGTTTAATAATTTAAAAAAGTACATATTTGGTTTTATATATTATAGCTACATTGAAAGCATTTTCTTATTTTCTTTATAATAAGTATTCTAATACGTAGCCACAGCTGCCAAGTCTTCGGCCAATATTTTAGTACAGTATTTTAGTACAGTATTTAGTATTTAAGTACCAGTATTTAAGTACAAAATTTTTATTTTCTTTCTTTCTTTCTTTCTTTCTTTCTTTCTTTTTTTTTTTTTTTTGCGCTTAATCGGAGAATCATTCTATATAAAAGAACAATATTCTCAATAAGGAAATACTGATATGCGTAGCTGGAACAGTAGCCTGTTCAATCAGATTAAAATAGTTGAAAATGCACAATACGTGAAAAAAATAAATAAAACGCAACTCCTATTCTAAAATCGTAAATGTCCTCTATCCGTTACCATTTTTATTTTTATACTAACAAAGGGGACCGCCAAACATGATGGGCACAGATTTTGATGATTTTAATGTATGTTGTAGGGGTCATACCCTTAACTATTCAAGTCAAATATTTCCTTCAAATGGGCCTTCCTGTTTGAGAAATTTCGCGTTAAAGTTCAGCATGCGTTTCAAATACCCATTATTTGGTCGACCTGAACAAAGCCTCCGTGGTGAAGATTTAGCATTCGTACTTTGAGTACCGAAAGTGAGGGTTTTATCCTATCGTATGCCTTTTACTTTTTTTTAAAATTTTATACAATTGACGCGTTTCAAGTTTTATGCAGAATTATGACTTCTGCATCATTGAACTTTTTGATATTTTTCTAATAAAATCCATTTACATTTTCAAATTTTTCGTGAAATTTTATATTTTTTGTGCAGTTTTTAATCTAATATTTCTGTCGACGAAAATCCAAACGGCTTGATATCTCGTCTTTTTATTGTTTACATTTATGTATATATATATATTTATCATATTTATGAAATAATGCATATTTTTTTATTTGCATTTTCTATTTTAAAAAATTTAAATGATTACGAAAAAATTTACAAAATAATATATCCTTTTAAAATTTGATTTGTTCTAAATATATTGCAATATTTTAACTGGGGAAATACTAAAATATTTACAGACATCGACATTTTTAGTTTATTAAATATGGAATTAATTAAATGTGATTCGTATCGTAAAAATATTCAAAACAAAATGTCGCATTAAAAAACACCATTAAATAATTTATTTGCGTAAATTCTTTTAACAATATTGGAAGAATGGAAATAATTATCATATTATATATCCTTTAAATACTTAAAAAATTTAATAAATATATTTAAAAAATGCATTAAAAGTTGAAAAAGAAATTACTTGAAACGTGGTACTTGTCAGTAAAGGAAGCTAAACGAAATGAATAAAAAGAAAATTTTATTTATTTTGAAATCACCGTAAAAGTCATTGCAGACGATTTTTTTTCAAGATATTTTTTTTATATGTATTGTAATTTACAGACGATTTTTCATTTCTAGTTGAATTTTTCTGTATGGCATCGACTTGTTAGAATGAAAAAAAAATTAATTGTAATACATTATTTTTTATTTGTGCAAATCAAAAATGATGCTGATATAACTGGTTAAAACTCCCATATAAGCGTTACTGATTTAATATTTTATTACTCCTTTCAAATATTCCATTGGAATTACCTAATCATACATACGTTTAGAAGATTTGAGATGAAAAATATTTTCTAAAAGTTATAAAAATTACAAATTTTTATTTAAAATTCCATAAATTTAAAAAAAAGCATTATTTCAGAACGGTTATTAAAATATAAAAGGTAAATAATAATACATTTTAAATAAATTCTAGACATAAATTAGTTTGGAACTTCGTCAATAGAAATATTTATTTCAAAATTTTGAAAAATAATTATAAATTTGCACGGAAAATTCGAAAATGTAAATGGAATTTATTATGAAAATATCAAAAAGTTCAAAGATGAATAATTCCTAATTCTGTATAAAACTTGTAACGCGTCAAATACATAGAATTAATTAAAAAAGATAAAAGGCACATGATAGGACAGAACCCTCACCTCCAAGACTCGAATTGCGAAAATTGCACCACGAAGACCTTGCTCAGAAAGTCAAACTAATAGGTTTTTGAAACACATACGGAACTTTAACCGAAATTTCTCGAAAACTAAAGCCTATTTGAAGTAAACCTTTGACCTGAATAGTTAAGGGTATGGCCCCGACAACATACTTTAAAATCATCAAAATCTGTGGGCATCATGTTTGGCGATCCCTTTGTAACTTTAAAAATGCCAATATTCTACATATTTTTTCTTTCATTCAGTTTCTCATGAGCATTTACTTCAAATACTAATTTTCATTTGTGTATCTTGAAAACATGCTAATAAGAATTAACATTTGTTCGAAGGTTGTGTCAATAATGAGAAACGTATTTTGAAGATTTTATGATAATGCGGCTAAAACTATTAAAAGAATTACTTGTCCAAGAGCAACGAAGCTCATCGGGATATCTATTTCTCAAGACGGTTATTCTTTAATTTATCGGCCCCACAATTAGGATTATGCCACGTTGCAGTCAATTTCGCCAAGATCGTAGCCAAGCTCGTGAAGTGCGCATGTATAAGGGATATGAAAATAAATCCCATTGCATTATATAATATAATATTTTATGTTAATAAAAACATATTACAATGTTTCATAACATATCCATACTAATCTTTCATAGCATTTTCTTGCAATGCTTCACCAGAATAACAACTTTTTAATTTTTTTGCACTTCTCTCATGTAACTATTGCAATCAACTGTCAAATTTTCAGCCATATTTTCACCCATTCTTTCTTACACCATTTTATGGATATTAATTCCTCTGTCTTAACAGTACATAAATCTTAAAGCAGTTACAAAATGTACAGGGTGGGCCAAAAGTCCCCCATCATATGAAAAACATGTATTGTTAAATATGTTTTCAATATGATTGCCTCCGTTGTCAAAACACAACTGAAGGCGATCGTTCATGTTCCTCAAAATGTTGGCCACTAAGATTGGCGTTATGGCATGGCACTCAGTAGCAATTCGCTCACGCAAATGGTTTTTATCCCTGATCTTCTCACTGTAAACGTTCGATTTAAGGTAACCCCATATAGCAAACACTACACGATCTTCAGTAATCAGCATTTTCACCTACAAATTAAAAACAAATTAAAAAAACAAATTAAAAAATTAAAAAACTTCAATGATGCGGGACTTTTGGCCCACCCTGTATTTTTAAACCATTAAACCAATTTCCACACGCCTCATTTTTTATAACTTTTAGCTTTGCTTCTCCATACAGTTTCGTCATTAGCAACATACAGTTTCGTCATTAGCAACATACAGTTTCATATCATGGTCAATTTCGCATAGTTGTTGGTAAAAGGCATCGCTATAGAAGATTGCATCCATCTCAGTAATAGGTAAATCAAAGATTGTTTTCATATTTGCAAAATTAAATACAGGCAATTAAAAAAAATGCAACATGCAATTAATATATATATATGAAAAATGTTCTGGAACAGTAAAAAGAAGCAATTTGACGATAGTAAAAAAGGTGCTGTTTCTTTAGAACAGCAAACCATTTGACGAGATTTTGTAGCCTCACTTGGCGATATACCTCTGTCACTTGGCGATTCATCACTGGGGCCCGCTATAACAAAGAATTGCCCTTATCTCTATAACAAAGAAGTAACTGACGTTTCTCTTTCACATTAATTCATTTTTTAGGAATATTTATATCATTAAATAATTAATAAAAATTTTGTATTACTACGTTTTTTGTTATGCTGAACTTAAATGTGTCATTAAATTATGGTGTTGCTATTGAACTGTTTAAAGTCGGAATAGATTGAATTGTATTTACCGAAACTTCAGTTGAGGTTCATTGTGGAGACATAAAAGGTTTTTGGTTTCCGTCTGTTTTGCGATAACTGCCACAAAAATCATCCGATTAGGTTAATTTTCTGTGGGTATGTTGGTGAGGTAACCGGAATTAGCTGTATAGTTTTTAGTGACATTTCGTTCATTTCGTTCGAAAAATATAGAACATTTTCAAGTCATGATGCTTTTCAATGGGAAATCAGACAATTTTTAAATTTTAACATTCTTCAAAAGGAAAATGACGCATTGGAGTAATTGATATGTTAAATTATGGATGATAAATTTCACAAATTGAGATCTTAAATTAATCGCATCGCTGTAAAATTTGCAAATAATTAAAAAAAATCGGAATTAATTGTATAAATTATTGAAATTTTTTACGCATCGATTGGAGAGATATAAAACATTTTAATTTCTCATTTTTTACAAAAAATATCCATTTCTTTTTTTCTGTGTATCATTAAATGATTGCCTAGCAACTCTATTAAAAAAATGGGGGGGGGGGAAATTGCATTACCTTTTACGCAAATTTGTATTAACAAAATAGCTCATTTTCGAGTGATTTCATTTGTTAACAAGCTTTTACTAATAAAATAGATGATGATTTATTTGAACTATTTATGAAAGATTACCAAATCGTTTTCCAAACGAAAATTATTAAAACGTTGAATGTGTAAATTGAATATAAGTTTAATGAAATGAATTTACATTTGTATAAGTATATTTAATACATGAAATTTTATTCAATTTTAACAACATATGATGGTGTTTAGTGGTTGAAAAATAAGTATTCTTTTAAGGATAGGATGAAATCTTCTGTACAAAGAGATGGTTAATCTAATGAAATTGCAATTGTAAATGTATTCAGACATAAACTCGAATAATGAAATGGCACAATTATTGGAAATTGAGAAAATAAAATTAAAGCGACAACGGGGTAGGGTAGGCTGGCAGAGCCCCCTGAAGGAATGTATTCTTATTCTGAAAAAAAAAACACAATAATAAGTAGTTTATCATATAATTACATAAAATTGTGTTTAATGTGACACTTCTAAAATTTCCGAAAGTTTCGATAAAACTTATATGCTTATAAATGTATATAAGTAAATGTATATAAGTAACTTTAAAAAATTGAATTTTAGGATATCAAATATCATGCATATTATATTAAAAATTAGTGAGATTAAAGAATAATAACTTGTAGAGCTGACGGTGAGGCCTCTGATCTCTAAATTTACTAGTATGTGTAAATTACGATTTCGAAAAAAATAAACCCCGTAAGAACTAGTGCCCCCGATGCGATACGTATTTCAGTTATACGTTTAAACGATGTACGTATATACGTATAATACGTATCTAAGAAATACGTATACCTTAAACTATACGTTTAAACGTATCCTTATACGTATAAGCGTATATCAGTTAAACGTATAATTTAAGTATACGTTTAATTCAAGTATACGTATATTTCAAGTATCGTATTTACTTTTAATGCCAATGGAACTCATCAGTGTTACGTCACTGAACGGAGAACAAGTTGGAAATCGGTGACGTTACTTTAACAATCTGTATAATATGTTTCATACATAGAATCTTATTATTTTTCCCTATAAAAGATTATTGTAAATATATAACGAAATTAAAAAGACATTTTGAGTAAATAAGGAGAATGTACACGTTTCAGATTTTTTGTTAATCCTTATAAGTATATTCTTTCTTTTTTAATTAAAAAAAAAAAAACTATTTATTTTTGTGTGCGTAAAACTCAAATTGGCCCCGGGGGGGGGGGGGGGGAGGGTCAAATGTTGTTCTTTCCACGGTGCTAATGTTTTCTACTCTGTGATAATGTATAGCACAATTTAATTTTTTTTTTTTTACCAAGACACTCGTGGTATTTTTTATACAAAATGTATGTGCATTACAAGATATTACTTTTTAAGAAATGTTGTTAATCTTGACAAATTTCATTTTTTGTGTTAGTACCTATAAATTTCGATTACTTATAGCCTGACAAATAATCGTCACTGCAGATTTCAGAACGCAATCACACAAGCTTAAAATGACCTGACTTCTATTTTCTTTTTTGCTGTAAAACGTATTTTCAAAATATTTTTAATATAGAAAAAAGTATTCTTAAATAAAATAAAAGTATGTTTAGTTAGTTATTTGTTACGGGCGATCAGCACTAGAGATAAATGCCGGTGAGGGAAGTGCCCTCCGTGTGGGTCTCCGTGGGAGTTGGATTGATCAATGTCAGTATAAAATATGAAGAAATGTAAGTTTGTTTTCTGCAATACTAATGTT
Source organism: Maratus michaelseni (assembly GCA_963931845.1). Lineage (NCBI taxonomy): Eukaryota > Metazoa > Arthropoda > Arachnida > Araneae > Salticidae > Maratus > Maratus michaelseni. The sequence goes on from OZ007586.1 coordinate 283,482,336, forward strand.
TCGGGCAAAATAAGCTATGTTACAGCTGTGTTACAGATATGCGAAAGGTAAATCATTTCATAGTAAATCATTTCATAATTAATAGTTATATTTGAGGGGGGGGGGGGGAAACAAAATCTAAACTGAAAAAATATTCCTTTTTTTTTTTTTTTTTTTTTTTTTTTTTTTTTTTTTTTTTTTTGCAAGTACTGGCTGCACAGGACACAGCGGCTGTTTCTCAAAGTCTCTGATCCGCACACCAGCAGGAGAAATTCATAATTTTTTAAGTAATGCACGAAAATCGTTTAAACGTTTATACGTTTAACCGCTGGTGTAAAATCCGTATATACGATGTACCGTATATGCTGTTTCGTATCATACGTATAACCGCCTTGGTCGTATCATACGTATCCAAAATCTCCACCCCGTATAATACGTATACTCGTATAAACGTTTAATAGGGAGCACTAGTAGGAACCCCCAATATAAAGGATTTTTGGTAAAATTAAACTGATACTTTTCTCTCTCTCTTTTTTTTTTTTTTTTTTTTTTTTTGCATAAACTAGAGCTCAACGTTTTTCTTTTTTTCTCCGTACTGTACATAACAACGACGGAAAATCTTCACACTTTAGTTCTTAAAATAAAAAGGGCTGGTATAAATAAAAGTTTCAATGAAAGGAAGTACCTAATAGTTTGAGTTATTGAGAACAGCAAAATCAGCATACACTATCTTGTCAAAATTATCCGGACACTTCTGGTTTAAGCTTTTTTTCCCCAATATCTAGAGAAATACTCGAGCAATTCTTCTTGATGTAAACAACATGCTTGTTCTCATACTTTCCAGTGAAGATATATTCAGCAGGGAAATTATGGCTTATATCATACAAAACTATCTATAGGCGCACTTAAAAAAAAATAAAAACCCTGTATAACGTGTGTGTGCATTTGAATAAGAATAGAAATATATTGATGAAAATATAAACATTTTTCTTTAATTTTTTTTTAAAATTCAAATGTTTTTTGTTTATAACATGCAGGGTTGTCAACCGAATTTAACTCCCTTTTTAGAAAACTTGACAAAGTGTAGGAGAAACATTACACTGCAATCAGAAAGTGAATATATTGATAAAATATGAACATTTGTATGCAAATATTTTTACCTGCGCATGGGTAAATGGTAGACCAACTTTGTTTCATAATTTGGTAGTCAACTATATAGTGTAACATATAAAACGGGCAGTCAAATATCCTAAACATGCAGGAAGTTATCGGCGATGAAGCGAGCTATATTTGAGTTATTTTCTAAAAATGACTGGTCGATGAGAGATTTTTCTTAAATTGCCATTCATCATCAATCACAGGATAATTATGAACAGGGCAGTTTTCTGAACACCTGCAAAATGTGAAAACAACCTCCACCAGTAATTTTTGTATAATAATTTTCGCCTTAATTTATCTGTTATTAAATAAGACGAAAATTATTATAATAAATTACTGGTGGAAGTTTGCACTTGTTGCATCTGTTTAGAACATGGCTCTGATTACAAGGAATTACATAACATTTATTAATGCTCTAAATCAGGGCACGAAATTTTCACTTGCCAGCTCGCCATTGGCAAGCAAATATTTAAGATTGTAAGTTTCGTCTTTTGAAATGTTGTGCTTCAAATCAAACTGCATACGCTCATAATATCGTGCTTCAATCTAGCGACACGCGGAAGTGTTTTAAAATCAAGCGACGGCATTTATCTTCCAAAAGAAGAAGAAATGCGCTGTCACCCACTTCCATTTCTCTCCTACGGAGGAACGAACTTCCCCTGTCTGCATTCATTCCCTCGCTTTCGGACCACTTTCGCACCGCGCAAGCGCCAAGGCTGCTTCTTTCGCTTCCGAGGCCGAATCTGATCGCTCTTCACTCCTACGCGAAGTGAATCAGGTTTCGCCACCAAAGCTCAGCTGCTTGAAACACGGTAAAAATTATTCGCTTTCTCTCGAATTTTTAACATTTTAAAAATTGTTCATATTTTTCATGAATGTAAAATATTCTGGATTTAACAGACAGCTCTTTCTAACAATGGTCAATTTAAATCCCGTTTGTCATAAATAGTTCATTTTCTGGGCAGGTGTGGTGGCCGAAGTTACTGTCTGAATGAATGTAAAATAGTGGCGAGAAAAAAAAATTAGCCTGGCTAGTAACTTTTCAATTGAAATTTCATGCCCTGCGCTAAATGCACATACATGCCTATAAATGAAGAAAGATAAATCACATACATAAATTAAAATGTTTTATATAACTTTCATCTTGTGAACAATACCTTATCTCCCAGTTCTTTTAGAAATTAATTGAGATATAGCTCACTTGATTACTGGTAAATCACTTCATCAACTGAATTTCCACGATATTTGACTGGCTGTTTTACATAAGTTGCCTTATAATATTGACTACTAAATTAGAAAAAATATATCATTCTATTATTCGCACATGCGCAGTTAAAAATTATTTCAGACAAATGTTCATATTTTATCAAATATTCAAAATATTCATTTTCTGAGTGCATCATATTATTTCTTCTGCTGCACTTTGTGAAGTTTTCTATTACTGGCGTTAAATTTGTTTGAAAAATTGTATGTTATAAAAAAAAAAAAAAAAAAAAAAAAAAAATATTTTTTTTAAAGAAGCATTTATACATTCATGAATAGAATGCTATTTATACACAAGTACTTGCACGCGTTGTGCAAGACCAATAAAGCCATCTGTTACAACTACAGATTATTTCGATACTTTTATGATATACTAGCAAGCTACGCCCTCTACGCTGGTCAATTTCTCTTAACGAACTTTTAATCAAACAAAATACTGACATTTCATAATTCACTCTTATATTTTAACAGAATAATAAGGCTACTATAATTTGTGACTCGTGCCAATATACACGTCAGGATACGTCTCCCTTATCATTATCTTTTTACGCATGAAGGTTTCGCTATGGTACTCCATTGCGGAATTTGGTAATTTTTGAAATTCAACATTTGAAAAAAGGGCATAATCATTAGATTTGAAATTTATATCAAGAAAAATACAATCTTTCAAACGCAGTTCGTCTAACAATTTTCTGACAAATACTTTTTGAGCTATTATTTTTTTCAGTAACTTCAAATGTTTCATTTTTTGTGATTAATCTGTGGCAACAATTAGCGAAAAACCCAGTCATTAGCAACGCATAGCTTTTTATTAAAGAGGCTGTTGGAGTAGGGATTGTCACCACCAATTTGCCACCATCACTTTTGAAATCGGTTCGGTAGTTCCAGAGATTCCATAGAAATTGTAATTTAGAATGATTTTAGAACGCTTTTCGCTCATTTCACCCATTTAAATTCCGATTTTTTTTTCTTAGAGTGCATTCACATCTTATAAGTAACTACAATGCCAAATTTCAAATTTCTAGCTCCTTCAGTATAAAAAAGTCGCAATTTTCGAACATTTTTCGCTCCTGCACCCCATTGGGGTTAGTGGCACCGACATAAAATATAACCTATGTTGGAGTAGGGATTATCTCACCATCAATTTGCCACCATCACTTTTGAAAACGGCTCTGTAGTTCCAGAGATTCCATAGAAATTGTAATTTAGAATGTTTTTAGAACGCTTTTCGCTCATCTCACCCTTTTAAATTTCGAATTTTTTTAGAATTTGTTCTTAGAGAGCATTTACATCTCATAAGTAAATACCATGCCAAATTTCATGTTTCTAGCTTCTTCGGTATAAAAAAAAATCGAAATTTTAGAACGTTTTTCGCTCTTGCACCCCCTGAGATTAGTGGAACCGACATAAAATATAGCCTATGTTGGAGCAGGGATTGTCACCATCAATTTACTTCCATCACTTTTGAAATTGGTTCTGTAGTTCCAGAGATTTCATAGAAATTGTAATTTAGAATGTTTTTAGAACGCTTTTCGCTTCTTTCACCCTTTTAAATTTCGGATTTTTTTTTATTTATTCTTAGAGAGCATTTACATCTTATAAGTAACTGCAATGCCAAATTTCAAATTTCTAGCTCTTCAGTATAAAAACAAGAACGAAAAATCATGCGTCAAGCATAGATTATGTAACACTTTCCAACGCTTCCAAAATAATTTTACAAATCATACCGTTTAGTAAGCTAAAAGATAACATCTAAGTAATCCGAATACTTTTATTCAGCCCTGTATAGGATCTATAGATTTGTATATATACTACATAGGATGTTAAATTTTAGTTCAGTTAGGAAACGCGTAGCACAGTTTAAAATTCTCCGTCTGGAGTTAAATAATACGGAAATGTGTTCGCGAACTTTTGTACTTCCCTGTATAGGATATACAGAATTTATACACACCACATAATAGACAAAAAGCGAGTTAAAATTAAAATCGCGATCAGTAACTTAAAACGCACTTCCAGGAATTATTGTTAACTTACAGTAGAGAATTCTTTTGTGTGTCCCTGTAAATGAACAATGACTGCTGTACACACACTATTCTGTAGTAAGCCTCTTGAAATACACCTTAGTGATATATATAAATTTCAATGCGTTTAAAATAGGGAAACATTATTTAAATAAACCGCAGACGATTTTTCTCCATAGACGTAATGTAACAGAATTCTTTTGACTGTCCCTGTAAAGTAACTATCAGTGCTATGCACACCCTATTCCATATTAAGCTTCTTCTAATGCACCTTAGTGATATATATAAATTTCAATGCGTTTAAAATAGTGAAACATTATTTAAATAAACCGTCAATGATTTTTCCCCATAGACCGCAATGTAACGGAATTCTTTTGAGTGTCCCTGTAAAAAAACTATAAGTGCTACACACTTCCGTTGAAATAGGGAACATGCTATAGATAACGACTATAACATATAAAAATTGCAGAGCAATCCGAGCATATTTACGGGAGTTAGAGCACGGACAGACGGCAGACGGCAGACGGCCAGACGGCCAGACGGCCAGACGGCAGACGGCCAGACGGCCAGACAAACCGAAGTCATAAACACTTTTCAACTAGGTTGGAAAGTGTTAAAAATTGCAATTTTAGAACGTTTTTCGCTCCTGCACCCCCTGGGATTAGTGGCATCGACATAAAATATAGCCTATGTTGGAGTAGGGATTGTCACCATCACTTTTGAAATCGGTTCTATAGTTCCAGAGATTCCACAGAAATTGTAATTTAGAATGTTTTTAGAACGCTTTTCGCTCATTTCACCCTTTTAAATTTCATTTCTTTTTTTAATTAGTTCTTAGAGAGCAATTACATTTTATAAGTAGCTACAATGCAAAATTTCAAATTTCTAGCTCCTTCAGTATACAAAAAATCGCAATTTTAGTACGTTTTTCGCTCTTGCACCCCCCTGGGGTTAGTGGCACCGACATAAAATACAGTCTATGTTGGAGCAGGGGTTGTCACCATCAATTTGCCACCATCACTTTTGAAATCGGTTCGGTAGTTCCAGAGATTACCCCCTACAAACAAACAAACAAACAATCTTTACTCCTTTATAATATTAAGTATAGAGGACGATTGCAAATGTTTTTCAACATATTTGTCCCCTAATTGCATTTGTGACTAAATCTTTACTGGAAAATGTGCAGATAAACATGTATGTCCTTTACATTCTCGAGTTTTAAGAACAATTCGAGAAGATATTTGACAAACTCTAAAATCCAAATTCCGAAATACTTTTTGTCTAGATAGTATATGAATGGAGTTGAATGATGGCCCTAAAGTATAGTTTGATTTAAATTATTCGATATCAAACATGTGGAACAAAAAATAAAATAAAATAAAATAAAACGAAATACATAAATAAATGAACCTTGCATTATTTTTTTACTATATTTTTGAAAATTTAGAGCGAAATATTCAACACGTAAAGAAATATATTAGTTTTTTTTTTCTTTTATAATTTTTCAGTTCGACAATAAAACATCAAGGAAATATAAGACGGCAAACGAGTGAGAAAAAAGTTTTATCGGTTCTTTTAAACATATTTAAAATAGTGTTACATATATTATAATAAGCAGTGTAAAAATGAATGTAAGTCTGGCAAAATTTTTAAACTACATACAACACAATCATATTATTCATACAATTATTCGTGCTGTGAAACTGTTCAAGATATACAATCATGGAAATAATAACCTTAAAAATGTACATATAAAGAATCTGTTAAAATATGTGCTTTTTAAACTTAAAAGCCAAGACAAGGGAAAAAAGTATAAAAAAGAAGAAATATATTGCGACATAATTTTGTTTCTATAACATTTTAGTTGAACATTCCTAAAATTTATCCCATTTCCCCTTAATCCATATCCCCTTTTTCTAAAGATCTTCACAATAAATAGTTTCTAATGTTTTCCGTTGTGTATGCATTTTGAATTCAAAAACCCAAGCACAAATAGGTAATGTATAAACAGTTTACTCAACACAAACTTTTAAAATGTTTATACGTTATACTACATCTGATAATTATTCAGTATTGAGCAGATAATAAGTATCTGCTTGAGAGTCTTGGAAACCACACCCTAAATCTCATTAGCGTACATGAACTCAAGATCAACCAGTGACCTGAATGGAATTTTTAAATTCTAATTTCTATTTAATCATGAAATTTGAATTGCAGAAAAACAACAGTTCATAAAGTAAATATACACCCATTTTATGAGAATTTGCATAACACATTCATGAAATTAAAAAGGTTTCAACATATAAATGGGAAGATAAATTATCTTCACAATAAAAACACTTACAAGAGCTGGAGGCCGATCTAGACTATAATTTCCTTTTTGATGAGGGCATATTCAGGCCCTGAATACGACCTAGCCGTGTATGCCCGGGTCTTGACTCACCGGTATTAGAAGCCCACACAACATTTGTCATTGTTTTCTAAATCTCTTTAAACTAAACTATTTCATATTTTATATTTTAGAACAGAGTTTATTTTCTATTGAAAAAGTATTTTTTTCTGTTTCTTTCTCCTGTTGAATTTTCAATGTTTGATTCCTAACCAGTGCCTCCAAAATAAAATTTTTAATGACCAACAACTGGCTTTTGAAATATTTTTATGATATGATCCTGGTAAAACACATATCTAAACATTGGCTTTTAAATACTGTTTATTTATAGTTGATAACAGTGAAGGAATTTTCAAATATCTATATTTTGGTGCATTAATAGATTTAATATCTTCTAATAGATATAAATATTATGAGGAGTACCGAAATTTTAGGACAGTATGAATCAAGCCCTAGCCGCATCGTTTGATAAAACAAATTTAAAAATGTATTTAAATAATAATATATATTTAAATAATTTACTGTGAATTTTCTTAGAACAAAATGTATGAGCTGTTTCTTCTATGGAAGCGTTTCCCACACTTTTTTCCCGCGCCCGCTTCACTGTCATACTTTTATTTTGCAGCCCACTAAAATGTTTTAATCCCCCCTTTTATATCGCCAATAATAAACTACAGATAAAATAAATCAACTGGTTAAAATGATTTAAAAAAACGCATCAAATATTCCCATTTTTGATAATTAAAAAAAAAAAAAGCGAAATCTGATATGCTTTTGTATTAACAAAAATTTTTCAGATTTAGGGAAAAAGTTAATAATTTAATTCTTATGACTGGATGGACTTCTTGTCAGATTTATGTTTCTTTTTTAGGTATACCGGTGTTGAAACTTCACACTTATAGGATGTGACAAAATACATTAAAAATTATATTGCTTCTTCAGATAAAACTGGGGACCGCTGTCGATAAGTGTGCTGAGTAGTACTGTCATATTGTATTCAAAATATATCAATGGTATTCTGTTGAAAATGTCCTTGAATAACGACTCGCACGATAGTTCAATTATACAAACTCAATTTCTATTTTTATTTTATTTCCCTTCTATATCTCTTCAATATTTATTGAACGCTTTATTTTCATTATAAACAAGAACCAGAATCACCGGTGTCGGGATGCGGGCCGGAATTTTGAAAACACGGGGGGGGGGGGAGGATTTTTTGTTGTTGTTGAGGAAGGTTTAAGAGGTTAACCCTTTGACTACGTGTTGGGACATATACGTCCCAGTGGTGTACATTTTTTATTCTATTTGCACCACATTAAAACTCTTTGATACACTTATTCTAGCATATTTTCAAGAGAAAATATAACACAAAGAAAAATTTATTTAAGATGTGGTTCGATTTAATATAAAAATAGTCGCCAGTCCTGACCCGTAATCAAAAGGTTATAGAATGATCTCGTGTGTTCATCCTTTGAGTCCGCCTTTCGAGGAGAAGAAAAGTTTGAAAATTTTTAATTCCTATGAAATTATTTACACATGTATGTTCCAAACAATAAATTTGCTAGTGGTTTTATGATAAGATAAAACAGCTGAAAACCTCTTAATGGTGAATGAATAAATTTCTCGCTTAATATTTTGACTAACTGACTGGACTTATTATATTGGAAATTCACTCACAGGGGTTCTGCCTAACAAAGAGGACTTCGATAAGTCTTTGAGAATAGATCTTTAAAAAAAATCGGTTATAATTACGAATCTATGTACCATTTAAAATGAACTACAGACAGAGCTATCTTTGGGCGTCAGACGTTATGTCTGAGAGACGTTTACGGATGAACAATTCAGAAGAAAAATTAATTAGTTTAAGTTATACTTTATCCAAGTGAGTCCACTACAACAGGTGCTACTCAAACTAGAGGTGGCGGCTACAGTGGGTCGCGGACAATATTCTGTGCGAGACGATCAATGATCGATTAGTTCTTCAAAAATACATTATTCATTTTATTTGATGTAAAAAATATAATGAACACAATATGTTACATCTTAAAAAAATCGTGAAAAAAGATAGATAAGCAACTTTGTTGCAGTGTTTTACTAAAATTTATGTTGGGAGAAACATGAAACGAAAATTAACAAATTTCAATGCTAATATAGACGGTGGTAGAAAAGAATGTTATAAACACACCGATTTGTAAAAAGTATTTCTTATTACACATTTTTAATAAACGTATTTTATGATACCTAGTAAGCAAAAATTATGTTTTTTTGTTATATTTAGAGCATTATTATTATTCTGATTATTCGCATTAGAAATGCTTATTACTAATTTTGTATATAGTGCTCGTTACTAAAGTTAGCCTTTTCCTTGGGTAGATTATACAAAATGCCACTGTATTCTTTCATTGCATTCTTGTTTATTTGGTGGGTCGCTGAAAACTTTCAAATTGTAAGGTGGATTGCATAACATTAAAGTTTGAGAACAACTGCACTGCAACATTGAACTGTAATTTAAATTAACTTATTGGGTGCGGTATCAATCATATAAACTTTTCCCATAATCTCAATTGAATTTTTCCTTTTACTAATTAGAATTTTTTTCATTGCAAAAACTCTAAAAAACCTGTTTCAGTAATCTAAAATCTAACAAAAACATAACTGTGAAAAAAGGGAGCCAAGTTCTGTAGGAGAAAAAAAAAGCCAAGAACAGAAGTGATATGTAAATGGGTGCCAAGTTCAAATAAAATTCACTCAAACTTACCTACTGAAGTATTATAGAATCGTTCAAATTTCTTAAAAATAAAAATTATTGACGATATTTACGTTCACTATCACTTTTTAAATTAGTTAAAATTAGACGAATATTAACCCTTTGAAAAAAAAATTAGTTTGCAAAACTTACTTTTGCACTTTCCTCTTTTCTGTGATTTTTAAAATTGTGCATCGGCTCCTTAAATAAAAATACAAACAAAAAACAAAACATTTATCTACATATACGTTAATTTTCTTAACGGCGAAACCTTCAGTTGGAAAAAAAATATTAATATAACCTTTTTAAAACGTTCATTTTCGTAAGTCACTTTCGCGAATTCAGTTTTTTTTTTCTTTTTTTTTTTATTGCAATATTTAACGTTTTGCCCTCTGCATTTTTCTGCAAAAAACCAAAACATACACACTTAACAATCGTACATTCAGCTTTTAAGAGACGTCTTCTGTTTCAAAAAATACAAATATTAACCCTTTGAAAAAATTCATTTCTGAAAGTCACTTTTGCCTAATTTCATTTTTCCGCGCATTTTCCCCATAGGTTTTACATTACGCATATTTTGTTAAAAAACAGTTAATCTTATACAATTACTCTGAAGTTTTAATAAACTAACATTTTAGATATGATCCAGTATAAATTTGGTTCAGAAATTTTGAAATTTAGGGAGAAAATAATCTGTTAGATAAGAAAAATTATTGCCATAGGTTTAACATTGCGCATGCTTATTTACACATATAACCTAACATTTAAATACACTAAATCAGGGATGCACAACCTGTGGCCCACGGGCCACCAACATTACCACTATTATTATACAGAAAAATTTACCTTAGGTTAATGACGGAAACCTTGCTATTAAATATATCAAAGCTTACCTTTCGAAGATAGTGGTGGCAAACGATTTTCATACAAAAAGGTTGTGCAGCACTACTCTAAACTAATCATTTTGCTGTTGTTCCAGTAAAATTTTGGTTTAGATATAATAATATTTAAGGGTAAAATAATCAGTTCGAAATTTAAAAAAAAAAAAAAAATCCCGTAGGATTTTCATGTGTGGGGAAAAATAAAAAGGTTAGAAAAAAACACTGTTTTTTTAAACTAAATATAAACATTATTCACAGTCGAAAATTATTCACGAACTTTGATAATATTATATTTATCACTCAGAAAATTTTTAAAGCGTTTGAACAATAATAACTATTATTTTTAAATATTGAATGACCCGATGTGGAGAAAAAATGTTAGAAGAAAACATTCTTTAGTGGGGCCCCCATTATTACGTTAACTTGGAAAGATTTTTGTTTAAACACATAAATTCATTAAACACAGATTTTAGGTACATTTAAGACACGGCCTACGTCAGTCTTTCGTTTAAAATTATAAAATTAAAACAGACCGTAGCGTGTGTATTCCGCCCGATGTACGCTGACGATGGTCCGTCCACTCTAAGTTTGTTTAAACAGATTTTCAGTTGAAAAAAAATCATTTAAAATCGAGAGTGTACGCTATTGAAAGCAGTGGAGTTTCCCAGCATTAAGGTTGTTTAGGAAGATTTTCTTTTAAATATATAAAATCCTTCAACATTGATTTTAGGTATTTTTGAGTTTATTATCACGGGCCCGGGCAACGCCGGGTGAGTCAGCTAGTACATTTATATATTTATGAACGACAATATGTTCTCCCAAGATAATAGTAAAATTTTATATTTTCAAAAGTAACTTGGCGTTAAGAATGGCACATTTTTTTTCAATTTTCGTATTAATTTATAGTTTAAATATGATGAGAACAGTTTGTTTGGAAGCATGAACACGCGGTTTACTAACAAAAGAAGATTCAAGGTTTAAAGAATTTTCTTGGCAGTCTCGCAGGTATTACGGCTCCACTGAGAACGCATTACGGAAGCTGATTCTAGATTTGAAGGCAACTATTTGAGTCAAGAATGTAGGTTATATAGTCGTTGTCTTCTCACTTTTTTTCATTTAAGTGAAGAACATTAAGAAGTTTGCAAACCGTTTATGCTAGTGAACCTGACCTTTGATAAATCTTACTTTCTGTTGATTTGATGGGGTTTCTGAACCATTTCGTACACTTATATTTGGGGTATTATAATTCGAAAATCTATTATGATTATCGAAGTCAGTAATAAAATTATAAAAAAAACAGCATAAATGAGAATATATATATGTTGTAGATGGTCATTTAAAATGAAAATAGAAGCGTCTTAACATAATCAGTCATATATAGATTTCTACCTTTATCAATGATCTATTGATAATCCCTTTACTACGTCCCATTAACTTTAATTCTCTCCTAATTACTTAGGTTGTGATACAACAGAGAACGTGGTTGTATAAGGCAAGATTATAGATTATGCAATGGAGAAGTGCAATACTACTATGCTAGGATAATAAATATTTTACGATTAATTCATGTGCTAAGTATAACTGAACAAGTGATCCACATATAATATAAGAGGTTAAAATTATTTGGAAATGTTTAATTTCTCTTTAGAATAAGATAAACGTGATTAAATGAGAAAATATTTAAGTCACTTATACGAATGACGCCATTATTGTTATTATTGCCGTATTTTACACGCAAATTCTTCTCCCAGCTTGTTTTTTGCACCAATATTTTTGAAAAAAAATTTCAGAAAAGAAAATATATCTTGTAATTTTCGCACGAAGAATGCGAGATAATTTGGATTGGTAAAATGGTTTTCCACATTAAGAGCCTAAGCTAGTCACGCGAAGAAACGCTCAAGCTAATGTTAAGTCTATGGGAAGGTTCTTGCGCGATTTCTCGCTCACATTTTAATATTTTTACATGATTTTTTTTGCATAGGATAGCTGAGGTCGAACTCTAACGCTGTTAGTTTTTACTTTTTCGATTTTTGTTGTAGTTTTTTTTTTCTTTATGAGCCATCACCCGACACTAAAAATGATGGCATACAACTACATAGTATAAAACAAAGTCGCTTTTTCTGTCCCTATATCCCTATGTACGCTTAAATCTTTAAAACTACGCAACGGATTTTGATGAGTTTTTTTTTAATAGATAGAGTGATTCAAGAGGAAGGTTTATATGTATATCCATTAAATAGTGGAGAAATACTGTTATTTTTGAGGTTTTTAATGTGATGTCGTAAATAATTTCATTTTTTCCGCTTATACATTGCAAACGCAGGCTGAACCCTACAAGATTTATCAAAATAATGTACTAATTATTGTACACATTAAAAAGGTCTACAGAAAACACAAAGAGATGAAGGTTTTCAAGGTTAACCCGAAGCAAAGCGAGGGAGGGCCGCTAGTGTTTTAATAAATATGAGTTGTGTTCAAATGAAACCAGTTCGGCAGTTCTAGTAAGCGGAACATATAAATAATGGAAAGACAAAACTGAGTGAAATAGAAAGATCAGTATATATTTAAATTTACAGCATACACATTTGTTTAGAAAAAGTCACCCATGGCGTTGAGACACGCATCTCATTGGGAAGGTGTCGAATGCCGTCGGCGAAGAAAGATTGAGGTTTTGCTTCAACGTTTAATTCATTTGCCAAATCACGAATGCTTCGTCGACGGTTCCTCTTGACAGCAGTGGCAATATCCGCAATCAGTGTCTCGGTAACAAATTTTTGCGCCTGACCAGGACGCGACAAATCCGTCTTTTCCTCATGGCCGTTGCGAATCATTCGCGACCAATCCGTAACAGTTGACTTTGATAAGCACTTTTCTAAATACACAGCAACCATTCTCCGATGAATCTCAACAGGCGTGCATCCCTCTACCGATAAATCTGTATAACTGCATTTTGGTCTTGTTTGGACGGGTGCGTAATCACTTCAGCCATCATTCACAAACTGCTACCTTTAAACAACGAAAGCAGAATGACCGTTTCGCAACACAACGTATGCTACATACATGCGACGTTACTTGTTCATGCACATTTCCGACCTTAAAGCACCAACTCGTCAATTTGCACGTTTCGAACGGGTTTCATTCGAACAAGCCTAATAATAATACTTCACTGTTGGTCGTGTTATCTATTACCTGTCTTAAGCAAATTTAGTTGAATTCGAACAACATATGTGTTGAAATTTAAATTCGTTCAAGTAAATAAAAGGAGCTATAAAGTTATGAATTTGAGTAAAATAAAATCAACAGAGCTGAAGATGAATAATAAAAACATTGAAATCAAAATCTTTTTTTTTTGGTAAAATACCAACAGTATTTTGTTGAATTTCATTTTCTTGCAAAAAACGTACTTTGTTACATTCTAACCTTTTTAGAATTCTACAAATACTTCTTAGTAACTGCATTTATTATTATTGTGCAACTCTCTTAAATAATTAAGAGGATAATAACAAATGATTTTTCAAGTACGTGATTTTTAAAAGTTATTTGCAAGAATCTAAATAACTCTTTATTAATCTCTAAAGTGTTTGTATATTTCTATACATGGTTAACTTTTTTGTATATCTTCCATAATAGTTTTTTCAAAACATATATAAAAGTATCATTGTCTTAGTTGTCTTACTTTCTCAAATTGTGATTAGATAAAAAGAAAAAGAACCATTATCAGATATATTTATAAGGAATGTTGATGGATGTAGGATATTATCTCAGAAAAATGAAATGAACAGAAATGTAGTATATCATTATTACTGCTTGTAAACAGGAGCATTAGTATTATTATTTTTTTAATGCGACTTCCGGGATTAACCAGTTCAGAGCACACTTTAGAGTAGAATTAAGTATTTATTTTTAATTCTACGATGAATAATGAATAAAAGATAAATTAATTACTCTGAGTTTGGCCGCAGTACCTGGTATATTTAAGCATACTGACGCAAAATATATGCATGTTATTAATAAGTGCGTAAAATGATATTCAATTTACTAAATATAAGCAGATTTGTGCTGACATTTGGCAAAAAGAATAAAAATACAAAATTAAATTCATAAAAATATTTCAAGCCAGCAAGTCTACAATTTGATATAAACTATATCAAAGAAAAAAATTCGCGCAGAGTATAAGCATTATATTTCTCTTTTTATTGACTCTGCAGATGATTTATAAAAGTGCTATTACTTTCTTTAAACGAATAAATAATGCAAGGTTTAGGAGCGTATGCACATGATTTGAAAATAATTGTTATTTGACAAAAACTATGAAATTTTGACATAATAAAATTAATGAAACAATTAACATTTACCGTACCTCCGTTTCGACAGGTTTATATATATATATATATATATATATATATATCCGTTCCATTCCAACAATCAATATAAAAGGTTCCACGTATTAGATTCCATTTTTGTTCACATATGTTTGATTTTTGCATTAAAAAGTGTTCTAAATGTTTTCAATTTTTATGCACGACAATGCAAATCTCGTTAACATAGTAATAATATTACATTCATATATACATGCGAGAAATTTCAGATTCTGAACAATCGAATAACTTTTCTAATCTCCCTATAAATATCACATATACTCATGTTCATAAATTAAGGCTAATGACCGGACATTTTCGATTTTGAACATTTTGTCGTATATCTACAGAAATAATTGACGAGTCGTCCTGAACTTCTCCGATATAAAGAGCATGTTTAACCTCCTATTTTTCAGTGAAGATTCAGTCACGAGGGCATTTAGGGGGCAAATAATAAATTTAAAAATATTTCTAATCACTCTGTATTAGAAAAATTTCGAAATGGTAATTAAATATAGCAGATGACTATTTGGATCCTGTAGAACATTTGTAAGCATTTGTGTAAGAATAGCAAGCATATTCGTAAAAATAAAAATGTTTCTGTGAAAAATCTATTTATATATATATATATATATATATATATATATATAATGCAGATTTTTCAACCAAATTTAACGCTACTTTTAAAAAATTTGACAAAGTGCAATAGAAATATTGCACCGCAATTAAAAAACTAATATATTGAATATTTGATGAGATACGTGCACTTGTATGAAATTTTTTTTATTGCTCATGCGCGAACGATACAATTACTTTTTTTTTCATAATTTTGGTAGTCAGCTATATAGGGCAACTTGCATAAAAATGCCAGTCGAATATCACAAACCTTTAAAAAGATAATGGCGATATAGCTGAATTTCAGTTACTTTCTAAAAGTATTTCGATGATAAGGGATTTCCCACAAATTGTCAATCAGCTCGCTGTATCTTTCTGCGTTTTTACGTTATACCATTGCCATTTTATATAACTTGCCCTATATAGTTGATTACCAAATTATGAGAAAATGTTTTTGATATCGTCAGAGTATGCGCAATTAAAAATTATTTCATCGAAATGCTCATATCTTAGCAAATATTTAATATATTCATTTTTTAATTGCTGTATGATGATTCAACTGTCAAGTTTTCGGAAAGTGGCATTAAATTTTGTTTAAAAAGCAGCATGCTATAAAAACTACATGCTATAAAAGCAGCATGCTATATCATCACAAATGCATTCCTAGCCAAAATTATAAGGACACTAAAAAGTGTAAAGTGTGTTAAATTTTATACAATTCTAAGTATTAATAATTATTATAAAATACGTATTTATAATCCTTATTCATTTTTATTAAAAATAATTTGTTTTAAAAATATGAAATAAAGAAAATTATTACAATTTTTTAATGGTCATAATAATAAGGATGCTGCTTATAAGTTCGAATAGATGTAATTTTAATTAGAAATGTAACCATCTTCTTTTTGGAGACACTCACGATTCGACACATGTTTTGATAATTGTGATGAGGATACTGGATATGACTGTCCAGTAGGATGCTGTAAATAGCTCCCTCTAGGTATGTAATGCATGAATATCGCTTGTCATTTACATTTAAAAAAAGGTTTACTATTGCTCTGCATTACTTTTTTTATAATGCTCATATGCTATCGAGGTGGCCAAACAAAAGATGGGATATTGTTTTCATTGAGCCACTTTTTCGTACCTTTTGTGGTATGGCGATGGCACGATGTATTATTTTGTTGGAAAATGTGTTTTTTCGCTTCTAAAAGCAACCATATGTGAAAATATGTGCTTCTAAAATGCAGGTGTAAATTTACGGGTGTAAGGTCATTTTCTTAGAAAGAATCACTTGATTATTTTCAGCTGACACATCATTCCAGACCATGACTGAGCTTACTTTATTTTTACGGTTCCATGCGACTTTTCTATTCCTGCACAAATTGTGCCAATATTAACGTATAACTTTAGGCGGATAAAAAGCGGTCCAATATTAATGGGCCTCAAAGTAATGCGTTAATACTGGCATAATTTATGCAGGAACAGAAACGTTGCTTGGAGCCGTCAAAATAAAGTAGGGTCAGTCATTGTATGGGATGATGCGTCAGCTCAAAATAAGACTAATCAAGTTATTGTTTCTAAGAAAATTAACTTTAAAGTGCACCCGTGTACTTTAGAAGCACATATCTTGGCTTATGGTTGCTTTTAGGAGGTGAAAAATTCGTTTTCTACAGCAATGCATCGGGCGGTGCCAAAGCAGTTATGAAAAAATGGTTCAGTAATGATAATATTTCATTATATGATTGGCCAACTCGATCTCACGATATGAACATTATAAATAAATTAATGTAGAGCAATCGTAAACTTTTTGTCATTTAAACGACAAGCAATATTCTTGTATTACAGACCTTGAAGATTTTAGAACCCCTGGGCTCTTATATCCAGATCATAATTATGAAATTTTGTTCCAGGCTTGTCTAATGGCATGTATAAGTGCCCACATAATCACATAATAGAAGTGGTTACATTTCTTATTATAAATGTACTGATTAGATCTTACAAAGTAGTGCTTTTGTATTTGTGACAATTGTTAAATATTTTTTTTATTTATTATTATTTTTAAATGGGCAAGTCAGTTCTCTTTCGATTATAAATACAAATTATATAATGTTTAGTAATACTTAAAATTGTATAAAATTTATGATTATTTATATTTTTAGTTTTCTTTTAATTTTGTGGTATATAAATGCTATTCTGACACAGATACATACAAATCTTGTACAACTTCGAGTGCTACAGAATTGCAGCATCTGTAATTACGTACAGTTACAGATCACTTTGAAAATTTTCTGTTACAGGGTGATTGCAAGTATTTTTCTATTTCATTTATTGTTAGCCCCCAATTGCCCTCGTGACTAAATCTTCACTGAAAAATAGGAGATATGACAATGTTCTTTACATCCCAGAACTTCAATTCCGATTCGTCAACATTTCTTAAGATATTCGAAAAAACGTCAAAAATTGAAAGTGTTCGGTCATTATTCTTAACTTAAGAATGAGCATTAGTGTATTTTAAACTAAAACCACTCTGTTTGACATAATATGGCACACATTTTTGCGATTAAAATACTTCAATAATTGGTTTAAAATGGTACTTTGGCAACAATTTTAAAGTATGGATAATTTTTAGGAAAAGGGAAAACGTTGTTAGATTATCAGGGATAAGAATAAGAATGTCCGAATATTTCAAGCGCCTAGGAATTTGTACAATTTCGCGTCTGTATCAGGAAATAGTGACGCTCAATTTCATAGCAGTCGTAACTATTTCAAATGTAATAATTTGAAACTGTTATTTTTAAACATATATAGTCAGTTGAAAAGTACAAAAAAAATATTATTCTTATAAAAATTTAATTATATAGCTATAAAAAAATTCAGCTGTAAAAATCCCATTTAAGCAAATTTATTATCATTAAACTACATAAACGTATTCATACAACTTACTATCAGGATCTAATCATGATGATTCAATGTCTATATTTTGTGGATCAGACCTGTAAAGTAGTGTCTGTTTTTTCTTATTTATTTTTACTTACGAAATTTTGGGCAAGTAATTTTATCCTTTCACATATTCGTGCCGACAGCTAAAGGTCATTTACCTCTACAGATCAAACTATACCGGGAAAGAGAGCACATGCCGCAAAAATAAATAACGAAAAGTGCTAAATGACCTCATAGATAATCACCAGCTAATGACATTTACAAACTGTTTTAATAGTTTTTTTAAACAAGCATTTTAATCTATTATATCACCATTTAAAAAGGTTGAAAAGATGTTTAATTCCTTGGGGAGAGAGGAGGGGAGATGAGGGTAGGGGAGGGATTAGAACTAAGTGAAAAATATCAGTCGTGAGATAATTATTGATAATCTACTTGAAATAGACTTGACAAATGTATAACCATCCATGATGTTCAGAAAAAACAATCTCACAAAATGAAAACACTGATATGCGTCATTTTTATATTTACCCTACGCTAACAGAAATCTAAACAAAATGTTATTGCTAATTCTTCTATAGCATACAATTAAATAAAGGGATCAAACCTAGTTTTCATTTTTACCTTTAAAGCAGAAGATAAATATGAAATAAATCTTTAACCATGACAATTAATGTATTATAATTTCTCAGAATAAATCTAATTAATTTTTCTTTCAATGGAATTTTGATATTGTGCAATTTAAATACTTTGTAGAAAATATTTCAACGATCTACTAACTAACATATACCTTATTAAATAGTTGAGTTAAATCATTGGCACATTTGTGTCCCTTAACGATATGTGCATTTTCTGTTCCACAACTATAAAATATCTTCAAATTTTACGTGATGAAGAGAAAACGTATGTGAATGACTTGGGTATTATATTTAAAATTATTATGTTAATAAATAATTAAAGTAGACTAACAAAAATACAAATATCTAATTCACGCGAATAGAAATAATTATTATTCACAATCCAAACATTTTCCGTGAATGTTATGATGATACAAAATCGTATCGTCGTTAATCTCTGATTGTACGTTCTGTAAGCCTAAAAAATGCACTTAAGCTAGTTTTCAGCTTAAGAAAAAATAAGTTCTTTAAATTTTCTTCTTGTGTTTAAGAAGTTTCTATTCATTGATAATTTCATATTTTCTTCTTGATTAAGTGGCTTTGAAGTGGATGTCGAGGAACTGAATTATCTCACTTCAGATCTGTAGTACTGCATAGAGTGTTCATTTGCATCAATTCGATAGTTACGGTCAGTTAATGAGATAAATTTTCATTCAGATGATTCCTAGAGAAAAGTTTCTAGCAAAATAAATAAAATGTTGATTTTTTTTTATAACCCTCGTCAAATCTAAAATTCTACCTCTAAACTTCTGTAATTTAGCCAAATGTCCCAACGTTAACCACATTTAAATATCCAATATCTCCATCTATTTCCTAATTCGGATAAAATTCTACGGCACCATTATCGCCCCCCTCTTTTTTTAATAATATTTTTCTTTTAAGCAAATAAAAATAAATGTTTTTGTTACGATACTTTTATGACAATATATCTATATCAGCAGTTGTAACAGATATATCAGAAATCACAGTCAGTTATCAGAAATCACAATCAAAGTTTTTATTCGAATTCTACGAATATTTCGCACAGACGCGATGGTACATAGCGCCCACCAAACTAATCTAAAAATAGTCAGATTTATTTTTATGCTAAACGGAAAATTAACCAGTTTGTTATAGCTATTAATGATAAATCAAACACACACACATATATATATATATATATATATTAAAAACCTATGTGTAAATGTTGTAAACGGATCGAAGATAATTTATTATCCAAATAGAAAATTATAAAAAAAATGAATAAACATTTCAACAAAAAAAAAGCCGACTTCAAAAACTACTACAAAGTAAAACAAAACCATATAAAGAGGGAGGAAAATTGCCAGGTGGCGGCTTTCTCGCCAAATAAATAGCGCTTCGTCACTTGATGAAAATCGTTGAAAATGAAATATTTTAAGTATTTTTTATGGTTTTTATTGAATTTCTAGAAAAGAATCTGCAAAGAGTGGGCACACGAGGAGTGCAGTGGATACGAGAAGTAAAAGATGAGAAAACCATTACATGACAACATTAAAAATTGCTTGAAAACCTGAAAAAAAATTACTGACCTTAAAAAATGTATATGTGTTTTAAACTTTGATTCAAAAGTTATTTAAAAAAAGCTTTTTGCTACTGGAAGTGTAAAAACTTAATTTCTGATTAGTACCCGGTTTTACCTTACCACCAAAATTCGGACCTGTTTCAGACGGTCCTAAAAACGCCTTTTCCCAAGTAGAGAAGAATTTTCCTGTGCAACAGATTTAGTTTTTCAATAGCGCAGATGTCCCAAAACACTTTTGTGGGGTGTTCCAATTTTCCCGCCCTACTAGACTTTTGTCAACAAAGGAAAATTATTAGGTACCCGGTTTTACCCTAATCTCCTCTATACGTTTACATTTATTAAATATCAACGTAGAATATTTTTTATATTATTATTTCATATGTTTTGCTCTTTAAGTGATCTTAGCTAATGATAGATAATATAAAAAATACTTTAAAAAAAAAGTGTATTTTTTGCAAAATGTTACATTATATATATATATATATATAATGTAACATTTTGCAAAATTATAATGAAACAATCAGTCCATATTTCAAGCCAAAATCATATCGTATTGAGATGGCCAAATTGTATATATAAAGAGAGAGTGTATTCGGAATAAATTTGACTGTTTGTAAATAGTATACAATTAGGGTTGGTGTTATAAAAAATGTGACATATTCTTTATATGTTTAAAAACTTTTTTTTTATTTTAAATATACCTGTGATGGCAAAGATAACAGAAAGGGAAAAGTGGAAGCTATCAGAATATTGGAAAAGAATAATCTTCATCATCACGAATTGTGCCGGTAACCCAATTCCGAAATTAAGACATCTACTCGATGCTTCTTAACCCTTTCAAGACAGTTTTATTATTTTTTTTTTTGAGGAAAAGTTACTGTTACGTCTAAAAAAAATTGAAAGTAGCTACCCAAATCACAAATGTTAAGGTTTACCGAAATTGAACGGATATGTCATTTAATGAAATTTAAAGAATATAGTTATTTTGCGTTCTATTAATATGACAATAGGCTAAGAGAAAATTTTTGAAGACTATTGGAAAATGTTAAATTAAAACAATATTAAATATACTTAACAACTTTCCCGTGTTTTATATTTTTTTATCATAACTTATTGGTTCGGAAAAGTATTATACCTTTTATTTTTAAAGAACGAAACGTATGTTTAAAATAAAAGAATCACCAACACTGCAAAGAGTTTTCAGCAACGATTTCTTTTTTAATTACTAAATGCTGAAACATAAATGAAGTGATAATAAAGTATGTACAGACATATACTAAACAACAAAAATAATTCTTAAGACAAAAGAAAATCAATTTAAATTGCCCGGTACTTTTAAGTCACGTTAGTCCCGAAAGGATTTAAAACTCCTTAAATCGATACAAAGTATAATAACGAGACGCAGCGAACCGTAATAAACTGAAAACAACACAAAATGTGATGGTGTTCTGATGAGCCTCCTATGAGAAGGATATCCCAATGTTTGTCTCCCTAACTCCCCTGATTTCAATCGTATAAATTATGTGTGTGGCAGTATTGAGAAAGTAACCTAAGTATCACAAAAATCAACTCATAGACAAAAGTAGTGCAGATTTTGCCAGATTTATGCGCCAGATGCCGGTGCATGATTTCTGATGCCATTTCGAGGCCATTATGGCTGCTGTGAGAATGGCTTCTTCAATCACACTCTCTCATAATTGTTGTAATATTTATGTCACTTGCCCATTTTTCATTAACAATTTCTTTTTGACTCTGATATTTCATGTTTTCGTCTTTCACCAGCAAGTCAAATTTCCCTGGAACACCCTGTATATATATTAATATTGTCGATTTTAGGCATAATGCTTGCAATATTTGATGAAATAACATATATTTAATATGAATACTCTTATAAAGCCCTTCTGAAGGTTCTATAAGATATTCATAGTTTTCCAGTCTTTGCTATTTCATCCTATTAAGTATAATTTTTGCAGGGTCCATTCCATTGCTTTTTATAATGTCTTATCCTTTATTTTTCACATGTGTTGTCCTTATATATATATATATATATATATATATATATATATATAGTTGGTCCCCTCTTACTATCTAATAGCTAATTCCGAAACCGTTACATTTACATGTAATAATTTGAATGTTGTTGTTCATCATATCAAAAGCAATTTACGTCAAAATATTTTTTAAAGTTACTTTTAAATTTTTATACATTCCCTAGGTTCTATAAGTTATATTTGGAAAAAAATTCTCTATTCTCTAACAAGTAAAGCAATAAAAATTCCATTTTTTTTTACGGTCAAAACTTAAGGAGTTAAATAATACATTGAATTATATGAGTTTTCGACGTTTTCTGGCACGCGTGTTTGAAAGGCCTTTTTACTGTTGCTGGAGCATGCATACAGTTTTTCCAAATATAACTTAAGGATCTGCGGACCATATAAACATATAATTTCAAAACTTAAAAAAATAACTATTTTGACATAAATGGTTTTAAATATGATGAAGAACAACTTCTGAAACATTTTTCAAATTGTAACCATACCTCTAAAACTAACGGTTTAGGAATTAGTTCTTTGATATCATTAAAAGGGGATACTCTGTATGAATATGTATGAAGATATATATATGTACTGGGTGATTAAAAAATTTGGAGCAAAAATAAATTCAAAAGGAAAACGATTGATGGATCGAAAAAAAAAAAAAACATGCAGATAACAGACATGCGAAAAAAACATGCGTTGTCATAAGGGATTTTGTATGGCATGAAAAAAAAATATTTCAAAATCTCGAGAGAGAACTGCTGCAAAGAAAAGTGCTAATTATGAAATGATAGATGCTATTTCAGCATGATTAACACCTGAAAGCGCTTAATTTGTCCAGCACCACTTTCCATACTAAGTTAAGTCGTGGTATTACGCTTGGTACAACAGGAGACATATCAATGGAAATGACCAGTGGTGGGATTCAGCCGGTTCGCACCTGTTCGCTAGAACAGTTATTTAAAATTTGTTGAGTTGGGCGAACCGGTTGTTAAATAGCACAGGTATAGAAGAAGGAATTATAAGATATTATAATTCCTTCTTCTATGGGCACAGGTAATGTTGAAATCAAAAATATACATTCCTTAAAATATCCATTTGCTCAATATCGTATCCTGTAATATATTGACATTTTCTCATTTTTGTTCATCTTTGTGTTACGTCTTGGATTCCGACAAGATAAAAGTACTGGATTTCTGTAGAAAGTAAGTATATTTTTTAACACACCGTATCTTCATAAAACAATAGTGACATACACACAAAGAGATTGTTCAGATTCCAAGTTTCTTTTAATTTTCTTTTAATTAAATAAGCATTTATAATTTTGTTACATTAAAAATGCATTTTATATTAATAACATTGGAAATTCTTTGACCATTATTGAACAAATGTACGTATGTTTTAAAAAGATTCTTATTAGTGGTCCGCGGGTTTTAAAAAGATTCTTATTAGTGGTCCACGGGTATTAAAATTATGAATTCAGTTTTCCGCGAGGTTCGATTGTGACAGGGACAGTTTTTTCCCTTTAGATTAACATTTCGTAACAATGGTCTTTCAATTTGGAAACTTATTTCCTAACCTATGTGTGAAGCATCATTTTTCTTTATCGTTTAAGCTTGAAAATGCCATTAGGGTAGCAGCGCTCTCAAACAGTCCTCTTTTCTCCTTAAAGTCCGTTTTTATATGTTTTGGTCCGTTTTCAGTAACAAAAAGAATTTCAAAAAATTTCATTAAAAAAATATTTTTTTATTATTATTTTTAAAAACGGCAAAATTCTAATGTATGCTAATTGTGCGTGCTTCCTTAATGCACTTCTAAATTTATTTCAATAGATTTTTCATAATAATTTACACATTCCAGAGATAATGTACCTTTCTTACTTTTCTTTCATTTCTTTACAGCATATATATTTATCTACTTTTTAGACATTCATACACAAAAGTTACGTTGCATATATACATCCTTCTATATCTATATTTTCTGATGCTGTGAGATTTACTAAAACATATATCGTTAATATGCAAGATCAAACCGAAATATAAAGTGAGTCCAATAAATAAACAGTTGATATATTGAACGACAACAGGTGTGTTTTCTCCCCAACCACTTGTCATCTATAGACGTTCCGCGGCCGTTCTCCTTCCATACAAGAGGCGGCTTTATTAGCATCCTCCGCATTCTCTAACTCGAGACGTTTGTATAGTAGTCGTGCTAGCAACTCTGTGATGAGTCAGCAGCTAGCGCAGACAAGCAGGCGTCTGCCACCGCAAGATCAGTTGCCAACAAAGCAAAGAGGCACGAACGCAGAGAGCTTAGAAAACCAAAAGGTTAAGGACGTTCACTCATTCTTCTCATGGCTATCAGTAAAGGTGCGGCAAAGAGAAAAGATGCTAAAGAGCGAGTTCCAGCATCCTTATGTCTTCTTTTAAAAATATATTTCTCAATCTCTTTCCGCACCATATTTCCCTTAGCATTGTTTTGCAGGCGATTTCCAATGTCCATTATTTCACAATTTCATATGTAAAGAGGAGTGCAGTGGGAGGCTGTGTGTGTGGAGATTTAGTTCATAAATCGGGATGAGCAGTTTTAAATTCATTCTTGAAGAATAAAATTCCTAGCCACAAAGGGACTATATTTTTTCATCAGTTGCAGAGTGTATGTTAGAGTCAACAGGAGTAACCTCTGATCACGACATATCTGGATAATTCTTGATCATCCTAGTTTTTATTTTTTAAATTTTTAAATTTAAATTTAAAACATGGCATTAGGTTTTCAAACAATTTATTTTTCAATTCTTATTCAATGCAACCTAGTTTAGAAAAACAAAACAAAATCAATATTATTTAAGTTTCTAACTAAAGTTGCTGAAATAAAAAATGGGTTCAGAGAAAAGTAAACATCTGCAAATCTTTCACTTCTTGTGAGAAAAGCCTATTTTTAACTTGTAGAAGCTTTTTTCAAATTTAATTGTAAACATTCTAGTTTGTGAATAAGTATCTCATTTTAAATATTGTCAAATTAATAAAATAAGGGAGCGATATCAAATGTCATCCCCAAATTTTGTGGTAATATTAGATAGGTGCAGTTTATTTAGTGTTTAAAGCAGCAAGTTTATTAGACAAATTTTGATAAACACAGTACATGGTACTTTTGATTAGTAACTATAAGTGCTAAGCTTTATCTATTTCTTAACTGTAACCACAAAAAGCTTTTTCCTAGCTGTAACTGAAATGCCTAAGTTACACACAAATAATTTCTCTTTTAGCTCTAGTCCTCCAAATCAACCACTATTTTTCAATCATAAACTTTTGATTATGTATAAAACAAAAAAAGGGACAAAATGAATTCAGTTCGGGCAGACACAAAATTAAAAAAAGTCCTTCAGGCATTTACGTTAGGAAAAGGTAGCTTCCATATCCCTTGTTTTTTTTTTTTTTTTTTTTTTTTTTTAGCTCATTTCACTCAAACAGACGAAGCTACACGAAAGCATGGAATCCGATTATAGAAGATTCAATCCCAGTTTTCGTTAATGCTGAATTTGAATGAGAATTTCGCCAAATAAGTCATCTATATCCAAGTTGACTTCATATATCACGAATTATTATTTGTCGACAAATGTGCCGATATTTCGTCAAGTATGGCCAAGATTGGCGAGAGTTTCACGCTGGTGGATATGGCTATGTAACTTTAAACATATGAGAGTAACAACAATAGTTACAACAATTAAAGTAAATTTGCGTGTTACCATGTTTTCTAAAATTCACAAATAAAACCTAATTATGCAAAAATTAGCCACAATATAATTTCAAACTGGTATTACTTAGTCGCTTTTTAAGACAGAAACCAAACCAAAAAATGTTCCTGAATCCTTATATTAAGGCCGAACACTTAAGGGGGGGGGGGCAGAAACTTTATATTTATAATTCTTTTGCATATCTTTTTGAATCTGAAGTATTTAAGTGGCTGACATTCAAATAAAAGATGGCAGATGAAGCTGGCCAACGAGCTTCGTAGAGACCTTGGTAAGTCCTGTACAGTCACCTACAAATCGGTTATTATATACGAGTACTGTCGCTTGTCAAAAATAGGATTGTTTCAAAATGTCAGTGTCCCTAGAATTTCAAACTGCTGTATCTCAGCCATTTTTTAGGATAGAGGCGAGGCAAAAAATGCTCAGTAATCTTTCTATCAATGTCGTATACTTAAAGAAAAAGAAAAATTCAATTTATAAATTTTTGTACATTTTTTTTATTTAAAATTATTTAAGTGGCATTTCGAAACAAGTTGGCGTATGAAGTTGGCCAACGAACACCGCCGAGATCTTGGTATGTCCTGTACACAAGCTCAGTCACATTCAAATCGGTTCATAAACAAGAGAGTTACAACATGACAAATATTATATATATATAAGATATTCATAGGTTTCATATTTCCATTTTATTATGTTTGATTTTTGTAGTATCTTTACCTTTGGTTCGTATAATAACAAAAATTCTTTTGTTTAAATTTATAGTACACTTTATCGGGGAACTCATATAAAAAGGCCAGTCTAATATCATGAAAATTGTGAAAGATATCGGTGCTATAGTGAGTTGCATTTCAGTTGCTTTCTAAAAGTAGCTGGATTAAAGGATTTTCCACAAATTGTCATTTTTCATTTTTTATTATTTATCTTGTCACTTTTTATTGATAATTTAATTCTCCTCGGAAGAAGCAGTTAAATGAGCCCAAACCAACAAAAAAAGATTTATCAAAATCGGAGTATCCGTTCCAAATATACGCATGGACATACGTTAAATACATTCTTATTTATTGGAAGAAGGTTAATGAAAAATGACATTTCATGGAAAATACCTTCATCCAGTTATTTTTAGAAAGCAACTGAAATTCAACTCACTCTATCGCCGATATTTTTCTTAATTATCATGATAGGACTGGCCTTTTTATGTCAATTTCATATAGTGAACTCGGTAGCCAATGGCTAATTGCTAAACCATAGTCATATACACATAGTTCCAATTGCAAAAATGTTTAAAATGAGATAAAGAAGTATTTTAAAAGCAATTTGGGGTCAATAAAAAGATTTCTTAAAAAGTTACGAAATTTAATTTTTTATATGATCCCCCGGTCCTAAGTGATATTTAGTATAAATTTCCTATTACACTAACAAGTAACACAAAGTTCCATTCTTCTACGATTAAAACTGACCGAGTAATAGCTTTTTAAAGTTGAAGCAACTTTTTTGCTGTGAAATAGGTGCCATTCTCAAATTTACTAGAAATATAAATATAATATAAATAAGAAAAATAAATTTCTCAGGACTTACTTTTTCAGTATATTTTGATTATACTCTTTAATTTTCTTAAAATCAAGGGTAATTTTTCAGCTCTGTATAAATATATAGAAAAATTTCAACCCAATCATGTTATTACCCGAACATCTAAAAAAAATTGAGTTAGTCGGATTGACTTCTGAAAGCATCAAATAATCGTCAATCTAGAAATATAAATAATCGTATAAAAAAATAGTAAAATTAACATTGCAATATAAATTTGAAATCTATTTTCATTCCTACATATCAAAGCAAACTATATAACTTGTACTAGAAATATAAATGAAAAAATAACAGAATTTTTGTGAAATGAAATGGTGAAAAGCAACATTCTCAATTCTTAACAAAATAAAACATATTTTAGAATATAATTATTTTAACCAATCTTAAACTTAATTAATAAAAATTAACACTATCGTAAAACTTCTACGATGTGACTACTTTCAATTAAAGTGCAGATACACGCGAAATAAATTCCGCTAATACTTTCTTTAATCACTTTGTGTACGATCCCTCGAAACATGGCCCAATTCATTTGTGTTCAGATGCAGAAAATTGGTGGTAAGTCATGCAATTCAAAGTTTCATAACTTGGTCAATTTTAGTGTTAGATGAATGGCACTTTTTTTCTGTTACTTGTTAGTGTAATAGGAAATTTTTACTAAATATCACTTATAGGACTGGGGGGACCGTATAAAAATTAAATTTCTTAAGTTTTTAAGAAATGTTTTTATTGACAGAAATCTCTTTTAAAATGCTTCTTTACTTCATTCAAAACATTTTTGAAATTTGAACTATATGTCTATGACTATCGGTTTAAGAATTAGTCATTGGACACCGTTGAAAGTGGACACCATGTGTATTATATACTTAACTACTAAATAATTAAAAAAAAAATCGCGCATGCGTAGTTAAAAATTACTTTATAAAAATGCTCATATTTTATCAAATATTTATTATACAGCATTCTAATTAAAGTATATTCTTTCTATTGCACTTTGTCAAGTTTCTTGAAAATGGCGTAAATTTTAGTTGAAATCCCTGCATGTTATAAACAAACAAGTTGGAAATTGCATGTTAAACGTGACAAAATGAGGTGCGTTCGTTTCGTGCTATAACTAGTTTTACAATATAAAAAATCATCGTTATTTCAGTGAAATAAATTATATCATCTGCTATGAACGAAATGAGGATGTCTTTTTTTATTATTATTATTACGTATGCCATGTTTACAGACGCAATTTTTTTCGACTCCAGACAGCTCTGTAAATTCACCATGGAGATCTCGCTTTGCGAATGATTACCTCCATGGTTAATATTTCTATGATTCACGATGAATGAATATTTTGTTTATTTACTTTAATGGATTAAGATATTCGGCTGTTAACCTAATTTTCACTGAAGTTAACTCAGAATCTATACATTTTTTAATGTAACTCATCTCTCAAGCAAACATTTTTTTTTTGAACGATCTTTCTAAAAATGTAACTTTTACGCAATTTTATTCGAAAAAATAATTTTGAATAAAAATGGCCGCTTGAAATATGGAAAAAGATGTGGTTAGCCCGTATTTGTTTTCCTCAGTCACATGACATCCGCTTTTATTATATAAATTTACGTATGATAGGATATAATAGAACAAAGAAAACTTTTATTAATCTTTTTAAGTTTTGATTCGATTTTCATAAAATTTGAAATGACTCGACAAAATTCTGCAACAGTTATATATATTAAATTTCAAACCATTCGGTTGGGTAATTTTTGCCGTGTTATATGCGGACAGACGGACAGACAGACGGGTGGGTGGACCAAACGACGACTATAGGTGCTACATATTTATATAATTACGAACGCACTTAAAAACAGAAGAATCTCTAAATTTTTTAAAGGAAGTTTTATATTTTTATGAAGAAACCTACTTTACTTTCACAAATAAACACAAATGTTGTACATGAACCACATAGTCATCTTTATACAGATAAACATTATTTCCAAAATTTTATTTTGCTGGGTTATGACACGTATTATTTTTCTATTCAAGTTTTTGTTGGACCCTTAATCTGCACTCGCGACTATTCCTTCGTTGAAAAAATGCTGTTAAAACATGTTCTTTACATTCATGAATTTCCAAAAGAATTCGTCAAGTATTTCTCTAGATATTCGATAAAACGTCTAAAATTGAAAGCTTTCGGATAGTTTTAAACAGATACTGTTATTCAAAATTTATTTTTACCGAATAAAATATACTGTTAATATTAGAAGACTAGAATAAATTAGAACGTAGAACACACAAATTAGAAACATATAAACGGTGCTTCATTACATTTATTTTGAAGGACGCCGTTATATATTAGAACTTGATATGTTTTTGAAATTCATAGATATTATAATTATATATATATATATATATATATATATATACATATATATATATATATATATAACCGGTTAATTTTAATTTCCAACTACTAAATATGTTGTGTGGCAAAATTTGTTAATAAAGTTTCGTTTTTATAATTTACGTTAGAAAAACATTTTCTTATTTTCAATGAAGTTATACGTAAATTCTTGTGAGATTTCAGCATTGCAGCAATAGAATTACTTTGCCTCTGAAATGGTTAAGACAGGTTTCTGTTTTTTATTAATTCAGATTTAATTAATAAGCAGAAATTAAAAAAGTTATTTTTAAAAGGTAATATAAATATAAATCAAAAATATTTAAAACAAAATCCTTTTGAAAACTGATATATGCAGGAATTATGGAAGTTCATTAAACAGCCATCATTATAACAGCAACAGTGTAAATTTGATACTTCGTACCAAGTGTAAACAAGTCCAAAAATCAATGAACTGATATTCGATCCGACAATTTTAGATTCACTAAATTAATTAATTCATAATTATTCTCCGAGGTATTAGGATTTTCCACTACAGCCACAAATAAGAGTTTATAGACATAAACTCATAATGCATTTATAACAGATGTGAAACAAATTTTATTACCCTCCACCAAAAGCAAGTTAATAATAAATGGGAGAATCAAGCGCTCATTTGATAGCTAATAAAATATGTATTTCCAATGTCTTTAAAATGATTAATTTAATTTGAAGTAAGATAAGTCGTAATTGAACTTCAAAAATTAAGTATTTTGAATTACCAGAGAACCTAAAGATAGAAAGTATCAAGCACAATAAAGCTTTAAACTTCTCTAACACGTTTATTTTTCATTTTTTATTATTTAACAGAGGAAAATCAATGCGTATAATCTTATTTTAGAGAGAGCACTTTCGAAAAAGTGGATAAGCTCTTCTTAAAGTGATCTTATCTCATATTCTCCTTATTTTTAAAACAAAGTACCCAATTCTCTGGAAAGCCGCACAGCAACGCTTTATATCTATGCCAGCTGTGAGCACAACAGAAAATATGGTAATTTTTAAATCTTCAACTAATTTTAAGCACAATTAAGTAAAAATATTATGTTTTGCTAAATGATAATAAATATTTAACTGAAATGATGATTTCAAAAACTTCATAAGTCCACTTTATTTCGAAAAGCGTTTTCTTGTTGTTATAGTTGCAAACGTACCCAAGATTGAAGTCCCAGATGTGTAGACAAAATTACAGAGATTTATTTTTCCGTTGCCACTGAAATTTTTCATTTAGAAACAACATTAACCAATGACAATACCAAGAAATATTCCAAAGGCAACGATAGAAAAATATGTTATCAAATACGATGGTGAATATGACTTTGTGCCTTAATGAATGGATTCCAAGGATTACAGATTTTAAAACCCAATATTTTTTAACAGTAATCTTTGCATTATTTTATCGCAGAATTCTGCAATTAAATATGGTGAATAACTATTTTGAAATAGTGGTATTTAAAATCCGTTATATTTGGTATGTATGCACTTAATGTCAATCCTTGACCCTTTACTCGCACTTTTGCATTTTGTACACCACTGGATGTTACAAATTTAAATATGCTTGCTACAAATTTACATTATTGGAAAATATTGCTAATATTTTAAAAATAATGTACTACATAATAACTGTGTTGACTTAAAATTATTCTGATAAAACATTAATTTCTTTTCCTAGAAATTTAAAAATACATCGCGCGGGAAGTTTTGCTGTCTGGATTTGCGCGAGTACTTAAAGGATTAATATGCAGACATAAAAGATTTATGTATATTTTATCAAATACGTAATACAAATATGATTAATATATTTTCTTAATAATTTTTAGGGAACTAAATCCCATTGTCTTCAAAAACAACACAAGTCCAAATCTTGGGGTTTTTTTTCAGGGTTTTTTTTTTTTTTTTTTTTTTTTTTTTTTTAATAAAATAAATAACTGATAGCCGAAAAATATATTTAAAGATTTAAGAAATATAATAAGCACAAAATAGTCTTAAAGTATCCAGCATTTTTGTGTAGCACAATTTTTATTGATTACTGAAAGAGCTTAAATCTTGGACTCGTGTATTTTTTTAAATCAATGATTCAATTTTACTCGTAACTCAAAACGATTGAAATTGTTATTTATATTTCAGCACAAAAGTAAATTATTTCCGAAACATAATAAGTTCTAATATGTTTATTGTCAAAATATTTAATTTCATCAATGAAAATTCAAAACATGTGGCTAATCTAGGTAGTTTTGGGGGAAAAAGGTTCAGGAGGTATGGCTCAGGAGTCTAATGTGTTTGTAACTATAAAGGTTTAAAAATAAAACAGATTACACACGCAGTGATGTTTGTTCGTTTGGTAATAAACTTAATTTGACTTCAGTATTCAACATTTATATTATGATGTACGAAAGTGAAATAAATAAATAATGGTGAAACAGAGAACAAGCCAGATACATTTTTAACATTTAAAAACATGGATGGTCTACAGAGTTCATCATTCAGTGAAAAAACAGCTGCGAATCCCAAATTAATTGCTTGATTAACACCCACGTCCCATTTACCCTCTTCTGAAAGACACTTCAGTTTTTAACCAATGTTTCAAGTTGAAAATCGCAATTTTTTGTGATCTCTTGTACATTTTTATTGGAAAGTCACCACTGGTGTACGGAATACAATGCCCATGTATTTATGTATTATATTCAAATTTCATTCTTAATTTTTTTTAGTTTAATGTTTTCATTTTTTATAATATGTATAGGTATTGCATTCAAGGCGAATATCATAAAAAGTTAATATTTAGGGTTTAAAAGACGTTGGCGTATGGAGTACGTGCCGGTATTATAATGTTAATTCAAACCATCCCCGTAATTTTAATTCAATAAATCTTTTTTTATAAATTTGATGTTTATTACTTTCATATTACTATTAGATATTGCATTAAATATGGATATCATTAAATGTTATTATTTATGCTTTGAAATGGTTTGCGCATACCGTAAGCCGCACAGAGGAACATTTGAGGCAAAAACCTGGCCGAAAGTGCAAATAATAAAATTTACTCAATAATTGCAAAGAGCATATTTTATCAAATCTGACTAACTGGTCTATGTCTATTTCAGGAGCATGAGTCACACCCGGCGGCTCCTAGTCTCAGTTTAAGAGAAGTTTTTTTGTGAGAAGACGTGCTTTTTTGTTACGTTTCAGCTTTGTTATTATGCATAAAAGTATATTCTATGTGTATTTAAATAGTTTTATTTTTAATATAATAAAAAATAATTAAAATTAAAAATGTGTTATTTTTTAAGCCTTTTTAGCTCTAATTTAGATATTACGATATAATGAAAGTAGTATTTAGATGTATTGAAAGATTTATAAAGGTGTGTCAGGGTTCGTCAGACCATTTTTGAATTACAATCGTATTGGTTATAGTTTTGAAGGCCAATTTATTTTAAAATGTTCCACATATAGTTGTTAATTTTATATTTTTTTTTGGGGGGGAGGGGGGTAGTAATATATTAAAACACATTAAAATCAGCATCTCTATACTTTAGAGACTCAACTTTGCTAAATACTAAATGCAAATAATATAAAATATTATATACATTGGTTTATACAAAGAATTAAACTTTTATATATAGTACAATTAACACCACATTTAATTAAGCATTACTTGTAAATAAAACAAATCTATCAATAATTACTTTCCACTTATAAACAGTTAATTAAACTTTGTATTATATATTTATTTTTTTAATAAATGCATACATTTATGTGTATATCGCTATAGCATTATGTGTATTTATGTGTATGTTTTATATTAGTGCATTTACTAATAGTAAGTCAACAGCAATGGTTTTAACTTTAAAACACATGAAAAATAATTTTGGTCAGGAATTTTGCCTCAAGTACTCCACGATGCGCCGCCCATGTTTTCATGTTACTACAAACCGTCCATGTTTTTTTAAAGGTTAATGGAAGCCAAAATTATGCCGACATTAGTGAATGGAAAAAAAATATATATATACGATTCATTTTAATGTCAAATATGAAAACTGATCTGCAAAATGAGAGAAAGATTTAAAGCAGTTTTACACCACTAAAATAAAAATTAAAGGTATGTACCGAGAGCAACTCGATGAGATTTGTCATACTTAGGTACTCAAAAGAAATTATTTAAGAAAGTCCTTCCGGCATGTACTAGAAGGAAAATGTAGCTTCCATATTACATAGAATTTCAAACAGCTATATCTCAGCCGTTTTTTAAGATAAAGCCAAAACAAAATATGCTCCGCAATTCTTGTATCGTGATCTAACAGTTAACGGAAACAACATTTTTTTTTAAATTTTACTATACGTCTTTTGGAATTTTTTAAAATTTAAATTTTTAACTGGCCGCCATTTTGAAACAAGATGGCGCATGATGCTGGCTAACGAACTAGGTCGAGATTTTGGTATGTTCTGTACACATGATCAGTCATATTCATATCGGTTCATAAATACGAGAGTTATAGCATAACAAAAATTAGGTTGTTTCAAAATGTCAGCCTCCCTAAAATTTCAAACTGCCACATCTAAGCCATTTTTTTAAGATAAAACCAAAATATGCTCCGAAATCCTTGTATCACAATCTAACACTTAAAGGAAAAAATTTTTCCAATTTACAATTTTTTTGGACATCTTTTTGAATTTTTAAAAATTAAAATTTTTTTTAACTAGCCGCCATTTTGAATCAAGATAACGGATGAAGCTGACCAACGAACTCTGTCGAGACCTTCGTATGTCTTATACACGTACTCTGTCACATCCAAATCGGTTCATAAATGAGAGAGTTAGAGCATGACAAATGTCAGATATATCAACATTTGAACGGAGGGTGGTTTTGTTTTCCGAGGGGTCATGATCGGTGAAAATATACCCAAATTTTATGGAATTGCTTTCCTCCGAACGGCTGCAATAGGTTATTTTTTGTATTGAAAGCTACGTAAAAATGGTAATTATTTTTTTCTGTGAAAAAACTACGAAAAAATAGTTTTGCATCTTTTAGTATTGAATTGTCTGTAAATATTTGTAAAAGAAATTTTTAATGTCAAACGATATATTTTTTTATTATTTAAAATCTCATAATATTTAAAATCCTTCATGGGTTTCAAATTATATTACTTGAACAACAAAATTTAATAGTTTATAATGATAAAAATGACAATAATAAAATATGATTATGTTAATTATAAAATAGAAGAGAAACTTACTAGTTCTTTGATAATCCAATGTTTCAATAAAAATACTTAACAGAAATTCATCGTTATTTTCAAATGAATATACATTCAGTATTCGAAAAATATTTGTCATATTGACAAAAAACTTAATTACAAACAAAGCCATTAAATAATAAGCCCAGTCAGATAAATGGGAAACTTTTCGCAAGTTGAAAATAGCGCCATCTAGCGGTTGGGAGTGCTGCAACGAGCGGATGGTGGATTTGTCGTGAAGGAATGGCAACACAATGACGTGGTAAGTTAAGTTTTATGTTTTGATTTTCGATTTTGCATATTCAAATTTTTTATTTTTATTTTACTGTTTCTTTATTTAACATTGGTTAAATAATTCATATATAAATCAATTTTTTCTCAAGTAAGATTAATTTAAATTAATTAAATGTTTTTATTTTCGGTTTGTAAATAGTTTGTATACGGAAAAAATGGCGATATGGAATTGGTTTTTCCCTTAGAATTCAAAACTTCTTTAAACAACTTTTATAATTACTAACTAATAAAACAAATATGAAATAAATTAAACTGGTTAAATGTTATAAATATTTCATAAAATGATTTCAAAATAAAACTGCGGAGCTGATGTAATCTGTCTCTGATATGCAGATTTATAAATGTAATTAATATTTATAAATATATTATTCACACAGTTGTTATATCAGAGCTCGACCATTGAAGGCTGAAAATAAAGTAATAGTTTTCTAACGATTCGGTACTTAAAAATTACGCTGTTTCCAATAAATAGTTTAAACCAACAGAGTTCGGTGATATATAAAGTATAGCCAATATGTATGTGTAAAATATCATGATGTTCGCTATTTTCATATACTTGATATTTATTTTCTAAATACTGTGTATGATATTTTCAGTCAAATAAGTGTAATAAATTTTTCAACTGTTATTAATTGTGCCCTTTTTTAGAGCTAGAAATATATTTTCCTAGTTTGAAGTTGATAATTTAAATGTAAAACCAATAATTATGCGAGATATTATTTACATGAAATAGCCACTGAAAGATAAACTGTTTAATTTAGATATACATTATTTAAATTTTCATTTGAAATAATCTTTTCTGGTTTGATTTATTTTAGTTTAAACTGCAATATCTGAAAATATTTATAATCGTCAATACATTGTTTATTTTGAAAATATCGGATATTTTTGTGTTTATAGATATATATATATATGGTAGATGTGCCACTAATGGACCAGTAATGGACCTTCCAGTAATGGGCCACCTTCAACATTTTTGGTTTGTAAAAAAAATAACCAATAAAAATTCAGCCTTTTTTATTTCATTAATATGCTTTCTTTAAATTCTAGTTTTAAATAGAATCATAATATCATTTTGTGGGGTGTCCATTACTGGAATTTAGGGTGTTTTGATTTATTTCTGTTATTTACAATTAAATTTCGATTCACATTGGGAAATGTGACTATGAGCATGGTTAAATATTGTTGGTAGATTAATATAATATTAAAAAATGTGGAATATAACAATTATAACTATTAATTAAAAAATAATTTTTAAAGAAATTTCGGTACTTTTCGGTTAGCCGGGCGCCAGTGATATATATACATGTATATATATACACACAAACACATATATATATACATACACATATATATAAATATATGTATGTATATATATGTGTGTGTGTATATACATATGTATTTATATATGTACATATATCACTGGCGCCCGGCTAACCAAAAAGTACCGAAATTCCTTAAGGGTGTCCATTACTGGCACATCTACCCTACATATATATATTTGGTATAGATGCTGCAGTGGTCTGCAAAATATACGCACGAAAAAATCTTTCCAACTTTGACGATACTCGCTAAGATCCAAAATCTGGTCCTAGAGAAGGGAGATTAAGATACGATTTTGTATATTCAATTTTTTTATTTTACTGTTTATTTATTTAACCTTGGTGGCTAAGATGCTTTACACTCACGCAGAAAAAAAAATTAATCGGTTAAAAAAAGGAAAAAAGTCGCCAAATTTAGGGGATTTTTTCCTTTAATGGCAACCTAGCCATTGTATTAAAATTAAGTTATTCGTTTGGCGCGGTCTTGAAAATTGCGCCAACCAAACAGTCGCCAAACTTATGTTTATATGTTTGCGTGAGTGTAAAGCATCTGTTCCACGTTGGTTAAATAACCCATATTATGTAAATTTGTTTTTGAAGTTCTGTGTCTATATATTGTGAACAGCTATTATATACTAATTATTAATATGCAAATATTTATTTTATCAATATTAACAGTTTATCATTAAGGCGATTTACATAAAAAATACTTTTCTCTGCTCAACTATGTTAAAATTCCTGGGCACAGATGTTATATACAAACCATGTTGGCGCAATTGCAACAAAATGGCGATTTTATGCCTCACATGGTAAACCGATTATTTTGTTTATTTATTTTTATTTTTATTCTATAAATTATTTTTACTATGTTTATCAATAGAAAAGTATCACAGTAACATATTTATTTACATCAAACTACCATTTATTTATTTTTATTATATTTGAATTTTATATTGAAATAAAAAATCACGTGCTATTATTGCATACTATTTGTAACTAATATTCCAAAACAAAGTTTTCGCCAAATTGGCGAGAAGAAAAAAAAATTCAACATGGTGCGTCTGTGCCAATTCCTGACATGCTCATACTTTTCTCTCGTTTTTTAAACATTAAAGTATGAAACAGATCCCTATTTCTGTATTATTTTTATGCTGATATGATTAAAATTTGGGTACTTTCATGTTATCACGTGTTCCAAAGATGAATCGCCAAGCGACCAAGATTTATCGCCAAATTATAAAGCATGTATGGCATTATAATAATATATGATATATATATAACATTTCTTGACGTATATGGCCAAGTTATAGTCATATATAATGCATATATGATATATATATGACATGTGTATATGATGTATATATGACACATAAGACGTTAATAATATGTGTGTAATAACATATATGGCACATCTAGGAGTGTTTGGAATATATATATATGCGTATCTAGGATGCATATATAAGCTTTGCGATGATGTTGGCGAAAGCATAACTGCAACCTTGGCAGGCATTTTTTTTTAAGCTTTCGGAACATTTTCCTAATGGTTATTGTAATTTGTTAAATTATAATTTTTTTTTTGACATGGTGTCAATGTTGAATCCCCCCCCCCCCCCCCACTCCCAATCATCAGATAACCATTTTATAGCACTCAACTGCTGAGGCATCAGCATTTCTCGGACATGCCAGTTAATTCGGCCTTGACAGCATTATTTTTTTTTCAGAGATTATATTACAAAAGGAAGTTTGTTATCTTTCTGAATTTAATTATATGTTATTCTAAATTTTTCTCAATTCATAAAATAAAAATTTGTGTTTTGTCAAATTACATATATATATTTTTTTACCTGCGAAATTTTTTCTTCGTTACTAGATTTTATTAAATTTGTTAAGTACAGGTCGTATATGACATGTGTATACGATGTACATATGGCATATATAAGTAACAACACATGCATTATTAAGGGGCTGCTTCACTGAAACTCCCGATCATGAAATCTAATGTTAGTCTACGGGGGAAATTTAGAAGCGTGATTACTCATTACCTAATATAATTATTAAAACAAGATTTTCACCATCAGAAAGTAGGCATCAGATGCCAACAGTTTACGTTATAAAAATTCTCTCTTTTAAATCGTTAGTATTCCTAAGAAGATGATAAAATTTCATCAAGTAAATCTCCCCTATTCAACCTGTAAATATCCACAAATTGTATGCTCATAATTTATATTAATTCAAATTTGAATTCTTATGTCTTCCTTAGATGTCAGCGATGGATAAAGCTTATTGGAATTCAGGAAAAGAGTAAGTCGGAAATCGGTTTGTATAATAATTACAGACTTTGTGGTGATCGCTCTATATCATCATGGTAATGAACTTTAATGACACCAGAAGCACACACTCTGCAAACAGCTATCTTAATCTAATATCTCAAGATGTAAATATTTTGCATATGTGAGCTGTATTTTATTATTTCAATTAAATATAAAGTATCACAAAATAATATAATTTTGAAACATTCATTTTTATTTATTGTTTGTTTTTAAATGTTTAATAAATGTGTTTGTTCTTTTAAATGATCATCTCTATTGTCTATCCACCACATAACATTGTTATCCTTTTGCAGTTAAGTTAATTACTTTGATTAAATGTTAAGTAATAGGAGAAGTCAGTAATAAGAAATAAGGGGAAATCCCTATCTTACTTCTAATTTTGAAGTAATGTTCTTTAATCGCAAATCTTTAAGTAAAAAATTCAATATCTCTCAAAGTAAGCTGCATGAAAAGCAACTTCATTTGAGAATTCACTTCTGCTCTTGTAGTGATATTACTTTACTTTTTAATGTATGATATTTTTACCGATGGTATAAATGTACCTTACTAAATAACTATACTTTATTAGCCACACACAGGGTGGCTTATTCTTTCAATCTCTATCATTTTTCATGTTTATGAAAAGTCACAGCAATCCATCGTTGCCACAGATTAATCTCGGAAAATGAAACATTTGAAGTTACTTAAAAAATTAATAACTCGAAAAGTATTTGTCACAAAATTGTTTTACAAACTGCGTTAGAATGGTAAAAAATTGTATTTTTCTTGATATAAATTTCAAATCTAATGATTATGTCGTTTTTCAAATATTAGATTTCAAAAATTACAAAACTTCACAATGGAATACCGTAGCGAAACTTTTACGCGTAAAAAGATAATGATAAAGGCATTGTGGCTCGACGTGTATCGTGTATACTGGCCATAGCATGAGTAACGAATTATAGTAAACTTATTATTCAGTTAAAATATAAAAGTGAATTATGTATATACATTTTTAAAAAATAAAGAAAAACATTTTATCACAAACATCAACA
Organism: Maratus michaelseni; assembly: GCA_963931845.1. Lineage (NCBI taxonomy): Eukaryota > Metazoa > Arthropoda > Arachnida > Araneae > Salticidae > Maratus > Maratus michaelseni. The sequence goes on from OZ007586.1 coordinate 283,522,919, forward strand.
AAATTTTTTCTTCTATTTATTCCCTTATTCCAAAGATATCGTTTTATCGTCTGCTGCCATAGCAACATGAATTAAATTTCATTAAAAAAAATTGCTCAGTGGTAGAAAAATATTTTTCTAAATCGAATGGTTATTGAACAACTCAACACTTTAACAGGGGAATTTTTATTTGTTATTTAGATATTTTAAAATTGTTTGTTGTCATTGCGTTTTTATTCTGAGTTACAGCTAGTTTATTTATTTTTTAAATAAAATCCGTGTGTGGCAATCTATATTCGGCCTTATAGCAGAATTTTTCCCTCTTGTTATTTAAAAGTTTTTTTAATATATTGTCTTGAAAAAAATATATATCGTAATATCTAAAGATCTGATAAGAATTCTTTGAAATAGTCAAGCAATGTGGTGATTTTTTTCTTATGTATTATATTTATTCTAGAACCATTTTAATTTATGTAATGTTGTGTATACCTAAACTATGGTAAGCTGATTAAAAATAAGATCTATCATTGATGTAAATCAATGTTGAAATTTTATTCTTGAAAAATTGAAACGACCTTCACGTTATTTAGATTAAATAAGCCAAAATTTTTGCTCTACTATGCTTGATAAATTAATACTACTGTTGTTTATTCTATAATATCTTTCAACTTTTATCTATGTTTGTTTCACAGCGTTTGAAAGCACAAAATACAGATAATAAAGGCTGGAAGTCTACATATGTTTATAAATGATCAATAAAAAAAAAATTATATGTTTTCTCTAGAACAGAAACTTGAAAATTCTTTTAATAATATAAATTAGATAAGATTTTTCTTTTTCTGCTGATTGTAAATTTATTAAAACATCTTATTAAAGTACCTGAAAATACCATGTTCACTATAATATTCTACACAAAGACACATATTAATGCTTCTACTTAATAGTAATAATTAAGTAAAGTACTAAATAAAAATTAAAGAATACAAATAACTGCTATTTTTATGTTAGCTGGGTGCCAATGATTACATCTCTATATAATTGATATCCGGCTAACATAAAAAATACCAAATATATTTAGAAAGATTCTTTCCTCCAAATGAATAATAATACTAAAAAGTACAAAATGATTGAAAAATTTTTCAGGTGTACAAAATACTTTACATCTAGATATGAGCTGACAAAAAAAATAAATTTTATTTGTATTATTTGAGTTATAACAATAAAAAAGATACAAAACAATCTGAAATAAAAAGTACTTTTTAATGTATGTTTGTAAAGTAAAATTGGGGGAATTGTTTTTGAAGTTAAAAATTATCTGATTTCTAAACAATTGTATACAGTATTTTTTTTTCTTCTAAATATTGTCTTAGTTTACTTTTAAATGATCTGTATGTTACTAAATTACTTCTGCCAACTCAAAAAATAACATTGCTCCAGAATTTGTCTTCATTAAGGCAGCTTGATTTATTATAATAATATATTTATATATATATATATATTAGTACACATTATTTTAGCAAGATTTTTACAAGAATACCTGAAGTATGAAGACAGATTATTTTTAAAATCTCCTACAAATCTAAGTTGCATATCAATATCTTAACTTAGGAAGAAAAAAAATCCTTAATTAAAAAATCTGATTTTAATTTTTGAAAAGTATTTTTTTCTCCCTTTTTTTCACACTTTGATCTAAAACAATCCTTGAACATCCTTGAAAAGTGCTTGAATTTTATTTGATATATTTGTATTTTGAGAAACAACTAACTTATATAACATAAAAAATATGTAGAATTTTACCTTTTTAAAAACACTCCATACAAAATGAAATACATTAAATTTAATATTATTATTATTTTTGGTTATGGGTACTGTGAAGGTCAGTGTTAAAACAAAAATTCTCCTCCAAAAGGGAGGGGGGGGGGGGTGAACATTGCACTTCTACAACAAATATAAACATAAAATCGTTCTCAAGTGTATGAACCATGAACTTTGTCGTTTTATCTGTGTTTTTAGAGACAACTTACTTATGATATAACTTTAAACATAAAAAATTATATTTATAAGCATAAAACCACAAATCCTCCACTGTGTGTATCCCAAGCCTTCTGCTGAATTCATCACTGCTAAAACGAGAGAATAGTTAGTATTAAACAATGTTTTTGAATTATGTCTATTCAGTTCCATGTTGATAATTTTTCCAATTCATTTCAATTAAGAAAACCATTTAAAGATAAAGCTAAATTGTTTTCTCCAGATTTGTTTTACATTTATATGACAATTTACATTTTTCACAAAAAAAAAATGTGCTTTTAAGGGTGCGGGAACATTTAAGCAGGCGAAATGGTTTGTTTTGGACAATTTTGCTTTTGTTTTTATCTTGACTGAATATATTAAGGATACGTATAGACGCAGATTACAAATGAACAAGAAGTATACTATGTATATTATGAACATAAAAAAGTGTACTTGTAACAAATAAATAAAATTTAAAGATGACAATACGTTAAATTGGACCATTGTAATACAAAACATACCAAAGTAATCTATTTTATGATCTTAACATACTTGAATTATTCTTATTACCCATTTATCTGTAATTCCGATTGTGTGAATAGGCATGCAAAAAAGATTCTTAATAATATTTAAGTTAGATAAAAGGAAACAAAAATAGTGTCCAAGAGGTGAGTATTTTCATCTGTCATTGTTCTTACTCCTCATAAGGAAAAAGTCTTTATGATACGGGATTTTTTTCTGATTAAAAAAAATATATATTTCCATAAAGAAAAGAAAGTTACTATTTTACAGAGGTATTTTTACCTTTTTCAAGATTCCCGAATGAATAATTCAGAAATGTTTCTTTTTTAAAAAGGAATGTTTTCTGTCTATTCTTTCAAAACTTTTTTGTGTGAATTGAAAGTTATACAGATTTATAGGAATTGATTCTATTATTAAAGATGAGTTTACTTATTGATTTGGGAAGCTTTTGTTTATACATAAGGAGAGATTTCATTAATCTACAGGAATTTATTCTGTATTTAAAGATAAGTTTCTGAATCAAAAAGGAAAAGTTTCTTGACAGAAAGAAACAACTTTTTATTTTTCCAGATTTTATTCCTTGTAGGTTCGGAAAAGTTTTCTTATCGATAAGGGTAACTATAATTCCATTTCCAGCAGGAAACTTTTTCATTTTTTTTTAAGTGCACAATCTTTGTCATTGTACCTGTGTTTTGAAATACAGCTTACTTATAATGTCTTATAATAACAATTTTAACATAATATAAAAATAAAAGCATAAAATTGCAAATCATCTGGTGTATGTGTACCCTGCCCCAACTGCTGAATTCATCTCTGATATAGTATATAATTCACATACTAGAGGCAATGATTCGATTAAATTTAACATATGCCACAGAGAAATCTATACAAATGTTGATAGTTAACTATCTGCTAATTAGTCATTAAATACATATATTGGGTTATTCAGAAAGTTCCTTCTGCTTAAGAATTTGTACCAGAAAATTCTGCCAGTGAATTATTAGACATTAGCTATCTGATTTAATGTCTAATAATAGAATTTTCCGGTACGAACCAACTTTCCGAGCAACCCAATAAGTTTTAAGTCTTATTATTTTTTAAAGTAGCATTTTAGCTGCAGTTTACTAAATTATTAAAATCATAGGTTTTCTTTTTCTTTTCTAAAGTATCTGTGGATATTTGAACCAAAAAGTGCAAGAAATTTTTTTACAAAATTTTATGATGATCTGTTTTTACATAAAATATTTATTTAATGAAAATTCGTAGTTTTTTAAGAGAGAAGGGTCAATTATATTGATTTCTTTAAATAAGCTTTTTACTAACAAGGGAACCTCTTTTGGTGCAGCTCGCACCTAGCATTGAGACAGGGTGGCATTTTAAAGCGCTATATTACGAAGTTTGAGAATTGTTGAAAATTTTGTGTTAAAATCATTTTTTTATTTTACAGCAGCATAACTTTCAGAAAATGCAATTTTCGAGACCATTTATTGGACTATTAACAGAGAAGTTTTTTAAATACTTTAAAATACAAATTAGTTAATAGTAAGAATAAAATATTGAAAGAAGTTTAAAAAACTCTTTAAAAACCTACGAATTTCATTTTGAAAAATTTCAACATTATAATTGCATTTTTGGTGGCGTGACATTGCCTGTAGACTTTTTTCAGACAACCCTGGACGAATGTCATACTTTTCTGCTGTGTCAGTAGTGGTTTGGATTCATAGCACCCTATTTGGCGACTTGACTCGCTTTTGGCATGAAATTATCAATTAAAAATCCAATATGAAAAAAGAATATAGTATAAAAAATTAAAAATATGACTTTAACAAAGAAATTTTGTCAGTTCTCTAACTTTTATGTATAGGGCTACGAAATGTACCATGTATGGATGCTAGGTGCGAGCTGCACCAAAAGTGGTTCCTTTGTAAATATAATTTTTAGCAACTAGAACTAGATCGATGTATTAAAAACAAGAACAAAAAATTATGTGTGATTATGAAACACTTTCCAACACAGCCAGAAAATTGTAATGAAACTTCACCGTTAAATAAGGTGAAGGGAGATATGTAAGTAAACATAGAAAACATATAACATATTGAAAAATACAGTTGTCAAAATTACATTCCAGTGTCAAAAAAGTAGTCGAATTATTTTGTGCAGCCCTGTATATGATCAATAGATGGGGATATATAGCATGATAAAATTTAGTTCAGTTAGAATATTCACATTTAGTAATTTTCACTAACCAATGAAAATGCACTCAAAATCTTTTGCACAGCCCTGCATATTATCTGAAGCTTTTGTACACACCAATAATTAAGCTAAAAGGCAACTTAAAATTCACTCGCAGCAATTACCAACCTTAAACGACAATGTATATTTTTCTTTGTGTAGCTCTGTATATGAATTTATTTATATACTACAAACTTTTATTAGTCTACTAAACATAGTTCAGCAGGAAAATGGTTAACACAATTAAAAACTACCCTTAAGTAATTCACTCCCATAATCTGTAATACTTACGGATTCCCTTGTGTAGCCGTGTATATGAACAACCGAGTTTACAAACACACGTACTATGAAAAAATTTAGTTAAACTTAAAACGCAAACCAAAGTTGAAACCCACATATCACACATTGAATCTAAATAACACACCTGTACTGTAACTGATATCTTTGTGTCTCCCTGTAAATAAACGCAATTCACACCACTTTGATGAGAGAAATTAATAAGTGCACCTCAGTAATGCATATAATTTTCATTATGTTTGAAATAGTGAAATATCACTATATTAACCTACAAACGATTTTCCCCCATAGAACAATGTGTAACAGAATTATTTTGTTTGACCCTGTAAATGAATAATTAATGTTTTGCATACCATATTCTACAAAACGCCTGTTTTGATGTGCTTCATAATTATATATCAATTTCATCATGTTTTAAATGACTAGCATCATCAAAATGCACTTGAAATGATTATTTCCCATTGACTGTAATGTAACGTAATATTTTTGACTGTCCCTGTAAAAAAACTATAAGTTGAAATAGGGAACATGCTATAGTAAACGACAAAAATTTCAGGGTAATTCGAGTATATTTATGAGAGTTAGAGCATGGACAGACAAACCGAAGTCATAAACCCTTTTCAACTAGGTTGGACAGTGTTAAAAAATGATATGCTGAATACAAAATTGTGAGATGTTATGGGCAATTTAACCTGCACTTCCTTTAAATGCTTGCTAATTACTGGGGCCTTTTACATTAAAGCTAAAACTATTATGAAAATAAAAATAAAATTGGAATTTTAAATATTTCTTTGTATATATTTTTAACAAAAAACTAATAATTTATCAAAAATATTTCATGATGTTAAATTTTATTTATTCTTTTCGTTTTATATTTTATTTATTTTATGAAAAATTTTCTGATAAATTGTAAAATTTTTAATTGCATAGTTCTTAAAAATCCAATAAAATATAAAAATGTTCAGTTTTTTTTTTCTATTCTAGTTATCCTGTATGCATAAAATCTTTAAATAATCTTCATTCTTATTGAGTAAATATTTCAATTACTAGATTTTAAATTATTATATTGCTAAAAAAATCTCAAAAACATTTAACATCACGAAATATTGTTATAAAATATTCTTGTTAAACTATCAGTTTTTTGTTAAAATGTGTACAAAAAAAATATTTAAAATTCCAGTTTTCTTTTTATTTTCATTATAATTTTAGCTTTAATGTAAAATATCCCAATAATTAGCAAGCTTTTAAAGGAAGTGCAAAAACAAAAAATCGATACAAACGATAAAAATCGTATAAAATATCGATATAAATAAATCGTATCGTTTCTCTGCGACGCACTTCTGTTTCGTCCTCCTTCCGCAGCAGAGGAATGGCGCTAGTGTCCCCGCTAACAAATTTAACATTATCTGACTGGGCTTATTATTTAATGTCTTTGATTACAAACAACTGCCACTGAAACATGTTGTATAAAAGAATAACGAAATCAAGAAATTGTGGCGGCTGTTGCTTAGAAACAAAAAAATTAATGTTGAGTTGGAAAAATAAAGGTCACAAGAAACAAATTTATCTGCAGACGATTATTCAATATAGTTTAAACTCTGTAAAATGTGAAATAATTAGCTAGTCTTAATGTACTGGAATACAAATGTATTGCATACTTAATGAATATTTTTAGTGAAGCATAGTTATTAATGTTATAGTTAATAACATTAACTCTTTAATGTTATTAACGGAATTTTAATGAAATATATTTAAAATTTTGAGATTTTTTTATTCCTGACAAAGGAAAAAAAATATATAATTAAGTTGTTTGAAATACGATATGTGACTAAGAGAGCAACAGAAAAAGTCAACCTGTTCCAAATGCTTCGAAAAGGAAATTTTATCTAGCTGTCGTATAACGCAAAATCTTAAAACTGGCAGTTAGAGCGCTTTCACGCTCTGTCTAACTAGAATACCTAACTAGAACCTTTATAAATGAGTAGAGAAATACGGGACTGTAAAATATGACTGGTCGAGAAGATTTTGGGAATACCGGACTTACATGAGACATCCCATGATCGCTAAGCTAGTGTTTGCAGTTATGAGTTGTGAAATGCAGTTATAAAAATAATACTCTTTCTTTCACATGCAAATTCTTTAATGCGAGTGCATCAAAGTTCTCTAATGTTGGTTGCCACAGTTCGGACAAAAACTTCAAACTTGAGCATGTTCTTTGTGTGTAGGTTCCTACTCTCTAATAAACGTACTCTAACTTGCATAAGCCTCTCGTTATGAACGAAATTTCAACCAAAATCACAATGTTATTTCAATAGTCTCAGTTGTCAAAAGTCGATTTTTAAAATTTAAAGTAGATAGAAAAAGAAAACGTTGCTACTTATACCAACGACTATCGTGCAAACTTTCTTCCATTCCCCCACCAACCAACTGCTCGTGTGAGCAGTCAGTACTTCGTTGTTATTCTGAGGGCATGTTTCATTTCTCTGCATCTCTCTCGCGTTCATTTACTGCGCATTTATTATTTGCTGTACAGTTGAAATAACAAAGTTTTTTGTGTCGGGGAAACAAGTAAAGATATCTACTATTTTCATACTGTTTGTGTAAAGATAAGTGTTTTATTTACGGAAAAAGAGCTTCTCAGATGATCGATTTTTTTAGTACAATTTTTTTTTAATTTTTTGTTTATTAGTTGAACTTCCAAGAATTTCTTGGCAATTGTCCTATGTTCAACTAAATTGTTCATCTGATCATGCGTTATTTTTTATGATACTTAAGAAGTAAGCTGCGGAAATTTAAGATTCTTATAGAATAAGTTCTTTGATTTGAGTACGGTTATAATCTATAAAAATACACTAATTTTTTATTCATTTATACAAAACAAATTTAAACGAATAATTTCTCTCATAAATAAGACGAAAATTATTATTTGGAAATGCTAGTGGAAGTTTCCCCTGCAGTAATCTGGATCGTATATACTTTTTTGTTCTATTGCCATCAAATGTCAGAGTTATAATTCGAAGGCTATTGTTTAACATGTTTTTTGTTAATAATAACAATAACATTAAAAAAATGAAATTCTTTGAAAAATATCCCACTAAACGTGGATGATTTCTCTGAAGAGCCCATAAAAGAAATAAAGTATAATTTTTCGCATTTCATGATTCACATAAAACAGAGATAGGCTAAAGCTTTTAGAAAAGCCAAAACTTTTGTGGTGAAAAACGGTGAATGGCTTAAAGATATATTTCTCATTCTCAAAGATATGAATTGAAATGGACAGCCGCCGACATAGCTTAATTATTTTGATGGTAAATTTCCACCACTATTTTTGAATAGTAATAGTTGCCTTATTTAAACGAATAATTTCTCTCATAAATAAGGCGAAAATTATTTGGAAATATTGGTGAAAGTTCCCCCTGCAGTAATCTGGCTCAGACCATCGAAGTCATTCATGATTTAAATGAGAGAAGCAAGAGGACAAAAACTGAAGTTCTACGGAGTAATGAAGACTTGAATGTGCTTACCTACGCTACTCATATAAAATTAGTGAGATGCTTCTTTAGCGCTGAAAGAAATCACTAGTTCACCGGAGCAAGCAACTAAATACAAAAAAGGTGTTATTTTGTCTGCAGCAAAAGCATGCCATCACATCAGAAATAACTTCATCACAGGCTCTATCAATTTTATTAGAAGCGAGACTAATAATAAATATGAAATAATAAGATCTGCTGAGAAAATGATATGTCCTTGCTACAGCATCCTACAGAAATCAAAACTGGAATGTTACCCTGATGAAGAAGCATGCCGAGTAACCGAAAATTGTAGTGAATTAAACCTCAGTGTCTCATGGAGCATACTGCTTATTAAAATATTTTGATGAAGTCTTGATACTTTGGGAGGTAGGAGGTAAGAGTGAACAAGTATTAATGCACAAGAGGAGTTGTGATGTAGCAAAACAAACACACTATGAGCAATAATTTGAAAGCGGTTCCCTTGAGAAATTCTAGAGCTTTACTGTGCCTTTTCAATTTATATTCTGTACGGATAATATAGTCATGTTACAGCGCGTAGAATACATAGTGTGGAAAACGGCTACAAAATAGTACTAAAAAATTGAATCCGATAAATTTAGAACGATGCTGAAAAGATAACGGGTCGATCGCTGCGACATCTTCTAGCAGTGGTGTAGACAAGGTGGAGGTCAAGATGGTTTGGATACCACTAATTTTATAAAAATATTTTTGACTTATCTAATCGGAGAATTTTCTGCGATATTGAAGGCGAAAAAAACTTTATAATATTACTGGTTTCCAAAGCATTTGGACCCCCCTCTCTGGCTACGCCACTGTCTGCTAGCTCTTTTCAACGCAAACATTGTATAAGAATCGAACTGAGAAAGCGTTTCAGCTGGTGGTAAATATTTTAAATAACTAAATTATACCCTATTTCCTTTGACTTGGATAGTGATTTTCATAAGCTTTGAAAATATGAATGATATTCACCATGGCCAAAAAACGGGATACGCATTCTTTTGTGCCTGATTGCAGTACTCGATACAAGACAGCAATTTAGAAACTATCCCTATTTAGCATACCAAAGGATGAATCTCTGCTAGAAGAATGGAAAAGATTAATTCCCTGATATGATAAAAAACTAACTTCAAAATCAGTTACATCTGAAATATACACTTACAAGAAGATTTTATTAACGTAAATTATGTTCATGTTGTCAATAGTGAAACGGTTACTTTTGCTAGAGGTAAATCTATTTTTAAAGCAGATGTCGCTGCGATCGCCCTATTATTGTAGCGCATCGTTGCACGTTTAACGGCTACAATTTTTTAGCACTTTTTAAAGCATTACCAGTTTGGCTTTTTTTTTTAATTCCGAAATTTCGAATTCATACCAGAAATTCCCTAAAATGTTTTTTTCCTTACTTAATGGCAGATATTTCGTGACTTCTTAAAGTAAAAATTCTTGTTTCAGAATTTCCGGTTTGAATTCGAAAATTTTGAATTAAAAAATGGTAAAACCGTTTTCAACACTATGTATTCTAGGCGCTGTAGTCATGTGCAAGACTACAACTCCTTCTTCTCTTCATTATTGTCGTCTCAAAAGAATTCTATTTATAAAAGTAACTAAAAACATAATTAAGGAAGAAATAAATTATATTAAAAATGTCACGAATGATTTACAAGAAACAACAGTGACTATGAAAGGCAAAATCGCTCCTGTACAGCAGAAAATAATGAACTCTTTTTCTTTGATGAACATTGGAGTTCTTATTCTTTTGAATGATATTGAAAATAAAAATTTCATTTTTTAAGCAAAATCTTAATTTAAACTTTAGTAAATTTTCTAAACATAATGTGCATCTCTTTTGTAATATATTTTTTAGATTAATCAAAGGACTCATTAAACCGACTAAATCGAAAATTAATTTTCGCCGCCCAGATTTCCCTAAAACTCCTACGTGCGACATTTTATCAAACTTCTTAAGAAGCTGCAGATAATTTTTAAACTCTCAAGCATAACCAGACACTTTTGTAAACAAAATCTTAATGTAAATATTGTCTTACATTTGTGTCTTTAAGTTTAAAAGTACAGTATGAAGAAAACAAAACGAAAATGACCATCATTCTCATTCTAAAAATTGCAGAATAAAGTTGTTTGGAATAGAGTTCCTTTTTATGATTTTCTACATTACTTTTATAATTAAATCTTCTTGGGGACTGTATACAGATCTAAACATGCATTATTTATGAGTTGTAATTTCCAAACTGGGCGAAAAATGTCCGCGACAGGATTCAAAACAACTGAGCCATCCCGGACGAATCTGGAGGACTTAATTCACCAAGTTAACCTTATTCAGCCAAGAGATCCCTCGTTCGAATCCTGGTCTGGACATTTTTCACCCAGTTGGAAAATTACAACTCATACTAGATGGAACCCGTCAAAATTTGACGGCAAACAACTTGATAGTACCATAAAAATAAAATTTATAGTTGCTTTAACTTGACAAATTTCATAGTGGGGAGCATAATATGATTAAGCGGTCACAGACCTTTTCATCGATATATCACATGACGAGAGTGTGCAAAATTTAGAAAAGTACCCCCTTGGGGGGTCAAAGTGGGGGATGGACATGGGAGATGCATATGATTAAGTGGTCACAGACCTTTCCAATGATACATAACATGAGGTTGTGTGCAAAATTTAGAAAGTACCCCTTGGGGGCAGGGGCAAAGTGGGGAAATGGACACCGGAGATGCATAATATGATTAAGTGGTCACAGACCTTTCCAATGATATATAACATGAGGATTGTGTGCAAAATTTAGAAAGTACCCCTTAGGAGGGGGGGGGGGGCAAAGTGGGGAGATGGACATCGGAGATGCATAATATGATTAAGTGGTCACAGATCTTTCCAATGATATATAACATGAGGGTTGTGTGCAAAATTTAGGAAGTACCCCTTAGGGGGGGGGGGGGGCAAAGTGGGGAGATGGACATCGGAGATGCAGAATATGATTAAGCAGTCACAGACCTTTCCAACAATACATGACGTGAGGGATGTCAACAAAATTTAGAAAAGTGCCCCCCTTAGGGGGGGGATTGGCTGGATGGACCACAGAGATGCATAACATGAATAAGCGGTCAAAGACTTTTCCAACGATATATCATATGAGGGGTGTGTGACAAATTTAGAAAAGTGTCCCACTTAGGGGGGGGGATGGGGGATGGACCTCAGAGATGCATAACATGAAAAAGAGGTCACAGGCATTTCAACTTGCAACTTTTTTCTCGAAGGCATCTGACAATATTAAAATTTTTTTTACCCAAGACAATTTAACGATATTCTTAATTTTTTTGCGTAATTCGTCAAACGTTCATGGAAAAAATCATGAAATTCACTAATCAATAGTTGATAAATTATAAAATTCAACAATCGATAGCAGTAAAATTGGTCAATCGATAATGGAAAAATCACGAAATTCATCAAATGGTCTCCCGTAAAAAAAATGTCCTGCACACTGATGTGATGATCAAAAGGGTTTTGAAGTATCGGACAAAATTAGCACTTGCCAAACAGCGAGTAATAGTGAAAATTTGGCAATGGACTTTATTGCCACCACTGGTCAAACATAATAGTCACACTCACCAATTGCGATGATTGAATGGAAAAAGATTTTTTCTCTGCTGTCGTTCGACAAATTTCGAAACCATTTGGCGAATTTCACAATTTTTTCCCCAAAATTGACCGATTGTGATTTTTTTTCTCGAAGCCATTCGACAATATTCGAAAACTTTTTTCCCCGAAATCAGTTGATGAATTTTGCGATTTTTCCACTGTCGATTAATGAATTTTGCGATTTTTCCGCTATCGATTGATGAATTTTGCAATTTATTGACTATCGATTAACGAATTTTTCCATGAACGAACAAATTGCGCACTTTCTTTCCGCTAATGTTTGACACATTTCGCCCTTTACAATTCAGGCAATGAGTTGAACGTTGTTTTTTTTTTCGAGAAATGTCAGGAATGAAACAATGATTCTTTAGGATGAATTCCCTTCGTTCGATGCCCCATGGAAGAATGTGTGCGATGCAGCAACGCGCGTCACAGACTTTTTAGGGCACCTGCACACTAAAAACATCAAACCAATCTTCGCGGGGGAAAAAATCACAGATTTCGTCAAATGATTAAGGAAAAAACACCAATTTCATCAAAAGATCATGGGAAAACATGACTTTCGTTAAAAGACCACAGAAAAAACGTGAATTATGCAAAAGGATCGCGAAAGATAAGCAAATTTTGTCAAAGAATCGCAAAAAAGGAAATTTCACCAAAAAATCACGCTATTTTACTAAATTTCATCTAAAAATTCGGGAATAAAATGTATTTTATCAAAGAATCGCTGGAAAATGCGAATTTCGTTAAGGATCGCTGAAAAAAACATGAATTTTGTCAAAGAATTGCTGAAAAAACATGAATCTCGCCCAATAACAGAAAAATCATGGTTCATAATCATTATATCTAGTAGTATATGTAAATACAGTTTGTGATATAAGACAAAATTAACACTCACCAATCGGCGAGTAATACTGAAAATGGGTGATTGATGTTATTACCACCACTGGCTAAACTTAATAGTCATACTCGCCAATTGCGATGATGGAATGTAAAATGAAATTTTTTTTCCCGCTGTCACTCAAAGAATTTTGAAACCATTTGATGAAGTTTTTCTCGAAACCATTTTGTGAATTTCCCAATTTTTTCTTCAAAATCATTTGACTGAGAGACTTTTTTCTCGAAGGCATTTGACAATATTCAAAATTTTTTTACCCGAGACAATTTGACAATATTCTTAATTTTGTTTGTGCAATTCGACAAACGTTCATGGAAAAAATCATGAAATTCGTTAATCAATAGTCAATAAATTGCTCCTATTGTTTTTTTCTTGCACATTGCGTTAAACCTAGGAAGGTATTTATATAGAACTCACTGTGGAGTGTTTAGAAGGTATTTATTTTATTTATTTATTTTATTTATTATAATTTGTATGAATACATAGGTGTCCATTTCGGATTTACTGTTTAAAAATGAATTTAGGCTCATTTAACATTCGCGAAATCAATCCCGATGGAAATTGTCTTTTTAGATCTCTATCATTTTGTTTATATAATACAGAAAATAATTATTCAAACGAACGTAAAAATATCGTAGAACATGTAATACAAAATTGGACCACTTATAGTCCGTTTATTATCGGGGATGAATCTTATGGTGTTCCGATTGCTAATGAAAACGATTATGTAAATATATGGTTCTTCATAGAAGTATATGGTTCTTCACACTTCAATAGAAGCATTGTTTAAATTAATATAATTCTACAAATATGATGCAGTTTTAAAATATTGAGTAATGATTAATACTGTCAAGGTAGTGTTGACTCTAGAAAAAAAGGGCCGCCGGGCAGAAATTTTTCAAAAAGGGAACACTATTCTAAAAAAAGACACATATTTTCAAAAAAGGCACACTTGTACCTTGTTCACAAAAAAGATTTTGAACTGGCTTGTTTAGAGTCCCCTAATAGAATTTGCGATATTTTACCTAGAGTGTTCACTCAAAATCTGAAGAGTTGAAGTAAATTTGTTCGCATTCTGTTCTAAACAAACCTCTTTCCGAACGAAACTCTTGCACCTGTCCTCACCGCCTACGGCACCGTACAGCAGGCGTACTGCCCACGTGCTGCAATGTATTTTAGTTCCAATTCCCACCGCTAGGTGGCGTGAAATTTATAACTTAATTAGTTCATATAAAGTTGAATGAAACAATTCTCGTTGAAATTGGGCCCATAGAACCCGAATAAAGAAATCCTCCCCTGGAGATTAATATTCATAAATAGTGGTAACCAAGGGCTGAAAAAAATGATACCAAAATTTATTTAGTACCTGTGAGACTTGGACAGAGTATTAGAAAAGATTTCGTTTGAATAAGTCACAAATTAATTGCAAAATCTTTTAGTTCCTTTACCACCGCCAGGGAACGCATTCTATTCTAAACAAATTTCTTCCCGAACGAAACTCCATTACGTGCCCCCGCCACCTACGGCACCGTATAGCAGGCGTGCTTTACACGCACTGAAAATCTTTTAGTTCCACTTTCTACCACCAAAGGACGGCAAATCTGTCTCTTATTTAATCTATATCTTAATTAGTTCGTGTTAAGTTGAATGATCCAATTCTCGTAGAAATCGGGCACATTGAACCCGAGAAAACTAATCCTCCACTCTGGAAATTAATATTCAAAAATAGTGGTAACCAAGAGCTGAAAAGAATTTTACCGAACTTTATTTAGTACCTGGAGGACCTGAGAAAAATCTTCGGAAAGGTTTCGTTTGAATCGGACCAAAATAAAAAAAAATCTGATTTGGGAGGCAGGGGGTAAGAGGGAGTTTCGATCAGAGCATATTGACACACCCCTCCCCCCTCAAAATTAAACAATGGACCTTTAACATTAACAATTATCGTTAACTTTTGAAACCGAAACAAAATGGCTTTTTTTTTTTTTTTTTTTTTTACCCACAGAAAGTTATGGTTGCCAATCAAATACATAAATGATGTTAAGTATATGATAAAAGAAATCGCGAAAATTTCAAAAATCGCAGTTCGAATTCAGAATAATTTTTATTGAAAAGTTTCAATCAGCTGATGACCTTCTCATCCACAATCAAAAATGCCGGTTGTACTCTAGCAGTGTCTACAATCATCTCAGCTACCGATCCCAACTGCCCTCCAGCGGTGTTTGACCTCCAATGGGCGATTTGTGACGTCATTTGAAATTACTCTATATTGGGCTAAAAGATTAAAAATGAATTCATTTTAATAATGTAAAAAAAAAAAATCTTCCCAAAACACAACTTTTAAAAAAAGCATAAAAAAATTAAACTAAAAAAAATCTAATCACAACAATCTAATTCGGGATAATTAATAACCCGCACTTCGCTTTTAAAATCACAATTGTTTCTCTTTAAAGAATTATCAACCCTCTCCAAGCTAAAAAGAGAATAAAAATGACGATTTTGGACATAACTGAGAGGGACATGGAGGTGGAGGCAACAAACGAAATAATCAAGAATTCTGAGGAAATTTTCTTAGTGGCGAAAGAGAAAAATCGCCAAAAATTCAAAAATCGTTGTGCGACTTCCAAATAAACTTTATTGAAAACAGGATAAAATTTATATTGGGCTAAAAGATTGGAAACGGATTCCTGTTACTAATGTAGAAAAATCGTAGCAAAATGTTAAACACCGTTTAAAAATCGCATAAAAATTTAAATTAAAAAATATATTCAAAATTTTCAAAATTGAGCTTCGAGGTGCAAAACTAATACATAGACTTGCTTCCGAATTTTGTAGCTTTATGTGCAGCGGTCTCTTCAGAACACAGAGGACAGACACACGCACTCATACGAAAACTTCTTTCTTTATTATATTTATAGATAGATAGCTTTGCTCAAGAGGGATCAGACTTCTTTATGCCAAATTGATTTAACCTTTAATTACTGATAATGTTAAATCGTGATGTTAAATAAGATAATTTTTAAGAAAGCAATAATAATATTTAAAATTAAACACAAATAAATTCAAAAGTAATTCTTTTTCATTTTTCCTACTTTATCTATAACAGTATTTTTATGTCACAAGAAGCTATATTTTAACTTTATAAATAAAATATAAATCTTGGAAATTTAATCGCAAAATCCTGAAAGGTCTTTTTTTGCTAACATAATTTTAATTAGGTTTCTTAAACAATTTTATAAAAGCAATTTACCTTTATGTAATTTTTATTAAATTTTGTTCAAAAAAGATTAAAAAATAGTAGTAAAATCATTGATAAAGAAGAAAACATTCTAAAATAGAGGACAAGAGACACAGGTCACTTTAAAGTTATGTATTTTAGTTTCTTCCGCAAAAACTAAACAGATGTAATTGGATTCATGAGATGTAAGTTTCATTTCGATATAAAGAGACATTTAAAACTAAAGGAAGCGGAAAAGTATGCTAATGAAACTTACAATTATCAGTTAATCCCATTTAAACCTACATAAATAGCAGTGTGAACATTGAAACCGTGTCTACTTCTTATCAAAAGAATATCGTTAAAACAGGTGGTTGATAAATACAGCTAAACTTGAGCTCACTGATACATATTAAGTTGCTTGTTCTGCATAAAACGTATCATTTACATAAGTATCTATTTAAACAGGCAATGCTTAAGTAGTTTTCACTTATGTACTAAAAAAAAAAAAAAAATCTTGTTTCTCTAATCTAATGCATGTATGCTTTATAACAGAACTTCACTACTTAATTTTTTTCTTTAAGAGACGCTTGATTTTAGGTTTTGAATATCAAAATTGGGGTTCATAGAAGTGTTTTTCAAAATGTATGTTAAATTAATTAGAAAAGGCTTTGAATATTATTTCTCAAATTTTACACAGAGGAATATTTTCAAATGTGTTTTCCTTTATTTTTTTTATGAGAAAGAATTAATAATAAAATTCATTCTTCGTTATTTTAGCGTACACAAACTAAAAAAACAAACATTGAGTGAGATGTTGACTTCAATCTAAAATAACTGTGTAAACGAATAAGCATATATACTACATATTTAGTTTAGCAAAACAACAATAAATGTGTTAGATAACATTCATTTAGCGATGTATTAGCCGATTTCTGTAGATAAGAGTATCTTTTCGGGAAATTTGAAAGATATCAGCAAATTTAAATACTCTCTGAATGTCAAGAATAAATCAAATGAAAAGACCAGTAAGTTTTTCATTTAGTAAATAATTCTTCCCTTTCCCAATGTGGATAAATAGAATATTTATATTTATAAAATACAAGTTCATTAGATTAAAATAAATTATAAGAAACTTTTCAACTGTTCATATTTAAATATCACGACCAGCGTACTTTGATAACAAACAAAAATTTGAAAACATTTTAATATTTGAGAATATTTTAAGAAGTGAAAGAAACACCGAAGGAATAAATTCAATTTTATTAATTTTAATTATGATTATTTAATCATTATATTTTTTTCCTTCTTATAATGAAGAACCTCCCCGAGAACTGATTTCAGGGAAATTTTTATTCGTATTACGAAACGTTTTTACGCGATATTAGGTTAAAGTTAAAAAATTAATAATTTTGAAAATTAAGGTAGAGTTAAAAATGAGCAAAAAATCAATGTAAACAGATCTGCCACTTACCAACACAAAATACGGGGCGCGAAATAAATATGGCCTCTCATAATTTTAGCTGATATAGTATAATGACATAAATAAATCACGTGCTATTACCTCCATTGAAGCATGCAAAGTAAACACGCATACACCGGGGGCTGTAGAAGTACTTGGCCATGCGCTGTGAAAGCTTATGAGTGAAATCTGGATTTCAGAAGCGGAGACATTATGGTCTTACTCAATCGAAAGGTCATCTGCAGGGGTGCAAAAATCTAGGCGCCAATGGGCCGATTCCCACCACTAATTTTTTAGTATTCTTCGCCTACTAAGAATACTGAAAAAAATTGAGCAAAGTATACCAATAAAATTTGACGAAGTTTACTAATAAAATTTAGTGGTGGGAATCAGACCACTGGCGCCTAGATTTTTGCACCCCTGGTCATCTGTATGTGTGTCGCTTAGCAGAAACATTTTTTAATTTGTGACAACAGTTTAAATAGAAAATTCACTAAATAGTTTGTTTAAAGTGTTATATTAAAAAATAATTAATATACTAACTGGCTCACAACTTTCTGATATCTAACGGGGTAAAATCGATGTTCTAAGAGCACAAACGAATATGAATACCACAGATGTTGACAGGAGTTCAAAAGTCGTCCGAAATTACCTTAAAGATCAATCAGGGTATGGGAAGAGCAAGACCACGGGCAGACCACCCTCAGTTACGAATTAGAAAGTCCGTCTTCTGAGGCACAAAGCATCAAATAAAATTGTAACAGCTCGACAATTATGAAATGAATTAAA
Source organism: Maratus michaelseni (assembly GCA_963931845.1). Taxonomy (NCBI): domain Eukaryota; kingdom Metazoa; phylum Arthropoda; class Arachnida; order Araneae; family Salticidae; genus Maratus; species Maratus michaelseni. Next base: position 283,541,515 of record OZ007586.1, read on the forward strand.
TTTGTCAGTAACAGTTCGTCGAACATAATAGTTGCTGAATAAATTTGGACTTAGCTCGAGGAAACTCCAGAACAAGTGGGTAAGTGTGTTCGAAGATCGCACAAAGGGTTTCGTTTAATATTCCTTTCAAGACACTTTATCCTTTCTTTAATAAATCCAAATAAATTTCATTTAGAAACAAAAAAATTCATGTGTTTTATAAAGTAAAAATTTACCGGTCTATTTTTCGCATTTTTTTTAATATCTGAACCGGCCCGATAACGGGCAAACTCCGCTATTATACTCTGCCATAATAATATCGGTCATTTGGACTAAATGCGATATTAAAAAAAAATAGTTTATATAAAATAGATATTTAAACCTATCGCGTAATCCTCTGTAATCCAGGTCCTACTGGCAAATTGCGTATTTTAGAAAGTGAGATTTTTTATGACAGTTCTTTGAAAGTATGTACATTGATTTTAAACTATATTGTTGCTAGCAAACGCCCATGTTTGAAGCTAACCTTGCCCACAGTTTACGGAAGATTCGTTATTTTATGTTTTACTAGTTGTTACCTGTGACGTCGTTCACGTAACATTAAAAGAAAATAAATGCATTAATTAAGGAAAACGTTTTACCCCCGATAATTAAAAACATATGTAACTCTATAACAAACTCCGTTTTTTCGAATATTTGAACAGGCAAGATAGCGGGCTAAGCCCGCTATTATACTCTGTCATAATAATATCCATCATGTGGACTAAATGCGATATTTAAAAAATAATAATTTCAAAATTAAACATGTTGTACACCTTCAAAGTGTTAAAATATACGAATATTTCCGTAATCGGGTTTTTATCATAATTCAATACGTTCCTTAAACTCATATATTTACTATTCTCTATTACTCATATTGATACTCGCTTTGTATTTTTCTCAAACATTTGAAAAAATCCATTAAACTTCCAATAGGACGTCAGATTATTTTTTTTAAATTCTCTAATGACGTGATATTAATCTGCGTTCTGTACATATACACATACTCATACTCCTTGTATTATTGAGAAATCTTTGAAAATTTCCGTTTTATTACCAATATGACGTCATATTAATCTTTTTTTTTTTCAATTGGTGAAACTTTTTATTTAATTTTCATTTTTCACGTGGAAATCTTTCAATTGAAAATTAATTATTGTAGAAAGAATTTTATTGTGGATTTTTAATTGTTGGCAACTGCTATAACGAAAAATGTTTAAATTTAATAGGAAAAAGCTGGTAGAATTTTGGTGTTATCTCTATTTATTAAAATACGATTTTTTCAAATTTTAATATTTTGAGCTTCATAGTAGGTATTTAACTATAAGTACACAAATTTTCCTGCCTGTAAGTTATATAGGTTCTGAAAACGGCTCTGCGACGGACAGACAACGGAGCGGAAGTAATAGGGTTTCGTGAGATGAATGAAACCCTAAAAAACTGATGTTGTCTTCAATTCATAAGGCTAATCGGAAAGAATTCGCTCGCAGCCATATGAGTTGGAACTGTGAATGGCGAAAAGTTATTTTCTCTGATGAGAAAAAGTTGAATCTGGATTGTCCAGATGGTATGCACATCTATTGGAAGGGTAATAAAAAAGAACCTTTAGTATTTTCTACTGGACAACAAGGAGAGTGTTCGATAATGATATGGGACGCAATAGAATGTAAAAAGAAAAGCAACAGAATTCCTATATGGATAAATGAACAGTTCTAATTACCTGAACATGCTAAGTAATCAGTTTCCTTGAAATGAACTTCAAACGGCCGGTTGTTTCAGCAGGACAACTGCAAAATTCATGTGTCAAAGACGACCAAGGATTGGTTCAAGTTGAAAAAATTAAACTGCTAGAATCTTGGCCAGCCATATCGCCTGATTTGAATATAATAGAGAATGTTTGGTATAAAATGACAAGAAAAGTTTATGCAAATGGCATGTACAAGGACAATTTGAAAACAGCTATCCTTGAAGTATGGAACTCTATTGATATGAAATATATTCAAGATATATATGAAAGTCTTCCACGGCGAATGGAAGTTTGCTACAATCTCAAAGGCCAGTGGAACTAATATTAAAGATTTCTTGTTTGAACAATTAATATAGAGGACTTTAGACTAAATGAGGCCATAATTGTTTCGCAATTTATGTATCATTTAAACAAGCACAAAGCCTGTATATTTTTTCAGCATACGAAATTTGAATGTTCATTGTACATAATATAATCTTTTATATTCCATATGTTTTTATTAAATTGTAAGTATATTTTTTGTGTTTGCTTAAAATTAGCAAAAGGGCCATAATTATTTTGCTCACTGTAGTACCGTAACTGTCTAGAATATCGGCCCTTGCCGCTGAGTATACGCAGACGAAAGTAACCCAACTGTTTAAATTTTGAAGAAGAGTTCTTTATTCAGTCTCTTTTCTTAAATTTATAAATCAGACGTTATTTGATGTGGGGAACATTGGGAAATGAGGCAGGTAACTTCTACAGTAAAATTTATTTGTCTCTTCTGGTGCTTTTAAGTTGTTGTTTTCTCGTTTGAAATTTTTAGTGGTTTCCTGTCAAAAATGAAATAAAATAAATGAAGTGTCAGCTAGCAGAAGTGGAACATTGAATTGTAGAAACCAGGGAGGAGATTTCTCCGCTTTTTTGCATACCAGTATAATCTTAGAGAAAACGTTGTTCTGTTAAATCGCAGAATGTTCCGATTAAATAAAAAAACATTTTCTGTAAGATTATACTGGTATACAAAAAAGCGGAGAAATCTCATCCCTGAGAGACCTTCCCAATTTCTTTTAGATTGGCAACTTTTGGTTAGCCATTTGATGGTGGGATTGCGATGGGATTGCGATGGGATTTGCGGTGGGATTGCGATGGTGGGATTGATATGCGTCGTTTGCAAATCTTAAAAGGTGTTGAATTTAGAACTAAAAGTATTAAAAACATGTTGATCGTTCCTGGTCTAACGATAAAACTCGAAGGGAATGGAGGGTTTGGATGAGAAAAAGATACTCAAAACTAAAAATTGCAATCATTCAATGACAAAAAACCTGCTCTGAGGCATCATAATAAAGTTTTTAATGTGCATAAAACTATAATTTTCCCTAAAACTATTATAATAAAATACTGCGGTAAAAGAAATCATTTCCATCTCAATGTCAACATTCGATTGAGAAGCACTGAAGTACCAAAAGACAGCAGTAATATTTACGAGACGGCGTATGAGCAGGTTACTGTAATTTTGTTAGATAATAACTCAATTTTTTTTCTACAAGCATCAATTTTACCCTCTACTACTTTACTGTATTTGCCGTTATAAATGACAAGAATGAACAAAATATAATTTCCCGGCTGTTTAAATAAGTTCTCAATTCAGAATAAAATTCATGAAATTCAATTATTTTCAGCCGCTACTTTACAAGCAATGTATTTTTTTTTTTTTTTACTAAAAATAAATAATCTGTTGAAGTTTGAATATAGAAAATTTTAATAAGAGTTGAATAGTTTAATAGCTTGGTGAATCATGAAGTAACTTTGGTTTTGCAGATCATCTTAACAGCGATAATAGCAATGTTTAAAATATGTTTTTCCAATGATGCACAAGTAGCAAATAGGAAAGTGAAGTAAAAATACAAAATTCTGGCAATTCTATTGAAGACCAATTTGAAAACATGGCGAAGAGTAGCATTTATTTAAAAATAAAGCTTTTGAAAATACAGAGTGTCAAGAGTTTAAAAATGTTCAGAAACCAGCAAAATATATTTTTTTGTACAGGGGAATTTTAAATAGAAATTGTAAAGCAAACAAACCCTTATGCTAAGGAAATAAATTAAAACTATTAATTAAAAAACAGATAAATCTGAAACAGTCATATCCAACGTGGATTAAGAAACACAATTATTAATTTATATTTATAAAACATTTCAGATGCACATCTGAAGTATTCAAGAATTAGACATTAGAAGAAGATCATAATGAAGTACTTATGAACTTCATTATTGTGTTATATATTTTATGCGAAGACAAGATTTATAATTAATTTAAAATGATTTCAATGCATTCTAAATGTAATTTGCTTCTTCAATAGTTCTTGTTACATGTAGTCCTGTTAACGTTAAAGTGGTGTATATATATTTTTTTTAATCTTCAACACTGACCAAGCATTATTTAAATAAACTTGCATTGTATATATTTTTTCATTTTAAAAACACAAAAGTTGTTGCATTCAGCAAAAGTCTAATTCATTAAAGATATTTATATTTAGATCATGAAATTTCTGTATTGTATTATTACATTTTATACTTACTATATAGCTAATTATTGATTATATTAATTTTCATTGTTTTCTTATATTTACTATTTATGTTATCTTACTATTTTAATCAACCCTTTTTAGCACTTTCCAACCTAGTTGAAAAGTGCTTATGACTTCGGTTTGTCTGGCCGTATGGCCGGATGGCCGTCTGTCCGTGCTCTAACTCCCGTAAATATGCTCGGATTGCTCTGCAATTTTTATATGTTATTGTCGTTATCTATAGCATGTGCCCTATTTCAACGGAAGTGTGTAGCACTTGTAGTTTTTTTACAGGGACACTCAAAAGAATTCCGTTACATTGCGGTCTATGGGGAAAATTATTTGCGGTTTATTTAAATAATGTTTCACTATTTTAAACGCATTGAAATTTATATATATCACTAAGGTGCATTAGAAGAAGCTTAATATGGAATAGGGTGTGCATACCACTTATAGTTACTATACAGGGACAGTCAAAAGAATTCCGTTACATTACGTCTATGGAGAAAAATCGTCTGCGGTTTATTTAAATAATGTTTCACTATTTTAAACGCATTGAAATTTATATATATTACTAAGGTACATTACAAGAGGCTTACTACAGAATAGTGTGGGTACAGCAGTCATCGTTCATTTACAGGGACACACAAAAGAATTCTCTACTGTCTGTTATAACAATAATTCCTGGAAGTGCGTTTTAAGTTGCTAAATGCGATTTTAAATTGAACTCACTTTTTGTCTATTACTGGGTGTGTATAAATTCTGTATTTCATATACAGGGCAGCACAAAAGTTCGAGAACACATTTCCGTTTATTGACAGAAACTCCAGAAGGAGAATTTTAAACTGTGCTACGCGTTTCTTAACTAAACTAAAATTTATCATCCTATATAGTATATATACAAATCTATAGATCATATACAGGGTTGAATAAAAGTACTCGGATACTTTTCCGAATATTGTATCTGTTCGAAATTCCTGAAATTATGTTTTAAATATGTTATGCGTTTTCCAAATTGTTTACTTAGATGTTAACTTTTAGCTTATTAAACGGTATGTTTTGTAAAATTATTTTGGAAGCGTTGGAAAGTGCTACATAATCTATGCTTGGCGCATGATTTTTCGTTCTTGTTTAAAACAAAAAAATTATATAAACTTAGACTGTTTCGGCACTCCTAACATAATATACAAACTGTTTGCGGCCAGTGAGGGGGGGGGGGAAAGGTTGCGTATTGCTTATATGGAAAAACTAGATAGATATATGCTTTTATACCCTCATATTCCATATGAGGGTATAAAAGCTTTGTTACTCTACGTATCCCCCCTCCCTGCAACACACACACACATTATTACTAATACATCTAACCTTTTAAAATTGGTATGTATTATAAAATATAATATTTCAGAAGTAGGTAAGACTTATTTAAATAAACGTCTTTTTAGAAAAAGATATGAACTTGTTATGAAATAATCTATCTGAATATCTTCCAAAAGAATTGAGAAAAAAAAACCTGATTAACTGCGCGTTAAGTTGTGCACGAAACGGCAACATCACAAAGATTAAACAGTTTTTGAGCTCTTTCTACTAGTAAAATCGTTAAGAATATAAGAATACACAATTATACGCTACTTTCTAATCAAAATACAGAATTCGGGATGTTGTATTGCCTTACTTTTGTTGAAATTACAGACTTTCGTCTGCATAAGTAAAAATAATACTTGCTAATATAAATTTTAACTCACTGTAAAAAAAAATCAGTGTAGCCAAAAATGGTGACAGCTACTGTGCACCAAAACTGGTATAATGAAACATTTCTGGGGAATGAAACACCATCAAAAATTCTTGGTGCAGTGAAGTACCAAGAATTACTTTTGGGCTTCATTACAACCACTGTTGGTGGAAAGTAGCTGCCACCATTTTCGGTGTAATGTTACACTAAATTTTTACAGTGCTTTAAAATAATAGTTTTTTCTTCAATAATACGAAACAACCACATACATGAGGTAGCTTTTCTATAAAATGCCGAATGTAGATTTTTTTTCCCTTTTCAAATAATTTTGCAAAGTTTGATGGCCAATCTTGTCAAATTTCAATTCGAATATATAATATTTCAATAAAAATTATTAATGCATTTTGGAAATGTTAAGTGATTTCCAATTTTCATCTATTTGTAGAATAATTATATATGTGCATGCACAATTAATATATGGATGCCTATATAAACTTTCCTGCATATATAGAGAGATTTCCATTCATTGTATTTTTTTAATTCATTTTTTCAACGTCAACAATTTAACATTTGGCAATATTTTCCTTTTTTGTATGCTAAGTGAAAAGGAGTTATTTCTTTTCCTAATTTGTCATTTTTCAGGAAAGTTGCCTCATTTATGTGGTTATTTCCTATTACTCTTATAATTACTATATACCTGATACTATTGACCTAAGAACGATACCTAATACATAAGCGCTATATTTTGAAGAAAAAATTAATCTTTCATATATTTTTTCTATATAAATTTATTTATAGATGTTAATGAAAAACAAACAACTATTTTATATCTGTTGAACGATTTTATAACTGTTGCATTAGCAATCCTTTACACAAATTTATGCATAAATTGCTTGGAAACACGCTCTTTAATTACAACAAAAATGCAAAAAAAATAAATAAAATACTTGTATTTTGGATATAAAATAAGTGTAAGTGTACATAAGTGTTTTTTAAGCTGTTCTTTAAACTAAACCACTTGGTTGTAAAAGCTTTCATTTCCTCCCGCAGTCTTGGTTAGGTAGTATGTTGATTGTGAAAATTTGAAACAAGATACAAGTTTAAATGAGGGAGAAAGATTTAACCCTAGAATGCTACCCATTCGTCTCCTGGACGAAGCTCATAACAAATAATTCTTCAGAAATTCTTCGGTACCAGTATTTTATTACAGAAAATAATCTCTACTTAAAAAAAAGGACTTTTTTTTTTTCTTAAGCAGAGATTTTCTGTAATAAAATACTGGTGCCGGAGAATTTCTGAAGAAGTATTTGTTATGAGCTTCGTCCAGGAGACGAAAGGGTAGCATTCTAGGGTTAAAAATCTTTTTCGGAACGAGCAGTTTTAAAATAATACATGTTACAGTATATAAATTATTCGATATTATTCGTGTTTTCCAGCAGGTTTTGAGATATAGGCGATGCGAGGAAAAGCATGTTTATAAAGCAAGTACCACCAACAGTAATCCTACAGTTTATTCTGGTTGCGTGTAGAAAGTTTGCAAAGAAAAACCAAAAAGATGCGGGTTAAACGAACATCTTTATTAACCTCAAAAATAAAAGATTGAGAATCGTAGAAACAAAATGATATCGTGCCTTGAACTGAAAAAACAAGTACTTAAATCATATCGTTTTTAGTTGCAGAGAGCTCTGTTCTTTACAACGAAAACCCCAGTTTAAATAAAAGTCCTTTAAACTGTTGCCATTCATAAAAGAAACTAATAGATGGGTCCAGTCCGAGATATCTTGCATCTTATAAACCATGCCGATTCAACAATCAGGAAAATTTGCATCGAAAAGGATAACCATCGAAGTGAGTCGTCGAAAACACGAATGTCCACTGTCATGTGATGTTAGAGTGCTTTTATTTTCAGATCCAGTAGGTGGAGCTGGTGAGAATTGTCCACAGCTGAATCAGCTAGAGTGACTGCATGAATGGGTTTCCCCTGGTATTCAGATCAAGCTTATGAGAGATCGTCCAGAGCATCAGCAGCTAGAGAACCCTGGACGAATGGGTTGCCACAGTGATTATTGCCAATATACTGTCAATTATTCTAAGCTTTTCAAATATCAGTAATAATAACTAATTTAAAAACAACCCAACACGTATTTTGGTACCGAGGTTTTTTGAGCTGATTTTACGTATATTTGATGTACTGATTTCAAATAACATTAATTTTTGCCTATCAGCTCTACTTTTTGAGATAAAAATCGTGTGATAAACATTGTCGTTATCCTATTTCGCATTAGGACGATGATTCACATAGTAGAACACAAAGCGTTAAAAATTATAGTCTAATTTTATTTTCTTGAATATTTTAGTTGCATGAATAAAACAGTAACATTACAGTTACACTATTTTGACTCAAATAATATATTTTCTACAACATAATAAAATAAAAATTTAAAATATAATGGAAAATAAATTAATTTAGGAAACTTATTTTGTGGGGCATTCTGTGACACCGACCTCGGAACCTCTCCTTGTAAGCTACATGATAGATAAATGAAAATTGCTAGAAATTTAAATATGCAAAGGAAAATGCATTATGACCCAGACATAATTTAAAATAATACTTTTACTTATCTCACGTGTAATGTAATGATTTTTTATGTACTTTAAAAGCAAATTTTAGCAACACAAACTTTATTAAACATGAGTTTCAAATGAAATTGAAACTGTGTATTCAGTTTAACTAAAACATATTGCGCATAATGTTGCTGCTCTTCAATATGTTTTTTCTGCGATTTTTACTATAAAGTAAATGTCCCATGAATTATTTATTTTAAACAAATCGGAATACATTTATAAATTATTTCAAAACATCAGTTTCAAATTTCCTAAAGTCGAGAGAAGGGGGGGGGTGTCCAGGATTTTCTGCTATCTGCTTGTAAAAATTTGAGCTGAGATTGGCTCCTTTATGAACCATTTAACCGCAGATTATGTGAAGTTCGCATTTCGCCCATTTTTTAATTGTTATTTCGTAAGCCATGTTGTTATATCACGTTGAATTCTATGTATATTTCAGCTGAATAACATTTATTTATAATAAATTAGCTATTTTATAATTTTTTTCTGAAGTCAAAATTGTCGTACATTCATACTTATTTGCTATCTACCTAGATGGAAACTTATATTTTCTCATATTTTTTCCTGCATTTTGTCCTTGGTTAGAGAGTTAAATTTCGATTTTTATTAAAAGATTTACTGTTGTGTTGTTGATTGCAAAATAAATCATTTGCTTAAATAAGCATTTCCCTATCATCCTTCATAATAATAACGTAAATAAAAGTTTTATAAAGATCAAATGACAATGCAGACTCACGCATTACAAAAAAGTACCTAATTTAAATCAACGATATTTCAGATCTGAATCGTTATCGAGATAAATTTATGAATGAATTTGATAATAACGTTTGCTCGTAACAGCAAGATAAAAACTTATCAGATTAATACAGAAAATGATATCCTTGCTATGAAATTACTAGGATGCAATTTAATAAAAGTAAAAATTTTAAACATTTGAATGTATTTAAATGTATTTAATGGAAGATAGATAAGGCCATTTTTGGCTCTTGATTGGACAAAATCAAACTATTTAACACTAGTTGACCCGCCCTGCATTGCTATGTTCCGTGATAATAACCTTAAATGTACTTGAAATCATTGTTAAATAATTTTTTTATTTTTAAACAAAAATCTTTTCAAACGAACTGCCTTCGGTAGCGTACACCCTCAGATTTGTATGATTTTATATTTTTAAAGGGAAATCTATCCAAAACGAACCTATAGCTTTCCACGATAGCCCCCCCCCTCCCCCCCCCCCACACACACACCGCAGACTCCGTTAACGTATATCAAGGAGTGCTACGCACGCAAAGAAGTGTTTTATTCACCCTTTCTTTTTACACACCGGGTCATTTAATATTGAAAACAAAATAGTTGTTATTGCCCAAAACTCTTTGTAAAAAAATGTGATAAAATATTGATATTTAGTTGCAGAAGAATTGTGTTTTCTTCTCTTTTTTTTCTTTTCGCGTCGAGTCCTGTAACATTAAAAAGTAGTTCTTATCGTCCGAACTCCTTGAAATTTTTATCAGCTATAAATATAATAATGTTTTGAAATCCTGCGTGTAATTTTTGTGTAAAAATATTGATACTTAGTTTTAAAAGCATGAGCAAAAGCCATCCGCGTATTCATATTTTGAACAATGGATTTCCAGATTTTATTCTTTTTTTAAATAACTTTTAATCGTCCGAATGTTTAGAGATTTATACCTGATGTAAATTAAGTATCCAAAGAACGTGTACAAAGATTCTATTGAAATACCGACATTTAGTTACATTTAGCGTAGAAAAAGTTGGTGCCTCCGGGAGGCACGATGTGACTTCCAGTCACAAATTTTTTTTTAAAAGGTTAATATTCATATTTTTCAAAAGGAATTGCACCGTCATAAAGAAGAGAGTATTCGAATTAAGTTGGTATTTTTTGTTTTTCCGTATCTTGAAAATTTAGGCGAATGTGGACTCTGAAATAGGGGGAAAAATACGAAATCTAACATTTTTGGGAAAAAAAATTGAGAGTTAAAATTTGTATTTTTTGTTAACGGATTGCTGCATTTGAAAGTAAAAAGTACAACATTTAAGAACATCATTTTAGTTTTTCAGTATTCAGAACTGTTTCACTGATCTGCGTTGAGAAAGAAGCCTGAAAAACGGAGCGTTCTTCAAGAATCGGATCTTCTCTGCCTCTGCGCTCCGGAACGGGGTTTCGCCGGCACCGGAGTCTTTACGTCTTTATTTATAATTGCAGGGTTTAATTAATATATCAGCTAATTATAAAAATACGAAAATTCAGAGCCTCGGGGTGAATTAGGACCTGCCTTGGACTAAGTTCATCCAAATTTTCAGACCTCTATGTGCGGTAGATTTTCCCAGCCATAGCACACATACGCACAGACAGACAAACCCTCTTAATTTATTGGTATAGAAAATGTTTTCTGTTATTTTGATAAAATTTAGTATCTAAATTTATTAGTTCTCTGAGTAATTTTTGAAGGATTCTTAAATAGTATGTTAGAAAAAATCTGAAGCCTTTAGAAATTTTTAATATTTCGAGATTCTTTCCAATAAATTTGATTTTTTTCGATAATAAGGACTGATAAAAAATAACTGCTTATTATATATGGTTTACTTTTTTATTCAAATATTAGCCTATGTTAATATTATGATTTTTTTATGATCGGTGTTGTAGTCATAAAATAACCAGAGGGTATAGGCTGTAGGCAGAAGGTATACGCTAGAGAGTATATGCTATAAATTTATCTAAGAATCGAGGGTACGCGGAGTGTCTTTAAAAAATCCAGAAGAAATACAGCAACTTAACAGCTACATGCTTTTTCGAACTTCAGAGAAGGAAATAGATCAAAACTTGCAAAATCATTTAAATCAAATTATATATTGTAATATTATTTTGAAAAAAAAAATAAAAAAAACTTATCTCTAAAAGAGCGACACAATGACCACAGACTCAATCTAAAATTATGCTTTCGTGGAAGTAAAACGTATTAAAAAACAAAGCCTTTTTGTAAAATTAGAATAATAATGCTTAAACAAACTCTTATTGTAATAAAAAGTATCAGATCTCTTACTATAGAGTTTCGAACACACTTTTAACTAAACAATAACGAAATTACTAGAACCCCTCCTATTTCAAATGAAAATTGCAAGGTACCGTAACGAAATACGTTTCTAAAATATCTTCAAACTGTCTACATAACCATTAAAAAGGCAATAAAAAAGACAAATGAATTCATTCGGCGAAAGAGATATATATTTACCGTCTGGAGATTAAGAAAACTCTTCCCAAGTTCAGTTACACGTTACATTTGTTTATTTTGTAGGCAAAGACATTTACATAGAAGTTGATTTTTGCAACACTGTATCTTTATAATAACTGCTTGCTAACATTGGAAAAGTAGACAGCTCAAAATTATGTGTCTCTCCCTTTTTCTTCTTTCAGACAAGAAACGTTTGTGAAAGCGCAATATTTCATTTTTATGAGGATGAGTGTCGCAAGATTAGCCCGCCTAGCCAAAGGAGAGTCGTGCAATTCCTATGCATTGTAACTTGAAAATTCTGAAAAGTTGTCAGTAAGGAAATGGAATAAATCCTAGAAGCGAAACTATATTGGTTTATATTGGAGCCCAATACTGCGCCAAAAATTTATTCATCGTAAGCAATATTTTCAGTGGCTCAACTATTGCAGAAATATTGGCTTTAGATTGGAAATATTTTCAATTAAAAACTAACATTGTAAAAATATTGTCTTTAGATTAGAAACTTTGTCAATGAAACGACAAAGTATTTCTTGCCAATATACACTACATTGCCAATGATGATTGGTCACTTGCGATTTTAGACGTTTTGTTAAATATCTGGGAAGATACATGAGGAATTATCCTGAAACTTCCGGACTGTAAACAACCTGATTGACGTCATATATTTCCGCGAAGATTTTTTCCCGAAACCCCGTAAGGGGCCGTCAACATATTGAAGAAAAACTAATATCTTTTGGATAATCCTGTAAAAACTAACATTGCAAAAGCATTCAAACTTTAGATTATGATTAAGTGGCTTATTGTAATAATTTGGGTTCATTTTTATGAAGATAGCATGTATACTCGAAGAGAAATTCACGTTTTTATAAAAACAGTCCCAAATTTTACCAAGTTTTTTGCTTATAATTTGCAGAGTTTTTAATATAAAAACAAGTTATTTTCAGAAAATATGACAAACACAATTTTACACAACACCCTGCAATCAGAATTAAAAAATAATAAAAATTGTATAAAAAATGAGCAGGTTTACTAAATATTGTTTCACTACGCATGCGCGAATTCAATCAAAATATACTGTGCATAATATATTATCTAAATGTATAGACCAACTTTTATGAAAGTCTCAAAAACATAGCGTGAAAATTCTGATAGTAATCGTCGATAGAATAAGCTCGAATTTCGGTGTTCCCAAAAGGAAGCAAAAAAAGATGAGGGGTTGTATCCAAATATATTAGCTTATGAAAGTTGACAATAATAAGAATGAAGTGTCTCTCATTCTATATTTGATACAACCCCTCATCTTTTTGCTTCCTTTTGGAAACAGCGAATTTCGAGCTCATTCTATCGACGATGACACAATGAGGACGGACGGACACACAGACACAGTCGGACAGATAGACATCTTGCAAAAACATGTTTTACGGGATCTCTGACCCCTAAAACGTGTAAATCCGTCGAAAACAATAAGTCGTAAAAAATTTCGATTACAATACTTTCTTCTGTTATAGATAGAAGAAAGTAAAAAGAAAAAAAAAAGAAGAAATTTATATTGTCGCCATCGCACAGAAAAAACTTGTACATACGAAATAAAACCGTGTTAAAGAGAAAATGAAATTGGAATAATGCAAGTTATTACTATTCATATTTTCCTTATTTTTCGAAATAATGCTTTTCTTCAACCAAATCTAAAAAATGTAATTGAAATTTCTAAATTATTATTTTTTTAATTGATTATACACGCTGGGTCTATGAATTTTGACCTAACAGCACTTACTTTTTTATATTCTCTAAAGTTGAAAATAGCAAAGACAGTTGTCAATCTTCCCTTTTATTCAAGTAAACAACAAATGAACTATATTATTTAATAAAATATCTTCTTGTTTCTCTACAGTGCTTATTAAATTCGATGTACAAAATAAATTTTCTGGTTCGAATTATGTTCATTTCGTTTGAAAAAAACGGTAAGGTTGGCAGCTATAGGAAGGTGTCGTACAAATGTGTCCTGCCGAACATATCAGAAATACGTTTTTTTTTTGTTTTTTTTTTCATATTATACTTTGGGAAATCGGTCGACTACTTAAAGAAAATTTTCGTTCCAGTATAGAATCACGTTGAATTCCGATTAACTGCAATAATAAATTCTAGACAATTTCAACATGAATCATTTGAGGTGTTATAAATTGATTAAATTGATTTTCACATTTATTCAAATTCAAAAATCTTCTTTTTAATTCTTAATATATTTTTAAAAACTTTATTATCATATTCTAAAAGTTTCAACTCTGATGATTTTTCTAAAAATGCCTGGCAACATTTAAAATAAAATTAATTTGTTTTTGAAAATATTTTTATAAAATCAATAAATTCTCTTTGAAAATGCTTATACTAAATAATGGCACGATAAAATTCTGAAACTTTGCTTGAATTTCGGTTTAATAAAGTTATTTGTAATATCAAATCAAAACTCTAAGTAATCTATCCATTGGTGCGGCTTTTAATAATCCACGTTCATAATTTGTCGATTTAAAAAGTAAATGATAACCTGGTGTAACAGTTCGAAATTAACAGTTAAAACTTTATCAGTGGAAAGTCATCAAACCTCTGTATTACCCACTACCCATATCTCCAAGATATTTACTGTATTGACGATGATTATACCCGTGCATGCTAATATAATTGACAATTTTCATACGGTTTATAAGCACATATCCAGATTTTAAATATTTAAAGCGCAATCAAAATAACCAATATGTGTTTCTCTGATCTTTTAATTTTTCTTTAAATTTTGTAATTGCTATTTTGGCAGAAGAACTATTATTTGAAATGTAAACATATTTTTTAGATTAAGTGTATACCATCAAGATTTCACAAGAGAGAGAAAATAGCAGCTACGATTCGTTGCTCCGATCATAGGAATTATTTCTAGAAGCTTCTCACTTACTTTAAAGTTCACTTAACGTATTTAAAAATAGCAACTTGCTTAGTGAAATTCCATGCATCTCTACTTTCCTAAATTACAATGCAATGCGCAAAAAATTTTGAAATTGTAGAATTCAGTTGTTACAGTGAAATTCCAGCCTATATATAAATCTTTTTAGCAATGTTGCTTAAACTTACGGTATTTTTAAAATCCTTTAACTGATCTGTGTATCATTTCTACCATTTTGTAGTGAATATTTCGTGTTTCGGGTAATTTAGCGCAAAAAAGCAAATAATTAGTATTTTAAAGCAACTGTATTTTTTCTTCAATGGGCTTGGTGAAAGCACTTTCTTTTTTTTTCTTTATAGGAAGTATCAGTTACAAACAAATCTGAAAGTTTGTCTTTCCTAATTTTGAACAGATTTCTGTGAGTTTTCTTTATACTTAGTGCTTAATGCCTCTTAATGTTACATTCTTTGTAAATTCCAGCTGAATTTCTACATATGAAACATAAAATTTTAGTTTTCCTTTTAATATAAGAATATCGTACTTGAAATTTAGCATTTAATAAAGTCAATATTACAGTTTATTTTTCTAAATATATATAAAAAATTAGATTTTATTTCCCCTTTAAAGAAGTGATAGATCTCGTACAATTTAAATCCAACTCGTGGCATTACTACGCCAGCTCGTTATATCATCTATATTAATAATAGAAAGTTTCGCTCTCTGTGTGTGTCTGTTACGCGATGGCTAGCGAAATGTACAGGTCTGAAAATTTAGATAGATGTAAATAAATAGATAGATAGATAGATAGAAATAGATAGTCCAAGCCATGTCCTGATGCACCTAAGGCTCAGATTTTTAATATTTTGATAATTAGCCGAGATATCAATTAAAAACTTGTTAAGACTCATCTATTTCTTTGAGGACCGGCAAAAGCTCTCGCTAATGCTCAGAACCCAATTTACGCATAGGAAGTAAATGAAGAACCAAAGCGCTTTTTTTGTGTTATGTTATTTCGTAGTTTTAAATCGGCCTAGATCGTCCAAACCATTCAATACAGTCAGAAAGATCGTCCACTTACGTCTTAAATGCCGCAATCAATTCGAAAACATATCTCTGTTAACATTTAGAAAAAATAAAATAAAAATTCATTCGTTTTCCGGAAGGACGTTTTTCCTCTTATGGCAACGCCTTTCTAGGGCGCAATTTTAGAGGTACCGACAAAACAAAAATATGGTCTAAAAGCTGAAACATTCTTCTAATTGCAGATGTAATTGGTTTTTAAAAATACGAATTGTAGCCTTTTCACAAAGACCGGCGAACGCTGGTCACTTCGCACCTGACGAAGACTATTTTTTTTTCTATGCTAAAAGTAACTAAACGCCCGTATTTCGACACAACTTTTTTAGAACATCTTGGTAGAGCAGCAGATTTACATCATCTACATACTTTTTTAAACATTCGAACAAGCAGAATTAAAAAAAAAAATAAAATCTGAGACTTTTTGAAAGGAAAAAAAAAAACGTGAAAAATCGTATGTTTCTGCGTGGTTTTGATGTTTCGACTCATGTTTTCACTGCTAAATACGAATATTTTTGCCAAAATTTTAAAGAGAGCTTGGGTACAGTTATATTTAAAACAGATCAAAATTTCAGAGTTCGGAAAATGAGAACTATTTTTTTATTGTTAAGTTCAAAGAGCCGGAGCGAAAACAAAAAAAAAAATCGAGAGGAAAACATTTCTTTTACAACGAGATAATATTTTTTCCCGAAATTTTTACGCAGGCTGTAAAACCCTTTTATTTATAAACGATAAACATTTCAAGGCGTTCGGACAAGAAGAACTTTAAAAAGAAACCTATGAAACGACCCTACGTGAAAAAACAAGAAAACGAGCTCTTTTACCACTAAATATCAATATTTTTTCGCAAATTTTTCGTTTCAAAATATGAACTCATGGGTGATTCCACCGTTACGTGTGGGACTTTTAGAGGTTTTTTTTTTTTTTTTTTTTTTTTTTTTTTTTTTTTCAAATTGAGACAAATTTGGAAGTGAAATTCTTTAGATAATGCTTTTTTTATTGCTATTACAGGACACATACAGACTCAAGTTTGTAGTGACACCTTTAGTCTAAAGTAATAACTTTTTTTTTTAATAGTAAAGTCGTTGTTACGTGTGTGATTTTTCTGAGTCACACAAGCAACAACGACTTTACTATTTTTTTTCTTAATTATTATTACTTTAGACTAAAGATGTCACCACAAAAATGATTCTGTATGTGTTCTGTAATAGCAATAAAAAATGTAAAACGTTATCTAAATAATTTCACTTCCAAATTTGTCTCAATTTGCAAAAAAACACTCTCTAAAAGTCCCACACGTAACAGTGGAATCGCCCTCATACAAAATAGGGTTATAACATCATAGAAACTTAGTTTGTTTAAATTTATTATCACTAGCCCGGCAGCGTCGTGCGGATTAACTAGTAAAATATAATTGAAGTCAAAGAAAAATATTAACGAAAAATAAAAAACGAAACAAAAACATAAAATATAAATACCATTTCTTTCCTAACTAGGGTGTGACCCCTTAAGCAAATGAAGTATTTTTTAACGTCAAATATTATATTTAGACTTTTTTTCAAGCCTGTAAATGATAAACATATTTTCAAAACAGAAATACCAAATTTTTTTCGTCTCCATCAAATAAAGCACAAGAAGTGTCAGCATCATATGAATAGCTGTCAACTTCTGATTGTTTTTCAAGTAATATAAGCTTTTTCCGAATCAAATTTTTTATTTAAAAAATGAAATCGAATTAAGTATCACATGGGAACCAGACACATTTCATTAAATAAATTTTGTATTTCAAAATATGTTTATTCGACTTTGAAAAGCTGGCAGCCATGCATACATATCAGCAGTACTGAAAAGGTGATTTGTTTTCTTTGTCCAATGAAATATTTAAGAAACGTGATGGAATGTTTAATTGCAAACTTTTCTTGTGTATTTAAGTGTTATATTAAAGTAAGAGTTTCTAGCATATGTCACTCTCTTCTTAAACGCATTTTTCAAATGCATTTGATTTTTCTGATGATCATGTCTGTTATCTATTCAATATGAGAAACTCAATGCTTGTATGATACTAAACATTCCATGTATACAGGGTGTACAGGAGAACTCTATAACCCTGAAAAAACTTGTGAAAGGAGAGAGCTACAGCTATGCTTGATAACGCCACACTAAAGTGACTACGCCCGACCGTAACAGATAGTAGCAACCCTGGTGGTGAAATTAAGAAGATATCGCCTAACGTGAAAAACGTATGCTTGCGAGTGCATCTGTATTCCTGCAGATAGTAGACATACCCAGCATACTTAATTTACTTCTTTACATGTGCTATTATCAGTAGGTGTGGATATGTTTCCAGCGCCACACTTCTTTCTACACATAATTATTGACGTATTTATTCCCGTGGTTATATATTGAAAAACGTACATTTTAGAACTTCTAATATACAGTATGCCCACTAAAGTCCCTTGCCACCCTCGTCGTTCTGTCACGTCACAGTGTAGGAAATCACGAAAAAACAAATGCGCGTTTCAACCGTTCTATTCTTCGGATTAATGTCCACAAGGTGTCTTTTCGTACTAAATCAATGAAGCTCTACAACTTTGTAAATCACTTTTTTTCTCTATCTCTTTCAGTTTTCGAGTTAGGAATGCTAACTCCGCGGCATTCCACCAGGTGGCGCTGTAAGCGATTTCATTGAGGGGCACATGGCTACTTTACTATACCTAGACACTACTTTTATGAATATAACAGCAGCCGTTCCGTACTTAAGAGGGTGGCAAGGGACTTTAGTGGGCATACTGTATTTATTTTCACATGTAAGACATCATTTCATACTAAATCGAGAACGCTCTATAATTTTCTAATTAATTTTTTTTTCGCCATCTCTCATAGTTTTCCAATTGGGGTCGATAACTTTCAAATTTTGCACTAGGAGACTCTGCTACTGGTTGAATTAGATCAGGCGTTGTCACTTTACCATAACATTATCGCACTTGCATAACAGTAACTTTTTTCCATTCGCATGTTTTGAAAGGATAAATAGATTTTCCTAGGCATCCTATAAAGCAGACAGCATTTAATATTATTTTATTTTCGGCTGATAATAATATACGTCTTTTCAATATAGTATTTCGATTAGCCTTTTTGTGTAATTTGACGAGCAGGGCCCGCCATACGATTTAGCAAAAACTGAGATTGGATTAAAACGTTAAAGATATATTAAAGATAGTTTTCCACAACTCTGCTTTCGAAAACTTCCAATCTGTTCACGATAGTTCTGTTAAGTTTAACTTTTGTCTTCAGCTGTCTTTTAAAAACTTAAATCAAAAAGAGAATTCGTCTCCTTTAATGTTGTACATAATCCGATAATAAATAGTTTTCAATCGAAAATGAATGAAAAAAATTATCACAGATAAATTGTGTTCTATTCTGATCTAAAACATATTAGTTTTAACAAGTGGTTATTTCAGGTTAAAAAACACATTTATTTATAGCTTTTAAATATAAATTGCTAATAATGCAAACAATTAAGCCAGCAGAAGCTAAAAAAAATTTGTTTTTTCTGAATATTGAACACAGTATTCACACTAAAAAAACATTATTGTAATTTTCAAATTTATTTCAAATAATTATAGTCCCGTAGCTGCATCTATATGACATAAAACTTAAGTGTCAAATAAAGGACAGTCGCCTCTATACAAAATTCTAAATTCTAAAATAATCTATTTGTAAAATGTCCTTATATATTGAATTAAAGAAATTCACTTTTAGTTATATTACTGTTAACAACAGAATTTTTAGAGAAACCAGAATATTATTTTTCAAATTATCTACACTTATAAACAATATTATGTAGATTATTTTCACGATATTATAATGGCGATCAATGTAAATTTACTAATTCACTACATTAATTAGAATCAGACGCATTAACTAGAATGGGACCTAAAAGTCAAATAAACTGCTCGTAATTAGCCAAAACTGATCAGAAACAAATTTTGTTTTTACTATGACAATAAAAATAAAGTTTAATTATTATTTTAATAAATAAGCTACTCAAAAGATGCGATCGATTTTTTCTCAGTTTAGAACATGTTTCTACGAAATGTTACCCTAAGTAAAGAAAATATCTCTTTCTTAAAATTCAGTAATTATTAGGAATTAGTGTAGTTACAAATGAAATGTTAGTTTATTTTTTATTGTCTTCATGAACTTTTATTCACTTTTTTAATCTTTTACTACGCATTCTTTTTTAAAAAGATCTCACCCTTATAAAATGAATATCAATCATCTTTCTATTTATATGGTACAGTTAATAGTTGGCCGACTATAAAGGAAGGTGAGGTGGGGCGACCATACGGTGCGCTAAAAAGAAAAGACTGAAAAATATGAAACATACTTGATTAAAATTGAATATATTTTTAACCCCCTTAAAGAGCGGTGGGATATTTTTATACCTCTTAATTTTAAACTCGATTTGTATGTGAATTTTTTAACAAAATTTTACTTTTATAATTTGAGTGAAAAAATGCTGTAAAGTTGCATTTCCTTACTTTAAATTAAAATTTTTCGATAATTCGTGTGTGAATTCAACATTACAGCGTACTTGCTTCTAAAAGTACGCTGTAAGCCACGTTATTCACATGCACAGTACATTTCTATAATGTATTTTAATATTTAAAAGTATTTATTGTTGTCAAGATACAAATATTGAACTTCTTTTCGAAAACTTTTACTTTCTTTGGCCATTTTTTAGGGTTTCATTCACACATACCCTCTTTCGTCAATATTTTCGTAATTTAAAAAAAATATATCCATATTAAGTTCTGTTCTCTATATTTACTTCCCCTTCAGAGCAAACTGTGCCCTACGCATGCATAAATTATCGCAAAATTTAATAATCTATTGAAAAAGACTTATTTTTTCTGCAGAATATATTAGCTTTCCACACATAAGCTCGAAAAATAGCTTGAAATATTAATTGATATTTATAAAATGCTGAAAAATGATGTTGGATTTATCTATTTTAATTCATATTAGAAAGCACACATTTTTAACATTAGAATAACCCTAAGTAATACACGTAATTTGACTTCTAGTATACGCTGAAACATTATGTATTAGTTGACCCGTCCGGCTTTACCCGAGCGCTGAAAGAATCGCACAAAACGCAAAAATACTAAAAATTGCGAAAAAACATTAAAAATCTCTGCACGAATTTAGAATAAACTTTATTATAATGAGAACAAATTTAATATATTCGGCTAGAAGATATAAACCGGATACCTCAGACTAATGTGAAAAAATCGCAGAAAGTCTCGAAAAAAAAAACCCCACTAAAAATCGCATAAAAGATCCGTTAAAATTTCAAAAATAGCAAAGTACAAAATTTACTATACTGGACTAAAAATTAAAACAGGATTCTTTTTAGAAATGTCAAAAAATCGGCGCAAACGGGAAAAATCTCTAAAAATCAAACAAATTTACGAAAAAAATCAAAAATCTGTATACAAATTCCAAATAAACTTTATTGAAAAGAGGACAAAATTTACTGTATGGGGCTGAAAGTATAAAACCGGATTTATTTTCACTAATGTGAAAAATTGCCATTAAATTAAAAAACAACCAGCTAAAAATCGCATTAAAAAATCACTAAAAATTCAAAAATCACAGATGACAAAATTTAGTACAGTGAGCTAATATATTATATTTGTAATTCATTCACGAATATCAAAAGATCACCCAGGAACGCAAAAGGATGCTAAAAATCGCATTGAATATTGCTTTACAAATCGCAAAAACTTCAAAAATCGCGGAAGACAAAAATTACTATATTAAATAATCTAAAAGTTTAAAACCAAATTTCCTTTTACGAATGTAAGGAAACCGCCTCGAAACGCTTCTTCTCTCCTATTCGAATTCCTGTTCGAGCTGCGTATTCCTTAAAACGTTTTCAAAATCCATGTGCTAAAAATTAATAGTATAATTATACCAATTATAATTAAGAATGCAATTTACTTTGCATTAAAATGCATTTTTACCTCTTTTGCTTTAACTCGGACACATTCTTCTTTCAAATGTTTTGCATCTTAATTTGTCCAAATGTAAAATGATTCTTAAAAGATATTTTATTGAGAATGGTAATTTAAATCAATTTAATTATTGTTTTAAATAAATTTAAAAATAAAATCTTTTGCATAAAAATTAAAAGTGAAGGAGAATAAATTTTTAAAATATTTATTTTGTTTCATTGTATTAAAATAAATGTAACACAAATGTGAAATTATCCTTTTTGTGCTTATATGCTTTATTTTAATTTCAAATGTGGTAACGTTTGCCTCTCTAAATATGTAGTAACGTTAAAATTTTATGCCTACGAAATGGCTTTATGTGGTATTTACTCTTTAAAAAAAAAAACACAATGTATATTTTAAATGCATATTAACACATTCCATAATTGATATATCTTTAAAAATTTCTAAGCATAATAAGGGAATACATTCATGAATTTAATTTATAAAATGTGTACATACAAAAACCTATACATGCATATTACGATTAGTATTATTATCATCTTATAATTATTATTATTATTAAATTAGCAGAATAGCAATTGAAGTTACTGTTTTTTTTTCTGAAACCTAGTTAATGAGTAATGCAAGTAAAATCATTGTAATATAAAAGACGTAATACTTCCAGAAACCATTCATTTAGAAAATATGAAAATAGTATGATTTTATGAAATTGAATGTATTTTGCATAAAGTTACGCGAGTTTCAGAAATATATATTTTTAAATAGGTTTGAATACATTTTTAATACAGTAAAAAGAATTTAAAGTTAAAAGTGCAAAATAGTAACTCTGAATTTTTGTATAATATCCAAAGTAATAAACATATGTCTATATATAAATGATTCAAAAGCATGGTTGTTGATTCAGAATGTCATTGGAAATATAGTATAAATAATGAGCAAGACATTTTTAGAAATATACAGGGATTCATAAGTAAGTATACAACATCCAGGTGCTGTAAAACAGAAACAGTTTAAGGCACTTCCTTAAATGCAAGCCGTAAGGTAGGTGTACTCATAAAGTTTTTTTTCCGGCTGCCGTGCGAAGTGACATAGGTAGCGTGTTACGCGAATTGCAATAGAAATGGCTGCATCTGCAGTGGAGAAGGCATTTTGTGTTCTTGAATTGAGCAAAACGGAATATGTCACCATTGTGCAATGGCATTTCAGAACGCCATTTGGAAGAGAATCTCTAACCAGACAATCCATTTATGATTGGTTTAAAAAATGTGAAACTCACATGACACACATCAAACCGGTAGTCCATTTCTGTTCTCCACAGCCTGTTTTTTGGACGGCTTGCATTTGGAGAACGTGTCTTAAACTATTTCTGTTTTACAGCATCTGGAAATTGTTTACTTACTTATGAATCACCCTGTATAATGAACTAAAAAAAATACCATCCATTCCGATGAGTTAAAAAAAACTTATAAGAAAGTTTAAAAAAACATCACATTATATTTACGGAAAAAACACATTTAAAAGTTTAAAATATATTAATATATGGTGAAAATATTGTAGAAAAGGACAGTTTCATTATAAAATCGTGTAATTCTTTTATTCAAAGATAGAAACTTCAATAAACTTGCAATAATTTCTGTCTGTAGATTTAATCTAGCATTTATCATTAACGCTAAGTGGTTTCCCGTTAGCCATAGTCTAGGAAAAACTTATTATTCTGCATGTATGTATGAAAAATAATCTGTTGGCAAAATAATTTTCATTATTATTCTACAATTAAAATTTTCCTTAAAATAATTCTTTATTGTTATTTTATGAAAATTGTTGCAAAAAATGTATTGAATTAACTTAAAAAAATTTATAGCAGTGGTAATTTTTTTTAGTTAAAAGAGTTATAACTCACCAAACAATTGTCTTTTTACTTTAAATCTTATTTATTTACTTATTCATATATTGCACAAGGCACCAACTAGTAATGCTAAGCCTTTGCTGACACAGAATTATTTCTTAATACTTAGTATGGATAGTCTGGGTTTTTTTAATCACTTTGTAAAATACATTTTCCATAAATAAATCCAATTATTCTTAGACTTTTTTTTAGACTGTCTCAAACATTACGCAGTTTCAAATCATATTAAAAAACACTGATTCGTAATCGATTAGTTTTTTTTTTTTTTTTTTTTGGTGGGGGGGGGGGGGTCATGTTTAAAATGGATATTGGATATAATTTGGAAAAGAAACTTCAATTTAAATAAAAATTACTATGTTAGCAAACATTCTCTAAATATTTCAAATTCATTTCTTTATATTGAAATACAATAATTATTTTCTGGTGACTGTTATATTGTATTTCTTGTATTTTATTTTCTGTAATATATGTGCTCCAAAATCTTTTAAAACAGATAAACGCACACTTATTAACAGACACAATGCCTTTGTAGTTTAAATATTTAACACATTTTTTTATTTAAACATCTTTTGCATTTTTAAAGGGACGCAGTACCTCTCATTTTGACAAACAAAAATGACAAAAATGTCGAATTTCTAATTTTTATCCTAAAATTAACCTTTTACATCAAAAACATTGTCCTAAATATCTTGACAATCTGATAAATAGTAAAGGAAGGTATAGTTAATTTTATGTATCTCCCTATAATAACTCATTTTATTTTATTTTATTATTTTATTTTATTTTATTTTATTTTATTGTAAATGTTTAAACTTATTTTTCTCATTTCGTATTTTTTTCATATTCTCTATATAATCAAAATGCTAAGGTTTCCACAATAATTGAGCAAATCGTCTGAAAATCTTTTTTTTATGCAACTTTACTATACTAAGTATCGATTTTGATACCTTTGAAAATTTTTGTATAAAACAATTTTTGAACTTAAATATATGCTAGTTTCATAGGTTTATTCCATATACATTCAATTATTATTTTTTTTTTTTCTTCAGATCTGATCTAGTTTGAAATACCCAAATTTGAAAAGAAGAAAAAAATTTAAAATTATTTTTTTACAATAAACTCAAAATTTTAAAAATATATGTTAATTTATTAAAGATGTAAGGCCTTTTATTATCTGCAATGATTTTGCTTACTTAAACATGATCCAAGAACTTTAATATAGGTGTTATTTACAGAATACATTTTTTTGGTACCGAGTCGCCTTAAAAGATACAGTATATTAATAAAATTTCTTCACTGATTGGAATTTAAATGTTACTGCAGATTTTCTTCAATATCAATGGTTTGAATTTATTAAATTAAAAGGATTATTTGCGGTAAATTTCCCAATTGATTTCATATTCAATTTACCATTTTAACACTCTCGTGCAAGACTACCTCACATGAGGTTGTGTTGAAAAACGACCCCCCCCCCCCCCCTCCAAGCCTAATATGTCATTGTATTCATTTATCACATATAAACTTCATATAATGTTCAATAAAATGCAGAAATAGATAACAGAGCCATTTCCTTTTCAAATATTTAGTTGTAAAATTCGCCTCTAACAATATTTTTCTGTTTTGAACGTGAGAAGGTTTTCTCGGAGTTTGTGGATCTAAAGAAACATATAACGAAAATTCTTTTTTGTATTTTGTGAAGAAAGTTTAATTTATCACAAAAATATATTTAATCACTCTTAACAATAATTTTTCGATGTTTCTAAACGTTATATCAGGATTGTTTTGTAATTTTGTTTAAAAATAAAAGAAAAAAAACGTAAGGTTATTAAAATTTCAATATTATTTGCTCTTAATAATACATTTTAAATCTATTTTAAGTGCAAAATATATTTTTCATTCACTTAAAAATAATTCATGCATGAGAGGGTTAAAGTTTTATTTACATCTTTTGTTATATAAGTTACATACATTGTCTTATTAATGTATGACATTTCATTTTTTTAAGTATCCTATAATTTAAAAGTTGAATATACTTTTTAATATGTCTAAGAACGGCAATATGCAAGGCATTTTTGAGTTAACGATATCTACATTTTTAACCGTGTTATAACGTAGGGAAAACTTAATATTTTTTATAACTAAAGATTAATACATGTTAAATTTCTGGATTTTCCTCTACTTATTTTGCTTCTCCTGTGATGTAAAATAGAACAATAGTAATATTACAATGTAAACACCAAATTTTACTTCGGTGTAAAAATGTACAAACATTCCAACACATTTAATCATATCTTTCATATCACCTTGCGTTTTACAAAGAATATCAAAAGATAACAACACATCCGTGACAACCCCGCTCCTCTACCATTACGCACTTTAGGTTGAAGAAGACCCACATTTTCCTCTTTGATAATGTTTATACATTCCTTTATTTGAATGTAAACTTGAAAGCAAAAAGCAAAATAAAATAAAAGGCGTTTTCAAGAAAGATTTCACAGTATCGCCTTGTATGGAAACTCATTCAGTCTTAGAAAATTGGTAGATCGTTTCACTGTCGAACGTCTGGAATAATGCTTATACATGTTATTTATTTATTTAATTTAGTAGGCAAAATAATTCACCCCCTAAATTTTTCATACGCATTCTATGAGAAATGTTGGTTCTGATTTATGCAAGGATAGTAGTTCCTCTATTATATTATTTTAATCGACATTTTTCAAACATTAATAACCATTATAGTGTATTAGAGGGGTAACGGCACCCTCAATTTTTTTAAAAATATTATCTCAAGCGTCCTCTTACTTTCTATTTTCAAAGGGTCCACTAGGCGGGTAGACGCAGACTTTCCAAATATTATTTTTTTAAGTATAAACACATTAATAAATTAATAATTTTAAGAAGATAGGCATTTATTTTTAATATATTCCAACAAAGTTGAAAAGTGTTTATGACTTCGAATTGCTTGTGTCACTTCGCACTCCAACTTCCGTAAGTTTGCATTGATTGCTAAAAAAATTATGCATGTTTTTTTTTATGTTTAATGCGGTGTTATCGCTATTGAAAATTATGTATATTGCATCAAAATTTCATTTAGGGGGAGGGGGACAAAAAACAGTTATTTCATATTAGGGCTTATGGGCAGAAATTGTTGAAATATACTTTAATAAAATTTTAATACTTTAAATATAATGAAAAGGATGTTTGATGTTGAGATTCATTACAACGTTCTCTAGAGAAAACATTTTACAGTAGGGGTCTTGGTATTCAACTCTTTAACCTGAAAGTCGTTTGCCACCACACATTCCGAAAGGTAATATTTATCTAATTTAATTGCAAAGTTTCTGTCGTTAAAGAAGGAATTTTTTTTGTGTTAATTGTGGTAACTTGGTGGTCCACGGCTTACAGCTTGACGCCCTTTGTTTACAGGGACAAAAACATTTCGAAGCACCATAATGTATTAACGGTAATAGTTTAAAATGCATTTTAACGATGTTATAATTTTTTAAACTGAAAGAAATTCATATGTATGTTATGTTACTAAGGACCATCGCTGCATGTTTGCTATAGAAAATGGTGTGGTAACTTTTATAAGAGAGATACAAAATAACTTTTACAACAGCTATTAGTACTTTTACAAGACCACGCAGATACACCACGCAATCCAGATACATTGTAGTTTATTGGTGCAGTGGCTGGAAACGTGTTTCCGACTACATAATACAATTTTTAGCTAAATAAAATATTAATTGCCGAGTGGTACGTAAAAGCTATTCGTTTGAAATGAGTTTTGCAGATAAATTAAATTTTAGTGTATTATGTGGTGCGCTAGTGATCAGTAAGTCCAACGCTGGTTATCCCATATATACGCATCCAATCAAAATAATTCAAATACATTACGATCTATAGGAGGCTACCATCTAGAAATATTTACCCCCCCCCCCCCCTCATACGTTACTGTTGCTGTAAAATTTTGTTACAGATATTTGTGAATGATGAGTATAATGTATTGTTCGGTATACAGGTTGTTCCATAACGTACTTTAATTTTTGACATGTTGAAAATAAGCAGGTAACGTAAATTGCAGAAGTGCTTAAAATAAGGTAGGAGTAATATTGTTAATAAAATGGTTCTCTTTAATTTTCAAAATCTTTTACTTTTAAATTTTTATACGACCTTTCTATAATAAATTAGTCAGTTAGAAAAATTCTCATTTTGCTGCAACAAAATCATTAAACTGCGTGTCTGTATCTTTCGAATTAACTGAATAGCATTTATTAGAACAAAATTAAATATTAACAAGTATGAAAAACTGCATCAGAAATGCATAAAAAAGAGCTACGTGGGCAGAAATCATGTAAAGAAACCAATGTAATTTTAAAATTTGGAAACATAATTAAAAAACAAAATAATAATTCGCCTAGCATTCTCTAAGTGTTTTCCGCCAACTTTAATATGATACATAACTGAGATGTTCCAATAACGCTTTTTAAATATTTTTAAATTTTTCGACACTAATATTGTTGCAAGCATCGTTCAGCTTTTATTTAAGGCCAACTGCATGTGTATTATCTTCCGTTTTGCCTCTTGTAATATGTCACAGATTTGCTATTTGTTATAGTCCCCATTCACAACGGTGAATTTTCAATTAAGCACAACTCATTCAATTTTAAAGACAAGCAGTCATTTTTTTAATGACCTTTGTGAAGCAAAAAGGAGGAAAAATCCAATTTAGGAATTTTGTCTAGGGATCTTATAAAAATTTAAAAAGGAACTTTCTGAAAATGAATGGCAGGATTACTTCATCAATATAATCTTATTGCCTACTTTAAATTAAACGTTTTTGCAACTTACATTACCTACATATCTCTAACAGGTAAAATATTAAAGAGTATTTCAACTTTTAGGGGACACTTTGTATAAGTCGACCTTCGCTAAAAACTTGAAAAGACTTAGTCGAAAAAAATGACACACCTTGACGGCAATTTGGTATTTTTGGTGACAAAAATTGGCGCTTTTATTTAATATTAGATATTGAATTTAATCTGTTTAATCTTCTAATGTTAATCATTAACGCCCACACTATATATGTGGCAATCATAGCCTTACCCAAAATTTTTTGAAAGCAGAAAATCACAGAATGGCAACGGAAACGAACTCTAGAAAAATATAAACATCTAAGAACAATTATGACAACGAGTATTCAAGGAAAATTTTTAAGAGAGCAAAATTAATACATATCAGGGCTCACAACATATTCAACAGAAATAGTCTTCGGAAGGTTTATAGAAAATTTTCAAGGGAAATCGAAAAAGATTTTTTTTTTTTTTTAAGTGGTATTCAAAAAAAATTAAATTTAAAAAAATTTAAAAAAGAAAGAAAGGATAGAGGAAAACCCTGATATTATTAAACTGGGACATAATTGAATATCCTCTTGTTAATTTAAATTCGTTTTTACTTTACTTTTTATTTAATAATTTATTAAATAAAAGAAATTTATTTAAGTTAGTTTGTTGCATTTTATTAACTACTAAGGTTACTAATTGATTAAGAAAGTACTTCTTAAATAATTTACCACGTACAAGTACTATTTCTCATCGAAACTCTACTTGAAAAAAATATTTTAAAAAATCTGGAGTCATTCCACTTGACTTTCGAAACATTTCATAGAATACTGTGCATTCAAATAAATTTATAATTGGAGTAGACTGCCATTCCTATTATATGTGTGGTAACATTTATTTCGCCAATTCATCATTAAAATTCCAATTCTTCTTTGAGAGTATATCTACGCGTTAAAAACTTCCATGTCAAATTTAAAGTTTCTACCTCCTGATAGTTTCAAAAGAAGATTTTAGAATGTTTTCCGCTTATTTCACCACTTAAATTTTCGATTTTTTTAAAACCGTTCTTAGTGAGCATGTATAGATGTTGATAGTTACCACTATACTCATTTTCAAGCTTCTGCCCCCTCCCCCCCTTTACCGCCACTAAACAGATTCAGATAAAAGTAGATTACAAAGGGATTTTAAATGGTTTACCCATCGAATTAACCATTTTTAAATTCGATTTTTTTTATAAAACGTTTTTAGTGAGCATGTACATCCTGAAAGTAACCTGTGTGCCACATTTTCAGTTCCTTACTCGAATAGCTCAATAGAAATCGTGATGACACTGTAATTTTAAGATGTTTTCCCCGTATTTCACTTATTTAAAATTTGAATTTTTAAAATAACTTCCCCATATTGCACTTACATACTAGAAGCTACTACTTGCTAATTTTACTAATTTAAAGCTGAACAAAACTGCCGGGTTGTGACCTAGCTCAAAAATGTATGAATGAGTAAATATATAAATGATAGACACTTCAAGATGGTCCTCTGCATTTTGATCATACCATCCTGCAAGTTTTATAAACCATTGTTTATTGGATCTAGTAACTTAAAATGGACTATAAAAATTTCATACACAATTTTTTAATTAGTAAATGGCATCAGAAAATCGAATAATTTCATGAAGAGAAAAAAAAATATTGAATACAGCTGCCGTCTGTAATCTGTAAACTGTCTCTCAAAGTTCACAGGATCTAAAAATTACAAGTTCAGCAGGTTTTAGTGGAATTTTCTTTTCTTTTAGCCTTTTGTAAGTTTAAAAGTGGGCTGTTACGTTGATCACCCATTATAAATAAACCAATATATATGACTCTGTCATAAATACTTCCTAAACAAGAAAAGGGATTTTAATTTAGATGTATTTAAGTTTAGCTGTTTGCAGATTTAAAACATAACTTTTGTAACTGCTGGATGTTTAAAAGAGATCTTCGTTTCTGTTTATCAAACAGAAATATATACACATTTTTTTTAGTAAAATAAATTCAAATGTGTCTTCTGTTTCTGTTTATCGGACAAAGTAAAACTCTTTTTTGAAAAGTAAATTAATTGAAAAATAACTTTTGTTATTGTAGATGTTGTTTTAGGCGTAATCCACATATACATTGCTCGGCATGTCAAATTATATTTTCCATATTCTTTTAAATTTAATCCAAACAAATCCATGAGAAAATGTTTCCTTATTATTTTCTATTAAAAATGTCAATTTCTGATAAAATAACACTTTATAAGCATTTTTCATATTTAAGAAAAAAGTAATGTCCTAACTTATGTCATTTAATGGAGATTTTTTTCATCCAAGATTTTCAAAATTTAATTTTTCAAGGAGTTTATTCTATAGTTGAATATTTTTGGGTGTTGAAAAGTTTTTATTATTTCTGATGACTTATCATCTGCTCTTTTCAATAAATTTATCTTTTTTCCAACTGTTAGGAAAAGTGTTCCTCATTGCTTTAGTTTGGTTATTTTTCACAACACTTTCTATTAAAATGAGTAATTGCAATCAGAAAGCAACTAAATTTCGCTTGATGATTTTTTTTTTTTTTTTTTTTTTTTTTGAAAACGAGGTTAATTTTAAATGTTCTTTACTGATAAAAACTATAGTTTTGGCAGAACACTGTATTCATCTGCAAATTCTATTTTTTTTCTTTTTCAGCTTTCCGATTGAAAGGGGAAATGAGTACCTACCTACTCATAAAAATCTTGAATTACGGATTATGTATGAGTCCATTCGTTCGGACTTGAAGTCCTGAAATAAAAGGGAGAGAGGATACATCCGCGGTAAAATAGGCTCTACCGCCACTTCCATTTACAGAGCTAATTCGTTGTACGTACATCATGCTTATTATTTTTTATGCATGTAATATACACAAATTTCCGGCTATAAAACTGTTTCAGATAAATACTACAGTCATTAAAAAAGGCAGTTATTTCTCAGTTATATGATTTTAGGGGAAATCCTACAAAAGACAAATGAATAACTGTGAGAAAAAGTAAAATATAAAAATAATAAAGAGCTCGTTTCAGGATATCACATTAATTGTGAAAGTGAAAGAACGAGAAAAAGAGGGGATTTTTTTATGTCATAAATATCTATCTACTGTCTCTTTGGAAAGAAGTCATTGGTAAAAGTATATGTTCATGACATTTATGCTTGTGAAAAAAAAGGGGCGGGGGGGGTATCCATTCTTTACCAACGAGGAAAATTTATTGTGCAATCGTTCCATAAAGTTAAGCATTTCCGGAGGATCAGTTAAGTATAAATTCTGTATGTATCCATTAATTTCTAGCACAGTTAAAAAGTTTTCCCCGCAAAATTCTAGTTTTTTAAATAGTTTTCAATGACACGCACGCACACACGATAGATATATTACTTTAAAATATACTTCGAAACGAAGCATTCAAAGTTATTCATTTTCAAACACAGTTTAATGTAATTTGCACTATCTAAACTATAAAAAGTTGTTATAAAAACTTACCTTTAAATTGCCATTTCGTAAAAGAGAATTTTAATCATAATTTTCAAAATTAAAGCCTATTTTTAAAAACATAATTGCACACATTATACCAATCGAATTGCCTCCCCTTCCCCGTCGTTCATTCTATAAAATCGCTATACCAATCTTTAAAATGTATATATTTTTTTCTTTAATCAATATATTTTTAGATTAATCAAATTGAGTAATTTATGCCTTTAGTAAATAAATGTTAAAAATTGTATTTTTAAACTATCTGACTTTCTTAGAATGTGATACACAACAGTTTACTTCATTTTTACCATTAAATATTCTAGAAAGTTTAAATACATTCAATCATGTTACAAACATAGCTTGTTCTATAACTAGAGAAAAAATTATTTCATTAAAACATTGCAGATGTAGATGCATGTAGATCGAAAAAAAAATTAATATAGCAGTGGAATATTTTGCTTATAAAATGATTTTAATTTAGACATATTTTATATTTTAGGAATTACAATATAATAAAAAGAAATTCAAACTCTATATAAAAGATATGAAGCTATTTATTAATTTGATTCTCACAGTATGGCAATATAGACCGGCCATCATTCAGCCGCTTTCTGTTTAGTTTTATTTATTTATTTTTCAGACAGTCATCTCGTACAGTATTGAATAATCGATTTATGTATCAAACGGAAAAAATGGCTTATATTTAGGAACCCTTATATCATTTGCAAGTTATTTTAGGAAAGTTTTATATTTATTGTATTCTTATTACAACATATTAAATAAAAATTATAACAACAGATTTTTTACTCTTATACCGTTATATGCAATATTTAAAGTAAAACAATTAAATGACAATGTATTTTCTAGCTGTTTACGTTATGGTATTAAAAAAAATAATAATAAGTCTCCAAAAAGTGGTAAAAACACGCGCACCTTGTCTTGTGCATTATATCAACAATCTTGACAACACCTTTCTCTAATTTTTTGTGGCCATGTTATTTTTATGATATAAAAAAATAATAGAGTGACTTCATTTTGATTTCAACTGATTTTTATTCTCTTTATTATCTTCATTTTGTTAATATTTATTAAGGTTCATTTTATAACCAAGCATATTTTGAATAATAAACTAAAAGAACACGTTTCTGTAAGAACCGGCATCCGCAAATATATTTTCGACACGACATAAAATTTGAAAGATATTAGGCACAATTTGATCAATCACGATGGACATTTAAGTGACTAAAAATTTGTAGGAATGATCCCAAATAGTCCGTGAGGCAGCATCACATTTTCGCTAATCATTTTAGCGTAGCTCATGTTTTTAACTATGAAAGATATATTGCACATTAACAAATTGATGGTCAGCTGGATCGTTTGCGACGGGGGGGAGGGGGGGGTAATAGTTATAGCAAGATCGTAAAAGTAAAAAATAAATGAAAACAAAATTGATCGTATCGCAGTTTAAACTTTTTTCAGCAACTATTGAACTTGTAACAAGTATAACAAAAAAATCCGGTCAGCTGCAAAAATGCAAAAAATAGTTAAAAATAAACTGATAGTAGCATCATTGCGATTTATATAAGATAATTTTGTTAAACTGGAGAAAATCATCAGTCAGCTGGTCAGACATCAAGGGAGGGGGAAGGCGCAATTCGTCAGTTGCACGTGAGAATATGAATGTCGTACACCAGCGTCGTGCCCGATATTACATCTGCAAATCCATCAACCGACAAATTTTCCTTCAATTTTCGTCAAATGGATTACATTTCAATTTCTATGTTCTTTAAATAATATGCTAAGCTTTTGCTATGGTTGAAACTGGTTTTTCATAGTTTTTTCCCAGCGAAATTACTGTTTTGCGCCTAAGCAAAAAAAAAAAAAAAAAAAAAAAAAAACATGAGACTACGTGTTTCCTTTACTCGTTATTTTACGTAACACAAGTATTTTGATAAATAAAGAAAAACACCTAATGTCAGACAGAATTGTTTTAAAATTATGCATAACCCTTCTCAAAGTTGGTTTGTTAATTTTGGTGAACTGGAGTCATCTTTTGCATACGTCTTACTTCTTTTTCAGGGTCCGTAGAAGTGCTTATTTTTAATATCACTATTTACGAATATTGGAATTATTTAATTACAGAATTCTGCGATTAAATAAGACCAAGTTTACTATTCGGAGACAGTGAAAAAAGCACCTCCACGCACCCTTTTAATCATTCCGTAGATATCTTTAAAAATATTTTCCCTACAGCAAGCATGAAATGCGAAATTTTTCTTAAAATTCTTCATAAATTTTAAATCATGTAAAAAGGTAACTATAGCATTTAAATAGTATTTTATCCTAGCAGACTTAAACCCAGTGAAAAGTTCACAGAAGCATTTTCACAGGACACTGGGAAAGCTATTTGCACATAGAAGAAAACAGATTTAGATAGCTATTTTTTTTTTTTTTTCAAAATTTACAGATTGCATTAATGAGATATTACATCATGATATTGCATTAATGAGATATTACATGATGGTATTGCATTAATGAGATATTACATCATGGTATTGCATTAATGAGATATTACATGATGGTATTGCATTAATGAGATATTACATCATGGTACTGAATTAATGTTCTCTTTCACCATTATTTATTGTTATACACATATTTTACAGTCCACGTAGTTATCTCAAGAATTCGTTTATGAGTCGTTGTCAAATAAGGAACAGACATCGAAAATATATTTTAACTATAATTTTCGAACGTCATGTTCACCTTGATTACTAAATGAAATATATAAGGATTGAAACTTATGATTTATTTTTACTAAAAATATGCTAAAAATACATAAAAAGACCGCCAAAAGATGTTTAAAGATGTTAAAGCCTAAGCGCTTTCAACTGTTACTAAACAGGCATTATCAGGGGAAATTTCAGAAGCGTGAATGTTCATAAATGTTCGTTAGTTTTTTATTTATTTATTTATTTATTTATTTATTATGTTTTATGTTTTTTTTTATGCTTTAGTTTATGTTTTATTTTTATGTTCTTTTTTAATTTAATTTTAAATTTAATTTTAAATTTAATTTTTTTTATGTTTTTGTTTTTTATAAACTTTTATTTAATTCAATTTTTTATAATTTTTTAGGAACAGACATCATAAAAAATAAAACAGACGATTTCCGAATATTAGTTTTCGTATAAGGAAAATCTCAAAAATCTTTATCCAGCTTCTCCGTTCAAACTGCGTTCGTACCTGCGAACACCAGTTCCGAACGCCTCATTTTTAATCCGACAACACTAATTTGAGTACTTCACAAAAGTTTAACAAATAACTATTACCTTTAGTCCATGGGCCGGAGATCGCAGGGCGGGAAGATAGAGATTCGGTGATCACACTTGCCACAGCAAAAACATCAATAAAAGCGCTGAAAGCCAAGATGAAACTGAAAATCGTAGACATGGAGGAATTAAGGAAGATGCCGCCTTCGATCTCACCGTATGTTGCTGCAAGATAATTGATGGCACAACTGAAAATAAAAAGATTGGAATATTTGTAACATGTATTAAAAAACACACAAAATACACTATAAAATGCAAAACAAGAAAATTATGCAAAAAGTTATAACTTTGGTTAGTTCTCTAGGAACTCTAGGAACTCTTAGGAAATGAGATCTCACATATGTTAATATTCGTGAGAAAAAGTTATGGATTACTCGTGTTTAAAAATAGTCGTTATTTTTTTATAAGAGAGAATACACAAAATAACAGGGTACTGTCCTCTACAACAAAAATGAAAGTTCCATGATGAAATAAAGTAAAAAAGAATAAAACAAAAACTGTAAAAAATACGTATAAAGAGCCTTCGTGTATGAAAATAGGGCGAAATTCTTATGTATAAAGCACTCGTTACAATGTTATTTTAATTAAAAAGCTACCATCCTACAACAAGAATACATAGATCAAGAAACCTCAAAGAGCTGTCAAGATAACGCATTTACGTCTTTTGAAATTTGACTGCCGTTAATGATGTTTAATTCTAAACATAACAGTTCTGACGAAGAAAAAAACCCTTGTACTTCATAGAAAATATGTTTTCATAGAATTGTGAAACTTAAATAATTATGTTTAATTCTATTTCAGTACAAAATCCGATTTTCCTTTCACGACGTTTTCTTTGCTTAATGGTATTTAGTCACACATTTTATGCACATGTTCGATCAAATTAAAAAATATGATTATAAATAATATTCGTTTTATAAAACAGTCGAACTCTATTATAACGCTCTCGGATGTAACGCGAATCTTGTTCTAATGAGAAAAAAATAAAGTGATGGTCAATCTAATTGAATATATTTATTTATGTACATTTAAAAATCTTTAGATGTAACGTGGAAAACTTGTATATAAAGAGCAAAATATTTTGAAAATAATGAACAGAGGAAAGTATTTTCAACTAGGTAAATTATATTCAATGTTTGGAGTATCATAGTTGAGATTTATTCCAACAGAGCAAAAAATGTCGGGACCAGGACTTAAAACTTAAAAAAAAAAGAAAGAAAATATGGAAGCCTCGCATAATATTAGAAGGAGTGTTCAAAATATATTAATTTCATAGTTTTAAATGTTTTAATATCATTTATTAATTACAAAAATCAATATCACCAAAGAAAACATTTCATTTTTTTTTATATTTTCTAAAAAATATACAAAATTGGAAAATTGCCAGTTGTCATTAAATAGCTTGCTGATAATTTTAACAGCAAAAATAAAGTAATGGAAACATGGAGTTAGAAAAATGACATTAAGGAGTACCTTAATATTTACTTTTAAGTTTGGTCTAAATTGCATGACACAGCCACTACAGTAACATTTAAAAAAATTATTTCGTATGACTTAAACGTAATTATGGGTAAGCCTTTACTTTATGGAAAATAATAAACGTTAATTTCGGAAAATCAAGACTTTTCACTGAAAATGAAACATCATTTTAAAATTGAAACTTTATTTTTCGCCCTCTTGAGATACAAACATTGGAATTTTGTGATATTATTAATGAGTTTTTAATTAACATCTCGGGTAATTATGGACCGATTTTTACGAAATTACAAATAATGGATAGAGGACTAATTTACTATATTGGGATAAAAAATTGAAGCCGTATTATTTTTTATTAATGTAGAAAAATCACGCCGTAATGTTAAAACACTAAATAAAAACACTAAAAATCGAATAAAAAATTAGATAAA
Organism: Maratus michaelseni; assembly: GCA_963931845.1. Classification (NCBI taxonomy): domain Eukaryota; kingdom Metazoa; phylum Arthropoda; class Arachnida; order Araneae; family Salticidae; genus Maratus; species Maratus michaelseni. Next base: position 283,578,966 of record OZ007586.1, read on the forward strand.
AAATATCTATTCAAATTTTTTAAAATGAGTTTTCGAGGTGCGTTACTTCAGAGATAGAGGAACCTAATTGTAAAATTTTGCAGCTCACCGTGCATCGATCTCTTCAGAACACAGCACACACTTACACACAGACAGAAAGACAAACTTCTTATTAGTATAGATTAAAATTTTCTAAGCAATGTTTTTTTTTTTTAATTTGCGGATTTATTGTGGTATATGTGGTTATATGTGGTAAATATTTTATCTTTTAATGAATAAAAAAGCTTTGTTGTTGATGTTCAATAAACGTACATATTAAAATAAACACTCTTCGCTCAAAAAAGATATTTTTGATATTTGTAATGTAGAATATGAAAACGAAATTAAAAATAAATGGATGCAGTAGTTTTTGAGATAACATCGTCACAGATTTGAGAAATCTAGTCTGGAGGAAATAGCGCTCAAAATGTGTCATTACAGCGGTGTTTGAAATATCCCTGTTCGCCCAACATATAATCTGTTATTATTTATGAAATTGCTTTGAAAATCCTTTGGAATATCGTCTAAATCCAAAGATTTTTTAAACTGAAACATTATTAAAAACAAAACTGTACTGGATTTAGCGGAAAGCCATAAAAAGCAAATTCTTAATTTGATGACGAATTCTGAATAAAAATATATTACTTTTCACGGAATCAACAGAAAATATATAATTAAATGTAGTATAATCAACATTAAACTAACAGAAACGCTGTTTTTGAATAAAAAAATGTGAACTTAAGAGCCTACACCAGTCAACATACGAATTCCCAAGCTAATGTTAAACGAATGAAAGCGTTCTTTAGAAATTTCTCGTATGAATTTCAATATTTTTAAATGATTCTTTCAACATAGGATTATGAGTCGATGTCTAACGTTATATCTTTGTACTTTTCAATGCAGTTTCATTATGGGGATTATTTTCTATTTCGGAATAAAATGGTTGGTTCGTGATTCCAAAATTGAAAATGTCCTCAGAATGAAACTGCAATCAAAATCAAAAAAGTACAAACAATCAATATTAGACTTCAATTTCAGATATCTTATACAAAAAAATTCCTTTAAAAATATTGAAATGCAAACTAGAAATTTGTAATTAACCCTTTCATTGATTTAACAGCCGCGTGACTAGTGTTGTCACTTTATCAAAGAAGTCATGGAACGGGAAAAAAATTCGCGTTTGAGAGTTCTCATGATCTTCACAATCCATATTGATTTACCAATTCATTTTTTAGGTTTCGTACATCTGACGAAACCGTATTTGTCACACTCCTCTGTCTCTCAGTCACAGAGTTCGTACTCGGAAACTGTATAAGTTAGAGACTTTAAAATTTGCATACTTATAGCTGAATACCTCCTGCCACACGACAAGTCATAAAATTTTGAAAAAGTCTTATATTATTTTAATTAAATGAATTAATTTAATGGCATCCGACGATTTTTTCCTTATATCTTAAAACAGAAGGCTAGATGGTTCAGTGGTAGCACTTTTTTCTCCTAATCAAAAAGTTTCCGGGTTCTATTCTCGATGACAGAAGTTGAAATTTTCGAATTTTACATTTCATTGTCTGATGGATTTAATTAAAAGAACTCCCGTATTTTTTTTTTTTACATTATAAGTGTTTCGTTTTTCTTTCTTTTTCTTTAAGCTAAAATTAAATCATAATTAAATACGCTTTTCAGATATATAAACATATGCTGTTACAATTGTCTGAAAAGCAGTTCGTGAATATTTTGAACTTGATTTAACACTAGAACTACCATGAGCCATCATTTTGACGGTTACCAAACTAATATATTCCGATTCGATCCAGACATTTCTTTTTAAATTAAATTAAATATAAAACTCACAGAAATATGTTAAATGAATAAGTTAAGTATATGAGTTGTAATTTTCCAACTGGACGAAAAATGTCCGGGCCAGGATTCGAACCTGGGCTAAATTTTCGCAATCAATGGAAATGCTCTCGAAATATTTTGTACATCCTTGTATATTATATAACAATTTTTGTGCACACCACAATTTAAACTAAAACTTAATTCAGGTATAAAACGCATAAGGTAACTTAACACTTACTTCCAGCAATTACAAACCATTAACGACAATGTATCTTGTTCTTTGCGTAGCCCTGTATATGAATTTATTTATATTCCTCAAACTTATGTAAAATAAATATTGTTCAGTCGAAAAATGAGTAAAACGATTAAAAATACCCTTAAGCAATTATACTTACGAATTCCTTTGTGTGGCCCTGTATATGATCAACAGAATTTATACACACCACGTACTATGCAAATATTTAGTCAAACCTAAAAATCCAAACCAAAGTTGAAAACTCACTTATCACGCATACTCGTAGACTGTAATTATTGAACAAAGACTGTTAACGATTTCTTTTGTGTGTCCATGTATATGAACGATAAAAGCAATGCACACCATACTATTCAGTGATCAATTTATAGTGCATCTCAGTAATACATATAAATTTCATTATGTTTTAAATATTGAAACATCATTAAATTACATTGAAAATGCTTTTTCCCCGTAGAACATTGTGCGACAGAATTATTTTGTAACCCTGTAAATGAATAATAAATGCTTTGTACACCATATTTTTAAAAAAGCATATTTTAGTGCACTACATAATTGTATATCAATTTCATCATGTTTCAAATGGCGTCACACCAGCAAAATGCATTTGAAACGATTTTTTCTCATTGACTGTAATGTAACTGAATTCTTTTGACTGCTCCTGTACATAAATTATAAATGCTACACACTTCACTTTCAATAGGGATCATGCTATTAAGTGTCAATCACATAGAAAATTTTCAGGGCAATCCGAGTATATTTACAAGACGAAGAGCACGACCAGACGGCGGAGAAACCGAAGTAAACCACTTTTCAACTATGTTGGAAAGTGTTAAAAATACGCTCTAGGAAAAATAGAAAACGCCTTAGAAAAATTCCAGTTTCTCTTTGAATGTTTATCTTTTTTTAACACTTTCTAACATAGTTGAAAAGTGTTTATGAATTCGGTTTGTCTGTCCTGTCTACCCGTGCTCTAACTCGCGTAAAAATGCTTGGATCGTCAAGCAATTGATATATGTTATTGAGGCTTACTGTGGCATGTTCGGTATTGAAAATGAAGTGTGTAGCATTTATAATTTATGTACAGGGGCAGTCAAAAAAATTCAGTTATATTACAGTCAATGACAAAAAATCTTTTTAAAAAATCGCACTTATAGTTTTTTTACAGGGACACTCAAAAGAATTCCGTTACATTGCGGTCTATGGGGAAAAATCATTTGCGGTTTATTTTAATGATGTTACGCAATTTCAAGCATATTGAAATTGATATATATCACTGAGGTGCACTACAAAAGACTAATTATAGAATGTGGTGTGCATAGCACTTATAGTTCCTTTACAGGGATACTCAAACGAATTCCGTTACATTACGGTCTATGAAGAAAAACCATTAGCGGTTCGTTTTAATAATGTTTCACTATTTCAAACATATTGAAATTTATGAATATCACTAACGTGGATTCCAAGACGCTTACCACAAAATATTGTGTGTACAGCTTTCATCGTACATTTACAGGGACACACAAAAGAATTCGATTAATGTACTGCTTATTAATAATAATTGCTGGGAATGCTTTTTCAGTTGCTGAATGTGTTTTTAAATTTTACTCATTTTTTGTCTATTACTTGGTGTGTATAAATTGTATAGATTGCATACAGAGCAGCACAAAAGTTCTCGAGTACATTTCCGTTTATTGTCGGAAATTGCAGAAGGGAAATTTTAAACTGTGCTACACGTTTCCTAACTGAACTAAAATTTAGCATTCTATTTAGTATATATATAAATCTATAGATCATATACTGGGCTGCACAAAAGAGCTCGGATATTTTCCGAATATTGTTGGTAATTCCTGAAATTGGATTTTTAAATATGTCATGCGTTTTCAAAATTGTTTAGTTAGATATGTTACACCTTACGATAAAGATTTGCAAAATTATTTTGGAAGTGTTGGAAAGTGTTACATAATCTATGTTTGACGCATAATTTTTCGTTCTTGCTTAATTTTAAATATGTACATTTTTTATTAAAGTTCTTGCCACAATATTTAGACAGACAATTGGAATACAGCGAATCAAAACAAATTTTTGAAAAGTTGGCAATTTCAAATATGACGTGAAAAGTAAAATTGATGATTTATGAAAAAAAGTTTGCTCTTAAATGCAAAAAAAGGCGTATTTAGGTTACAGCAATGGCTACAAAAACTATGTAAATAAGTCTTTCATCAGACAATTTTTAGCAAAATTTAAAAATTTTAAAACTTCAGATAGAAATTATGTCTCAGGATGGCCTCGTTGTACGTTTAAACCCAAAGATCACCTTTTAAAAAAGTTTCTTCTTTAAGAAATCAATTTGATACAATTCCTCAACATAAAAGATACTTTGGAAAGACTCCGGTCACCGACGGTTAATTAAAATGGCATTAAGAACCAAAAGATTTTTAAATAAACACTACATACATACAAAATGATAATGAGACTGGATTTTTCACGAAAACAGGATTTTTTTTTAAAAATTGTACTACCAACGATTGGTTACAAGGAATATTTTCAGATCAATCGAAATTTAATTTTTTTTCGCCCTGGTTGAAATCAATACTTAAGACGTAGAAAGAGTAAAGGATATAATGAAACAATTGCGCTCTTTATACATAAATAATCATGCATTCTCCTTATGTTATAACATGGGGTTGTATAATTTATCATAGAGATAGTCAAATATGAACTCAGAGGATCATTAAGCATTCAAAAATATTTAAACATTATAAATGACCGTGCATGCCTCATCATATTCAAAGTTTTCAACACATTCAGAAACAATTTATAACAAGACGACTACTTTTTTTTTATAGGACGTCTGCGGTAAATACATTTCAGCTTTTATGTTGAAATTAATCGTCTGATGCCAGTAAGGATATGTTTCGAACATTTCTTTTAAATTGTATATAAATTGTATATGTGTGTTGTTATAAGTAACATGTTGTAATTTCATCATTAAAATTACCTGGAAACAGTTCAGGTTTAATTTCAACAGAAAATGAAATGGCTGAAAAAAGGAAAAATTTTCGATTGTTTAAACCTAGAACTTTCTCAGAATTGAAAATACTTATACACAGCGTATCGCATAATGAAATACTTCCATACATAAAAGAATTATATAATACTTCGAAGCTAAATAGTATAAATTTGTTTAATTAAAGAAAAGAGCTGAATAATCAACATTTTTGGAATTTTTGTGAAAACAAAATACTTTTAAATAAGTATTTCAACAACATTTTATTCGTTGTATATCGCAGACAAAGGCATTTCATTAATTTATATTTAAATACAAAGGGCGTTCCATAAAAGCTGAGAGAAAAATCATAAAAAATCAAGATATATATTTACAGCAAAAAATACATTCTTTTTCAAAATATCTTCCCTCAGATGATATACAATGGTCCCATTGTTCAACCCACTTTTCAAAACAAGTAGAAAAGCCCTTTTTCTGGAAGCTGCTTCAAATAACCCTGCACTGCTAAAATAACTTCAGAATCTGTATTAAGTTTTCTGCCACGGAGATTCTCCTTCAAAGTCAGAAACAGACAGAAATCGCATGGTGCGAGATCTGGGCTGTAAGGGGAATGTGGCATGGTTTTAATACTGCATTTACTAAGATATTGCTGAACACAAGTAGCGGCATGCGGGCGAGCATTATCGTGGTGTAATATCCAATTCCCTACCAGTTCATGACGCTTTCTCGATACGTGTTGAAGCAAAATTTTTAAAACTGAAACATAACATTCACCATTCACAGTAGTTTTTGAAGGCACACCATGCTTCACAACACTTTCTGGTCGGCCAGGTTTAGGAGCCAGTTCTGCAGACAAACGTTCTTTTTTTAAATTACCATGCCATCTAAAAATCGTAGACTCACCAAAACATTTGTCTTTGTAAGCTTCTTTCATTAACTTAAACTGTTTCTGGAGCTGTTTTGCCCAAACGACAACAAAGTTTTCTGGCGCAATGCATTTCGTTTTTTAACTCTGAATCACTCACCTCCATTTCTGTAGGGCAAATAATAACAGTTCTTTAGACAAGCATGAAATTAGGAAAATAAAATCGTCTGCTTCGTTTAGAACATTTATAAACGTACAGTTAACAGTTTGAAAAAATCGCCTGCAGTTTAATTTTTCAGTTTTGCGGTGTTGCCACTACGTAAAAAAATAACAATTTTTTATGAAACGCCTTTTGTATATAATATAGATTGATTCAATTGGAAAATATGCAGTAACTAATGGAATAGTTTTTTTCTTAATTGCGATTGTTCTTTTATTTTTTTTATTATTTTCTTTATTAATACTATAAAAATATATAATCTACAAAGAGTGAATAATCATAGCATATGTATTTCACAACTCAATATGAACAAATTGAATCGTTATTGTAATTCATTTGCAAGAAATTTGAAAGACCAAAATCCAATTTTAGAAATTGATACAGTTATCTAAATATATAATCCAGATTTCCTTACTTGCTTCCAAATAGCATCAATATTTGTGGATAACCCTGGAGTAGTCTCATGCCACATGAGTATGTGATATATTGCAACATGATATAAATAAATGCAACTTGATCAACCTAACACCAAGAAAAAGAAGAAAAAACAAATACGCAAATCTATGTTTGCATATTTTTATAATTTATTTTAAATATAATTTTACAGTTATGTAGATATTATCCAATCCTTAATTCTAAAGAGGTGAGTAGATAGTTCTACTGGCATGGATTTATTCAACATAATACTTGCTGATTACTGAAATGCGATAGTCTTTGACAGAAATTGATATTCAGCGCAGATACTAATTAGCAGTATTTACAAATACACAAACCAACTTGCCTATGTTTCTGCTTATTTATGAAAGGAACATTTTATTTCGTCAAATAATTAATAAACATTATTTTATTTACATATATCCTTTGATACTATATCTTCTAATTAACCTTCAAATGTTTATATAATTATTTCTGCATTGTAAAGCCTTAGTATAGCAAAAAATTATTTATCGCATGCATTCTGCTTCTAATGGATGCAAAATAAATGTTGTATTCAAAGGTTAACAGTTTTTTTTTTCTTTTTTAATTAATATTATCTATCAAATTAGAGAATGTGAATGGTAACAAATAATTACTTTCTCAGGGAAAAAACAGTATCATATTCTGGAGATTATTATTCATCAGACTATTAATAATGAATTTATAATCAGCACCGATAAATTTTATCGTGCGGGTGCTACATAAGACAAAAACCAATTTTTGGGCTTTTCTTCCCGAGATGCGATGCATTCAGAGGGGACTTTTCAAAGGAAAATGAAATGTAAGAAAAAACTCCGAAGTATCTTCCCAGTCACCTTATTTGTTCGGCGTTGATTCTATCACAAGATCTTCGAAAACGAACTCATTATACTTGACTAGAACGCTAATGTCTGGGCTGTTTTAAGTCGTTACTGAAGTGAAATGTGTTCCATGTTTAAGTTAAATTCTGCAAAATTTTAACTGGAGGGTCCAAAACAAGAAGTCCAATTGTCAGAAAGAGGAAATAACGTCTGCAGATGAGCGTTGTTACTCAAAATGTTCTCACGTCTTTAGAAATACATAGAATGTTTTTAGTTAAAAGATTTGAGAGCATTGGAAGTACAGTTGAGAATAACAATTTTGCGCTGTTCTTTCAGTTCGTAAATTTTGGACAAATGCTGTTTTTGTTTCAAATCTTCAATTGTATTCTTCATCTAAATCACGATACAGTAATTGATTATTGGCTCTTGTATATATTTTGTGTGTGAGGGGACAATATACATCTACAGTACCAACCGAATGGATCTCCTTGCTTAGGCAACGAATTGTTCTGAAAGTCGTTTTCTCTTTCTTTTAGACTGTTACATGTACAATAAACTATTTTTTTCAGTTTTGTAAGGAAATTGCATGCGTATATTATCTTCTTAAATAAGAAAGTTATATAAAAGCATCAAGTGTGAAACTTTTTTTTTCACTGCACCATAGACACACCTACAATTATATCATTCAGTCTCTTCCCCATTTGGAAATATGACAAATGAAATATAGTCTATTTTTTTAGAAAATAGCTTCCTAGATATTTAAAATTTTTAATTAATTTTAATAAGAATATATATATATAAAAATATTCGATAAAATAAAAACAAACTTTTAATTCAGTATACTTAATATTATCTTCTTTGAATTAAAGTAATTTTAAACAGATAAATATTCATAATGAACTCATATTGAAATAACGAATGCACAGGAATATTCTAAAATTGGAAATAGTCTCAAAAATTGTCCGAAAATGCTCAGAAGTGAATATTTGTATTTCATCACAACAAAAATTTGTATAATAAAACATATTGTGTAAATATTTACTAGATACTTTAAAATTAATTACAGAACAAAAAATTCAGTCCAGAAATAGTAAAAATGCTTACCTATTATTTAAAACAAATAGCTAAAAGTGTTACTTTTCACGCAAACAATCAAAAGTATAATATTCATTCTGAAATATTTCATGATGATATAGGTGTACAATTTGACCATTATAAATCTTTAAATATGAAAAATTCATCGATACACATAGAAAACACGTATACAGAATTCGCAAATGTCTCTTAAGTTTTAAAAGAAGACACATAGTCAAGATACTGCCTATTATTTTACAAAACGTTTAATTGATTCCCATGGCCTACAAGTAATATTGATGCAACTCTTAGCTAATGTAAATTCCACAAAAAGATTTATAGGTGGTAAATCTTTTGAAAGATTAATTCATAAATCTAAATGCAAGATTAATTTATTGAGGAGGTTCTTCTTTTGTACTCGTATAACATATTTTACGTACAATATAAGTATTAGCAGTTTAATTCTTACATTATTATGAAGTATTTATCTTCTCTTCTTCCATTTTTAACCGGAAACTTTTCAAACTACCTACGCAGCCTAGATTTTTTATTGATACGTTATATTAAATGGATTACCGTAATTTCCGACCTATAATCCGCGAATCAAACATTCATGTTTCGACCCATAAATTTTATTCAATAACTGAAGTCAAATATTTACAGCGATCTAGTACGTTACATTTTATAAAATAAAATTTCTGGGTTGAAACAGGAATGTTTGATCCGCGGATTATAGGCCGAAAATTACGGTATATTAAAAAAATACTTAACAAAGGTTCAATGTGGTATTCATTAAATGATTACGTTATTCTGATTTCTCCCAATTAGTTTTTATTTTTAAATCTAGTTTATGCATGTTGTTTGATCTTTTAAACAGTAACTGGAGAAGTGCATTCTCTAAGACCATAACTAAGCCTAAAGCGAATTTTTTATGGTTTACAAATGCAAAATGTTATTTAAAAACTAAAATTGTTTTGTTTTCTGTCGCAATTTAAGTATTCCAAGTACATGTCTGCACAATTTTTTATAATATTTAAATAAGGAATTTTATGTGATCAATAAATAAATTCGATCTCTAGGACTACACAATTCCTGTTAAGTCTACCTTTCTCACTTTCCCTTATGCTTTAAAAAGCGGCACGAGGACATATAAGGCTAAAACAAGCATGAGGTGTAGGATTTTTTTTTCCAAAACGGTTAATCATTTTCGAACAGAACTTTCTGTACTCGAAAATCTATAACTTAAAAGTGTTAACAATATTCACGGAGAAATGATAAATATAATTGCACTTATAGTAATTTTGTTGGAATACGGGGCTTTAAAAAATGTTTCGAAATTATCACTCTTGTTCCGATCTGGACAATCTTGGAAAAAAAGAAGAAAAACGAAAAATCATGCGTCAAGGATAGATTATGTAACACTTTTCAACACTTCCAAAATAGTTTTACAAATCTTTACCGTTTAATAAGGTGAAGGATGATATCTAAGTAAAGAATTTGGAAAATAAATGCATATCATATTTAAAAATCCAATTTCAGGTATTACCAACAATAATCGGAAAAATATCAGAATTCTTTTGTGCAGCCCTGTATATGATCTATAGATTTGTATATATATGTACTACGTAGAATTCCACATTTTAGTTCAGTTAGAAAACGCGTAGCCCAGTTTAAAATTTCCCTTTTGGAATTTCCGTCAACAAATGGAAATGTACTCGAAAACTTTTCCTTGTATATTTAAAGTAAATGTCTGTATATTTATGTAAAGAATTTATACACACCAAGTAATAGACAAAAAATGAGTTATGTTTAAAAACGCGTTCAGCTACTGAAAACGCACTTCCAGCAATTATTGTTAACAGACAGTACTAAATTTTTTTGTGTGTCCCTGTAAATAACCGATGAATGCTATGCACACTATATTCTATAGTAATGCTCTTGTGTTTTCCCCATAGAGCGTAATGCAACGGAATTCTTTTGAGTGTCCCTGTAAATGAAGTATAAATGCTACATACTTTATTTTCGATACCGAACACGCCATAGTAAACCTCATTAACATATATCAATTCCATGGCAATCCGACAGACAGACAGACGCCCGAATTTATAAGCACTTTTCAACTATGTTGGAAATTGTTAAAAAGGAAGGGTAAGCAAAGGTGGAAGGTTGGTTTGTAAAAACTTCCCTGATATATTTGGACTTGTCACTTTGGTTGACCATTTGATTGTGGGATTTTTCTAATTTGGGAATCTTGAAGGAAACAGATTTAGAACTAGAAGTATTAAAAACATGCTGGCCGCTTCTGGCCTAACGATCATAGATGGACAAAATACATCGAAAAACAATTTTCGATAAAAAATTAAAAATACGTTGGTTTTAGAACCTAAAATACAAAATACTTTTCAAATTTGAAAATTTCAAAAGACATGTATTTTTAAAATACATTTAAAATAAAAAATACATTAATGTTAATTATTGTGCATTACTTTTCACTACGCAAAAAAGTTTTAATTTATACCTGGTCATGGTGTAAATTTGTATCAACTGTATGAACAACTCCGTAACCATATGTAGAGGTATGCACGCGCCAGAATTTCCATACCAGGGCCCAGCCCGACCCGTAGAAAGTGATTTTGGACCGACACGGTATAAAAGTTAAATTTCGGCTCGAGCCCGGCCCAGTATAAATGCTAAAAGTTCGGCCCGCGCCTGGCCCGTAAAAAAGACTTAATTGGCCCGAGTTAATTTCTACAAAAGATAAATTTTTACGTAGATGTGGTTAAAAATTCTCTTGTACGAGGCGTTCTGACAAAAAATATTTTATTTTAGCTATTTTTCATGTTTATATTCTTCATTTTTTAAAAAGCGTCCAAAGCTGCGAAGTACAGACATATCAGTTCCAAAATACTGCCCTCCATAGATTTATTTATGCCTGTGTCCATGAAAACTATATTTATTTTTTATATGAATCTCTATTTGTACGCAAATGTTTGAGTTATCATTAATATCATTAATCCATATTCCTTGGCTTGGAGAGTTACAAATCTGAAAAATGCTATATACAGAAAAATCGATTAAGACGAATTGTGAAAGTAATTCCAGAAAAAAAATCCGTTATAGACAAATTCCCACCTTAGCTGGTACATTGCTGTAAATGCATCATATTCTTTTCACACGTATTATTACGGTCATTTTGCATGTATCAACGCAACAGAATTCCATCATAGACAGGTTTCTTTTCCCAGGTTTTCGCGTACTTTAATTTTATTGCTTATACATATATGTACTATTCTTCAAAAAGTATAAATTAAAAATTTTAATTGTAGAATAATGGCGGTTTTAAAATATATGCATTTTTTGCAAAAATTGTTGGACCAGACCAAATTTTACTGATTTTTGCACAGGCCTGGCGGACCAATGACTTTTATACGATCTGGGTCGAGGCTGGCCTGAAATTTCCTTCCCGTCCGGACCTCTAAGCAGAATGTTCAGATCCGGCACGGTCAGAAAAATAAGAAGTCTGATCCGGCACGACCTGAGTCTGCAGGAAAAAGTAATTCCCAAGAAGTATTAAAAACATGTTGGCCGATTCAGTCCGGAAAGTTTGATGACCAAGCTCAGTTGGTTTCGACCTGAAAATAGTGTTTTGGTCGGGAAATGGACTAAATCCCTGCGGACAAAAAATTACGGGTAAAATCCTCAATGGACAAAAACCCCGCGGGTCAAAAGCTTCATCATGACACAATGTTCTATAATAAACGTCTTGTAATGTATCTTACTGATATAATATCAATTTCAATATGTTTGAAATAGTGAAACGCTATTAAAATAAACTGCAGAGGATTTTTCTCCATGACTATAATCTTACAGAATTCTTTTGAGTGTCCCTGTAAAAAGACTGCAAGTGCTGCACACTTCATTTTCAATACCGAATAGGCCATAGTAAATCTCAATAACATATATCAATTGCATGGCAACCGAAATATATTTACGCGCGTTACAGCTCAGACATACAGACAGATGGCAGACAGAAAAGCCGAATTCATAAACACTTTTCGACTATGTTGGAAAGTGTTAAAAAGAGCGCGAAAACATGTTAAATATAATTTTAAAAAATATATTTTAAAACTTTAAGAAAATATAAATAATTTAACTTTTAATGTAGAAATTAAGCCTTAACAACTGTTAGCGACCTCGCAGACCGCTACTTTTTTTTTTCACAGTTTAATTGTATTTCAGAGTTTAATTATAGATACTATGGAAATTTTGTTTCGTTTGGAGCACCAGTACTATCACAGAGACTTCTGGATTGGTGAATTTTAATTTTAATAGTCCTATACATAAAGTTTGGTGGATAATCAATATCCTGAGTCTGGGTTAACCTTTAACTGCTGTTAGCGGTCTCACAGATCGCTGATTTTTTTCAATCTTCACAGGTTAACTTCTAATTTTCAGTTTAACTATAAATACTAGTGCAATTCTGTTTCTTTTGGACACCAGTACTATCACTAGAGACTTCTGAATAGATGGATTTTAATTATAGTAGTCCTGTACATAAAGTTTAGCACAGAAACAGTGCCCTATGAGTTAATCTAGCATTTTATTCATCTTTCAATCAAGAAATCTCAGAGACCACTTACAGTAACTATGCAACAATTTCTGTCACAGTAGTTAAAGGTTAATTTTTAAATGCCGTTAGCGGTCTCACAGACCACTGTTTTTTTTCAATTTCTACAATTTAACTTGTAACTTTTGGTTAACTATAGATACAAGTAAAACTTTGTTTCGTTTTGAGCCTTAGTATTATCGCTAGAAACTTCTGAACAGGCGAAATTTAGTTATAATAATATAGAGTTATAACTATAACTCTATATTATTATAACATAAAGTTATATAATATTATAGTATATAAATTGTATAATTATATTAATAATATAATTATATTAATTATAATTAATTATATAATATTATAGTATATAGTATATAAAGTTATATTATAATATAAAGTTATTATAACATAAAGTTTAGTACAGAAACAGTATCCTATGAGTTAATCAAGCTTTTTATCTTTTTATCAAGCGGTCTCAGAAACCTCTCACAGTAGCTATGCAACAATTTCTTTCACAGCAGTTAAGGGTTAATATCAAAAACGCGTTTCTTTTTCTATTTATTATGACTAGACTTAAATTAGAAATGAGAGCCCAGACCATCAATTTTTCATATACGGGTAGCTAAACTTACACCGAATAACTTAAATTGACATCCTTAACTTTTCAATCTTTCGTTTTCACATTTGGAATGCTAGCAATTGCAAATACCTTAACCTTTAACTGTTGTGACACAAATTGTCGCATAGATACACTGTGAGTGGTCTATCAGGCCGCTTGATGAATGGATGAATAGAAAGCTCTATTAACTAATAGGATACTGTTTCTGTACTAAACTTTTTGTACAGAACTATTATAATTAAAATTCGCTTATTCATAAGACTCTAACGATACTACTAAGGCTCCAAATGCAACAAAATTTCACTAGTACACTGCAAAAAAAAAATTGTTGATTTTACAGTATAATACTGGAACCCCAGCTGCCATTATTATACGGTAAAATTAACAGTAATAAACAGTAAAATGAGCAGTAATACACTACCGCGCATGTATCTATAGTTAAACTGAAAATTACAAGCTAAACTGCGGTAATTGAAAAAAAACAGTGAAGAGTTAATAAATCAGAGATATTCGAAACTAAAAATATTTAAAAATTGTTTGTATGTATGATGAATTATATATCTTTGTCTGAAAAAACCTTTTCAAAAGATCATGATGTCTAAAATATAAGAGCCTAGGTTACTCAATATATGACATTCACAAGCAAATGTTGAACCAATTGAAGCATTTCTCTGCAAATTTCAAGTTTAAAAGTGTCAATATTTTTAAATTATTCTTTTTTTAAAAACGTATATGGGGTCAAAGGCTCTTGTTGTAGTTTAAGAAAAATATTCAGGTTTTGCTGGTATAGATTTTGCAAAGTTACAAAAAAACACTACATCAATCCCCAGAGACTCCGAAATTTAAAATTCCGCAGATTTAAACTCAAAAAGTAAAAGTACAAAACGTAAGTATCACGTTAATCTTCGACCTCATATATCCCATGCAAGAAGCATCATTTAAAAATATTGAAATATAAACGGAAAATTTGTAAAGAACGCATCCATTGGTTTATATAATCTTGCGAATGTCGCATATTGACTAGTGTAGGATCTTAACAGTTGCATTTTTCTCAAAATTCTTAAACGTTTATAAACAATACTTAAACACTTAAAAAAATAAATTATAACGAACCCACTCGATATAGACATTTTAATTCAATGAATAAAAATAAATAAATAAATAAATATTCATTTATTTTAAGACTTACCTACCTAGTTGATCAGCAGAGGGACATGTATAGATGAGTTTCTAATAGGAAAGATCCTTAAGTAACTAGCAGTTCGATGTTGTGCGAAAAAGTTTCAGTAATGAGACAAAACTTCACTGGTGTTACAATTTAAAGGCTGTTAGGTCCCTCGCATGGATAATGTCACCCAAGTTGACGGCACGGGTTAAGTTTAGGATTTATAGTGATATATCGTGTTGAACAAGTTATTATTCTCACGCAACCATAAGACATCCCACTTGAAGAAATTTCTCATTTTTCCATCTACATTTTGCAATAAACCCAAGGTTTATTTTTTTTTCTTAGGAAGCGATAGAGCAATGTAGAGTCATTCCGATGAAGATTATTTATATTTATTAGCTACATTTTCCTTTAAAAATATTATTTTAGCAATGGTCACGTAAAACATTTAAATCATGTTTTTTTTTGTTTATACGCGTATATATATGTCTAATAGAGGCAAATAACAAATCATCGGTTAAAATAAAACGCCCAGGATTACACTCTTTGTCTCACACGGTTTAACATTTACTAGTTTTGCACATTTAGAGATTCGTCCTTTTTCATGTGCCGACTTTTAAGCTATTTTTCAAGATTATGAATAATTTATGGCTCATATATTTTGTTAGTAAATTCCAACGATGAGTCATATGACAATACAAATCGTGTTTTTTTTTTTCAGGAAAAAGGAATTGCGTGATCCGCCTATCTTATAAATTAGAGGTTCTAATTTACCACGACGTTACTTTGTTTTAATTTATTTACAAATTATCGCATATGGGTCGAAATAGTGATAACCCAAAAAGGAAAAAAAAATAAACAGATAACGAGCTTTTATTTATTTTTTTTGTAGTAAAAATAACAATCTAATAAGCACGATAAAAGTTAACGTAAGTACACTACGTGATCAAAAGTATCCGAAAGTATCCGAAACTTTCAATTTTAGACGTTTTGTCGAATATATACCGAAATACTTGACGAATTCTTATGAAACTTCAGAAATGTAAATAACATGCTTGATTTAATATTTTTCAGCAAGGGTTTAGTCAAGAGGACAATTAGGGGACCAACAACAAATTGAATAAAAAATAATATTTAAGATCACTCTGGTAAAAAAAAGATCGAAATGATCTGTTGCTGTAACAGATGCATGCTATTGTGGGTCATTTACAACATTTGTGTTCATTTCTATAAGAATAGCACGTATATTCATGTAGATATAAGAGTTTCTTTAAAAAATGTAAAAATATCCGCATGTTTTTTTTATGCATGCAGGGCTTTTCAACTAAATGTAAGGCTACTTTCAGCAAACTTGACAAAGTACAGAAAAAATATATACTGGAATTAGAATATATTATAATTAGTATATAAGATGAATATTTGCCTGAAATAGGTTTTAACTGTGCATGAATGAAGGATTTAAAAAAAAATCATAATTTAGTAGTCAACTATATAGTACAACTCTGATAAAAAGGTTAGTTGAATATCGTGAAAATTCAGAATATTTCGGCGATATAGGGGTCAGAATTCCAGTTGCTTTCTAAAACTGGATGATAAGGGGTTTCCACAAATTGTAATTTTTCATTCATTGCCATTTCATATTTATGTTTTAGTTTTCAAAAAAACCTTCAGATCGAGCCTATACGAAAAAATGATAATTATAAAAATCGAAGCAACCGTTCAAAATCACGGGCATACGTTCACTTCATGAGCATACGTTAAATGCATTCTCCTTTGTTAGAAGTCGATTAATAAAAAATGACAGTTTGTGGAAAATCAATCATCATCCTGCGACTTTTAGAAAACTAATGAAATTAAACTCAGAATACTGCCGCTATCTATCTAAATTTTCATGATATTCGAATGGCCTCTTTATATGAATAGCCCTTATATTTGACTACTAAATTATGATAAAGCATTTTTGTTTTCGTTCGTGCATACGCAGTTAAAAATTACTTCATACAAATGCTTATATTCCTTCAAATATTTAATATATTTATATACTGTTTGTAGTATATTATTTACACTGTTCTTTGTCAAGGTTTCTGAAAACGGCGTTTAGTTTGGTGGGAAACCCATGGTACTATAAACAAAAAATATGTGGAATTAAAAAAAAATAATAATAAAAACAAAATCTATAGCCCTTATATTTGACTACTAAATTATGATAAAGCATTTTTGTTTTCGTTCGTGCATACGCAGTTAAAAATTACTTCATACAAATGCTTATATTCCTTCAAATATTTAATATATTTATATACTGTTTGTAGTATATTATTTACACTGTTCTTTGTCAAGGTTTCTGAAAACGGCGTTTAGTTTGGTGGGAAACCCATGGTACTATAAACAAAAAATATGTGGAATTAAAAAAAAAATAATAATAAAAACAAAATCTATAGCCGCATGGATAAACGTGCTTGTCTTACACAAATGTGGTAGAGGACCCACATAGTTATCTGCTAAAACTACAGATAATTTCCTGTATTAATTTTACAGGGTGATCACAAAATTTTTTGATTCAATTTGTTGTTGGTCCCCAACTGTCCCAGTATCTAAACCTTCTCTGAAAACATCTTCTTTACATTCTTAAAGTTCCAAAAGAATTTGTCAAGTATTTCATTGGGTATTCAACAAAATGTTAAAAATCGGTAGTGTCCGGATACTTCTGATCAGATAGTGTATCATTTATAGGTTAAGTTAAAGGCTTTAAGAAGCTAAGAGCTAATTTAAGCATATTTGTTGCATATACTCAAATATAGTTGGGTAATTCTTCACAAACACGCATATTAATATCGCAAAGGAATACTAACTCTACGATGAGTTACTTTTTAATTACGTTTTTTAATTAAGAATATTTTAGGTTTTACTGCTACCCAAGTTAAACATCAGAGAATCAACTCAATTTCGGGGCAACAAATCCACTCAAAGTGCAATAATCTAACTCCCGTTCTAGTTCCAAAGCCAGAAAAAATTATTTTAGCATATTTTTTCTATCTTACTCGATATTTTTGTCCACCAAATTTGACGAAATCTGTTTCACTAATAGTCTGAGGCTACTTATTAGCATAATATAATTTTAGAAATATGAGCTGGTCTCAAGATAAATCCTATAATATGCGTGTCCTACACTTTTGTTCTTAATCCCCGCTTTAAATTTAAGTTGGCCACTGAGCGGGAAGATTGAATTTTTTCAGAGCACCCAAGTGTGTGTGTTAGTTAGTACTGTTTTTTTCTACCAAGAAAACCATATGCTCAAATATATTTTCTCTGGGTGTTATTAAAAAAAAATCTTTAAAAGGGAGTCTGTTTTTTTTTTCTTATTTTTTTAGTTCTCAAACCCTTTCCATCTTCTTGCGCATTATTCGTAAGCGATAACTGACTTTATTGTAAGATTAAGAGACTCACTAATAACACAAAGACATTTGCAGGTTCATGTGCAGGTAGCTTGTACTTGCAACAAATACAACAATTGAACAACTGTTACCAATTTATGATGAAATAAAAAAGTTCACATTTTATGTTTTAACAAGTCAATACCCAAATTCACAATACAAATGGTATGTTTGAGTGGTTTCTATCCAAAGTTGTGCACTTTATTGATTGGCCGGAACTAATGCTAATGGCCTGACTTAAACCTCGCAGACATCGATGAAGAAACACTGGCTAAAGCTGCATATGCTAGTAATAAACACCGAAATTCCACAAATGAACTTAAACAAGCAATTTGGTATCAGTGACGTATTATATTCGTGAATAGTTTGCAGAAGCGCATTAATTCAATACAAAAATAATTTATGAAGGAAGTCTGAAAAAATAGAGGAAAATTTTCCGATTAATACAATTTTTATAGCCATTGGTGGACGAAAAGCGAGCACTGTATTTTACAACATATATTTTCATAAATGATTTTCATTTTTGTAAATATATTTGCTATAACTCTTGGTTTTGAATAATTTGTAGTTATAAGAGGTTTAAAGTCTGTGCTTTCCACACAGTCTGAGAACATTAGTTAAGAATTTTTGGTGTGCACCTATAATTTTGCAATGCACTGTATTTTCACCTTATTCACAGTATTAATTAGGGTATAATTTTATTTTCTAAACAAAGAAAATATTTAAAATACATTCTTTATAACGAACTGCTTTTTACAAATTTATTCGCAAACTTGCTATAGAATATCAACATTTCAAAACTTGCATACTTTCATTTTCTTTTAAAATATAAATTGTAAACGTTCTCTCAATATATGGGCTATATTAAAAAATAAATAAGTAAATAAATAAACGAAAGATACCGACGTTTCTTCTTGTTATAAGCAGACATCAGTATTTATAAACAGACATCAGTATTTATAAGCAGACATCAGTATTTTCAGGGCTTTGATGATTTGAACTTTAAGTCTCACAGTTTTAATTTAAGAATTTTTATATTTCTTATATTAAAAAATAAATAAATATGATGGTTTCTTTAACAATATGAAAACTTCTATGCTGTGAAATTAAAAATACATGGAAGACAATCATTTCTAATTTATCAGATTTAAAAAGTGAAATCAGTCAGTGTTCGTACGGATCAGGGAATTTTCCAGGAGTTTCACCAGTATTTTCTTAATGGAAAAAATATCTAGGTTAAACTCGCGAAACTTTTTCTTTTAAGGAGAGATTTTCTGCAAGAAATTACTGGTACCGAAGAATTTCCTGGTCGCAAAATTCCAGGAGCCGTGCGAACCCTGATCAGTTGTTCGATTATTCGGGGAAATTAGAATTGCACCAAGTCATTTCGTACAGTCACTTTATACAAAGACCACATAAAATGACGCTATAGAATAGTTTTATAAAATGAACGAGTGAGTGGAAAAAATGATAACATTCCAAAAATAAAAATAAATAAACTGAGATAGTTTAATTAATTAATTAATCAGCATTTTTCTATAGTACGAACCCTCATCGACTAGTCCTACAAAGAAATAATGGGGATCATTTCTCTAAAATTGATAGTTTTTCTTTTTACATAATTTTTTTTTTGTGCTTCCTAAACATTTACGTCAGCTGGAATGTTATCGTTTTACCACTACTCACCCGTTCAAATATTCCGAGTATTTAAGATTTGATCTTTTTTTATTAGCATGGCTACGAGAGAATATACAGGAGCATGTTGTGGCGAAAGACACATTCATTACAAACTCTTTCCGCCTTCGACACTTTGTTTTCTTTACAAAAAGAAAAAGTAAGGTATCAAATCGAATAGTTCAAGCGATGTTTGAAAAGTTCTGAATGAAGTCAGAAATAACCTCCGATATCCTTCCTTGTTTCAATCGAAGGTCAGTGAAGTGATTGGCTTTCCCCTTGATATTTTACGCGGCGATCTTGACCCTTGCTTACCGAAGGCTGACTCCAAAAACGAGGGCACAGTGTCAGTAGGGTTCACCGATCATCATCGTTTATCGTGAACGGCGAGGGCAAGGACGATGTGTGTGGCCTTCTCAATAGCCTGTCAATGGCCAACTGTAATCGGAAGAATTACTTACTAGTGGACACAGACAAAACGGTAACTGCACGGAAAATATCTTTTTTATTTAAAAATATTCCATATTCGATTTCGCACAAAAGAAAGTGCTTAGTTGTTATTCATATATCTGAATGCGTCAGAAATTAAAAGTAAAACGGAAAGGAGAATTTAAAGCAATTAAGATATTCAAATTCTGTGCTGGGCTTAAATTTAAGTACCAAAAGGCTACTTTATGCACTTGGAATATATAACAAGACCTTATTTCTCTTTTAATATGTGGGAATTTTTAGTAAAAAAAAAATTTAAACAACTCCAGAAAAATTAAGCAATTTCAAGATATAAAACTAGATTAAACTAAAGATGTATATTCTTAAAGTGATAAAACAGAACACATAAAGGCTTATAAAAACCTTTTAATATAAAGACCAACATGTTTCAAACGCACAAACGACGACATTTTCAAGATAAAAAGTGATAAATTATTCTCGCAAAGTTTTTAAAATTAATAGATCAATAACTTTGATTCTAAGATTAAATTCACTTTGGAAATTGAGCAGAATGGAACACTTTCTTACTCGGATGTGCTGTTAATCAAAACCCACCATGGCATAGAACGCACTGTTTATTGAAAACCAATATTTAATCAAATCCGTTATCCCACATAATGCTCAAGCACCTTTTTCCTACAAAGTGTCTGCATTTAGACATTTTATTAAGAGATCCCTTACAGTCTGTACTTTTGATCAGTTAATCAACGAAGTAAATAAAATACGAGATATTGCAAGTGATAACGGATATAAAGAAATCACTATAATTATTAATTACAAGCATGGAGAAGGAGAAGAAAATCTTGAATGAAATCTTCATTCAATGAATGGTTATCTTCAATAAGTAAAATTCAAAGTTATATGCTTTACAATATTTTCTTGGGTTCAATTAAAGATTGAAATATAAACTTAGCAAATTCAATATCTGCCTTATCGCAAAACCTCCCATAAAATTTAAAAAACGTAGTCTGTCAGAAAATAGATCCAATAGAGCCATATCAACTGTGAGAAATCTACAATATCTCACTCAAAATTCCTGTATACTGCTCAGGAAACCATCATAGGGAAAAATCATGTAAAATCTACTCTGCTCCGATTTTTGACTAAGTTCAGACATCCGGGGCAAAAAATTAAACGATCTGATTTGTCTTCACCAATCTTCTAGGTTGAAGTTTCAGCGAAGTACTACAATGCATGAGGCCCGGAGGTATCGCTTTCAACTCACCGCAGACCCCACAGGCAGAGATCTTTGGACGAAAGTGAAACTTTCTGCGGTGACACCCTCTCCTCCTATGAGAATGAATCTTATCCATGTCACTTTATGGTGCTACAAACTGGTGGTGAAACGGCCTTTGTTCTGTGCAACGAATACGCAGGTTATATACGTGCAGAGAGATTCTAAGCAGCTTCTGAATGGAATTGTAAATCCCTTTTGTTTTCAGACTCAGAGCCCCTACTCTGAGGTGAAAAGTTTGTTTATTGGGAAATCATTAAAGATTCCGGATGGTTTGATCGAGAAATGCCATAAAAACTTAAATTTCTAGGTTTCAGTCATTTGCTGACACGGAAAATCGAAACGTCCACCCCGGAAAGGAATGTAAATTGAATTCCTGTCAAACTTCGAAAATCGTTTGTCACCCCGAACGGTGGGAAGGTTCCTGCTACGTGGAGCTGCAAAGAGAACCATTTCTTTCACCCGATAGACGTGCGTCGTGACTCTATTGACTTTGTTGTGCCCTTATCCCATTGGCGTAATTGTTGGAGTTTATTTATTTCAACATTGATTATTAGATTTAAAAAAAAAAAAACGAAAAACTTATTGTTGTGAACCTCATTTAAGCAAAAAATTGTATTGTGAGATTACCTTTTCGAATATAATAAATATTTCTTTGTTTTAAGGAGAGCGGATCCATGAAGGCACTCGCTACCACATCAAACATAACAACGGCCTCCGTCACACAACTATCAGGTGTTTATGAATTTCCGTTCACCAGGGCAGATGGAGCATTGTAATATTATATAAGAATGGCAAACATAAATTTTAAAATGAGAATAAAAGCAGATATGGTAGATATTAAATATGACAAAAGAAGAACTACAGCTTTGGCCAGACTCCATAAGATAGGGACTTTAGAAATTGATTTTAAGAATAGTAAAATAATTTATCCATCAAGACTATTTCCCATCCATTATTCGTGAATCAATAGAAATCTATATGCGTAACAACAACATACGCAATGAATCAGACTCTTTTGAATGGCACGAGATGCTTTACAAATTAAAATTCAATAAGGAAATATTAATTTTCATGTTTACAATTAACCATTTTTAAGCACCTGCTTTTATTATACATATGATTTCGTGGTTTATCAAGTTTATTTTCAAAAATTTTGCGAGAATAGTTTATTTATTATTTCTGATCTTGAAAATGTCTGTGTTGGTGCGTTCGAAACATATCTGTCTTTATATTAAAAAGTTTTTGTAAGCCTTTATGTGTTCTGTTTTATCACTTTAAGCATATACATCTTCAGTATATTGATAATGAGTGATTTCTTATAAAACTAGGTAAAAAAACTAGATCTTAAACTAATAAAAATCAATTTGTATTGCATATTATGTTCCGATTATATTTTTATAAATTCCCTGTTTTCGAGATATTCGTCTTTAGCATATTTTGCAAATAATTTTAATTTTTACACTGAGTTAATAACATTTAATATAAAGCGCAAAAGAGGGTAGAAAGAAAGAACTCCAAGTAATATATTAAACAAGTGCAAAATTTGGCCTTATCTACCCGACGTACGTACTATATCAACGTTGTAATTTCTCATGAAGGAAGTTTTTTGTATGTCTACGTATTTATACCTTCGATATTGCTCAAACACAGAATACTGAATTAAAGCAATTATGTATGGTCGTTGAAAACTCCGAATATCTGCTAAAATACTATACGATTTCGCCATTGGAAAAAGTTCATTCATTCCACGTTTCAACGTCAACCATAAAGTTTTCAGACATTCGTAAAAAGAAATTTTTTGCAACAATACAATTTCTGTTTTTTTCCCTCTTATATATTGTACTTTAATTTAGTGTCTTAATGCGTTTATGTCCTTATGTTTTGATGCATCTTGCACAGGTTTGACATAAGGATTTTTTTGACGAAATGCGAGACCCTAGTGACCGAAATATACAAAGAATCGGAATGAAATCTAAGATGTTGGTATTTCAACGTATGCACTAGAGAATGTGGTGAAGAATAACAATAGAGTTTTTGTGGTTACGGTTACAGTGACAAAGTTTCGAAAATTTCAGATAACACCTTTTATCGACAAATAGCAACGGTACCTATAGCACTAAAAACGGCGAATATCAGTTGTTACAACAAATGAGAATAGACAGATGAAAAGAAATCAAAATATTTTATTCGGATTACAACATTTTCAAATTGTTACCTTGACAGACGATTATAGACAGCATGCTTTAAATTGTTGACAAAAGAAAAGCCTGTCTTCATTGCATGAAGAATCTGTACAATCTCATGTTTAATATTACTTTCATGTCAGATGCACTTAGAGAATTCAACGTGTACACTTTTCAGTTTAATTTTGTTCATTATTATCATTTTGTTTATTAATATATGTAAACCAGTTTCTGTTTAATTTTGAGTATCCCATAGACACAAATCCATGTGTGTTTTGATGACTATCGCGGCCACGGAAATGTGAAATAGCAATGAATGATAATAAGCAAAAATTAAATATTTTTAATTATCAGTTTGGAATTTCAATATTATATTGATGTATTACTGCACTACTACAAGAAAAATCATTTCACTTTTAGTACATATAAAACGTGGAATCGCATACCAGTATCTGACTTCTTCGGTTAGTCTTACTCACCGAAGTCATTATTGGCCAATATGAATAGATTCATAATTTCACAGTGAAATTAATTTTTACAATATATAGATATAGATACATACAAGTTTTGAAAAACTTCGGTGAATGATGTCATAGGACGCGCTCTTGCGATATGGGGTGAAAGACGAAGCGTGAAAAGATAACATGTTTGTCAAGTCTGACAAACGTAGGAATATGCAATAGCAAACGTTGCAATAGGAGTAGGAATAGGCATTACATATTTTTGTTATTATCGCTCTAGCGTACCAAGTTGTAGCAATGACTACAGCAACGATCAATTTTAACGTACTGTTTCTTGTTTGGTAAATATGCAAAAGAATCTCAGGGCACGCTGAAACAAATTTACGGTAATGAAGACGTATCTTTAACATCTTGAGACCTGAAGTTAAAATAACACTACAAATATACATTCACTGCTTTTGCACAAAACAAATGACACCATAGATGACATAAAGAGCTCTTTTTCAGAAATTGATACTTTAAGGGGCTTGTAATTTAGATTCCCAAATATGGGTCTAAAATTCCTAGTCCCCTTAAAATAGAAATTTAATTATAAATAACCTAAATTCACACAATAACAAATTAAAGGTTTTTAAACAAGTGAATGATCTATAAATCCTCAATTTTTTTACTGTGAAGGATTTAAGATAAATAATTATGAACATTTCTAGGCTATACTGTCTTAAAGAATGTAAAAAAAAAATCAAACGGAGTTTTTATGAGGAAAATAATAAAGGTTTACATTTGTGTACCTCAGGTCTAAACAGGTTAAAGTACATTTATGAATGGTTAAAACAATCCTGCTCCAAACTGAGAACGATTTTAGAATATACCAGGCATTAAAAAACTGTGTGCCATGTCTTCTCCATGCAATATCAAAATATGATTTTGCTCGTAGTTTTCAGGAACTGTAATGTCACTTTCAAAAGTACATTGTAAATTACGGACATTACTTCGAAGGATTATAAAACATTTGTTCTTATTTAGGCAAAAATCTTTTGTTTATGAACACATTTACTGAACTTTGTCATAACACCTTATTATACTTCATATAAAATTATAGCGCAGATCAATTACGTTTTCCATGAAGCGCTTTCTGTATATTGGACAAATTTTCCTAGCATGTGTCAATAGAACGATAATTTAAACATAAATAATATTCTCTTTATATATATACTATTTGGCAGATTAATTTGATTTTTTTAATTTTGTAACTGTAAAATGCATATAAAAACGCGAACGAAATAAGGAGTAGCAGATCGAGAACTCCGTATGAATATCTCCAAAACCGCTGTTTTAATTTTTATATTGCTGTGAATGATCCGAACAAAATGCGAATGAGAAAGAACTTTAAGCTACAGTTAAGAAATCGCTAAAAATTCAGGTAAATCCTAGAAACATAAAAATAAGCAATAATTGATTTCCGTTTTTAAAGAATCCATATCTCTTATATGAGGGAAACAATACACACCGAAAGAAATAAAGAAAGAACACAGATGCATAAATTCGGATGCACCTACTGCTCTATTGCATATTCAATAAAATGCAAGTATTTAAGAAAATTAATTGAAATATGGATAACTTGTCAGTACTTATAATATATTAACACATTGGTTGATTAATATTGGAAACAAAATAGTCGATACTACAGATTATTTTTTGTAATTTTCAGGCCTTAGAAAATCTGAGAAGAAAGCCGACCTTCAGAACAAAGTTTTATATAAATCCATTTTTCTTTACTGTCACTATATTTTCTACAAAATTTGCAAAGCCTTAACATTACTAAATCGTAAATTGTTCTGAATCTCAGAGGGCTCACACTCAGAGAATATTAATTATAATAGATTGGGTGCTGAGTGTAAAAAAGAATTCAACCTGTCCTGTGTGGGAATTAATCCATCAAACTTATTTATAATAAAACCGGTCTTCGGGGAAGGTCAGTTAGCATCTCAGATACGCTCTTTAGTAAAGCTTTTCACGTATTGCATTTAAAATGTCAAAACTCGTAGAATTCACAATTATTTAAAAAGTATTTTCCTTGTTCTAGTCAATTATTGTAATTCATAAACAAACTTTTCCAGCAGCACTAATATTTACAGGACTAACACAAAATCAGGCTACATTTTAAAAGATCACTTTGTTAAGAACAAATATAATTAATCTTGTATTAAATCTCAATTGCGCTTTAGAACGATTTTAACATTCAATAATCGTCTTTTAAGATACTTAAATGCAGGAGAATGTCAAAATATTTAATTAATGCAATTAATAACGTTCAGTTTATGATTAGTCAATATTTGACAAATGAAGCTAAAAAATTCTTTAAT
The DNA here is from genome assembly GCA_963931845.1 of Maratus michaelseni. NCBI lineage: Eukaryota > Metazoa > Arthropoda > Arachnida > Araneae > Salticidae > Maratus > Maratus michaelseni. The sequence continues at coordinate 283,605,759 of OZ007586.1, forward strand.
CTAAAATCTTTAATTCTAAATCTATGGGGTCATTAGATGTAAGACTGAATTAAAAGGTAGGCGTTGGAAAGTTGTATCAGGAGTAACTGCGGGTGGGTAGGGGGATTTCCTGATAACGTTCAGGTATGAAAGTTCATAGTCAAGGCCAATACCCACTGAATAAGAATGGGGAGATAGCTTAAAAGTTCCTAATATTTCAAGCAGAACAGATAAAATACACAACGCCTGTGTTGTCTAGTTTGAAAAGAGTCAATTGAACTCGTGACATCTAAAGATCAGATGTCACGAGTTCAATTGCCACTTAAGAATCATTTGACTACTAACTAGTATTAAAAAAAATCTGTAAATCCAGGGGGGTCCATTAGGTACGCTGCTGAATAATCTGACAGAAAATATTACGAAAGTGACAGACCCACGAATATAATAAGCTGCTGACTAGACTCAGACTCACCTTAACCCACAAAAAAATAAGATTTTTTTCTTTCTTTTTTTTTCATCTTACATTTTACAAGATCAAAGGTTAAAGAAAACACCATGCCATTTTATTTAAAATATAAGCCGTCTTAAAATTGAAGACTGCTGTTTTATTATTTTCTTGGAAAGCATGACATCGTTTATTGAAAGTGAGTATAAATAAGAATTCGCAAATAAGAATATGTATTATATTGCATATCGCTGTATTTTTTATAGTTTACGTTGAAAAATTGCTTTGATATCAAGAAAATTCCGATTGAAACAAAATATTGAATTCTTTTAAGGATTCATCAACGGAATACATATATTTGCCTATCTCACATGAAACTGTTTAATTTGACCCAAGTCAAATAACCACAATTTGAACCAGAACGTAAAATTGCTTAATAAAATGTTTCTTGTGTCTACGTGGCAATGAAATTTTTGAAGTACCAATATGATTTTATTTATAAAATAAAATTTCTGGATTGAAGTATTTGATTTATTTGACTTAGATAGAATTGAACCGTTTTACGTGAGGTTAGTAAGTATGCATTCAGATATTCACAGGAAAATTCTAAATGTGCTTGTATATCTCGAAATGGCTAAATTTCCCAAATTCAAAAATTACTATTTATTTTATTTTATTTATTATAGGCACTCGATATTTTACTATATTATATTTAAAAGAGGGTTTCTTTTCCCATTCTAAAATGAAGAATGATAATTGCTTTTAAAGAAAATAATTATTCGGATGGGAGGATTTTGTAAAAAACAGTTCATGACATAAAACATGTAAAAGTCAGATTAAAAACAAAAAGTGAAACAAAAAGTGGCCTTGGAAACTGGTTTGCAATATTTTTTCGGGATTTAACTAAAAAGTCTGTTCAAGTGTGTCCCCATCGAACTCGGAAAAACTTCCGAATTTAATATATGGCTAGCAAACACGCGAGCACGTTTCTACTAAAACTATTCATTCTTTTCAAGGCGTGCAGCTGTTCTCTTAAGATAAATAAATGGCGCCAGAACAGTGTTTTTACATTGGTCGCAAAAACTAAAGATGAATTCAAAGAGTAGTCTCAAAAGTAGACAACTGACAAAAAAGAAATACCTAAATACTTGCTTTATTTCCTTCGCCCAAACAAAAAACTTTGAAAAAGGATGGGAAAGATTATCAAAGTAACGACCACGGATTTAGGATTACACAAGGATTAAAAAAAATATCGAGAATAATGTTACAGTAATTAAAAACGTATCTTGTTTGTTTCACTAGTCTGTAACATATTTGAAGTTAACAATAATAATACGTAAAAATAATTTGAAAGTATCTGGTAAAATTTTTAAATAGAGTTCTTCAAACTTTTAGCGTGAAAGTCGTTTGCCACTGCAAATCCTGAAAGGTAATCTTTGCTTTATTTAATTGCAAAGTTTCTGTCTTTAAATAAAGCATTTTTTCTCTTCTAAAATAGCGGTTGCTCAACGGCCCGTATGCCACAGGTTGAAGACCCCTATTTTAAAGGTTAGTAGTAGAAAACAGCATGAGTGTAGAGAGTAAACAGTGCCGTTCAAGCTAGTCGGCAATATCGATTCTGTGGCGTAAAGAGTCCTTCTCCATTTGGATTCTCAACGAAATGCATAGGCAAAAATTTAGACAACAAAAATGTAACCGGAAGTTGTCCGATGACGACCAATGATCTATCTACATGAAACTTTTGGTGGCCCACATAAAAATCTCGACTTTTTTTCATTTTTTTTTATTAATGAAACAAAAATAATATTCTAATATTTTTTTATTAATTATGAAAGTTTAGATATTTAGGTTTTAAATTTTAAATTTTAACAAACCTTGATAACTATGTAAATAAATATTATTTATTATTTATTTGTAAAACAACTAATTTTTTATTTTTTAGCCAATCTTGCATACTTGGCAGATATTTTTTCGCTGTTACATGAATTAAACATATCAATACAAGAACAACTGCAGAATGTGTTCACACTACGGGTTAAATGGATGCTTTCCAAAAGAAAATACTACTGTGTTCCTTGGTGTCAAACGATGTTCTCTGAAATTTTGCAAATGTTTCAAATTTTCGTGGATATACGAGAGAAAACGATGTCAGCCGAAAGATGGTAACCATTGTTCAAAAGAAGATCTCTTAATTCCATTCTTGAGCTCATTAAACACTCTGGTGAACAGTACTGGGACTACGAATGGGAAAGAAAATTTTCCCTTAATCTGTGGTTTTCTTTAGTAATTTGGTAGCCATATTTGGCGAATTTCCATTTTATTTTGGCAAGAATTTGTTTTGATATATTAAGAACTAGAATAGAATAGTTATGTTTGAGTACAGAGCGCGAACTTTGAAAAATGATGTAAATAAACAAAGGTGGCTTTCAAGCAATCAGAATATATTTTATGTAAATAATTTTTTTATCTAGTTATTAGGCCAGTGCCAGTTTTTAGCATCCTCTTTATAAATGTGCCATGAACCTAAGGACTAATATAGGAAATGTTTCCCTTTTTAAACTGCCGTAATTAATTCTATAGAAAAACTTTTCCCACATATGTATTTTCCATTTTACACAAGCAGTTGAATGTTATTAGAGAATTCCGCATGAATGTTATTAGAGTAAAAATACATTTAATGGATCCAAATAATTTCACAATATGTAATTTTGAAAAGAAATACGTAATTATTTTATTTTGTATGTAATTTATTGCGTAACATTTCCTCTTTGTATTAATAAAAATCAAAAAGGTTTTTTTCAAACAAATGGTGTGAACATTCTAGATTTTGCGAGTTATGTATCTTAATACATTTCAATAAAATGTGTTTTTATTTTTTAAAGCCTATAAGAAGTTTATTATTTTAAGGTTATGAAAATTAAATCTAAATTCTTATTGCGCCTTATTAAATCTTATAAACTGAAATCATCTACTATATTAAAGTAAATCACAAAATAAAGTAAAATAGATTATATATCAGTAATCAAAGAGTATAAAAGTTTCAATATATTCAAAATATTTATAAATTAGAATTTATGTATTTTAAAGATTGGGGACTTTTATTAAAATACTGATAATGATTAAGTTAAAGATACTTAGAAATATTTTATATATTTAATTTTATATACATAATAATTGTTTCGTTGATGCTTGTTACGGCCGATTAACTGCGCGAGGGATATAGTCCGAGGGGGTAAGTGTCCTTCAAGGGGCGTCTTTGTAAGGGAACCTAACCGGTATGTGCAGTATTTACACAGGTTTAAAGAAAATCGCGGTAAACTCTGAAAGTTTCAGTCGAAGAACGCGACATGAATTCGAACCCTGCACCTCCCGTCGACCAGTTTTGAGAGCAGAAGCTTTAATATATCACCTTCAGATTATGAAAGTTAAGTCACTTAACTTGAAATTTTCTGAAGCGGAAGACCGGGAATCAAGATTTTTGACTTGAGCAAGTTTCTGAGACTCACTTAACTTCCGATATTCTCTTAACTATGAGTTGAGTGGAACTCTACCTTTTGAATTCAGTTCTTATTTGAAACTCCTCTTAAATTTCGAGTTGAGTTCTACAAGTAATTAATCAGATTTTTCAAATTATCATTTCAATCGTTTATTTACTTAACATGCCGTAAATAATGAAAACAATAACAGTCAGAAGTTGTAGTTACTAATTTAACAACTTATGCTCATGACCAGACATCTGTTCGGCTCAGTTAAGTCACTTAAAATGTTTGGTAATGTGAACGGGTGAAGCCTAATTACGGGTTTTCCGGTTCAAAACAGTTAAACTAAGTGATTTAACTTTCATAATCTGAACGCGATATAAGTCACTTGTTGGACATAGTAATAAATTTGCACTATTTATATCTATTTTTCTATCGTCTGCATTTATTGAAAAGCTAAAACGTTCATAATAACTTCAGCCTTTGAACTCCTTTCTTCTTCAAATTAATTTATTCCCTCCCCCTCTCACTTTTACTTTCCGAATACATAGTACAGCGAGGTAAATTACAAGAACGATATAAAAACAAAGAAAACAGTTTGAGTTTGCTATGTCAGTGCGCAAATCTCTGTATTAAAATTAAATAAATGATCTTCCAATTAAGCATTCGTTTACAAAAATTGTATACGTATTTTAAAATATGTATTTGCTAAATTTAGGCTTGAGTAAAATGATAAAAACGCCGTAAATATTTCGAAACCACGGCTCGTGAATGAAGGATATTTTCGCATATCATTCAAAAAAGCATTTAAAAGAAATTCTGAGCGCATGCCTTTATTTCTGAAAACTTTTTGACGATGGGAAGAGAAAAAGTCTTTCTGACTTTGAAATTGGCCAAATTCTAGTTTATAACAACATCGGAATGTCACTTCAAAGAAGTGCTGATAATAGCAAATGGCATAAGACTGCCATTTTTCATGTCTTGCAGAATCCAACTACTTATGGTACTACAAAATCTACAGGAAAGCAGAGAATTGTTTCGAAACAATCCGAAAGTTTGATTGTTCGCACGGCCACAAGCAAAAGAATGACAGCAAAGGAAATCTGAAGCCCAAAAAAAACACACAAGCATCAGTATGTACTATAAGAAGAGCAATATAACGGTTTGGAATGCTTAAATATGAATTGTTATATGAAATAACTACACTATACGGCCAAAACTCACCTCACACTTTCGATCTTATAGATGTTTTGTCGAATATCTAGAAAAATAGTTGACGAATACTTCTGCAACTTCAGGAATATTTTTAAAAAATGTTTGATTTTATATTTTTTAGCGAAGGTTTAGTCATGAGGGCAATTATGGGGCCAACAATAAATTGAATAAAAAATATTTGGGATCATCTTGTAAAATAAAAAACTCGAAATGTTCTGTAGCTGTAGCAGATGAGTATGATGGCCTTGTACAACATTTGTGTAAGAAAGGCACGTTTATTCATGAAGATATGAAGGTTTCTTTAAAAAATTCAAAACAATTTCCGCATATTTTTTCCTCACAGCATGCTGGGTTTTAGATGAAGTTTGACGCCACTTTCAGGAAACTTTACAAAATGCAGCAGAAATGACATGCACCATTAGAATATAGATAGTATATAAAGTATTTGATGAAATATGACCATTTGTATGAAATAGTTTTTAACTGCGTATGCGTAACGATATAATTTTTTATTCATTATTTGCTGAACTATATAGGGCCATTCATATGAAAAGTGTAGTCGAATATACTGAAAATTTAGAAATATATCGACAATATAGTGAACTGAATTTCAGCTGCTTTTTAAAAGTAATAAAGGGGTATATATACTGGTTATAAGGGGTACAATAATACTGGTTAATAAGGGGTTTTCCACAAATTGTCATTCTTTATTAACCGATATCAAAAAGAGTATATAATAAACGTATATCCATGCTTGACTTTTGAACAGATGCTTCAATTTTGGTAATTACTTTATGTTGGTATGGGCTAATTTTCAGGGATTTTCGAAGAACTAAAAAATCAGTAAAAAATGTCAATAAAAAATGAAAAATTACAATTTTTGGAAAATTTCTTATTATCCAGCTCCTTTACAAAGTAGCTGTAAAACAGCTCATAAAATTGCCATTATCTTTATGAATTTTCACGGTATTAGACTTTCCTTTTACACAGCTCAAATCAATTAAAGGATATTGAGGTTATGGATGGATCTTGCGACTAGGCAATTCATTAGATGATTGATACATGATCGACAGACGTGGTAGGCTATATGAGAAAAAAATTACATATGTTTGGCATAAAAAATGCATTGTATTGGGCATTTGGGTACAAAAGTGGGAAAAAATTGTGCATATGAGAAAAAAGAATTAAAAAAGGTGTTTCCTTAAAAAAAAATCGTTTTCAGTAGGGGGAAACTATGGTTTCCCCCTGGAAACCATATATAGGGCCAATCCTTACAGCAAAAAAAAAAAAAAAAAAAAAAAAAAAAAAAAAAATCCCTGACTGAAGAGTTTTCAGTAATTAGAGGTTATTTTGTTATAATTAGCTATACCGTTTTGTTTTCCTGAAAAAAAATCTTTTTAGTAGCGTTATTATTATTTTTTAATAGAATTTTTGTTTGCGAAATCGCATAACTATTGGACATTTTATTTCTTTCCAAACGATCAATTTATAGTTTAGATACTGAAAAAATTTTTAAAATATGAAATCGCTTCAGTAGTTCCCTGAGTAAAAGACACTTCAATATAAGCTTTTTTTCTTAGAATTTCACAGTGTTGTCCCCCCCCCCCCCCCCGCCCTTTAAGTTGATAACATCGTTAAGGCACAAACTGTCATTCACTGAATTTTCAACAATCAGTATTGCCAGGCGAATAATATCATCGAATAATTTACGAATAATTTTCATCGAATCAACCAGGGGGAAGGAACATAAAATTTGGTGCACTAGAAAACTAATTGTTTTTTTAATTTTTTCTGATTTTTTTTTATGTTTGCGATAATGAAGGTTATCAACAATATCTTCCCGTTTTTCCAACTACTTTGTTGGATAATACCATGAATCAGAAAACGCCGAGCAATATACTCAGGAACTACACAATAAATAACTAAGTCTAAATAAACTAGCACAGAAAACGAAATTAAAAAAAAAATACTGCCAGAAGTACTTTTAAAAAATGGAAAGGGCTATTGAAGTCCGCCAAAAGTCAATTCATTTAAATTATATTATTCAAATTATTCACGAAGTTTTAAAAAACACCAAAAAAGAAAACCCGTCAAGATCCTCAAATATCAAAGAGAGGGAAGTACATGGAACATCCTTAAGTACCATTCGGCCAATTCAGGGCTGGTACTTCCTTTTTAAAGTGGTTTAGGACATAAAAATCTAGGGGGGAAAACGTCACATTTTTGTTATTTTGATTTTAAATTTTTTCTAGTTTTTAGAATAAAATGATGCAAACGGCATGTAAGTACGATAAGTACATTAAAAAAATATTTTTTTTATGTTTTTAGCCTATTGTTGTCTCGACTTCTCCCAAGATTTAAATGCATTTATCTGAGAATGAATTTTTCCAAAATCTGCCATATTTAAATTGATGTATGTAAATTTCTATGAAAGATAAAAATATATGACTTCGTGCAGTTATTTTTAGTTATATATTCATGAAATAGCTTTCAGATTTTTTGTTTTCAAAGAAAATTTTGAAAATATGATTTTTATAATAAAAAAGTACTTATAAAAGATGACATTTAAACTTAAAATGTACTATTATTTTTTAAAAATACATTTGAAAATACTGACGGTGAATTAATATTTATTTTTTTTCTGCGCTGAAATCTGAAAAAGTATGCAAACAGCGTCATTCTTCCATACATCAATTTATAAAGATGGGTAAAACAGATCATTTTTAACACTTTCCAACCTAGTTGAAAATTGCTTATGAATTCGGTTTTTCTGCCGTCTGTCCGTGCTCTAACTCGTGTAAATATACTTTTTGTATGTTGTTGTCGTTTACTACAGCATGTTCCCCATTTCAAATGAAGGGTGTAACACTTATAGTTTTTTTACAGAGACAGTCAACAGTATTCCGTTATATTACAGTCAATGGGAAATAATCGTTTCAAGTGCATTTTGATGATGCTACGCTATTTGAAACATGAAGAAATTTATATATATTTATGAACCGCATTAAAACATGTTTCTGTAGAATATGTGGTGCAAAGCATCGGTTATTCATTTTCAGGGTCAAACAAAAGAATTCTGTTATACATTGTTGGACGGGGAAAAATCGTTTGCAGTGTAATATAAAGATATTTCACTATTTCAAACATAATGAAAATTATACGCATTACTAAGGTGCACTATAAATTGCTCGCTTAAAAGTACGGTTTGTATTGCGCTTATCGTTCATTTACAGGGGCAAATAAAAGAATTCGGTTACAGTATACGTGCGATAATTACAGTCTGTTTGTGATGAGTGCGTTTTCAAGTTTGGTTTCCTTTTTTAAGTTTAACTAATTTTTTTCATATTGCGTGGTGTGTATAAATTTGGTTGATCATATATAATCATATATCACATTATGGGAGTGAATTGCTTAAGGGGGGTTTTTAATTTTATTACGCATTTTCTTGCTGAACTATATTTATTAGACTAATATAAGTTTGTGGAATATAAATAAATTCATATACAGGTCTACGCAAAGTACAAAATGCATTGTCGTTTATGGTTGATAATTACTGAAAGTGAGTTTTAAGTTGCATTATGCGTTTTTTACTTGAATTAAATTTTAGCTTAATATGTGATGTCTACAAAAATGTTTAGATAATGTACAGAGCTGTACAAAAGATTCCGAGTGCACTTCCATTGATTGGCGAAAATTGCTAAATGTGAATTTTCTAACTGAACTAAATTTTATCATGTTATGTATTATATATCCAAATCTAAAGATCATATACGGGGCTGCACAAAATAATACGACTACTTTTTTACAATGGAAGGTAATTTCGAAAACTATTTTTCAATATATTATGTGTTTTCCAAACTGATTACTTACATAACTTCTTTTATCTTATTTAACGGTGAATTTTCGTTACAGTTTTCTGGATGTGTTGGAAAGTGTTTCATAATCTATGCAGGACGTATGATCTTTCGTTCTTGTTAATTTTTAAATAGGGTGGGCTGGAATAGTTCAAAACAGGTAATATTAAAATGTGAACAAGCACAAAACACTCAGATAACTGCATATTATATTTCATCTTATTGAATTATTCCGCCTTAAAGTGCAATAAAACAGATCTTTGACTTAGTGACTCTTTTCAAATTTTAAAGTTCAATAAAATATCAGTGTCATCATTCAGTTAATCTTTCTTCTATATTATCATAAATGATTGGCTCACTTTTCTGACATTTTGATAAAATTCATTCATATTCCACAACTTTAGTGTTGTCAAAATTATTCAGAAATGAAACTATAACTCTTTCGTAAGATTTTCATGACTTTGTTACCATGTTAATTGATGTTGAATACCGATATATATTTACACTGCTGAAATACATTATTCTGTAAAGAAGCATTTGATCATGTGATATACGATAAAACTCTCCAGTCTATAAATTATAAAAAAAAATAATTAAAGGAGAAATTATTTACTTAAAATATTTAAGAAGGCTTTGATAAATATCGAAATGGAGTAATATATATAAATATATTTATGGTAATAAATTGCTATTTGTTGTCATTAATTATAATTATAGTCATTATTTGTATACTAATCCCCTCGTGACAAGCATCACGTAGACGTGCCGTTTAGGGTGCATGAAATCATTGAATTTTAACACCAGTATTTTAGTAAAGAAATTTTCGCTTTATTTTATACTTACTACCCTCCCTCGTTTTTCATCGATTCAATTAGTCAAAAATTACAATATGAAAAAACTGGTGCTAAAAAATTAAAAGAAGTGTAAAAGACGCGCGTCGGGAAGGGGTTATTAGTTTTTTAGGTGGTGAAATTAAAAAAAAATTCTTATCTTGAGTACCATAAACTGTGTATAACTTGCTATATTATATGTCCCCATGTGTAATGTGTGCCTCCGGTTTTACAATTTCTGCTTGTTAAACTTGGAACTACAGTGAGATTTTTAATAGCATGATAAATCTTTATTTTAAAATTTTCACATTTCTTTTTAAAATATTTATTTTTTATACTAAAAACATACTTTGAAATCAAGAGAGTATAGTTATTGCAAAACAAACATGAATTTAATATTACGCTCAAGAGTAGATCGCTCTATCACTATCTATGAGTACTATTATTTATTTGCACTACTACTCCCTAAATACAAAATGTTCCACGTAGGTCTTGTCACAATGTGCGCCATCTCCCCTATATTTTTATATTATTCGTATATATTAAGTGTTCTTTGAGAGAAGTAAAATGTTAATTTTGCATCGTTAATTAGCCTAAACATCATCTCGACTTGTAAAATTCGTTGTTTTATACTACTTATGATTATAAAATATACATTTCGTATATAATTCGGTACAAAATATCATTTTCTTACTAATATGTTTTGTGAGGGTAAAATCTTATTTTGTCGAACCCAGCAAATGTCAGTCACAACTTAAAAAATGAAATATAATTTAAACTTCTAACGCATTAGATTCATTTAAGGCACAGCAACATCTCACTTTGAATGCCGGAGTAAATATTTCTCACCATTTTTCATACGCTAAAAATGATATCACACCTCAATTATCCTGGAACTCCAAAAGTTACCGAGAGTTGACAGTTTGCAGTGTTCGCCTCTCATTTATTACTTCCCTTCTTTCGTCTCAGTAATTTTAGGCAAAATGATTACAGGTCTTCATTATGTGGTGACAGTCTCTGGGCGTGTTGCCGCCAAATTTTCCAAGAAGGGAGGTGTCAAGTATGTCATGCATTTCCGTTGATGGATTGTTTTGCCTCTTAAAATGGATGATGACAATTGGATTTGGAAGCCATGCTAAGAAAGAGCTAAAATATATGTATATATTGTCAGTGATTTTTTTTCCATAAATAGTGGTTCCTATCAACGTATATTCTAAGAAATTATTTTACAATTGAAGAAATTTAGCTAATCTTTGCAAAAAAAAAAAAAAAAAGTAGCAGAAGAATTTTTACCGATAAAGTTTTTCGTTTGAATTTCAAATATATTTACATATTTTCATGTTTATGATTAGATAAGGCGAAAAGTATTTCTTTAAAATAGTATTATCCAGAGCCTCTGGACCCCAACCTGGCTGCGCCAACTTCCGGGGAGGAAAGTTTAGTTCAGGGGAGTTTTAATACTTAGAAAAAATGTGAAGATCTTTCATTATGTCCTTTCCCAGGTAATGAGAAAAGGGAAGGGGGATGCAAGTTAGTAACAGCAAAAATATGAAGTACATTTTTCAGATTTTGCACATAAATACTAATTTTGACATTTTACGGATAATTTTTTAAATGCTTTATTTCTTCAAGGAGGGACCCTACTACGATTTTTTTTCGTTTATTGTCTTAAACAACTTTCCTTTATTGTCCCCCTCCCCTCCTTACTGTGAAAGACCAGATAATGAAAAGTCTTCGCATTTTAACATTTCCCGATTATTTTTATTCCAGTCCCTTTAAACTAACTTTAGTTAGTGTTTTAATTTTATTTTTCTCCTCCCTACTACTCAAAGGCTACTCTTCATGAAAGTTTTAAAAAAATTATAAGGAGCTTTGCGTATGTATCAGTTATCTGTGTATCGAGTTTGAAGAATTTACAGACTGTAATTTTTTAATACGTCCTTGCCCCCCCCCCCCCCCCACCACCACCACCACCACCTCCTTCACCGAAGGCAAGCCCCTTGAAGAAATAAAGCACTTTAATATTTTCTTCAGTAAATTATCAAAATTCTGTGTTGATGGATAAAATCTGAAAAATTTACCTCATTTTTTCCCGTCACTAGCTTACATCTGCTCCCTTCTCACCATTCATTACCCTATAATGGCCAGATATTGAAACATCTACACATTTTTAGTTTACACAACAATTATTAGTATTGCTTTCTAAGTGTTAAGAGTCCCTTTCCCTGAAGTAAACTCACAAGCCCCATCCCTCGAAAGAAAAAAATCCACAATTACACTCGATAATATGAATAGGGCCATTTCGCATATAGCAGTGCCATCTTTTCCGCCTCCCTGACCTGAAAGCGACCTGAAAGCGTCCTGAAAGCGACCTGATCGCCGTTATGGTGGCTTTTGCGACTAACGCTCATCTTTACATAGATTGTGTGTCAAAAGCCGCGCCTTCAAATGTACAATTATTTTAGTTATATATTGATTAAATTGTCTTACACTTTTTTTTTATAAAAAGTATTGAAAATATAATTCTTTTATTAAAAAAGTATTCATAAAAGAATACTTTTTATTTATACTAAATTAAAAAATTTTTAATAAATATTTTTGTAATGCCTGAAATTAATATGTTTTTTCTGTACTCAAAAATAAAGAGTTTGTAAGTATTCGTTCAGAAAATATATCAGTTTTTAGGTATGGCTAAAATAAAACAAATAATCATTCAATTTTAATTATTTTAGATAATTTACATTTGAAAAGGAAAACATATAAATATACATTTCAAGATAAAAAAAAAAAAAAGTAAAATATTTATAAATAAAAATAATAAAATTTTATTGCTCAGATCACATTATAGACCTAAAAGAATTATAATTATATCTGCAATACAAGAAAAAAATAGCCAGCTTCAGAAGAAAAGAAAAACTTATCTTAGATAAGCTAGTGTGCAATAATGGTAAACATGCAATTAGCTAGCTCCAAAGGAATTCTGAAACGACCGGTGCATTTTTAAAAAAGATTCTGCCATTTACAATATCACTTGCGAATTAAAAAACTTTAAAAGTTTTCAAACGAAAGAAAAGGAAAAAAGCTGCTTGTAATAAAGGAATTTTATGAACCTTTTAATGCGGGCTTACACCTCTCTTAAAAACAGAAAAAGAAATAAAAGACGAAGAGAGAGATAACGAGAGTCATTAAACATAATTTTGTGCTTTGCTTCAAATTATTGTCGGAGGAAATAATAAGCTACTGTTCTCAATTTTTTATTAAGGAATTAATCAGAAAAACACAATGCAAAATTAAATAATAGAGGAGAGTTTTGAAAAGAATTTACCAAGTTGAAAAAAAAATAGTTTCCTATACAGTAGCTTATTTTTCAATGGAAAGAATAATTACATAAATAAAGAATAACATTTCGCCAATAATAATAATAAAGAAAAAGTAGACAAGAATGTCACGTTGATGCTCTGTCGGATCAGAGTTTCATATCATTAAAATTCGATGCCACCTACTTCGGTTAACGTTTGCCCGAGAAATTATAGGGACCAAAGCATAAAATACTGTAATTTACTTGGTGGTTTTATTGCTGAAGATCTGGGTGGGCTTCTCTTCAGGAACCAGTTTAAGGGCTGGTATCTTCAAATAATTACCCTAAAACCTTTCGGTAAAATATATTTTCACAGTTACGTATATTTTATTCCGTTCTACAATAGGAACTTCAAATAATTATACGAAAGAAATTTTGAAATAATTTCCATTTATTGCTTAGTCTTATATTTTATCCAGCGTCCAAAAAATTTTCTTCTAGTGACAGATTATTACGAAATAATATATTAAAAATTAAATCATGAAGTAAATAATAAAGTAAATAGTAAAGTAAATAATAAAGTAAATAATGAAGCCTGAACTTTGGCTTGTGTTCATTTACACATTTTGCACGAAATTTGTTACAGAACTGCAATAAAAAAAGAAACGTAGTGAACCAAGGTTTTACTTGAGACGTAAAAATAGAAAAGCGTACTGTAATGTAAGGAACATAAACAATTTACGTATTTTGCAATAAGGGGATGGTAGACGTTAAAGATTAATTTTCATTATTTATATTAATCCAACAAAAATTTGTTATTCAAATAATTCTTTTCTAAAAGAGATTCAATGAATATTTAAAACTAAATAAACATTGAAAATTAATAAATTAATTTAAAAAACATTTAAAAATACTCCATGCTATCAATTTTTTCAATTATTACTTAAAAATACTTTTTTTAAAAATTTGTATCCAGTTTTAAATCACTTTTTTTTCCCTTACATAAAACTGACTCGAAATCGAACTTTCATTACAATTTCGCAAGCTAATATAATTTATTGAAAATTTGATATTCTTATTAAACCAACATTTAAAAAGGAATGCACAGACTTATTGTTGTACGTACCAAGATTGCCCCTTAAATATATTTAGAATTCTGAACAAAATTTTAAACTCACGGAGAATTTTAAATATGTAAAGACTGTGAAAACACTTTTATGGGAAAAATGCATTTGATATAAATTATATGTTATCTTCATAACTTAATTTAAGTATTGAAATACAATTTCTGCCATGTATATGGCAATATATCTATTAAGTTAATAAAAGCAAAAATTAGTATTGTTGGTCGATTTTTCATCATTTCAAACTCTACCGCCCCCTAAAAAAATCAAGAAATACTAAGACTTTATATTTATGGCTGACACGTTAGTAACAATCTGGTTCTGTCCTAATATTTTACTACCTTTGTATTCTGCGAAATATTCCGGATACCATCCTAGTAATGGAAAATATTCGAAACATAAGTAATAGACCACGGGTGTCCGACCTTTTGACTTCCTCAAGCCCTATTTTCAGAAAAAAATTGTCCCGGGTCGTACGTATACTGTTCTATTAACGGTACCTGTTAAGAAAAATTGTCGTAATTCTGACTTCATCATCTAATAGAAACCTTTCTATAATTTTAAGCATATAAGCGTCAAAATTAGGACTAGTCACATAATATCGTGTTTTGTGCTGATTGAATTTACACATGCAAAAAAACACAGCTGCATTTCTTCTTGAAATGGAAACAAAAGCATTAGTTGGTTTCGAAAGATATACTGTTTCATTATTTTACTAAGAGGTAGGTTTATGAGTTCCCAGCTCACCAGCTTTAAAAGCATGGAATGGAAAAATCACTCTTGTCCCCATCATTAGAAGTATTAACATCATTTTGACTCCTCTTTGAAAATGGCATTTTTCCACATTCTAGCTGGCTGATACAGGGTGATCCAAAACTGGAGGAATAAACTCTTAGGAGGTGTGGGGTACACCTAGGCAAATCGGAATCACATAGCAATGCAGGATCGGAAATGCAATCCTAACGAGATAGAGAGGTTGTTATGCACTCATCATCGTGATATAATCATCGTGATCAAAAATTAACATTTAAAGACTATACACTTAAAATTAGTCATGACTTTCCTGATGATGTAGTTTTCTGCCTGCGTGCCTGGTTCTTACCAACTACAGTTTTGCAAGTTTGAGGGTGCTGGTTAATCTGCGTCAGGGCGCTTTTCGCCAGAGCTGTAGTTGGACCCCTCAAACGTGCAAAGCTGTAGATGGTAAGAACAGTGCACGTAGGCAGAGAACTTCGGGGAATTTCATTATCAAAAAAGTCGTTTCTTATTTTAAACTTAGTCTTTAAATGTCAATTTTCGATCACGATGATTCCGCCCTAACAGCCCCCCTTATCTCGTTAGGATTCCATTTCCGACCCTACATTTCTATGTGATTCCGAGTCGCCTAAGTGTACCCCAACCCTCCTAGAAGTTTGTTCCTCCAGTTTCGAATCACCCTGTAGATTGTTTCAACATATTCCAGGCATTTTAAAGATGAAATGCATCGTTTCAGGGTAATTTTTCCATTTAATTTAGCCCGGCAAGGAGTCATAATGACTCATTCTTCTATTCCCGGGTTAAATATGCTCGTTTTCTGAACAGTCGGATTTCTACAAACTAGTATTTTATAGAAAACATTAAATGGACAAGCCTTCGTCACTCAGCCTACACTAATTTGACAAAACGATAACCTTACATCCACATCATCGCTTGTATTCCCTTTTTTACTAGTCATGCGTAATTATACGAGGTGTTTCCGAAAAGTAAAAATACACCTCAGACAGCAGAAAAGAAAAGGTTTTAATGAGCACGTTGACAACACATATTGTAACCTTGAAAATTTGACATTTCCCTCGCAGACATTCGTTATTTGTACGACGAGTTTTTAATGGATCCGTCAATTCAGAATCCCGACAAATATGAAGTACGTTTCGTCATACATTTTCTTTATGAAAAAGGTGAGCGTCCAGCGGATATTCACCAATAAATTTTTCCGTCTATGGGAACATTATGAATCGACTAAATGCAACGGAATGGTGTTTTCTCTGGAGGTAGGACCAATGTCCATTAAGAACCATCCACCTTACAGCCCGGACCTTGCACCCAGCGACTACCACTTATTCCTTTACCTGAAGAAACACCTTGCAGTGCAAAAATTCCACGACAATGATGAGATCAAAAGCGAAGTTTAAATGTGGTTTCGACAACAGGCGGTAAACTTTTATGACTGTGGGATATTAAAAGTTTGTACCCAGACTCAACAAATGTGGACAATGACAGCAACTACGTCGAAAAATAAGGCATATACCAGTAAGTAATTTGTAATGGCCATTTTATCAGTTAAAAGTTGTCGTAATATTTTATCTGAACATTGTAATGTTGAAAATGTTTTGAACACATTATTTCAACAATTAACTTATACTCGTCATGGAGTAATATTTTTAAATAAAATATTATGTAAACTAAAAATTTATAAAACTACATTACAATTTCGATATTTTAAGGAAATGTTTGATTCTCTGCCAGGCTGCATACATTACAGTACTGGGGTGCACGCGACCCACAGATAGAGGGTTAAACAGTCCCGTTTTACATCCTCATTGGGTTGGTTCTATCCCTGTATTTCAATAACTAAAATTTATCAAACGAAAGAAAAGCACAGATTCCTTGATCTCGAAATTTAACTTCTCTGTTACAAATGTATTATGATGTATGTCACGGGTTTATAAAATTAATCAATGATGACCTATTTTCTTATAATTTTTTTAAAAGGCCAGATGTTAAATATCAGGTCTTAAATAATAATCACTTTTACAGAAAGAGAATTTTTTTTTCACCTTATCTTCTAAATTAATTATAAATACGAATGTTTTATTTAGTTTTCATCCATTTCAAATCTGTTTACATCGATGAAATCATCTGAAGGGTATATCGTAACTTAATTTTAAGTGTCTTGGTTTCATCTTTCTATGAAACAAGTCTCTATTGGAAAAGAAATTAAGATTGTGTGAAGGGCGTTGATGGTATAATTACAGATAACTACATTGTTTAGTTTTAATGTTTTCAGCAAGGTGAAAGTGAATAAGAGGTCAAATTCGAGACCATTTTACCCTTGAAAAGCAGATGCTAGACTTCATCAGTGGAAAACGCAAATTGTGACTTTTGACAGAAGATTTGAGATTTTTTGCATGTATATCGAACGTTTAGCTTCTTTGTAATGGATATTGCTCCTACTCAACTATTCCTAATCTCATGTTTAATTTCAAAGGGTAATCTTGTTTGTTTAAAATTGTATTTGATAAATTACTACTGTCACAAAAAATAGAGTCATGTCCGTGGAGAGAAAATTAATAGGTTCTAATTAGTGAAACGATGAAAAAAACATTGTTGTATTTATGTTTATCAATATACACAGTGATTTTTATAATATGTAATTCTCATAATTCATATTCACATAATATTGCAATATATACTATATATAAAAATTGGTTGCAAAAAATTCTGAAATGATTATACGAATACTGATATACAATAGTCTGAATTATTCGAACACTTTCGATTTTAGATGTTTTGTCGAAAATCTAGAGGAATAATTCTTGAACTACAGGAATGTAAACAATATGTTTGACCTCACCTATTTTAGTGAGATTTAGTCACGAGGACAATTATGAGACAAACAAAAAATTGAATAAAAAATATATGATTACGCTACATCTTTTTATGCCAAAAATTAGCTGTAACTATAACAAACGACTATATAGGCCCTGTACAATGGTTGCACGCATTTGTGCAAGAATAGCACATACATTCATGGAGATGTAAACGTTTCTTCTAGAAATTCAAAATACTTCTGCATGTTTTTGCTTATAATATGCAGGATTTTCAACCAAATTTAACGCTACTTTCAGAAAAATTGATAAATTTTGGAAAAAAATTATACCGCAATTATAAAATGAATATATTTAATACATGCTGAAATATGAGAATTTGTATGAAATAATTTGTAACTGCGCACGCGTGTGTGATAGCAGATTCTTTCTGTTATAATTTAGTACTCAATATATATGGCATCTTATACAAAAAAAGCCAATCAAACATCGTAAAATTTTAGGAAATTATCTGCGATGTACTATAGAGAGCTATATTTCAGTTACTTCATAAAAACAACTGGATGATAAGGGATTTTCCATAAATTACCATTGTCATAAAACACATGATAACAGAAATATATAAAACATATTAATTCTGTAAATACAGAAATATCTAATGCCTAAGGGAAGCCACTCGGCTTGGCGGACCATGCCGTTGAGCGTTACGGCCAAGTACAGAAATGTCGTTATAAATGAAAAAAAAGACATGCTATGTATCATATTAATTTGAATTTCATAAATAACAAAATTTTATTTTATACTAGCTGATCCGCCCGGCATTGCCCGATCCCGTGAATTAAACCTCAAAATTGTTTTATTTTGGGCAATTATTTGGTAACGGAATTACAGTTCAGAGCAAATTTGTAAAATTTTATTGAAATTATATAAAGTTAATTATATTGTACAATATTTGTTTCCTTCAAGCACAATTAGTGGACACTGAAAAATCAAAATAAACACTTACAATAATTAAAAAGTATATGATTATTTTTTAGAAAATTTTAAATGCTTGGTAACGGAATTACAAGAAATGGACAAAAGACAAAAAAAAGTGCTGTCTACTCTAATTTAAATATCTGTGATTCAACTTGCTTTTTCGTTTTGAAATTTAACAATAGGATTATTTAAGGAATATTATTTAAGCCATTATTTAAGGAATAATAAACTGCTGTTTTTTTAAAAAAAAAAGCATTACAAAATATTTTTAATTCCAAGTTAAATTGCAGTACCGGAACTACATCAGCGGTAACGGAATTACACTTTCCAAAATTCAATATTTTTAATTACAAACTTTTATTAACAGTTTACATATTTTACAGCTCTTCTACTTTACAATGATTTTATTAAAAAACAAATCATCTTCAAAGGTTAAATGACCTCTGCGATCCATTTGGGGTTCTAGTAACACATCTCGATTTTTAATGAAGTCTAAATCATTCGGAGAAGGCGAGATAAATATGTTACCAATTTTGGGGGGAATTGACTTGTAACTCAGAGGACAGTGATGAAAACAATTGTCCAATGAAATGATGAACAATGCTATTCATTAGAGTAGCCTCACTTTTTCTTTGTCTATTTCCTGTAATTTAACTTCCAAGGATTTAAAAATTTCTACATAATATTCTTATATATTTTTACTGTTGTAAGTGTTTATTTTTATTTCTCAGTGTGCACTAATTTTGCTTAAAAAAATAAACTTCTAATAAATAATTAACTTTATGCAATTTCAATAAAATTTTACAAATTTGCTTTGAACCGTAATTATGTTACTAAATAGTGGTCCAACAGTAAAAAAAATAAATATGAAACAATTTTTTTTTAATGAAAATGCTACTTAAATACAATAAATGAAATCAAAACATTACAAATTGACCAATTATAATGAATTTCTTTTTTTTTCTTTTTAAAATAATTCTTTGAAATATGACGTTACTATGCTACTCATTAAGTAATTTCGTTACCACTAATTCAATAAAGTAATTATGAACATATAATTGAAAATTTCTATATTAGTTTTTCCTTTATTGTACCATTAAGAAAAACTATACTATTAACATTTATTATAACTAACACTATTCAGCAAATAAAATAAACTTAATCATGTTTGTGCTAACGGAATTACTCTACACATTTGTTCTATTAATCAATTATTAGTCAATGTAATTAGTCCATATAGTTTTCAAAGTCTGTCTGTATTACAACAATGTATCCTCCATATAAAAATTATCAATAAAACGAAGCCAATGATACGAAATATATCTCATATTATGTTCTTGATCTCAAACTTAAGATTAAATAAATTATCTAGATTTTTTTTTTTATTTAAATTATATGGACTAATTCAATAACTTAACCCAAATATTTATTAATAAATGAAATATATACACTTTTTACCACAAAAGTACAAAATTTGGTAAAAATCAGATAATTTTAAATTCTTTCAAATAATTGCCCCTTTATATTTTTAACCCGATTTTGTACAAATTTACATTTTTAAATGAAAAATGCTTGAAAAAGATTGTGTCATATGGACGTTTAGTTATTTGTTGAGTAAAAAAAAAACGATCGTCCCCTGGAGGCGAGCGGTCGCTAATTTTTTAGAAGGATTAACATTCGTATTTTTGAAAACCTATTGCACCGTCAGACAGAAGAAGTCTCGGCTTTAAATACATATTTTTTGTTTATAGAATTTCCCTTGAAATCGAGCTCTGGAGGAGCGGCGCCGAAGAGGAGAAAAAAGTTAAATGCGAAAACCACTCGTTAAGAATTTTTTTTTTCAAATAGTTAACAACATTTTCTCGAACTGATTGTGGCATTTAAGGCGTAAAAGTACGAAATCTAAGAATATGTCATCTGTTTTTCTGTATTTTAAAAGGTTCCGCCAATGGGCTTGTTAAAAAAGGCATTTATACATTTGTTGTTTCTCCTTTTTACGCTTTGTGAAAATTAGGGACTGAGTATTCAAGGGCGCGTCTGCCAATTTTTGCAGAAAAAGATAGCTTTTTTATGAGTTTTATTTAATATTTCTGCTAATTATAAAAAAAATTAAAATCCGAGACTTAGGACATGCCTTGGACTATCTTCACCCAAATTTTCAGACTTCTGATAGATTTTGCTAGTCATCGCTGACAGCTACACACACACACACACACACACACACACAGCGAAGCTTTCTTTTATAAATATAGATACATTACAGCTTGTAAACAGGTTGTGAAATAACTGAAATGCAGCTCACTTAATTGCCAATAACTTTCTAAATTTTGTCGATATTTGACTTGCCTTTCTATATAAGTTGCCCTATATAAATGACTACTGAATTATGAAAACAAAATATGCTGTTATTCGTGCGTAAGCAGTTGAATTTTGTTTGAAAAAAATGCTCATATTTTATCAAATATTCAATATATTCATCTGCTAATTCTAGTATATTCTCTTACAGTTTGTTAACTTTTCTGAAAATGGTGTAAAAGTTGGTTGAAAACCGTGCATGTAAAAGACAAAAATATGCGGTAATTTTTACACCTTTTAAAATAAACGTTTATATTTTCTTGAATGTACGTGCTTTTAAATACCCTAAAATATACACACATTGTAAATGACCTCTATAATTATTTGTTACACACATTATTTGTGCCATAGATATTTTCGAGATCTTATGATACAGGGTGTAAATTTATATTTTTATTCAATTTGGTTTTGGTCCCCTTATTGCTCTCGTAACTAAATCTTCACTGTAAAATATGAGGAGAAACATGTTCTTTACTTTCACGTTATTCAAGAACAATTAGTAAAATATTTTTCTAGATTTTCAAAAAATGTAAAATTATTAAGCTAATTTCAATTTGGAAAAAATATCATGCCTGCTATTGAAAATTTTGTAAAAGCATACACAGTCGCATGCACGAAAAAGCTGGGAAAGTTCATCAGATTACGTAATCTATTACCTTTTGAACTGTGTGCGAGGCATTCCCACATAACTCTCCCACAGTTTTAACCTTGACTTCAAATGATACACGGAAAAACATTTCGCTTGTTTAACTTTTCGTACATTGATCTCACATTGTACCTCCTTCCTCTTTCAAAAAATATAAATATTGATTTGTTTACGTATAAATTCTTGAAGGTTATCCCCTCCCTTCCCCTTCAGCCATCGCTCTTTATATTCTAATCGTAGAAAAATTCTAAAACAGGTAAGCAATTATCCAAAAATTCCTTCATCTTAAAATAGTATAATTTTCGCCCGTTGAATTTATGCATCTTTTACTTTCGAATATATTTAAAAAAATGTTCAGGAAGACAGGGGATAATTTAGAATAGTGGAAAATGTACCGATATCTTCACATGGTTTTTTTCTCAAATCTCAAAGTCAAATTAAAGTTTTTAAAATTAAAGTTATTTAATAAAAATTCAAATTATTGTACTCTTAATTTCACTTCATAACTCTTTATATCGAAAGGAATAAATTCTCCCCCCCCCCTTCCTCCTATGTGCTTCCATCGACATACGACACATAAAATAACTTTTAAGTGCCCTACTTGTCACATAAGTAACACAAGTTTTTGTTGATAAATAATGTTCACGTAAAATATAAATAACTAGTGTTTGCATATTTTTTGCGCATTCAGCAAATTCAGAAATATGTTCAATTAAAATTCAGTTTTACCATAATATAAAATTAATGCAGATTTTTTTAAACTAATGCATAAGAGTATTTTCATAGGAACAGAAAAGCAAATGACGATTTATTATAGTGGCTATATTCTTGGTATTAGTCGGTGGTTCAGTTTTTCGGATTTAATACAAACGGATAATTGATCCTCTACCGAGATAATTATCAATATCTGAGCTTCTAAAAAAAAAGACTTTGCATAATAATTCAAGACATTTGATATAAGATAGTAATTTTGGCAACCAGAATTAAATGTTCAAAGAGCACAACTCAAACATACTCTAATAAAGTAATAATACAAAACATTTCCCTTAAATTACATTATGCATTTTTTTTTTTGTATTGATCAACACAAACATTTAAGTTTTAAACAATTTTAGCATCTTTCAATTTATGATTATGTACAGTCCAGGGAAAAAAAGTGATCACCCTCGACTAACTCTGTCGCAAATGATCGAATATCTATCTATCTATCTATCTATCTATATATATATATACAGGGTGTCCATAATTAAACGACCCTACTTTAAAGTTGTCTGCAGACGAAAAATACTGCACTGAAATACTGCAGACGAAACTATTGGTCAGAAAAAATTTTGTGAAGGACATCATTAAGGATTGGGAATTTGTTTAAGCGAAAAAAAAAATTTATCAAAATTTCGCCACCAGAGGGCGTTTTTTTAATGATATTTTTCAAATAAACATTTAGCATACATTTACGATAGGTTACAAATATTATTACATCTAAACATGTTGAACAAAACTTTTTTCGCAACATGTTTTTAGCCTTTCCCAGAACACACTGCGGTCAACTGTGGAACATGCTATCTTACGATTCCAGATGGTAGTTGAAAATGATGGCCGTTTTGTGGAACATGTTTTGATGCAATAAAATATGTAAACTATCGTAAATGTATGCTAAATGTGTAATTCATTAAAAACGCCATCTGGTGGCGAAATTTTGAAAAAAAAATTTCGTTTAAACAAATTTCCATTCTTTCATAATGTCCTTCACAAAATTTCACAACTTTCCGACCAATAGTTTCGTCTGTGGACAACTTTAAAGTAGGGTCGTTTAATTATGGACACCCTGTATATATATAATATATATATATATTGAAATAAAGGTTTGAACAAGAAGAAGCAGAGATACTAAAGTTTCACTTTTACTATTACCAAATTTATTATATCTAATACTTATTACTCTTTTTTACAGGTAATTGAACTATTTGTTTTTCGTAATACAACATTGTTCTTGTGTTTACTCTTTGTTTTAAAACATCAGCCGAAAAGATAACGAAAATGAAGCATTTGTAAAACATGTTCAATTCTCGGAGAATATTGCTGGAAGAGATAAAACATTTTTAAAATGAAGGGTAAAGAAAAGTAGCATTTTATCGAATATTAAGAGATATGAAAAAATAAAACAGCGGAATTCAAAAATCTTGAAAGTCGTACACCATCCAAATCTACGCTAGAAATCATTCTCAAAGTAGATAATGTCTTCAAGAAAAATAATGTTTTTTTCACCCATGCAGCTACTAAAGAATCGAAATTAATGTACATTAATAAGATTATAGATTTAATGTATAAAAAAAGAAAACTGACTGGAAATTATATGTTTTGATTTTTAAAAAAAAACCCGCATTAAAATACTTCAAGAATCAGATAAAAATCAGGGTGTCAAAGTTTCTGAACAGGAAGTAGGGTTAATAAAGTTGTAATTTTATTATTAGCAATTTAATTATATCTAATATTTATTAATCTCTTTTACAGGTAACTCAAAGATTGTTTTGCAACATAACATTTTTGTTCATTCTGAAAATGGCTAATGGTCGTTGCTTCATCTTTTCTAGCAATGTTTTCGAAGCATTGGGACAACATGTTTTGCAAATGCTTCATTTTCTTTTCGGCTTTTGTTTTGAAACAAAGAGCAAACATAAAAATTATGTTGTATTACGAATTAATAATCATTGAGTTAGCTGTAAAAAAGGGTAATAAGTATTAGATATAATTAGTTTTGGAATAATAAAATCAAAAGTTTAGTAACCCTGCTTCTTGTTCAAACCTTATTTTCCCACAAAAATATGAGTTGTAACGTATGAGATATAAATTCCTAGAAGCTTAAAAATATGCAAATTTAAAATTATAGCTTATTCCGCCAAGAAGTTTGAGATATCCTTAAAAAATTACCCATTTTTTAATCTCTTTTGCAAATATGATAAATTAATTTAATATTAGGAGTTCCAAACTTTAAATCTGGATAATTCCTAAACTATTTGACCAAATAACTTCCCGTTTGGTATTCCAAAATTAAATTTACCAAAGAATCCAATTATGATGTCAAAATTAAATGTTAGTATTGAAAGTTTTTTAATATTTCTATATGCTGACGACATCCTAAGCCAAATTTAAGTTGAGCATTAATTAATAGACGTTATAACAAATCGAGTGAAATCATTCTCATTTCTATACTATTATTTGCGGCTGACAAGACAACGCTCCCAACTCGCAAATTAAAAACAATCTAAAATTTTGAGATATACGGATCATGGCGGTGTGTAATTTGCAATTTTTTTTTACCCAATTTCACTCTAAGGGGATAAATTTTAACCTGGACTATTTCTCGACTTCACTTCAAAGGCAAGAGCTTATGTTAAAAATTGCTTCTTTTTATTAGTTCTGTCAAAAACTTACAAAATATCAATTGTTAATAACATTTAAACAAATTTTTAAATTAACTAAAAAAATATATAATATAGATTTGGTATATTATGTGCTATCCGGCAAAGTTTATTTTATGGTTCGTGAAAATACGATCTTCATCACATTGTTTAATTATAGTTTTAGCTCATAAAATAATCGATATTACTGTGAATTATAAAATTTAAAAAAATTACAAATTTAAGTTTATATGATCATACATAATTTTATGTTGCTGTCTTTAGCCATTTTAAATGATATAAACAATCGTCAACCGCGATCCAAGTAAAATAGAATACACTAGCAATATTAATAATAAATATTAATTATTAGATATAGATTTAAAAAAAAATATTAGATATAGATTATATAGATTAATTTATAATATATATTAATAGTATTTTTTAGTAGAATTCTTAATACTTGTGTTAGGTTGCAAAGTTTTCTCTCATCGATGTTGGTGCCAGGAAGTTGTTCACTCGTAAGTAGTAAAGTTTTGAAGTTTACTCCTTAATCAATAATGTAAATGCGAAGTTTTGCTGATTGTCAAATGTGAATGCACGAAAATTTTAAAATGACAATAGTAATTTCTTAAATGTAGTGAAAATTACCGTTTTTTCTTACAACAAAATAAAAATTGCAGAGCTGTCTACAAAATATAGGGGAAACTGTCCCAAAATCACATACTTAGGTAAAATGACACGTCTTATGTTTCTTAATATTGTCGCTAGAGGTGAGCACTTAACGATACGCAGTTATGTTGTGGAATCGATCGGCAACGATAAGCATTTAATGGCGAAGGTTTCAAGTTTTTATTTTCCATTGTTTACAAACTGTTTACACGTTCGTCAGAAATTTCTGGGGACTATTTTTTGGTGCTAATTCACGTTTGTTTCATTTCAGTGATTATATATCTGAAGTATAAGGAGATTAGTTATTTATTTTTAGATTATTTTCTGTATATGCGAAAATTTATAAATGCATGTGTTCTCGATTACTGCCTCTATCTGTACAATATGGCGATTGTAAGTAAAATGACTTGCTGCCTATTGGGATAAAATGACACAGTACGCAATTTTGTCCAAATACAAAAATACTATGTCCTTTTACCTACAGTCAGTTATTACTACTGAGGTTAGTTTCATTGTTTAAATGCATAAATATACTCCATAAAAGCATTGATGTTCTGATTTATGCTAAACAGAATGGCATAATAATGATATCTTCCTATCGCATTGCATACACCATCTACACCAGGGATATCACTTTTTTCGGTCCACTTAAAATCTTTTACAACCAAGAAATTTCAAAGTGGCTGAAAAATCGTCCAGGCAGAGTCGTGACACACTATTAAATAACCTGTCTGCTTTCAGCAGCGTATGGAAGAGCTGCCACCGTCTAAAAAGTCGGTAACCACTGGGTTTTTGAAAACTGGAGATCTATCACATGAACCCAGACATCTTTGCCGATTAAGTTTTCTGTGCTTCAGTTGTGACAAAGTTCACTGGAAAATAAGGAAATCACCGATAGCAACACAAGCTCTACAGATAACAGCCTATCAAGACCTAATACGTTAATTTTCACATTTTCAATGCCATCTCCTCCAGATCCAACGAAGACAACATCTGTTTCCGATACTCCGAAGATGTGTGCATCTTTTCAACCGGAAGAATCTTCAAGTTTATCATCTTCATGTATCAGACCACTTGATGTATCTCCACTTCCTTGTGACTAGCAGTCCTAATACTGCAGAAGCGAAGGCAAAACTGCTGAGAAACATAATTCACAGTCAAGACGTGCAGTTGTACAGGCTAAGCAGAAAATTCGCTTTGTTAAATCCAGTGATGAAGACAAAGCCATGGAGCTTTCTGCCGATGATGATGAAGCCTGTCTTTATTCCAATGATTTATTCAGTACCTAAAAACCGAAGGAAAAGTGGATAAAATGTGTTAAGTGTTCAAAGTGGACACATGGTGAGTGTGCCAGTGTTTCTTAATGAGCAAAAAAAAATGTTGTGATGTATGCAAGTAAAATTAATAGTAACTTATGGGTGTATGGGTGTGTTGTTTTAGGACAGCAATGTAGATAAAATGACATAGTGCAGCATTTTATATAAATCGTTATTATGATGAGACTTTTTTGTTACTTTTTTAAAGGCGCCATTGCATTTTGTATACTTTGCAAAGATACTTTGTAAAAAATAAAGTTCACGAGAGAAAAATTGTATGAATAGAAGCATTTTTCCTTAGGGTATGTCATTTTAGGACAGTTTCCCCTATATTATATATTTTTAATTTTTGTTTTAAAAAAATTTAAATGCCATTAACAATAGATATTTTGTTAGTTTTTTACAGAACTAATAAAAAATAAGCAATTTTTAGTTTAAAACCTCTGCCTCTGACCCTAATTGAGTTATAATCTAAGGTCTAAAAATATTCCGGGGTAAAATTTACCCCTTTAAAATGAATTTGGGCAAGAAAAAATAAATGCGTATTATATACTCTCGTATCCTCTATATATCCTCAAGTTTTATAGATTTTTGAATTTGCGAGTTAGTAGGGGTGATCACTTTTTTCTCCATGATAGTACAAAAATAACTAAGAAAATGTGCTCTCTAACGCAAAACGATCGCATGAGGTTTCCTTCTCAGCGAAAGAGGGGAAATGTAGGACCCGGAAGTAAATCTGAGCAGCTAAAGGTCCCCAAAATTATCCACAGTTTACAGAAAGCGTGAAAAACACCTGTTTGACGAAGGGGTATCCAAAAGAACGACTTCAAAAATAACAGAGAGTTCTTTATAGTATTTATCCTTTACGGTTATCTACAAGAAAAGTAAAATTCTGACAGATTACAAGATCTTTGCTAAACAAAGTTGTAAAACACTTGCTTTATAAGACACATTGGACGGCTTTAATGTATCCCTACACTGGAATTAAGCGACATGAAAAATTAAACCAAACAATTTCATATTTAGCAAAATTTCAGTTTTTTTCAAACAATGTTTATGCGAAGCAGAAATCGTAAAAATGTCGAAATAAGGTGGAGAAGGGGAAAGAGGTTAGTATTAAAATTTATAGTTATATTTTAAATTGATCTAAATGTCATTTCTCTTATTTTAGCATAGAAAAAGTCAGTTAATAACTAACTATAATGAATGATTTTAACGAAAATTTCAACAGACATACTTTGCCCAGTGTGAAATGCCATGACATTATACAAAAAATGCTGGAAGAACATATTCACTCAATTAATGACTCCGTATTTAATGGGAACTACGTTGAAAAACATGTCGCGTCTAATTAAGCACTATTTGGATGCGGGTTGTGGCTACTTCTACCACTTCTTGTGATATCGTTGCATTTTACACAGCAAGTTACACAGCATTTTACACAACTAAGCTTCTGAACATTTCGTTAAAATGTCTGCATTATTTTTAATGACATGGGTCTGAGTTCAGATCGGAATGAGACATTTTGACTTAATAAATGTATTTAGACTTTAAGCTTCCTATATGAAAATTGTTTGTTGTAGTGTTATTTTATGTAGGTTTCCTCACATCATGTGTACATCCATCATTTATACTAAAATTTCCAAATGATACAAGTTCCAGTATAATTAATTTCTATTTAAAATATTTCATCTTTTCATGCCCATTTATTGCGATTTTCCATTTATTTTTGACGTATATTTTATAAATTAACAAACAGAAAACAAATATGTGTATCTAGTTCGACGTTCGTGTTTTTAAAAATCTTAATTATCAAAATTTGTAATTTTATAACATAGTCTATAATGTTACTGCAAATTCACTAGCGCATTTTCTTCAATAACAGCAATGTACTAATATTACAGGGCAGCCACTGGCGACTTCTTTTTTTCGCACATTTTTCTCAAAACAAAAATCTTTTACATACACTTTAAAAACATATGCAAGAAAAATATAATACATTTAAAAAAAAAAAAAAATAGTGTTGCGAATAGAATATAAAAATAATCGCCAGTGGCAACCCTGCAATTGCAGATTCTTATATTGATATCCAGAGATTCTGATCTACAATCTGATAATGATTAAGACACACTTAACTTTGATCTGTTAACATCAGAAAACAAATTATAAATTCCATAGTGAATGGCACACGAAAATTAACTTGGTTCTGTTCTTTATCTCTCCTTTAATAGGAAAACGAAGTAACCTGAAAAATTGTATTTTTGAGATAACATATTCAAACGATTATTAATATAACAAATTTTTGTGTAGAATATATTAATGCGTATTATTTCATTATATTAACTCTAAATTATACATGCATCGAATATCTGCCAACCGTCCGATTTTCTTCAAATCAAACATAATTTGAACCAGAAAAATTAAAAAAAAAATTTTCGTTTCTATACGGTTATTTATTAACTTCTTTTATTTAATAAAATATCTGGGTTTATTTACCTTAAAAAGAAAAAAATAAACGAATGTTGTCAGCAAAGGCATTATTTAGTCACATAACTATTTATTCTAGTTGTTATTACTAACTATTTATTACTAGTTGCCGAAACGTGAGTTGAGGCTCACTGTGAAGACGCGAAAAGTTTTTGGTTTCCGTCTGTTTGTCTGTCTGTTCCGCGATAACTGTCGTAAAAATGATCCGATTAGGTTGATTTTTGGTGGGTATGTTGGTGAGGTACCAGGTATGAGCTGTATAGTTTTGGGTTACATTTGGTTCATTCGTTCATCGTTCGAAAAATATAGAGCATTTCTTTTTAGGTCATAATGTTTTCCTATGGGAATGCAGACGATTTCCAAATTTCATTTTTAACTGAAATGAAAATCGCATATTTGAATAATGGATTACAACGTAAAATTACTAATGCTAAATTTTCGATGTGGAGGTTTTAAATATATCTAATAGCTTTGAAAATTTGCTGATACATTCATTAGAGTTTAGAAATTAATTGTTTAAATTATTGGAAAAAATTTTGCATCTGTTTGGAAAATATAAAACATTTAATTTCCATATTTTTTTACAAATTTTAAAATGATTTTCTTTTCACTTTGTTCTTTAATTTATTAGTTGCTTAGCATTCCTATTTCAAAGAATATCAAAATAATAAAATTCAAGTAATTCGCACTATTTTGCTGCCAATATTTCATTATCAAAATATTGCAGGATGATTTAAATTTCTTATCATGATTTTAAAGATTTTAATTTCTCATTTTTTACAAAAATGTCACGCATTTCTTTTTTTCCTTTCTTTCATTAAATGGTTGCCTAGCAACGTATTTCAGTATTTCAAAGAATAAAAAAATGAAAATTCGAAGTAAATCGCATTACTTTGATGCAAAATTTTATTAACAAAATAGCTGATTTTCGGGAGATATTAGTTTTTAATATGCTTTTCTTAATAAAATAGACGAGGGTTTGTTCTAACTACTAAAGAAAGATTACCAAATCGGTTTTCCAAACGAAAATTATAAAAACGTTGAACGTGTAAACTGAATATAAGTATTATAAGAGCAATTTACATTTGTATAAGTATATTTAGTGTACGAAATTCTATCAATTTTAGCAACACATGACGATTCTTAGTGGTTTATAAGTAAGTGTTCATTTATGGATAGGATACAATCTCCTGTGCAAAGAGATGGTTAATCTAATGAAATTACAACAGTAAATGCATTCAGACATATGCTCAAATAATGAACTAGCACAATTACTGGAAATTGAGAACATAAAATTAAAGCGACAACGGGGGATTCAGGTGGGCGGAGTCCCTCTGAAGAAATGTATTCTTATTCTGAAAAAAAAAAAAAAATACGATAATAAGTAGTTTATCACATCATTGCATAAAATTGTGTTTAATGTGATACTTCTAAAATTTCCGAAAGTTCCGATAAATCTTATATGCTTATAAATGTATAAATAACTTAAGAAGTTGAATTTTACGACAGCAAATATTATTCAGATTATAATAAAAATTAGTGATATTAATGAACAATGATATGTAGGTCTGACGTTGAGGCCTCTGATCTGTAGATTTAATTGCCGAAACGTCAGTGAAGGCTTACTGTTGAGACCCGAAAAGTTTTTGGTTTCTGTCTGTCTGTTTGTCTGTTTGTCTGTCTGTCTGTTCCGCGATAACTGCCGTAAAAATAATCCGATTAGGTTGATTTTTGGTGGGTATGTTGGTGAGATACCCGGAATTAGCTGTATAGTTTTTGGTTAAATTTGGTTCATTCGTTCGAAAAATAGAGAACATTTCTTTTTAAATCATAATGCTTTCCTATGGGACTGCAGACGATTTTCAAATTTCATTTTTAACTGAAATGGAAATCGCATATTTGAATAATGGATTTCAACGTAAAATTATGGATGTTGATTTTCGATATGGAGGTTTTAAATATATCCAATAATTTTGAAAAATTGACGATACATTTATGAGAATTGAGATATTAATTGTTTAAATGATTGGAAATTTTTTTGCATCTGTTCCGGAAATATAAAACTTTTATTTTCATGTTTTTTACAAATTTTAAAATGCATTTTTTTTTTACTTTTCTCTTTAATTTATCAGTTGCCTAGCAACGATATTTCAAAGAAGATAAAAATAATAAAAGCAACACGCACTATTTTGTTCCAATAATTTATTAGCAAAATAAATTATTTTTGTATTCTATTGACATCAATGAAGAATTTATTTTAATACAAGTTTTTTTTTTAATCTAAAAAGTTACAAGAATAAGAAGTTCATAAGAATTTCAGAAGATCATTGCATAAACCGTGTTTAATTTAACGTTTCTAATTTCTGAAACCTCCGAAGAATTGTATATGCCTGTAAATATGTATGCAATAGAAAAAAATTAAATTGCGGATTGTAAGATGCTAAATAATATGAAAAGTGAGATTAAAAAACAGTGACTTGAGCTGACGTTGAGGCTCCTGATCTGCAGATTTACTAGTAGTTGCCGAAACGTCAGTGAAGGCTTACTGTTGAGACCCGAAAAGTTTTTGGTTTCTGTCTGTCTGTTTGTCTGTCTGTTCCGCGATAACTGCCGTAAAAATGATCTGATTAGGTTGATTTTTGGTGGGTATGTTGGTGAGATACCCGGAATTAGCTGTATAGTGTTTGGTTAAATTCGGTTCATTCGTTCGAAAAATAGAGAACATTTCTTTTTAAATCATAATGCTTTCCTATGGGACTGCAGACGATTTTCAAATTTCATTTTTAACTGAAATGGAAATCGCATATTTGAATAATGGATTTCAACGTAAAATTATGGATGTTGATTTTCGATATGGAGGTTTTAAATATATCCAATAATTTTGAAAAATTGACGATACATATATTAGAATTGAGATATTAATTCTTTAAATGATTGGAAATTTTTTTGCATCTGTTCCGGAAATATAAAACTTTTATTTTCATGTTTTTTACAAATTTTAAAATGCATTTTTTTTTTACTTTTCTCTTTAATTTATCAGTTGCCTAGCAACGATATTTCAAAGAAGATAAAAATAATAAAAGCAACACGCACTATTTTGTTCCAATAATTTATTAGCAAAATAAATTATTTTTGTATTCTATTGACATCAATGAAGAATTTATTTTAATACAAGTTTTTTTTTTAATCTAAAAAGTTACAAGAATAAGAAGTTCATAAGAATTTCAGAAGATCATTGCATAAACCGTGTTTAATTTAACGTTTCTAATTTCTGAAACCTCCGAAGAATTGTATATGCCTGTAAATATGTATGCAATAGAAAAAAATTAAATTGCGGATTGTAAGATGCTAAATAATATGAAAAGTGAGATTAAAAAACAGTGACTTGAGCTGACGTTGAGGCTCCTGATCTGCAGATTTACTAGTAGTTGCCGAAACGTCAGTGAAGGCTTACTGTTGAGACCCGAAAAGTTTTTGGTTTCTGTCTGTCTGTTTGTCTGTCTGTTCCGCGATAACTGCCGTAAAAATGATCTGATTAGGTTGATTTTTGGTGGGTATGTTGGTGAGATACCCGGAATTAGCTGTATAGTGTTTGGTTAAATTCGGTTCATTCGTTCGAAAAATAGAGAACATTTCTTTTTAAATCATAATGCTTTCCTATGGGACTGCAGACGATTTTCAAATTTCATTTTTAACTGAAATGGAAATCGCATATTTGAATAATGGATTTCAACGTAAAATTATGGATGTTGATTTTCGATATGGAGGTTTTAAATATATCCAATAATTTTGAAAAATTGACGATACATATATTAGAATTGAGATATTAATTCTTTAAATGATTGGAAATTTTTTTGCATCTGTTCCGGAAATATAAAACTTTTATTTTCATGTTTTTTACAAATTTTAAAATGCATTTTTTTTTTACTTTTCTCTTTAATTTATCAGTTGCCCAGCAACGATATTTCAAAGAAGATAAAAATAATAAAAGCAACACGCACTATTTTGTTCCAATAATTTATTAGCAAAATAAATTATTTTTGTATTATATTGACATAAATGAAGAATTTATTTTAATAAAAGTTTTTTTTTAATCTAAAAAGTTACAAGAATAAGAAGTTCATAAGAATTTCAGAAGATCATTGCATAAACCGTGTTTAATTTAACGTTTCTAATTTCTGAAACCTCCGAAGAATTGTATATGCCTGTAAATATGTATGCAATAGAAAAAATTAAATTGCGGATTGTAGGATGCTAAATAATATGAAAAGTGAGATTAAAAAACAGTGACTTGAGCTGACGTTGAGGCTCCTGATCTGCAGATTTACTAGTATATAAACATTATTATTGCCGAAACTTCAGTGAATGCTCACTGTGGAGACGCAAAAAGTTTTTTTGTTTCTGTCTTTTTGTCTGTCTGTTCCGCGATAACTGTCGTAAAAAAGGTTAGATTAGGTTAATTTTTGGTGGGTATGTTGGTGAGGTACCCGGAATTAGCTGTATAGTTTTTAGTTACATTTGGTCCATTCGTTCGAAAAATATAGACCATTTCTTTTTAGGTCATAATGCTTTTCAATAGGAACTGCAGACGACTTTTTTTAATTTACCGAAAAGAAAATGTCGTATTGGAATAATTGTAAATGCTAAATTATAGATGCTAAATTTACGAAATGGGGATCTTAATTTAATGCAATCGCTTTGATAATTTGATAATATATTTATTAGAATTTCGAAATTAATTGAATAAATCATTGGGAAATTTTATGCATTAATTTGAAAGATACGAAACATTTTAATTTCTCATTTTTTACAAAAATTTCCATCGCATTTTTTTTTCTTTCTTTCATTAAATGGTGGCTAAGCAACTATATTTCAAAGAATATCAACAAAGGAAAATTCAAGTGAATCGTATTATTTTGACGCGAGATTTTATAAACAAAATAGCTAATTTTCGGGTGATTTAAGTTTTTAATATGCCTTTTTTAATGAAATGGATGAGAATTTATACTAACTAACTAAAGAAAGATTACCAAATCGATTTTCCAAATGAAAATAATAAAAACGTTGAATGAGTAAATTGAATGTAGTAGGTCATATAAGAGGAATTTACATTTGTATAAGTATATTTTATACACGAAATTTTATTCAATTTCAGCAACATATGATGTTTAGTGGTTTAAATATAAGTATTCTTATAAGGATAAGATAAAATCTCTTGTACAAAGAGATGGTTATTCTAATGAAATTAAAATAGTAAATAGATTCAGACATATACTCAAGAAATAAAATAGCACAATTACTGGAAATTGAGAAAATAAAATTAAAGCAACAAGGGGGGTTGAGGGGGGCGGAGCCCCCCCCCCCCTGAAGTAGTATTGTTATTCTGTAAAAATACACTAATAAGTAGTTTAACCTATCATTGCATAACATTGTGTTTAATGCGATACTTCTAAAATTTTCGGAACTTCCGATAAATTTCGTATTCTTATAAATGTATAAATAACTTTAAAAAAAATTGAATTTTAGGATATCAAATATTGTGCACATAATGTTAAAAATGAGTGAGATTAATGAACAATGATTTGTAGAGCTGACATTTAGACCTCTGATCTGCAGATTTACAAGTAACTTATTGCTGAAAGGTCAGTTGAGGCTCACTGTGGAGACGGGAAAAGTTTTTGGTTTCTGTCGGTCTGTCTGTTTGTCTGTCTGTCTGTTCCACGATAACTGCCGTAAAAAATCGTTCTATTAGGTTGATTTTTGGTGGGTACGTTGGTGAGGTACCCGGAATTATCTGTGTAGTTTTTAGTTACATTTGGTTCATTCGTTCGAAAAAAAATAGAACATTTCCTATTAGGTCATAATGTTTTCCTATGGGAATGAAAACGATTTTCAAATTTCATTTTTAACTAAAATGAAAATCGCATATTTGAATAATGGATTTATACGTAAAATTACTAATGCAAATTTTCGATATGGAGGTTTTAAATATATCCAACATTTTTGAAAATTTGCTGATACATTCATTAGAATTTAGAAATTATTTGTTTAAATTATTGGAAATCTGTTCGTTAAATATAAAACTTTATTTTCAATTTTTTACAAATTTTAAAATGCATTTATTTTTACTTTGCTCTTTAATTTGTTAGTTGCTTAGCAGCCATGTTTCAAAGAATATCAAAATAATAAAATTCAAGTAATTCGCACTATTTTTGCTACAATATTTTATTAGCAAAATAAATTATTTTTGTATTTTATTGACATAAATGAAGAATTTATTCTAAGGTTGTTGTTTTTTTTTTTTTTTTTTAAATCTAAAAAGTTACATGAATAAGAATTTCATAAGAATTTCAGAATATCATTGCATAAACCGTGTTTAAATTAACATTCCTAATTTCTGAAGCCTCCGAAGTATTTTATATGCCTATAAATATGTATGTATTGTACAAATGTTAAATTGCGGATTGTAAGACGCTAAATAATATAAAAAGTGAGATTAAAAAACAATTACTTTTAGAGCTGACGTTGAGGCTCCTGATCTGCAGATTTAGTAGTTTCCGAAACGTCAGTTGAGGCTCACTGTGGAGACCCGAAAAGTTTTTGGTTTCCGTCTGTCTGTTTGTCTGTTTGTTTGTCTGTTTGTCTGTTCCGCGATGACTGCCGATCAAAATATCCGATTAGGTTGATTTTTGGTAGGTATGTTGGTGAAGTACCCGGAGTTAGCTGTGTAGTTTTCGTTTATATTTGGTTCATTCGTTCGAAAAATATGGAACATTTCTTTTTAGGTCATAATGCTTCCCAATGGGAATGCAAACGATTTTCAAATTTCATTTTTAACTGTAATAAAAATCATATATTTGAATAATGGATTTAAATATAAAATCATGGATGCTAAATTTTTGATATGCAGGTTCTAAATATACCCAATAGCTTTGAAAATTTGCCGATACATTTATTAGAATTTAGAAATTAATTGTTTGAATTATTGGAAATTTTTTTGCATCTATTCGGGAAACATAAAACATTTTATTTTCATATTTTTTTTACAAATTTTAAAATGCACTTCTTTTTACTTTGCTCTTTAATTTATTAGTTGCTTAGCAACCATATTTCAAAGAATATCAAAATAATAATATTCAAGTAACTCGCACTATTATGTTGCAATATTTTATTCGCAAAATAAATTATTTTCGTGTGATTTTAATATTCGACTGACATAAATAAGAATTTATTTTGATACAAGTTACCGTTTAACTACTATAGAATGATTATGGAAATATTTTTTCCAAACGAAAATTACAAAAACACTGAACGTGTAATTTGGATTCAAGTCTCGTAAGTATGAGTTTACATTTGTATATGTATATTTCTTACATGAGATATTATTCATTTTCTGGAACAGATATGAATGTTTTGTCGTTCAAAAGTTAATATAATGTTGAAAATGGGATAAAATCACTCGTACAACCAGATGGTTAATCTAAAGAAATTAGAGTAGTAAAATGATCCTGAAATATTACAATAACTGGGAATTGAGAACATAAGCCATCACAAAAAATACTTTACAGCGCCAAATCACGTTTGCTATTTTGTGAATTGGCAATGGGCATAATTATGAATGATTACCCAATAGGTTTAAAAGTTTCCAAATATGCCTATTTAGGGGAGCTTTTAGTGTGCTATTGCCATCGAGTTAGATCGGCATGTACGGAGATAAAATAAATATTATAGAATGACCATCTTCCGAAACAAAATTTGTAATAACACTACATTTCTAAAATAGATAGAAGTGAAATACAGCAGATTCAGTTTACATTTAAATAAGTTGCTTTTGTACATGAGATATTATTCAACTTATCCATCAGATGTAGGTGTTTCATGGTTGGCAGGTAAGTAAATATTGCTATTTGGGTATTAGGATAACTTTGAAATTATTTTCGAAATTGTTGCTTATCCTAATAAAACAACTGTATAGAACGAAATTTTGATTAATCATTCACACAATCAATAAGAAATCATGAATATAAATTTAATAAGGTTACGGGGGGTTTAGGGGGCTCTTCACCCCCCCCCCTGAAGATTTTTTTTTTAAATCTAAAAAATTACAAGAATAAGAATTTCATAAGAATGTCAGAATATTATTGCATAAACCGGGTTTAATTTAACGTTTCTAATTTCTGAAACCTTCGAATTATTTTATATGCCTATAAATGAATATCTAATTTTAAAAATTTAATTTGCGGATTGTAAAATGTTAAATATTAGGAAAAGTGAGATTAAAAAACAATGACTTTCAGAGATGACGTCGAGTGTCTTGATCTGCAGATTAGTTTAGTAATTATTTCTTCTATACATGATAGAGGGTTTTAATGTAATCCGAGTGCATAAATGTTACATTTGTCCCAATTTTCTGGAAGAATGTCGCAATGCAAAATGTGACAGTAGTAAACCTCCTAACAACGTCACTTCTAAAAACGCCATAACCAATGCATTATTATCGAAAATTAATGTATAATATTTTACGCCACATTTAATACTTTTAATATGCGATATTAAAATGTACAGAATGAAGTCAATCATTTATTTAAATATAAGAGCATGAAATAAGTGGCTGACTTTCATAAATCTATTATATTATCAATAAAACTAATCAATAGAGCTATCAATAAATTAATTGTAAAGCGTTATTGTATCATAAAATATCAAAGGTATTTTACCGCATTAAGTTGGGAAGTTCTTGTCTCTAACAACAAATATCTGGCACTCAAACATACATTGCATTTTGATATGTTTATAATCAATGAATCCGTTCACAATTATGTCAGAAACTAAATTATCGTGCAGCTCTATCTTAAAATATATCTAAAACTCTTGTCATACAAGCCGTGCGTTTCTTGAGGAAAATGATTTAGTATGTTGAGTGACATTTATTAAGACAGCGATAAATGA
Source organism: Maratus michaelseni (assembly GCA_963931845.1). Taxonomy (NCBI): domain Eukaryota; kingdom Metazoa; phylum Arthropoda; class Arachnida; order Araneae; family Salticidae; genus Maratus; species Maratus michaelseni. The sequence continues at coordinate 283,644,371 of OZ007586.1, forward strand.
TACAAAGCAGTCAAAAATATAAATTGAAAGATTTATCTCTTGAAAGTAGAACCAGATTTTAATTGATGCACTTTTCAGCATTAAGAAACGAGTGAAACGTGATAAAATTATTGAAATCTAAAAATAAAACATGCATTTTACGCCGATAATGGAACTATAAATACTGCAATATATTTTAAAAGCATAGCATAAATTCACGTGCAGGTTTTAAATAGTATACTGAATTATTTATAGAATAACAATCGAAGCTTACTTCTTATGTTTCAGTTTTACGATATAGGGTTTTTACATTGCTACACATATTACATTTCGTAAATAAGTTGTATTCTTGTGAATACAATTTTTTTTAATTTTTAAAATAACAGTAGAAAAATAAAAATATAAAACAATCTTCAATTACACTTTAATGGCTGTCACAGTGTGTAAAAATCTTATTGTTTCAAATGTTTTGCTTCTTTCCACGAACTTTCATCTGAAGAAGAAAATAAGTGGTTGCACTTACTAGAAGCTTAACCGCTGCATTCCTTACTTCAAAGACCGCAAGTGGTTCAGTTAGTATGAAATCCTCAAATAATATAAAGATGTACAATATACACGTTTTAATTATATCTACTTGGTAATCGCTAATTGTTTAAATGGAGACAGTATATCAAATCATACAAAACGCCGCATTGTAGCGAAATTTCCTAAAATCTTGATCAAAACATGACGTTTTTTGCCCCCCTGAGTTTTCTTCCAGAACAAGCTAGTTTCCCAAGCTAGTCAAGCTTCCAGACCAATCGAAGTAGTAAATTGCGTTACTAAATAAAGAAATGGGATAGGGGGGAGGTTGTCAAATGTAGACTTCACAGGCACCATATAGTGTAAATTTATACACATTTGCATAAAATTGAAGCCATTTCGTGTATTTATTGAGTGAAATAATTAAACAGTATCTTTTTACAGTACACGACAGCAATTACAATTATTCTTTTAGAAGAGGTAATGTAAAAATTTGTTGTTCGCATTCACGATTTCTACGGAATGTGGTCGAATATAATTTTTTTAGAAAGATAAATATGAAAATATGAAATAATTCATTCTGCATTGACCTTTCTTGAAATCTTTATATGCTTACAATCAAAACCGACCGATATATCATACTTCCTACAATTTATTCTCAATAACCACCAATACACATGACATTGTCAAACCTAGGCTATATATAAAAATTCTCCAAAATTCAATAAATCAAAACATTTGCCTCATAATTGATTTTACATTGTTATCATAGTATGACGAATGATAGCGTAAAAACGTTTAGTATGAAACTTGTGGTTATTACAGTAACACGGTAACACGGATGTATATTGTTTTAAACAGTTTTCTGATATCCGGTTCAATTGTTGATAATTGCAGGCAAATGTCTCATTCTGAATTTCATTTTGATGGCTGTGTAAGTGGAGAATCCTGCTGAAGGGATATATCGACACCTAAAAGCAGAGATCTGCTATGTCCATTCCTCGCGAATCTGAGATTTGGCTAAACTAGAATCATTATTACAGGTAGAGTCAAGTCCAGTTTGCAATGACAACATGTAAAAATAAGAAGACAAAACGAAAAACGCTCCCTTTTTGTTAGTGCACACTTGTGCTGTGTCCAAGAAAACACATTTCAACTACAAATTTAATAAGAAGATTATAGTATGAAAATAGTGGTATTAACCCCTTCGGCCCTGACGTCCTACTAATAGGACATATCTTTTATTGAGTATTATTTTGTCTTAAACATTATTTTTATTAATTCCAGCACCTAATAGTGATAGTATGAATCTCTACATTTCCTATTATGACTTCACTTATGTTTAGCATTTAGTAATAATAATAATAATTTTCATAATTATTAGCAAGCCGTTGGCATTTCTTTTAATTAAAAACATACTTTTCACTCTTTAAATTAAAATTTGGGAATCCTTTTCCGAATTGGTAATTTGTGATAAAAGATAAAAAATATTACTAAATTTTTATGCTTGTTTAATTTAGTTGTAATACGACATTTTCCAAACGTCTTCAAAAATTCTTCCTTAGACTATTGTTATATGAAAAACACGCAAAATAACTACATTTGTGAGGTTTTGGTAAAGAACGCATTCGTTAACTTTCATTAAACCCTAACTTCTGTGATTCCGATAGCTATTTTTAATTTTGTTAGCATAACAGTAATTTTTTCCCAAAATTGAAAAAAAAAAAACAGGACCGAAGGGGTTAAATGTTTTAAAAATTGTCGCCTGTGGCTACCCTTTCCATCAGAAACCGAGCATGTTGCACTAATCGGATACATACGGTAGGTAAAATATGAACCAAAATTATTTTTCTTTTTTACTTTGTACGGTATATATAATTGGTAAGTTAAATGTTACTGACTTGAAATTCATTAAAAGTGACCATAGCTTACCTCGAAATATATAAAATCCGTTCAAACAATGAAAGGACCAGAAAACTTAGGAATCTCTATTTGACTCTATTGCGAAAAACACAATGTTAAGTTAATTAAAGAAGATTTTCTAGGTATATATTTTATCAGTTAGATTTTTAAATTCCATATGTTGCAGCGTACTACGATGGCAAGTAATAGATCATTCAGTAATTGACGCTAACTACAAAGCTTTTTTGTTATCCACACAAATTTATAATTTTATATTCCCGTTCTAAAAAGTCATAATACTATAGGAGAATTCATATAACAGCATAAAGGGCGAAATTCAGCCTATGTTGCACGCAGGATGCTTTGAAGTCTCAAAGAAAGGTATGACACTTCCATTTCAAAATGAAGCATCACTATTTTGCCCCAATTAAAAACGTTCACACTCACCTGAAAATCAAAATTCAATTCTGAGAGAATAATATACACATTACATCACACATACGAGTAAAAAGTCCTTCCGGTACAGACCGGAAGGAAAAGGTAGCTTTCATAGTCTATATTTTTAAAAATTCAACTCATTTTACCCAAACACCCGAAGATAAAATGCTTAGAACTCGATTATAGAAGATTCAATCCAGTTTTTCGTTAATACTGAATTTTAATGCGAATTTCAGCATGAGAGTTATAGCATAACAAAAATCAGATTATTTCAAAATGTCAGCCATAAACTGTCATATCTCAGCCATTTTTTAAAATAAAGCCAAAACAAAAAATGTTCCGGAATCCTTATATCACGATCTAACACTTAAAAGAAACAATTTTTTCAATTTATAATTTTTTATAAATCTTTTTGAATTTTAAAACAAATAAAAAAAATAATCTTGTTTCAAAATGGCGCATGAAGCTGACCAACGAACTCGGTCGAGAACTTGGTATGTTCTACACACATGATCAGTCTCATTCATATCTGTTCATAAATACGAGAGTTGCAGCACGAGAGTTACAAATATCAGATTGTTTCAAAATCTCATCCACCCTGGATTTTCAAACAACAATATCTCAGCCATTTTTTAAGATATAGCTAAAACAAAAGATGTTCCAGAATCCTTGTATCACGTTCTAACACTTAACGCAATTTTTCAATTTATATTTTTTGTACATCTTTTTGAATTTTTAAAATTTAAAATTTTTTTAACTAGCCGCCATTTTGAAACAAGATGGCGGATGAAGCTGGCCAACGAACTCGGTCGAGACCTTGGTATGTCCTATGCACATACTCAGTCACATCCAAATCGGTTCATAAATAAGAGAGTTACAGCATGACAAACGTCAGATATATATATATATAAATCAACATTTGAACGGAGGGTGGTTTGAGGGTCTGGGGGTCATGATCGGAGAAAATATACCAAAATGTTTTGGAATTGCTTTCCTCCGAACTGCAATAGGTAGCTTTTTGTAATGAAAGCTACCTAAAATTACGAATTTAAAGCAACTATTTTGATACAGTAATTTTTAAAAAAATGTTACGTGTTTTCGAAATTCTAGACACATTCTGAAGAAAATAATCAACAAATTAACATAAAAATTTTTGCAAGTCAAACAATATCGTAAGGAGAAATATTTTATACTTATTTATAATAAAAATAAAATTCAAAATATTTTAGTGCTTTTAGTTTTATTTTTGCCTTCAGTTTTAATTTTGTATTTTTTATGCTACTGTTCTAGCAGAAATGTTTCTTTTTATTTGCGAATATATCAATAAATTTAACAGTGGCAGAAATTTTTAAAACAAGTTTAGCTAGTTTTTTTAATTGTACTGAAATGTATTAAACACACATGAAAAAATTAGAAACAGATTTGTATTATGCAAAAAATTGAATTTCTGTAGCCACCCCATTTTTTTTAACCTTAAATTATTTAACCCTTTCAGGGGCAAGCAATTGTGTTCCTGTAACGTCGAATTCACACCGGTATTTACGAAAGAATTTAGTTCAAAATAAGGAAAAGCAATTTTTCAACTTTTTCCCGTCAAAGTTAAAAAAGTAAAATTTTATTAAAAGTTTCTGGTTTCAGTCGGATTAAAATTAGGTGGTATATAATATATACCACCGCCCCTCAAGGGGTTAAGGATGTACCTTTGTCACACAAAAATAATTTCGCGACGATGTATCAATATTAATTCCATACGTATTAATATTTTTAAATAGTAACGATTTCTAATTTATTTTATTTTATTATATATTTCGTTTCGTGCTGATTTATTAGATCGTTGGGTGTTTTATATGCGATTTAATTGCATACTGTTGTTTGTCTTTCAAAGAAGCATTAGATAATCTAATTATTTTATGTGTATTACAACTCATAAAATCTAATTGTTTAACATTTCGCGATAAAAATAATTAAATCTAAAAAGTCTGCATATGATTACATATTTTCAAATGTGAATACAATTATCATCAATATATATTAATTATATGTTTTCAAAACATACCTGGATTCAATGAATGTTTGGAAGAATTATTAGAGGGGGGGGGGGTATCTAAAGTAATGACCATCCTTTCTCATAATTTTATTTTATTTATTTTAGAAAAAAACTTGGTCAAAGGACGTACGCAATATTTTCGTTAGAAGGGAGAAATGAAAGATTGGTGGTATCTGTTTTCTGACTCGAAACACAGAAAAAAAATGTCAATGCATTTTTTGGAAAAATGCGGGTGAGCGAGTTTCCCCTCTAAATAAGTGGAATGATCTACTCGTATACTATTATTTACACAAAAGGCACTGTAGCAAACAAACCTATAACCCCCCCACACACACAGAATTAAAAAAAAAATTGTATACGAATTGGAATTTTTTACACATTGTTTAATATTACTGCCTTAGGAAACGGAAGCACAACAGAAAATTGAAGACATTCAGTGGTAAGCAGTGTTAGTGATAGAACAGGGTCAAGCTAGAATAAAATTACGTTTTCACTTGTAATGAAATATAATGAAATCCTTTCAAATACAATTATCTATCAATGTAATCGCAATATCAGTTAAATCACAAAAAAAAAAAAAAACATTTTTGTTTGTGATTATATCAGTACCTCTTTAAAATTCTTACTTTCTCAAAGATTTTCACACTGCAACCCCTACGTACACCCACAACTTGGTCACAGCGATAACAGACAGCGAAAATGCAAAAGTGTGCGCTTGGGACTGAATTTGGAATTAGAGCTAGAAACGTGAAAATTGACATGGCAGTTAATTTCAAGATGGAAATGCGTGCTATAACAGTTTTTTTTTAATCTCCATTTAAATGGGTCAAAACTTCTGTTTGGATAATAATGATGTTCCCTGCTTTAAAATAAGAAATATTTTATCTCGGTACAACTTTCAACAGCCTTCAAGGGGATGAAAGAGCTAAAAACGTTCTAAAATTGTATCTAGGTGCGACATTTTGTGATTTACTTGGAATTCGATGGCGTTTCGAGCAAGGAGCAAAGGAAGAAATGCCACTAAAAGGATCCCACTGTACCGTACCCTACCCAAGCCGTCAATGCCACAGGAAATTATTATTCCTATATTCTAAGGCTTATTCATGACAATCCGAGCGTTGCCCTTTTCCGAAACAAGTTACAAGTTTTCACTTAACCAAAGCATCCATTATGCTTATCTTCCGTTTTTTAATACAATAAATGCCTTTTAAAAGAACTACATTTTTTAATAGAATTTGTTTCAACAAAGCGGCGAATTCCGAATAAGCTAAAATTATTAATACCAACTTTGGTTTTGATTCATAAAAGTGGATAATATGATTAACTAGTAATTCATATAAGTAGCAATTACTGTTATTTTTTTAGATCAGGAAAGGAAGACATACACTACACCACACCACACCACCTCTTCGCTGAGTCAGTGATACCAAACATTAAGCATGGTAATATTCTTCTTTTAGGAAATATAAATAATATATAAAAGTATTTTAACATTAGAAAATCAAAATTCAGTAATTTTAATACCAAACATTTTGGTTCATACTATTTGAAATTAGGTATCTGAACATAATTTTGGTAACGGTATGATTTTTATACAATGATTTGCATCAAAATTTGTGTGTGTGTGGGGGGGGGAGGGGGTACTTTTCCTCCTAATTTTATAAAACTCAGTCTTTTTACTATTCTTACCTCATTCAGCAATACATTAAAAATTTTCAAAATCTATTAATTTTACAAAATTTAGTTCAAGGATGAACAGGAATAACATTGGATGATTATAAAATAATTGCGGAAATATCTAGCAAATGTATCGCATAAGAAAAGTATATAAACATCGATGCATTCACGCAATGTTATGTGCATAATACACAAGGTAGTCTGAGAACTCCAATTTCTTTTTCTTTTTTTTAATATTTCTTATACTAATAATGTATATCCGTGTCCTTCCCCATTTGTTATTTTCGTTTTATATTGGAACATACACTTGTAGCTAAAATCATATTAACAGTTTTTAAAAAGACATTTTGTCTCGACTTTGAACATATACGTTTGAACAGTATGTAACAGTTTACGCTAAAAATAATGCTATCGGTTGAAATTGTTATTGTGAATTTGTAATTCAGATGGCGAGATTGTTTAACTTTTCAAAACTAATATCTTGTAATCTGCCTCTTCCACGTTCTCCTTCCCACACATTCAATGAGTAAATTTGTCCCTGCGGAGGTTTTTCTGAAGGTTACCATTGGCATTAAAAATATTGTCAAAAGATTTTTTTCATTTGTTACTACCAGACAAACATATCTCAAGCTTACCTTGAATATTTAAGTATCCTTACAAAAAAATCCATGGCGGTGGCGGCGAAATAAATCTAAAACTTAAAAAATACTGCAAAATACAGTAACTGGACGTCACTTGAAACCAGGAGAGAACTACTTAGATCCAAGTAAAAAAGGTTTTAAATCAAATCCATGTGTACTGTGTTACCTGTTAGTGCTGTTTCCTATAGAGTATTGATTAATCACGTCAATATTCTCAATACAGTAGATACAGGAATGATTGAGAACACTTTGTTTTGTATCAAAGTAACGTCTGCACGATAAATGCAAAAAAACCTTTGCTTAAGTAATTATATTTGTTGAAGTAATGAAAGCCTATATGTAGTGCTATCCATTGTAAAAAAAGCGATATTGAAGACTGAACTTATCTTTCTTAAAATGATTACAGAAAAATATTTGGAAAATTGCTATTGAATGTAATTTGTATCTTTTTCAGTTTTAATTGCTCCTTCACGGAATATAACATACGCACTGATGCAGGCACTACTGCTTCTTCTCACAGACTTTTTTTTAATGTCCCCTTACATGTACCTCCCCCCTTTACATGTCAAACGATTTTACTCATTAGAGGATTTTTTTTTTTTTTTTAGAAACTAACATCATTCACAGTTCCAGAGTCATTTTGAAAAATTTCGTCATCAGACGTTTCCAGTTACCAGTAGTTTACCGTGCATTGACACCAAACGTCACATTTGTTCCTGTCTTGAGTAAATCAGAGTTGACATTTTTACGCTCAGGTAATCATTATCACTATCAAACTCTGTCTGGTAATGTTCTATACGCAAAGTAAATACAATGTAGAAAAGTCTAATCACGAAAAAAATGTACGGACTACTAATACAAAGTGAAACTCTCCTTCACAGAGCGAGAACATGTATTTTAGGAATAGTTGTTGCTCTAAATGGCAAGCCCACATAAAAATAATACTAATATTTTACAACATTTCAGCAAAAGTATTAATAATAATTTTCATTTGAAGGAATGAATTAAAATTAATACAGGATTATAAAATCACGAGCGTCAATATGCTAAAATAGAAATTATGTAAAATATCAAAACATCAGCGTTATATACCGTTTTCTGGATAAATGTATTGTTATTATGAGTGATGGCATAGGGATAACTTTAATATTCTTTCTTAACCCGTCGAAGGTTGCGTCTTTTTCAACGACGCCATTGGTCGCGTGTGAACGTTTTTTTCACACTACTGTCTCCCACTATATATGCAGTGCGCCGTAATGGAAAAACACAGTGTAACTTTTTTTTTTTTTTGGGGGGGGGGGGGAATCTGGACAAAATTTTGTCCCTAAAATTTTGTAGTATGATGTGTTTGGAAGTGATATCATTCCGAACCGGTTTTTGTCTCCCTTTCGGTCGTAAAGGCACTCTTTTCTTTTACCTGTAACTGTATGCATATTTCTTTCTAGTTTGTATGCACTGAGTAAGTGTAGCTAGATCAGGTGTGTCCAACATTTTCCTCTGAAAATCGTTCGGCACTAGTTTTTTCAAATAAAACTTTTCGCCTTATTTTACCACATAATTTCACTCATTATTCAAGTCCAATATTTCTGTTCAAAAATAGTGGTGTTTCTGATTCCCGCGTGCCGCAGGTTGGTCACCCTTGATCTAGATGAACGAAGCTCCTTGCAATTAGAGGGCGATGGTAAACTGCTTATGGTGAAAAGCTTAATCTTCAAGCAGTTGTAAGTTAAATATTTTAAATTATATGATGATAAAGAAGTTCCCAGCAAAAGCTGGATGTACCTGTAAATGCCCCCTTTATTTAAGTTTAACATTCAAATCGAATGAATAAATGGATCGAACTGAGCTTTTTTGTAATGTGCTTTATAGTTGAAGCCACACCAAAGGCCTTAGATACTGATGTTAATATCCTGCTCAATTCTTATCATGGTTATGGACCCCGTTTTATGCTATTTAATGGCCAAATAGATGCAATGTAATGTGGTTTAGATGAAGTATATACACCGCAATAAAAGTATAAAGGAACTCTGTACTATTTATTAATTTGGTATGGCACAAGCTCCAGAATTAACTTACTCCTTCCCGAAACTATCGGATTATAATTATCTTCTTGGAAACTCGACGTTTAATTGGAATTAATTGATCGAAACTGCTGGTATAGTTAATTACAAATCCAGATCTCGAATGCAAAGCGGATGCTTCTAATCGTGATAAAAGATACTTTGAATTGCGCAAACGCCGATCTTATACTACAATATATCAATCTATCGAAAGAAATTTTAAAATATTTTTCGCTCAGACAGAAAGCGGAAAATGCGCGTGGGATATCTTAAACTTTGAACCAACCTCTCGGGCACGCTTAGCTGGATTAGTGGATGAATTGTTTGAAATGAAATTAAACCAGAAATAAGAAACCGTCGGTTTATTTTGTAAGAAAATAGAAGAAAAATGGTTCAGATTAAAGATGCAGGAGGATTTTATATGCCAGAACTGTTGGTATGTTGCAAGTTAAATATTTTAAAGTATATGATGATAAAGAAGTTCCCATCAAAATTAGGATGTACCTGTAAATGCCCCTCTTAATTCAGTTTAACATTCAAGTCGAATGAATAAATGGATCGAATTGAACATTTTTGTAATGTGCTTTATATTTGAAGCCTCAATAAAGACCTTAGACACTGCGTTGAAAACTCTGCTCAATTGTTATCAGGGAGGACGCTACGGTCATCTCTCTCATACGAGGGCTAATAAACCGGAACCTCCCTTGAAAGTGGAATCAAACCCACTATAAACATGAATGTCTGAGTCTGTATTCAAAAGTGACACATTTGTCCACTAGCCAGTGGCCCTAACCACTAGACAAGCATGTGGGTATTTACATTTAAAGAAAAACAAAAGAATGAGAATTCAAAAGAATTTGAAGGTAATTTCTAAATTAAATACACGCTTTTTTAGCCCGATAAATGCTCATAGTGCAACAAATGACGGGTTAAAGAAATATTTTTATTGTAATCTAAGATTTTTCTCGAAGTAAAAATTTTAGTACAATCCCAAAATAACTTTAGTCTTATTGAACTGAAGCATATTTTCTCAACTTGATGTCCTATAATCAATAAAATAGTCCGGTATCATTGGATGGTATTAATCGTTGAATAAATTTGTTCATTTCGTGACAGGATAGATGCTTTCAAAGGTAATTTTTACAAAAAATCTGACGCTCATATATTTTACACTGAGATAAATCCTGGTAACTTTTTACGCTGCATCACAAGACCGACAATTATTGCAAAAAAAAAGAATGATTGCACTAATGATGTACTGCAGCACCACAGCTGTATTATCCCAGGTAGGCCGATTTTAATCGGAATGAAACGAAGGTAAAAAAAATTCTCTCTCTATATATATACATATATGTGTGTGTGTGTGTGTAAAGAATTATCCGGGGACGACTTGGGAGACTAATAATTGAGAGATACACAGAAATAATTAGAACTCGGGACCTTCTTGCGGATCGAACTCTTTTATTGGCCGTTCTCTTGTACATATGTAGTCGGGAGTTCGACCAGAGGCCCTGCGAGAAATCGTCGGTGTTGGAACTCTACATGGCCGAGGGTTTGGCTGACCACTCAAATCTACCAAAAATCTGTCTTCCTAGTCGCTGCATGCCGGTTTTAATTACAATTTAGGATATTTTCCAGCAGAGGGAGAAACTGTCGAACAGGGAGGATCATTTAATCTAATTGGTCAATTAGCTTTTGATTGATGTCTGGATTAGATTTTGCAGAGCATCCCGGGCAATTACTCACGCAGACCTACCCACAAGGAGAAGAGAATTGCACTAACGTCAGCATTTTTAATCTTAAAGAAAGTTCAATTTTGGAGTCTGGAAGTAATACGTTCTGTGCAGTAAAATAAACTTAACAGGGGCAAGTCGGATTTAAGCATTAGATTTATAAGTTGGAAAAAAAAATTGGGATTTTAAATTTAATTTTTGAACTTTAAAAAATTTTGATTTTTACGAAAGAGTTCATTTATATCCCTTCATATATATATATATTTAAAAAAGTAAATTATTTAAATAAAATTATTTTCATTTTCCAAGGAGACAGAATTTTATGACGAGGCTTTTCTCTGGTTAAGATAGCTTTCCTAAAAAAATTTGGCTCTCGATTGAAGATGCTTTTTATCTGGCACCGCCATGCAAAAGAAATTAAAAAAAAGTTATCCAAAATTCCACCACGCAACTTTTTTTATTTAATTACATTGAAAAACGCCTTAAGTAAAATACCTAAATAATATATGACAGCAAACATTTACATAATGATTGCAGTCAATTCAATACTAAGCATACATTGCTGCGACAATAAAAACATATCTATCAAAAATACATTAAAATACTAGTATGTTATGCTATATGTGAACATTTTTATGTCACTGATATAAATAAGTTTGGAAGACAAGATAAATATATTTTAATTCCTGTATGAGTAAATTTTGACTATGACTATGAGAAGGTATTATAGGTTTTGACTGGGCCATGAAAAAAATAAGACAAAATAACGCAATCCTTGAAGAAATACGATATTAAATTCTCTTTTCGGCATTTTTCTTTTCTTCAAAAACTACCATTTCTGCTTGAAAGTATATATCCTCTGACATACTTAGTCATAAGCTTATCGCAAATCGGTTACTTTTAATGGGTAACAATCTTTTACGTTTTTGATTAAAATCATATATCTAACAAATCTATTTTGTTCACATTTTGCAAACAACGTTATAAAAGTGTTTTCAGGGTTGTATCGAATCATGGACATGACTTGACTTGGACGAGATGATGTAGAATAGTTCGGCTCCATGGGCAAAACCATTCTTTTATGTTTCGATTGATATAAAATATCAAACGACCTGATTTTGCTCAAATTATGCACACAAGTTCATTGTCGATAACTATGTACAGTTAAGTATTTTAGGCCATACCTAATCAGATGATTTGGTATTTTTTACAGGGGAGTTTATTCAGAGGATTTAATTTCTACAGGAGAAATTTTTCTTTTGCGTTTTTGATTGACATTACATATCTAACGAACTGATTTTATTCATACTGGTTTTGTAGCATACATGTTGATTGAAGATGAGAATTCCTATTCCGTGCATTAAATTTTGCATTAAAAGTGCGTTATATTTCTTGTTTGAGCTTGAAGTAAGTGTGCTATATAACCTCTAAGCATTGTCATTCAAAATACTTGAACTGTCTCAGATTAAATTTTAAAACGCAAAACAAAATCTCAGTTCTTTTGGTAAGCAGAACCCCTCAGCAGCGAAAAGAAAAAAAGTGAAATCGCAGTGCAGAAAAACAATACAAAAATAGGACAAAGGGAAAAAAAGGGGGGGGGGGATATTTTTTTAAGTAATACGTGGCACTGAAATTCTCGTAAATGGTATCACAAATTTCTTAGTCGCTTAACCACTGTTAATGATCATTAACTTGATTGTGAGGTTCTTCAGTTACAGGTAATGAAATTTTTTCCCTACGGTAATCAATAGGAAATGATGAGAGCTTTTTGTATGCTTAACGGCCCCTCCCTTTTTTCCTTAATTCCTAACATCATACAATTTCTCGCATTTGAGAGAATTTAGAAATATATGTCTGGTCAGATTAGTTTAAACTTCTATCGCTATTAATAAAAGATCAGATCTGAAGCCAGACGAAAGATATAAGATGTAATAATTTTTAAAGAGCTATGTAATGCTTCTTTTATTAAAAATAAGATAGATATGTGCGGAGACAGAATTGAAAAAAGTGAGCTTCATTTCAACAGCTACCAGCAGTATTTTAAAAGACTCCCTGACATAAATGTATTATTTCTCATACATATTTTTTTTTTTTATTTTAAATGTTAGGAAACTGAGATTCAATCTGTTGTCTGTGTTTCAATACAAGAAAATAAGAACTTACAAGGAAGGTCTCCATAAGCGTCATACTCAGAAAATTTTGAAAAAAAATACAGAATATTTTTCTTATGAGGCAATATATGTTTATTAAAAAAAATTGCTGCGGAATCTCGATATAACGCCCTTAAAACAAATAAGAAAAATTCGCGTTTTTGACGATTTATCGCTGGTTGGCGACACAATAATAATTAAAAAAACACGTTTATGATAAATACTATTTTAGGAAATTTTTTTTCTACTCTTCATACTGAACTAATTTAGGTAAGTTTAACTTAAATAAATACTCTTTTATAACTAGCGGTTTTGCCATATACATTTATCTGTATATATAAAGAAAATTAATGATGGTATTCTACGGTTTAGAACAAAATTTAAATTAATTAAAAGTACTTGAAACTGAAAATTAATGTCAGATTCTGAGCACCGTCAACCGGACTTATATATTGTTAGTGTCGGAGACAACAAAAGTATTGTTTTCAGGGAACCAACGACTTGTTCTATTACAAAATATATAATGAGAGCGTTCTTAATTGGACAGTTACTGTTACGCTTAAAAGTTTTCCAGCCGGCGAAACCGTGTAAAATTAAAAAAACTCACCAATACGCAACTTGTATATATATTATATAAGCTTATAGAGAAAATAAACTAATCAATTAAGTTTAAATTCATAAAGTACTACGCATTTAACCACTCATTTAACCAGAAATTTTCAAATGCATTAAAATCGCTTGCATTTGGCGAGGAAAAAGTGATGCTTGCCAAATCGCATCTTTTTGAGCCAAATACTCGAAAGTATCTTATTTTTTTTACAAACTATTGAGATTCCGCAGCTAAATTTGGCTAATACTGTATTACATGCATGAGTAGGTCCATTAGATTTTTTTTTTTCAAAATATTCTGAGTATGCGCTTTAAGGAGACCTTCCTTGTTAGTGTCACATTGAGTTATTTTTTTATTTTCTAACACGTGACGTTTAAAGGAACAATCATATTATAATCACATAAGAAATCTCAACAAAATTCTACAATCAGTTCTGCATTACAGCATGATTCGGCGTTTACATATTTTTACAGGTTACATAAGTCGTTTATTTTTTATACTGCATATTACATTGTCTCTCGATTATAACTAAAACAGCAGAAACAACAAAATTAACAAAAATTCAAAATACATATGAATTAATCATATTTTTTTTTATACTTGGGAATTTTTTTTTATTTTTGTTTTTCTGGTATAATCAAGCAACAACATAAGAAGAAATATAAACAAGGGGGTAAGTGTGATCGAAGATCGCACAAAGCGTTTTGTTTAATATTCCTTTCAAAACACTTTATCCTTTCTATAATAAATCGGAATAAATGTAATTAAACAAAAAAGAACAGAAAGTCATGTTTTTTATCTCTGTCATAATAATATCTGTCATGTGGACTAAATGCGATATTTAAAAAAAAATCAATTTCAAAATTAAACATGTTCTATAGAGACCTTCAAAATGTTAAAATTTGCCAGTATTTCCATAATCGGATTTATCATGATTCAATACGTACCTCAAACTCATATAACATTATAATCACTTGCTGACGTCATATCTACTTGCTTTCTCTCTTGCTCATATTGATACTCTCTTTGTATTATTCTCAAACAGTTGAAAAAGTTCGTTAAACTTCCAATATGACGTCAGATTAATTTTAATTCTCTAATGACATCCTATCAACCTGCTTTCTGTACTTACACATACTCATACTCCTTGTATTACTGAGAAATGTTTGAAAATTTCCGTTTTATTACCAATATGACGTCATATTATCTTTTTTCACTTCGTGAAACTTTTTATTTGTTGGAAACTACTATAATGAAAAATGTTTAAATTTAATAGGAAAAGACTTAGAAATTTGGTTTTTTATCTATCTATATTAAAATAACACGATTTTTTTAAATTATATGATTTTCAGCTTCATAGTAGGTATTCAGCTATAAGTCACAAAATTTCAAGTCTAAATTATATAGTTTCTGAGAACCGGCTTTGTGACGGACAGACAACGTAGCGGGACGAATAGGGTTTCGTGAGATGAACGAAACCCTAAAAAAGAAAAGAAGACTGAAACAGACTGGAAGCTGGACTTCGTGGCAAAACTAGTTTTACAAGATTAATTTTGTCCTACAATATTAAAACTTTTGTTGTTTCTTAACAAATTTTTTTTTTTATTTCCGCAAAACATAAATAAATGGCAGAAAGAATAGTCCAATTTAATTACAGGCTTTCTTATCCCCAATCAAACTTCAGTCAATTTTCGGCTTTAAAACCTTTGTGGTCTTCTCAATAGATACAGCAGTGTTTTGCCAGTTTGGCCTCACTTTTTATTCAGAATTCACGTCGGAAATTCCCAGAAAAATTTATACTTGAGGTAATCACGAAATATCTGTCATTAAATAAAGCAAAAATTACTATTCGTAATTTCTGGTATGAAATCTGAATATCTAAATAAAAACGGAAGCCAAAGTGGCAACGCTAAGAGATACTGTATGCGAAAGGAAAAAATACTATACAAATCTTATGCTCTTCACTTCAACAAATCGTGCTGCTGGTTATTAATAATGAGTTTATTCTGGACTGAAATAAATTTTCGTAGATCTTTTAAACGGTCACAAGAGTAAATTTATGCATGTGAACATGCATCGAGATGTTAACTAGCTTTTAAAGAATAAAACATGTTTTAAATATTACCCGTGTTACTCAAATAACTATCTGCAGACTGAAATAAATTGTAATTTTTATATGGGACCTTCTAAAGGAACTTTTTTAAAAATGTATTACCGTAGTTATATACCTTAGCAACATGCACAAATTTTGTTACAATTTTTATATTGTTAAGAAATGTAGAACGTCGGTAAAATCATTGTATTATTACTAAAGTTATACAGGGATATCCATTTAAATATATAATATGGATCAAATGGTAAGCTCAACTTTAGAGGGAAAAATATTAATACATTCGAGGCCGATGAAGGGAATTTTTTTTTTTTTTTTAATGTCTGTATCTCCACTTATGGGCTTTAATTTTGTATTTTAAACGTTGCATTATTTCTCAAAAAACATACACAATATTCGTATTTATATAACCAACGTATTATACATATAAATACATCGATTAGTAACAGTGTCGTTATTATAAAGGCATCTTGATCACAAAGTCTTTGCCTGATTACAAAACGTTAGCATACCAAATAACCGTTGACGATATTAATATAAAATTTTTATCATAGTCCTGTTTTTATTTTTCTTTATCATCGAATAGAGGGCGACAAGTCCATATACGTAAGCAGTGAATCTAAAGTTAATTTTTAACGAAATGGTTTGAAACGCAATGCGTTTTGTATTTCCATGAAACTAGATCACCCATCTCCGTTCAACTGGAATTTAGAAGTTGTTGTTGACAAAACTCTACATATGTCAAGAACATAAAAGCAATGGTATGAAAAGTTTGAAGAAATTGGTAGCGTTGGTGATTTTCCAAGACTTGGAAGGCCTAGGGTAAGTGATTGACATTCTCCAAACTACAAAAAGCGCACAAATAGATTTACTAACGGTGGTCTTATGGGTTTTATTATACTATAAATTACATAATGGTTTTAAAATTGGTCTGACTACGATCTTGCTTACTTTATTCACAACTAAGTACGATAGTTTTTACACAATGAATTTTTGTAAACAGAGAAGGACTTTTGCTTACCCAGTATTTATCCATTTGTAATAAAAACACGAATACAGAAAGTATATTTTTTAAATAATACAACATGCAAGAGTAACGCCAATATGGAGGGCTTACCTTTAAATAGGTTAAAGAAAAAGTGGTTGCGAATGAGTTAATGAAAATACCAACAAATTAAATTTTACTAACTGCATAATTTTGCATAACTTTGGATCTAAAAGCTTGCAATAACTCACGAAATTTAGAATTAGTCACTTTTTATACCGGCATAAAAAATGACTGACAGGGAAAAATACCAAATATGTAAAAATTTTATCTGATCCAAAATAGTAATTTTCTTGTTTGATACACTTTCCATCAAACATCCTAAATCTCAAACTTAATCAGGCCCATTCAGTTAGTTTCATTAACACCAGAAATATATTATCTGGCATGGTAACGAAAGTGAAATAAGCAAAACAGTTTAAGCTTATTTAAATAAAGAATATTTTATTACAAGATTTAGAATATTTATGAAAATAACTAGTTATTAGTAAATAAACAATTCTCATTAGAACTAAGCTTCACAATAAATGTAATGACTTACAATAATTTGTTTTATAAAGCTTAAATTATTTAAGACATTAAATTACTAAATGTAATGAACAAAGCATCTTATAAGTAGTATAATAATCAGCTTTCATTAAAAAGGTTATTTCATAAGAATGTAATTTCGTAAAATAATTATGTGAAACAAAATTTGTGATTATCACTGCAGCCTTCTAAAATCACTTTACGATCACGAATAAGTCTAAAAAGAAAGTTATCACGCTTCTAGCTTCATGGCGAAATTTTTTTGGATTTTATTTAATTTAGACATGCGATTTTATTTTTTTTTTACACATGATAAATAAATCGAAGACTTTAGTTTACTCCATGGGGAAAAACAAAAGAAATGTTATTGAATAGCAGTATACGTTTTTGACAAACATTTTTAAAACTTTATTTTTTTAGTTTAAGGGATTTATCTTTCACATGCACTTATCTATATCAAATGTTCATCTCTTGGTAGAATGGGCCAAAACGGTTTATTGATAACTTTTCACTACGTTATTTAAATGAAAATGTAAGTGGGGAGGGAGCATTGAACTTAATGGTTACCATGCAGGCTAAAATCATTGTATTATTAGAATGTGAGATTTGAAGCCAAAATTCACTTGTTTAATAATACACAGCCTGAGAGACGTAGCTGTAAAAGATTGTGCGAAAACAAAAATTCCCATCTTAACACTTTCTAAAATAGTTGAAAGTGTTTATGACTTCGGTTCGTCTGTCTGTCTAACTGTTCGATTATTCATAAATACAAAAATGTTTTGGGTCACCATCAGAATCAACGTGGTCGAAAATCTGACTACATCATTACCCCCCCCCCCCCCCCAATATACATATACATATCGTTCACTTTTGATCATCATCAGATGTCAATTATGAGCAAATATATAAAATTAGAAACTTAAGAGGCCATAATTCTGATTAAATTTGAAAGCTTCTTTCTTGCTATTTCATGTTTTTTCTCACTACATACTATAAAATCAACGATATTTTGATGAATTTCCAGAGGAGAATCATTACTCTTGATAGTACATAACTACAATACTGGTTCATATCAATGATACATATCAATGGATAAATTATCTTAATATATACCATGATATATATCCCATATTTATTTTCAAAATATCATGATGTTTGATATTTTCGTATTTCATATATTTGATATTTATTTTTTAAATATCATTGTGTATGATATTTGTTATATTATCCATCAAAACAAGTGTAAATAAATTTTTCAACTGTTATTAACTGTTTCGTTCTGTAGATAAATAACTTTTGCTCTGGCAGTAACATTTTAACTTAAAAAAAATCTCCAAAACTTTACGTTTGAAGCAGATTTATTTAAATTTAGAACCAATAATTATGTGTTACAATATTTAATTAGAACAGCCATTGAAATATAAACTGTCTAATTTAGATAAGTTATTTACATCTATTTTAGAAAGAATATTTTCTGATTTTGATTTAGTTCAGTTTGAACTGCACAACAGTATATTGAGTGAAAAGGCAGACAAGCTTCCATTTGTGTTAAAAGTTTTATATTACATATTATTACACATATTATTTTGTATTTAAAATTTTGTTCTATAAAATATAAAATTTTCTTGATACTAAATCCTATAGTTTGCTTCTCGTAGTGTAGAAAGCAAATTGTGTATGTTTTCAATCTTGATCTTCAATTTTGTTACCTAACCGAAAAAAAAAAATAAACAGAGATATTGTGTTAAGTTTTTACGCTAAGTGCAATATGTTTTAGTTTCTAATTTATATTAAGATAAAAAGTATTTATAATCATCATTAAGTTGACTATTTTGAAAATATTGGATGTATATCACAAATGTCTGATATTACTTTAACCCTCTCGTCACCCTGGGCCTCATATGAGGCTCCTACTTTGAATTGCAATATTTGAAAGAAAAAAAATATTTTTGTTAATTCCAGCACCTAATAGTGATAGCATATGTCGATACATTTACTATTATGACGTTACTTATGTTTCAGCATTTAATAATATTATTATTAATTAAAGTTTTATTAATTATTAGTAAACCGTTGGCGTTTCTTTTAATTTAAACATATGTTTCACTCTTTAAATTTAAATTAGGGGCTTCTTTTCCGAATTAGTAATTTGTGATGATAGATAAAAAATACTACTAAATTTTTTATGTTTAATCTGGTTGTAATACGACATTTTCCAAACGTCTTAAAAAATTCTTCCTTAGACTATTTTCATAGGAAAAACACGCAACATAACTACATTCGTTAGATTTCTGTAAAGAACACATTCGTTAAATTTCAGTAAACTGTAATTTCTGTGATTTCGATAGCTACTTTTAATTTTGTTAGCGTAAAAGTAATTTTTTCCAAAATTGAAAAAAAAAATCGGTGCCGAGAGGGTTAAAAACGTAATTGTAGCAATAGTGTAGGAAATCATAAACAAGGAACTTTGGTGCAAACAGAATTATGCTGAGACTTCTATAAATGAAGTTTTTTTTTCTTATTGTACATCGACAATCGTGCATGCAAAAATATTAACACATACGCATGGGATAATGTTCTAATTTTTTTTTTTAAGTATGATGCACAAGTCTTATAATGGAGTCTTTCATGACTGAAGAAGGGCCTCCATATCAGAATTTCTGTATAATTTATACATTTGCTTAGGTAGATACCAATGAACTATGCTGAAAAAAATCCTCAATATTTAATCCCTTCAGCGCCATTGACGAGATATCTCGTTATGATATTAAAGGTTATTTTACCACCCAGTCGGCGAGATGTAGAAGTATTATTAAAATATATTCACAACAACAATATAAAGTTTTCGTGTAGTACAAAGGCTTTTCGTATAATAGTTTTTGCACGCTTTTTAATATTCTTAAAAAAATCAGGAGGTACAGTTCATTTAGTTAAGCATTTTTTTTTTTTTTTATGACAGAGATATTAATTGAAAGTTGAAGGCAAAAAGTAGTTCAATAATTTTCCCTATCTAAATTACCTACTATCCGTTGACATCTGTTAATATTACAAATAAAAGAAATTTTCTACCCAGAAAAAAAAAGATATCGTGTGATGATTGTACAAAATCCATGCCTAATCAATTCTATTAAAACTTCGTGTTATTCTGATAACATTTCTTATACAATTTATTTCATTTCACTTCATCTAAATGTTAAATGGTTAATTAAAGACAAATCTTGAGGAAGCGAAAAAACAAAAATATTTGCATTTAGTAATATAATCATTCGAATCCTGATCGCAGCGTGTACGAATACTTAACAATTGTTTTATTTATAAAGTGATAAAAATAAAAGTGTAGGTCTTAGGTTTCTAGCTTTAAATAAAGAAAAAAGTCCTTTCCTGAAAAACTTAAATTTATATATAGAAAACTTCTTACCAGACATCTTTGTCTGGAGTGCTTGATCAGTTTCTTCTATTTCTATTAGTTCTCATAGTCTGGTTTCTATCAAAGCTTCAACTCAAGAAGATCGTTATAAGGAGAAGAGCTCTCTACCATCCTTAAATCCCTGTAGAATGCAGAGTCCCGCATCAATTGCTAACGGGTGTATATTTTGACAAAGAAAAAATAATTTTTCAACGTTTTAGTAAATTATGCTTTCATTTTAAAAAGAACATTAAATACTAAAAGTTCAACAAGAAGAATATAAAGTTTCCAAGAAATTAAATATAGAAATAAAATAACATTCATATTAAATTAAATATTTCTGCTAACAAAATATTCCATTGTTATGTCATCGTAATTTTTATAGCTAATAGATGTAAACATTTTAATAATTATATAACGTGTGTGTTAAAAAATGTATAAATTTTAATTTTTTTAATTAAAAATTTTTTATTTTTCTCTTAAACCAGGATGAGATCTTTGGTATATAGAAATATATTCATTTTTTGTTGCTCTATTATTCTTAAGAAAAAAAATTTTTTTTAATTACTTTTGATAACATACATCGGCAGACTATCAAATCCCGTCAAATACCATGCATGAAAAAATAATTAATAATGCTAAACGAAATATAACATTTATTTGGTTAACATGTGTCTTGAATTATAATTTTTTCAATTAGGGTTAAAGAATAATTCATCAATATTTTCACTGCCATGAATAGAAGTTTTCTCAGGCATCAGACCTGCCGGTCTTCCAACCTAGTTACTGAAAATTCTGTTACAAGGGATTATAACATAAAAAGTTTCTATATAATACTGGAGCGCTATTGAGCGAGTCAATCAGTAAGCCCTGTATCACGGTTACTATACTGCGCAACTTAATTGTGACCAAGTAAAAAAAAATACTATTTTTCAAAAACTATGCCTTTATATACACTGAATACCTGTCTTGTAATAGAATGAAGTATGTCCTCTTTCAGCAGAAATTACCTCTTGAATTCGTTTTGGCATTGACTCCACTGATTTAGGACATATATTTTTTAATTCATCATTGTGGAATCGCATTTTTATAGATTTCTTTATCATGTGTTCTTTGATTGTACAGTCCGTTTTACCTAAACGTCTCTTCAAAATATTGCACAAATTTTCTATAGGATTTAAATCTGATAAATTTTCAGGACAATCAAGCAAATTAATTTTACTTTCAAGCATGAAAGTTTTGAACAATTTGAATTGTGACATGGGACCAAATCATGTTGAAATGTCCTGTCAAAAGTTTGCATAAATGAAACAAACTTGCGTTGTAATATTTCTACGTACTTGGATGAATTCATCATACCTTAAACACCAACTAAGCTTCCAGTGCCATTTGCTTTGAAAACCTCCAAAACATCTGTTTCAGAGGGTGTTTTAAGTTTTTTGGACGTGCTTAGTTGCTTCGTCTAACGACAACTGCTTTGTAACCCTGCACAAATAGATAAGCGATATTTCTCACAGTCAGAAAAGTACGAGCCTTAAGAGAAATTATTTTTGTAAGTTTCCTTCAAGTAATATCCATTCTTAAAAACACGAAGGCAACACGTATCTCACAGAGAGCAAAAACTAATAGCCACCCCTCACACACAGAAGCTGACAACTGAAGCTAAAGTGGCTATTTCAGTTTAAAAGCAGTCAAATCTCATTCTTATTACCAAGTTCTAACAGTCACACCAACTCAAGTTAGATACAACCAGTTAAATTGTTTTACGATATCATCAGGCTACTGCATCACAATTATGTGAAAAAAATTAGCTTGTCTCAATTAATATGCACTGTATAGTGTATTACAGGCTCTAGAAGAGAATTTTTCAAAAAATGAAGAGTTGTATATACGCAATATGGCCCAAAATCACCGGACACTTTCGATCTTAAACATATTGTCGAATATCTACAGAAATATTTGACGAATTTTTATGGATCTTCAGGAAAATAAAGAACAAGTTTGGCCTTAAATTTTTTAGCGAGGGATTGATCACGAGGCCAATTAGGGAACCAACAACAAATTGAAGAATAAAATAATATTTCGGATCATTTTGTAAAATAAAAAGATCGAAATGATCTGTAGCTGTAGCACTTGATTATGTGTATCTTGTGCAACATTTGTGTAAGAATTGCACGTATATGCATGGGGTTAAAAAAGGTTTCTTTAAAAAATTCAAGAAATTTTTGCGTGTCTCTTTTTTATAGCATGCAGGGTTTTGAAACAAAATTTTCCGGAAACCTGAAAAAGTGCAGTAGGAACAACATACTAAAATTCGAATATATTAAATATTTGATAAAATATGAGCATTTGTATGAAATAAGTTTTTACAGCGTCTGGGCTAACAGTAGCAAAACTGTTTTTGCATCATTCAGTTGTCAACTATATAGGTGAACTCATATAAAAGGCCAGTCTAATACATGAAAATTCAGAAAGATAAGATATGTGCAATATACTTAGCTGAATATCAGTTGCTTTCTAAAAGTAGCTGGATGATAAAAGATATTTCATAAATTATCATTTTTTATTAAATGACTTCCAACAAAGATATTTAATGTATGTGCACGCACTTTGATAATTCTTTTTTTGTTATGAGAACGGGCTCGTTCTGATTATTTTTCAAAGTATAACATAAAGCATCAATAAAAATGACAATTTATGGAAGATTTTATATCGATCCAGCTACTATGAGAAAGCAATTGAAATTCAATTCACTATAGAGCTGACATATTTCTGAATTTTTCTTATATTCGAATGGTCTTCTTATAAAAGTTGCCCTAGGTTGACTACTAAATTATGAAAGAAAAATGTTATCGTTAGCGCCTGCGCAGTCCAAAATAATTTACTAAATCATACTAAAGCTTATATTCAACAAATATTTAATATACATATCAGGAAAGAATCATCCGATTACAAAATTTAATATTTTCTATAATTACAAAAACAAAATTATAATTAATGTCATCGTAAAAAAAAAAAAGTACACTTTTTTTCACAAGATGAAAATGATTTTTTTTTTCGATATGACTTCCTTTAGCCACCCATATAATATACTGGTGTCCAGAAATTAAAGGGCAGTGACCAATTTCAGACGTTTCATCGAATATCTTACTTAAACTCGTGAGTAAATGCCCGGAATGCCCTTGAACTTTGAGGATGTAAAGAACATGTTTGACTTCATATTTTTCAGTGAAGATTTTGTCACGAAGACAATTAGGGGGGGGGGGCAATAATAATTTTAATAATAAAATATTTTCTATCACCCAAGTCGCAGAAAATGCTAAAAATGATCTGTGACTGTAGCAAATGACTATGTAGGTCCTGTTCAACATTTGTGTGCATTTGTATAAGCATAGCACGTATATTCTTGAAGATGTTTTAAAATTTCAGAAGTTTTTGCTACCTAAAAAGGTACCAGTTACCTTACGATTTTTTTCTTCTTTAAAAATGTAAGTTCAAAAGCCAACTGATATGCTGCCGATACCAAAAAAGCGCATGGACATTCTTTTAAAATTTTTAAGAATTATTCCATCAGATATTCCAGCTTGTCCGTTACAAATAAAATATAATGAATTGAAACTAAGCGAACTTATATCTACAGCGTTCAGAAATGCCACTATTCTATATTAAAGTGCCACAACTACCTTCATTGGCATTGGAATCGCACCGATTTAATGGTCGGCGTTATGAATAAAAATGAATTATACAGATTTTTTTTTAAAGCATTGGAACAAGAAAGTGTTTTATCTCATTTTTTATAAAAGATAATTTTGTACCTCAAAGGTAAACTATGTACTTGAATTTAAGGTTTTCTAATCAAACGAAATGTCTCTTCGGATATAAAATACAAGTACTGCAACTAATATTGACAAAAACATTAATTTTACCATTGAAATAAAACAATTTAAAATACTGATCTTAAAACTTGCAATAACGTTAGCCTATATAGGAGGTTTTAGAAATTGGGCGTTCACCATACTGTTGCTTACTGCATAAAATTTTGATTTACAGTTCAGAATGTGCTTGTCAATATGTTACCCAAGGAGGGAGAAACACCAGTTTTTATCCGAAAAAGTTCTCATAACGAAAGCATTTTGTTTTCGAAAACGACAAGCTTTCAGGATTCAATGACCAAAACGCGGTAACCATTCGTGGTTGAAAAAAAGAAAAGCTATACTTTTTTTGGACTAATTTTCGCTGGAAAAAAGCAGACGTTTGAGGACATACATCTTTCGTGCTCGTGGCAGAAAATTATGCTAAAACAGCTTCTCCGTCCTCTTTCACCGCTATAGTCACTAATCATAATTTTAGGGGATCTTTAGGAATTTGACACATGTTTTGTCAGAATGTCTAACATTAAATATTTTTAATTGTGTTTAAAAAATAAATGAAAACTGTTAATTAGCTGATTATTGCCTTTGAGCTTAATTCTCAACTCAGAATCACATACCCATATCGAAAGTAAAAAATTAGTTTCGACGGCAACAATCCTTTTCTCTGACATCAACGTCGCTGTCTGACTCTAGTTTCTTAAACGTTAACTGGTGTCGTGAAATTTTTGTGCACAAATGGCGTCATAGTGCCATTTCGTCCCCTGTTAGTATAATAACTTATTTAAAAAAATGAATCTGTATAAAAACAAGGTCAAAGTCAAACCGGGAGGGGAAGCCTACCTTTCGGCTTAAGCTCAACTAGCCCCGCCCTTGTATAAAACAATGGTTAAATAATGCATATCCTACGCCATTTGCGTCTGTTAACAACTTTCATTCCCCGTATTATTGCAAAATTTTCAAGGCCATCGGCCAAGTTATCGCGAGCAGACAATAGTAGCACTTAGTAGACAATAGTAGACAAGCAGTAGCACTTACATTAACTGTTATCCCATTTTACGAAAATGTTATCTATTATTCTACATAAATTAAAAATATTTGAGGACATGAAAAGAGCAATCAATCTGGCTGCTTTCCATTTTTCATCTAAGCATAAGACTTTTGATACTCTCTCTTCCCTCTTTCTAATATTAATAATTTCGTTCCAATGAAATCAAGTCAAAAATTAAAAAGATAAAAAGACAATTTTGAATTAAATATCTATCCTAAATGACTAAATCGATCCTAAATGACAGTCTTTTTTCTCGTGAATATTTTTACTCCAAAATATCAAAAAGCTCTTTAATCTTTTCTTTACTTACCGTAATAAAAAAATAGATATACTGCAAATGTAAACCGATTACACAAAAAAAAAAGATTTGTTTGAATTAATTAAAGTCTACTCAATAAGTACATAGCAAAAAATAAAACGCCTTTGAGTTTTTAAATAAAATATGATCTGTAATACTTCGAAGAAATTATATAAAGAAATATTCTACACCGACATGAATGAATCCTGTTTTGAATGCGAAAAATTCTCTGAAAAATTCCGCCATTGGTGAGGACGATAAACCATAAGATCAACACAAAAATTAAACATCCTATAACTAAAACAGAAAATTATGTAAAATTTTATTATCTAATTTTTTTTTATCTCAGACGTATTATGAATACAAAAAATAATGTTCTATTTTATTAGCCTACACAGAAATAACCACTGAAACGACCATGATGACCATGAACCCAATCGGGCAGGCTTTAATATGCTGTGAAACCGGACAATTGAAATTTCCTTCTAAGTCATTTCTGATTACTTCATAAAAACAAAGTTGCGTTTGAGAGAAGTCTCAAGGACGAGTAAATCCCGGAAGTAAAACATTTAGATGCAAAAGAAAAATATGTTTGAGAACATCTTATTTGAATTTACTAGCTTATTTACAATCGTAAACACAGCGAAAAACTATTTTGCATACCATTTAGCGTAATAACGCATAAATACTTGTTGACTTAACAAATCATTTACAGACCGGTTTAACTACTTTTAGATCTATCAAAGAGTTTGTTATGAATTACTGACTTCATATGCAGAATAAATCATTGGAATTCTAAATGCGGGGTAAAACACTTTTCACTTTATTAGTAAATTTATTAGAGTACACTTAATTCCATCAGCCTTGAATTGCACACACACAGACAAAATTAGTGCTACTTGTAAGTAATTTTTATTTACTACTTTTATATCTGTTTCACAGATGTTTTGTCACAAATATTAACGCCAGTGAAGTTGTTAAAATATATAAATACTGACATTTTACTTCATAATATTTGTTTTCTTGTTCTTCAAAGTGACATTTATTCCAGATTAATTGTATGTAATGAAACATATTTTAACATTTTAAAATCAAATGTTTGGGCAGAAATTAGATTTATTTTTTAAAGATACTTCTTATAGAGCCCATTTTATATATTTCAACATATACATTATGCAGTTAAACTTGCTAAGATGATATCGCAAGGGAGAGAAGAAAAATTTCCTTTCGAATAGGTTTTCGTATTTATAGATAGGGTATATTTGAAAAAAGGTATTTCTTCGTGTCATATTTTTTCTACTAAGAATTTTTTTTTTCGAATAATTTTAACCAATTTTCTACCATTTCAAAAGTCATGCAAGCATTTCTATTTAATTTCTAGATAATTGAAAACTTCGATAAACAGAAATTTTTTAAACATCTTTATTTCGTATACCCCACATGACTAATGTTATTTTTCTCTTCGCAACAACAGCACATAAACTTGATTTACATCCCATTAGAAATTACACTGATTTGTTAAATACTGGGAAAACAAACCAGCTTCCCGGCATTAAAATTATAGTCAACTTTAAAATATTTAATAACACTGGCATCTTCCTTTCCCAATTGTCAATAAATTATAGATTTATACCTAAACCTTTACCACGTACGTGATTCTATGTGATATATGACTTTTATGAAAACTTTCCAGTCATCCATTTAATACACGGTAGTCATATGAGCTGATATATGAGCCCCTAGCAATCGTACCGTTTAAGGAAATGTGGTGTCATTTAGGATGTGGATATTTTAAGGCATGGGCTCGCGAATGAGGCGGAGAGCAACAATAGAGTTATCTCTGGTAAGGTTACAGTAAAAAATTTCGAAAACTTCGAATAGCAGCACCCGCTTTTTTTTAAATCGAAAAGTGATAGTCACAATAAAAAACCAGAAACACTGTTGAAACGCCAAATGTAGAGTTAAAACCGGCTACATAAACAAACACAAAGAAAAGTAGTGAGAGCAACAAATGAACGCAAGCAGGGGACAAAATACAAAACTACAATATTTTCAAATGTTTGCTTTCACAGACGATGACACATTGCGCGGAAGATTGTAAAGCACGAAAAATAAATCACGGCATGAAGACAATGCGTTTAATGGTGTTTTTCATGTCATACGCACTTATCAGATTGGAAATGTACACCTTGATTTTTTAAATACCCTATGAGACAGAAACCAATTAACCCTTTAACCCTTTAGCGGGCGGTGGTCACAAAAAATGACACCTAATTTTAATTCCAAAACTGACAAACGGCACCAAGAATATTTAATTAAAATTTTCCTTTTATAAAGTAAGGGAAAATCAGCAAGTTATTCTTTTCTAAGGAAATCGTTTGTAAAATCTGGTGTCAGTCCATTATTTCATTATTTTACAAACAGATTTATTCCGCGCCGGAAAGGGTTAAAGGGTAAGTAATTGTGCTTCTATAATATTGAATTCACACCAGAATTTTTGAAACGTTTTATTTGAAAATAAAGCAATGAAATTTTACAGCCTTTATTCCTCTAAAGCTATTGGCCCCACCAGTGGCTGAGAGGTTCTGCTGTCAATGGTGGTAGACGGGAGCAGCTAGAAGGAACCCCGTGTCGCGCTCGTCGACCTAACCGTTCGGAGTTTTCCGTGGTTTTCTTCGAACCTTGCCGTAAATATAGGTTAGGATCCCTTAGAAAGACCTCCACGGAGGGCACTTCTCCTTAGGGCCTATATCCCTCGTCTAGATAATTGGCCGTCATAAAATCCACCAACCAACCCCTAAAGCTATTAAAAGTAAATTTGTGTTTAAAATTTCTGTTATAAATATATATTAAAATTAAGTGATCTAAAATATATCCTACTACCCATCAAGAGGTTAAGTTGTGTTCGGATGATCATGTTAACCACGGAAACGCGAAATGGTGGTAGATAACAATGCCATTAAAGTGTTCTTGAAGCACAAGTAGAGCACTAAAAGGTATTCTTTGCATTTGTTTTAAGCCACTCTTTCTGATGCTACAGGTAACTTTTCAACATTATTTAAGATTTTTCACGGTTTCATTTTGCTATGAAAAAAAAAAAGCGAGTGTTGCCATTTGAAGTTTTTTAAGTTCAATCGGTGCAACCGTAACTCTGAGAGCTCTACTGTTGTTCTTCTCCTCATTCTGTAGCCCATACCTTAGGTTTTCCTCTTCCTTGAACAGTATAGTCACTATGGACTCATATATCGGCAAAGTTCTTTTATTATAAGCCTGTACTTTAAAATATTACTACCTTACAATGATTTAACATCACAATGTAAACAACTGTCGGATCCGGACGATTTTGCTCAACTCGCATCGAAAAACCATTTTCAAATTAAGTTATGGAAATCCTTATTATTAGTTTCTTTTCGTGTCTTTTTATCAGCTCTCGCTTCTTCCCAAATTTCTTTCAAATCGCATTTTATTTAAAATGTCATAGACAATTCGCGGAAGTGAGGGTGTGCCAAGAGGCAGATTTTACAGGTTCTTGAGCTACAGATTTTAGAGGTTTGAGCCTTAAATGTCTATAAAGAGCTTTTCGGCATATACAAAAGAAAAAGTATAAAATTGAACCAAGCTTCGAATTTCTGTCAATAGCCCAATTGATAGATCTGAGTGGCTTAACATTTGCATTTGTCTTGAAATCGTTTTGTCAAGAATTCGATTTTCATAAGAAACATTTCTATTTTTAATTTTAGTATACCATATTTTTTAGATGAATAGTCTAAAAATCATACACAGCAGTAAAATGAACGTAGAAGCTCTGAGAAAATACTTCGTTTCTGGGATTCTAAAAAATAAATATATAAAACGCCACGATGCCCTATACTTATTGGTACCAAATATGTTACTTCTGAAACAACACATTTTTTCAAACTGAATACATACATTTCATATCATCAAAAGCGTTACGTTTAATCTCACCGAGTTTTCCGATCTTTATTTTTTGGAAAGCAAGCTATCAAATAAAAATATTACACAGTTCTATACGTAGAATCTTATCGTCTCAGTTTTGGAAAGTGCTAGCGATCTGAACCCCGATTGTCAATTTCGGTTCTGGATTATGTTTCAATGATTCGACAGTTTTTATTACATGATTTATTTTTAGTTTTAAAAGGTTATTTGGAAAAATATGAAGAGACTTGGACTGTGTTTACACGTTGAACATTTTTGCCTTACATGGGTTTATAACAATGAAAGATACTGTTATTTTTGTCGGTACCGTGAGACTTTTCCATTTGTGTCAGGATTCCGCTAAAATACTTTTTTTTTACCTATGATACACTCCAGATATTTTTCTTCTTCAAAACACATCTATATCGTTTTGTTAAACTCAGAATGCGCATTTTCTGGTCATATAATGAGAATTAAAACAATACATAATACAAGATCACATTTCAAGATCATAAAATAAGTTGGTTTTGCGGATTTTAAGTGTTTAAGAACCCGGTAACTTCTTAAAAATTATCAGTTTATATGGAATATTAACATATGAAAAAACACTCATCTCTGTGAAAAGAATTTTAGGGTTTCAAAAAGTAGACGAGTATGTGCAAAAGAAAGTCTAATATACGCAAAGACTTGCGAGCAGAGCATGAAAAATGAAATACCTCTGACGAAAGCACAATTATAAAATTATAAAATACAGATATGGAATTTTAAATAATATATAACGTAAAAGCACCAACTAGTCGGCCACTTATAACGGAAGAAAATGGCTGATTACTTAAGTAAAAGAATTGAAATAACCACTCAATTCGGCGAATGATTGGTGAATTAATTCTGAGTACTGGGACTTTAAAATATTTCATTCGGAACCACAAATACATTATTTTCAAAGAATTTTATATCATTGTAGACGAATATTTTGGTATGGATGCGACTATTGGAGCACTTACTCTACGCAATGAGTTTTGAAGAGCTTCTGATCTAACATGGGAGGTTGATGGAGGGTGGTAGTCAAATAAGTACATTGAGTACGTGACAGTGATTCTTGTAAGTAAGTAGTATGAAAATAATAGCACACTACAATAGTACAGTTGAAAGTAATACGTAGATATTAGTACACTTATTTTTAGATAAGTACATTGTATAAAATTTTCACTCTCAGCTGTTATCTAATGGGCCAATTTTGAACCAAAGGCCGCTGTTAGCACAGAACGCAATGGATTTGTTGTCGAAGCCAAATGAGGACAGGCTTCATTCTTCAAATTCTCCTTCTTATAAATTTTACTTATAAAGAAACTTGAAATTTTTAGTTATTTTTCTTCATTCAAGTTCAGAAATCGGTGCAGGTCTGTAGGCTCGATTGCACGCACAATAAATAGAGAAATAAGATTTAAAGATTTTATCATTTACTCAAAATTTTCAGAAACGTTTATCCAGTTAAGGAAGGGGCAGGCTTTATGGACACCGAGTGATGAGCGTACGCACATTAACCGTGCATTTAATAATAAGCTTCTTAAACCTCGAGACATGTTTAAAGCAAACAATCAGTTTAGATCAAAATAAAATTTTCAAACTAATTATCATTCAAATAAAGATTGTCATTTGGCAGCCTACTTTCTGTTGCTTCATTATTCTAATATTTTAAAGGGAATTATTATTTTTTTTGTCGTTTCAAGTTCAATAACCACCGAACAAAATATTTATTAGTTTTCAAGGACATTCAAATTGAAAAATAATTACATTGACATTTACACAACTGAGGCTTCTCCAATACTTCTGACGATTAAATTTTATTTCTTCACAATTTTATTAAGTATTTTCAAGATATGTCTTCATTCATGAAATACATAGATTTCTCCTTCCGTAAATTGACCCCGCAATAATGCAATCGATACGTCCTAGTTCGGTTCTAATAAAATTTGTAACATACGAGAGATCTGCCTAAAGCAGAATGTCCTCGAATGGAAACCATCTTCAGAAATATGGTCCACATTCATGTTATCCCTAAGAGAATGATCGAGTGTCCAGATATTTGACACCAACCCATTCGAGGACAACTATTAATCATCTACATTTCAGAAATTTTAGATTGTACTACTGATTTGTGCACTTCAATTCAATATAATGGTCACTAACCTACTAGAAAAATCACATCTTTA
Source organism: Maratus michaelseni (assembly GCA_963931845.1). Lineage (NCBI taxonomy): Eukaryota > Metazoa > Arthropoda > Arachnida > Araneae > Salticidae > Maratus > Maratus michaelseni. The sequence goes on from OZ007586.1 coordinate 283,676,586, forward strand.
ATCATTAACTAATATATGATGCTTTTTTTCTTCAATGGACACTACAGAAGGCGCAAAGTCTTTTTTACTCTGTATATTTCATTTTGACCCGGTAGCACGAGTATGATAGCCAGTTAATTAGCATAACGATGACCAGTCACGAGTTAACTCGTGTTTCCACACCTAAACGTTGTTCACCGATCACAAGTTAACCCGTGTTTGCATTTGCATTAATTATTTATTTTTTTAATTTCATTGCAATATAGGATATTATAAATTCCTATTCCTTATAGTTAATCGTGCTAATTATATTATATAAAAATTACTTTTCTTTATATTTCGGTTTCTATGACAACTTATTATTACAAGTATTACTATAGCTGATCATGACGATGACGAATTTTTCAATGAATTATATGCATATAATTTATAGAATAATAATATAATATAAAATAATACACAAAATATTTCTACTAGTAGTTGTTAGGTCATGGAGAACTGCTGATTCAAATTAATTCAGCAGAGGATCTTTCACTTCTGATATTTCTAAAAAGAGCCGTTTACATTGATTTAACTTTCATTATTTCAAGACACAAACAGTGTTACATAAAATATAATAAATAGTGTAAAAAAAGGCCAATTACAACAAGTAGCGTATGGTCGTCAAAATGAAAGCATGACGAAACAATATATTTTTGCAAAACCTCTTAACCAATGGACGTAGGTTTGTTATGCAGTTAATCATACACACAATAAAACTTAATAGAAAATATCTACAAAGTTTCATTGTAACGCGTTATGTATAAATGAAGTACACTGAAACTTATTTAGATTGTTTCACTTTTACACTCGATTGCGAAATAGCCGATGATATGAAATAGCTTCTGTGTAACATTGTCGTTCAACAATGTGTTAAAAGTTGTCTCTCCAATCAAAATCAAACCTTTCAGCAAAATTTATGATGTCCGTAAGTAGATATTTTTAAATCAATTTTCAAACTGTGATTGCATATTGCTTAGTATCAGACACGACAAACAGAAGCTTACAATTTTATGGGACATAAGTAAATTTTTACAGTAAGAAAGTGTTATATAAGATCAAAGCCACTTTTGTCATCCGTAGTATTAAATGGTCAGCCCTCCCCAACCCGCTGTAGCCGATGTCTTTAACTAAGCAAAAATCGTTTATAATTTTTTTACGGTGGGATGTTCCGTGATCGGAGCATCCTTCACAACCGTCCTCTAGGGGCAGCAATTCTGCCTGTTCCGCGAATAACGGCGGTATGATAACAGTACCATGGTCTTGAGAGGGCCAGTTCTAAAAAAAGAAATTGGATCACGATAATATTAATATAGGCAGCTCTGACCTTGACTAAAGTATGATTATAAAATAGTAAACAAATTAGGCATCCAATTACAAAAGGGCACACTGCTGATGACTATGATTCCCAGAATTTCATAAAATTATTTTTCTTTCCCTCTATTGTAACCTGAAAATACGTATGAAGGGCACCGACTCCGTTGGCTTGCCTGAAATTAATGGAAACGAGGTAGAGAAAATAACTACTATTTTCTTAATTTTTACTTTTCATTCGCATCTAAGATTTAAATATATTTATCTTCCAAGCATGCTATAAGCGTCACATGAAAGGTAAAATGCTAGACACTAAAATCTATATATACATGTATAAGTTGCAAGTCTAAGATTTTGAGAATGAAAAAAAAGAATTTCATCTGCATCATTCATTCGAAAGACAATAGAATAAAAGTTAAACGATAAAAGAAAAAAAATCATTAAAAGTAAGGATGTCTGAATAAGTTAATTTTTAGCAAAAATAAAACAGACTTCAAGTGATTGTTTCATATCTTCGTGTTTTTGTAGCTACTTCGATGTATCTAATTCACATTCATTTTAAATTTCGCTGTCGGTATCGCATATTTGGATGAGCAGTAGATGATGATACATTAAACATTTTGAAGTACCACTGTAAAAAATCTAACACGTCACGTCAACTATTTTAAACTAATACTGTGTACTTTTACATCATATTAAATTTCCGTGAAGATTGTCCAATTCAGGAAAACAGACAAACATATATCATTTTTAAATCCTAATGATATTGAAACGAGACCATCTGCAGATAGATACTGTTCCAAAAATAAAGTATGAAATATCCAATTTATATACAAATATACAAATTATATACAAATTATATTGGTTTCATTTTTAATTATATATATACATATATGTGCGTGTGTGCGCGCGTGTGTTTATACATATACACAAAAAAATTAAAAACAAAAGCGTCGGGTAGAGAGATTTGGCATCACTTAATGTTCGGATCCCACACGAACAACCGCTAATTTGCGATTCTCTCCCATCCGAGACATTGACACGCTCATTTCTCATTCGAACCTCGAGAACTCAACTTTGTTCTCAAGAGCAAGCCAACCCCTACTCGTCGAATGTCCGTTTTTCCTTCGGGGCGCAGGGCGGCTTGTGAGCATCACCCGATATCCCCCTCTCCAGACGCGCGATCATTCAACCTCTGCGCCGCACCCACTTGGATTGATCGGCATGCAAACTCGCCAACAGCGTATGTGCGCGAAAGTTTCTAAACTTCACTCTCGACAAATGCAGCCACAGCTCACTCTGAAAAGATTCTCTTTTAGGAAGTACAAAGCTAAGTTAATAAGAATGAAATTAATGGAAATATACAATATTTTCATGTTATCTCTTTTTATTTGATTTTCTTTTAATATTTTAACTGCTGTTGCATGACTGCCTACTGTAAAAGTATGCCCAATAGGGCCCTATTAATATTACGTAATATCGGCGAAATGTTGATGCAATAAAATTTCTTCAGTTTTATCGGAAAATTGAAATTTCAAAGATTCTGCAACATTGGTTATTAAAACAATATAATAAATTATAACACCTTGTAATAATATATTTCTTTTAAATGCTAAAAGGTGTAAATTAACTACATAATACACATTAAAATAACTTTTATTAGGTTGTTTTACATGTTTCGACTCACTCCGAGTCATTTTCAAAAACAAATGAGAATATTTCATAATTGCACGGGCTTTAAGTTATTATTTTCATGTACTTTTTTAAAAATTACGCACTTTTTTTTTTTTTTTTTTTTTTTTTTTCGATGCGGCATTTTTTAATGTACCGAAACTGTGGCTCGAGTTACTCCATGGTTACAGATATGAAAATAAACAACCAAGTAAAAATAAAAGATAACGTGCGTAATTTTTAAAAAAGTACATGAAAATAATAACTTCAAAGCCCGTGCAATTATGGAATATTCTCATTTGTTTTTGAAAATGACTCGGAGTGAGTCGAAACATGTAAAACAACCTAATAAAAGTTATTTTAATTTGTATTATGTTGTTAATTTACACCTTTTAGCATTTAAAAGAAATATATTTGTTATTATATTGAAAATATAGCGACATAAAGCTTTATCTGTTGACAGTAACACTATTTTCATATATTTTTGTATTAGAATATTAATATGGGCTCATCGTTGAATATAAAATTAACAATCGGCACAAATCTTGAACTAAAAGAAAGAAAAATAAACAATCGTCCGATTTTCGTTTTTTTTTAAAGAAGAAAAAATAATATATGATAAATTCAATGCGTATGGCTTTATCCCCCCCCCTCCCTTCCTTCGCAATCAAACAAAAAGCATTTTACATCTGCATTAAAATCGCTTGTACAAATAATGAATGTAACAATATTACAAACCCATTTATCAACGTAATTAAAGAAATAGCATTTTGATAGCCAGTCATAAATACTTTAAAGACACGTAAAAAACATTTTTCGCAGCTGTTTGAGTTTTTAGATTATTACCAAAGATACAGTTAATTAAACCTCATTTATTATCTTTCGAATTATCTGTAAAAGAACTAGAAAGGGAGTTTTCTCAAATAAAATTATCGGATTAAAAGTTTTTCTATATGTACTTTTATTTGATGGAAACATTCTGCATGATTTATAGCATACATTACTTTATGTATGCAGTTAGAAGAGATTTCTCCTAGCAAAACAAGGATTGGCGTGGAACTAGAACAGTTTTATTTTTGCACTAGCAATTAAATAATGCTCTCAAGGTAATGTAGCAACTTTGTCAACTAATACATTTATTGTAATGGAAACTGTTATTTACATAAATAAACCAATCCTTGTTTTGAAGAAAATAATGAAATATTTTATGTAAGTTTCACGAAAAAACTCTCAACTAACAAATTACGCTGGGAGAGTTTAAGAAGACCAGAAAGGTAGAAAATGACGAAAAAAATATATTATTATAGTGTTTGAAACTATACGAATATCCAACAGTTTGATAAGAAAATTCTTAAAATTGTGCTAATACTATAGGTAAATGACTTTTAAATGTAAATAATGTTGTCTCAAAACATTAAACTTAACCCGGGACAAATCGCTCGTACTCAGGGTATGAATGGTTTTTACATTATCACCAATAAATACAAATAACAGTCACCTTATATAGTCGGAGATATGTTACAAATTCTGCGATACAGTAAGTTGAAAATTACTTTCCAAAAAATAGTGGTGACAACTGTAAAAACCGTAGGCACCCTGGGAATATCATACGCGGCACGGCTGCTCCCGGGTTAATTATCTGAAACACTGTTTTTCAGCAGTTTTGTCATGATAACTTTTGAACAAGTTAATGGATTTACATTTTTAAATAAAATAAATTAAATTCTCTACAAACTATACCTGAAAAACAATTAAAAAAATCCTTCAACTTATAACAAAAAATATGATCAATTTTTAAAGATTGACATTTTTGTTTATATATTTTTATTTTTTTTTTAACTTTTATTTTATTTTTTTATTTTTTTATCTATCGATAACGTAGTAAGCAATATAGAAAATAAATGGCTCAAAAATATCGAACTTGAAGTTCAAAATCGTGGCAAAATTAATTGTGCAATATTGATTTTATCGTACAATATTATTATTATTTTTTAACAATTTAATATAGTTTTTTATTTTTATAAAACATAAATAAATGCAAATGAAGTAATAATCTAAATTAATTAAAGACTTCCTAATTAAATATCAAAAATCAGTCAATTTTCGTAATTTCAACATTTCTGGTCCCCTTAACAGAATAAAAATTCTTCAGACTAACATCTTCAAAAAATTTAGTTTTAGATGATGCTGATATAAATGAATAATAACAATAAAAATAACATTTAAGGATAAGAATTTTTACTACAGATTTAAAAAACTACAGTTTGGGTCAAAACGAATAATAAATATAATTGAATTATATTTCTATCAAGAAAGAAAAATGTTTATTACAATATAAAACTCCGTCCATTTCAAATAAATCTTCCACTGGAGATATAAACTTCATTTATCAGTTTAGATCAAGGCAAATTAATAAAAATAATGGAACTATGTAATTCGCATCAATGTTTACTTGATCAACGCAAACTTTCACTGATATTTATCTGTGAATAAATGTATCCGATTAATTATTCTACATTCCGAAATAAAAATGAATAAATATTATTAACCCTTAATTCCGTCATCGGATTCCAGCGATTCCAATGCATAAACTTCACAATGCACAAAATTGACTACACCACTTCGGGTTAAACTACATGTTGTTGAAAAATTCCTTGCCCTCGAACCTCATGTTGTGTTAGCCCTTAACTGAACTTAATGGTCGGCCGCTGCTTTTTTAATTTTCACAGTTTAATTTGTAATTTTCAGTTTAACTCTAGATACCAGTGAAAATGTGTTTATTTTTTGTTCTAATACTATAGCTAAATACTTCTGAATAGGTGCATTTTAATTATAATAGTCCTGTACTTAAAGTTTAGTACAAAAACGATGAGGTAATCGTTCATTTTATTCATCTTTCGGACAAGTGGTCTCAGAGACCGCTCACAGTGTTTATTCGACAATTTTTGTTATAGCAGCTAAGGATTAAGCATTTCTCAGTTACTTTTGATTCGTCTCAAATATTTTAAAATTGTTTTTTTCATATTTTCATTGTAAACTTTATTTCCATATATATTTTAAAACAACACAAAGATTAATTTATTCAACTCATATACAATTGTTTTAATAACAATGCTACTAGTAAGGCAAAAGTTTTAGAAGCATTTTAACGAAACCAAACAATCATGCATGAGAATATATTATTTAGTAATCGACAATCAACGAAGCAGATTATACAATTAGCTTTATTTTTTCTTCTATGTATGTCCACGCAGAACACTTGGATGGTGGTCCGAATTTCAGGCTTTTATGTTTGAAAGGTTTCTGTCTGCAGTTGGTCCTCTTGCAATATGATTATGATCTAAAATTGATATGTTTGTATGTCTGTTTTCATCTTTTTACTTTATCGGCTATGACTTCCGTAAAAATTGACCATACGTCACAAAGTTTTAATATAGGTTAAGGTACACAGCATTACTTTAAGTTTCAAAAATAGTCGTCGTGTCGTGTATAGTTTTTTTTTCTTCTTTTCAGGGACAAAGTTAAAAATTACTACTCTTCAGCAGGCGATTAAACTTTGAAATACGATGATTGAAAATTTTGCTGCATCGGTCAAAAAAGGTGCAACTTTTTTTTTTTTTGTCGATTTCGTTTCAACTCTCTGAAAGAAGAGAAAATTCATATTTTGAAACCCTTAGCCCTATGCATTGCTTTTATAGTTTTTAAATATTACTTATGTATACATTTTGCTTATTAATGGAAAAAGTTTAGACGCCATTTACGTCGGTTAACCGGAACAGTGCAGAACTCTAATGTGGATAAACAATACAGAATTGTCAGAAAAACACAAAAATAAGAAAAAATCCCTGAAGTCTGTTTCATTTTTTTTTTTTTTTTAATAGCTCTTTATGTTTGAAAGTGCACAATTTTAAAATTTTATTTAACTACTTAGATTGCGATTGCAGATTCTAGCATTACTTTGCTGTTAAACTCCTTTCGTTTACCACCTTGTTTAAGTGATTTTTAATATTACAAGTAAAATCACAATCTAATATGTTCCTTCAAATTAGCCAGATATAAAGGGTTAGTCAATGCACTTCAAGAAAAGTTCAATATTAAAAAGACAAAATACATTCACTATATTTTAGCTAGTTAAATGCATCGCTAATATTACATGACTTTTTCATAGCGGCAACGTGATTTTGCTGTTATACGGCACAATAAAATACGTCCGTGCAATATTTATGTATACATATGTGTGCATAAATTAAAGTACATTTATATGCTCTATGGTGCATTAATTTCGTTAAACCAATGTATTAATTATGATGATAAATAAATTTGATTATTTATATTTCTGTGTTTATAGTAATCTCGGCTTCTACAGTTTAGCCTCACCCCCCCCCTCCCCAAATAGGCGCTGCAGGCTAATATTAGTGCCGGCCACTTGTGCCAGTACGTTAACGCCATTCACTACTACTACTAATCCACAGTTCTCTTCTTTTTCTCCTTTGCTTATTAAAAAAGATGAATAAGAGCAAACATTATTTAAAGGTGCTGTAATACATAGCATGATTTAAAACATCTTCGCTGTATAGCATCTGAATCAAACAAATCAAACTTCACAACAGCAGTTTAACAAAACGTGAAATAAACGTACTCAATGACTTACAAAATCAACACATTGTGTCAAATCGCCCATAAGGAAAAAAAAAAAAATCAAAACTGCAGAAGAGCGATATCCCGCCATGCATGGCCTTAGTTACCTGGAGCAAAATTCTACTCGCATTGCTAGTGAAACCGAAACCCTCCTTCGAGTATCGAAACGGGTGCATCGAAATGCCGGTTTTGAACTCGCCAACAGATCGTGTGCGCGAAGTTTGAAAAAGCCGACTTGGCGGAGGTCGAAAATCGAGAGCAGACAGCGGCCCAATGACGAAAGCTGAGCTCATTTTTAGCAGCACCCAAAGGGAAGCATCTTCTCTCGCCCCAAACGGGTTCAGAAGATGGAAATAGAAATCATGCAAGTGATCGGAAAGGACAGCAAATCTTTGTCATCCACTATGGGACAAGAGCTGGAGGATTTATTACTAGAGTTCTCTCTATGAATGGCTTCTAAACGAGATAGATATCAGAATTTAAACACAGAAAATGCCGAACAAAATTATTTTATTTCTATTCCATTTCTCATTAATTATGTAAAATAAAAAATGTAGGCATAATTTTAAAACTAAATAATGCAATTTATTCGAATTGCCTCATTATTTATACCGCAAAACTGCATGAAGAAAACGGTAAGAAACTCTGCATTATTAATAACACATCACAGTGAAATGCATTTTGGTTGAATTGAATTAAATAATTTGAGGAGATTCTTTGAATAGTTAGGATAGCTATAAATAATGTTTATAAATAAGAAAAAATGTAAGTACTTTTATAGATATTATATATTTCCAAGAATCTGGAAATAATTTATCTATAATAGGTTTGCTTATACAAGTCCAGGATTTTGTCCAGTAAAGATGTATTAAACATGCAACTAATAATAACTCTAATAATAAAAAACTAATAAAACTATATAAAATTAATATAAAAATACTGCATAAACTATTTTATATTTGACTGAAAATGTTTCCACAAAGCACAGTCTGATGGACAGAATTTTTTTTTATTCCAACTTTTTGAAGAAAATCGGAAACTTATCGTTTTATTACAAGTTCTCTAAAGTTACCAATATGTAGAAAATCCACAAAAAGCAACTTTGTTGGGAAAATAATGATATTTTTAAATGCAGAGCGTGTTCAAATAAAGAGATAGATGAATTCACAAACAAGTTGACTAGAAATGCTTCTCTTTTCGGAAAACGCATAAATTGATTTATTATATTTATTTTTTATATTTATATATTTATTTATTTTAATAATAAATAAAAATTATTAATTACATTTCGTTAGTTTCTGCAACACTCTATTCAAACATTCAAAATATTTTTCTTTTTTAATAATGAATTTCGTCCAAAATATTATAGTAATTTATCCCATTTTAACTGCTTCAGTAAAGTATCGCAAAGCAGGAAATAGAAAACTGCACATGAAAAAATGCTCTTTCTTATCATTTAAAACCCGCTTTATCTCAAACAATTTATTTTATAGTACATAAACAAAGGAGTTGAATTGAAATTACCTTATAGTATTAAAGTACAAAAATATAAAGATAAATTTATTCAATAAGCACAACTGCAGAAGAACATCTCTAAGTTTCATTAAGGCAGCACATGTAAGAATGCATTGTTATTAAGGTACGCATACTTTATCAAACGTAAATTTTGTTAAAGCCCTAAAGAATGAGAAGATGTTCTGTGGAAAAATTTTTATAGTAGCTGTAAAAATTCTCTTGTAATTTATAGTTAAGTTTTCTAGATATTTCTGAAGAAAAGGCGAAATTGATGATTTTATACTTTCATAAAGTACGTTAAAACCTTTCACACTACATTAGAGAATGAACTTAACAAGTTATTCTCGCCACTTTCCTCTTTAAAAAAACTTTGTAGAAATTACAATTTGCAAATGCAATTTAAAAATTACTAAAATATTAGCTAAATATTTGCTATGTAGTGTTAATACTTATATTTATCAAAATTATAAAATGTATGAAATATCTCTTCGTTTAATTTTCTATACGCCTAGAAAACCTTCCAAAACTGTAATTACAAAAAAACAAAATATAAACAAGATTCTCAATTTAAAAAAAAAAAAAAAAAAAAAAAAAAAAAAAGCGCCGCTTATATATTTTTTAATATTTCTTTTGTTTATTCACAACATATAACATATATCGACTACGTTATTCTCTTCTATAGTATAAAATAAATTCAATTACCTCCCGGGGTCAATTTTTGCTAATACTAATCTCTCCGGAGACAAATTCAAAATAATAAAATAGGATTAAATTTTATTATTTAAGTAATATGTTTGTCGTTTCGAGTGCTTGTGTCGGGGTCACTCCGAGAAAAGCAAAAATAATTTTAAAATGTTAACCACTTACCGGTTGACCCAAGTGTTAACAAAAGTCCAGGAATACAAGAGGTGAGGGTCCAGATGACTAGAGTCCACATGGCCAGACAACCAACCTAGGATCTGGCTAGTTGCTGTTACATACAGCACATAGCACGACCATCCTGGTATGCACCGTTAGCACATGTAATTTTAAGGATAAGAGCCAAACCACTACCACCGTCACTTTCACTCTCAGCCCAATTGGGAATGGATAACTCAGGAGTTTTCACTCCTGGCGGGTTTTGATTTGGCGCGCATCATCGAGCCAAAGAAGCCAGTTTGGCAGCTTAGAGGAGTTGATGATGACCGACATCCCAGACGAAGAGAAGATGAATGGATTTAAAATAGATTCCCCCAGCCAAACGTAAAATTGTATCGTGAAAATGATGCATAACAAACAGCCGAGTTCAAAACACGCTTTTTTTACGTAAGGAGTAGCATATTGCGCTGCATAATCGTAGAGAGCGGCTCATCATTGCTTTTTATACAGCTTACTAATACACAAAAAACTGTTAAGTTGTTTTTTATACTTTGCGCGCATTTCATTAAACAAAGTACTTTCAGTTATTCGATTCGTTTCCTCCTTTTTTATTTGTGCGCCAGGTATGGATAAAGTTTGTAATTATTATTCAGCTGTGTGATGATTCTTTTTTTTTTCAGTATCCTCGGAGATCAAAACAACCACGCTATTCGCATAATGTGAAATAAAAAGATCCGTTCGAATAATTCGCATGATTTCCAAGAATTGCTTTTGATATTTACACCGAATAAAAAATATATATACTTTAGTAAATGTATATGCATCGTATTTCAATCAAAACACGAAACAAATAACTTGCTTTTGTAGGAACAATAATTCTTATTCTATGTAATGCAAAAATACAAAAATGAATTCGTTATTATTCTCTAATATATTTTTTAATAAAAAACCATTAAACAATCTTTATATCCATGTTATAAAGATAAACAAGTTCAAATTTTATCCAAACTGATCATAAAATAATAATAAAATTAATAATGAAGATATTTAAATGTATTTCAGGAATAATGTCTATAAACGATGAAGGATTAAGTGAAAACTGTGTTACTTAACCCTTAGAGTGCCAACAGATACATGTGCACCAATCGGTGCAGAGTGGCGAATTTTCACGAAATCTTGGCCGATACTCCAATTGCTTTCTGCTTTTCCGAGTTTTTTTTACGAAAATAAAAAATTCGAATGATCAGTATTGAGGCTATACATCAATAACTTACAAAAGATAGATAACAGAAGGTACATGTGGGTGAAATTTTATGAACCTGAATGTTAAATTAAAGTAGTTTCGTGCATTTATTAAGTGAAGTAATTGAATGATAAAACGGCATTTAAAAAAAAATAAATAAAAGTACTTAAAAGTAAAAATATTGCACAGTTGATATTACAAACATTTTGACGCATTCATTACTTTTACGAAATATGGTAGAATTTCAAACGTTTTTTAGGGAAATATGTATTTAAATATGAACATATTCATTATACTTTCACCCTCTGAACACTGAATTTATTTTTCAAAATCCTTTCGACCAATATGTAATTGACTAGTATATCTTATTATTACACATTTCAAATCATCATGTATTTGAAATATGTTAGTAAATTTATCATTTGCATTTTCACCCTTTGGCTGCGGAATTTGTAAAACAAAATTGCTTAAAAAAATGTTATTTTATAATTTTTTCCACAAATGTCTTTCCGTACAAATCGCGGGATATGCGGTCAGAGGGTTAATGAATTTTCATAAAATCTTTACATACTTACAATAAAAATTTTCTAATACAGCCTTCCCGAAACACAGTTCATCTTGAAACACAAAACAAAATCTCTAAAAAATATGCATTTTTTAGGCATGACTTTAAAATCATGAAAGTAGTTGATTTTTTGAATATTCAACATCACCAAAGTATGGCTTTTAACAAACTGTTATGCAATTTACCAATGCCATAAGAATACGTTAAATACAGGGGGTGGACAAAATAATACGAACACTCATGAAAAATGGTGAAAAGAGCAATATCTAGAAAAATACATGAGGAATTAACCTAAAACTGCAGGTGTGTAAACAGTATAGTATAAGTTATATATTTCCGTGAAGATGTTTTCCCGAAAGCCCATAGGGGACTGTCAGCAAATTGAAAAAGGACGAATATCTTTTGGATAACCCTGTAAAAACTAATGTAGCAAAAGCGTTCAAACTCGAGATTATTAATAAGTTGCTTATTTTAATATACTGTGTTCATTTTTATGAGGATAGCATGTATACTCGTAGAGAAATTAAGGTTTTTATAAAAACAGTCCCAAATTTCGATTAGTTTTTTGCTTATAATTTGTAAATTTTTAATATAAAAAAAGTTCTTTTCAAAAAATATGACAAACAACATTGTACTTAATACTCTGCAATCAGAATTAAAAAATAATAAAAATTGAATGAAAAAGGAGCAGGTTTACTAAAAAATGTTTCACTGCGCATGCGTGAATGCAATCAAAATATAATATGCATAATGTATTAGCTAAGTATATAGAGCAATTTTCGTGAAAGTCTCAAAATCATAGCTTGAAAATTCTGTAAATTATCGTCGATAGAATAAGCTCGAAATCCGTTGTTCCCAAAAGGAAGCAAAAGTATGAGGGGTTGTATCCAAATATAAGTAGTACGTGCAATATTGTGTACGCTATATTGGCACTAATCAACAGATATTTGATACAACCCCTCATCTTTTTGGGAACAACGATTTCGAGCTTATTCTATCGACGATAATTTACAGAATTTTCAAGCTAAATTTTTGACTTTCACAAAAGTTGTTCTATATACTTAGCTAATACATTATGCATATTATATTTTGATTGCATTCGCGCCTGCGCAATGCGCATGCGTGTTTTTTTAGTAAACCTGCTCATATTTCATCCAATTTTTATTATTTTTTAATTCTGATTGCAGAGTATTAAGTACAATGTTGTTTGTCATATTTTTTTAAAAGAACTTTTTTTTATGTTAAAAACTTTGCAAATTCTAAGCAAAAAACTAATCGAAATTTGGGACTGTTTTTATAAAAACCTTAATTTCTCTACGAGTATACATGCTATCCTCATAAAAATGAACACAGTATATTAAAATAAGCAACTCATTAATAATCTCGAGTTTGAACGCTTTTGCTACATTAGTTTTTACAGGGTTATCCAAAAGATATTCGTCCTTTTTCAATTTGTTGACAGTCCCCTATTGGCTTTCGGGAAAACATCTTCACGGAAATATATAACTTATACTATACTGTTTACACACCTGCAGTTTCAGGTTAATTCCTCATGTAATTTTCTAGATATTGCTCTTTTCAGCATTTTTCATGAGTGTTCGTATTATTTTGTCCACCCCCTGTATGTCCTGAGGATATTAATCTGCAATTACGCAAAGTTGGGCCTGGAAAAAATGCAACATTTCTTATAGATAGGGTTTCGGCTATCCTTTCCTGAAATTTCGCCAGTGTGGTGTGGAGAATGGTATGCCAAGTGTTAAAATGAAGGTAGATAAAAGCTCTTTTTTGTTTCAGACTTACACAAAATTTACAAATAAAGAATAGGGTATGCACCGGTGCTAGAAACGAAAAAAAATCCATCCAAAACCAACAATCTCAAACATAGAGATTTTAAAGGATGCTCCGTTCAAAAGTACCTTATTTGAATGTGCAGTAGAAGAAATGTTAAGCATGTAACTGATAAAAAGATATATAATAAGACCAAGTAACTCCCCATATTCAATACACTTCGACAAGTTATCTTTTCGTAACACGGGTAATTTCCAGGCGATAGTCAAATTTAAGCAAAGTCTTCTGCTGAACTGCTTTGGTTATTGATGGAATATCAGCTGTAATTCGGCCTTTTAAATCCTCCACAGAATTAGATTTTGTGACAAACTTTGTCTTTTACAAAAACCTAACAAATAAGTCAAGGGGAGTTATGTTTGATGAATGAGACGGCCATGATGTTAGACTCTCCCGTCACATTCACCTTTCAGAGAAAAACGCATTTAATGTTTCTCTGACGTGTAAAAACCAGTGACGTGGAGCACCATGTTGAAAAAAAATCTATAAATGCAGATGATCAAGTTGGGGAAAGGCAAATTGTTCTACAGGGGAAAGAAACTCCTCCAGTTAACAGCAATTGATCATGCCATGCATGTAACATTTGTCTCGAAGGTGGATCCTTTTGAAACTCATGTCTGAATTGCCATTGCACAGATAATTAGCAAACCAGAGAATAGCACTCTTCTTTCTTTGATGATACGTCATTTTGTACTTAAGTAGAATGTTGATGTGCATATGCCCGCAATTGCTGCCTCCTGCATTTCGTCGTAAATGACAAATATTTGGTGGCCGTTTTACGCGAATAAGATATTCACAGCGTTATTATTTTTTGGGGCGATTTTACTTTTATGTAGGGTTGGTTGGGGGAAGTGGAACCCCAATTAGCAATACTTCATTTTTGAAGCCTTATACAAAAATTTTGAAACAGTTTAATTTGAACTTGTCAACTTATTTTATTTAAGACTATATTAATAAACAAAAGTTTATCACAAGTTTCTAAAATAATGCGTTAAATATTTTTTTAACTGCTTTAGGTGGGTGTCCCACTTACCCCATAATAAGGGTTAAGTGGACCTACCACTCTTTATTTAAATTTAAGGTAAACATAACTAAAGTAGAGGTAAGTTGGTGTTACTTGATAAAGTATAGAAATTTTCAATTTGAAATATTTTATTGTAAATGTATCCATGTGCGAGATATCAACTGGCATCAAAATCAGTATGACAGGTAATTATAGAATGAAAAACAAAACAAGTACATCTATGACATATTTTGAAAGCCTAAAGGCATATGTTTTACTTTAACATATAAAACAGTGCTGAAAAAACTTAATAAGGTTGATTAAGATTAATTTTGGCACATTAGCAAATACTGGAAGTTGTAAAAGAAATTGGAAACACTAAATGGCAGCGTCTATTTAATGTTGGCTGAGGGAGAATCATTATTACTTCATCCGCAGTAATAATTCCAACATCATCTGCATCCGGCCAATAAAAAATCTCACTATTTCTTTTCTTTCTTGCAAATTTAGCAGTTATTTTTAAAATTAGAGCTAAATAATACTTTTTTTTTAATTCAAGTTTCAAAAATACATAGTCACTTGCTTTATAAGTTTTTTTTAAGCTAAAATATTAATTCCTTCTAGGTCTTCATAATTGTATTTTAATTCATCCATAGAAATTTCTTTATCAATGTTGTTTTTCATTTCAAAATCGTCAGATTCTTATACGTATTCTGTTTTCTTTTTTTTACAGTGAGTTTTTTCGTTATTTTTTACATTTCCATCAATTTTTTTCTCTTAATTGTGTCATATATTTTTCATTAGTAATGATTTGAACACCTGAAGATGCTCTAGATCTCTTTGTTGGAATTGTGTTTGCACATGGAAATGTACATGTAAAGGTGACACACCCTCTATATTTAATTTGAAAAACTAAACATAACCATAAGTACTATAGCAATTTAAAGCAAATTGTTTAAGCCATAATTCAGAAATGTATTTAAATTTACTTAGTGGGGTAAGGGGAACACCCTAGTCCCAATTAACCCGTAATGAGAAGCCCCACTTACCGCTAGTAGGCTACAATTACGGGGTAAGTGGGACCCCTCCTTTTAAACACTTCTTAATAACAGTTTTTGTAAAAATTCAAATTACAGTATGTATTTTAGGTTAAACTTTCCTCAACAGTTTAATAAACATTAAATGATAATGAAGACTAACCTGGAAACACCTCTTGGGAAAATGTAGCTTGAATTCTTTAAACAAACTATTCTGGAAATCTATTTTACATTAGTTCTAAGACATGAAAAATAAATGAAACGAAACTCGAATATATGCAAAACCCATTAGTGTGACGAAATGTGACATGATCAATGGAAATAAGTGCGAAATATCTTGTACATATTTTAGTTGAGGGGGAGGGCCCACTTACCCCAACCAACCCTCCCCTTTTTCACGGGACACCCTGAAATTTCAACCTCATAAGTTTTACCTAAAACCTTTTTTTAATAAGTTGGCAACATTTTGTACCATTGTGCAGTTTATATTTCATTCGAATAATAAAATCAGACATTCATTTTTTTTTCTTATCTTTACACTTTCATCTAATATTCACCTAAATCAAACATTGGTTATAAATCGTTCTGGTAACATTTGTTCATTTTTGCACACAAAGTTTAAGCAACTCTGAGCTCAAGAGTAAAGTGGATTTTGAATAACCAGGAGCATAGATATTGCATGGATTTTTTTGAGGTGTGAGAATACTTCTTGACTAATTTTTTAGGTGTACGTTTAGCGTTATATAAAGCACAAAAACAAAGAAAAGGCATGAAATTGGTCAGTAAAATGAAAACCTTGAGAAGAAGGGTGGGGGGAGAATGCGTTCTGTTCTAATTTTTACTTTTTTACATATTCAACCATAAAATGTGCATATCAAGTACAATTTATATAGGAGTAAATGTCCAATTTCAGCTTTCAGTCTCATTTTGTATATAATATAACATCCAAACCTCATAATATGCAGAATCATATCACCGCCCCCCCCCCTACTTTTTTTTTGGCAAGATCGAAGAGTCAATCATAATGGCTTTATTTACAGGAATATGGAATAAACCTAGATAAATTTTATTTAAAATACAAAATATAAAAATACGCATCGTAAAATATTTAAGGCTTTTTTTTTTTTTTTTTTTTTTTTGCTGCTTGAAATATACTTGTAGAAGCGGTAAAAATATCTCTGACTAGGAGTATCCATAGCTGCTCCAAGATCCGAAATCGGCATCTTTCGACCAGTAAACCGCCCCCCTAACTAAAACTGTAAACAAGTCAAACAATAGGGTCCTCATAAAAACACAAAAATTTGTATATCTGAAGTTCTAAATAAGTATTTCCATTATAACTATTAGTAGTTTTGAGTTCAGTAACGCATATAAATTATTAAATACGTAAAAAGATATTGTTTTCTAGAAAATACTAAAGGTAACTTTAATATTAGTGCACCTCAGAGAATTATACCCAGAACTTTAGCAAGAGTGGTGTGAGCGGGTGCGCCAATCCGAATAGGCATATCATGGTCATCGCGCATTATCACTACCAGTGCACTAACGATCGCCGAAAAAAATACGATTTTTTTTTGCACCAGGTGCTAAACAAGAATGCTGTGGCTCTGATCTTAGTTCAAACTTGTTTCATTCTTATATATATCGCGTAAGTTGACAAAGTTTAACAGCAAGTTTATTGCCAACATACTAAGATATCTACATTAAATTGCAGAATTTTTTATACTATCCTATTTTAAAGAAATCTCTTCAAAATGCTATACAATAATTATGAAAAAATAATGAAATTAAAAATAAAAGGTCTATTTTTAAAACTTTCCAACCTAGTTGAAATGTGTTTATGACTTCGGTTTGTCTGCCGTCTGTCCGTGCTCTAACTCGCGTAAATATGCTTGGATTGCCCTGAAATTTTTTAACGTTATTGTCGTCTACTACAGCATGTTCCCTATCTCAAATGAAGGGTGTAGTACTTATAGTTTTTTTACAGGGACAGTCAAAATTATTCTGTTAGATTACAGTAAATGGGAAATAATCGTTTCAAGTGCATTTTGATGATGCTACGCCATTTGAAACATGATGAAATTGATATGTATTTAAGAAGCGGTTTAAATAAAGCTTTTTGTAGAATATGCGGTACAAAACATTTATCATTCATTTACAGGGTCAAACAAAAGAATTCTGTTACACATTGTTTGAAGGGGAAAATCGTTTGCAGTGTAATTTAATGATGTTTCACTATTTCAAAAATAATGAAAATTATATGCATTACTGATGTGCACTATAAATAGCTCGCTTAAA
This sequence comes from Maratus michaelseni, assembly GCA_963931845.1. Taxonomy (NCBI): domain Eukaryota; kingdom Metazoa; phylum Arthropoda; class Arachnida; order Araneae; family Salticidae; genus Maratus; species Maratus michaelseni. The sequence continues at coordinate 283,694,591 of OZ007586.1, forward strand.
AGTGTGATGTGCATTGAGTTTATCGTTCATTTATAGGGACACACATAAGAATTCGGTTACAATAGGCATGCGATAATTACAGTCTATGTGTGACAAGTGCGTTTTCAAGTTTGGTTTGCGTTTTTATGTTTAAACAAATGTTTTCATATTACGTGGTGTGTATAAATTCGGTTGATCATATACAGGGATACACAAGTGAATGCATAAGTATACGCACTATTGGAGTAAATTGCTTAAGGGTAGTTTCTAATTGTGTTACGCATTGTCTTGCTGATATAAACGCATTGTCTTGCTTCCACAAACTATATTTAGTAGACAAATATAAGTTTGTGGAATATAAATAAATTCATATACAGGGCTACGCAAAGAACAAAATACATTGTCGTTTATGGTTGGTAATTGCTGCAAGTGAGTTTTAAGTTGCATTATGCGTTTTTTTACCTGAATTAAATTTTAGCTTAATATGTGATGTGAACAAATGTGTTTAGATAATATACAGGGCTGTACAAAAGATTTCGAGTACATTTCTATCGATTGGCAAAAATTGCTAAATGTTAATTTTTAAAACTAAATTTTATAATTCTATGTATTATATATCCAAATCTACAGATCATATACAGGGCTGCACAAAATAATTCGGCTACTTTTTTGCAACTTTTTTTTTCCAATGGAAGGTAATTTAAAAAACTGTTATTTTTCAATGTGGTATATGTTTTCTAAACTTACTTATCTATCTTACTTACATATCTTCTTTTACCTTATTTAACGGTGAATTTTCGTTACAGTTTTCTAGATGCGTTGGAAAGTGTTTCATAATCTATGCTTGACGCATGATTTTTCGTTCTTGTTTGGTTTACATTCACATTCAATTTTTACATAAATATCATATAGCATTAATTTTTCATTAGTTCGCTTCTCAAGAATTTTACCACAAAATGGAAAGATACGGTTATCGATTGATGATGCTGTTAAAAAATCTAGTATGAAGAATCTTTTCAGAAGCGAAAAAAATATATGAAAAATAGCCATTCCTTTTTCATCTATAGATTTTTAGTGGTAATCAACGAAACGTACGTAGACTATTTATTTGTATGTCATCAACATCCCATTTCAATATTATTTCGGATTTTGCCGCGATCATTAAAAATTTTAGGTAATCCGAATTACCTTATACCAATCAAAATGATAGAAAAGATCGACAGAAAAACAAAGAAACACAGAAAAACAAAGAAACAAGTTTGCGTTTGCTATGCAAATGCGGAAATCTTTGTGTTAAAATTAAATAAATTATATTCTAATTAATAATAAAGCAATCTTGTGCAAAAATTGTATATATATTTTTAAAATCTATTTTAAAATGTGTATTTTGCTAAATTTACGCTGGAGCAAAATAATAAGAACACCGTAAATACTTAGAAACCGCGGTTCGTGATTGGTGGATACTTTCGCATATCATTCAACAAAGCATTTAAAATTGATTCTGAGCGCATCCGTTTATAACTCAAAGTTTTTGACGGTGGGAAGAGGAAAAATACTTTCGAATTCGAAAGAGGCCAATATTCTAGCTTATAACAACATTGGAATGTCACTTCAAAGAATTTTTGATAAAATTAAACGTTCAAATACTGTCACTATTTATGGTACTGCAAAATCTACAGAAAGTTACAGAATTCTTTCGAAACGACCGGAAGGTAAGTTTGTTCGCACGGTCGTAAGCAAAAAGGCGACAGCAAAGGAAATTTGGAGCTAGATAAAGATGCCAGCATCAGTATGGAATCCAAGAAGAGGAAAGAAAGGGGCGGAATTCTTAAATATGTAAAACCACGTCGGTGTCCACGTTTAAGATCTGGTCATAAAAAAGTCCGCATTCAGTTTCAAGAGAAACATCTGAAGCTACAAAAGAATTCATCTAAAAGTATTTTCAGTGATGAAAAGAAATTTAATTTCGATGTTCCGGATGGTATTCATTCATACTGACATGAACTTTTAAAAGAAAAGTGTGTATTTTCCACGCGTATTTTTCCCGCAAGAGGTCAGCTTAGAATTGCTTTCCTAGAAGAAGGACAAAATAAACATACCTATATTCACACGTTAGAACATCATTTGTTCAACCGGGATGAAAAAATTGCCGGCCTTAAGTATTCAAAAAAAAATATAATTTTTTCCACGCTCAACAACTCAAAATTTTGAGACACATTCTCAGACTCATTTTTAAAAGTAACAACAGGAAACTTGGCGGCGTGATTTATAAAGACATTTATAAGGGCCTCATGTTTTTATTTTTCGTTCAATTAATTAGAAATTGATTTAGAGACAATTATTTTCACAGTACGATTATTTTTTTTTTTTTGTTTCCAGCGCTATCACTTCGGGAAATTCGGTTCAAAATGCCCACTTTGACAGCATATTTTGAAATATATTCTGCCTTTATCAAAAAATCGAGACAATACGGACATAATAAAGTTTTTGAATAAGAGAACCTGCCAATTGGATGCATTTTAGAGCAAAAATGAATTTACAAATGTGTCTCAAAATAAGCAGTTTGGATTTGAATACACCCTTAAGTATATCTTTTCAACAAGACAATGTCTCAATTCACTCTGCAAAAAACACAAAGAAGTGGTTTGAAGAACATAAAATCCCCACACTTGATTGGCCGGCCAATAGCCCGGACGTAAATCCCATGGAGAACGTTTGAGCTACATCAACCGAAAAGATGTTCAAATGGTACAGTTTTACTCGAAAGCAGATTTAAAATCTGCCATTTGTGAAATATAACGCGTTTTGTCACCTCCACAAGTTCAAAATCTTGTAAACTCTATGCCACAACGCTGCATGGAAATTATTAAACACAAAGAAAACACAATTGAAATGTAATATTTCTATAATTTAGAAGAATTTAATCCGTTCGTATTATTTTTCTCCTATCGCATATCCAGTGAAAATGCAATTTATTATAGGGTGAAACCCCTAGTAACTGACTCTTTAATGAATCTTTCTTGTTCAAATCACTATTACAAAAATTTAAATATATTTTATACTTACCTTTGTTTTTGAAAGGATAGTAGCGATACATTAGAAAATTACTGTTGGAAATTTTTTGAAAAATAATACATTTTATTATTAACAATTAATTTTATTCTTAAATATGATCAAAAACTCCAGTAACTGACACATTGCTTATTTTGGAACACCAATAACTGACACAAAGTGAATCAGTGACTGACACTTTATTTTAAAAGATTAATTTGCTTTAAAAAAAACTTTACTATTTATTATAAAAACAAAATACATTAATATTTATTATAAAAAGTGGGATTTAGTAAATTGTATTGCATTATTAGTAATGAAGAGCATATAGTAAAAGTATATAGGAGTAATATTTAGTACTGCATTATTAGTAATGCAGATATCTAATAACTGACATTTATGAACCAGTAACTGACACCTGGTGTCAGACACCGTTAAAACAACTTAAATTTTAATGGTGCGTACTACAAGATAAATTTAATTTTTTATTATGCATCTGTAAACAGTTCAAATAATAGATTTCAACTTTCTTTAAAATAACCAATAACTAACACCGCAGTCAGAGACTGGTGAAATGAAATTCTAGGAACCAATAACTGGCACCCCCCCCCCCATTAAGCTAAATTAAATAACTATAAACCCTAAATCGTGACCCTAATATATCATATGCGTCTTTAAACTAATTTCTACAAGTATAACTTTTAAGGAAAAAAATTATGATCGTTGCAGTACAAATACATTAGAAAAACACTTCCTTAATTTTAGAAATAAGATGGTTGCTTCAAAATGGCACTTTTTGTATTCTCAAAAGTTTGTTCCTCATTGAGTATGTTCTTGGACCTCTAGTGGTGAATAAATTCACTCTAAAATAAAAATATGAGTCTCATTTACCACTAGGTGACATTTTGCAGAATTTTAAAACAAAATGCTAATTTAAGTTAGATATTTGCTCAAGTGTCAGTTACTGGTTAGGTGTCAATAATTGGAGTTTCACCCTACTGTAATAATAAAATCTGTTTTACAATGTTTTCTTTATGTTTATATTGCATATTTAGTTTGATAATATCAGTTTATATAGTTTATATGCAGATTAATATAAATTATATTCAATATTTACAAGGAGAGTGCCAAGCAATAATAATCACAGATTTTGATTATTTTTAAATATGATGTAAGGTAGAAGCCCCTTGGTCTCAGGTTCAATGGATTTTAAACAACGCTCCTTAGTGCTAAAGAAATGGGGGGGGGGGTCTAATATTATAACACAACTTAAATACTCACTTTTTAACGAAATAACTGCGTTGGTCGTAGCTCAATTGATATGGAGTCTGCTCGTTGATGAGGGCCCGGGTTCGAGACCGGAACGCGCTACGTTTGTTTTTCTAATTTTTTTAAGAATATACTTGTAATTGTAATTTAATAATCTCAATTAAAAATTTTGTTAACATAATTAAATTTTAATTTAGCATTTTTGATTTTTAAACCATTATTAAACATTTCTCATCATTTAAAGAGATTTAAAAAAATTGGATGTATTATTGACTAGTAAAAATTCAAAAATAGTTACAAAATCAGCATATTTACTGTCGAATTATAGAATTCTTCTCCCATCGCATTAGAAAACGAAGATATTTCAGATGCTGGATTATTTGCTAAAAATCCATTGTTTTGCAATAAAATTTTACAGAACTTCAAAGCATTTGTGACATCACTTTTCTGATTTTCATCGAATCCCGACACTTCAGATAGATCTTCTTTTGAACAATGCTTCTTCCAATTTTATACGATTATTAGCTAACCCGCAAGGCGTTGCCCGGGCCCGACATACTAACAATCTGTTCTATACAAATATGACTGAAATCTGTAAGGCTATCGAAATCAAGTCAAATGAGGCAAATCCCGTCGTAATCGAGCTCATAGAAACCTTGATCGGAAAGCGCACCCTGGTGGTTGAAATTCAACTAAAATATTTAAAGCTATAGATATCATGTCGAATGAGCCAAACCCCGTCGTAATCGGGCCCATAGAACAAGAGATACTCTTATAGTTTCACCTTCCACCGCTAGAGGGCGCAATCTGTTCTGGAAGAGGCCTTTTCATAACACTCGACCCAACCAGATTTCCTAGTAGAATTGAAATTTAACCACAGGTAAACAACAAACATTGAAAAAATAGCGGAAATCGCAAAAGTGGGTTACGTAAACGATCGTTTTCGAAAGCTTTAATGTAGATTTTTTTTAAAACTCAACCGTATGTTTTGAAGAAAATGAATGCGTCTATGATCTGAAGTCTACTGTTTGTCCGTATTCGCACTTCCCGAGTCAATGCCGATTTTTAAAACCTGGGCCAAAAAACGAAAATCGCGTGAGTGAGTTTTGGAAAAGATTTTTTTCGGAAGGTTAAAATTGAAAATTTTCAAAACGGATACCAGATTTTAAAAAGCAAAGAGATGTAGATTAGACGTGGTATTTTTAGTTTTCCGTATCTTGTTTATAAACGCCAATTCAAATTTTTAAAGGTAGGAGAAATAGTTAAAAAACAAAATTGACTTACGGTAAAAAACGTTTTCGAAAGGATTAACGTAAATTTTTTTAAGCTAAAGGTTTCTGCATGAAACCGATAGAACGTAGATGTCTTTAGGTGTGTTTGTTTTTTGTTTGGTTAGTTTAGAGAGCCGATGCCAGATTTTATATATCGCAGAAAATTGGAAATCGCAAAACTGAGTTCTGCGCGCGAATCTTTTTTTAAGGGTTAATATTCGTATTTTTGAAAACCAAATACAGAGGGCGAAAAAAAAATAAATGTAAATATTGTGCGGTATTTTTAGTTTATCGTACCTTGCTCTGAACCGCAGGTGCAATTTTTTAAAAATTGCGAAACGGCATACAGAAAATATAGTTTTTTGAAGGGTTAACTTTCGTATTTTTTAAAACGAAAGATGGTTTTAAAAAAGAAAAAGTCAGTTTTTTAATTTTGTGACCTTCGTTTGTCCGTATCTCTTGTAGTCTGGTGGATGCAAGGGTCGGACAAGGCGAGAAAATAAAATAACATAAATTCGATGCTTCTTTATTATTTTTTGAAAGGATTAAATGTGAAATTTTTCAAACCAACTGGATCGTTCGAGACGTAAAGGTACGTTCTTCGAGAATATGTAGATGCTTTTTCTCTAATTCCAGTTATTCGTCGCGAAATTAGAAAAAAACATAAAAAGAAACGGTTTGACTCGTGCTTTCTTTCTTTATTAACGGAGGTACGGATAAAAGGCTTCTGAGCATGCGCATGCGGATTTCGAAAGAGTTATTTTTTATTTGTGATCTTTGATCAGTTTTCAATTAATAACTACTCAATATTTCAAAATGTTAAAATTCTGAGGCTCGGGTGCACCAGGAGAGGTTTTGGACTACCCAAATCTAAATTTTTAGGCTTCTAGGTGGTCTAGATTTTGCTAGCTATCGCAGACAAATTACACACACAGACACATTTTATTAGTATACTAGCTGACCCCCCCCCCGGCGTTGCCCGAGCCCGTGTAATAAACTTAAATCTCGTAAAAAACGAAACTCTGGCCACGATTTCCGATGGCTTAGACACCATATACCGGGCATGCTCGTACGCTCCGGAAAATCTTATTTCACCTTCCACCGTCAGGGGAGCATTCATTCTATTCTAAACAAACTTCAGCGGATGTTCAAGCGCCCTTCAGAAAATAACTAATTAGGAGGATCACTATATATCTTTAAAGATTGATTAATTAGGCTAAGCTAGGAGCTTAATTTAAAATTTGGATTGGACTATTATTCGGAAATACTGATAAATGCTTTCTAGAAATACACCTTGAAGCTATGAATGCTGATTTTTACGATAATTTAGTAAAAATGGAACTGATTTTGGAGAAGTTCGGAACATTATTATCTGAGATTTAAAATAGTGGTATTCTCTATATAAAACAGCAATTCAACGCTACGGATGAAGCTAAAAGTATTAAAATTGTTAAAATGTAATTAGACCCTTACCCCTCTCCATCCCCGCAAATATAACAAATAATCTGTTAAATAAAGTTTTCTGTATTAATAATCTCTATCATAATAATATATGTCCGGTTTAAAATAAAAAACCTTAAACCCATCTAATTATCATGAAGAAAAACGTGCCTAGAAAGTGTTTCAAACAGGTGGCGTCGTTTTAATTTGCCGTGAGCAGATGGCGCCACATTAGCTTGGCTGTACGGCGGTAACTGCAATCCATATTGGCACTATTTCGTTATAAGTCGTCTATGCATCGTTACTACAGCGCCTAGAATACATATAGTGTGGAAACAGGTTATTCTTGTAATGCTTTAAAAAGTGCTAAAAAGTTGTAGCCTATAAATGTGCAACGGTGCTCCTACGATAATAAGGCGATCGCAGAGACAACTGCTTGCTCTTGTCAATGTAAACATTCTATTGCAAAAATTTAGTAAATATATATTTTTTGATATTTTGAACAGTTATAAGTTGATAATCAAGCAATGATATAAAATAAATTGCTGAATAAATCTTAGAGGATTAAATCACTTTTAAAAAATCATCGGGAAAAAAAGGATTTGTTTTTGCAAATATGTAGAAATAAAAATCCGGACAGCTTTAACTTATTACTCAAAAAAGAGGATAAATAAAAATAAGGAAATTTTTATTCAAAGAAATTTCTGAATCATTAAGCAATTTTAAATATTAAAATTACATCGGAACAATCACTTTATTGATATGATAAAGTTATGTTATCTTTATATGTTTGTAAAATATTTTCGTGCATTTAAATGACAATTTTTAGTATCTAGGTTTAATCAAGTACAGTCTTATGATAATTGTGCTAGTTTATATGTAAAATATAAAGTTTGAGTCAGCCACTCTTGTGGTTATTGGAGATATTTTGAGGAGTTACAAAACTATAAAAAGTAACATTGTAAAACTTGTTGCAATACAGATTTTTTTTTTTAACTCATTTATTTTTTACAATTTGTGTGAGTAAGGGCACAGATGTCATATACGCACCACATTGGCGCTATTGAAACAAAATGGCTATTTTATGCCTCACATGGTAACCCGGTTATTTTGTTTATATTGCTGTTTATTTACTTTTATATTTTATTTTAATTCTATAAATTGTTTTTATTATGTATATCAATATTTATTTATGCCAAACTATCATTTATTTATTTTATTTCCTTTTTTTAAATAATAGAAGCTATTTCATTTATTACTACGTTATTTTATTTTTATATTGAAATAAAAAATCACATGCTATTATTGCATGCTATTTGTAACTAATATTCAAAAACAAATTTTTCACCAGATTGGCGGGGGAGAAAATCGCGCAAATTTGGTGCGTATATGTCATCTGTGCCTGAGTGAGTTGGGCAAAAATCTTTCCTATTTACATTTTTAGTGTCAGTTGAATTTAAAAAATACTCAAATTTGATCCATTCATAGCAGGTTCTTATTAATCTTGTGTATATATCAGAGTAAGCATACATAAACATAATGTGGAGTAAATTGGCCAATAATGAACGCCTTTAAAGAGTTTATTTTTTAAATATAGTTATAAATATTATATTCCAGTTTTTTTTAAATAAATATTGTAGTAACTTATCAACACTAAACAATCATATAGTCACATTTCCCATCAGGAATCAACATTTAATTGTAATTATTAACAGAAAAAAAATCATACCATCCAAAATTTCAGCTATGGACACCATACAAAAAGGTAATGGATGATTGTTTTGATGAGCGTAATTGGAATTTAATGAAACAAAATAGTCATTTTCAAATAATGGTACTTTTTAGTTAGCCGGCTGATTAAAATACTTACATTCAGCCGAAACATTCTAATACAATGTTTACGTTGAGAAGAGCTAGCAGATGGCGCTGCGATCCCATCGTTATCTTTTTAGCAACGTTGTACATTTATTAGATTCAATTTTTAGTACTATTTTGTAGAAAGATTTCCACACTATGTATTCTAGTCGCTGTATCGTTATTCTGGTTTATTTAATGTCTTCTGTGAAGATTCTATACAACCAACCAACAGAAGAAAAAAAAGCGTATTTTTGATGATAGTTCTTTGTGGATTTTAATTAATATTTCAGTAAATAATTAAAATATTACAATTCTGAGGTTCAGGTGCACCAGGAGAGGGCTTGGACTACCTAAATCTAAATTTTCAGGCTTCTAGGTGGACTATATTTTGTTGCCCATCTCAGACAAACAGACACACACACATACAGAGAGAGAGAGCGAAACTTTCTTTTATTAGTATAGATAAGCTGTTATAGAATGATACGCACTTGTGCGATAAAGATTGAAAACAAGAACCACTTAACTGCACCAAACTAAAAAAAGAAATAACCTAAGTCTCTTTTGGCGCCCTGTAGTTACAATATAATAAAACATAAATACGTTGTAAGTCGTATGCCAATTTTTAATATAATTATGCTTCTTACTTTAAAAACAGAGTAATATTATCATCGCATTGACTTCCCTTGGTAAGGCAATTGATAAATCATTTTCTTTACAATCACGAATTGACACAATTGTTCAATATCATTGCATCGATAAAGCATATATGAAATACATCTTAAAAGTGATTTTTTTTTAAACCGTTTAATGATATTTTATACAACGATTTAGTTACAGATAAAAAAATAAATAGGTTAACATTATAAATAATGCTCAATATTATAATTTTTAATTAAGATTATTAAATTATAATTACAAATATATTTATAAAACAAAATGAGAAAAACAAACGTAGCGTGTTCCTGCCTCGAACCCGGGCCCTCGGATCAACAAGCAGACGCCATATCAACTGAGCTACGACAAACGCAGTTATTTCGTTATAAAGTAAGTATTTAAGTTGTGTTATAATATTAGAACCCCATTTCTCGAGAACTAAGGAGCGTTGTATAAAATCCATTGCACCTGAGACTACGGGGCTTCTACCGTACAACATATATAAAAATAATCAAAATCTGTGATTACCAAGCTTGGTACTCTACTTGTTAGACAATAAAATTAGTTCCTATCATTTTGCACTCCGGTGTCATCAAATTGCAGTTCTTCGGCGAACTTTCAAAAAGAAAAAAAAAAGAAAAGAAACTGAAGATAAGAAAAGACTTTAATTTTTCGATAGTTACAGTGTGTGTTAAAAATATTCATGCATATTAATGCGTGTTGCTAATTCTTCTTGAAGAAGATAGATAGGAGATCTTAAGAAAAAAGAAACTTTAAAGCATCTTATGGCATCAAGAAAATTCTTTTAGACATCTTTCGAAATTTTTGTGACGTTTCAATGACGTCACTGCAAGTCACGTCACACCTATGACCAAAATGCCAACACTCTGCGAGGTGACGGTGTGATCAAGGAAAGAATTTGAAAAAACTCATAAAATGTAGAATTGAATTATGCCATGTGTATAAATCGCATTGTCACTGATTATTTAAATAAATTGAGTATTTTCAAAATAAAAGAATAAAAACATATATATGAAGGAGATAACTTATTTACAATTTTAATTAATATTTTCAAGAAATTTAACAAAGTATATTATAAAATAAACAGGTAAAAATCCTTAAACAGAAATTTATAAAGTATAAAGATTTAGGCGCAGAGTCATTCAGAAATAGAGCTCCCATTCTAATAAAATTGTTAGCCCGAATTTACATATAAACATTTAATTTTTTTTTCCACTGACGCATGTAACTTATATGCTAATTTTGTAATACTAAAAATATTTCCTAAAAAATCTCCAATCATTAATTATTTTGAGGAAAATTTAGCATTCTGATCACAAAATGAGGGCGGTCCATGTTTGCGAGTTCGATACTAACGCGTTCTGGTCGGTTTGACCATGAAAGGTTTTCGGGCTTTTCCTTGCGCGAGATCAATAACTCAGGTTACCTTCACTTTAAAATTCCTCCCTGGAGGCATCATTCCTGATTCCTATAGCAATTTGTCCAAAAGTGACCGATACGTAATAAGATCCCACCCCTATTAAATATATTTTTTTTCAATAGAGTATAAAAAATTAAAAATTCGTATTTAGAAAATTGTATCATAAACAGTATTTATATTTATATAGAATTTACTTTATAAAGCCTATTAAATCCATTTTTATTTACAATTTATGTTTACTTTGGACGTCTAAAGCAAATGCAATTGATTAAAAATATATATAAAAATACAAATTATCACAACTTATTTCTAAGAAATTGCAATAGAAGGTACTACTAAATGCAAAATTCTCACATATAAAAAATATAATATTATAACATCATTAGAAATTAATTTGCCGGTCATATAAATTATAAAATATAAAACATTTAAAATATCCTTATTTAAATTATTTTCTTATATTATTTGCGATAAGCTGGAAACACCTGCGTAAAGAATGTTGTTACTTTGTGGTTAAAATAATTTTTCCGCAGATCTTAATTGCGCACATTGAAATCAAACAATTTTTGATGTCATTGCAAGTTTGGATTAGGATATGTTGAGTTCATTTAAATTTGTGCATTAATAACGTGTAAGTAAATTTTAAACATTTTAAAGTGTTTTTTTTTTCCCCAATGTCATGGTAATGCTTTTATATATTTCCAAATTGCTATATAATAGCTAAATAAATCATTGGTACACATTATTGCAGAAAAAAAAAGATACGATATATTTATGATTAGAACAGAATGCATAATTAACTTATATATTTTTAAAGCTATATGGAAACTAATAAACTATTTATTGTAGTATGTTGTTACTTAAACTAAGCTAAATATTCAGAAAATAACGTTAAATGTAAAGTTTTGTCAAAGCTGGTTTTACACATTTAAAAAAAAATTAGAAGCAATAAAAATTATTCATGCTGTACAATTAAACTGAAATAACCTTTAGCAGTTGTTAATCAGTTCATAAAAGCACTATAAAATAAATTAATGAATGATGTTTGGTTTTTCTTTAATAATTACCTAAACTTTGTAATTTAAGAAATGAATTAAGTTGTTTTATTCATTTGGAGTATCAAACTATAATGCTAATTTTTTAATTCATATTTTATTATATTAGAATATAATGATGGACTTAAAGCAATTTCTTTTTTAATTTTTCTAGAAAAAAAATATTTTTCAATCGACATGTTAATCTCATTCGACTCCAGCTTAAAAAATAAAGTTGTAACAATTAATGTGTTTTCTTAACATTTTGTACATCATGTAATATTTTTCAGTGATAAAAAAATGTTTTAGATAAAAAAAAGACATAACAATTAAACAATTAGGAATATTATTTATATAGTATTATAAATATTTTTCTCTGGTTAAAAGAATTTTCATATGTATATGTTTATATTTATATTTAGGCATAACTCTGGAATAGTTGCACCAATCTTGATGATTTTGATTCAAAACTAATACATCCTAGTAGTTCATATAAATTTTTAAATGTTGTTAAAATTTTAAAAAATTGGATTAATTTATTTTATAATTATTTCATAGCTGAATAACTATTTTCACTGTGAGTTTTTCTATTTAACTGTATAATATAAATAATTTACATTGGTTCTGAATATTTCAAAATTTTTATTTATTTCAAAGATGTGAAAAAAACAACTTTTGAAAACTTTACATTTATGGGTTATTATATTTCAGAATATTTAAGCTGATCCTAGGCAATAACAAGCTATGAATAAATAATTAGTTTTCCATACATATGTATACAAATAAGTTACAACTTAATTATAAACATTTCAATCATACAAATTTTGGAATCTTACTAGTATTGCAATACGAAGCCGGAATTTATTTCGGAATTATATGTAATAATTTGAAACCTTTAAAAAGTAGTGCTATGGCCTTAAAAAAAAAAGCTTTAAAATGTTTAAAATGTACTATAACGTGGTATAAATTCGCAACATTTATTAGAACAAAATACCTATCCCTATGTCTAGCTGGGTGCGTTCGTAATGGCTGGGGGATATTACATCTCAGCTCTATGAACACACCTCTGCTGGAACATTTTAAATAAAATAGTGAATTAGACCGTCTTTTTTTTAAATGAGAGCGAAGCAGACTAGGACCATTGAAACGGAAACTACAACTAGCCCCTACAACTAAGTGGCCTTACCAACATATCAGCAGGTGACGTTTGATGTCTTCGCAGTTTTGATAATAGTGCATTTTTAATAATAGTATATTTAATAGTGCATTTTTAAACATTAAGATGTTTCAAGCTTCTTTTAAAAAAATCACCTGCATTAAATTTTATCTTTAATGTTTTAAATCGTTTTAAATAGACAGTTCGAGAAATTGATAGCTTTAATGTATTTACTAAAAATATATATTCTAAATGTAAATTTTTATTTATAATAAGGATCCAACGTTAATTTATATTTTTCGTTTTAGTTCAATTTTCATAGATATTCATTTTAATAAAAAAACATTTTGTTTTTTAAAACTATTACCATTTGATTTACAATTTGAAAATTGCGTTGAAGTGGAGGTTCCGAGAAATAATTATCTGGTACATTTGTAATAATTTTGACAATTTAGTAGTAAGTTTTGCTTTTCATGCTCTATCAAAAAACAGTATAATTAAAGTCATTTAACATTAAGTATTTGATTATAAGCTTGTAATGAACTATTTGTAATATTTTTTCTTTTGCTCTTATGATCCCATTTTTTATATTTTATTTACATCAAAAAGTGTTTTAATGCTTGATACAATGTTCATTATTTTGTAATATCGCACAATAGGTATATCTATTATTTAAATGGATTCCTAATATAAATCTTTCACAATACTTATTTTAAAATGTATACTTACATTTTCATTAAGGGAGCTAATTTCTGACATATTTTTGAATTCTTTTTTATTCGGAAACGCATGAAATTAGCAAGTATTCTTATTTCAGAAACCGTGTAATCGAATGGCGTTTTCTATTTTTTGGTAAACGTAAAAGATATTTCAGAAAATATTGTCAAAGTTGGCTTTTTGAACCGAATTTCCGACGCGGCAGGGCGGTAAAGGAGAAACATTTGTCATCACGTGATTGAAATAGCATATAACTGAATAAGCATAAGTAAAATAGTCGCCAGTGGCAGCCCTGCTAGTAGGGGTATAGCTTTCTGTAGCCCCATTTTAAGTGATATATATTCATATACACTTGTAATCTTAGATATACGTAGAGAGATATAGAGCTGTTGGTAAATGCTCTTTTATACTTGTTGACGTCTTTTTAAGATGACTTTTTAGAATGATAATTAAGAGATTGGTTTTTAAGGAATGAGTCCCTGAGGTCGGACTTGTTAAATCCCGAGACGGTTGCTGACTTAGTGCTGCCTTACCATATGAGTTTTCTCTATTCATGAAATTATCATCGTATAAGTCACCAGGGCCCGACTTAGACTATCTAAGGCACCGGGGCAAGCAACATTCTGGGGAGGTCCCCTTTTAACTATCCATAGAAACTGTTCAGAAATTATGCTGAAGTGACGGACTAAACTTCATACCTTTTGTATGTATACATAAATTTCATACCAGATACTATTCACATCTGTATACGGGGTATTACAAGCAAGATGGAAAAGATGGATTCCTACTAGTACTTTAAGAAAAAGTACTGGTAGGAAAACTAGTAGGAAACTGGTAGAAAATGATTGACCGTTTGACGGGGTATTAGTTTGCAAATTTTCCTTTAATTATCTACGTTAGTCATATAATGTCTAAAAGAAAAATGTGTCCAATTGGTCATCTTGAATGCTTTTAGAAAAATACCTATAAGAAGAAGGTGTTAGCTCCTTAGATGTTTTGTAACAAAAGTTTGACCGTAGTGGTGCATAGTTAATTTCTAATTATTAACAGTGAATTCCGCCACTGTGATGTACTCTACCCAATTGAAAAAGGAAGTCTCTTCTGGAGAAACGAGACGGGATCGATTGGCTTCCGTGTACACAGATATTTCTGATACAGTTGTTTTGAGTAAATATATTATATGTTTATATTAGGGATCTGTTGCCTTGTCAAAGAGGTACGGTGTTCATTAAAATGTTAAGATTTATTGTAAATGATAGTTTTGTAAAATTCTCAAAGAATAAAATGATGCACTGAATAATCGTAAGTTACGTTATAAAAGAAAATTGTTTTAAAGAATTAATCATTACTATCAGATTCAATCAAATTTGTAAATTCAAACAGACCAAAGTTTGTAATAATTTTAATAACTATGAAATTAAGAATGTTAAAGAAATAGGTTCGGATAAATTCCAGTAAAGTTGATTATGTTAACCCTCTCATTCCCCTGACCCTCATATGAGACTCTTATTTTAAATTCCAATCAAAGAGATTTAAAATGCTAAAATAAAAAACAAAAACATTCTTTTTACTGGTAATACTCATTTAAATCTCATATAAGGCTTTAGATTGTGCTAGATTCTGCTGTGAGATGGGAGCACTTCAGTTTATGAGTGCTTTAAAGTTATTCACGCTGAGTTGATATTTTAGAATCGCCCACATCTAAAAAATTATTTGTTTAGCAGAGGTAAGAAAATTATTTTTATCATTCAAGGATATGTATTTATTGTAATAATGTATTTAATATGTTTCTAAATAAAAAGTAGCTGTTATAACTGGGAATGAACATGGAGCCTTATATGAGGCGTAGTGCTCCTAATGCGAACACGTGGTAATGGAACACATTGTTTCAATAAAGATATAAATTTCACTGCAAATAATTTCACTGCAAAAGTAATTTTTCTTGTTGTTTAAATGTAATATGATATAATGGAATGTATCTAAAAGTAATAAATGAACAACAGAAAATTCGTTAAAATTATAATTTGTAATGCTAGCAAATGTACTGTTCAATAAAGTTATAGTTTTACTAATGATGATTGCCTTCAATGGACGATCAAAGATAAAGCAATATATAGCGAAGAAAACTCATCGTTGGGGGATAAAAGCTTGCTTACTGGCCTGTATCTGGGTATGCGTATGCCTTTGGATTCTATCAATGAGCAACTGATATTACACAAGATGAGTTTGCTGATTATGGATCTTCAAGAAATGTGTTGAGACTTTCTGAACAGACTAAAAATAAAAACCACAAATTGTTTTTTATAACTTTTTCACAACCATCCCATTCCTGATTAAACTGGTTCAGTGGAAAATATTTGCAACAGGTACAAATCGCAATAACTGAATAAAAGAAGCTTTAACAAAACTAATCCTCATGAAAGAAATGAAAACACAACCAAAGGGTACATTCTGCATTACAAGAAGTGATAAGAACATCAGAATGGTTTCAATATTCTGCTGTGTATTTGACGTCACCGTTTCTAGGAACAAATCCTATTTATTTTATAAGACATTGGGGTAAGAGATAAATCCTTCATACCAATTCCGAGACCCCCATCAATAGCGATGTGTATCCAAAATATGGGTGGAGTGGAACTAATGGACTCTGTATTAGGATTAGGCCTATGCAGACATACTGTGAGAAAAAAAAGATAGTATTTTAGAATTTTTTTACCATATGTTAAATGTTACTGTTATGAATTACTGGCTACTTGACAAGATGGGATTCAAAAACGAATGCTTAGATATACTGGAATTGAAATCTTCGAAAACTACATCCCTTATTTATCAAGGCTTTTCAAGAGAAGAAAGAAAGGTTGGCCGTCACAGTCTTTTAAAGAGCCACCAGGAAAGAAACCGCGCTTTGAAGAGAGGGGGGAAATCAATATCCAACAAAAACTGGTGGTAAATATGCAGCTAAATGCCATTTATTTGGATACTCCGGAAAACAAGATTATATATATATATATATCAAAAATTAGGCTGAAACAACACCAAAATTATGTTAAAAAGCAGGAGTGTGAGAAATCTACAATAGCTAAACATTGTGGGGATTCCAACCATAGGTTTAATTACTCAGAAGCTAAAATTATCCAAAAATGTAATTCAGTTATAGATCTCGACTTTCACGAGGCTTACCTTATTCACAAACACAGTTCATCCTTGTTGAATGATATGACAAGCACCCCTTTTCTCTCGCACGTGTGGAGGGATCCTGCGCAGTGGCTCCTTTCTTCAGTTAATTCCGGTCAACTACGTCACTTCTTTGGTATATATAAACTCTTGCTTTAGCATTTTATTCAAGCCAGTACTCGGGGCTATAACCAAGGGGTTCTTTGAATCCATTTTTATCTTTTTTTTTCTCTCACTGAGGAAGGGGATCGATCCTTGAAACGGCCGTATGTGGTTTTTTGTCTCAATTTTTAATATTTGTGCGTTATAACGTTGTAATTGGTTTTGGCGTATGAATTAAAATTCGCACAAAGTATTTGATTTATACATATATATATCTGTGTGTGTGTGTGAACGATGCAAAGAGGCTCTATGTCCTGAAAGTTTTCAGGATTTTCAATCAAAATAAATCTGTGTGAATAAAAAATACAATCTGTATATATAAATATTATTCATAATAACTATACTTATTTGGCTAATTTAACTCTATTGTTATATAATGTATTAAAATAAATGTTAAAGTTTGCTTTAAAATATATTTTTTTTCTGTTCTCATTCTTTACCACTTTATAACCCTTTAGTCCCTCAAGCCTCATATGAGGCTCTTCCAAATAAAATAGAAAGATACATGGTAACAAAAAAAATTCTATGTAATTTCTACCTAGATTTTACATACAAAAAGTAATAGAAATATTTTTTTATTCAATTTTATAATAATTCGTGAATGAGAGGGTTAAGGTGTTTTGACTTATGTAAATATGTATAGTGTTTTAAGAAATGTAATAATTAACATTAATTAATGTCTTTGAATTATTTTTGCGTCATGACTAATTATTTTGGGGTTGAAATATCAGCAGAAATACATCTGTGTTAGATTTATAGCAACTGAGATAGGAATTTGACTAATTAATTTAACAGCTTATAAGTTAGAACTACTACTCAACAATCATAACTCGAAATTTATTTTAATTATCTTATTTTTTTTCTTTACTTTAAATTTATATTAAATAACCTGTTTCGTGTTCACCAGAGGCCTCACTATCACAATGTAATAGATGAATTTAGCCAAAACGGTAGATAGATGGGAAATACCCCCCCCCCCCCAACATAAGTTAGATGTATGGAAGGACTGTGTCTGATAACCTAGATTTTCAAATAATGTTCAAATCTTTCCAGTACTAAGCCATAAATTTAAATGTTTTATGCAGTATTAAAATCGTTCTACCAATGTTTGTTTCATCTCTTGTTTGAGTACTCAGATAAATTATCAGGTGTTTTCGAAAATTTAAATTTATATGTAAAATAGTTTAAGCATAATGTTATTCCGTAAATTCAATCCCTGAAAGGAAATACTCGCATGCAATCTACAACAATATATTTGAATTTTTCATCTGAAAAGTTTTATTTTAGTCCAAAAGTAATTATTTTTCATGTAATTTCAATTTTTGGATTTTCTTTAAAAATATATATTAATTTACCCGATACATTAATATTTCTTTATTTTAAAGATTCTGAGTACACATTCGCACTTCCAGTTGATAAATGAGTGAAAAACATCGGCTTTTATATGATGATCATGATCAGAAATGTCAGAATATTATATTTGCAATTATTATATTACTAATGCTGACGGAAATTCATATGCATAATAACCTACATATTTAAATGTATCAGTTTTTAACTAGCATTTTATGTATAGACGAGAATTAAATAAATTTTCTAGAGATACTTCTGACTTTAGTATAAATATAGTTTTGCAAGATTTCTTTTTGGAATGAATATGAATTTCAAATATTCTCACTTACGTGCATTTAAGAATATATCTTTTACCATATTTAAAATTAAAAAAATTAAATTTTAAACTTTGTTGTAGATTTAAATTTTTCAAAATATTAAAGTTTTTATTTTTTTTTAATATCAAAGTGTTTTTGAAATGGTGAATATATTTGTTAGAAAGAGCTTTATTTACCTTCTTTAAAGCAATTTTTACGAGATGAAAATAAAAACAACCATCGGCAAAAAACGACTACGGTCATTTTGCGGTTTCAGTAATAACGTTCATCAATCTATGTCCCAGTATCCCCTACCACCCTCCTCGCCAGAATTTGAAACTAAGTAAACGGGTATTTAAATGTAACTCAGACTCATTGCTTTGCAGGATTAGTAATTTGCGATAGATTCAACCGTGTCAATATTTCTATTTAGCATTCATTTCGCAATACAAAAAGAGTATTTTATTCAGAATAAGAAGCTCTAAATTTATTTTTTGACTCCATCCGTGTGTTAATACGTGTCATAGAGCTATCTATCTTGAGACCCAATATCCCTACCAAGAAATTGAAAATAACAAAAATTAAGAGTCATAATTGAATGAAGCTTAAGGGTAAGGATAAGATCCTGTAAGATAATACATGATCTATCATAATTCCCTCCGGGTTTTGGAAAGATTATTCTTAAAAAGAAAAAAATAACTATTACGAATATAGCTAAAAGTTTCGTACCAGTATATAAAGAATTACTTCAAGTTATGTGCAGATAAGTAAGCATACAGTGCACTCTTGGTAACTCGGCGTACTTCAACTCTAAAATCAAGTATTTGCCATTCTCATTCTAAAATATCACGTTCAGTGTTAGCGAATGCACGTGTGATCCTTCCTCTCAATTCTGTTAAATCACCTGTCATAAGAACATGAACACATGATCTTGGATGCAACCTCATAAAAAATAATCACATGGGGTTAAGTCAAGTGAGTGTGAGAAAAAGAGGATGGTCGTATTGCGAAACGCATCCAATTCAATAATTAAAAATTTGAAGGAATTCTTTATATGGTGGTATGAAACTTTCTGCTATACTCGAAATTGTTTAAGAATAACCATCAGAGATCCCGGAGGAAATTATGATGTACTTCTAGAACACCTGCTTCGCAAGCGATACATAACGCTTACTTATTGTACTATCTGTGTAAGTGTTAATAGTTAAAAGTCACGTAGATAAAATATTTAAAACTTGCATATGAATAAATCAGAAATGAAAAGGTGATATAAAACTATTATATGAAAGAATATTGCTGAAGTTTAGGTAAGCAAATAAAATATATTGTACTAAACTATTTTTGAAAAGGCACAATTCAAAGAAATCTCAACTTGAACACTCAACCTTTTTTTTATATGCGACAACTTCGTAAAGAAACAAAGATGAGGGGATATAATAGCATTCTCGTTATCAAAATGCGATGGTTCATTTTTCTGCAAATTTACACGTAACTGCTACCAGTGGTTTCAAAGAACGTTGCTTTTTTTAGTGTTCACTGCTTAACTTTCAGTTTATCTACAAATAATGCTAGTGAAATTTTGTTTCGGTTTAACCCCTTTTTATGGTTGAAAATTGAAGGTTGAAATCGTAAGTGCTTGAGAATTTTACTGTTTTTGCGATATTGGCATAGAGTTAGGAAGAGGGGGGCATAAAATTTTAAGGGAAAAAGAAAAAATAAACAAAACATCTGAAAGAATTAAAAAACTATCACAGAGGAGACTCGCGGAATGAAACTCGTAAACTTTGGCACAAAGTCTTTAACATATGCGAAATGTGTACGTATCGCACATTTCTTTTATAAGCGACAATTGAAAATGCTTGCTAAAGGATTGAACTGCAGTTACAGAAATGAGAAAGATTTACACCTCTAAAAAGTTTGAAAGGGCGAAAGGTTTTTAAAAATATGCAAATAAATCTACTCCTAGCTTAACCCTTAACTGGCATCGGGAAATTTTTGTGCGCAACAGGCGTCATGGTGTCATTTTTTACAGCTAGCAATATACGTAAATTATAAAAAAACTAAATAAAATGAATTTTTTAAATATTTTTTCTTGTATTTTCACATGACTATGTCTTTCAGTTTAATAAATTAGTAAATATATAACTTATATACATTTTTTTATCTGAATCTTACTGATGGATGGAGAAATTACACAAGTAGAAAAATACATGGGGACTAAATGGCACCACAACACCAGGTCAACAAAAGCGAAAAGCAATTGTCCAGAGTAGAAAAAACCAGAAGAAAACAACAATTTCTAAATCAACGTTCGTGACATAGATGCCACGAAAAAAAGGTGTACTGTGTTGAAATCACAGAAGCTTCTTGTGTTTATAACAACAAGAACAATTTTTTGATGTTTTTACCAGAAAAGTTGATCTTAAAATATCACAACAACGTGATTTATCAGAATCCATGGCCTGGGGAATAATCGGGACAGAAAAAAAGAACTGTTGCGAAATTTAATCGTGTGGCAAGAAACGTCATTTCCTGGGTGTAGGATTCAATTCCAAGAAACAGGTAATGTTACATGTCGACAATGTTTACCAACAAACCGATTCATATATAAGCCACGAATAAGCGCTTAAATTTAGCTTCTTACAACGACTTTCACTTTATTTTAAGGGAGAAAAAAGACTATTTTTTGTTAGTTGAAATTTTACTAGTTAAATTTTATTAGTATCTTGTTCGTATTCACCATCTACCTCAAATTCCGGCTGAGCGCAATAATCTCGGTCGAACCTTCAAATAGTATTCAACATTGATCTCATTGCACCTGATCGCAACCGCAGTCCAATCAGGTCAATAGTGAATACCACTTCAGCGTACGGCCTAGTAATTAATCCAACTGACATACGCACTTAACGGGCAGTTGAGGTAAATGGTGAATGCGTGCGTTAGTCATTCTATATGTAATGCAGTCTTCGTATAAAACACATATCGAGCAGAATTCTAATATTTAAGAGGTGAAATGGCAACATATTTATTCATACATGATCACCGTAATCCGGCAATTTGTTTGAGTATCACGTACAATATTTTAAGTCAAATCTTAACTTGTGGTGTGGTGCCATTTAGTCTCCACGTATTTTTCTACTTGTGTCATTTCCTCATCAAACAGTAAGATTCAGATAAAAATAATAGTATAAAAGTAAATAAGCGATATAGTTACTAATTAATTTAACTGAGAAATACAGTCATATAAAAGTACCATTGTTTTAAAATAAAATCATTATATATATAAGTTGTAATACTACCTGGGGACGAAATGGCACCATGACGCCTGTTGCGCACAAAAATTTAAGACGCCAGTCAAGAATTAATGTTAGTGTTTTAAAACAAATCATTATAATCAGTAGACAATCATTTCACCCTAGGAACATTTCTCTCGCGCTCTGATTAAAAAGCATGTATTTAATTTAGAAATGACTTTCGGGTCACCACCCCGTATGTAGCGGAGTTTTGGAATCTTCCAAATGATCTGATCGGAAATCCGACGACGATCTGATAAGTTGTTCACCTAAAGAAGGTTTTTATAACTATTTTCATTACGCACACTGCTTATACAGTGGGAGAAAGTAGTGTAAGAGAAACATTCACATGTGACCAATAACGGGGTAAATTAATAAAAATAATTAAGCCATCTTTACTTTAAAATCCAGGTTATTATCCAAATGACAAGATTTCTTGCCAAGAAATGTTGTCAGTAGCCTTTTTATTATTATTATTCTCCAGACTACTTGATTGGTACCACTTTTTTTATACAGATATATTCGCCTTATTTGATGTTTTATTTAATGACAAATTAAATAAGATTAATTTCAAAAACGTGGTAAAATTAAAAAAAATTGAACTTAAAAAAAAAAGTAATAATTCTCAGAATAAATGGGTCAAGAGTAGATTACCTTGTGTGAAAGCATAATTTCGAGCGCAATTCTATGGAATATATATATATATGTTGTCATTTTGAAATTATAAAGTAATTCACATATACATTAATGACATCTCTCGAAGGAAACTGATAAACAATGATACTTACGAAATATTTTCCAAATTTCACTCCTTGGTTGTGAAGTCTGCAAAAATAAAAATAAATAAAATGACGATTTATACAATATAATAATACAAAGAAATTACTCCTATAGAAATAAACGAACGAATATAAATTAATCAGTTAAAGTTTATGTTCTCAATATGGAAGTGGTTCAGGTATTGCAAGTTGAGTTGGGTAATGAAATTTGGGTCATAGAAAGTTGACAGATCCAAAACTATAATACGTACCTGGCTGACGTTAAAGCGCGTAAGAGTTATGAACCTTCAAATGTCACGAATCACTGCACTTCCATATGTAAATAGGAGCTACAAGCGGCATTTGCAGGTTCAAAGGATACGGTTTGCAACAATATAAACGAATTACAGCATGCTGTTAATAATACTAATTTGTACAATGAGTACAATGAGTACATTGCATAAAATAAGAAGGTCACAAGAATCAAAATTTAGTCACCTACTCAACAGCCATTGGTTGACGTGCGAGTAATGCAATTTTAGACGAATCCTTTTTTTGGTCAAGTGGACAACCAAAACTAGAAATGCATAAAACTTATTTTTTTTTTTTAATTAATCGTTTTTTTTTTCAACATCTGTATCATATTAGCTACATTTTCCTTCTTAGCACTACGAAATTTCCCGAGATTCCCTATTTGTTATATCGTTCACCCGCCAGAAAAGTGGCGATTCAAAAACATTATACTACATTTCACAGGAGGGGCAAAATAATATTTGCATTTTTTTTTACTGTAACATAAAATTATAGCAATTAACTGTGCATGCAGCTGTAAAAGCGTACACAAATGCGTAAAGTTCTTAGGAATCAAAACATAGAAGCTATAGTGAAGATTGAATAAATTTATCCCGCTATACAATTTGCCCATTTCTGTAATGGCAAAGTGACATATAGAGTAATCTAGTGGTTTTCCGGGTAACTACATTTATGACACTTTTTCTGTAGTAAGACGTAGCTATACCTATTATTCAAAAATACTCAAAATTATTTTTTTGTAATTGTCACATTTCTTGCGGGTGAACGATATGCAGAGTATAGTAGATATATAACATTGTAATGACTTTATAAAACTGCAAGGATTTTTCTTTACCAATTTTCCTCAACTGGCTTTTCTTATTTAATAAATGTATCTTTTACAAATGTGATACATACATGCGCCTAAGCTATCCATGACTCATATTCAGTATTCTTTTGATAGTATCGAGAATAATTTTTCCTTAAGCGATACACTTGTTTTTCTTCAGTGTGTTGATTGTGCAAGTATCTCTTTTCCATGACCGAACTCAACTTACACCACTTATTTCTCTTGTCAGTCTGTTGAGATTCTAATAGCAGAAGACAAACCTTATGAATACGATATTTCAAATCACTAGAAATTATCCTTACAATGACGTTGTCACATGACCATCACTGCGAGAAAATGAGCAATTCCACCTAGTTTCTATTGAAGAGGAGAAACCAATTAATTGTTATTAAACATAAAAATTCCCGATAATTTACTATAAAATTAAAACATTTTGAACATTTTTTAAGTTTGATATATATATTCTATATTTCATCCTTTCCAAAGTGCTGAACATATAGTTAATCGCTAAAAACGAAGTCTAGAAATTTAAATTTCAGAAAAATTCAGTTCTGGATTAGATATCAAAGCATTACCTCTTAAGAAATATTTTCAACAGGGAGGTTTTTGAATCAAGCCAGCTTCCAATCCGTGACAATAAACTAAAGAAATCTACAAGTATGAATAATGAGTTTTCCGTGGTATCTACAAACAGGGTATTTGAGAAGTATTACTTTGGTCTCCAAGAGACCACTGAAATGTGGAGCAAAAAGTAAATTAAATTTTAATTTGATACCATTATTTAAGGTTGCATAATTCTGTAGTTGTAGAGAGGTTGCTAAATTATATCACTCGCTTAATTTTTCAGTGGCACCCTTAAATGTTGTAACATAGCCATTAACTACATCAGCTATTTTACCTCTATGGTCGAAATGTCTTTTTAAGGTAACTAAGAAGGTCGAACATGAAAAACATCGGATACTTGATCTCGAGTCTAAAACAACAAGAAAGAATCTCATGCATCACGCACAGATTAGGAAACACTTTCCAACACTTCGAAAATACTGTAACAAAATTTCACTATTTGTTAAGGTAAAAGAATATGTCTAAATAAACAATTCAGAAAACTATTTCGGCAATTAACACCCAATATACACCCATTTCGGCAATTAACGCCCATATTGGATAAGATATTCAAATTCTTTTGAGCACCGGTGTATATGTCTATAGATTTGTTACACTCCATATGGTTTGTTAAATTTTAATTCAGCTATAAAACGCAAAAAACATTTTTGAATATTTTTCAGCATTTATCGTCCATATATGGGTGGTGACTTGAAATATTCTGTGCAGCTCCGTATATGATCTACAGAATTTTTTATACACACCATATATTAAGATAAAATTTAATTTAGACAGGAAACGTATAACGCAACTAAAATCTCTCATCCAGCCATTACCATACATAGACGGCAATATGTTCAGTTTTTTGCGTAGAATATGAGTTTATTTATAAACAAACATATCGTTAGTATATACTAACAAAATATAGTTCAGCTGTAAAACACATAACACAATTAAAAACTTCTAAAAACTTCACTCACATAGAGAGTAAAGCTTACGAATATTGTTGCACATCCCTGTATATGAGCTACAAAATTTATAAACACCACGTAAGGTACAAAATTTTGGTTAAGCTTTAAAACGCACTTCCATCGATTATCGCGCATAGACAGTACTGTAACGTCTGTCTTTTCTTATTCTTTTTTGTGTACCTGTAAATGAACAAATAAATGCTATTCACACCTTTTTCAAGAGTAAGAGCCTTGTAGTGTAACCTAGTAACACACATTAATTTCATTATGTTCGAAATAGCACAACATTTTAAAAATACACTTCAAATGATTTTTTTCTATAGGCCATAATAAAATGTGAAACTTTGGTGTGTCCCTGTAAAAGAATGTTAAATGCCATGCATTCCATATCATACAGAGGAATGTTGTAATGCACCTAAATAATGTATATACATTTCAGTATTTCTAGAATAGTGTAACGTTATTAAAGTACACTGCAAACGATTTTTCCTCATGAGTAATGTAA
The DNA here is from genome assembly GCA_963931845.1 of Maratus michaelseni. Taxonomy (NCBI): domain Eukaryota; kingdom Metazoa; phylum Arthropoda; class Arachnida; order Araneae; family Salticidae; genus Maratus; species Maratus michaelseni. The sequence continues at coordinate 283,720,716 of OZ007586.1, forward strand.
TTATTTGTGCGTCCCTGTAAACGAACTATAAATGCTAATATTCCATTTTTAAGAGAGAATGCCTTATGATAAACCCCAATAATATATACCAAGCTCATGGCAATCTAAATACACTGCTCAAAACAATTAAAGTATATTGAGGTTGTGGATATATCTTGCGGCTGGGGAATTGTTTAGATGATTGATATACGCTCAACAAACGTGATAGGCTATATGAGAAAAACATTACACATGTTTGGCAGAAAAAATTCAATGTATTGAGCATTTGGGTACAAAAGGAAAAAAACACAATTTGTGCATATAAAAGGTGTTTCCTTCAAAGAAAATCGTATTTAGTAGGGGGTAAGGTTTCCCCGGACGGCCAGCAACGTTGAACACTTTTGAGGCATGGAGTCAATGAGGCTATTAATGAGAAACTGGGGTATTCTGTCCCACTACTACAGAAGAGCTCTTTCCAGTTCTTGGAGAGTTTATGGGGGTGGTAGGCGGACAGCAACTTCTCTGCCTAGAATGTCCCAAACATGCTCTATTGGGTTCATGTCCGGAGAACGTGCTGGCCATTCCATTCGTATGATTCCGTCCTCGAAAAGAAATACCCACCAAGTGAGCACGATGTGGCCTGCAATTGTCGTTTATTAACATGAAGTTATCTCCGATAGCTTCAGCGTAAGGGACTACAATAGGTCTGAGGATCTCATCCCTATATTGCTGACCGGTCAAAGCTTCATTTCGAATGATGTGGAGGTCGGTGCGTCCATCAATGGAGATGCCAGCATAGACCATCACTCCCCCACCGAAAATATGACACTTCCTTGCATGAACGCAGGATTGTTTCTAGTGCCACATTCCCTCCAGATGAAAATACGCCTATTATCAGGATGAACGGAAAACGGATCTCGTAAGAGAAAATAATATTGAGCCATTCATTTCACCTCCAGTTCACATGCTCTGTTGCCCACTCCCTGTGGGCGCCATGGTAACTTGTTGTTAACGTAACACATACAATTGGTCTGTGAGCATACAGACCTACAGCGTGAAGCCGGTTTCAGACAGTTTGCGTCTAAACTGTGGTGCCAGTAATTGTTGAAAAAGAGTGTCATTCATATTTCCGTGTCTCCGAGCCGTTAGCGTGAAATATCGATCGTCATTGGATATTGTTGCACGTCTGCAATCTTGCCTTGGTCTTCGGCTTGCATTTCCAATCTCCAAAAAACGGTTCCAGATCCTGTAAATCGTTTTTTGTGAAATTCCAGTGGCTTCTGCTACTTCGGTTTGTGTTTGCCCCCCTCTAAACGACCATCAACTCTCTGATGCGGTTAAATGACTTCGTTTAAACATCGCACTCATGAAAACAAAGCTTTACTGAACGTCAATCATTGTTTTTCCCTTTGTCTTTCAGAAAGTTGAAAGCCAAATTTCATTTGCTGCCACTAAGGCGTCATTTTTGACGTCAAACTAAAAATTTGCATACTCCGAAGTTTGAAAATTTTTACAATTTCCTTTTACGGTAAAAATTTTATATAATAATGCAATGAAGACACAACACACTCATTCTATGCGAAACCAACATTTCCACCTAAAATCATGTTGACAGAACGTTGACACACTGTCAATAGCAACTTAACGCTTTTTCAATGAGAAATAGATTTCCTAATTTATCTATTGTACATATTTAAATTATATTAACCACAGACAGTAAATATTTCATGTTGAAAATTGAAATATAATTGTAGCTTTGTTATCTATAATCAGGGCCGGCGCTGGCGCAACGTCGCCGGGGGCCCTAGCAAATCAGTTAGTGGGGTCCAACTAGGCTACAATACTGGACTAATAATATCTATTTTAAATAGGAACATATTTAATATATATAGAATAAATTGTATGAAAAATACCACTAAATTCACATTTAATGTGCATAATTATTTTTAATTTCGTAAAATCTTCTATCCTTTACAGTATTTTAAATATTTATTTTTTGCGTTCGGGATCGTCGTACAGTGTAAGATTTTGCAAATCTATCGTGGATAAGATCCAAAAAACGATTTGCAGTAGTTTTAGACATTTGAAATAAACTAAGACATTGAAGAGAAAAGAGATAAAGTGAAAGCAGCCTAACTCCACAACAGCATTATCAAAAGTCGGAGTCTTACAACAAGGTATGTACTTTTTATTTTACAATTACGGTAGTCATTGAAAGGTGTTACATTTTTAAAATAAACTTGTAAGTTAATGTATAAATTATTTGAAAAATTAATAGCATATGATAAATTGAAAAGGCTGCCAGCAATTTTTACACGTTGGTACATTGTAACTTAATTTTTTTATAATTATATATGCATATAGATATAATATAAATCAGTGTCAGCTGCAACTATTTGCAACTTTTCAATATAAGTAATCTTTTTATAGGTACGGAAATGTTAATTTCGAAGAGAGAATTATATGAGATATTGAAAAATGATGTTGCTAGACATGAATCCTTTCCTGTGAATTCTGAAAATATCCTTATACACTATCTATTACACAAATACAATCATCAATATCGCTTATCTGTTATGTTAGACCAGATTAAGTGGCTGATTCATTCATTTATGACTGACATTAATCGAAGATAGAGAAACTGCCTAACATAAAGAATTTTTTAAAAGAAAAGCAAGAGATGGCTATATTCGACTATAATAATAAGTAATCTCTATTTGCTAGGTAGAAGTAATAATGACTACACGAAAAAAGTTGGACGCCCAAAGAAAATTTTTTAGTCAAGTAGACCGAAATCAAAAAGAAAAATGGTGCAATCGCTATTCTCAGAACTCTCATTAAATGAACTAACACATGCCACGTGTTTAAAACTGAGAAAATCTAGACGTAATGATGCTAAGCTTATGTTAAAGTAACTATCAGAAAGTCCTAAAAGAGCAATTAAATTTTAAAATATCGTTTAAAAAGCCGGATGCCCGACATATAAATATTCTCCTAAAGAAGTGTTGGCTTTAATAACCACTGTGAAATTAAGTTTCCGAAAATACGCGATTATGATAAACTCTGCAATTTAAAAATGTTTGAATATTTATCCATCCTATGAGCAGGTAAAATATGCGAAAAAATTGTGCTATCCATTCCAAGAAGACTGCATATTTTCTGAATCATCTGCAGAAGTTAATTTGCAATCTATTGTAGATTTAATGATAAAAAGACTTCGTATTATACAAAAAGAGATATTAAATATTACAAAAGAAAAAGGTGTCTGTGTTAAAAAACAATGATCTTTAAATGGGGGGGGGGGTCGATAACACCAGTGGACTAAGTAGACAGAAGCAAAAATCAAATAAAAACAATTTTGAAGATGTAAATATTCTATTGACATCTAATGGTTCCCTTTACAAGTATAAATGGGTGTCATGAAGAAATTCACAAAAATGTATTATGACAAAATCCACACCAATCATCTTCTTTTTACTGTAGACCCATAAAATTTAAGCTCACCAAGGAAACTGATCAGCCAATAACGGAAAAATTTGAAAATGTCAGAAATGATTAACAGCTCTTGCAAAATATAGTAGAATTAGATGATCAGACATATGAAATAGAGCACATATTTGAAGAAACAAAATAGAAGATGGCAAAGTGTGCAATTTGTTATCTTCAAATAAAGCAACTCAAAAATGCTATATCTGTAACGCAACATCTAAGGTTATGAATAACTTGAAAATAATTCGAAGATATGCGAGTAATGCTCCACACATTTTTCTTGGGGATTATTAACGCTATATGCACAGATAAGATTTATAGAATGCCTTTAACATATTGGTTATAGATTGGACGGAAAGAAATGGCAGTGCCAAAATACTAAAGAAAAACGAAATCTAGAAAAAAAAATTATTAAAGATTCGAGATCAGAAACAGGATTATTATTAGATACTTCAAAACTAGGAGGAGGCAACAGTACTGATGGAAGTAGAGCAAGGAAATACCAAGAAAGCTGCTGTGGCCGCTAGCATATAAGTTGTTGATCAAGATCAAATTCAGCAATTTTACATAATTGTACGAGCATTGACATGTGGATACGAGACAAATATATTTGCCCTTAAGCATTACGGTGACGAAATTGCAAACATGTGTCTTTATAGAATTGGTGCAAAATACTCGTAATATTACATATGATACTTATACATGATCCAGAAATAATACAAATATTTTTATTACCAATCGCGATCCACAAAAGTCTCGTCACAACGGGTTTAAGAAATTTTGACCGGAAAAACCAGAAAGGTATCAAGAATAAAGGTTAATGAAGATATCATTCACAGTATTCTAATTAGTTCATCCGGTAATCACGTCATTAAAACCTAAAAAAAATTACAGAACTGATGAAATTCATCCTTAAGTTTTTTAACTTATACAGTCACCGAATATACAAATAGTAATAAAAGAAGAGCAAATAACGAAAGACGACAGTGATTCACTTTATGATGACACTGAAAGCGGTGGCAGTATCTAATAAAATAATTGCTATTTTCTAATTAAAAAAACTTTTTTTGTTGTAAATAAATATCCAATAAAAAACGTCACATGTAAAATATGAATCCAAGTCTCGTGACCCTTTTACCGTAAAAAGCTGCTACCGCAAAAAGCTGTAGGCCTACCGCCTGCTATAAGGTGCCGTAGGCAACGGGGACAAGTGCAGGAGTTTCTTTCGGAAAGATGTTTGTTTAGCACAGAATGCGCCTCTGGTGGGGGAAACTGCAACTAAATGATTTTGCAGCGCACGCGCAACACGCTTTCTATACGGTGCCATAGGGAGCGGGGATACATGTCATACATTTGTTTAGAACTGAATGCACCCCATGGCGGTGGAACTTGAAGTTTTTCCTGCTCGTGCGTCGAAAATGGCTATTTTTATCGAAACAACAAAAGGAACTTACCGACTTGATAATCCCAGACAATGAAATATTCTCATTTTCACTCATCCTCGAGTATTAAGAAAACTACTGCAGGTATCGATTCGAAACTGACAGTATGTACGTATTTATTTTTCGGATTTCAAAAAAGCAAATTTAGTAACAATCGGAATGTAACTTTTTTAAATTTTGACCGAAAACTCACTCGCTTTGAATCAACTGATCCAGACATTTGAGGGAATGTTATTGAATTTAATTCCGCTTCGGGGTCCGTCTCGCTTTTAATTTCCGAAAGACGAAAGGGCTACTAGAGGAACGGTTTCGTGCAGCTAATTTTAGAGTGATTTCGCGTTTGGCATCATTTTGCAGCGCCGCACAGTGGTCCCAAATCGCGATCATGCGGGCAAAAATCATTTTTGGCTTTTCTAGCGGTTGTATATGAATCATTTTTGATTTTACAATGTTCTAAATGATATTAGACTGCAAATTCAAATTAAATGTGATTGGGAAGTGCCGGGGGAAGGGATGGGGGGCTAAAGAGTGGGTGGATTTTTATTAAATTATAAATTTTTTTGTACAACATTTTCTTTTTACAGGGAGGAGAATATTCCACTTTTCATTCTTTTAGGTGACTGTTTCTTCTTTTTTAAAACAAATCATCTAATTCCGTCGCCCCCGTAAATTTTCTTTCCTCCACCCACCCCCCCTTTCTCCCTCAAAATATATAGTTTAAAATCATTAAAAAGTTTATTTTTTTCTCTTTTTACTGCTACTGCAGATAAAGGACACAATAAAGGATATAAATAATCAATAAAATACATAAATAATCATATAGATAAGTTTCTCCCCCCCCCCCGCACACACATGCAAAATGTCTCCTACTTCCATTTGCGCCTCTAGCATACAAAATGTTAAATCTTTAATTTTTTAAAGGTTTTTGACATTTGTATTTACTATGAATTATTTATAAATCATCTAATTCATTAATTTAATTATTTCCAAAATTTTAGATTCCCCCCCCCCTCCTCCACAGACACACACACTCTTTTGCCTCTATCTATCACACAATGCACAATACCTTTGAAATTCCAATAAAAAGAAGATTTTGCTTTTGTTATTCTAACATTAAATAAATAAGCACATCTCTAAATTTCCCCTATCTCTGAAATTTACGCCCCCCCCCCTCTCTCTCTCCTACGGCATACAATGTCTAAATACCATAAAAGTTAAATTTTACAAACAAAATTTTCTCTGTTAGTTATTTTTTTTAGCTATAATTAACAGATAACAAGAAAACATGTAAATCCAGCCTCCAACTTCAAGATTTCCGCCTCCCCCCCCCAACATTTATTTTTAATAATTGTTTAATAAATGTTTTTAATAATCTATCCCTAAATTTTTATTTAAAAAAATGCTCTTTTTTTTACTTTGTAATTGCCATAAATAGATTTTAAAAAAAATAACCATCTGAGTTTTTTCTCCCTCCATTAAAATTACTTCTCCCAACTCCCACCCCCCACCCCCTCCCCCTCCTCTCGCATACAAAGTCTAAAATCTTTAAAAATATTAATTAAAATCCTGTTCTGTTTGTCATTTTCTACTTAAAATGAATAACGAGTATTCAGCTTTCTAAATTCACCTACGAAAGTTTCATTTCACCCTTTGTCCCCTAATAAAGGGGAGGGAGGATTTCTAGATATTGAAGATGGTGGAAGAAGCAATTGAAAATATTTCTTTTATTCAGCTGTTTGGATATTCTCACAATTGTTTTTGAATATAAAGCAATTTTAAAACTTTTTATCGAAAAGTAATATAACCCCCCTCCCCCCTTTAAAAAAAAAAAAAAAAAAAAAAAAAAAAAAAAACCTTCAGAAATGCGGATTTATATATTTCAACCACAAAATTTCATCCTAAGGGTTGAATGAAAATTTCATATATTTTTATTTTATACCTTTTCTTTCTTATTATAAGTAAACAAATATATTTTTAAAGCATGAAGTTATTGCTTATACATATTTAAAATAAATAACTATTAATAAATGCAAATAATTGCTTCCACTTTTAACTACAGATGTAATTACTAAATTAAATATAATTTAATGCAATACTTATACACATCATAAAATAAAGAAAATTCCACTCGTCAAATCGGAATTTAACCTAATACAACATCCATAGGGCTACACTTTTACAACCATATCGATTTTCAGGTCGACATATTTCTCTAGATAGTAATAGCCCAAGAAATTTTTTTTTGTTTTGTTTTGTTTTGAGGGTCGACTGTACATTTTCTGCAACTAATGTTACAAGAAACTGCAGTACGATGAAACGTTGCATTGTATTCAATGTTTTATTATATATTTTTGAAAGTTTTATTTAAGAGATTATTTCTTTGTGTAATGAGAAAAAATTGTAAATATGTATATCTATATAAGTCTACATTAAAGTATCAATTTAAATATATTAATAAATTAACGCAGTTTAATCTAACTGGAACAATAAACTGCCAAAGAAAATATCGTTAATAAAACTTTTTACAATAAATTAACATGACGGTGCGTGAAAAAAAATTTTAAATCAAAGTTATAATAGTAATAAAGTAAGTAGATAAACAATTTTTCAAAAAAATTGGAAATTTGAAAAATTAAATGATTATTTGCAGTTGGTAGCATTTAGTAAAAATATATATAAATGTTTTTTAATATGTATTTTTAAAAATAAGGTCAGCTTCAATATTAATTTTAATATAAACGAAAAAAGCAAGGGAGAAAATGAAAAAACGGACAAATAATACCTAAATAAAAAAAAACATTCCCAACTGTTAACCCCCCCCCCACCCCTCCGAATTGTAATTAATTTAAATTCACAGTGTTCTGTTAATTAGACTGTTGTATTATATAAAAACAGTCCATTTTTGGTCAATGCGAAAACTGAAAAGATCTTAAACCCGATAACTGATTTTTGACTAAATATGCAATGCCCAACTTCAAATTACTGGTTCTCCCAAAATCGCAAGAGATATCTTTAGATATGTTTTTAGAAGGTCTATTCTACATTTTGTGCTGTGAAAGTTCGAAAGACTAGAAGGACTTTTTTATGGATCACTTTTTATAAACAAAAATGTCTTAAACTCTGTATTATTAAAAAAATTCCTCTCATATAATTTTCGAGATATTTTGGAACTCAAAAATCAAATTAAAGATGTAATTTAATGTTATTTTAGAGACGCATAATAAAAATAAACAACAAACCCTGTAAAAAGGGCTTAGTTAGCGTTTGAATGTAGTGAATTTGCTTGAAATTCACGCCACAACAAGAATCATTCAAACCTTTCAACTTCATACAAGCACTGAGAATTTATGTGTGCTTATAAAAACAAAATATTTAACAGTATAAATCTTCAGATATTTCTGAATACTGTGGAAAGTATTTCATTTCGTAATTTGAAACTTCGATTTTTGGCCACATAATCGGGATTTGGGACCACGGTGCGCCGGGCAGATCAGCTAGTAAATATAATAAAGAAAGAAGTTTGTGTGTGTCTCTCTCTGAGTTCTGAAGAGACCGCTGCAAGCAGAGCTTCAAAATTTGGAGACGATGTGCCTCTATATACAGCGTCTGTTCTGAAAGTAGTAGGACTCATTTTTAAAAAATAAAATTATTCATGAGAATAGTACAAACGATTAGAATTTTTCAAAGTAGCACCCTTCCGCATCTACACACTGCTTCCAACGAGTTTTCCAGTTTTCGTATGCCTCCAGGAACACATGGACCGGAATGCTGTTTAACTCCCTCGTCACGGCCTGTTGAACCGCCTCTACCGAGCCGTGATGCTTCCCCTTGAGCGTCGATTTTGTACTCGGGAATAGAAAAAAGTTTGCCGGGGCCAAGTCGGGGCTGTAGGGGGAATGAGGCAGCGTTGCCACATTGTGCTGGGCAAGATACTCCACTACGCGAAACGCTGTGTGGCTCGGCTCGTTGTCATGGTGCAGCCGAACTCAAAAACGTAGGTTTGAGGAATGCACAATTCATCAGCAATCATTCTGATGCTCCTCCTACGATCACTGTTCAGTAAATTTTTCACTTGCGACACATTTTCTTTTGTCTTACTGGTCGAAGGGCGTCCGGAACGGTCGTCGTCTTCCACTCTTTCCCTACCTTATAGGAACAGCTTGTGCCACTCAAAAACACCCGATCTACCCATGGCAGCATCACCGTAGGCCTCTTTAATCATGTCATGAGTCCCTCTGCCAGTTTTACCAAGCTTTACACAAAATTTGATCGCGTATCGCGGCTCCAGAAAACGCTCCATGATTCTCCGTGACGAGGAATTTCGACAGTGGTTCACAGTACAAGCGACCTACTCTCTTCAACGGCCGAGAGCCGACTGCCGATTTTTCCCAGCATTCCCAATATCCCCTCTACCTATCGTGCGCGCGCAGACCGCCTCTCATCTACCCGTTCGCTCAGGAAAAAATCAGTCCTACTAATTTCAGAACAAACCCTGTATGTAGTTTTCCACCTCGAAACCAGATTTTGGAATTTTTTAATAGATTTTTAGTGTTTTTCCACGCTCCCCTACGTTTTTTCCACATTAGTAACAGGAATCAAGTTCCAATCTTTTAGCCCAATATAGTAAATTTTGTCCTCTTTTCAATAAAGTTCATTGGGAATTCGTTCAGCAATTTTTGAATATTTGACAATTTTTTTTTTCTTCGCCCCCAAGAAATTTTACCCAGAATGTTCGATTGGCTCGTTGGTTGCTTCCATTTCGACCTCAGTCTTTTTAGATTGGAGAGGGGTTGATAATAATTTAAATATAAAAATTATGATTTTATTAAAGAAAGGCGGGTTATCAATTACCCCTATTTGAATTTCTTGATTAGATTTTTTAACTTAATATTTTATGTTTTTTTTTAAAACATTTTTCATGTTTTGCAGCGATTTTTTTTACATTAAAATGCATTCATTTCTAAACTTTTAGCCCAATATAGGTAGTTCCAAATGACGTCACAAATCGCCATTGGAGGTCAAACACCGTTGGAGGGCAGGTGGGATTAGTAGCTGAGAGGAATTTAGGCACGGCGGGAAGTCAACTGGGCAATTGTGTTTTGAGGATGAAAAGTAATCAGCTGATTGCAAATGTTACCCTTTTTTCAATAAAAAAAATATTCTGAATTCGAACTGCGATTTTTGAAATTTTTGCGATTTGTTTTATGCGATTTTTAGAGTTTTTAACGTACGTGATGTCATTTAGGTTTTTGATTTCACAAGGAAATTTCTAGGGTTCTATGGACTCAATTTCATTGGGAATTGTTTCAGTCAACTGAACATGAACTAATTATAGTATAGATAACTAAGACATAGATTTGGCGCCCCTGACGGTGGAAAATGGAACTAAAAGATTTTGAGCGCGTGCACGTCTGTTATATAGTGCCGTAAGCAGCGGCAAAACGCGCCGGAGTTTCATTCGGAAAGAGGTTAGTTTAGAAAAGAGTGCGCTCCCTTTCGTTGATAGGTGGAACTGAAAGTCTTTGTACTTATTATTAGTCCGATTCAAACGAAATCTTTTCTAATATTAATCCCAGGTCTCCCAGGTACTAAATAAACTTCGGTATATTTTTCTCAGACCTTGGTTACCACCATTTGTGAATATTAATCTCCAGGGGGGGTATTTCCCCGGGTTATATGGACCCGATTTCATCGAGAATTAGTTCATTCAACTTAACATGAACTAATTAAGATATAGCTATCAAATTAAGATATAAATTTCGCTCCCCCTGGCGGTTGGAATTAGAACTAAAAGATATTGCAGCGCGTGCGCTGCACGACTGCTATACATTGCCGCAGGCAGCGGGGACAAGTGTCGGAGTTTCGTTCGGAAAGATATTTGTTTAGAACATAATGCGCCCCCTGGCGATGAAAAGTGGAACTAAAATATTTTGCAGCTTCTGCGTAGCACAGTGTTGGATGTTCGTTTGTAACAGAATGCGCCTCCGACGTTGGAACTAAAATATTTTATCACCGTGCGCCAAAAATATCTATTTTTATCGAAACCGCAAAAGAAAATTACCGATTTGATAATCGCAGACGATGAAATATTCTTACTTTCACTCATCTTCGAATATTAAGAAAACTATTGGAATTATCTATTCGAAAGTGAAAGGGTTACAATAGGAACAGTTTCGAGCAGCGATTGTAGAATAATGTCGAGTTTCGTGCTATTTTTTGACGGAACCGTGCAACGCTGGTCGGATCTGCTAGTATACTAATAAAGAACGAAGTTTGTGTGTGAGTGTGTGGGTCTTTCCGCTGATTTCTGAAGAAACCACGGCACGCACAGGCTACAGAATTTTAGAGTAAGGTACCTCTATATCTGAAATAATGCACCTTGAAGACCGATTTTGGAATTTATTAGATTTTTAAAATTTATTTTTATGCGAAATTTAAGCATTGTTTTTACGTTTCGAGGTAATTTTTCTACATTAATAAAAATAATCCGATTTCAATCTTTTAGCCCTCGTCTTTTCAATAAAGTTTATTCGGAATTCGTACAGGAATTTAAGGAATTTTTTAGGTGATTTTTAACTTTTTTTCGCATTTTACGGCGATTTTTTGACATTGGTAAAAAGTATTCGATTTCAAACTTTTCGCCTAATATAGTAAATTTTGTCCTCTGCGATTTTTAATAAGATATTCAATGTGATTTTTAACGATTTTTTGCCTTCCGTGTCGATTTTTTCACATTCATGAAATAATTCCGATTATAGTGTTTTACCCCATTATAGTAAATTTTGCCTTTTTTCGATTATTTAGCGATTTTTAATGATATTTTCAATGCGATTATTAACTTTTTTTCGAATTGGCATTCGGAAAAAAAATTTGGTTTGGAACTTTTAGCCTACTATAGATTATTTTGTCCTCCGCAATTTTTCCATTTTAGCGATTTTTTTGCGATTTTTAGCGATTTTTTGACATTCAAAACGGAATTCTGTCTCAAACATTTAGCCTAATATAGTAAATTTTGTCCTCCGCGATTTTTAATACGATTTTCTGCGTTTTTTTTAGATTTGGGGCGATTTTTTGACACTTGGAAGCGGAATTTTGCTTCAAACTTTTAGCCTAATATAGTAAATTTTCTCCTCATCAATTTTTTAATTTTTAGAGATTTTTAATGCGATTTTTTGGGTTCCACGGTGATTTTTTTACATTTGCAAAGGAATTCTGTTCCAAACATTTTGCCTAATAAGAATTTTGTTTTAAACATTTAGCCTAACATAGTAAATTTTATCCTCGACGATTTTTTTATTTTTAGCGATTTTTAATGCAATTTTCAACGCGATTTTTTTCGAGTTCCACGGCGATTGTTAGACATACGGAAAAGTAATTCAGTTTCAAATTTTTACCCTAATATAATAAATTTTCTCCTGTGATATATTTGATTTTCTAGCGGTTTTTAGCGGGGTTTTTTTTTCACGTTTCACAGAGATTTTTTGACATTCGTAAAAGGAATTCTATTTTAAAATTCTATCTTATTATAGTAAATTTTCTCCTAAGTGATTTTTAAAGTTTTTGCGATTCTTAATGTGATTTTTAGCGTTTTTTAGCGATCCGCGGCGATTTTTCGACATTCGTAAAAGGAATTCCGTTTCCACCATTTAGCCTAATAGTTCATTTTTTCATCTGCGGTTTTTAGGGGTTTTCAAAGTTTTACGCCGATTTTTTTTTACATTCGTGAAGGAATTCTGGTTACTTTGCAATATATTATTGCTTTTTAGCGATTCGCAACGACTTTTCCACTTTAATAAAAGTAAAAACCAAGTAATTTTTATAGTATTTCTATCTGATCACTCTTTAATTATCTTTCTCACCAAGTTTGATTGTCATGATCTAGTTTATCAAATAACATGTAAACTAATTATTTCTCACTAAACGCTTTGACACACATTGTATTTCTAGTACTTTTAAAGTATAGCACCTTTAAAATTAATGCTTCAACTTGTAATATCTCATAATTTCAAAAGCGACAAAGATCTTTCATTTTGCTTGGTTTTGAGAAATAAACTTCCTTTATCAACTCAATCAACTTCGCCTTTATTAAATACCTCTTATTAAAATGTATTTCTACAAGTAAATCCCAAGCTATTTTATAATTACTATCTCTAACGGGAAGCGAATAAATAACCTTTAACGCCGAATATGTGTAACAAAAATTCAAATTCTGAAGTTTTTGAGCCTCTGACAAGTTACTATTATTAACAAATCAAGATTAAAATAATCTTGAAAATCCTAGACGTTTTAACTACAAAATTTTCAAACGAAATTTTAGGTAACTATTTTTTATCATTACCCACATTTTTATCTAAATTTACCGGAGCATGTTTTGAAGATTTTATATCTGTCGCTTAGCTACTAAATTAGTCATACCAACAGAATCTTGAATATCCCCTAATTATATTCAAAGAATCAATTTCGTTTTCTTTAAAACGCCGAAAAAAATTAACAAATATTTAATCTTATCTTGCATTACAACAAGAAAACACTTTTTATATAAACTGTTCAATAAAAATGTACAACTGTTTAATAAAAATATTTAATAAAGTATGCCTATATGGAACAAAAAATTAGTAATTCTAAACTTATATTAACAGTAGTTATGCACTTAAAAAATTTATGAAAAATTCAAATCTGTGTTTTATATATATGTTGTTTACAATCTTGTTACAAACGTTATGCCAATAACATAAAACTTAATTTTCCAACTTTTTTATCATGTTTGCAAACCAATAAAAGAAAAAGTATATACTTTTAATATATTTTCTATGTCATGAAATTTTGTTCATTTTCATCCCACCATTCCTCGACTATATTTTATGGTATAATTTTAAAAATCCAAGTGCCTCTAAACTTTCTACAGAGGTGAATTAACTTTGTAACATTTAACATTATCCGATTTCTATCTCTCGCATTTCAGAGAAATTCTGAAATACAAATTACTTTCAACACTGAAAATGGAAGCGGGGCGCTACTAATATATCGGGCATAGGTTCGAATCCAAGTACCTCCCATCCACCACCATTGAGAGCAGAATCTCTCAGCCGCAGGTGGGATACCAGAATACCAAGAATTGAATTCCGAAGAAAAAAAAGAAACATACCAACTGTATTAATATCTTAAAGACCTCCGTAAAAATTTCGAATCCTTTATATTTTATTAAATAAATAAAGTTTCTAAAAAAGAATATTCAGAAAAATACTTTAATGTTATATATTAATGTAATAATAATTGTGAATAATTATTATACATAGATTAATTGGAAATAAGACAAATTAACTATATATTAGCTTTTTTGAAAAAGAAGAAATAATGAAAGGTAGATATAAGATTATCTCTAGTCTATTAAATTTCAATCTGTCACTTGAACAATATTCACTTGGAAACAGAGAACCACGATACGAAATGTTCCTCTCTTTTTTTTTTTTTTGGGGGGGGGGCAGGCTTAAAGACTTCAAATCGCGTATATTTCTTCGAGAAATAGTCACGATTTCAGCTGTTATATTTACCACTAGTGAGTAGTCTTGTTGTGCAGCCCACGTAATGTTATGGGCAAACTTCAAACGCTTCTTTCGTAAACTCACAGTTTTTCGTACTATAGAAATCTTCTTCCCAGTGAACGATACATGTTCGTACTCTGAGATAGTATGTGACAAGTAGTAACAGTTGTGACATGTAGTGTTGTAGTGACAAGTAGTGTATCTTTTGAATAATCATTTAAAAACACTTTCTCAGACTTTAACAGAGTTTGCACTATGTGTAATTATATGAGATCCAGAGTAATTCGCTACTTGCACAACTGATAAGGAAGATCACATTAAAACGCATACCCAATATATATATATATTTTTTTTAAACTCTGTTGTTTCTCCATATGTACCTAGTATAAGATCATTGAAATTTACTTGCGGAATCCCAATAAATAAAAATCGAAAAAACACCCTACCGAGTTTTCATCGCAGAAGCGGTTTGATATGGCGCGCGATTAGGAGGAGGAGACTGATTCTTGCCAAATGCACATGACTGAATTTTTAATGCTTATTGAATTTAAATTTAACACTCTATTACTATCTTTGTATCTGTAAAATACAGTAAATATTTTCCCTGGCTGAAAAGGCGTATTTGGAAACGCCAGTGGGATATATTTTTTTTTAGTTTTTGTGATTAAAGGCAAAAGAACATACATTTCTAGTTAATTACTACCTTTCCCATAAATATTGCTGTATAAAGTGTCCGTCATGAGATCTCATAGATACAATGACAGCAATAACGTAAGTTTTTTGAGGATGGTAATATAATGTTAAACAATGAAAATATTTACTGTTTTTGTTTGTTTGTTTGTTTGTTTAAAAGTTATACTTATAACACATTCAAGCTGTGTGTCTTATTTTTCGATCTGGAAAATTAAATTGTTATCTGGATTTTTTAAAATAATGGCTATATATTTGAGAAATATCGTGCGAATGCAGAAAAAAATATTGGAGTGACAGTTTCTTCGGAAGCGGAAACAGAATTAAAAACAA
This sequence comes from Maratus michaelseni, assembly GCA_963931845.1. Taxonomy (NCBI): domain Eukaryota; kingdom Metazoa; phylum Arthropoda; class Arachnida; order Araneae; family Salticidae; genus Maratus; species Maratus michaelseni. The sequence goes on from OZ007586.1 coordinate 283,736,191, forward strand.
CTTTGCCGAATTTTTAAAACAATATGCATGTGCAAATCATGTTAATGTGCATGTAGATAAGACGTTTTTGATACTGTATCTCCTTTATCTAACAAAGTTATTGATTCAGAAAACTATTATAAAATAGCAATGAAAGAATAAAGGGGGTGAGGTATTGCATCTTTAAATGATTAATTTTTTTCATATTAACGTTCATTTCTGTACAACAAAGTGTGCTGTTTGTATATTTTTATTCATTATTTATGAGCTCACTACTCTTGTTTAGAATAATCTTCAGTTTACTGTAAACAGGGAAAGAGGATACGGTTAGAGGTACGTGAGAAAGATTATACAGGCAATTATATGCAATTTAAAGAAAAATTAGTTAAAAATATTATTTTTAATTAAATTAAATAGTATTTTCTTCGGCACAAAGTTTATTTTATTACCGATTTGATTGATATTTTATTCTAACAAATAAAAAATATGTATATACCTGACAAATTTGGAAATTAAAAAAACGTACTTATTTAATCTTTAACTGCTATAACAGAAATTTTCGCATAGCTATTGTGAACGGTCTCTGAGACTGCTTGATCGAAAGATGAATAAAAGGATCAATTAACACATAGAATGCCGTCCCTTAATTGAAATTCACCTATTCAAAATTCTCTAGTGATAAATACTAAGGCTCCAAACGAAACGAAATTCCACTAGTAACTGAAAATTACAAGTTAAACTGTAAAAATAGAAAAAAGCAGCAGTCTGTCAGACCATTAATACCAGTTTAAGGTTAAACATATTCAGCGAGTAGAGTAGGAAAGCTTCTAAAAGGAATATTACCTGACACGTGGAGTAGACGTCTAACGTTCAAAAGAGCATTTCTTCTACATTAAAATGTATGTCCATAAAACAAAATCTGTTTTTATCAGTCTTTCTCAGTGTTTCTTAATTTAAAAGCATATGACACAACCCCCCCCCCCTTCTCTCGCTCTCTCTTAGTTTACGTTTGATAGTTTCAATTAATTTAAAATATTTTAAATGAATTAAAACAAATTTCTTTGTCAGAAAATTATTTTATTTCTGATTTCACTCATAATATATACTTGTTTAATCTTCCGTTTCAAGATTTTTTTGAAAGTTCACAAGTTCCATGGTTTAGGTAAATTTTACATACGTTTAGAAAGTAATTTTGAGTTTTAAAATTTCTAAACTTAAATTTTGTTCTATATTGTATTACAATATTTTCAATAAATACTTCCATTTTCAATAAATCAAAAAAGCTATATACTTGTCTAACTAGTTTTAAAAATATATTTGTTTAAGTTAAACTTATTTAAAATGGTTCAGCGAGTAGAGTAGAAATAATTATTCGGTACATTTTACACAAGATCAGTTATCCTAAAACAATATTTTGCTGTGTTTCAATGTGTCACGAAACAGTGATAAATAGCCAAATAACGAAATTTTCATCATTTTTTTACGGACGTATAGTTGAGATTCCGAAAAACATGTTTTAATAAACATGTATATACCTACATGAGAAAGACATTCATATATCATTTTCAAAATTTGTTGTTTATGTGCTTATTGAGACCTTCCTTCAGAGGGTCAACATTAAAAGAATAAATTTGTAAATCTGTTCTTAAAATCACAAACTGGTTAATTTTATTAAATTAGTTGAAAAAAGGAAGGTGACTTATTTTTCCAATATGAAATGTCTACTCAAAATCACAAACTAGCACAAGGAGAACCCTCACTCTGTGTTCATTAAGAAGCGTCCAGAAACAATGCATCTGTGACCCGCGATTTTTGAGATAAAATACAAAAGAAAAAGTATTTTTGTGTGTTAGTAAACTGTGTATCTGACGCACTGAAAATAACTTTATTGGAAATATACGAATCTGCACAACGGATGACAACAAAATAAAAGTGAGGATGGTTATTGAAAAAAGTTAGACCTATACTATTTAATGACCAAATTATCACAGAAAAAAGTGCCATTCATTGAAAGTTATGTCTTCTTCAACTTTATCTAAAATATTAAGGGACTGTCTCTATATTCAAGTAGGAAAAAGCTTTAACTTCAAAATTTGATATCTGAAGCTAAAAATTCACCCTTTAAACGAAATTTTGCGTCAAATTTGAGTACTTCTACTTTAAAGTTCATTTTTGTTTTAATTTAGAGACAGTCTTCTAAGTCAACCTTATTCATAAAGAATTACACAAGTGAATTTCATATGGTACCTTTTGCTCCTTTTTGTAACAGTTCTGCTCTCGAAGCTGGTAGACGGGAGGTGCTGGGTTCGATCCCAATCGCGCCCGTCGCCCTAATCGTTCGGAGTTTTCGCGGTTTTCTTCGAGCCGTGGATTTATCCATGCGTAAATACGGGTTAGGTTCCCTTAGAAAGACCCCCAAGAAGGGCACTCCCCCCGGGCCTATATCCCATGTGTAGATAATTGGCCGTCAATAATCAACCCAACCCAACCCTTTTTGTAACAATTTAAAGATTAAAAAGAATGGGCATCCTTTTTTAATTACTTTGTATTTTTGATACGTTCGTACTTATAAATATAAAAACAATTCTCAGAATAGTGCCCAAATTACTGTAATTTCCGGTGTATAATCCACGGATCAAACAATTCTGTTTCAACTCAGAAATTTTATTCAATAATTGAAGACAAATATTTACAGCGATCTTGTATGTTACATTTTATAAAATAAAATTTCTGGGTCGAAACATGATTGTTTGACCCGCGAATTATACGCCGGAAATTACGGTAACTAAAATTGAAATCACTAACTTGAAATTTAACACATGCTTTAAAACTGAAACATACGTAAAAGGGTAAGACTTCCAGAAATTTTAAAATAAAATTTTGCCAATTTTGAATATTATAAAACTTCCTGTTCAATACCTCGCACTTTTTCAACATTTTATTCAACACAATTTTAGAAAAACTATGGATAATAAATAAATGAAATAATAACATATATTTCCCCAAAATATGGTATAGTTGCAAGACAAATTTAAGCGTTCAGAATTTGTTGATCAATCACGATTAAATATGATCAATCATATTAAAGTACCTAGCAATTTTTTTTAAAGGTTCTACGAGGTAAGACAAATTCATGATTTGTTGACTACGCTATTTTGGAAAACGTAACTGTTTAAAAATAAAATACGGGAGATAAAAGAAACTAGTCGGATGTGCCAATCCGAAAACTTTCTTCTATCTCACACAGATTTCGCATACACTAAAAAGAATCAGCACCAATTTATAACAATGTCTAACTGAATCTAAATTTTTATTAAATTCCGTGCATTAGTTCTTGAGATATGACTATTGCTAAAATCGTGTAAATCCTGCAAATTGCAGCATAACAGCGCCACCTGTTGGGAGATTTAGACCAAAACCTAACTCAACGTCTAAATGAATCTGATGTTTGATGAAAATCCATGCATTAGTTCTTGAGATATAGTTATCGTGATACTAATGATAAAAGTAACATACCAGCGCCCCCTGTTGTGCTATTTACACTAAAACATAAGCAGCATCTATTTATGTCAAAGTCTAACTGAACCTGAAGTTTGATGAAAATAAGTACATTAGTTCTTGAGATAGAGCTATTGCGGAATGACTAACATAATATAAAGTTTTATTAAATTCCGTGCAATAGTTCTTGAGATATAGCTATTGTAAAAATCGAGAAAAAAGTGGTATAGCAGCACCACCTGTTGGGATATTTACACCAAAACTTAATCAGCATCTATTTATGTCAAGGTCTAACTGAACCTGAAGTTTGGTCAAAATAAGTGCATTAGTTCTTGAGATAGAGCTATTGCGGAAATCGCGAAAAATGCAGCATAGCAGCGCTACCTGTCGGGCGATTTTCACCTAAGACTCCTCAGCACCAATTTACATCAGGGACTAACTAAATATAAAATTTTATTAAATTCCGTGCATTAGTTCTTGAGATAGAGCGCCCACAAAATTTGTGTCACATACAGACAGACTCATAGACAGACATTTTCTAAAAACAGTTAAATCGTGTTCAGGAGCTTATAAAACGTATAAATCCGTCGAAAACCGAAAGTCGAAAATTTTCATGAATCCAATACTTTCTTCTTGTAGAGATAGAAGAAAGTAAAAAGCAAAGGGATGTAGATTAGGCGCGGTATTTTTAGTTTTTCGTATCTTGTTTATATAAACTCCGATTCAATTTTTTAAAGATAGGAGAAATAGTTTAAAAAGCGAAATTGACTTACGGTAAAAAACATTTTCGAAAGCGCTAACTTGATTTTTTTTAAACTAAAGGTTTCTGCCTGAACCCGATAGAACGTATATATCTTTAGGTGTGTTTGTTTTTTGTTTGGTTATTTTAGAGAGCCGATGCCAGATTTTATATATTGGGAATTTGGAAAATGGGAATTTGCAAAAGTGAGTCCTGTGCGCGAATTTTTTCCGAAGGGTTAATAATCGTATTTTTCAAAAACAAATACATATATCGAAAAACGAATAAATGTAGATATTGTTTGGTATTTTTAGTTTTTCGTACTTTTCTCTGAACCGCCGATGCAAAATTTTAAATATTGCCAAAATCGAAAAATCGCGAAACGGCATACAGAAAATATACTTTTTCGAACGGTTAATTTTCATATTTTTTAAAACCAAAGATGGATTTGAAAAGGGCAAAGTCAGCTCTTTAATTTGGTGACCTTCGTTTTTCTGTATCTCTTGTAGTCCGGTGGATGCAAGGCTCGGAAAACGGGAGAAAATAAAAAACATGAATTCCTTGCTTCTTGATTATTATTTTTTTTTGAAAGGGTTATATGGGAAATTTTTTCAAACCAACTAGATCGTTCGAGACGTAAAAGCACATTCTTTGAGAATATGTAAACGGGTTTTCCGTACTTTTAGCCGTTCGCCCATGGCGAATTTAGAAAACCTTAAAAAAAAAAAAAAAAAAAAAAACGGGATGACTCGTGCTTTCTTTCTCCTATTCCCGAAGATACGGATATTGGTTTCTGAGCATGCGCGACCGGGTTTTGGAAGAGTGATTTTTTATTTGTGATCGTTGATCAGTTTTTAATTAATAACTACTCTAATTTTCAAAATATTAAAATTCTAAGGCTCAGGTGCACCAGGAGAGGGTTTTGACCACCTAAGTCTAAATCTTCAGGCTTCTAGGTAGGCTAGATTTTCCTAGCCATCGCCAACAGACAGACACACACACACAGAGCGAAACTTTCTTTTATTAGTATAGATATCTATGAACACCCAAGCTAAAACTATCCTCGAAAAAGACATCTCTCGAATAATAGTCAGCACTCCAATCACAGGTCAATACGTACAGAGTAAGGGAGATATGTGACAGTTAGGAAGAACTGTCTATTTTCTGGTTGTTTAAAGAAAGGGATTACGTAATTCAAAATATCTTGATAAATATAATATTTTAAAGCAATCATGCTTACTTTTCGTTAAAATGAATGAATGAATAAAAATATATCTAAGGTATATTCTGCTCATCATTTTTATTTTCAAATGTCAAAAATCCACATTTTTACACATACGAAAAATATAAAAATTTCATTCTGAAATGTTTTGAGAACGTGTTACTTCTGTTTACGAATTTCAAGGAGCCTCCTGTTTCCCTTCATATCAAAATGTCTTGTAAAAGTAAGATTACGAGGGCGATGATTGCCAACGTTTATCCATTTTTCTTGAGTTTCAATACCTCATGTATAAATTTAAACTTACTCGCTTTCTAGCGCGCAATGTTTATATTTGTATGAAAACCAATTTTTCAACCCAGCAGTCGTGTCAAACATCACTCATGAAGCAAGTTTCGGAGTGTTTGTTGCAGCGGCATGTGGGCTTCTGACAACGTTTTTGTTTATGCGAGATAATTTTCAAGGAGAATGGGGAAAATATATATTTAAAATCCATTTTAAAACAAATCTCATTTCAAATTCTTAACTGTTTAAAATGTTCAATTTATTCTGTCAAATATTACTTATAACAGAAATTTAAAATATTTTATTCGCAATGAAGTAAAATCTCCTTTTAATAATCCGTGATATACGAGCATTATTAATAATTAAAGTTTTTTTTCTGTACACAAATCAATTTGTATGGATGTTATCAGAATAATGCACTCTAACAATACTTTCTAAATTTTCATTTTCAGAATTTGTTTATATCATGTGTATTTATTTGTGCGTATTGTGATTAAAATATTTTAATTCTGTGGATCTAAACGGTTAATAGACATAATCAGTTTTATATGAGGAAAATATATTTAGTTGTTTATAAAAAACAGAAGTGGCACAACGGAACGTGATCCAACTCTCTATTGAGAGTTGACACCGATGCTTCATACATGTGTGCAGAATGCTAAATTTAAATGGATAACACCAGTGCCTGATTAAAGTATGCGCCAACAAGTCTGTGGCCCTGCGATACCTGATTCTAGGTCCTCCAAATTTGATATGCAATTTTTGTGACGCTTTTAAAACTATTTTGTGCTTATAATAGATTTTATAATAAATATTTTGTGCTTTTAAGGAAGGATAATATTAAAAACAGAAAATATCTAAATATGTACTTACATTTTTATATCTGTATTTTAAGGCATAGAACATGTTTATTTTTTTGTGACAGTATAGAAAGAGGGGTCATGAATGAATTCTATGCTCCTGGCCTCTATTTGCCTTGACCGGGTTCTGGAGATCAGTAGACAGTGTTTTTCCTTTAAATAAATTACTTTTATGAAAATTATTTAAATTTTATTTAAATTTTAATGCCTATAATAATAATATATAAACAGAACTTATTCAGTTGGATGTTAACTGCGATAACACAGCCGCTCCACTACTGGACAAGAGGCAAGCTTGAGTTAAAGAAAGGAAAATTATGCATAAAGCTTACATTATGACACACTTTCTAATATTTTCCATTTACACTTTAAGTCGAACTTCTAACACAGACGTCTATTTAAAGAATAATTTCCACAAAATATTAAAAATATTTTACAGGAAACGAATATTAACAAGAGGAAAGTTAAACTCGTCATTTTGAAGTAAATATGTTCATATAAAACATACTGTCATTCAGCCAAATCATGCATTAAAATATCGTAACAAATCCTGTAGTCTAACGAGAACTGGAAGAAGAACAGAAGAAATCGGGGTCATTCTCACAGATACGTGCATTTTCATTGCTAAATTTCCTTTAAAAAATTGCATTTTAAATTAGGGGTAAAAAAGGTGTTTTATAATGTGTCGAACTTGTCTAGTGTCATGTCAGTAAAAGCCCAGATTTTAAAAGCCCAGAAATATTTAATTAAAATGGCATTATTATATTACGTACATGCCGTGTTTGTAAACATGATGTCCACAGACCCGATGTTTTTGTCGTAAATTATTTGAAATACATTAATCAATAGACAAAATTGAATGATACTGCTTAATTTCGATTTGTGTAATTAGTTTAATTAATATTAAATGTTATTCTATTTAGTTTTATTATTTTATAATTCTTACATGTTTTTATATTGTCCATTGAACGGAGAATTTGATCATTAGGGTTAATGATTTTTTCACAATTAAAATAATAATAAATGTTTTACACAGATAACTCTTGCAACGGGCTGCTTCTTAAATATTCAACAAATTTGACTTTTCGAGGAACAAGTATATGAATGAGCAATACTTTCTGCGCATTTAAAAATAAGCGGCATAAAAATTCTTACAATTACGCTAGATATGACTAAACATGTATGAGATATTCTCAGTAAACAATTATTAAAAGGTCATTGCCATGTCCACTTATGAGAACAAGCTGAGTTTTTCTTCGGGACTGATTCTGAACCTTATTGGTACATTTCGATATGGAATAGAAATGTTCGTTTCTATGTCAACAATTCTTTACCCTTTTATACGCAAGCCATCGACAACCGCGTGCTCTGAATCCGTAGTTCAATCGATGTAATTTTGAATAGAAATTGAAAAAAGGGCAACGGTAATAGCACCAGAAATTTCAATTTCAATGCATACTAGTTTCGGTAGCTTTTAGCATACCGTCCTCAATGCAAAGAATGGCGGAAAATTGCTCAGATATATAGGAGAGGTGCGGATTCAAGCGAGGGGCTTATTTTCAAATAGGAAAACAGAAGACACCGGGCAACATCCAACAGGAAAACAGCAATGGAATGGAACGGTTTTAAGGGAAAGGTCCAACAGAAAAAACAGGAGACTCCGGGCAACAGCCAACAGGAAAACAGAAAATGGAACGGATTCAAGTGAAAGGTTTAGTTGACCAATAGGAAAACTGGAGATTCCGGGTAAACAACATTCATTGCTTATATGGAGAAAAAGTTAATTAACCGTTTCTTTCGCCTACGGGCCAAAAAGTTGAAATGACTCAATCGGCTGAGATTCCTTTTTTGTAAATGACAACGAATCACCCCTAAATTAAAATTTTTAAGATGTAGCGTTCCAGTTCGATCTAGGTTAAGAAAGCTATATGCAGATACCCCTTAGCTGTTCTTCGTGCTATTATTATAGATACTCGTCTTGCCATTTCCAAGATTGAAAGGGAATTATTGGATCTACATTTCAGATTAGCAGCTGATCTTTCTAATTTTGGGTCTATAGATTTAAATTCCTGGTGCCATGCTGAGAATCTTTCCAGTAAACGTTCTTACAAAGTCAATGCTAAATTTATATTGATAATATCCTTAACATTATGAACTCTATCGATATTAATATTCAATTCACTTGTGAAACTGAAAATAATGGCCAAACAATGGCCGCCTTTTATACCTTTATAAATCGTGGCATACATGTTTGCTCTAATCCTCACTTATTTAATAGTGATAGTCAATTTATTAAAGCCATTGCAGTTGACAGAGGTGATAACCCTTCTATCGTTGATACTGCTTTATTTAAACTTCAGCACCCTCGTTTCTCAAACTCACCTCAGTCTCCTTCTCTTTCAAATATTAGCTTTGTGCTACCTTTCTTTCTTAAATCAAGTTTTCCCACTGCTAAAATTCTTGGACACTATGACTTCAAAGTAATGTTTACCCCTACCAATAAACTTACCTTTTCCAAACTTAAAGATCCTATTGAGTTATCTAACTCATGGTGTATCTATAGTATTAATTGTCAGTGCTGTCTCTCCTATATTGGTCAAACCAAATGTGGCTTAAAATTTCGTATTAAAGAACATCAACAATATGTTCAAAAGCAAGAAACCAATAAATCCTCAATTGAAAAACATTGCTGGGGGATGAATCATACTTTTGACTTTAATTTAGTGCTCACGAAAATACGTTGAAAGCGTATTGTAATCGGTAACGATTTTGGATAGGAATAATATGGAAAAAAGGCTTAACTACATATACGTTTAAACGTATATAAACGTATATTCGCGAACACTACTTTAATTCGGCTAAAATAATTTCGAAACCTACTTCTATACATGAACTTATCTTTCTTGAAGCATTTCATATTTATAAAAATTTTAGTAATATTGTTAATTGTGAATTCGCTATTTCCCCATTATCTGATTGTTAACATTACATAAAAACCCCTTTTAGTTTTTAGCATTTTCCATTTTGTTCTGTTTCATTCTTTATGCTGTTTTCCTATTGGCTCTCTGCCCGGAATCTCCTGTTTTCCTATTTGTTAATAAACCTTTTACTCTATCCGTTCCATTCCTTTGCTGTTTTCCTGTTGGCTGTTGCCTGGTGTCTCCTGTTTTTCTTATTGGTAAAAAAAACCTTTAGCTTAAATCCTCACCTCTCTTATATTTCCGAGCCAATTCCACCATTCTTTGCACTGAGGACTGTATGCTAAATGGTACTGAAACTAGTATGCATTGAAATTGAAATTTCTGGTGCTAGTAATGTTGCTCTTTTTTCCATTTCTATTATATAACAACATGTACTATCTAAATAATAACTTTGTAATCCTTCTTGCATAAAAACATAAAGTGTATGACAGAATATATAGTGATATATCATATATGTGACCATATTTTATTCAATTTATAGGAAATTTTATATTAAATCATTTATATTAAAATATATATAATATATTGGAACATTTTTATTGATGTGTGAACATAGAAAACCCATCTAAGCTCATAATGTCCAAATAAGAGGGTGGGCCCTCTGTTGTTTTAATAGGAAATCGCTGGTCAACAACATTTCATGTGAGATAGCTGTGGAATTTAGTTTTATTTAAATAATGTGTTTCTCAAAGTATAGTTTTATTATTGACTTAAAATAATCCAATACAAGTATAAAAAATGAGTTTTTCAATTTTTAATAACATATACTTTAAAGTTATTTATCTCAAAATGAGGTTTTACGGAATTTTTCGCAAGATATCTCTGGACTACTTTATATTTTTAGACGTTATACATTATACCTATATCTTAAAATTTAACCTAAATATGTTTATTTATTCACCTACAAAAGAAAACATAATACACTTACATAAACACTTACAAAGAAAACATAATACAATTTCTCGGAGATAAACTCCGAGAAAACAACATGCATTACTTTCAACTTTATTTTTAAAATATAAATTTTGATTTAGGTCTTAAGATAAAGATATAATCTATAAATCTGCGAAGATTGCATGTAAAAATATTTACTGGTTCATGAGAAACCTTGCGAGAAATTTAAAAGAAGCATATTTTGACCATTTTGAAATAAACGACTTTAAAAGTATTGTTTTAAGCATGGCTTTACATAGGGACCACCTTATGATTTTACTTATAACTAACGTAATAATAGGAATTTCTTTTGCAGTTTGTTTGAATATGAGCAGAAAATGTTCCTCTTTCATATATGCTCCTCGAAAAATCGCATTTTTGAACATGTAAGAGTTAACATTCCCCTTTAAAAATACTAAATAATGTATCATTGAAGAAAAAAAGTTTAAAATTATCTTTACAGACCCAGTAATTGGCGTAAACTGCAGGGCTGCAACAGGCTACGAATTGAAATTTGTCAGGCTCTGTGGGCTGAAAAATTAATATTTTACATTATTTAAATTATGTTTATGTGTTGCTCGGTTATACCACACCACATTTATATATAATATAACATTTTTAAAATTTGTAATTATTGGTTACATAAATATTATGATACATTATTTGGTACGATTCTATCAGAATGACCGAGTGATACAGACACGCGGACGAATCGAATAAACAACTATAGATAAAATGCATTCAGAAAAAATGTAGCTCATAGAATCGAAATCTTCTATACAGCCGTGCAAAGAGATATAAATACTGACACAACAATTATTTATGAGGATATTAAATGAAAGACAACATACAGAAAGATACCAACCCGTATTCTGAGAAAATGAAATAGAATGCTGTACACTTTTGAAATGGTTACTTTATGTTAGCTTTTTAAGAATACAAACAGTTTTGAACTTTGTGTGCACCTCATTTAGTACATTTTAACATAATACACTGCATATCGAACTATAAGAATATCTATAAATTACAATATTGGTAATGTTATGGGTTGGTATATTTGTGTGTCGCTGCTCAGATTTGGTTGCGATCCGTACACTCTTAAAAAAATTGAATGGAGGGGCAAGAAGACAAACTGAAAAGATACGTATAGTCAGATCAACAAACTGATCGTATAAATACCTTTAAAGCTTCATATAAAAATTTCGTTAAATTTTAAAAATAATAATGAAATTCTAACAATGACATTTATAGACCTAACTGATATTGATAATAGTAAATTCTGTAAAATATCTGCAAATAGTATGAAACATATTAACAGGGATCATATGCATTAATGTGCAGTGCGCAAAAATTAATAATCCAAACGCAAGCTGGAAGAACAGTTCTAATAGACCAAAGAAGATAAAGAAAAAAAAATGTAGTTTTGGATTTGTGATAGTTTCTTTAATACTGTTATTTTGTGAAAAATGGCCATCAGCCACACATTAAAATTCAGCTTAACTTTTATAGGTTAATTATGATGTTACAAAGCAAATTCGGGGATAGCATATAAACAAGAACGAAAAATCATGCGTCAAGCATAGATTATGTAACACTTTCCAACGCTTCCAAAATAATTTTACAAATCATACTGTTTAATAAGCTAAAAGATAACATCTAAGTAATCCGAATACTTTTATTCAGCACTGTATAGGATCTATAGATTTGTATATATACTACATAGGATGCTAAATTTTAGTTCAGTTAGGAAACGCGTAGCACAGCTTAAAATTCTCCGTCTGGAGTTAAATAATACGGAAATGTGTTCGCGAACTTTTGTGCTTCCCTGTATAGGATCTACAGAATTTATACGCACCACGTAATAGACAAAAAGCGAGTTAAAATTAAAATCGCGATCAGTAACTTAAAACGCACTTCCAGGAATTATTGTTAACATACAGTAGAGAATTCTTTTGTGTGTCCCTGTAAATGAACGATGACTGCTATACATACAATATTCTGTAGTAAGCCTCTTGTAATGCACGTTAGTGATATATATAAATTTCAATGCGTTTAAAATAGGGAAACATTTAAATAAACCGCAGACGATTTTTCTCCATATACGTAATGTAACGGAATTCTTTTGACTGTCCCTGTAAAGTAACTATAAGTGCTATGCACACCCTATTCCATATTAAAGCTTCTTGTAATGCACCTTAGTGATATATATAAATTTCAATGCGTTTAAAATAGAGAAACATTATTTAAATAAACCGCAAATGATTTTCCCCCATAGACCGCAATGTAACGGAATTCTTTTGAGTGTCCCTGTAAAAAAACTATAACTGCTACACACTTCCGTTGAAATAGGGAACATGCTATAGCTAACAACTATAACATATAAAAATTGCAGAGCAATCCGAGCATATTTACGGGAGTTAGAGCACGTACAGACAAACCGAAGTCATAAACACTTTTCAACTAGGTTGGAAAGTGTTAAAAAGTGGAAATGCATATTTTCATGAGATTTTAATAAATCATTATTTATGATTAATTGAAAATGGGGCCAATTAATGTTAAAGAGTAACGTCATTTATTTAAACATGGTGATAGATTTATTTATATATTTTATCACTTTTGCTTTGCATGCTACTTTGTAGTAGCCTAACTATAGTGCGTATGCATATTTTTCTTTAAACGGATTACGAAATATTAATTTTTATATAATAACTCGATTATAAAATATTCATTAATAGAAATATGTACTTTTCTGGCCACCATTAGAATCTGCACCAACCCCATTCCCTAAAACAAAATTCTTTCCATTCTGACTTTTGGTAGGCTCGTTTAAAAGAAGATTTATATAAACTGTACCATTAAGAGCCTGTATGTTAGATTAACATTTTAAATCCATTTCCTGCTAGTGCAGATTGCAAAGTATTGACAAACAACGATATATTTACGGAATTCCCGGCATGCGATTTTATTCTCGATAAATAAATAAAAAGGGATATGTCCTTAATTTATATTACTGTTAATAAGAGCAATTTTATTCAACTTTTGAAATACAATTCTACACATTAACAATTCTAGAATGCATTATAGTTCATATATATGAATTTTTAGAAGGTTCCATATTGCAAATTTATATATAAGGTTAAAGAATCATAAAAAATCGAGTAAAAGAATTAAAACAGTGAGTTTATATTAAAAATTTCAAATTTATGCCAACATCAAGGCAGCAAGTGTCTATAAATAAAATAGAAAATAATAAACAAGTAATTTTTGTACAAACAGCTTTAATTTGAGACTTTTAAAACTAAAGTTGCGCTCAAATTTATTTCTTGTTATACTTCTTTAATACATTTAAAATTCGTATTTTTACGTTTGTTAGAGTTGAAGCAAACCAGGCAAAGATACTGAGAAATCTAACTTATAAACTTTTTAACTGTGTTGAAAAGTGTCGCGATTAAAATTTTTATTGAACGCTTCCTATACTTTTAACAATAGGCAACATCATTCTTCATAAACTTCAGCATAACTAACAATTGTAGGTTTTAATTTCAATTCTTAGAGTGCTAAGCACCATTTAGGTAATAAGTTTAATAACGGTAATATCCATATAAATTTTCTGCCACTTAAATGAACCATTGCACATCTAATACATATACATAAATAATATTACAAAGGAATTGCTAAAATGATTCCTAAATTTATTTCTACTGATATATTAAATCAGCTGTACTTTATAGCAAGTTAGTTTTCGTTCAATACCTTAGTGATGTGAATTTTCGCAATAAAATTTAAACATATTTCCCTTCTGACCTGTTAACGATAAACTATACGTCTTGCAGATATAATTGAAGAGTTCGGTGTAAATAGAGGCATCTCTATTTTTACATTTTTTTCAGGAGACAATAAAAACTGTTTAACTTTAAAAAAAAAATGCATTTTTTCGTTTTGCTGTGAAAAGGAAAAAAAATATAGAGATTAAAAATACATAATGTTTTTAAATGATACACTTTTACTTAAATTCGTTAAAGTACAGCAATAAAAAAAATAAAACTGACTCCTTTTTGCAACGGGAAGTAATCTGAGACGTTTCAACACCAACTAATGCACTATAAAATAAAGCAATTTTTGAATTTTTTTTATTTAGAAAAGGTTTACAAAATTTATATACTTTGTGGTAATATTTAATACTACCTGATCAGCCCGGCGTTGCCCGATTCCGTGAAAAAGTAATACGAAATGTGAAGTCATTCTAAAAATCGCTGCACGAAACTGTTCCTCTGGTAATTCTTTGTCTTTATGAAATTAAACAGAGATGGACTCCGAAGCGGAAGTAAATTCAATGCCACCCCTTCAAATGTCTGGATCACTTGATTCAAAGCGGGTCAAATTTTTGGTCAAAATTTTAAAAAAGTTACCGTCGGATTTTTACAACATTTGTATTTTCGAAGTGGGAAAAATAAACTACTTGCAGACTGTGAGTTTCGATTCAATACCTCCAATATGTTTCTTAATACTCGATGACCAGGATGAGTGAAAATGAAACGATTTCGTTGTCTGGGAAAATCAAATCGGTAACTCTCTTTAGTTGTTTCAATAAAAATAGCCATTTTCGGCGCACGTGCAGGAAAAGTTTTAGTTCCACACCCAGGGGTTGCATTCTGTTCCAAATAAATTTCCGAGACATGTCCCCGCTACCTACGATACCGTGTATAGCAGATGTGCGCACGGGCTGCAAAATCTTTTAGTTCCAGTTTCCAACGCCACCTGGAGCAATCTATTCTAAATAAACTTCTTTCCGAAAGAAACTCAGGCTCTCGTTCTTGCTGTTTACGGCACCGTGTAGAAGGCGTGCTGTGCACGCGCGGTTAATCTGTTAGTTCCGCATTCCACCGCAAGGCGGTACCAAATCTATGTCTTAATTAGCTATATTTTATATTAGTTCATGTTAAATTGAATGAACCGATTCCCGTTGAAATTGATCCCTTACAACCCAAGAAAATGAATCACCCCCCCTGGCTATTAATATTCATAAATGGTGGTAACCAAGGGCTGTAAAAACGATACCGAAGTTTATTTAGTAACTGGGAGACCTCGGAAGAATGTTAGAAAAGATTCCATTTGAATCGGACAAAGATTAAATGCAAAATCTGTTAGTTACATTTTCCAACGCCAGGGGGCGCACTCTGTTCTAAACAAACCTTTTTCCGAACGAAACTCCCACACGTATCCCTATTGCTTATGGCACCGTATAGAAGGCGTGCTGTGCACGCATTAAAAATATTTTAGTTCCACGGTCCACCGCTAGGGGATAACAAATCTATGTCTTAATTAGTTATCTATATCTTAATTCGTCCATATTAAGTTGAATGAATAAATTCTCTGCGAAACAGGGCCTACTGTTTGAATCGGACCAATTTCAAATGCAAAATCTTTTAGTTCCACTTCCCAACGCTAGGGGCGCACTCTGTTCTAAATAAAACTCTTTCGGATCGAAACTCTGGAACGTGTCCCTGCTGCCTACGACACCATATAGCAGGCGTGTTATGCACTCGCTGCAAATCGTTTAGTTCCAATTTCTGCCGCCAGCTGGCACCAAATCTGTATCGCAATTAGTTAGCTATATCTTAATTTGTTCGTATTACGTTGAACTAGATTGAAATAAGAATGAACTAATTCTCGTTGAAATTGGACCCATAAAAATCGAGAAAATGCCCCTCTCTGGAGATTAATTTTCAGAAATAGTGGTAACCAAGGGCTGAAAAAATTGTACCGAAGTTTATCTAGTACCTGGGGGACATGAGAAAAGGTTTCGTTTGAATCAGACTAATGATAAATAAAAAGAAAAGTGCCCAGTTAAACAGATGGCATTGAGCTCACAGGCTATTCACAATAATTGTATATTATACACTTATTTCAAAGAATAATACCCCCAAAAAATAAAAAAATCGATAATAAATTAAGGGGGGGAAATACCCCCCCTTTTCCCCCAGTGAACCCCCAAAACTAACTAGGGAAGCTCCTTATCACAATGAACCTATATACAAAATTTGAAGTAAATCAGATAATTTTACATGAAAAACCAATTTTTCTAACTTAAGGGGGGGGGATCAGCCCCTTGTTCCCCCCTTTATAGTTAACCAATAAACCTCCAAACTAATCAGGGAAGTGCCTTATCACAATGAACTTATATACAAATTTTGAAGCAAATAGGATGATTCTGCATGAAAAACCCATTTTTCTAAATTAAGGGGTGGGGGGGATTAGCCCCCCGTTTCCCCCTTTATACATAACCAGTGAAGCTCCAAATCTAATCAGGGAAGCGCCTTATCACAATGAACCTATAACCAAAATTTTAAACAAATCGGATATTTCTATCAAGAGTAATCGCGTTACGTACATACATACGTACGTACAGAACGGGCGGGCACATAAGCTCTCAGGCTTTAATAGCCTGTGAGCTAAAAAGTTCTGATTTTGGAGGCGGGGGGGGGGGGGAGAAGAAGGAATCTTCGATCAGAGCATTAACGCGATATTTAAATTACAACCGAACACTCAGTTCCTCCCCCCCCCCCCCCCCACCACCACCACAGAATTAAACAAACAACGTTAAAAAATTAGGAATTATTAACTTTTGA
This sequence comes from Maratus michaelseni, assembly GCA_963931845.1. Classification (NCBI taxonomy): domain Eukaryota; kingdom Metazoa; phylum Arthropoda; class Arachnida; order Araneae; family Salticidae; genus Maratus; species Maratus michaelseni. The sequence continues at coordinate 283,753,314 of OZ007586.1, forward strand.
AACAGAAACAAAGTGACTTTTTTCTTTGTTTTGATATACAAAAACAGTAAGTTATTGTTGCTAATATCTGAAATCAAATACATAAATGACGTCATGTATACATGAAAAAACTCTAAAAATCACATAAAGTTTATGTGATTTTTAGTTCACATAAAGTCACAAATTAGATCACATAAAGTTTTTGCGATTTGGTTTATGAAAAATTCACAACTCGCTGTTCGAATTACAATCAGCTAACGACCTTTTCATTTACCAATCGCAATTGCCCGGTTGACTTCCAGCTGTGCCTACAATCTTATCAGCTACCAATCACAACTGACCTCCAACGGTGTTTGACTTCTAGTGGGGGGATTTGTGACGTCATTTAAACAAAAACGTTTCAAAACATGCAAAAAAGATCTAAAAAAATGCATAAAAAAACCGGGATAATTAATAATCCGCCCTTCCCTTTTTAAAATCATGATTTTTTATCTGTAAAGAATTATCAACTCTCTCCAATCTAAAAAGAAGGAGGGGGGGGGGATGAAGATTCTGGGCGTAGCTGAGGCCGAAATGGAAGCAACCACTGAACCTGAACCAATCAAGCATTCTGGACAAAATTTCTTAGTGTTGAAGGAAAAAATTGGCCAAGAATTCAAAAATCACTGTACAAATTTCGCATAAACTTTATTGAAAAGAGGACAAAATTTACTATATTGGGCTCATAGATTGGAACCGGATTCCTGTGGAAAAAGCGCAGAAAAACGGGAAAAAGCACTAAAAATCGCATAAAAATTAAAAAAAAATCCCTTTAAAAATTCCAAAATCGGGCTTCGAGGTGCAAAACTACATGCATAGAGGTACCTTCCCACCAAAATTTGTAACTCTGCGTGCAGCGGTCTCTTCAGAACACAACCGAGAAACACACACACACACACACAAACACCCTTCTTTATTATAGTTGGAGATTAAATATCTGTGAATTTTTTTCAGGCTGATTTGGCTGTTCTTCTGTTTGGTACTTAAGCCCCTTGTAAAATCACATACAGTCTGCGGGTACATATTTTGTTGCTAGCTCTTTGATGCATGTATTTATTTAGCGCACTTGGTCGATAAGGCCCAGAGTAGATACATTTCTCAGGACCAAATAAATTCTGGTTTACTCCAGGTTTTTGAAGAGCAAATTCGTCCTACTTCTGGAGTTGCCTTCTTACACAGAAATGATATAAATACACTATATTTCCAATGATGACTGGTCACTTGCGATTTTAGACGTTTTGTTAAATATCTGAAAAGCTACATGAGGAATTATCCTGAAACTTCAGGAGTGTAAACAACATGATAGACGTCATATATTTTAGCGAAGATTTTTTCCCTAAACCCCATAGGGGGCCGTCAACAAATTGAAGAAAAACGAATATATTTTGGATAACCCTGTAAAAACTAATATTGCAAAAGCATTCAAACTGAAGATTATGATTAAGTAGATTATTGTAATAATTTGGGTTCATTTGTATGAAGATAGCATGTATACTCGAAGAGGAATTCAGGTTTTTATAAAAACAGTCCCAAATTTTATCAAGTTTTTTGCTTATAATTTGCAGAGTTTTTAATATAAACGCAAATTATTTTCAGAAAAATATGACAAACAAAATTGTACACAATACCCTACAATCAGAATTAAAAAATAATAAAAATTGTATGAAAAATGAGCAGGTTTACTAAATATTGTTTCACTGCGCATGCGCGAATTCAATCAAAATATACTGTGCATAATATATTAGCTAAATATATAGACCAACTTTTATGAAAGTCTCAAAAACATAGCTTGAAAATTCTTATAGTAATCGTCGATAGAATAAGCTCAAAATTCGCTGTTCCCAAAAGGAAGCAAAAAGATGAGGTGTTGTATCAAATATAGAATGAGAGACACTTCATTCTTATTATGTCAACTTTCATAAGATAGTATATTTGGATACAACCCCTCATCTTTTTGCTTCCTTTTGGGAACAGCGAAATTCGAGCTTATTCTATCGACGATTACTATTAGAATTTTCAAGCTATGTTTTTGAGCCTTTCATAAAAGTTGGTCTATACATCTAGCTAATATATTATGCACAGTATATTTTGATTGAATTCGCGCATGCGCAGTGAAACAATATTTAGTAAACCTGCTCATTTTTCATACAATTTTTATTATTTTTTAATTCTGATTGCACGGTATTGTGTACAATTTTGTTTGTTATATTTTCTGAAAATAACTTGTTTTTATATTAAAAACTCTGCAAATTATAAGCAAAAAAACTTGGTAAAATTTGGGACTGTTTTTATAAAAACCTGAATTTCTCCTCGAGTATACATGTTATCTTCATAAAAATGAACCCAAATTATTACAATAAGCCACTTAATCATAATCTACAGTTTGAATGCTTTTGCATTATTAGTGTCTACAGGGTTATCCAAAAGATATTCGTTTTTCTTCAATTTGTTGACGGCCCCTTATAGGGTTTCGGGAAAAAATCTTCGCGGAAATATATGATGTTTATCATGTTGTTTACAGTCCTGAAGTTTCAGGATAATTCCTCATGTATCTTTCCAGATATTTAACAAAACGTCTAAAATCGCAAGTGACCGATCATCATTGGAACTATAGTGTACATCTAGTATAGCATCCAAACTAATCAATGAAGCTTCGTCGTTTTTGTAAGTATTTCTATAGCGCCTTTTTTGTACAGTTTCCATTATAAAAGTAAAATTTGTACAAAAATCGAGCTGTCCCTTTTTTGCACCGAACTCTTTAATTATTATTATCAATATGAATGCAGTCCTCCAAAGAACTTTTTTAAAAATTGTGTGCAATGCAATGACTATTTTCGAAAGAGAAAATGCTATACACGTATATCAGTTCATCATTATTTCTGAACTTCAAATTCATATCCAAATTTCGCGTCCACCCGAATATTTTTAAAATAATTGGAAAAGAAACTGACTGGTAAACCACCATCGGATTCAAGCTAAATTAATGTGACATTTAAAAAGTGTACTTTTACAGTCACTTATAAAAACCTCCATAATGCTGAAGTTAGATGTGAACACTCACAAAACAAAAGGTTATAAAGAACCTCCTTATCTTACCTTAGTACTTTGTTTTGCTACAGTAAAAAAAAAAAATCTGAAACGTTTCATTCCATAGAATAAAGGTTCACGAAAATTTAACGCAAACTATGAATACTCTTCAGTTACTGCACGGCAAATAGAAGTGTCTTAAATTCAAACACATATGTGTCTGAAAATCAATTCAGGCACTTAAGTGTCTGAATGTGAAATTTCAGACATCATGGATGTCTTAACTTAACCCTATCCGGCACAGTGGTCCCCCTCCGGGCACACCTAATTTTAATTCCAAACTTGCATTCGACACCAAGAATTTAATAAAATTTTGTTTGTACAATGAAAGCTTAAAATAAGGAGTTCTTATTTTCTAAAAAAGTCGTTTGTACATTCCGGTGTCAGTCAGTAATTTCTCATTTTACGAACGTACTTTGTCTGTGCCGGAAAGGGTTAAGACACATAAGTGTCTTACTATGATCACGGTATAAAACAACTGAGAAAATGTCAAAAGGAAAAGAATAATAATATATCTGAAATTAAGACGTTTAGAAGTTCAGACACTTAAGTAGCTCAATTTGATATAATTGTATCATATGCGTAACGACTGTGATACAGTTGTGCCACTACATATGCCAGCACCATCAGACAATGTTTCCGAACAGATGAAAAGTGTTTTAAAATACTTTTCCGTCAACTAAATTTTGATTAGACCATAGATCGAGTGTCAAAATTGTACACCAAATGATATAACTATTTTAAAAACATGCAAAAATCGATAACAGATAACGCCACATAGTATTAGCAATGAGAAAGACTTCAATAAGAGACGAGGCAATGAAAAGGGTAGTACAAGTAAGTAATTATTATGAACTAATTTATTTTGGGTGTATTAAGTAAGAAAACAATTGTTTTTCAGAAAAATATAAAGTCCTACAAAAATTACTTGCACTCATAGGCATACGCAGAGAAATGCAGGGCCATCCCCTCCTTTAAAGTTTTGGAAATGGTAAGATATATAACTTGAAATACTAAGAATCAATAAAGAAATGTAGGTAGATGCAAAGGTTTTGGAATATACACTGCTCAAAACAATTAAAGGATATTTGAAGTTTTATATAAAATAAAGATATAAACGAATTTTTTTTTGCCGAAAAATAGAAGAAGATAATCACAAATGCAAATTTTTCTGGTTTTCAAACTGTGGAGTATGCAAATTTTGAGTTCGACGTCGAAAACGTCGCTTCAGCGGCAGCGAATGAAATTTGACTTTCAACTGGATAAAAGAGAATGAAGACAAGGATGATCGGCATTCAGTGATTGCTTTGTTTCGATGAGTACGATGTCTCAGCGAAGTCATTTGACAGATTCAGAAGCTTGGGGAATTGTTGGTAGGTTAAAAGAGGGCCAAACTCAAGCCGAAGTAGCGCAAGCCATTGGAGTGTCACAAAGTGTCATTTCCAGGATCTGGAACCGTTTTTTGGAGAGTGGATGTGCAGGCCGAAGACCAGGGCAAGGTCGTAGACGGGCAACAACGCCCAATGAAGATCGGTATTTAGCGTTAACAGCTCGGAGACACCGAAACATGAACGCTACTCTTCTCCAACAACACCTTCGCTCGGCTACAGGCACCACGATTTCAACTCAGAATGTCCGAAACCGGCTCCATGCTGTAGGTCTGTATGCTCGCCGACCGATGGTATGTGTTAGATTAACATCAAGGCATCGTCGCGACCGCAGGGAGTGGGCAACCGAGCATGTCAACTGGAGGAGAAATGAATGGAGCAATGTTCTGTTTTCTGACGAGTCCCGTTTTTCTGTGCATCCGGATAATAGGCGTATTTTCATCTGGAAGGACCGTGGCAGTAGGAATAATCTTGCGTTCGTGCACGAAAGTGTCAGATTTGGCGGTGGAGGAGTGTTGGTGTATGGTGGCATCTCCATTGACGGGCGCACTGACCTCTACATCATTCGAGATGGAGCTCTGACTGGTCGCCGATATAGGGATGAGATCCTCAGACCTATTGTAGTCCCTTACGCTGCAGCATTCGGAGATAACTTCATTTTAATGGACGATAACTGCAGGCCACATCGTGCAAACCTGGTGGAGGATTTCCTTTTCGAGGAAGGAATCGTTCGAATGGAATGGCCAGCGTGTTCTCCAGACATGAATCCAATCGAGCACGTTTGGGGCGCTCTAGGAAGACGAGGTTCTGGCCGCCAACAACCCCCACAAACTCTCCAAGAACTGGAAAGAGCTCTTCTGGAAGAGTGGGGCAGAATACCCCAACTCGTCATTAATAGCCTCATTGAGTCCATGCCTCAAAGGTGTTCAACGTTGCTGGCCGCCCGTGGAAACCATACCCCCTACTGAAAATGATTTTCTTTGAAGAAAACACCTTTTCTTATTCTTTTTTTCTCATATGCACAAATTGTGTTTTTTTCCTTTTGTACACAAATGCGCAATAAAATGCATTTTTTTCTGCCAAACATTTGTAATTTATTCTCATATAACCTACTATGTCTGTTGACCATGTATCAATCAGCTAAAAAGTTTCCCAGATACAAAATCCATCTAAAACTGCAATATCCTTTAATTGTTTTGAGCAGTGTATGTGCCGATGTTCTACATCGACAGCATAGTCCGTTTTTATAAAATGCATAATGTATTCATGAAATAAGCTAACTTATGATTTTTGTGTCTGGACTCCTTGTGCAAACAATTTTTAACATAAAGGAGATGTAAAAATTTAACAATTAAGAAAATTAAATATTCAAAAATAAGTTTTTAACAACATTTCTAAAAACAAAAAGAAATGAAACTGTTTTATTTTCTACCAGGAGGCTCTGTCCACCTGGATTCCCCGTTTAAATTAAAATAAAAGCATATAACATTAAAAAGAAAACATTAATTAAAATTGTCTTTTAAGAAGGGTTCAGGGTGGCCTGACAAAAAATGCAGTTCCTTCTTTTGTTACCGTTTAATCATTGTGAATTCACTTGGAAGATTAAATTTTAAGCTTTTTAATAATCACATATAAAGAAAATTTAGTTTATTAAATTTCAAAAACCGGGCGGGGACATCTCACATGAAATGTACCCACCGAGACACCGCCACCTGAATTCAAAACCTGTCTTGAACCACACGTTTGAGATAAATTTTAGCGTATAAGCATTAAAAAAAATAATTTTCATGAGGAATTTAAGAATAAAAGCTCCCCCCCCCACCCCCACCCTCAACTGAAAATTCTTAGCAGTACTTTTTCTTACAAGTAAAGGTACTATAGTCTGTAGCGGCGAATTTCGATTTTATAGCTCATTCGATTCGTCTCATCGAGCTAAGTAATTTGCTACCTCGCATATCGGATATTGAGTTTTGATAATGGCATGGGGCCGCGTTAAAGTTTAAAATTTCGTTCATTGAAAACCAGTTGCCGTTAAAGAAATAAGTAAGATTTAAATTTATTTATGGTTCTTACACTGACATGCATTGATGATAATCAATTTTTGACACATTGTTCATTCTGAAGAAGTGAGTAAAACAAAAATATTTCTCACAGTGCGCACAACGAGCAAAAGCTTCTACAGCTGACTCGACGACGTATTCAACATTGACAGGATGAACAAAACTTAGACGAGGACACAACTTGCGAAAACCTACCTGTCAAGTAGCATACGAATATTTTATCTACAATTACAAATTCTTATAATAACAGCAATAATATAACCTTATAGTAGTTACTGGCAATGTATTGTACTGTAAAAATATTAGTAAACTTAAATCGCACTTATTTCTTACAAGGCATCTATTTTTCACTGAACGAAATTTTTAACTTTGACCCGACCCCCTGTCATTATAAAAACTCAATAGCCGATATGCGAGTTATAAAGTTACTAAGCTCGAGGAGAGGAATCGAATGAGCTATAAAATACGAAATTCGCCGCCACAGACTATAGTACCTTTACTTGTTAGTGCTCAATTATTTTAAGTTACTCGAAAAGAATAACTTTACCGTGATTTTTAAAAATCAGTCAAAAAGAAAATTCACTCAAATTTCAATATTCAGGGAACGCTTTTTCATTTAAGAAATATATTGATAACAGTTGAAATTAACATATGTATAATTCATATCCCCTACCCGATATATATAGTAAAGTTTTACAATCCTAATCACCTTCTCAAATTGACCAAATCTCTCCAAAATCCTCTTCAAAAATTGCAATTTTCTCAGCAACAAATGAATAATATCAGATTCTGAACATTTTTAAGCAAAGAAACTGTCTCTAATAAGTTACATTAATTAAATCATATTCTAAATATTCATTAACCATAGAAAAACTCTAGTAATAAATTATCCTCATTTATTAAAAGTAGTAAGTATTATAAAAGCGCCGATACCGGCTTCCGTATAGGAAATCAATATTCAGCCAAATCATTCCTTTATCATTATTTAAAATAACTTTTTGACATCGGCCTTTTGGCGTCGTCGATAAAAGCGTTGCGTTTCTGACCGGTATATCCCGGGTTCGATACCGGCTTGGGGTGAAAGTAAACCGAGATTATTCTCCCGTATCTTGATGGCAGCGCTAGCGCTTATTATTATATATATATATGTATATATTTGCAAATTTCATCTAGCTTGGAACCTGGGTTAAAACTGGTGATATTTCAAATATTTCAAACGTCTGAAATTAAGACACAAATAAGTGTCTTAAAAATTAAGAGACTTTAAAGTGCTTATTTTTAGAACCATCCGTTTCAGACATTTCAGTTTACAATGTGGTTAGTTCGGAAATGTAACACGTATTTTCGTTAAAATATTCAGAGCTAGGAACAGAGTCAAAAATTCTGAAACACTTCATTCCAAAGTAGAAAGGTTTCCGAAAATTTAGCATAAACTATGAATACTCTTCCGTTACTGGTTATTTCGGAAATGTAAGAGTCATTTCCGTGTAAAGTTTTCGAAAGAGGAGAATGGAATTCGAAATGTACTACGATTTTCGCATGTTCATCATCTAGGACCAATTACGTTCTGCAAACTTCATCATCACGTGGTTTGTATTCTTCTGGAGAGGGAAGAGAGCAAACAGAAGTAACGTATTTTGATCTTAGTAAGTATTCTGTTTTATAATTTCTTTTATTTAAAACACGATACATTTTTTAAAAAGAATTCATATTTTCCTATTCAATTTTATTGCATAATAATATTAGAGTTGCAGTTAATCTTTTGTTACACATACAAAGTTAAATAACTCGTTTGATAATTTCTTTATTGCTCGCATGAATCTATGATATATATTAGATATTTGACTAATGAATAATAATGTAGTGCTAGTATTAGTGAAATTCAGATTGCACCATTTATGCGTTTTTAACAAAGGTTCCGATACAGAATATTTGTAATGATGTAATGTTTCGATTATACGAAGAATAATTTCATACTATACGTTTTTTCATCGTTTTTTTATGAATCACACATTTGTGTAAATAGATATCATGGAAAATTTTATTATGCGGCATAGTGAGTTCAATCCTCTAAATATATACATTATGAAAATATTTAATTTCCCTACTTATAAATAGATGACTTTTTTAATAGCATTAATTTTTTTTAAATCTTGAAAGTAGATATATTGTTGCAAAAAATTTCATATCTGTGATAATTATTTTATTTTCATGAATTGTATTTACTTATAAATAGATATACCAGGTGATCCAAAAGTCAGGACGAACTTTAAAAATGAATAATTCGAAAACGAATCACGATACAAACATACGGTTTGCACCAAACGGATGGAAAAGGAACCGGGTTTTGTGTGGCAACGAAAACAATAGTTCTGTTGGCGACCAACAGATGGCGCTATAGTGTTTTTTGCACCAAAAGAGGATTTACAAATGAAAAAATGTTGACAACTTGCAAGTCAGCTTAATTACAGTTAATTAGTACTACAGTAAATGTTCAATGTGCTGTCCATCATTCAGAAGTACAACTGTGAGACGAGGCACCACACCGTTCACAGCATTTAGTAGCATTTCCTGCGTTATGGCAGACACATTTTGGCGGATGGCATCTTTCAGTGCTGCTAGTGATACCGGTTGGTCACGATACACTTTTGACTTCAAGAATCCTCACAGCCAAAAGTCACAGGGTGTCAGATCGGGAGATCTTGCAGGCCATGCGTGATTAAAGTAGCGTCTGATAATGCGATCCTCCCCAAATGTTGAGCGCAGCAGGCATTGCACAGACAGCGCAATATGAGGTGGTGCTCCATCTTGCATAAAGGTGACTGTTTGGAGTGCCTGTCGCGCTTGCAGTTCAGGAATAATGTTGTTCTGTAACAGTGCTACATATCGCTGACCAGTGACAGAAAATGTTTTGAAATCCGTATGTGGGACTTCCTCGAAAAAAAAATGAACCAATTATGAAATCAGCAGTGAAGCTACACCAGACTGTCACTTTAGGCTGTTGCAAGGGTACCTCAACAAATGCGTGGATTTTCTGTGGTCCACACTCGACAATTGTGGGTGTTAACTGCGCCAGAGAGTGTGAAATGCGCTCCATCTGTCCAAATCACAGTGTGAAGCCAGTCGTGCTGCTCTTCCATCTTATTGAATACCAAATTCACAAAATCTCGGCGAGAGTCGAAGTCAGGAGGTTTCAGTTCTTGGTTATGTTGCAACTTGTAGGGATACCGTTGCAAAGTTATTCGCAGTGCTCTCCAGACAATTCCGTACGACACTCCTGTCTGCCTTGAAACTTCTCGAGCATTGCACTCCCCATGTGCAGCAACCGTCGACATGGATTGCACCGTCTGCTCCACTGTCGTGGCAACAGCAGCGGCTGTTGAGGGACGTCCATTTCTTTGACGTGACACCAAAGAACCTGTAGCTTCAAATTTCTTCATCATTTTGTTCAATGCAGAAGACGTTATTGGTCCTTTGATACCTCGCATACCCTTCATGTAGCGATATGCTCGCAATGCCGTAATGGCACTTTCGAATTCTTATAATACAGTTTAACTAAGAGGGCTTTCTCAACTATGGACAGCATTTCGTTGCATACAAGCTTCGACTACCATTACCTGCTGCAGTTGCTCCTTTTTATATCGTTTGTTGCTTTGCGTAATCCTACATCAGAAATCCGGCAGCGCCATCTGTTGGTCGCCAACAGAACTATTTTTTATTTCGTTGCCACACAAAACCTGGTTTCTTTTCCATCCGTTTGGTGCAAACGTTATCTTTGTATCTTGATTCGTCTTTGAATTATTCACTTTTAAAGTTCGTCCTGACTTTTGGATCACCCGGTATTTCTGAAAATGTTTTGTCTATTTCTAAATACTTTCAATATAGTGTTTTAAAATTATCATACTTCTAAATATATTCCTTTAAAAGTATTTATTTTATTTGTATAAATGAAAAGTGCGGAAATAACCAGATAAAATATATCTTTATATAAGCACACTGATCATGAAAATAAAATAATTATTCACAGATATGAAATATTTTTAAATAGTATATCTACTTACAAGATAAAAAATATTTATGTAATGTATTAAAAAATCCATCTATTTAGGGAAATTAAAACATTTTTATAATGTATACGTATCTATTTAACTCACGAGACCGCATTTAAAAAAAGAATTATTTATAGATCTATAAATCAAATTTTCAATAATATTTATTTACAAATACGTGATTCATAAAAAATGATGAAAAAACATATAGTATAAGTGAAATTGTGAATTTCTTTTGTCACATAAACTGAAATGTCATACATTTCATTTTTACAGGAGTTATGAATCGGAACCTAATCTCAAAACAAAAAGATGATAAAAACGTATAAACGGTGCTATCTGAATTTCATCAATACTAGTACTATATTATTATTCATCAATCAAATAATCTAATATTTATTACAGATTCATAGATCAAGAGTATAAAGAAACGATCGAAAGAGTTATTTAACTTCTTATGTGCAACAAAAGTTTAACAGCAACTTGAATATTACTGCACAATAAAATTCAATCGGATAATAATAATTATATTAAAAAAGTGTATCGTTTTCTTAAAAAAAAATATGATACAGAAATACACAGAAACATTTTCGAAATATGCAGAAGCATTTCCGAAATATGCAGAAGCATTTCCAAAATATGCAGAAGCATTTCCAAAATATATTCCCGAAATATACGGAAACATTACTTAAATAATTTCCCGAAATAAACTAAAACATATCTGACCAGGTGGGCCACATTGCTGCCCCAATAGTAGCGTTTCCGATTTTTTATTTTTTTTTACAGTGTAGAGACTGCAATCAGAATGCACTTCTTTACATAAAAATGTGTATTAAAGATGTAAAATTGCAGTTTTTGTTAAATCAATCACGGCATTATTAAAGAATTTAAAAATATTTTGCCATTATAGTACAATTAAAAAAAGTTTTGCAATTTAAATAGTGAAAAAGGCCTCAATTTAGCACCAATTTTCATCTTCATTTTAGCAGATAGTATAAATCATATATACGCACTTTATAACAAGCTGTGCGACCCGGCGTTGCCCGGAACTGAGATAATCTTAAATATACCTACAATCAGTGATGAATTCAGACATTTTTGTTCGGCAGTGATTTAGTGTTAGGGGTCCTCACTGTCTTCAGCAGCGTACACCCTCTTTTTTGAATGATGTTATATTTTTTAATAAAAATCTATTCAAACGAGCCTAGAGTATAGTGCGCACTACTGCCTTCGGCAGTGTATAAGCGGGTGTGTAACGCATCGGTTAATTTTTGCAAATGACTTTCGAATTTAGATGATTTTATATTTGTAAACGAAAATCTATTCAAATAAACAAAGTTGGTGGCCCCACTATGGTTTCGTCATCATACTCACGCTCTGATCTGTTTTTGCAAACGAACATCGGATTTGTATATTTGACATTTTTAACACAGCGAGAAAGAAATTCCACCACACAATCACATGTCATCTTTTAAAACTGTATCTCCGAGTGTTGAAAATGGAAATGCGAAAATAAAAGAAAAATCCTGACGTAACTCTTTTAAAACACGAAATGATATCTTCGAAAGCACTGAGGACAAAAAAGTCCGCGGTGATTGCGTTAAACGACTATCAGAATACAATTTTTTCGAAATAGTAAATATTAGTATTTCTTAAACCAAACATACCGTTACAACTGGGAAGGTACCGTGAATAAGTGGCTATTTTTTTGCATCCGGGAAGCGAGAATGGCAGTTTAAAAGTTTATTTTTAAGAATAAATATTAATATCGTTTTAAACAAAAGATAGCGTTACAACCGGGAAGGTACCGCGTTTGTATTTTTATTTTTTGTTGCAACTCTATATGGAACCAAGCAATTGCGATTTCAAAATTCAGAAAACACGAAACCTTTTACCCTTCGTCTGTTTGGAAAACCGAGGATTCCCCGAGCATGTACAGAAGCGATCTTTAGAACAATGGAAGCTCGTTCGTTACCGTTCTATAAGAGTTTTCAATTAATATATCACTAATTATTTTTAAAAAATTGAAAAATCCGAACCTCGGGTGCATTCGGAATTGTCTTCGTTTACCCTTATCCAAATTTGCAGATTTCTACGTGCGATTTACTTAGCCATCGCCAATAGGCAGACACATACACACGAAAAAAACTCGTTTATTTATATATAGAAGTGTTTTTTTAAATAGCTTTTTTACATTAAGTACAAAAATATTTCCTGTTCTCACTTCATAACCTTTAAAGAACGGGTTCCGATGCTAACTATGAAATTACCTTATAGACGTAGTTTTTGCATTTATCAAAAATTGCAGGTTTTCTGCTTATGAACTAATTTTGCCGTTTAATGGAAACGGATTTTTCAGTAATTCTGCAAAAAATACCTAGGAATGTTGTTTTAATTTAAGTAGCTAAAGTTGGCACGTTGACAATCTGTCACATATTGTTATCCCAATTGACATTTTTGAGTTACAAATCATTTTTAACGAGGATATTATACTCACATTTTCCCTTCTAAAGGCAAAAAATAATCAAGCTGTATGAAAAACATCTTTATATTAAAAAAAAAATAGAGTTCTTTACATTGTTCACGAAGAACACCCAAAGTTAGGTTTTACAAACGCAATTAAATTGCGCCTTCCATTCCTAAAATTGCTTATTGCACTCCTTCATTTAAATTGTGGACTATCTTGACATAATATGCTTGCTCATTCCGTCAGTTACAGCAACCCCTTAGCAATCCACTCACTTATTTTATTTTATTTTATTTTTTAGATGAGGATGGGAAAGGAGGTGCTACACTGTCCATATTTTTCACATGACAATATTTCAAGCAATTTTCTATTGCTTTAAAGTTAAGACTTTTAAAATACAGGAAATGTAATTGGAATTTACATGTAATTACCATTACAGGAAAAGGCGAGTTAGAGTAACATTGGAAAGAGATCAATGATTTCAAATACTAAACTAATATTCTAAAGAAAATCGAACAGTTATAGTACATGTATACAAGATTAGAAATGCCGCATACTCAGATATCATACCATTACAATAAATAATGAAGTTCATTCTCACGAATTATATTAACATATGCTGAAAAGAACCTTAGTCATAAAAAACACAAGATAACACTTTTTAGATATCGTAAAGAATTTTTCAAGCACAATCAAGTGGAAATAGTAAGTCTTCAGATAACATCATGGGAAATAAACTTGATAAATGTACAGCAAAAAGTACACTAGAGTTGCTCATAAAATATATTTTTTCCTGGCGTTGCACTTGAAATCAAAGGCTGGTATCATGTTTATTGCGATAGAACTTTAATTTTTCAGTGAATATTGCTGAATTTTTTTGCTGTGTGCCGGGTACACAGGCGTCGAGAACTGCGTTGACATCAAGAGCACCTCCCTTTTTTAAATAGTTACAATAACCAATTACTTCACTGAGGCATCCTCAAAAATGCTTCAAAAAGTCGATAAATAAATTTCTTCCATTTTATTTTCTTTGGCTAAGCTGTTAAATAACTCTATTAATATTTTAGGTTATGTTGTTGAACTAACCTACATTAGCAATGTCCTCAGGCTTTTTCTCTTATTCTGAGCGGCAAAAATTATTAGTGACCAATGCTCGTACTCACCATCTACCTCAACTGCTCTTTGAACCAGTTAAACACGAAAACGTAGCTCGAACGCTTAAATGATATTCACCATTATTCTAATTGGACCTGATTGCGGCCGAAGTCCAGTTATGTTAGTGGTAAATACCATTCGAACATTTGGCTTTTAACGTTAAAACGGCAGTTGATGTAGATGGTGAATATGATCCTAACTTGTTTGATGCTCAACAATTAGGTATTGTCTAATTTTGTAGCAATCTCTCTGTAGCTTTCATGATCAATGCTTTTCCTGTTTGTCTCGAGCAAAGGTTTATTTATTCAATTTCGATGTTTCTTTTTTGTTCATCCTGAAAGTAATAAAAGTGTGTTTCCATATCTGTTTGATTTGGCAGTGGGCATCCTGTTTGCTCCCAGTCTTATTTCCAGCAAGTGCTTTTTAACACTTTCCAACATAGTTGAAAAGTGTTTATGAATTCGAATTGTCTGTCTGTCTGTTTGTCTGTCGTCTGTCTCTCCATGCTCTAACTCGCGTAAATATATCCGAATAGTCATCACAATCGATACATGTTATTGAGGTTTACTATAGCACGTTCGGTATTGAAAATGAAGTGTGTAGCACTTATACTTTTTTACAGGGGCACTCAAAAGAATGCCGTTACATTATGATCTACGGGAAAAAATCATTTGCAATGCATTTTAATGATGTGACACTATTTCAAATATATTGAAATTGGTATACATCACTAAAATACACTACAAGATGCTTACTATCGAACATGGTACGTCTAGTACTTATAATTAATTTACAGGGAAACAGAAAATAATTCCATTACATTATGGTTTAATGTGGAAAATCGTTTGCGGCGCATTTTAATCATGTTACACTATTACAAACATAAATTGATATTAATTTTTTAGATGTAGTAAGGCATGTTTTCCGTAGAATATGGAGTGTAAATCTTTTATCTTTCATATACAGTGCCACACAAAAGTATTCTTTTACATAATGGTCTACGGGGAAAAACTGTTTGCAGCATATTTAAATTATGTTACGCCATTTCAAATATAATGAAATTGATATACATTATTGAGGTTTACTGAAAGATACTTGTCAAATGATCATAACATTTATCGTTCATTTACAGGGACACACAAAATATTTCGGGTACAGTACTGTGTCCGAAGTATTGTTTATAAGCCATAATTGGAAGTGGGAGATTTTAGTAAAGTTTAACTAAATTTTTTAATGCTATGAGGTATATACAAATGCTACAGATCATATACAGAGCTACACAAAAAAATTCGTAAGAATTGCGGCGCATCAGCGTAAATTGATTAAAATTAGTTTTTAATCGATTTATGCATTTTGAACGTGACATATATTTAGTATACCAAGAAAGGTTTGTAGAATATAAATAAAATCATATACAAGGCCACGCAAAGAACTGAATACATGGCTGCCTATGTATGATAATTTCTGGAAGTGTCATTTCAGCGTGTATTTGCCTGAATTAGACTACAGCTTAATATGTGGCGTATATAAAAATCTTCAGGCGTGTATAAAAGCTTAATAAGGCTGTACAAAATAATTCAAGTATGTTTCCGTCTGTTGGTAGAAACTGGTGAAGATGAATTTCCAACTATGTTATGTGTTTTATTACTAAACTAAATTGTAGCATACTATAGAGTATATACAAATATTATATAAATTATATACAGGGCTGCAGAAATGAATTTGAGCACTTTTCCGTCTGTGGAAGGTAATTGCTGAAATCTGGTTTTCAAATGGGTTTTGTGTTTTTCTGCAATGTTTACTTAGATACCTTATTTACCTTATTAAACAGCGATGGTTTGTTAAAGTATTCTGATAGTGTTGGAAAGTGTTTCATAATCTATGCTTGTTGCATGATTTTTCTTTCTTGTATTAAATTAAATTTCGTTGTTTTTCTTTGGTTCATCCTGCACGTAATGTTACTGTGGTTCCCTACCTGTTTGATTGGCAATAGGCATTCAAATTGAAAAAAAAAAATCACACATTAGTAACTAAAACAGGATCTTACTCAAATAATTGTTTAAATAAAGCATTAGCCCAGCGTGTTAAATTCAGCATGCTTTTGGATATTTTGTTTAAAATGTGTACGCATTCTTTGAACCTGAGATTTGTAACTTACGTCCAAAAACACCTAAATAACAGAAAAATTAACTAGATTCTAAAATATCTGCTAACACAAAAGTAATGTAAAATTTATAAGAACAGGGATGTTAGTGATTGAAACAGACGTTCATTTAGTCACTGTTACCCGTTGGAAACAACAAGAGTGAGTGCATATGTGCAAGTAGTAAATATAACGTCCAGTTTTGTGCTTCATAATATTGATAGTAGTATTCGTATAAGAACAATTAGAAGGAGAAATTAAGGTATAAACTTATGCATAGTTTTACTAAATGCATAGCTCAGTAATTTTTAACTAAAAAAATATTTTGAATACTACGGGATGCCCCAAAAAGTTTGAAAATCGCTTTAATGTTTAGCAAGTTGGAGATAGGTAGGCAATGTAAATAGGTAAAGTGTTCAATATAAGATAGGAAATAAGATTTTACCACTAAAACAGTTCTTATTATTTTTCAAAATGTTACGCTTTCTAAATTTTAAACTGCCACTGTAGACAAAATTCGTTAATTGAATCCGTTGATTTCAGAAACGTGTTTTGACAAACTTAAGAAAATTATTTAACCAAAAGATAAAAGCACATATTTTCTTACGACAAAAATTGAGAATGTAAAGTAATCTACACTGCGTTATTCTACACTGTACTACTGTAAAGGAATGTAAATATCTCCACATCAAATGGTAAAGTAATTTATTCATTTGAGTTTAGAGGAGTGGAGTAAATAAAAGATTTCCACCTGAACAGTTATGCGGTTCCTGCACCAAAATATATTTCGTCTCTGTGTTTCCATCCGTTTTACCCTTTTTTATTAAATAATCTGGATTAAAGATAAAAATTAACAAAACTGATATTTTTAGTAAACCTGAACTTTATTTTGGTCCGTTGCAAAATTTAAAATAAACTGAAATGTTCAAAATATTTTAGATACCTCTGAAAGTCAAACATGTCAGGTAAGCTTAATAAAGTAAATGTAGCACTTTTCACAATGTAGAAAATTAGCTCGGCGAAAAATATTATGAACTGGAATGAATGTCATACTGTAGAATTAAAAAAATTAAAAACCTTTAACCCTTTCCGGCACAGTGGTCCCACTCCGAGCACACCTAATTTTAATTCCAAACTTGCATCGACATCAAGAATATTTTAATAAAATTTTGTTTCTACAATGAAAGCTTAAAATAAGGAGGTCTTATTTTCTAAAAAAGTCGTTTGTATATTCCGGTGTCAGTCAGTAATTTCTCATTTTACGAATAGAATTTGTCTGTGCCGGCTGTTAAAATACAAATTTAAATCTCTAAGTGATGTCGCTTGTGGTGTTTCTGCACTAAACTAATATTTCAAGAACTCAGACCGAAGGTATACAAAACGTTATTTTAGTGGGGTTTTGCGCCAAATTGAAGCATTATACACACTTCAGAAAATCAGTATTAACTTATTTTTTATTTTTTTATTTATTTTTTTATTTTTTTGTCCGTTACGCGGTTTTTAAAATAAACGATACAGTTAGAAAAAAATTATTTTTGCGGTAACAAGATAACAAACAACTGCTTAGGATTTAAAACTGCATTTGTCTCTTTGCACAACCTCTTCCTGTGCTTCATTTGGATGTATTTGGGGCGCATTGTTTTTAATAATTCTTAAGATATTTTTGTACTAAAGAACGCCATCTTGAATTTGTGAACTGTCACAATTTTTACCGATGAACTGGACTTTCAAATGGTACAAAAAAAACATATGTTAGCTTCTATTTATTTTATTTTATTTCTGGCTTATGATCTTAGTAGAAACAAAAGGAAAAATTTTTAATAGACCGATGTTAGCTATCGGGATTATATATTTTTTTTTTAAGTGTAGCTATTTGAAGATTAATCAAAAGACTTTTTCATTACCATAATATTATATCCTAACTTATTTTTAATAATTTTGCAATTTACATTGTCTACCTATCTCCAACAGGTTAAAAATTAAAACGCATTTCATCATTTTTGGTAGACCGTGTATATTTGATACCAACTTTTTACAGGAAAACAAATATTCTACATAATAAAAAAAATCTTTGTGACTGGACTCTTCATTGTCTAAACTGCTGTGCAAAAACACTTGTGACTTTCACTAAAAATGGAGTCAACGTTGCCTCAGCTTTTTGAAGCAAAATTTGAATAACGTGGAACTTGAATAAAAGTTACGTCACAGTCACAAAAATTTGCATATGATTAATATTACATATGCATGAAACCAGTTCCACACAAGCTTTACAATTTTTTTATTATACAGTCCTTAAAGTCTCTATGCATTTTTGAGAAAGAGGTTCTCTAAATTCAATTTATTTCATAGGTGATCTGTTAGATTACATTCAACAGAAGAAATAATAGATATCGTTTTTCACCGTCTATATGGATTAGCGTAAGAATAAGGGCAACAGGACTTCAACCGCTTATTCAAAAAATCAGCAGCTACCATAGCATTTATTAAAAAAACTTGGTAAACAAAATCAAGCGAACTGGTAGCGTTAAAAATGAAGATCGTCCGAGCAGACATCTGATATCATCAGATGTTTGCGAAAAGTACAAGAAGTGATTACGGGTAACCACAAGTCTTCCACGCAAAGAGATTTTGGAAAACCCTCTTTTATCAGTTACACAAGCCCATCACATTCAAACTGGGCATAAGCTGCTTGAAAGTGAACATTATGCAACTTGGAAAAGTTTACTTGTTAAGTTTCAATCACACGTACTAACATACAATCTCAAATACATGTACGCTATTGTCTCTCGCTTCCTTCAAGCGGCTTATTTTCAAGCGGCTTATTTCCGTTACAAGTAGGGTTATTTTGAAGAGTGAATGGAATGAGTTAATGTAAGCAACACGCGGAACATTTGGCGAGTAATTGCTTTTAAGTGTTTTTAAGAGTTGTGTAAAGTGCAAGAAATGAGAACAACACTAATTTTAGAGCACTCTGATTGGTGGAATTTATCGTGGGCGATACAAATAGCAATTAGTTCGTCATTCACGAGTTTACGAGAGCTAAACTATCAAATGGTGAATTTTCGACAGTTTTCCTCCTGAAAAACCTGTTTATGAGGATATATCTAATATTGTCTATAATAGGATATGTGTGATCACAGCTTTATCATTTGCTGGAATTTGTGGAGAAAGGGAAGTTAACGTTTTGAAGTAGGGGAGACCGGTACACATTGGACCTATGGGTACAGTGGACCACCCCCTAATATTTTATTTATTTAAAATTTTTTAAAGCTTCTCTTCTATCGTAATAGACAACAGCAGTGCACTGATTATTTATAGCCTTCAGAAAATATGTTTAGCTCAGATTGAACTATTTTATCCTGATTAGTTGTTTTGAGCTTCTAAAAGTAAAATTTTTCATCATCTTATTTTAATTTTTTTAGTAATTAGAGGTTGTAGATAAATCAGATAAAACAGCTTTTTTGCAAAGCTAAGATACTTGTTTTTATTTAACTTTAAAGTTAATATGTTTAAAAGAAAGCTATAATCAATATTATGATTATTTATTGAACTTCAACATGGGACACAGTGGACCACGCACTTCTGGGGCACAGTGGTCCACAATCCACTCTGCTCCTGTAATGTAGAATGTTCAAAATATTTTATAATTTGCTTATTTACTATAAAGAAATATTGTTTAAAAGTAGTTATTTAACTGTAAAATAAACAAAGAAAATAACATTTTTTTAACATAGTAAGAAATATTTTGTTTTGTATTTACTGCCTTTGATAAATATAACTGTAGTCTAATTGGTGATGATTCTATTCATGTAAGATTCATAAGACGCAAACTGAATGGAAATTAGTTTATTTTTCCTGAAATTGTAGATGAATCTATTGTTGATATCAATGATTTCATAATATTGCTCCCAGACCCAAAAGTATTTCAGGAAAATTCCAGGCTCAATCTTACTCATAAGTAATTTGGAATTTCATTTGCAAATTTTAATGTGCGCTGATTTTTTTGCACTTGAGTAATAACTTCAACTAAATTGCAATTGTTCCTGTATTAATCTGTTATTATTTTCAAAATATAATTTTTTTTTCAAAATGTTACTTGTAGATTTATATTACTATGTTATTTTGCGGGTAAAGGGAAAATAAAAAAGAATTAGATTAATGAAAAATAGATTTATATTGCATTTCAGATGATACCTAATAGCGGTCCACTGCGCCCCGGTGGGTGGACCAGTCTGCCCCATTTCTGGGGCACACTGGTCCACTTTACGGGTGCATATAAAAAAATCTTTTTTGAAAAATGTATTGAAAACTATGTTATGAGAAAATTGTGATGAATGTATAAAGGTTTAAGGAATATTCAAAAATATTTTCATGCAGATCGGTTTGTTCATTAAAGAGAAAAAAAAGTTTAACTGAAAAAGTGGTCCACTGTGTACCAGTCTCCCCTACTCCTGCATCTTTTTATACGGCAATCTATGTAGCACAAATAATGGCTATTTCTTTGTCTTCTGAAAGTTTTCTTTCTGATCACCCGCAAAAAACATTGGATTTAGAACCTATTTCTCAAAAATGTACAAAGACATTAGGGACACACTGTATATAAAGAACAATAAAAAAAATTGTAACTGTCATCTCTTAGAGAAAATAACTTAGTTTAAACTAATTTTCTCTCAAATTTCATTTTGTTTTCTCACTTAGATCACCCCCCCCCCTTTTATAGCTATAGAATTAAGCTGTTCAAATGACTATAGACAAAACTTTAAATAGGCTGTATGTATAAATATCTTCTGTAACATAATTTTTATCTGTTAAAATCCAATTAACAGTTTTATTTGTGTATTATGATCTAATAAGTAAAATATTTATTTTTTAACTCCATTCAATTAATTTAACATTTGTTCTAAAGAGATGAATGTACCTTCTGTTTTTGCATTTCAATTTAGTATAATAAGAACTTCTAGAATGCACTACTGATCTATATTGCAGAAAACACTTCTTAAAAACGAAATCTAATGTCATATTCAGTTTGATAATCGCGTGTTTAGAATTTCAAGCAATAGCTCCAGTTTTTGAGGTAAGTGTCTTTTTTTTCTTGTAACTTCTGCTACTGGAATTTTAATTTTAAATATTGTTTTAAAGATAAAAATTTTCTTTCCAATTTTATAAAAATATTTTTTTTATAAAAATTTATTTATTTGTATGCAATTACTGAAGATAAATATATAACTTATTATATGTAACCTATATTACGTACAATATCCATTATGTGAAGATGGGGCACAGTCGACACAAGAATACAGCGGTCCACGTCCATCTCTTCAAAAGGAATTGAATTTAGGTTATTTTCCCTTCATATGTATACTCAATAAATGACAGTAGAATAATGAATATTTTCTACTATAAATCACATGGTCAAAGCAGGATTAATTCAATTTAAAGGATGTTTGCTGTTTTTAGCTCATTTTTTCTCTTTAGAATTTTAGGTTTTTTCTTAATAAAGGTTGAAAGTATATAGGAAAAAGCATTTGAAATTTAAAGATAAGGCACTCATTTATTCGTAAATCTATACAAAATTTGCATAAAATAAAACATTTTCTTATTTTATGTCTACTACATGAGGTACATTGGACGAACTCAAAAAAAGGTCACAGTGGACCACATTTTATAAGGATTTAATAATTTAATTTTCATCAGAAAAACTTAAACTGTTACAACAATGTTTTCTGTTTTCATTTAAAATTAAAACTGCAGTTATGAAAAGTTTTAGTACAGTTTGTTCTTTTTAGTTATATTTTTAGTAAAGAAAAATAGTTCAATTATTTTGTGCAATTTTAATACTTTGAAGATTATAACTAACAATTCATATTAAACTGAGAAAAATTTATTTAGAATATTATTTTCTTTATTTTCTAAGAACATAATTATACCATTTAAAACATAATTAGAGAAGTCTGTATTTTTTAAATTCCTGTAACTGAAATCATCAAAATGTTAAAATAAAAAGTTGTCAAAAGTATCTCTTTTACATTTTCTTTTTATAAAAGATTAACTAATATTCATTTAAAATTAAATATCCAAGAAAAATCCGGTTAAATTACATTTATGCATATAATGTCATTCTGGACAAATTTTTTCACATATTTTTATGAATGTGAAACCAATTATGTTCTGTGCTATATATTGTATTGAAAAATATAGCTACAGATTTCTAATAAAGTGCTTTGCCCTTTAAAATGTGTACTAATATTGCCACATGCTTTACATAACGCATGGTCCACTGTACACCAGATATAGGGACACATTTTTAAGCTTTGAAAATTAATTTTTCTTTTAAAACTATTAAGACATATTCTTCGAGAAAATTAATATTTGAAGATTCTTAACTTAAGTTATATTCAGGAATTCTATCGTGTAAGTTAATCTCTAAATTTCAGCAGTAAAAATTAAAATCTTCAAAAATAGTTCCCTGTGCCCCATCTACAATATTTTTCCTCCCCCTCCAAATAAAGTTTTAAAATACAGTATTTTAAATTTTAAATAGAAATTTTTCATGGTGTTGCACAATTTATAGAGATCACGCGTATATTTAAAAAATATTGCTGTTATTCAGGAAAATCTGTATCTTAAAAAGGGACAAAAAGTACCTTTAAAAGCTCACGTAAAATTTGTTTCGCCCATATATAGGAAATTTCTGAAAGATTCCACTAATTAATGCGTAATTCAAATCGTTTTGCGCATTTTTTGTCAAAAGATAAGGTATGTTATACATAAGTTCGTAAAGAGGTTCCACAATATTGTGTGTAGGCCTCTTACATACTAGAAATATATGTAAGGTTCCAATAAAGTAATAAATACTGTTACGATCCTAAAATTTGCACTTGCATCCACCAGATTGGAAAAAACAAAGCTAAAATCCGATCTCTGTTTCGTTGCTTTCACGTATGAGTGATACACCATTGTTAGCTTGAATATTTAGGCGGTTGTTAGCATTGTTAGGTGGTGTTATTTTAACGTTATAAAAAATTCTTTACCAAAAACATATAACGTATCACGAATACCACTACAATTAGCACTACGTGGTAATTCACAACCAACACCTTTTTAGTACGTTGCAGGTTTTATCTTTCATAAACATTCTTCTTGAGAAGTACAAAAGAACTTGAGACTTTTAATGAAAATTTGAACCAATACATTCCGGAGAATTTGATAACTGGTCTTCAGAAACATTCCGAATATTTTTATATTTCCTCTCTTCCATGCCATATCAAAAACTAATTTTTAAAATGTCAGCAATCTGCCGCAACTTCAGAAAGAAGACATATCATTCCTGTAATTTCTGAATGTTATTCAGGACATAAATACAATGTCAAAAGAAATTTAATACTACTAGTAATATCAGACGCTAATAGATATTATTCAATATTTCCAATATTTCTTCATTCGTTAAATCAGTTAAGATGTTGTCCTTGAAATATTAAAACATATAATCGTATTAGTTACATTATTCCGACAGAAAAAAAAATGCAATGCGTAATATATTGCTTTTCATTCTTATAAATGCTATCGAATGATCGCCACAGAGTCCGTACATTCTTACTTCCTAGTTTACCATTATAATTCAAGATAAACTAAAAATGTGGAACTGCAACACATTAAATTGATTTGGAGATAGAATAATTGAAATCTTATTTGGTAACTGAATTAGAAATTTAGAAAGAAAATGAGATTATTTGATTAAGTCAGAATTAAAATGAATGTAAAATACTTACATTGATTCTGATTTTTAATATTTCAAATAAACGTGTTATATTGATGTCAATTCTCTAATAAAAAATAACTTTGTTGTATTATATCTGTACAGTTACAATCATGAATTTTCAGTCATTAAGGAAGTTGAATAACTCGTTTTACTCTGATGCCTATACAGAATGTCCCAAAAACTTTGAAACGCGATTTAGTTTCTTACCTGTTGGAGATTAATAAGCAACGTCAATTGTAAAATTTCCAAAAAAAAAAATATGTTATAAGATTAAACGAAATAAAAGTAATAAATAAAAAGTGATAACATCATTTTAACGAAATAGTCCTACCATCACTTTTCAAATAATTAAACTTAAAAAATTATGACCCCTCTCTAGATAAAATTGGTCAATTAGAGAATTTTCTTTTGCTGCAACCAGATCCTTACAAAAAACTGCGCATCTGTATCTTAAAAACTTAATGAATTATGATAATTTAAATATTCACCAGAGTGAATGGGGACCATATATCAAATTACAAACGTAAATAAATCCGTGATATATTGCAGAAACAATCGATAATCGATCCTTACAATAATATCAGTAGGGAAGAACTCAAAATATTAAAAGAAGCATTCCTAGAAAAGCTCAAATATGTATTGGAGATGACATGAAAATTTTTTAAGACTTGATTTTTTTAAATAATGTTTCTGTGATTTAAAACAACAATACTTTATATAGATGTATTTTATGATGCAATGTTTTCACACTTGAGTGCTCATTTTTTATTAAAATTTCAATGCTTTGTGAAAAAATCGTATCTTTAAAAAAAAAGACTTATTTTACCAAATTTTATAAATACATCTATTTTAGCAAATCTTTATATGAAAAATTAAAAAAACTTTGTTCTACAATAATTTATATTGTGAAATTGGATTTCCAGACAACATTTTCATTGTTGTGTACCCCCACGTCTAAATTTTAATTACACCTGTCGCCAATGGTGGCGGCAATTTTTTCCCCATCAATGTATTTTCTATTAGAATCAAAAGTCAAAATGATATATTATATAGTTTATTTTCTTATGTTTTGAAATAGCTATAAAATGTCAGTGCTTTGATTTTGAATGCATATTTATTGCAGTTATAATCTGACTAATTAAGCAAAATTAAAAAACAATGTATTCACAAGTTCACAAGAACTTTTCAAAAAGAATTTGAAGCAAACACAGTTATTAAAATATCTTAAACAGCTCAGTCCAGAAACTCTTAAATTATAAAGTGCTACATTAAAACAAAGAAAAATCATACGTCAATCATAGATTATGAAACGCTTTCCAACACTTCCAGAATACTGTAACGAAACTGCACTATTTAATAGAGTAAAAGCATATATCTAAATAAACAAGGTCAACGTCAAACCGGGCGGGGAGGCCTACATTTCGGCTTAAGCTCAACTAGCCCCGCTCAGCAGGTTTGTTTACTATGCGGCAAGGCCCCAACCCAGGGAGCTATGACCGGAAGGACCACCCAGGAAGGGACCCCTCACTATTGAAAATTAACTGTCAAAGATTGCAATGTCAATCTCTAAGGCTATCCAATTATACTGGACGAACCAAGTTAGATTCAAAAATAGGCTGAATGAAAAATTGTGATTGTAAATAAATGTAAGAAGATGTAGAACTTTTACAAGATAATAATTAAAGCTGAGATAAATCTATAAATACAAAATAATACTAATAGCTCACTTATTGAACGATAAACAATTAATAAATACGATATTGACAAAGAAAGCAATCATAATTTGAATAGTAGCATCGAGTGTATAAAAACACTTATATGGGGAAAAAACTTGAATAATTATATAGGGGTATTTACAGTTAACACAATTTAAGTACAGCAATAATGCCAGAAAACAAATCTGAGAATACAAGTACTGTGTACTGGTACTAAGAATAATAGGGAATAACATAAGTGATTATACAGGGTGAATCTAAACTCTTGGACAAAACTTTAAGGGGTGATAGTACACATCAAGACAAGCAATATTAAATAGGAAACTAAGGGTCCCAAACGTCTTCCGAAAGAGATAGGCGTCACTAAAGTTTAAGGTCCAAAATTTCAAATAATTATAAAAAATTGAAAAAATTGGTCGATTCGTTCACGGTTTTCACTAAAACTATTCTTTATGTCAGTATTTTCTTAAAAATAAATTTTAAAGAAAAAGTAAAAAAAAAAAATGTCGATAGAGGACGCTTTAGACTTTGGAGTAATTAACAACTATTTTTTACCGTTATTTTTTTGTATCTGATTAAATGCTTTCAAAAGCTTAGACTTAAACTTAAATTTTGAGATCAAAATCTGAATCGTTGGGAGTGGTTAAGTAGCGTAAACTGAACTGTGTTCAGGAGTTGAAATTTGAGCCCCCCCCCCCCCCTGAACACAGTTCAGTTATTCCCGATCTTGGTGTCGTAGATCAGGCAGAAACTACTACCCCATACACGTAAAATAAACGATACAGGCATGACAAAATTAAATAAAAAATTTATTTTTAAAATAAATTTTAAAGATATAGTTCAAAAATGCCGATAGAGGGCGCTTTAGATTTTGGAGTAATGAACAACTATTTTTTACCGTCGACTCCGACGAGGACCTGGTTGCGAGGATTGCCGTCGTAGCAGGCGATATCCGGAGATACCTGGGGTATTCACTAATGTTCCCAACTCCCTCCGCCGGCGGCGTGAGGCCTACATCGTTTCTGGTGGGCACTTTTTCGAGCAGTTTGTGTGATTCCTCACGAACATCATGCGTATACCATTTTCTACGTGTCAACCTTCATTCATATTGCGCACTACATGCATACATAAAATTGTTTCTTTTTATTTTGCGCGGGGAAATTGCTCATGTCTGTTATGAATAATTTTTTTTATTTAATTTTGTCATTACTCCATCGTTTATTTTACGTGTAGGGGGTAGTAGTTTCTGCCTGGATTAATTTTAACACAATTATTCAAATTGGTAAAGTGAGTTGTAATTTTCCAACAGCACGAAAAATGTCCGGGCCAGGATTCGAACCTGCGATCTCTTAGCTGAAGCTGCCATGCTCTACCAACTGAGCTATCCCAGTTGAATCTGGAGGGCATGAACTGGATGAATTATGTCCTCCAGATTCAACAGGGATAGCTCAGTTGGTAGAGCATGGCAGCTTCAAGAGATCCCAGGTTCGAATCCTGGCTCGGGCATTTTTCGTCCAGTTGGAAAATTACAACTCATATTGTTTCTGCCTGGTCTACAACACCAAGATCGGGAATAACTGAACTGTGTTCAGGAGGGGGGGGGGGAGGTGTTTCAAATTTCAACTCCTGAACGCAGTTCAGTTTGCGCTACTTAATCACTCCCAACGATTCAGATTTTGAGCTCAAAATATAAGTTTAAGTCTAAGCTTTTGAAAGCATTTAATGAGATACAAAAAATAACGGTAAAAAATAGTTTTTCGTTACTTCAAAGTCTAAAGCGCCCTCTATCGGCATTTTTTTTACTTTATCTTTAAAATTTATTTTTAAGAAAATACTGACAAAGAATAGTTTTAGCGAAAACCGCAAACGAATCGACCAATTTTTCCGTTTTTTATAATCATTTGAAATTTTGGACCCTAAACTTTAATGGCGCCTATCTCCTTCGGAAGACGTTTGGGACCCTTGGTTTCCTATTTAATTTTGTTTGTCTTGGTGTGTACTATCCCCCCTTAAAATTTTGCTCAAGAGTTTAGATTCACCCTGTATAAGAATATGTACATGTAGTGAAAACAATCAACACAAATCAAATACCACCATGAGATTAAAGGAGTACTGAAGCACAAATTCAAATTTTGATGATACAAAATCCGAGAAAACAATTTACTAATTATACTGAGCATTGCTAAATAATACTTTGCGATATTGAGCGATAATTATACTATGTAATGCTGAAGAAAATACAAAATTCCACAAATACAATTTACCAATCATACTGAGGAGTACTAAATGATACTATGTGATACTGAGGAGCAATAATACTACCTTGTAATAATACTGTATGATGCTGAAGTAGATAATAATAATGGATAGAAGTAAGTACTAAATGAACAATAATGAATAAATAATACTAGAGTAAACAATGATAAATTATGCTAAAAATACTAAATAACACTGTATGATGCTATTAAGAATAACTAAATTGTTAAGGTTAGAGTTTATGTAGTGTGTAAATGGTCTTATGCATATTAGAAGTACACTTCATCCTCAACATCCACTAAGTCCAATGGAAGCAGCATGAATAAGTATTGAACATACAATCTGTTATTTTTTGGAGCAGTTCTGGTTGTTTCAGCACGTAGGCAAACCAGGCCGACAGATTCATTTGTGATGGCTTTCTAATGTGACGCTGGGCAGTCAATGTACAATCTAGGATATAATGTAAGGAGGTATCTCTTTTTCCACATGTGCATCTAGATGACGATGCCTTGCCTAATTTATCGAGATATTGAGGACACGGGCCATGGTTTGTAACAAAGATGTAGTGGTACGAAATTTGAAATTGAAGATATGTTGATACTGTTGGGATTAAGGCGTGAGTAAAGCGGCTCGTTGTTCCCAGATTCCAATTTATTTGCCATGATCTTATTAATTCTGATGTTGTTATCTTCTTTAAATGTGATAGTGGAAATGGGTAGAATTTTTGTAAGATGTCCTGTGACGGTTTCGTTGCATCGCGGGCCAGTTCATCAGCATGTTCGTTTCCAGCTATGCCAGAATGACCACGCACCCATTTAAAGAAAATGGATTTCAATGCTTATTGCAAGGCTATAATTATGTCACATACGAGTAAATTGGGGGTGAATATATCTGCTAATGCATGCAGGTTAGATAGACTAACATAATTTATTCTGTAGCTTTGAAAATGATTAGAATTAGCCAAGTCTATTGCATCGTGTATTGCTAGTAGTTCTGCTTGGTAGACACTATTTTCGTGGTGTAAACGAATCTGTCTTGTTCCCTGAAAAACTTAGCCTTTATATGCACAGAAAGCGTATGCAGTGCTATTTGATATTTTTGATCCGTCGGTGAAAATATCAATTTCGATTGTCCTCTCATTATCGGTTTGCCACTTAAAATATTCACTGTATGGAAGTATTATGCTTTTAGTTGATTTCGGTTTGTAATTCATCAGGTTATGCTCATCCACCGTAACCTCAAGACGAAGTAGATCTAAAGATTACGAGGGATTTGTGAATGAAAATTCTTTACATGTTCTATAATAATTTTCTACTGCTTTTGAAAGATTTGGCTAATAAAAAGGTAATTTAATACTTTGCCTAGTTTTACGCATTCCTACATTCTTCCCAAAAATATAATCATACGCTAATTTCAACACTTTATTTCTACAACTCTCGGGTAATAGAAGCGGATAAATTTTATCTACACAAATGGTTTCTTTATGAAATAAATAATCTAGCATCAAAAAAATTTATTTTCGCTAAACTAGCATCCTTGAAAGTGTTCTTTAAAATTGGACACGCTTTTTGATCTATATCAAATTTATTGCTCTCGGAAAATCTATCAAAATTACATTATCTTTTCAGAATTTAAAATAAACATTTGAATCTAATGACATACATTCGTCATCCATTATTTAATGACTCATATTAATATCCGATAAAGTTTATTACCTGGTTCTTTCTTTTCCGAAATATAAAAAGTATTTAAATCTGATGACTTATATTTATTCAACAATTTGATACTGCAAATTATCAACTGAAAAATTTAACATATATTATGCTACCTGGGAAGCACCACTTGAAGTGTTATTTATAAAATCATGATTATCAGCTCGCTTGAATGATTGACTGTTGCGAAACTCATCATTTTAAAGTTTTATTAGGTTGTTATAAACGCCCAGGGATCGAGGAATGTTTAAATTTTCAGTTAAAACAAAAAATGAATTTATACGCTGATATAAAAAACGCTATCAGTCAATGTATAATAAATCGGCAATGTAGTTAAATCTGCTTGAACATTTTCTTTAAAAGCCGATTCTAAAAAAATTTGCCTTTATCTTCCACTTTTAAATCGGAGATTAACGCTATACTTAAAATGGAAATTTGCGTACCGCTGTCGAAAGCTGCTACATAGATGTTGATTTTTTGAAAAGAATATAAATTAATATTATTGTTCGCAGTTGTGTTAAATTGTTCGCAGATATATAAATGTCCCGAATAAACATTGATAACCACTGCATTATCCTTCAGATAATATTTATTCGTATTCCCCTGCGTTTTAGATTTCTTCTGCATATGGTTATCACTTTGTTTATTAAATTTATCAAATTTATTTCTTTTGTTTTGATAATCTTAAGCTAAATATGAATTAGAATTGCAAATAAAACATTCCCACGTTTTTGAGATATATTTATTTTCATATGTAACTTGATTTTACCTTAATTGTGGCAGGGTGTACTTGGTATTTTCATAACTTAGTTCACGATAAGTTGGTCGTTAAATTTTATTTCTTTGAAAGATCTACCTTTTGCAATAAAATAAATGTTGCAATGTCTCTAAAAATTATTAGGCAATATCCAACCTTCTCCTTGTCTTTCTGAGATATGAGCTGGAAGATTATTGTCCTGAGTCACAAAAATGTTATCCGTCATTACCAATTTAATTAGTGAATCGAAATCCTTAACATTACGAATTCTGCAGTAGTGGAGCCAGCAGGATCTTAAACGAAAAGCAAACTCTTGATGTGTTGCAGCCGATAATCTTGTAGCTTTCTTAAACTTTACTACGCAAGCAAATGGTGATGGCTCATACTCTATTACGATTTTTATTTTATTTTACCATAACCAGTTAGGTCTTCTTCATTAATATAAGCAAGGACATCTGCAGCTTTCTCACCTAACAATTTCAGCACGATTTCAGATTTTTACTTCTTCGGAACATCTTTGTGATTAAATGCCCTCTCTAAAAAAAACAAACTTTTTCTTAGGGATTGGTATTGCCAAAACTTGCACCGATTTTATAAGTTTATCTGACGATCTGATGCACCTTCCCCATCATTATGAAATAAATGGTCATTTTCAGTTTTTGTTGCAAACGCAATCTATTAACTCCTTCCGTATTTCTTTTTCCTATGTAGCTTTAGTGCCAAGGAGTTCAGTTACAAAATCCTTATCGTTCGAATTCTTTGTATTTCAACTATAAATCTTTTAATTCAACAACTTTTAAGTGCAGATCGGCTTCTTGCAAAACCACAACTAAATCTATTTTTGTAACGTTTCTAAACAATTAGAAAGCGCCTAGCTCATCACACAATTAAATAAACATAAAGTTCACCTTTATTTTAGTAATCCAAAATAACAAAGAAAAATAATCCACATTCCGATTCTCGCACGAGTGTGTGCTGCGATGTTTGTACGGCCAGAGAATGTATCCAACACTGATATAATCTTTATTATAATATGTGATACACACACTACTACGTACACAATATTATATGCATAACCAACTCTTTGGTGGTTATTTAATGGATTAAAATTTACTCAGATATCTCTTCTTGGACATCTTACTCATTACCGAAGTTATTACAAACTGTGATGTCCCTGGACATCCTACTCATTGTAGAATTCATGTCAACTGAGTCTTCTCCGCTGGTTGCGTTTCTTCCACTCGCTTCACTTTAATTGTCGAAAGAAAACTCTTCACTTCAGTTCCCAGTTATGGGAGTGAAACAAAGGTTCAATGGTTGGTGGAATGACAGATACATTTATATTTTTTTTTTCGAAAATTAATTAATTCCAAAATATATGCACTTTGAAATTAATAGTCGAAAATAATATGAATTGTAACCTATGAATTGTCTAACATAAATCGATATCTAGAAGCTTCAAATATGCGAATTCAGAATTACAGCTCATTACCCCAAGTAATTTTTGAGTTATTTTTAAAACTACGGGCATTGCAGCTTATTTTAAAACGATTAAAAATAAGTTTAACATTAGAAGCTACAACTTTTAAATCGTCATAATTCTTAAACTACTTCACCGAATGACTTCCCGATTGGTATTCTAAGGTAAAACTTACCGGAAAATCCAAATGTCAAAATTAGGTTTTTGTTTTGTCAATCTCAGAATTTGATACAATTTCTATATGATTGCGGCCTCCTAAGTTTATTTTTCAACATAAATAGAAGTAAGGCGGAATTTCCAGTCGAGTGGCTATTTCCGGACTTTTCTGGGACAATTTGGTAATTAAATTGCATAAGATGTTTTTTTCTTCTCTGGCCGACTGTACATCAAAAAATATATGAAGAGCCATTATTGAAGCTGTGCTTAAATCAATAACTGCTAGAAGGATACCGCATTTCTCTCCTATCACAAGAAAGAAAAGAATAGAGTTTGTCAGAAAATATTTTCATGCATTCCTGGAAACAGGTGAGATTAATCTAAATTTAATATTTTTAGCATGAATGGGCAAATTAAAGTTTGAAGCCAAAAGGGAGATACACTGAATCACAAATTTACGGTAAAAACGATAAAGCATGGTGGAAGAGGTGTAATGGTTTGGGACTGTATATGTCAGCTTCGTATCAGGAAACTTGGATCTCACTGAAATTACCATGGGCAGATTTGGATATTTAAATACAACTTTTTTTTTAAAACAGCGCCTTGAAGATCAGTGTCGCGCGAGATTATTACTTCCAACAACATAATGATCCCAAATACAATGCTGATATTTTCCGATTGTGACTACTCTACAGAAGTTCATTTTAAACCCCATTAAGCATCTATAGATTATTTTAACTGCAGCGAGTGAACAGTTATGGTATCAGAAATAAAATACAGCTGAAAGAGGATTTACTTGCAGAATGGAATAAAATTCAGAATGATGTTACAGAACATCTGGTAAAATGAATGCCACACAAAAATTTTAAGCAGCGCTGAAAAAAGGATATGCAACTAAATATTAGAAACGATTTCATTTCTAACTAGTTGACCTGACCGGCATTGCTCGGGCCCGTGATAAAAAATTAAATGATCCCCAGGTAAAAAATACTGATAAGTGATAAAAGTGCTCGTAAGAAAACATTTTTAAAAAAAGCTTTTGTTCTCCAAACCCTTTGGAATATTTAATGTTATAAATATAAAGGTTTTACAGTCCGTGTAAAAATTACGTCAGAAATATTGTTATCTGGTTGTAAAATAAATATGTTTTCTTCCCCAGAAAACGACCCTTTTACAAATTCTATAGAAGGGGAGAATTCCCCCCCCCCTCACATTTCCCTTTCCAGCCTTCAAAAAAGTGAAAGCGCATCCCACTTTCCCTTTTGTTCACCCCTCTCTCAAACAAAGCAAGTGGAAGAATGGAAGCTCCCTCCAGGAAGGCGGAATAAAAATAGAATGAAGAAGAATATTTAGAAGGAGTATTTCCTAGGGGTAGGTTTGTGAGCAGTGAAGGCCAATAGGCCAGCTGGTCTTTCCCCCACCCTCTTGATTCTTCTTAATTCTATTTCCTGCTTTATTCCAAAGAAATTCACCCTACAAAAAAAGTTGAGGCATACGCAGTTAGGTCGAATTCTCACTGAAAAATTAAGACTTTTGCTTCTCGCTTTAACATATCAGATTTTTTTTTTAATTCCAAGTCCACCATGACTGTTGGGGAAACATTTTTAAGCATTTTTTGTTTATTTTTTGTTTTTTGAAAATTCTAAATAAAATTATTATTGATTTTTGTTGTATTTTACAGAAAAAAAAAAACTTAAAATTTTTATTGCACTCACTGTAGTTAAATTTGTATATTTTCTGAAGCCTACTTCCTGGTACCTCATTTTTGTGAAATACTATTACAGATATAACAAGACAATTTTATCCGCAGCCATATTTAGGATAATTAAAAATACAAAATTAGAATTGAAGTATTCAATAAACTGATGTGATACTTTGAAAGTATAAAAAAAAACTTCTTAATAACACCATAAAAATAAGGAATGTGCTACTTGCTCCTGCCTTCAAAGTAGTTGCAAGTCTTCTTTGCGCCTGACGAAGAAAGACAATGTTCTTCTGAAAGGCCTAGCGCATTCCTTATTTTTATGGTGTAATTGAGAGGGGTTTTTTATGTTTTTAATACAATTTTTTTTTTTACTTCCCTCATTGAAAATATTAATGAAATTCATGCATGTATTATTTGAATTACACTCGTACTTAATGAAATGTAATCGACAGGCATAGAAAAATCACATCTGTTATTTCTGATGTCAACATCCTTTTTTTCTATACATATACATAACGAACAATTAACGATGAATTAGGTATTATACGAAAGGTTTTTAACATGCTTTTCAGATAGTACACTCACATTTTTTTAAAACACGTATTTTGATTTTAAAATGCAGTTATTAAAAAATTTATGATAAAAAGTATCAGCAAATAACCATAAAATTGGCAATGTGAAAAGCCTCGCAGGCGTCCAGTGGTATTGTATAATTTCATTAAGATTCTTAAAAATTTCTTTTATAAAAAATGCAATGTAGGTCATAATTCATAAATATCTTACACGAATTCATTAATACTTTTCATAATTAAACATTTGATTTATAAATTTTAAAGAAATACCTAGATTATGTTTGGGCCCATTCATTACTTATCAGAAAATAAAACATTTCAATCGGATTCAACTTGAGTGGTTAAGTTTTTCACATGTATTTTAACATTAGTATCTTCAAAGTTTGACCTCTTCGGACTCTATAAAAGAAAGATTACATATTTTAGAAAAATAAAAATACATAAACTATGTACTTTTCGGGGTGGATTTGATCCAAGAAACACAAATCTAGTGCCAAAAGTGGATGTTACTATTTGAAAAACAAAGTTGGTACAATTTTTAATAAGTACTCTGCCTTTAAACCTTAAATCCATGCACAGCATAAAATAGTAGACAATATTACTAATAGACTGTACCAGTATCGTTTTCATGCGATCATTTGCAGAAAAATAACTTCGGGGAGGGCAGGAATTTTTTTTTCCCAAGATTTCCAATGTAAACAGTGTGATAAAATTGCATTGAATTGAAAATGGAGATTACACTAAGACCCCTATAACTAATTACGACATCGATTAGTACTATTAATTAACTTTAGAAAAGAACGGACCATTACAGATTTAAATATATTTATTTTACTTTGAAAATCTCTTTTAGTGACTTTACTTTATAAAAAAGACTAGTGACTTTATTTATGAAGATTTTGATTATTACATTAAATCATCCAAGTTTCGTTTTTATATATTAAGTTTTTATTTTCCTTTTATAAAATAAAAATATATTTTGTCTGTAAAATCAATAGTTTCAGTTTAAAAAGTAGAACCTCAAAACAAATTCGGACAGTTGACCACATTGACTGACGAATCTTTCAATAAAAGTTACGTACTATGGGAAACAAAAAGGAAATTATATATTGTAACCCTTAACAAATTAATGCCGTCACATTCGCACCAACCACATTGTGTTGTTTCCAATTGGACACCAGTAATTTTGCACAGAAAATTTTGCCTTATCTATTCTTAAAATTCGAAAAATTAAACAATGCAAAAAAAAGTTTGTCAGAAAAAGTGGCGTCAAAACAATAATACTTGGAAAAAACACATTTGGAGAATAAAAAATGGCCGCGAAAATGGTGGCATTCGTTCGTTAAGGGTTAATATTTTTCATCAAATTCAATTCACAATTTATATTTGTTATTGACCCTTTTAAGCAAGTAAGCTTACAAATTACAGTTTGATTAATATATTTTTATGATTTACTTTGAAAATAGATATTCCAATAGAGTTTTATGTACTCGAAATATTATAACAATGTTCAGCTTTCAATTTTGCGGCAACTTTTAGTGTTGCGCCAAACATTTGTTTTTCAAAACAAATGCTTTTTCTTATTCCCTAGATATCATTAACTACCATAAAATTCAAAATTAAATTTACTTTGACACAGTCAGAGTAAAATATGTCTATTAAACTTTCAATATTTCCCCAGGGATGATTTAAAAAAATTGTCAATATAAAATATTGAAAAGAAGTAGTTTCCAAGAAGTTGAAGAGTAAAATAAAATATGGTGCACATAAAATTAGCCAGCATGAGTTCCGAACATTCTGTAAAAAAGGAAAAAAAACTGTCTGTGAAAAGATTTCGACTCCATTACAAGCAGAACTCATTTTACTAGAAATTATGTATAGAGAGTGTCCCAGAAAGGTTGAAACGCCCTTTAATTTTTTTTACCGAGAAGATAAATAAAAAATATAAGTTGCGAAAGTGTTTAAAATAACATAGGAATTAAGATTACGTATATGAATTAGTCCTGTCATCATTTTTTATACAACCCCTTCTTTAGACAAATTTCGCCAATTAGAAAAATTTTAGTTTTGTTGCAACAAGATCATAACAAAAATCTGCATAACCATATCTTTAAAATTAACTGAATTATACGACGGAAAAAAACTAATTTGTATCACATTTCGTATATATCAAGTGCTGTTTCATCATTGAAAAAAAGGACTATATACAAATTGATGGTGACATTCGTTAGATCAAAAATATGTTAACAAGTGTGAAATAATCCCATCATACATGTATCTAAATAAAGTCTTCTAGAGGCAGGCATCGTGTAACGAAACACATCTAGTTTGTAAACCTATAAATATACAGTTCAACTTTTTTCATCCGCTAATCAAGTTTAGAAAAGAATAATGACATAGCTGCCTGCCTTCCTGTTTTTTTAAATCAGATAATACATACTTTGCACCAGAGAAATAAAATAAAATGTGATCTTCCTTCAATGTAGTTGTTAAATACAATTAAATACGTTTATTTGACTTGTAACAAAATGGAAAGTTGGAAACTATGTATTGATATAAATATTTGGAACAGAGTTACTGAGTTAAAAGTAAGAAAAACATCGGGAACTTTCAAAGAAATTTTTAAGAACTCAGTTTCGTGAAATTGTGATGCTATTAAAAATCAAATTCAATTTTGTTTCAAATAAAAAAGGATGGCATGTCTTTCAAAGAAGTTCTCCTAAAGCACATACTCAGAATGTTTTTTAAAAAATTACTGATGATTCTACATATGTACCTAATAAAATAACATAAATATGTGTGAAGACACATTCAGTGAAATTTACCTGAAAAATATCAAAAAATATCTGTGAAAAAATAATTTTAAAAAAGTATCGTATTTTTACCGATTTGGTGAAGATTAGTGGTCGCTAAATGCACGTGTTATTGAATTTGCAATCCTCAAACAATTTTTAAAATGAAATATTTTACTGGGTTATATTATAATACATTCAAAATGTGTGTATATCAGTTATTTAATTTCATCATTGAAAAAACGTTTAATATATTTTATTTTGAAAGCTGCAAATACTTAATTTAACGTGTAGTCAAGTTAATATTTTAGACCTTATTTTTAAGATCTAGAAAATTAATCGTTCTGTTTTATTTATTTTTTGTTGTTGTTGTTGTTTAATAAATAAAATATATTTCAGGATCAACGTGTACAATATCGCCTGGATTTTATTTAAAGAATATGCAGAAAAAGAATATGGGAGTGACAAATGTTTTGAAGAGTGTTGCCAATTTAGCCAGAAATGAGATAAAGGCCTTTTTTCTTTGGCTTTAACTTGTTTTCTAACAACTTCAATGAAATTTTAGCTCTGTTTTAAGCGTATCTTTAAACAATATCCCATTTTCATTTTTTTTCCCTCTAAATTTAGACTTTACGACACGTTAATAATTTATACCATAAGCTTTAGTATTTTTCATTTTTGTCTTTTAGCAGGATGTTGAAACTCAAGTAGGAAACGCTGAAGTGCAGTTCTGTGTGGACACATATGCCATCAGTCAATCGATATTCCTAAAAGTGTGTATTGTTACAGCACTTTAGGTTTTTTGAACTGATTTGTAAAATTATGGAATATGTTAGCACTGTTATTACTTTTACTGTTTCTTTAACGTTCTTGATAAACATACTCTTTACATATAGAAAAAAATATTAGTCGAAAATAGCAAAGTGGAAGTGTCGTGAATAAAACAGATTGGAAGATTCGCATAAATGCTCTTTCATTAATCATTTTTATCACACTTTCACATTTTTTGCACTCACTATATCGACGGCAGACAGTACTAGTTGACACAAATACTAAACACTATATTGGAACACTATACTGGATGGCACTGAAATACACCCATATATTGTTAACCCTTTCCGGCACAGACAAAGTATGTTCGTAAAAGGATAAATTATTGACCGACACCGGAATTTACAAACGACTTTTTTAGAAAATAAGAACTCCTTATTTTAAGCTTTCATTGTACAAACAAAATTTTATTAATTATTCTTGGTGTTGAATGCAAGTTTGGAATTAAAATTAGGTGTGCCCGGAGTGGAACCACTGTTCCGGAAAGGGTTAAACATGAGGAAAATAAAAAAACACATTTCAAACACAAATATACATCCATTAGTATAAATACAATACAATAAGCAACAATTTCACTAAACGAGACAAATTGCTCTTTTTTAATTGCTTGCCATGATGCATATTGATTTTGGATTTTTATAAGCAATTTAACACACTATTTTCAGATAGCAAAAATTATAATCTGAAGCACCATCATAAAGTGACCTCTGTTGTCATTAAGAATGTTATTGCACTTGATTTACAAAAAGACTTAGTAAGGATGCTTAAAAAGATGGAAGTTTCAAAATGATCATAGAAAAGGGCGATGATAGGGGGAAAGGCAGCACATGTGAACAACGTCCATTTCATTAAATATTGTTAATAGTTGATAGGATTAATAGCAACTACTGACTCTTTTTAAAATATTTTAATCTGATGTTAATTAGAAGAGGGCGTTATTTACATGTGCCCCGCTCCCTTTTCAACTATATATTGACGAAATATGATTAATTGTTAGATATTTCTAAACCCCTTCGCGACGAGTGTCGCGTATACGTAACGGATATTCTTCTTGCAATTCTTATTTTTTTTTCTACCAGTATTTTTGAATAGCAATTTCACCCTTATAATATTATAGAATTTCAGCAATTAAATTAGGCAAAGATTTTCATTTGGAAATACTGGTGCTAAAACATATTTGTACGGAACGCTCGTCACGAAGGAGTTGCCGACAAACGTGGTATTTTTCTTAGATTAGCTTATCTACAGGAATGCCGTACTATAGGATTTTTCAATGCAATAAAACCGTCTTAGTAGGGGGTAGATTCAATTCAACGAAATGCCTAAATATACAAAACATAAATATGAAATGCTCAGTTCCACTGTTAAATAAGTGTGTTGAATAAGTATAAGGTCTGAATAAGTGTATTCCGTGAGTGTTGACTATTTGGAGTTTTCAGAATTTTCCTTATAAGAACACGAAAATACGTGTCAATGTGTCTTTTAACCCCTTAAGCACCATATTCAATTTAGTGGTAGTATGCTAAATACCAGATATATTAAATTTTGTTAAAAGTAGTTTATATCATTATTTTTATCTATCAGAGATACAAAAAATACAAAACCGAATGCGAAACACAACAATTTACGAAACACAAATGATCAGAATTACCAACACATAAACAACGAAGAAAGAAACAAAGCAGCGGGGAAATTAATGAGTTTTTCTATACGTAACACCATCTATTAGGGGCGAAAACAATCACTGCTATAAAGCCCGTACAAAACCAATCACAATAGCAATTAGAGACGCAAAAAAATAGATGCGTAGGACATTGCAGTCTGGACTTAAGACGAGCACGTACGTCCTGGTATTACAAATAGACGAGTTTATGACGTACGCATGTACGTCGTGGTGCTTAAGAGGTTAATGTCCTTTTTGAAGACATCACATTTCAGATAATTTTACTAAATGTGGCTGTTGCCTTGTGTAACACACCGCACTTAATGTTTAACAGTTGTAATCTGTTATATGAATCGTAAATGCCAAAAAGAGCTTATCTCGATTTTTTTTTAATATATATATTTCTGCATAAATTGAATCTAAAGCAGCCCTTCTAACGATGCCGAGTAAGAAAAGCTTCACATTTTGTTTTAAAAAGAAATGTATGTTTCAAAAGAGGAGTTGTTGTTAGTTCGGAAAGGAAAACGTGGTAATTTTTTTTCTCGAAGTTTCAATTTTTAGAAATGTGTTTTCAACACTTTCCAACATAGTTGAAAAGTGTTTATGAATTCGGTTTCTCTGACCGTGCTCCAACTCGTGAAAATATACTCGGATTGCCATGCAATTAATATATATTATTGTGGTTTGCAAAAACATGTTCGGTAATCGAAATGAAGTAGGGGGAACTAGGGATACTTGACCTACTTGTTAGTTTTGGATTTTTAATTTTTTTTACAATACTTATGGGTGTGTAAATGCAGTTTATATAAAGGAAGTATTGCACAATATTTATTATTATTATTCCGAAGTATTAATTTTAAAAGTAGTAAAATATGAATATTAAAAAACTTTCAATTTGGGTCAAGTATCCCAATGTATAGGGATACTTGACCCAAGTAATAGATTTGGGGTATGATTTAAAATTATAAACAAAACACTTTTGCATAAGAACAAAATTAACATTAAGTTTAATACTTTTTTATTTTTGTCAAACAAAATTAATAAGTTTTATTTTCCATAGGCCTAGCATTAATATGCCCAATTTAAATTTTTATTGTAGAAAATTCAAAATATTAGTAGTCTGAAAGTTCATCCTGTGCCTAAACAAATTTCAGAATAAGAAAATAATAATTTAATCAACTCCAAATACAAAGTCATATTTAAACACAGAACTTGTAATTCTATCTTGGTAGTTAACTTGGTGGACTAACCATGATTTATGCGAGCCATAACTTCTAAATAGTTGGACAGTTCTTCTTCTTTTTCATTAAAAACCTGCTTTGCTTTATATGATGGAACAAAATTTGTTGTTTGCTGTCTCTGGATTTTTCTGACATACCTTCTTAAAGTGTTTCTACAGAGACCAAATTCTTTAGCTACTGTATGATATTGGACACCCTCCAGAACCTTTTCCACAGATTTTTCCAAAATACCAGAATGCATAACCTCTCTGGGTTTAGTCCCCTCTATTCTTTTATATTTTTGGGGCATCTATACGAAAAAAAAATCAAAATAAATAAAATGCATTTGAATAGTACAAATCCCTTGGGTCAAGTATCCCTAGGTGACTTGGGTCAAGTGTCCCTAGTTGCATATTTACTACATAACCCTAAAATGCAG
This sequence comes from Maratus michaelseni, assembly GCA_963931845.1. Lineage (NCBI taxonomy): Eukaryota > Metazoa > Arthropoda > Arachnida > Araneae > Salticidae > Maratus > Maratus michaelseni. Next base: position 283,794,738 of record OZ007586.1, read on the forward strand.
CCATTTGCTAATAAGTAAATTAATACTTTATGCATGTTATTGTAGCTAAAAACATGTACAAAACAAATGACCAATTAAAAAAGTCTTACATTTAAACAAAAAAAAAATTATAACATCAGAGTTTACAGCACAAAAAAATTACTTTTGGAGCATGAAAATGCATTTTGTCTGATAGTTTGAAAACTTATTAAATGATTCAATTGTTATTTTCACCATATGGTCAGCAACCTGAAGGAAAAGAAGTGATGCTACTTCCAACTTACAAAACTTTCCCAATTCTGAGAAAAAGGCCTTGGGTCAAGTATCCTAAGTTCCCCCTATATAGCACATATAATTCGTGTACAGGTACACTCAAAAGATTGCCGTTACATTATAGTCTATGGGGGGGAATTTTTCTGTGCATTTTAATGTGTTACACTATTTTAAATATATTTAAATTGATATTATATTTAAATAATATCAATAATAATAATAATAATTATAGAATAATATTTAAATAATTTAAATTAATAATTTTTATTTTAAATTGATATATATTATTGTGGTTTTCAATGACATGTTCGGTATTCGAAATAAAGTATATATCACATATAATTCGTGTACAGGTACACTCAAAAGATTGCCGTTACATTATCGTCTATGGGGGTGGGGGGATTTTTGCTGTGCATTTTAATGGTGTTACACTATTTTAAATATATTTAAATTGATATAATATTTAAATAATATCAATTATAATAATAATAATTATAGAATAATATTTAAATTTTAGTGCACTACAAGATGTTTACTATCGAATATGGTACGTGTAGCACTTATAATTAGTTTACAGGGAAACTCAAATAATCCCGGTATATTATGGTCTATGGGGGGAAAATCGTTTGCGGTGCATTTTAATCATGTTACAAACATATTACAAACATAATGAAATTCATACCAATTTCTGAAGTGCACTAAAACATACTTTCTGTGGAATATGGAGTGTAAAGCATTTATCATTCATTTAGAGGCCAGCATAAAAGTATTCTGTTACATAATGGTCTGCGAGAAAAAAACTGTTTGCAGCGTATTTTGATTATGTTACGGTATTTGAAATATATTGAAATTGATATACATTACAGAGGTTTACTACAAGATACCTGTTCTATAATATGATGTGCATAACATTTATCTTTCATTTACAGGTACACACAAAATATTTCGGATACAGTATTCTATCCGAAGTATGGTGTGAAATAGATAATTGCTGAAAGTTCGCTCTCGGTTAAATCTGCGTTTAACTAAATTCTTGCATACTACGGGGTATGTATAAATGTTATGGATCCTATACAGGGCTACACAAAAGAACTAGTAAGCATTACTGTGTATCATAGTAAATTACTTAAAGATGTTTTTTAATAGAGTTCTGAATTTGACTGTGAAATATATTTAGTATGCTTAGAGATGTTTGTTGAATATAAATAAAATCATTTACAGGGCCACGCAAAGAACTGGATACTGGCCGCCTATGTATGATAATTTCTGGAAGTGTGATTTCAGTAGTTTTCAGCCGGAATTTAACTTTAGCTTAATATGTGGCGTGTACAAATATCTTAAGGTAATATACAGAGATACACTAAAATATTTAAATATGTTTCCGTCTATTGGTACAAACTACTGAAGTTGAATTTTCAACTGTGTTATGTGTTTTCTTACTAAACTAAATTGTAGCCTACTATATAGAGTACATACAAGTCTATAGATTATATACAGGGCTGCACAAAAAAATTTGAGTACTTTTCTGGCTATGACCTGTAATTACTGAAATCTGGTTTTCAAATGTGTTTCACATTTTCTAAAATACTTAGGTATTTTATTTACCTTATTGAACAGCGAAGGTTTGTTAAACTATTCTGGAAGTGTTGGAAAGTGTTTCATAACCTATGCTTGATGCATGATTTTTCTTTCTTGTTTTATTTAACATTTAACGAAATATTACAGTATTGAACAAACTGGTGTGATACCATAAAAGCATAAAAACCTCTTAATAAAACCATAAAATAAGGAATGCGCAAGGACTTTCGAAAGAATTTAGTCTTTCTTCGTCAGGAGCAAAGAAGACGTGCAACCACTTTGAAGGCAGGAGTAAGACTGAAAGGAAATAGGGGGGAAAGAGGGACAAGTTAAGGGAACAGCCAATAGGAAAGCAGAAGGCATAAGCCAGTAGGAAAACAGAAAGGTAACAACCAATCACAGAAGATAATAACCTAGAATGCAGAAGAGAAGGAAAATTATGGAGAAAATTGAAAAAAAAACAATGAAAAAAAAATAAAATAAAATAAAATACATCAAAAATTGAAGTAAAATAGAGATTAAAAATTCAAAATATAAAAAAACCCTAAATGGTTGAGCTGAACAAGTTTTCCAAGCTGCAGAAAGCGTGGTGGAATCAGATTTTTCTTTAGCGATAACATCACGATTAAGATAAAGAGCTAAATTTTCAAGAAAGTGTAATTCTGAGGGACTATTGGCATTAAAGATAATTTTAGCATTTTGAAAATTAAAAGTATGGCCGGAATCTCAAGAATGCTTGGCAATAGAAGATTTAGAAATATCTTGGTTAGTGACATAACGGGAGCAATATATTTTTTTTTGTAAATATGAATAGTTTTTCAGATTTCTACATTCATTTTTAAATGCTTTATTTGTTTGTTTCAGAAATTCCTTTAAAAAGTAGGAGTGTAAACCAGTCATAAGTGTCCTGCGATTTATTTTCCTGCTCTGAGCTTCCTGATAATATTAATTTTATTTTCATGGAATGTGTTGTTCCCAAAAGGGATTTTTGTTTGAAAATTGTCATTTTTTTTTTCATAAAACCTACAAAGAAAATCCTTATTTAACTACCGTTACACTAGCATCCGTCCCTTAAGAACATTTTGTGTAAAAGGAAAATGATAGGAAGATTTTGTTAGACTTTAAAGAAGGATAAAGATTTTTAACACTATATGTTTGTTAGAATTTTTAGATGTTTACAAGTATACGATGCTCTAAAAATAAACGAGAGCACGAGTAAAACTGCTTTTCAACATTAAAGATTCCAGTGAGCCTAAAATTTCTGATATATTATCAGAAAATTCCATGCTTGATTCAATTTTAACACTTTCCGACATACACTATATGGCCATTAATGACCGGCAACTTTCAATTTTAGACATTTTGTGGAATAATTAAAAATGTACTTGCCAGATTCTTCTGGAATTTTAGAATTAAAAAGAACAGGTTTGACTTCATATTTATCAACGTCGATTTGATAAGGAGTATAATTAGGGGGCCAAAAAAATTAAAGAAAAAAATAATACTTGGGATCACCCTGTAAAATAAAATGCACGAAATGATCTATCGCTACAGAATATACATAGGCAGACATTGTACAATATGTGTATTCATTTGTGTAAGAATAGCATGTATGTTAATAGAGATATAGCGATTTTTTTTAATTAAAAAAATTCTTGCATGTTTTTTGCTTATAAGATACAGGGTTTTTAATCAAATTTAACGCCAGTTTCAGAAAAATTGGCAAAATATAGTAAAAACAATATAGTGCAATTGAAATGTAGATGTATTAAATATTTAAGGAAATATGGGCAGTTGTATAAAATATTTTTTATCTGCGCATGCGCAAACGATAAAAAGGAACTTTTTGCATAATTTAATAGCCAACTCTATGGTGCAACTTATTAAAATAAATCTACCAAATATCGTAAAAATTCAGAGAGATATCGGCGTTAGAGTGAGCTGTTTTTTAGTTTATCACTATAACTCGTTAAATGATAAGGGATTGTCCACAAATTGTCATGTTTAATTTTTATACTATATTTCATTTTTTAGGAAGGGCGTAGGATGCTTTAGTTCGCCTTGGTAAACTTTATTGCACCAGGTTATAATACTTTTGGAATGGATCCTTTGATTTTGATAATTCTTTTTTTGTTCGAATAAGCTCGTTAGGGTAGTTTTTCAAAGAGAACTAAAGTATCATTAACAATTGGAAAATAGTATAAAATAAAAAATGACAATTTGTGGAAAATCCCTTATCATTCAGCGAGTTTTACTGAGAAACTAAAAAACAGCTCACTCTAACGCCGATATCTCTTCGAATTTTTACGATATTTGATTTTTTTTTAATAAGTTGCTCCATAGAGTTGACTATTGAATAATGCAAAAAGTTCCTTGTTATCGTTCACGCATGCCCAGATAAAAATTATTTTATACAACTGCCCATATCTCCTTAAATATTTAATATATTTATATTCCAATTGCACTATATTGTTTCTACTACATTTTGTCAATTTTTCTGAAACTGGCGTTAAATTTTGTTAAAAACCCTGTATGTTATAAGCAAAAAACATGCAAGAATTTTTTTAATTTTTTAAAAAAATCGCTATATTTCTATTACTATACATGCTATTCTTACACAAATGAATACACTTATTGTACAATGTTTGCCTATGTATATTCTGCAGCGATAGATCATTTGGTGCATTTTATTTTACAGAGTGATCCCAAGTATTATATTTTTTCTTTAATTTTTTTGGTCCCCTATTTGTCCTCCTTATCAAATCAACAATGATAAATATGAAATGAAACCTGTTCTTTTGGATCCTAAAATTCCAGAAGAATCTGACAAGTATATTTTTAAAAATTCGACAAAATGCCTAAAATTGAAAGTTGCCTGGCATTAATGGCCATATAGTGTAGTTAAAAAGTGTTTATAAATTCGGTTTGTCTGCCGGTCTATCCGAGCTCTAATTTGTGTAAATATAGTTGGATTGTCGTGCAATTTATAGATAAAGAAATTTGTTTTTTAATCATACTTTTTAATACAGCTGATAAAAAAATATATAAAAGCATTTAAATTACAATATACACTGCTGGCCATCTAAAATGCAACACCATGAAAGAATCGCACAAACAGTATGAAATTTGCACCATATGTACACCTCGATAGGATATGCAAATGATTACGATTTCAGCACACGTGTACATAATGGACGACTGCAGCGCCCCTTACAATCTGTTTAAAAAGGGAGAAAAGACTGCAATTTTGAAGAACGTGAATTGTTCTCTTGAGATTTTTTGTGTGTACAGTTTCAGTATGCCTCGTAGAAAAACACAAGCACCATTCGAGCACGTTTCTGAGTTCGACCACGGCAGAATCATTGCATACAGAAATTGCTGATTACCTTTCCAAGAAATCGTTCATCGTGTCAGCCGTAGGCAAACAACAGTCATGCTAATATGGAATCTGTGGATGCTGCAAGGAACGACTGACCTACAGGAGCGATTGCAACTGCCTCGTCACACCACTCCACGGGAAGACAGGCATATTATGCACATGGCACTGATGGAGCGCACTGCCACATCCGCAACCTATCACAACGAATACAGTCTGTAACACAACAATCGGTGTCCGCATAAACAATTCGACGTCTTTTGTTGTACAGTGATATGTCCGCTAGGCGTCCATTGCTTTGCTTATTGTTGACTTTAAACCACAGGCATTTACGTTTGCAATAGTGCATTGAATGACAGAGATGAACACCGAATGGCGTGACATTGCGTTTTTGGACGAATTCCACTTCTGCCTGCAGTACCACAATGGTTGGATTAGTTTGAAGACACCGTGGAGAGAGACTTCTCAACTGTCATGATATGCATTGATACACTGGTCCTGCGCCCGGTGTTATGGTGTGAGATGGTGTTGGATTCCATTCATGCACCTCCTAGTATGCATTAACAGTACACTTACCAGTCAGCACTACATCTCTGAGGTCTGCATTCTGTTCTCCTTCCTTACCTTCGGGGCTTCCCTGCGCCACGTTTCTACAAGACAATGCATGACCACATGTTACACGCAACGGTCAAGCTTTCTTCTTAGCCCACCATATTGCATTGTTAATCTGGCCTGTCTGTTCTCCTGATCTATCGTCCATAGAACACGTCTGGTCAGTGGATTGGAGAACGCCTAGCCCGGCACACTGCATCCGCAGGTACACCAGATGAACTTTGGATATGTGTGGAAGAAGCATGGACTGCCATTCCCCAACAACACATCCAAAGCCTCTTTCACTCAATGCCGCGGCGTGTAGCAATGGTTATTGACAGACGTGGAGGCAACACCTTCTTACTGATTTTCTCATCTTCATCACCTCAAAGAAAGCTGTATTTCAAATCAATTAACATTGATACTTTGTGTAATCTCTGAAATAAATTTGGCTTTGATATCTCTTGTCCTTCTTGGTGTTGCATTTTTTATGGCCAGCCGTGTATAATAGACGTTTCGTATTGCATCGCGATACCTCTTCAGTACAAACATCTGCTGTCGAACGACACTGGAAAAGGCTCAGAAAACAACCATAAACAGTTACAAAAAAAAAGTTAAACATTTAGTAAAATAGTGTATTCATCAGGTATATTACAAGATTCGTTTAGTGTGAAATCATCTATGCGTGAAAACCAACCCTCAAGAAAAACTCTCTCATAATAATTCTTGCATCTCATTTTGACAATATCTGCACTCGCAAAATTCGGAATATGGTCTATCTCAAGAGCATGTTGTAAAATTTTATTTAATTTTTCATTCCGAAATGCAGATATGTGCTCACCAATTCTAGTCTCAAAAGATCGGCCGGTTTCACCAATGTAAACGGAATTGCACTTGCAGCAAGGGATCTGATAAACTACACCGCTGCACTTAAATTTCTCATATCGAAATTTATTATTAGTAAAAAAAGAAGCTAAATTGTTATGCTATTTATATGAAGTAGCAATACCAAATATTCTAAAAAATCTTGAAAGTTGTTCAGACAGATTGTTGTAGTAAGGAATAGAAATAAATAATGAGGTGTGACGCGCTGAAACAGGGCGGGGTTGAAGGAAACTAATCCTGTGCACACTTAAATACTTTTTCAACCCATCTCATGGGGTAATCATTTTGTTTCAAATCCATAAAAATTCTTTCCTTTTCCATAATCAAATCAACCTCTGTATCACAATATTTCAAGGCTCTCAATGTCAAAGTTTTTATAATAAACGCTTTATGTATCAGTGGACAATTTGATACACTGATACATAAATCGTCTATTATAAAAACTTTGGCATTTTATATTTTATCAACTGTATTAAAAATTCTGACTTAAAAAAAATTATTTACAACTTACAGACTTAATTTGTTTTCTTATTTTATTTTATATATGTTATTCAGATTTACTATGGCATGTTCGGAATTGAAAATGAAGTGTGTAGCATTAATAGTTCGTTTACAGGGACATTAAAAAAATTCCGATACATTATGGTCAAGGGAGAAAAATCGGTTACATTTGTTTTAATGATGTTACACTATTTCAAACAGATTTAAATTTATATGTATCTCCGAGGTGCACAACAAGATGCTTACTGTTGAATATAGTGTGCATAGAATTTATCCTTCATATACAGGGACACAGAAAAGTACTGTCTATGAGCGATATTTGCTGGAAGTGCGTTTTCAGTTGTGGTATGTGTTTTAAATTTAACTAATTTTTTGAATATTACTTGGTGTATGTAAATTATATAGATCATATACAGGACTGTACAAAATAATTTGATTACATTTTCGATTACTAACGGAAATTGCTGAAAGGGAATTTTCAAACGTGTTAACTGTAATTGAACTAAATATTAGCATAATATGTAGTATACAAATATACAAATCGATAGATCATATGTAGGGATTCAAAAAATAATTTGAATTCATTTCCGACTGTGGATGGCAATTGGAGAAATGGAGTTTTCAAATGTTTTAGCATTTTCCAAATTCTTTAATTACAAGGGGACCTCCAAACATGGTGCACACAGATTTTAATTATTTTAAAACAAGTTGTAAAGGTCATATTCCTAACTATTTTGGTGGAAGGTTTTCTACAAATGGACCTCAGTTTTTGATAAATTGAGGGTTAAAAGCTCAGCATATGTTTCAAATACTCATTAGTTTGAATTTCTATACATGACCTTCCTGATGTCTAGATAGCGTGTCAGCACGCGGTCCAGAAGACGTGCGTTCGATCCCACCTTATGACTTTTACTTCTTTTATAATTAATTTTATATTTTTGACGCGTTAGAAGTTTTAAGCAGAATTATGGCTTTGAACTTTTTTAAATTTTCTTAAAAAATTACATTTTTGTTTATGAATTTTTCATAAAAATTTATATTGTTCTGAATATTTTAACTGATATCTCTGTTGACGAAAATCCAAACTAATTTATGTTTCGGTATCTCATCTTTTTAAAATTTACTATTATTGTTTTTGTTTATGTATATTCTAGCTGACCCAGCGTTGCCCGTACCCGGGATGATAAACTTAAATAAACCTCAAATTTGTATGATTTAATATATTTAACCTTATTTTGTATGAATTTATATTTTTAAATTAAAAATTGAACAAAATGTATTGATATTTAGTTGTACAATCTCTCGTAATAATACATTTTCTTGTTTTTGCACGTAGGGTCGTTTAATAGTTTTAAAAAATTGTTCGTGCTGTCCGAACTCTTTGAAATTTTTATCGGTTATCAATATATAGGTTTTGCAGCCCGTGTAAAAATTTGCTAGCTATTTGTAAAAGAAATAGGTTTTCTTCTCCCTTTTTTTCAGTTTCAGAAGTGACCTGCGGTCGTGGATTTTTGAAAGAGTTAAAATTAGTATTTTTGAAGACTGTCGAAGTGGAAAAAAAGAATGTCTCAGTTTTAAATACATATTTTTTGTTTATCGGTACCTCTGAAATCTAGCTTAGGGAGAGCGGCCTGTAAGGCAGAAAAAGTTTACTGCGAAAACGACATTTTAGTTTTTTTTTCAATAGGTTAACAACGATATATTTTTTAACTAATTGCGGAATTTAAGACGAAAACGTATGAAATTTAAGAATATGCCTTCAGTTTTTCCTTATTTTAAACGGTTCGGCCGATAGGTGTTAATCTAAAAGCCTCCCAAAAACATGCATTTGGTTTTCCGTTTCTACACTTTGCAGAAAACAGGGACTGAGAATGCGCGGTCATGTCTGCTTAATTTTGCAAATAAATAAAATCGCTTTTTTATGAGTTTTTAATTAATATATCGACTAATTATCAAAAAATTTAAAATCTTAACCTCAGGTGCATTAGGGCCTATCTTCGACTATCCTCATACAAATTTTCAGACTTCGTGCACTAGATTTTGCTAGCCACCGCCGACACACACAAAGAGAGCGAATCTTTCTTTTATTAGTATGCTAGCTGACCTTCCTAGCCCGTGATAATAAATTTAAACACACCTCAAGTTTGTATGATTTTAAATCTTTAACCCGATTTTGTATGAAATTATATTTTTAAAATAAAAAGTTGCGAAAATATATTAATATTTAGTGGTTAAAACGCTTGTAAGAAGATTTTTTCTTTTTTTTTTCACGTAGGGTCGTTTCATAGTTTAAAAAAATGTTCTTGTTACCCCGAAATCTCTGAAATTTGCATAGATTCAAAATATAACGGTTTTGCAGCCCGTGTAAAAATTTTGTGAAAAAATATTGTTATCTATTTGTAAAAGAAATATGGTTTCTTCTCACTTTTTTTTTTTTTGTTTGCTTTTGCGTCGGCTCCTTTAACATAACAATAAAAAAATATTTTTCTGCTTCCGAGCTCACTTAAATTGTAATCGGTAATAAATATAACTGTATCCAAGATCTCTTTACAATTTCGTGAAAAAATATGCATATTTAGCAGTGAAAACATGAGTCAAACTCTCGAAGCCACATCAAAACTCTCGCTTTATTGCTTTTTTTTTCGAAAATTTATCAATTTTACTTTTTTTAATACACGCCCAAATGTTTCGAAAATTTTGTAGGTGATGTAAATCTCATCTATCAAGATTCTCTAAAAACATTGTGTCTAAATAAGTATGTTTAGTTACATTTAACATAGGAAAAATATCGTCTCCGTGAGGCTCGAAGTGACCTGCGTTCACCGGTGTTTTTGAAAGGGTTGAAATTCATATTTTTAAAACAGTTTACACCGTAAATTAGAAGAGGCATTCTACGCACGCATCTACGGCATTATACCAGGCATTCTACGCACGCGGTGCAAAATCTTTTAATTCCAACTTCCACCACCAGGGGGCGCACTCTGTTCTAAACAAATCATCTTCGGAACGAAACTCCGACATGTGTCCCCGCTGCCTCCGGCACCGTATAGCAGGCGTGCTGTGCACGCTAAGCAAAATCATTTAGTTCCGTCTAAATCGGACCCATAGAACCCTAGAAAATATTGCGCTTTCTGACGGTGGAAGGTGGAACTAAAATCTGTAACAAGATCAAAAACCAAGTTGAATGAGCCAAAACTCGTTGTGATCGGACTCATAGAACCCGGGATAACAATGCGCCACCTGGCGGTGGAAAGTGGTACTGAAATCTGTAAGGCTATCGAAAACCAAGTTGAATGAGCCAAACTCAGTTGTGATCTAGCCCATAGAACCAGAGAAAATATCCTCCCCCCCCCCTCAACCCCGCTGGAGGATAATATTCAGAAATGGTGGTAATCAAGGGCTGAAGAGGTGATAATTAAAATGTCAACTTGCTTCCATCCCCTTCTAATGTCTGTTGATTGAACATAAGATTAAAAGCACGATAAATTTATTTATCCATTAAAAAAAACCCTCACATTGTTGATTATCTTTTTTTTTCCCTTTCGTATCGAAAAGTAATTGAAGTAATTTTTCTTTCCTTTTTTGCTAAATTAAAAACTTATTGCCCGATTTTTTCAATTTTTAGAATTTCTTAATCAGCATGTGATTTTGCGTATATATACCAATTTTCAAAACCGTACTAGTTTTAAAAATTTGTATGTACTGTGAGAAATCCACATTATCTCACTCGAAACCCCTGTAGAAACCAGCATAAGGTTTTCTCATGTAAAATTTATTTTCCTCAGATTTTCAACGGAGTCCACAAATCTGTCGGTAAATATCAAACGATCCTATACAGCATCCCCCATCTTCCATTTTGAAGTAAAAATACCACAATGGAACGAGCCGGGTAGTATACCTTTCATCCTACCGCGAAACCCCACAAGCAGTGTGCGGATAATAGCGAAACTAGAGATCGCAGTAACATGAAAAATTTTATTCTCCTATGAAAGCAGACTTTCTCAGATACATCGCTTTTTAGCGCTACGATGGCTGGAGAAACATCTTTTGTTCTGTGCGACAAAACAGAAGATATGTTAGAGTGTGCAGAGACTTTTGAGTCAGTTAATGAAATAGTTTGCAGTTGATTTGAACCTGCAAAGCTGAGTCCTAACTGCGAGCAGGAAGCGAAGACTTTGGGCGGTTACGTAGATAATCCCGTTAGAAAAAACCATTCTCGGATAATGCTTTGAGGTTGACGCTGTCAACCTGATCTTCACACCAAGAAGTCTCTCTGATTCTTTAGGACAGCGAGAACACGAATCTCCCGTCCATTCGAAAGAGCTTCTTGTTTTCGAGAAATTTTGTCAAGAGAACTGTTACAGGAAGTTAAGTTTCACCTTCCGCCAAAGTTTTTTAAAAGAACTCTCAGAAACTTTCGTGCAATGAGCTGACTTGGTGATAGTTGGACCTGATATCAATTGGACTGGATTGCAAGCTAAAATACGCTTTTTATATTGTTGTGTAATTTCATTTATTCAAGAATATGTATTTTATTGGCGCCATATAGAATACAATAAATGCATCTTTATTTTAAATGACAGCGGATCCATTGAAGGCCCACGCTACTACATCAAACCATAACATCGGACCCGTCACAGTACATTAAAATTGCTGAGTACATTTTAAATCTGGCAGTGCTTCTATTTATGGCAACCTTCCCTTCTCTCGGTAAGTAAAAGCCAAGTATCTTTTGACTCTGAAAAAAATTATTTTCGAATGAAAATTATAGATTTTTTAATTAATATCGCAGCATTTTATTATCCGATTTTTACGAAAATTAGATTTTTGGATTCAGAATTTAAATTAAAGTTTAGATGAAATATAAATCGTTATAATCTATATATATATTTGTCTTACGTGGCGCGGAAATAGGGCTGAATTTCTACCTTATCGTTGGCAACAACCGTAGTTTCCAGAGCTCACACTTATTGCTTATTGAACAGACAAGATTGTGTTAGCTCCGCCTCCAGTATGGCGGCCAGTGTCAGAGCAGTGGAAACTCAAGCTAGCAATTATTAGAAATAAAATAATATGAACGTAATCCAAAGCGTCTGAGAGGATTCCTCATTTTAATTATGAGTAATATTGTCGTTTAATTACGAGTAATATTGAATTCTATACTCTTATTTAGAATTTATTTACGAATTTCACTCACGCAAAAAATCGGAGATAATAAAATATAAACTTTCTAGAATGCCCATGCTGCCATCTGTTGATGTTTTATTGAAGTAAAAATGATTTTTCTTCAATTTCAATGAAGTAAAAATTTCTTTTGCAGAAATCTGAAATCAATTAGAATAGTAAAATGTCGAACGAAATTTAAACAATCATTGATGATAAACTATCTTCCTACCACGTATTTTTTTTTTTTTAATGAATTTAAGCCGTGCTGCACAATATTATAGGTGCAATAAGTTTTAAACTAATTATGTTTCCAAGATTCTTTTTTCATAGTATTTAAATGATTTATATGCCCACTAGTAGCATCAACTAAATGCATTTTTAGTTGTGTTTTCAACGGAGTTTTCAATTACTTTTTTACATTAAAAAATTGTCAATTTCATATGTTCAAATGATTTATTGTAGTACTTATTCCGGCTAGAATTATAAGAAAAATAAAAAGGGGCGAGCGAGCGAAGCGAGCTGGGACCGCGTAGCGGTCTCAATGTGAATTGCTTTGCAATTCACGGGAGTGTTGGCGAGCGTTAGCGAGTAGGGGGCTGAGCCTCCTAGTTAAGTATAAATTGATAAATGCAATTGTTTTAATAATTTTATAGAGCCCGAAATATCTATTGTTCCAGTTCCAAGTATTTGAAATGAAAATCTTGATTGACAGCTAGGCTCCCTGTTTGCTCTCAACTTTTCACACCTGCACGTCAATAAAAAGAATTCATTTCTTAAAGGAAAATTAATGATTATTTTTTATTAATATCTCAGCTAATTACAATCTGATTGTTACGAAAATTAGATTTTTGTATTAAAAATTTAAATTTAAGTATACATGAGCAATTTTCAAATCAATAAAGGCAATAGTTTTAATATTTTTATAGATCCCGAAATTTCCCTATTTTGTCATTTTATTTTGCAGTTTTACAGCTTTTGAATATGAAAATCGGGGTCCCAGTCAAAGAAGATATCTCACTAGTTCGAAGCGAGCCTCGACAAAGGGTTTGAATCTATGTAAAAATGAGCTTTTGAGAATGAGTTTTAATTAATATCTCGCCTAATTATAATATTAAAAATCTGAACCTCAGGCGCATCAGGTCAGGCCTTGGTCTAACCTCACCGAATTTTTCAGACTTCTAGGTGCGCTAGATTTCGCTAGCCTTCGTAGACACACACACACAGAGACAGAGACAGAGACAGAGAGAGAGAGAGAGAGAGAATTTCTTATATTAGTATAGACTAGCAGACCCGGCCGGCGTTTTCCGGGACCGTGTAATAAACTTAAAAAACAAAACTCTGACACGGGAATCCGATGGCTTCGGCTCCGGAAAATCTTTAAGTTCCACCTTCTACCGCCAGGGGGAAATTCTGTCCTAAGCAAACCTCTTTCCGAACGAACCTCTGAAACGGGTCCCGGATAGCCGTGCTGCGCACGCCCAGCAAAATGGAATTGATTTTGTGAAGATTGAAATATCATCAGCCGAGTTATTGAAATAAGGCACAGTTAGAGAAAAAAACACCTTGAGGGAGGTGCCGGGGGGGGGGGGGGGCGTGTAGTGGATGTTCAAGTGTCCTTCCGCAAATTAGTAATTAGGAGTACCACTATGCATCTATAAATTCGATTCTTTTGATTAAGCTAGGTGACTTAATTTGAAATTCGGCTTAGACTATTATTCGAAATAATGTAACCGCTAAACATAAATTTAACGTTATAGAGGGTCATTATGAAGTTAATTATAATGTTTGGAATCAGTTGTATTGAAATCGGAAAGACAGTCGCTGTTATGGAAACTGGACATAGTTAGAGAAAAAAATCTTGGAGGAGAGTCCGGGGGGATCGGATGTTCAAGTGCCCTTCAGCAAATGAGTAATTAGGAGGACCACTATGCATCTTTAAAAATTCGTTCGTTCGGTTAAGCTAGGAACTTAATTTGAAATTTGTCTTGCACTGTTATTCCGAAATAACGGTTCCCGCTACTCAAATTTATTTTACGCATATAGAGATTGATTATTAAGTTAATTTTGATGTTTGGATATATGGCATTATATATATATATATATATATATATATATATAGGGGAGACAAGTCGAACACTTGAGATAAAACTAAAGGAGCACAGATGTGCATTTCAAAATAAAAATTTAAATTCCAAAATAGTGGATCATGCAATAAAAACTGACCATTTTCCTGATTTTGCTAAATCTTTTGTAATCGGATCATGCAGCAACTACAGAACTCGTACTTTCTTAGAAGCATGGCATACGAAAATTACAGATTTACCTCTTAATGAAGCAGGTGCAATCCCGAATGAATACTCCGTGTTATTTTAACTGTAACTATAACTTTGACTTCGAAATTTTGATACGTTGCATTTTCTATTTGTTGATATTTTTGAAAAATGTTTGTTGAAGAGGGATTTTCCATGTAAATCCGAAATGTCCAATTTTAATTATGTTTTTAATGTTTTATGAAAGTGTAATGTAATGTCTGTAATTGTAATGATTTTAATATAAATATAAATATGTTCCGACGTAATATTTTTGTTTACTTCAAAAAAAAAAAAAATCATTAACTTTGACTGTTGGTATGCATCAACTGAATACGGGTTCTGTACTTTTATGAGGAACAAATTTAATTTTTACGAAAAGTGTTATTCGAAAATATCGGTATTCTCTAGATATAACAGCAATTAAACACTGCGGGTGAACGGCGCGCGGTCAAATACAATAAATGCTATATTTCAAAAAAAGTCATTTACACCATCCCCATAAATATCTGCTAAATAAAGTTTTCGATATTAATAATCTCTATTATAATCATATCTGTTATATTACAAACGTTAAACCCCGCTAATTATCAATGATCAAGTGGATAAAATACTTTAAAAATATATTTTTACCACTTGGTAACGTTTAATATTTAAGTTCATTGTCTACATGTCATGTAATCTCTGATCCATGGATATTAAATTAGGATTTTATCATTTGGAAACATTTATTCACTAATTCCGTTCATTGTCTTTTTTCCCTTCAGTATCAAAGTAAATAAAAGACTTCCCGCTAAGCGGAAGTAAATTCAATACAACCCCTTCTAAATAATTTTTCATCCAAAGCCGATAAAAATGTTTATTTTTCAGTGCGAATTTTAATGAGATATTAATTAATATCTGGAAAAATTAGATTTTCGAGATTTTTCAAATTTGGAAATTTTTGATTATGTATATATACTCACTTTCAAATGGATAAGTTATATACTTTTTATAATTTTATAGAGCCAATAGTAATCCTACTTAAACTTTGAATTCATGGTTTTATATATTTTTCCTTCAACAGATGAGAGACGCAATATCTGGCTCATGAAACTACACGTTAAAATGAATTGTTTTTCTGCAATCAATTTAATGAAATATTAGTTAATATCTCCGGTTTTAGTTATCCGATTTTCGCAATTTTTAGACTATTAATCAGGAAAAAAATCAGTTACGCGGTGTTATTTTCAAAATCGTAGGTAAATTAGATTTTATAAATTGCATGTCCCGTATAAAACATTACTTCCATATTTTTACTCAGACAACTGTCTCACAATCATTTTGAAATAATTATTATCGAAACAGGTGTACTTTGCAAGATAAAATACTTTTATTTTCCAAAGCAAAATTAATAATCTGTTAGTATCTGGAGAAATTACAGATGGATTTTTTTTTTTTTTTTACCTACATCTGCAAATTTTCGTGTCAATAAACCGAATGAGTTTTGTTATTTGGACGTGTTTCAAAAAGAGCAGTTAAATGTGAATCTGGGAAACCCAAATTTTCATTGAAATAAAAGCGGGTGTCTTTGCAAGATAAAATTATTCCAATTTATGAAGACAAGTTAATTATCTGTTAATTAATATCTGGAAAAAATACAGATGGATATTTTGATTTTGGAATTTCGAAATCTGATTTTTTTTTTTTTTTAAATCCAGATCAGCAAATTTTTGTGTCGATAGACCTAATAGTTTTCGTTATTTCGACGTGTTTCGAAAAGACGAAGTTATACGTCAGTCTGGTAACTCGGCCTTTTTCTTGTAAACCCAATCTTTCTGCATGCTACCGTCGCATCATGGCCCCAATGTAGGCGATTTTGATCTTTCTTTTGCATAATTTTTAGAAAAAGATGGCATTTTGGAAACGATGTTTAATGAGTTTTTAATATCTCGGCTAATTATGAAAATATTAAAAATTTGAGCCTCAGGTGCATCAGGACATGCCTTAGACTATCCTTACCAAAATTTTCAGCCTTCTAGGGACGCTAGATTTTGCTAGCTATCGTCGACACACACACGCGGACAGACACAAGAGCGAAACTCTCTTTTATTAGTATAAATATGTTTATCAAATTTATAAAATAGATTTTTATTTTTTTATTTTGCATTTTTATAAAAAAAAGTATTTAAATGAATAGAAAAAAATTAATAAAATGAAATATCTTTTTAATATTTGATTTGTTTTAAATAAATTAAAATATGTTAAATGATGAAATACAAAAATGTTTATCATTACGGACATTGGCATTTTTAGTTTACTAAATATGAAATTAATCGGATGATAAATATGATAAACATATTCACCACTGAAATGCCATTAATATATCACTATAAAAACAATTTCTTTGCATAATTTTTTTTACGAATGTTCAAAGAATGCATTTATGGCCATAATACGTTAAATCAAAAATACGTTAAAAGTTGAAAATAAAAATGCTTAACCACCATTCCTATAAGTGCAAGTAAATACACATTTAATCAGGAATACTTTTAAAATCATCCAAAACACAAAATGACATTACAAACGGCACAACTTATAAAAAACGATTTTTTTCCATGATCAAGAAACTTTTAAACATTATTCGAGAGAAGCATAAAGGAATGTAATATATATATATATATATTTAATACTTTATTTGCAATGCATAGCATTATATAATATATCAAGCATTATTTCATTCAAACCTTATGATTGTCTGCAAAGGAAGCAAACCGACTCCAATGAAAAGAACATTTTATTTATCCTGATATTACTGTGAAAGTTCACCAGATGATTTCTTAAAAATATTTTATATGCGTTTTATGTTACATTTCCAGACGATTTTTGTATTTCTAGTTGACTAAATTTTAAGTATGACTTCGACAGTGTTTTCATTTGTTAGAAGGAAAAAAAGATTTCGAAATGTAATCTGTAAACTTTACAGATAAATGTATGTAGAGGATCTTAAAAATTTACACAACTGGTAAAATTTACATATGAGCGTTACTGCTTTAATATTTTATTACTCTTTTCAAAATATGATATTGGAATTATCTAAAAATAAGTACGTTCCGTTTATAAAATTAGACGTGAAAGTTATGCAAAAAAAAAAAAAAAAAAAAAAAATACATTTTCATTTAAAAGTCTGTGAATTAAAACATATTTCAGAACTGTGCTTAAAAAATAAAATGATAAAAAGATTTGTAAAAAAAAATTATATAGACATAAATTAGTGTTGATTTTCATCAATTGAAATATTAACTTAAAAATAGCTGAAAAAAATAAATTTTCATGACAAATTCAAAAATGTAAATTTAATTCATTAGGAAAATGTAAAAAGTTTCAAAAGTGCAGAATTCATAATTCTCCATAAAATTTGTAACGTGTCAAAAATATAAAATTAATTAAGAAATAAAAAAGTCAAGGTAGAATCGAACAATCACCTCTTGGACCGCGTGTGAGCACGCTACCTCTGCACCACGATGATCACGAACAAAAGTTCAAACTGATGGGTATTTGAAACGTAAGCTGAACTTTAACCCACAATTTCTCCAAAACTAAAGCCTATTTGGAGAAACCTTTCACCAGAATAGTTAGGGTATGTTTCCTACAACATAGGGGAAACCGGTACACACTGGACCTATGGGCACAGTGGACCACCCCCTAATATTTTATTTATTAAAAAAACTAGCTGACCCGCCCGGCGTTGCCCCAGCCCTTGTAATAAACTTAAATATCTTAAAAAATGAAACTCTGGCCACGGTCTACGATGGCTTCGGAACCGTATACCCGGCACGCTCGTACGCTCTAGAAAATCTGTTATTTCCCCCTACCAACGCCAGGGGAGCATTCTGTTCTAAACAAACCTCTTTCCGAACGAACTTCTGAAACAGGTCCCCGCTGCCTACGTTACTGTATAGTAGGCACACTGCAAAATTGAGCTGGTTTCGAGACGATTGGAACATTATTAGCCCAGTTATTGCAGTAAGGCACAGTACCCTTCAGCAAATGACTAATTAAGAGGAGCACTATGCATCTTTCGAAATTCGTTCGTTTGCTTAAGCTTTGAACTTAATTACAAATTTGGCTTACACAATTATTCGGAAATAGTGGTAACCGCTACTCATAAATTTAGTTTAATGTTATAAAGAGTGACTATTAAGTTAATTAAAATGTTTGGAACCACTTGCGTTGAAATCGGAAAAATAGTTGCTGAGATATGGAAACGGAGCACAGTTACAGAAACAACCTTGAAGGAGGTCCCGGGGGGGGGGAGATGTTCAAGTGCGCTTCAGCAAATGACTAATTAAGAGGAGCACTATGCATCTTTCGAAATTCGTTCGTTTGCTTAAGCTAGGAACTTAATTACAAATTTGGCTTACCCACTTATTCGGAAATAGTGGTAACCGCTACTCATAAATTTAGTTTAATGTTATAAAGAGTGACTATTAAGTTAATTATAATGTTTGGAATCACTTGCGTTGAAATCGGAAAGATAGTTGCTGAGATATGGAAACGGAGCATAGCTTGAGAAAAATCCTTGCAAGAGGGGGGGTGTTCAAGTGCCCTTCAGCAAATGACTAATTAGGAGGACCACTATGCATCTTTCAAAATTCGTTCGTTTCCTTAAGCTTTGAATTTAATTACAAATTTGGCTTAAACTGTTATTCGTAAATAGTGGTAACCGCTACTCATAAATTTAGTTTATTGTTATAAAGGGTGACTATTAAATTAATTATAATGTTTGAAATCACTTGTGTTGAAATCGGAAAGATAGTTGCTGAGATATGGAAACGGAGCATAGTTAGAGAAAAAAACCTTGAAGGGAGGGCCGGGGGGGAGGGGTTGTTCAAGTGGACTTCGGCAAATGACTAATTAGACGGACCACTATGCATCTTTCAAAATTCGTTCGTTTGCTTAAGCTAGAACGTAATTACAAATTTGGCTTAAACTATTATTCGGAAATAGTGGTAACCGCTACTCATAAATTTAGTTTAATGTTATAAAGAGTGACTATTAAGTTAATTAAAATGTTTGGAATCACTTGCGTTGAAATCGGAAAAATAGTTGCTGAGATATGGAAACGGAGCATAGTTACAGAAACAACCTTGAAGGAGGTCCCGGGGGGGGGAGATGTTCAAGTGCACTTCAGCAAATGACTAATTAAGAGGAGCACTATGCATCTTTCGAAATTCGTTCGTTTGCTTAAGCTAGGAACTTAATTACAAATTTGGCTTACCCACTTATTCGGAAATAGTGGTAACCGCTACTCATAAATTTAGTTTAATGTTATAAAGAGTGACTATTAAGTTAATTAGGTAGATTTCGTAAGAAATACTACCTATTACATTCTCACCTAAGTTGGAAATTTTGAAAAATTTTTGCAGATCTACGCCGATCATGACTCCCAGAACCCAAAACCACCCCCAGTTCAAAAGTTTATATATCTATCTATCTATCTATCTATCTATCTATCTATCTATGTCACTTTTTTCTGACCACGATAACTGGAAAAATTCTGCATAAATCTCTTCCAAACTGATACATAAAATCAAGGGTAATAAAATCTCGGTCAAGTTCGTTAATGGGCAAAATCGAACCAAGGGGGGTGAAATGGGGGGGCTTTTTGTGAAAACAGAAAAATCCTCATAATTTCTTTATTATTATACGTATCGAATCCGTTTCAAGTTATTATTACTTCTAGGAAAAGGGCCGAAAATGTATGTATGACAGATTTTTGATATAATTAAAAATGGTCCCAAGGGGGGGAAAAAGGGGGTGTTTTAGGAGAAAAAAAATCATAGCGTCGTCAATTCACAAGATATCAAATCCGCGTAAATTTATTATTCATCCTCTTAGTATTATCTAAAACTTTTATATTGACAAGTTTTTTATAGAACCAACCGTTATAGCATAAAAAAATTAAAAACAAAACAAATCCCTGCCGGCTCCGCCTGCAAACAAGTTATTTTTCCAAGTAGGCGGTTCCAACTCCCGCATCTTTTCGAAACTGATACATAAAATCAAGGGTCATAAAATCTCGGTCAAGTTCGTTAATGGGCAAAATCGAACCAAGGGGGGGGGGGGGGAATGGGGGGCTTTTTGTGAAAACAGAAAAATCCTCATAATTTCTTTATTATTATACGTATCGAATCCGTTTAAAGTTATTATTACTTCTAGAAAAAGGGCCGAAAATGTATGTATAACAGATTTTTGATATAATTAAAAATGACGCCAAGGGGGGGAAAAAAGGGGGGTTTTAGGAGAAAAAAATCATAGCTTCGTCAATTCACAAGATATCAAATCCGCGTAAATTTATTATTAATCCTCTTAGTATTATCTAAAACTTTTATATTGACAAGTTTTTTATAGGACCAACCGTTATAGCAAAAAAAATTAAAAACAAAAAAAAATCCCTGCCGGCTCCGCCTGCAAACAAGTTATTTTTCGAAGTAGGCGGTTCCAACTCCCGCATCTTTTCGAAACTGATACATAAAATCAAGGGACATAAAATCTCGGTCAAGTTCGTTAATGGGCAAAATCAAACCAGGGGGGGGGGCTTTTTGTGAAAACAACAAAAAAAACCCAATAATTTCTTAATTATGATACGTATCGAATCCGTTTGAAGTTATTATTACTTCTAGGAACAGGGCCAAAAACCTATGTATGACAGATTTTTGATATAATTAAAAATTGCCTTAAGGGGGGGAGGGAAGGGGGGTTTTAGAAGAAAAAAATTCATAACTTCGTCAATTCCCAATATTTCAAATCCGCTTAAATATATTATAAATCCTCTTAATATTATCTAAAACTTTTATATTGACATGTTTTTTATAGGACCAACTCTTATAGCAAAAAAAAAAAAAATCCTTGCTGGCTCCGCCTGCAAACAAGTTTCGTTTCGAAGTAGGCGGTTCCAACTGCAGCATCATCGCAAAAAGGTCATTTCTTCCGCAATTCCCGACAAACAGGCACCCCACGTTCTGCGTCTTCGAAATCTACCTGTGCCTGTAGGCCGAGCCGTCAGGGATTTTTTTATAATGTTTGGAACCACTTGCGTTGAAATCGGAAAAATAGTTGCTGAGATATGGAAACGGAGCATAGCTAGAGAAAAATCCTTGCAAGAGGGGGGGGGGGTGTTCAAGTGCCCTTCAGCAAATGACTAATTAGGAGGACCACTATGCATCTTTCAAAATTAGTTCGTTTCCTTAAGCTTTGAATTTAATTACAAATTTGGCTTAAACTGTTATTCGTAAATAGTGGTAACCGCTACTCATAAATTTAGTTTAATGTTATAAAGAGTGACTATTAAGTTAATTATAATGTTTGGAACCACTTGCGTTGAAATCGGAAAAATAGTTGCTGAGATATGGAAACGGAGCGGAGTTAGAGAAAAAACCTTGAAGGACGGGCCGGGAGGGGGGGGGGAGGCGTTGTTCAAGTGGCCTTCAGCAAATAACTAATTAGGAGGATCACAATACATCTTTAAAGATTGATTTATTTGGTTAAGCTAGGAACTTAATTTGAAATTTGGCTTAGACTATTATTCGGAAATTCTGGTAACTGCTTTCTAGAAATACACCTTGAAGCTTAAATGTAATTAGACCTTTGCCCCTCTTCATTCCCGCAAATATAAAAAAAGAATCTGTTAAATAAAGTTTTCTGTATTAACAATCTCCATCATAATAATAAATGTCATGTAAAAAAAAAAAAAAACCTGACTAATTGTCATGATAAAAATAAGCCTGGAATATTTTTCAATCAGTGGGACGTATGTGTAATTTGTCATGTACAGGTGGCGCGGCAGTCGCATAGCTCTACGCTGATAATTTCAATCGATATTGACACCATTTAGTTAGAAATCCTTATTTATGCATCGCTACTCTGGTTTATTTAATTACTTCTGTGAAGAATCGATGCAACCAACCAGTAAACCAACCAACCCAAGAGAATAAAAGCGTAATTTTTATGAGAGTTCTTTGCGGATATTAATTAATATTTCAGTAAATAATTAAAATATTAAAATTCTGAAGTAATGTTGCACCAGGAGAGGGTTTGGACTACCTAAATCTGCAGCCTTCTAGGTGGGCCAGATTTTCCTAGCCATCGCCAACAGACACACACACAGACACACAGAGAGAAACTTTCTTTTATTAGTTTAGATTTTTAAGCTTCTCTTCTATCCTAATAGACAAGAGCACTGCACTGATTATTTATAGACTTCAGAAAATATGTTTAGCTCAGATTGAACTATTTTATTCTGATTGGTTGTTTTGAGCTTCTAATAGTAAAATTTTTCATCATCATATTTTTCTTTTTTTAGTAATTAAAGGTTGTAGATAAATAGATAAAACAGCTTTTTTGCAAAGCTAAGATACTTGTTATTATTTAACTTTAAAGTTAATATGTTTAAAAGAAAGCTATAAACAATATTAATATGATTATTTATTGAACTTCAACATGGGGCACAGTGGACCACAATCCACTCTGCTCCTGTAATGCAGAATGTTCTAAACATTTAATAATTGCTTATTTTCTCTAAAGAAATATTGTTTTAAAGTAGTTATTTAACTGTAAAATAAAGTAAACAAAGAAAAACAACAATTTATTTTAACATAGTAACAAATATTTTGTCTTGTATTTACTGCCTTTGATAAATATAACTGTAGTCTAATTGGTGATGATTCTAATCAAGTAAGATTCGTGAGACACAAATTGAATGGAAATCAGTTTATTTTTCCCGAAACTGTAGATGAATCTGTTGTTGATGTCAATGATTTCATAATGTTGCTCCCAGACCAAAAGTATTTCAGGAAAATTCCAGGCTCAATCTTACTCATAAGTATTTTGGAATTTCATTTGCAAATTTTACTGTGCACTGATTTTTTTTTGTTGTACTTAAGTAATAACTTCAACTAAATTGCAATTGTTCCTGTATTAATCTGTTATTATTTTCAAAAATTTTGTTGTTGTTGTTGTTGTTTCAAAATGTTTCTTGTAAATTTATATTACTATGTTATTTTGCGGGTAAAGGAGAAATAAAAACGAATTAGATTAATGAAAAATGGATTTATATTGTATTTCAGATAATACCTAATAGCGGTCCACTTTACAGGTGCATATATAATTTTTTTTTTTTTTTTTTTTTTTTTTTTTTTTTATGTATTGGAAACTATGTTCTGGGAAAATTATGATGAATGTATGAAGTTTTAAGGAATATTCAAAAATATTTTCATGCAGATTGGTTTGTCCGTTCGAGAGAAAAAAAATTTTACTGAAAAAGTGGTCCACTGTGTACCAGTCTCCCCTATGTATATAGATCAAACAAAATGTTAATTACGTGACTTTTTTAATATTAACCACTTCCTTGTCCAATTTATTTCGGGTTTGAGGGTTAAAAAAAATGCAATTTTTTAAATGTTTTTATAAGTAAGTATTTCTTTAAAATGTTAGCACAACTTACATACAACTATTTCTAAACAAAAAGTTAAAAAACCTGTAAAGGTAGTTTTCAGTATATTTCTACCGCTTTTTCAGACTAGTAATATTCTATTTATTAATTCACGGAATGTCTGTCATCAAATGAAACAAAGATTATTATTCTGAAATAGAAGTATATATTTTGAATAAAAGAATTCACAAACTTTGTAAAACTGGTTTCATGCCCATTCTCAGTTCGAATAGAGCAAGGAATATATTATGTTTTGGCTTAGATGCTTTACACTGACGCTAAAAAAAAAAAAAAAAAAAAAAAAAAAAAAAATTAATCGGTTAAAAAAAAGAAAAAAGTCGCCAAACTTTGGGGATTGTTTTTCTTTTATGGCAACCCGGCTTTTAGCTTGTATTTAGTTACCGTAGTAGCTTGGCGCAGTCTTGGAAATCGCGCCAACCAAACAGTCGCCAATCTTTTGTTTACATTTTAGCGTCAGTGTAACACATCTGTTCCTAAAAATTTTAAGTAGATAAACGATATGAAATTTTATTCTAGAACCTTAATGACTTAAGAATCCTGCAGAGTGTTAACATGAAATAGCATACTATATATTTAAATGCATTTACAAACAGTATTTTTTATAAAATTTCTACACAATTTATATAAAAAAAATCAATAACTACTTCATATTTAAGCAAACCGTTGTGTAAATTTTATTTAAAATTTTATTAGGAACAATCTTTATGTGTAAATTTTGATATGTATAATGACGCTTATGTATAAATTACAATAAATTAATTTCCTTCATATCAGAGATCGGAAATTTGAAATGATGCAGTTCACATAATTCATACGTGAATTTAACTGTTAGTTTGTTTAAGATTTATTTATTAGCCTCGTTGGAATCAGCTTAAATTAGATAACTCATATTGCAAGTATAGTTTCATGTACTGCTGAAAATTAAAATGAGACAGGAATAAATGTTTAACTACAAATGATTTTATATTTTTAAAATCATTTCAGATAAGTTAATTACATTACATTTTTTTCATAAAATTAAAAAAAAAACAGTTGTATCACCTATGCCTCCAAAGTACAAATCATTCAAGACCAGAGTTTACAAAAAGACGCAAAAAAAAGCCACTTACCATACCTGAAATCTTAGGAACGATAAAAATAAATAAATGAGAGTCAGATTAAGAAAATAAAGAATTAGTTTTTAAAAACTTTTTAAAAGACAAAGTGCTTTTTTAAAATAACGTGTCTAATATTATATTTTAAACATATTTCATTACGTATTTGTTACTTGCTTGTTTACCAATACACATAATTTTTTCAACCGATTACAATGGCTCTGTTCACAAACGGCGATTGGATCGCCCGGTCATAGAGGAGTTTGAACATATGGAGTGGCTCTTTAACAGGATAAACGGAATATTTTTTATAAAAGTAAATTTTGATGTTAATAAAACTAACAGATTTATTTATAGTATTAAAATAAAATACTTAATAAATACAATAAAATGAGCTATCTCTCGATTAAAATTTTACATTACAACGCCTTTTAATATTTAAAGTTTCATTTCAATGCAGTATTATCCAATACGTTAATTTTTTTTAACTAAATGAAAAATAAGAATTGTGCTAAAAGATTCGCTTACGCATACGATAATTTCTCCGTGTATTTTTTATGGAGTAACTGTTAATTGCCGAAACGTCAGTTGAGGCTCACTCGAGGCTAACGAAAAAGAAAGGCTACCGCGGTGTTTTATGCGTATCTTTTTTTACAGACCGCGGGAGTCACGTGATGCTCAAATGCACCAATGCAGGTGTACGAAAAGAGCAAAGAGAGATTCTAGCGGTCTGTAAAAAAAGATAAGTGGAATGCACCGCGGTAGCCTGTCTTTTTCGTTAGCCTCGGGCTCACTGTGGAGACGCGAAAAGTTTTTGGTTTCTGTCTGTCTGTTTGTCTGTCTGTTCCGCGATAACTGCCGTAAAAATGGTCCGATTAGATTGATTTTTGGTAGGTATGTTGGCGAGGTATCCGGAATTAGCTGTATAGTTTTTTGTTAAATTTGGTTCATTCGTTCGGAAAATATAGAACATTTTATTTTAGGTCATAATGGTCTATGGGGTCATTTAGGTCTATGGGGATGCAGACGATTTTTCAAATTTCATTTTTATTTGAAATGAAAATGGAATATTTACATAATGGATTTAGACGTAAAATTATGAATGCTAAATTTTCGATATGGATTTCCAATAGTTTTAAAATTTTGTCGATAAATTCAATAGAATTTAGAAATTAATTGCTTAAAATATTTGAAAATGTTTTTTGCATCTGTTCAGGAAATATAAACATCTTATTTTCATATTTTTTACAATTTTTAAAAGCATTTATTTTTACTTTCCACTTTAATTTATCCGTTGCTTAGCAACCATATTTCAAAGAGTGTAAAATAATAAAATTCAAGGCACTCGCACTATTTTGATGAAATATCTTTTTCTTTCTTTTTTTTTTATGAAAACCAATGTAAATTTAATAAGACTACGGGGGTATGAATGCCTATTTATTTAAACAAAAATAAAATAATAAGAGGTTCATCAGAATTTCAGAATATCATTGTATAACACGTTGTCTAATTTAATGAGTCTAATTTCTGGAACATTCCAAGAATTTTATATGCTTATAAATATACATGCAATTGAAAAAATAATTATTGCGGATTGTACGATGTTAAATGATATCAAAAATGAGATTTAAAAAACAAATGACTTGCAGAGCTGATGTTGAGGCTCCTGATCTGCAGATTTAATAGTTATTTTGACGGTTAATTAATACTGAGACTAGAATACAAAGCATATTTTACGATGTAAAAGTCAATATTGAAGATACTATAAGGACAAAATGTAACATTGTTTAACAGGAAATATCAGCACTTATTTTTCGAAAAAAGTAATGTGGTTTGTCGTCTACTTTTGTAATGTATAAATATGATTAGTATGCTATATATTTTCTACTGAAAGTGTATTTCAGATTTTTTATAAACTAACATGATTTTGAAAACATAATTATTCATTCTCGTGTTTTATTATATAATATTCCCGTACGTTATTAAAATACGCAAGCATAAAGAAAGAAATATAGTAAATAATGTAATTTACATCAGAAACAATAATTTTAAGAAAATTATATTTTAATAAATTAATTTTGCAAATTAGATATTTTTGTTTCACCAATGTTGTTATGGAAAACATATTTTAATGAAATGTTCAGAAGCCACATTTTATGATATTTTAACAATTACTTTATTTTACTAATACTAATAAATTTCATAAAGTGTTGATATAATCTTGTTTTATTAACAGTATTCCATTTATCATGAATGCAACTGATGAAGCATTTTTAAATAAATAAAAATGGAAAAGAAAAATCTGAAATAAAAGGCCTGCACGGGCTTTGTACCAATACTGCCCAGGCTCGTCTTGTATAGTGCTACAAAACACTGTAAGTATATATAAAATTATTTATAATATTTTTGAATTCATTTTTCTTGTTTTTATTTTTGAGATTTTGCGTCTAATTACTTCAAGGCTATTTTCTATCTTTGTTCTTCTATTAATCTACATTGTGATAAGCAAATCGATAATCCAAACATCTGGCTGTTTCCTTGTCAGTTAAAAAATATTCATGTATCCATAATGGAGTGATGCATTATTTATAGCAAATTGAACTTTATTTTATTATATGCATTGTGTTATATAATAATACAGATATTTTTATAACTGCTATCAACTTATACGTTACTAAAACTGATATATAAATCACTCTCCCCTGCTGTATTATTTTTATGCTGGGTCATAAGCAAATATGAAGATTTAAAAATTATTTTAGAATGTCAAAAAGTTGAATTTTTTTAAATATTTGATGGAACTGTTAAAGCTGGAAAAGGATCAATCTATCTGGATCAATCAAACTATCAAAACAAGTGAAACATAAATACATAAAGCTCAAACACGGGATCAAATCAAAGTCAAATTTTTTGTGGACGAAGTGAGTGGAGCCCGGTTGAATAATCTGCTGGTTATGAACATCGCTCTGGGTAATCGAGATCGTAATACCGTTCCTGAATATTTTGTATTTTGCCATTGTTTTGGAAAGATAAGAAGGTTTAATTGTTGCCTTAACCTGTTCTGAACCATAAAAGTAGTAAACAATAAAATTATCTCCTAATTCCTTGCTCCGACATGACCTACTCCATATGCATAACCCCTTACGATCAGGCAGACCGATCGATATATGGTGAACACAACCGATATCTCTTGGTTAGAGCTAATCGCTTTGAACATTTGAAAGAGTGTTGCTTTGATACCTAGAACTACACAGGCTGTTGTCTCGAAAGATCCATATATTTTTAGTCACAGAAACACATACATGACTTCGACAATTACATAAATCTTCTTGATGAGGACGGGATAGACACGAGGAATTAAATCACTGAAGAATTACAGCCTGAACCTCCATAATGAGTGTGCAATGGAGGTAACGGGAGTTGAACCCGTCGACCTGACTCCTACGCTTTCAAGCGATTAGCGGAGTGGTGTCTTAACCACTCGGCCACGTAGGACCCAGCTAATCGCTTTAAATTTCCACGTCTAATGCCATTTTGACATTTTATTAACATACATCTGACCTGTGTGCTTGGCGTCAAGCGCCCACTTATAAGTCATCGTCAATATATACAGAGACGAGATAGCACACACAAGGAAATTTACAACACACAGAAATACATCCGAGAGCTCCACAAAGAGTGTGCAACGGAGCCAGCGGGATTCGATTCCGCTCCCACCTACACTCTCAAGCGATTAGCGGTGTGATGCCTTGACCACTCAGCCACGGTGGGCCCCACGTCTAATTTCAAAATAAAATCAGGAAACAAGATAGATATTTCTCTAGTCTTGAAAAGCTATCAACCAATCATAAGCTTAGATTTTGCGAGAATTTCGAAAAGAGTGAAAATTTCCCGAAAACGCATGGTTCTGATTCGTAACCGTGTTTCAAAAAGCGAAATATCTATCTGGATTCGTGCCTAAAATCTCGGGTTGGGATAAAGATATATTTACGAAATTTTTTCTCAAGA
The DNA here is from genome assembly GCA_963931845.1 of Maratus michaelseni. Taxonomy (NCBI): domain Eukaryota; kingdom Metazoa; phylum Arthropoda; class Arachnida; order Araneae; family Salticidae; genus Maratus; species Maratus michaelseni. The sequence goes on from OZ007586.1 coordinate 283,823,991, forward strand.
GAAAGTTGACGTAATTTATAAAATACGCAATAAGATTGCAGTCAAATATGCTCAATTGATATGATGACTGTTTATAGCAAGAACGATGTGCAAAAATGACAAAATGTTATCTTTTGAAATTGTTTCTGGATTTCTGCCTACAATTTTATGTTGGTTATTGCCCACTGAGCCGCAACCTACGCTATACCAAGGCAACACTAGATATCGGGCTTGCTCATTCATTCTCATGACGTCAAAAATAGTGGCTAGCCGCGACTAGAGCCCCTATAATACAGGCTGAATCATACCGCCATTTAATAACCCAGCGGACCAAACACCAAGCTAAAACCGGTTTGTTTACCGTACTAGTGGACCGCGAGTGACAGTAACAGGAACGGCAAACACCTGCTCAGGCGGTTTCCTAATGCTGAGCTAGGTCACAATATGCCGGTTATTTTGGGCAACATAATGGATATGCGTCAGCTCCCCTTATAGGAGCCTTAGCCGCGACAAGCGATTTGTACCGCGACCTACGTTATACACGGCCGGTGCATGACGTTTAAAACGTCACATAGAGTGGATAATTTTTACACGGTGATTGTAGCGGCGCGCTCACGGTGTTAATCACCGTTTAAAAATGATCCACTTCATATGACGTTTTAAACGTCATGCACTGGCCGTGTATAACGTAGGTCGCGTTTGTACAAAGCAACGCGTCCACCGTTTTGTGCCAATCGCTGTATGTCTTTCGTCGCCTCCAGCCACCATTTGTGACGTCATGATAATGAATGAGCGAGCCCGGTATCTACATTGTTAAAAATCTTCAGCTTTTGCTGCAAACACACTCCACCGCTTTTAGAAAAAACGGTTACTTAACTATATTATGGAGCATTTTCATTGGTCAAAATAGAGATATTCTATAAAAGAGGTGGAGTGAATATGCAGCAAAAGCTGAAGATTTTGTACAGTGTAGTGTAGCCCTGGTTATACCGCGACCTGCGTTATACACGGCCGGTGCATGACGTTTAAAACGTCACATGGAGTGGATCATTTTTACATGGTGATTGGTGCAAAGCGACGCGCCCCCCGTTTTGCACCAATCGTTGTGTGCTTGGCGGCAGGGCGCGACTGACGTTATACATGGCCGGTTCATGACGTTTAAAACGTCAGAAGCAGTGGATCATCTTTACACGGCGATTGGAACAAAACGACAGGCGCGACGCTTTGTACCAATCGCCGTTGTAAAAATGATCCACTCCTTGTGACGTTTTAAACGTCATGAACCGGCCGTGTATAACGTAGGTCGCGGACTGAGCTCTATAATAGAACGGAAGGATAACTCACCGGTCCGCTTACTGCTGCGACCGCATCATAATTTCAATGCGCGCAAGTAATGAATCCTGTACTTTTCCTAATCTTAGAGGCATTTTTTCAAACTTTTTCGCATACTTTTTATCCTTTTTGGTTATTTCTTTACCTTTTTCATATTTTTATTAGCAATACTTAACAAATTTTACATTTTTGTTGTTGAGCTTATATAAAATTTTATTTTTAAATAATATTAAATTAAATATTTGTGACGAAATTAAATAAAATCTATTGTTTATACATAAAAAATACACGTCAGTAAATATTGTAGCAACTTCGTTATATTTTTAAAAGAAAATCCAATTTTAAAATATATACCCTATATAATACACTATGGGAGGAAATCTGTGTTTTACCATAAATTATCCTCCGAAATTCTATGGCATTGTATTCGTAAGCGGACCGCTGGATTGAATGAAACAGAATAGTGAGTTAGCTCTCCGTACTATTGTGAAACTCAGTGTTATTTATCGTGTATTTCGATATCAAAAACCGATATAGAATCGAAAATAATAATAAGGTAGCGTTCTTTTTGTCGTTAGGTACATTTATCGATATCAAATCTCATCGGCATAATTCAGATTGTTGTTTCTTATGTTATATCAGTAAAAATATGTTTCATGCAGTTTATGCCTACATTCTAATAAAGTACCCTTGTACCTAAAGATTCTGAACATAAGCAAGGCAACACTAGATACCGGGCTTGCTCATTCACTCTCAAAACGTCACAAATGGTGGCTGACCGCAACCAGCGATTGGTCCAAAGCAACGCGCCCATCGTTTTGTGCCAATCGCTGTGTGTCTTTCCTCCTAGTCAGCCACCTTTTGTGACGTCATCTTAATGAATGAGCAAGCCCGGTATCTAGTGTAGCCCTGACATAAGTCATAACTAGGATGCCTGTATAAGGGAGGGTTACTTTGTTCAAACTATGGGAAACCCACATTCCAAACTTGGCGATACTGGTCTGGTCCAACACCATCCTATATATAATGTCTAAGAGTTTTGACGTCATGGAAGATTGTCCGAATAACACCAGTGTTCAACCGCGACCTGTGTTATACACGGCCGGTGCATGACGTTTAAAACGTCACATGTAGTGGATCGAGGCTAACGAAAAAGACAGGGTACCGCGGTGCATTCCTCTTATCTTTTTTTACTGACCGCTAGAGTGACGTGTGCTCTTTTCGCACGCCTGCATTGGTAGATTCAAGCATCACGTGACTCCCGCCGTCTGTAAAAAAAGATACTCGTAAAGCACCGCGGTAGCCTTTCTTTTTCGTTAGCCTCGTAGTGGATCATTTTTACACAGCGATTGGTGCAAAACGTCGCTTTGCACCAATCACCGTGTAAAAATGATCCACTCCATATGACGTTTTAAACGTCATGCACCGGCCGTGTATAACGTAGGTCGCGGTTCAACCGATAACATCCAACTATCCTGAAACTTTTGCAGTTGTCTACTATCAGGGCTACACTAGATACCGGGCTTGCTCATTTATTCGAGGCTAATGAAAAAGACAGGCTACCGCGGTGCATTCCACTTATCTTTTTTTACAGACCGCTAGAATGACGTGTTGCTCTTTTCGTACACCGGCATTGGTGCATTCGAGCATCACATGACTCCGGCGGTCTGTAAAAAAAGATACGCGTAAAGCACCGCGGTAGCCTTTCTTTTTCGTTAGCCTCGTCATTTATTATTATGACGTCACAAAAGGTGGCTGGCCGCGACGAAAGACATACAGCGATTGGCACAAAATGATGGGCGCGTTGCTTTGTACCAATCGCTGGTCACGGCCAGCCCCTATTTGTGACGTTATGAGAATGAATGAGCAAGCTCGGTATCTAGTGTTGCCTTGCTGCTATTGACCTAACATTTTAAAAAGTTGTTTGCAAGTTTAAAAGTTAGCATTTCAAGAAGTAGGGTGTATATCGCAAAAATCAACAAGTTGGAAATTATACGTTAAACATGACAAATGAGGTGCGTTCGTACTATAGGTAGTTATATAAATTTTCAGATATTGAGGATTTTTAATTCTGTGAAATGAATTATATCGTCGGCAGATTAATTTCTGTAATAAAATAAGTTTCTCGGTCGCTTGACGATTAAACCTCGGAAGCTCCTAAAACAAGAAAGCTCCGATTTAAAAAAAAAAAATCAAATTTCTTAATAAATGTTTTTATTAATATTTTCTAAAGTTTTAATTCGATTTTCATAAAATTTGAAATGTCTCGACAAAATTCTGCAAAGATAATATATCTTAAATTTCAAACCATTCGGTTGGGTACTTTTTGAGTTGTTATATGCGGACGGACGGACCAGACGACGACAATTGCTACGTATTTATATAATTACGAAAGCACCTAAAAAGGAGTAGAATAACCTGTCAACAGAAATTGGGGAATCTATATAACAAAGCATAAGCTTTCATCTTATATGTGGAGTTGTTCCTAGAAGTCATCCACAAACCATCCGTGTAAGAAGTAGGTAGAATATAAACTGTCTATTAAATTGATTTAAAACAAATATCTCAAACATAATTCGAGCAATTTGGCCTCATATGAGGTTTATATATATATTTGGAATGAAAATCATGTGCATTTTATGACAAAAAAAGTCATCGAAAGGAAAGTGAAATCTTGAGTATTTAAAGCAGGAAATTAATCTACATTATCTCATCATATCACTAATCTTTCATTTCCAATTTCATGTTGGAATATTTTATGTATGTGCGATTGCATTTAAACATTTTAAGTATAAATATGTATATTATCAGATTTGTGATTTCTGCATTTCAGACAGATAATTGAAACATAGTTATGTAAATCATATGCATTTTTGACAAACAAACAAACAAATATCATTGAAAGAAAAGTGCAAGCTTAAGCATTTGAAGCAAATCATGTACGCTAATGGCCCCGGTGCATGTAAAATCCGTCGTGGGTGTAAAGTCCTCCAAGTTACCTGTGAATTAGACTCTGGGGGTGCCTAGTCTGGTGAAGGTCTCGTCACCAGATCAAGGTTCTAAATTATGAGACCAACTCGAGTAGCGATAGCATGACGTATGGATAAGCGATGCAGCGAGGAAATAGTAAATATCCCAGCATCTCACATCCCTCCGGCATGACTTCACTACACTGCGCAGTGCTGAACCGCCTCATCAAAAATCAATTAGAAACCGGCCAACTAAGAAAAAGCAATTAAAGCAACAAGACGCACTGAAGCCACGTCGGCCTATAGATTTAACAAACACATCTTCGCCAAGCGGAGAGCAGGCGAATCTTCGCCCCGTTGCCAGGTATCAACTCGTTAAGCTAGGCAAAAGCCTGGCAGGTAGGGGCCTGGTCAGCGGTATAAAAAAAAAGCATTTGAAGCATAAAAACTAAAATTTTCTAGTTATACCATTTTTTATGATCCTACAACTTACTATCTTACTTAAGAAAATAGAATATTTTTTACTGCCATAAACAAATTCCTTTTTAAATAATTAAATTTTAATATTTACATATGAATATCATTAAGAAATTTCACAGATGTTTTAGAATTTTCGAAGTATTTCACCCCACAGTTACAAAAACGCGTACATGCAAGCAATTTATTCAGTTATATTCATTTTTTTTACTTTCGCTTTTGTTAATGAGACAATAAAAATGAAAATTGAATACTCATAAATCAGCAATAAAAATTACTTGCACAAGTTTGTTTGGTTGGGACTTATTCCTTCCAATGAATTACAACAATCCATTATTTTTTTTTCAATTCTTCATAATTTGGAGAGCAAAATGTTGCTACTTTAGGACCTGTTTTATAATTACCCTTACAAAAGGGTACAACACATTTATACACCATGTTAAAAAACCGTAATCATACATAACATTTATCGCAATAAATTTACAAAGCTAATGTTTTATAAGTGCAAATGCGTACACGTCTGTCGATCCACAAATAAGCCATTCAATCCAGTGTTACCAGTCCTGAGGCATTATCTATAGGTAGTGATGATTGGGAAGTGGCGACTTTTAAAGCTAAAATCAGTTGGGGTGCTGCTTCAGTAAAATTTCTCGTCTTTGTTTTATTTCTGTATAAAACAAAACAAAGATATAAAACGAAAATTTCTAAATTATTTAATTGTTAATATTATTTACAATAATTTAAATTATTATTATACATATATATATATATATATATATGAGTCGTGGTTAAAGGATTCCCACGACATGCACTTGGCAACAAGATTACGTAGCTATTTCCCACGAGAACCCTCTGAGGTAGAAACCCAGCCCAAACGAATATGCTTTTCCATAGTTTTGAGCATCTCTGGGCTCGGAACAGATTATTAATATACGAGGCAGCGTTTGAATAGATGTTTTCTTGGACAGACGGTACAGTCATGTTCTCCCACCTCCGACGGCTGATAGATTTCAGCAAAAGTCCTTTTCCCCCTTAACTTTGTAAATATTGTAATTATATTGAAGGTAACATTAAGCTAGAAATATTAAACTGTTGTTATTCACTATTTAGTGAGTTTTCCCATTATTACATGAGGGCTGACCGTTTGGTATCGCAACAATTTTATTTTTAAAAATTCCTTAGACCATTGCCAAAATGTTCCGGTCAGCTGAATCTAAATTTCCCTAAACAATATTGCAAATGATTTCTTTATGAAGAGGCAAGAAATAATCCTTCTTTCCGACGATGACTCCAGCATGATGCATACAGTCCTAGACGAAAAAACTATCTCTACGGTACGAGCGATATGCGATAAGATACCTTGGTCACGGAAACGTATTTTTTTCCCTTTTCGAAAAGCAGACAGAGTTCTCCAAACCAGAGTGACTATTTTCTTCAGAGTGCATTTTAACTAGCCGAGATTAAAACATCGATGTTTATATTTTTCTCGTTGTGACAAACACCGGATTAAATAGGATTACTGTAATTGGGAGTAAGTGAAATTTTTATTTCTACATAGTGGAATTGCAAAATATTCCATTTATCAAACATCAATTAAAAACTGTTAAAGCTGATAAAGTCCGACTCCTACACTCTCTTATATTTTAAATTGATAAAGGGAGAGAAAATAGGAAAGTATTACGACATTTTAAAGTATTTTTCTTCCCAAATGATAGCGAACAGTTTACAGAGAAACTAAAAGACATCATCGATAAATTTGACCAAATACAATTAATCACTATCGCGAATATTTTGTCGATCGATATCCAAGGAAACGTAGGGGCGATTACGAGATGCATTTTGGAAGCTTTGTCAAACGTACCTGCTTTTCACGAAACTTTTACAGAAAATTCAGCCTCTGATACAGAAATTGATGATAATAACACACTCAAACATACTTTAGACGAGAATGTTTCTATCTCATCAGCTCAAACAGGTTTGCAGTCTACCAATTCAGAAGTAAGGAAAGCATGGAAAGTTCCCAATACACGCAATTTGTTCCAAAGCAAATTGTTTCTTTCAATGATTTCGAAAATTTAATTAATTAACCTTTTACTGGGGCTAAATCTCAAAATATTCGAACCTGGTTTGAACGGTTCGAGTCGCTTGACAACTTTTTATATTTTTCAGAAACATAAAAATTTATATTTGTTGAACGTGCACTAAAGGATATAGCATTACTTTTCGTGCGAAGCGAAGGCCACATTACATCATATTCAGAGCTCAAGCAATACATTACTTAACGAATTCGAGCAATCATCTTCGCCTGCGCAAATTCACCAGCTACTGGCTACACGGAGCTGCCGATAAAATGAGAATATATTCAAATACTTCTTACACATGAAGGGAATAGCACAAAAGGGTGATGTAGATGACCTCTCGTTAATGCATTACATCACAAACGGCATTAACGATACACCATATAACAAAGCAATTTTATTTGGATGCAAAACTCTGGCTGAATTTAAACAAAAACTCCTAATTTTAGTAGAAGTATGTCGATCGGTACACAAATTTAAACCTAAGACAACGCATATCCTTACGGACACTCCGAAATTTTCTCCAAGCGAAAAATCCATGAAAATCACGTGTTTTAATTATGAAATGAATGGCCATTTGTCTAAGGCGTGCAGTATTAAAGAAAGAAGCAAGAGATATTTTAATTGCTCACGTTTTGACCACGTTGCCGTGTCCTTCCCAGAACGAACGATAGGAACACAGGCTTCAACACAAGGCACCCATCCCAACGACGTCGCAAATGTCCACGGACATACCACAGTTATTTTAAATACACTTTCAATCCCGACAGCGGTTGTAAAAATAATCAACGTTTCTTACCTGACCGATACCAGTACCAAACAAAACATTAATTTAATTAGGGTAGATGATTATAAACTCCTCGGGACTCCCTTTTTAACGAATATACCCATCAGAAGTGATGACCCTAAAAACGTCTGCTATGAAAACCATCGGATATTTTGTTGCGACAACAGAATTTCATAATACGATGTCCCAAGAAAATTTTCATGTAGTACAATGTCCCTTGCCATACCTCGTGATATTCACTCCCAAATTGGACGAATACCCCACCGCCCTAAATTTTCACGCAGAACATCCTCTTTCCTCAAAATCTCCGCGTAGAGAAGATAAATATATGTCGCAAACATTGATTTTTGTTATTAGTGTCAGCGACAAAAATCATCTGTCACCTATTAGTCACATCATACAGACTAAATCTGAGTCAATCTCTATTAGCGAAAGTATTCTCTCTTCATGTGATTCGAAAAAACAGACACCATATGAGATCATTAATGAGTTAACTCTTCCTACGAGGAACGATGTGATAAGGAACCTGATCCAACTCTAAAATGTGCTTTTACTTTCAATATCTCTGAACTTTTTACATAACATCTCTTCCTTATTATGTATTCTTTGATTTTGACTTTTATCAATCCGTTGGTCCCAACACATAACAGAGTACGACATTACTAATTGTGTGTGACCCAATGTTCACGAACGGTGAAATTCCAGCATGACTTCTGTTTTTAGAAAACTTTCTAATCTGTTAGTAGTTTTTATCTTTCTTACCCAACTTTGCATAGCAAAGAGAGAGAAAACGAGGAGAAAGCATATTTGAGACAGAAATGCATCTGTTTCTACATTATACTGATTCATCGAATGTCTACGTTTTTATCCTCAAGTAGAAAAGTGTTCAGTGTACAGTAATGCTTGTACTTTTATTTACTGTGTTTGTATCAACGTAAATCCAAGAAGTGTGTTATATATGTTTTCCTAGTTCGGTGAAGTGAAGGCTTCTCGTGCTTCTTTTTTCTTTTTTTTTTTAACTAGGCCTTTATTAATTTTTCTTCTATTTCTTCCGAGTGCTTCTGTAGATTATTTTTATTTTTATGAGTTCCAGATAAAGTAAATCGGTGTTTGCAACATGATACTTACGTATTTTTGTCTATTAAAGCAACAGCGTTCGACTAGTGTATTTTATTGTAATTATACTGAAGTATAACATAAACCTAGAAATATTAAACTATTGTTATCCACTATTTATTGAGTTTTCCGTTTATTAAATATATATATTATGCATAATTTTAATAATATACTTATGTAATATTTTAAAATTAATAAATTTATACATAAATCTATATTATACAGGGTGACTATAGTTAAAGTTTCATTCAAAAGGCTGTAAAAAAGAACCACTGGTCAGAATGACCTGATATTTCTTCTGAGTTTACGTGATGCAGTGAAAATGTTTTGGCGAAAGGAAAAAAGTTCAAAAGTGGACCGATATTAGTGGGTACACGTGGGAACCATAAAAGTGGACCATTCAGTTAGGGGAAGATCGGGTAGTCCCGGACACTTGAATAAATTGCAAATAAAAAACAAATGAATGAAATTTGTCTTTATTTTTTACATAAAATAAAATTACGAACTTCTTTAATGATTTTAATTAAACAGTGCTAATAATATTGAATTATTTAACGAAATATACTGATAATAGTTTGGCCTTATTTTTTTGGCGTCACAAGAAACGGCGGGTAGCCTCGGACATATTAATCAATGGTGTCCCAACCGTTTATTGACCTTACAAACATCATAATTATAATAAAAATAAGATGAATCTATATAAACACAAACTTCATGGGCCCACAGTCTTTGCATTCCTGGCACTGAATACAGTCTTCGTCAAATGTTTCTCCGCATATGATGCATTCTGTCTCGTTTTGTCGAAAGTTTATTGACGACAACAAAACACTCACTCACAACTAACTTACTCGGCGCCCACGTCGCAATTAAACTGTATTTGTTTCGACTCTAGAGGGCGTTTATTTGCAATAACTCTTTATTTACGCAACACTTTGAATTTCTTAGAAATTGAAATGTCCGCGGTTACCCGCCGTCCGCGGTTACCCGCCGTCCGCGGCTACCCAACTTTCCCCTACTCGTCATAATATGCTAATCAAAAGACGTGACTTGCGCACCGCACATTACACTTGTGATAAAAAGGAAGGGAACATGCAGTTCCTCTTATTTTGCGTCTGAGTAGGTAGTCATGACTCTATCATTGAAGGGTCGGGGTCTGCTTGTGAAACATTTTTACAAGAACGGTGACTGTGAGGCAATTGCATTGAAGAAATTCCGGACATTAAAAGGTTTATGAAGCGACTCTGGCCCGATTACTGCATTCGGTCTAAAGAAGATGATCGATAAATTCGAAGACACGGGCTCATTTGACGTGAAATGTGGTAGAGGGCGAAAAGCAATTGCTTCGACGTCAGTTGAGGATGCGGCTACAGCATTGCAGGAAGAGTCAAGCAGTGTTTTGGGAACGTGCAGTGCATGAAGAATTTCCCGAACTTTAGACATGCCTGTCAGCACGGTTCATAAAATTTTACGAAACATCCTCCAACGAAACAAAATTACGATCATACAAAATTACGCATGTTCAGGAGTTGCTTCCTGCTGCCAAAACGAAAAGCTTTCACCTTGCAATTTCTTGTTCGAATGGAAGTGGCCATGGGACATATTGTGGACAGACGAAGCCCACTTCCATCTCCAAGGTTCTATCAATACTCAAAATTGTAGAATATGGGCAATTGAGAATCCGTTCCAAATGCAACCATTGCCTCTTCATTCTACAATTGTCAGTGTGTGGTGCAGGTTTATGGCAGTATTTATCATTGGCCCTTTTTCGAGGAGATTGGTCCGTCGGGTCCCGTCACTTGTATAGCCAATGGGACACGTTATGAATCTGTTTTGTGCAACCAGCTCATTTCAGCACTGCAACAGTGCGGATTCGTAGATATCACAATTTTTATGCAAGATGGTGCTCCTCCTCACATTGCAACATTAGTGAAGCAGCTGTTGAATTTATATTTTGGAAATAACAGAATTATCAGTCACCATTTTCCAACAGCCTAGCCGCCACGATCACCTAACCTGAACCCTTGCGACTTCTGACTGTGGGGTTACCTTAAACATGTTTTGTACGGAGGTCCAATTGTAAACTTTGGTGAATTGAAAACACGCACTACGCAACACATTCACAATATCACCCCCTTAAAAACTCCGATCTGTTGTGGAACATGTTGTTTTGCGCTTTCAGCCGCGACCTACGTTATACACGGCCAGTGTCACGGCCATATCTTATTTTTGTAAGCGTCTCATTTCTACTCATTCAGCTCGAATCACTGAGTAATGCTGAAAATTCCCGAAAAAAGAACGTATGAGATTGATTCAATACATACAATTTCGATTCTGGCTAAAATTTCCGCGATATTTTGACCGAAAACCTGAAAATGTATTATCGCCGAAATTTAGACTTTGAACCGCAACTTGCTAGAAAAAAAACGAAACTGAAACTTCGAACAAATTATTGCTTGCAGTTCGAGATTAAAGTGCAATCGAAATACATTTAATTCAGATATTTTGTTGAGGTTTTATCAAGTGAAGTGAAATATTAATAATTTAAGGTGTGCAAATTTCAAAATGATATAACATGTACTTCTCTCAAAAATGGAATCTAAACTGAAATTTCCTTTTTTGCCACTGAAAAACTTTAATTTAAAAGTTCATAACAAATCGCACATTGCTCTTGAAAAATTTAATAACAATAATTAAAAAGGAAACATTTAGAACTTTGAGATGGGATAAAAAACTCTTAAGTTTTATTAGTATTATGAATCCTTATTAAATAGTTAGCGTAAATTTTTAAACAGTTCAAGAAATTCTGTTTAAACATAAAATAAATGAAACAAATATTATAAGTTTTGAAACTAGTTTTAAAAAGTAACAATAATTACAATACGAAAAAACTACATATAAATATTTATATTACATCTAGTTTAATGTATCTTTGCTCAATGCTATCCTTCTAAACTAAAAATTCATAATTCATTATATAAGGAAAATTTTAATACGTTTCTTTTTTTCTTTAATTATTAGATTTTTAACGAATTTATTAAACCATAGTTTCAAAAATCTATATGAAATCTTTACAAATCTAAACAAGTACTGAATTACTCCTTGAAAATTCTTTTAATACTATAGCTTTCTCCATAGCTCTAGCAGAAAAAAACGAATTATCATATATATTTAGCCGAATTATCATATATATATTTAGCCGAATTATCATAAACTATCGGCTTTGGAACTGTAAGCGCGGCAGTACTTGAGGCTAGTATTCATACTCTAATGTTCTGCTTTTCGCCTCTGAAAAGCAAAGGCGCTCTGTAGTGTGCGCCTTTCTACAATGCGCCTCTCTTCGACACTCTAGAGTGCGCGTGCCCACACTAGTTAAAGACAGCGTTGCTGGAACTGTAAAACGCACAGTTCCATACCATATTTTTCAATTTTACATGAACTAGGAGATAGGTACTGTCATTAAGCTTATAGATTACATAGTGTACAAATATAAAGAAAGAATGCAAATAAAAAAGTCCTTCCGGCCTGTACCGGGAGGAAAAGGTAGCTTTCCTATATCTTCGTTTTAAAATTTTAGCTAATGTTACACGAAAACAGCAAGTTAAAATGAAAAGAAAACGTTTACAAAAGATTCGTTAATACTGAATTTGAATAAGAAATTCGCCAAATTATTGAGCCAAATTGGCTTCATTTATGAAGACTTATTTTGGTCGCCAAATTTGGCTATGTTTCGCCAAATGTCGCCAAGTTTGGCGAGAATTTGGCGCTAACGGATATGAATATATAGTTTTATGCGTATGATTGGAAAAATTATTTACAACAATGAAAATTTTTGTAATGTGCTATCCTGTTTCAAAATGTCAGCCACCCTAGAATTTCAAACTGCTCTATCTCAGCCATTTTTTAAGATAGAGGTAAACCAAAAAATGCTCTGGAATCCTCGTATCAAGGCCTAACACTTAATTAAAAAATAAATTTCAATTTTTAACTTTTTTGTATATTTATTTTAGTTTTAAATTTTTAAGTGGCCGCCATCTTGAAACAAAATGGCGGACCAAGCTGGCCAACAAACTCGGTCGAGACATTTGTGAGCTTAATACACACAATTAGTTTCATCAAAATTGATTTATAAATACGAGCGTTATCGTATGACATAGGTCAGGTATATATATATATATATATATATATATATGGATATATCTATATATATAAATCAACATTTGAACGGAGGGTGGTTTTGGGGTCAATACAAGGATTGATACAAGGATTCCAGAGCATTTTTTGGTTTACCTCTATCTTAAAAATGGCTGAGATAGAGCAGTTTGAAATTCTAGGGTGGCTGACATTTTGAAACAAAACAGCACATTAACGCGATTACTCGCAAATTATTTTCTTTCATTGTTGTAATAATTTTCCCAATCATACGCATAAAACTATATATTCATATCCGTTAGCGCCAAAATTGGCGACATTGGCGACAAAATTGGCGAAATTGGCGACATTTGGCAAAATATCGCCAAATTTGGCGACCAAAATAAGTCTTCATAAATGAATCCAATTTGGCTATTGCTCAATAATTTGGCGAATTTCTTATTCAAATTCTGTATTAACGAATCTTTTGTAAACGTTTCTTTGCATTTTAACTTGCTGTTTTCGTGTAACATTAGCTAAAATTTTAAAACGAAGATATAGGAAAGCTACCTTTTCCTCCTGGTAGAGGCCGGAAGGACTTTTTTTGTATTGAAAGCTACCTAAAAGTCTCATTATATTGAGTGTTCTCGATAATATCGAATGAAAATAGGGTCAGTTCCGCAGTGCCTACACTCCAGCTGCCGCTGGTATCGGGCCACGTCTGATGGTCATTCTCATAATTGACTGCCATCACATTGTACATTTGTAATCCTAGCTGTGTTAGGAACGATACTACACCACTATAAACTGCTGAGACAACTGAAGAACGCATTTCTCAGGCGAAAATGCAAATACTCGGGCAGTTAAACTTTCGTTATTAAACAAATCCCATACCTCTTTGTACATTTTGGTGAAAACTGCATCGGGCTACTGTCAATACTTTCCGAGTTATTCACTTTTTACTTCTCCTATTACTTTTGGACCACCAGGATTATTTTTGTTGTTTGTTTGTTCAAGTTTTGAAATTTTCAATACAAATTCCTATTTTTACTCCTTTAATTTGAATTGTCATGCTTTATTTATCTTAAATATAATTTTCCACCACTTTACTATGAAAAGTGCGTTAAACATTGATTAACTAAAATTTGTTAGGAGACTATCTCAATATTTAGAAACGCATTTTGGCTGTGGAAGGAAAAATTTATTATACCAATTAACAAAATGACATATCCATCATTTTTCATTGAGTGTAAAGGTGTCTAAATGAAACCCCTTTGATCTGTGGAATGAAAATTTTGTTATAACCATTAACATAATGACATAGCCATAATTTATTTTTATCGAGAGTAAAGATGTCTACAAGAAAACTCAAGACAAATAAATTATTTTTTACTCTTGTTTACTGTACATGAAATGTCAGGTAAATTATTTTCACTTTAAAACCATTATACCGTTGCTATTTCTGCACACTTCTTCTTAGTGTAAAATCTAAAGGCCAGAATGATGAAAAAATTAATTTGGGAAGTTTTCGTCCATACTTATTAATATTTATAAATTAATAGTTGATAATTAAAAAATAAATTACACCAAAGAATACGTAACGTTGTGTTTAGACTTTTACACAATATCATATAAAATGGAAAGTAATAAAATACATAAATTATTCTACCGTCTATAAAAAAGTAATTGCCGTTTCTCTTTAATTGATTGATTCATTTTCTGATAATTTATAACTCACAAAAGGCTGATTCAAATTGATGTAAATTTGTATTTCCGCGGTTTTTTACATGCTAAATTAATATTTATACATACAATACTAATATGTAATAAAACTACAAACTTAATTCTTTCTAGTTATAGAGCATATGAAAAATTTTTTATTTTTAGGATATTGTGTTCTCTTAAACGAAAAACTTATAAAACTAAATGCGAAATTTCGTGAAACCAAACTTGTGACAAAGGGAAATACAATTATATTCACTTTCAAAATGTTTAGGGAACAGTATATTAAATTATATTCAAAATTTACATTTCAACCGTTATGTATGTGTCTCACTTATTAATTCATATTAAAAATAATAAATATTGCAGTGTGTTCAACGGAATCTGATAAAATGTGAATATTAAAATATTACTGTATCAATTTCCTTCGGTTAAGTTCAGATATCTGTCCAATATCTGACCGGGAAATCGCAATTTGATCTGATTGGTGATCAATCTGTCGATAATCATTCAGGTCAGATTTCAATTTCCCGGTCAAATACCGAAACAGTAATCTGAACGCGCTCTTTGAAGTTTAAGAAAATATAAACAATGCGAAAGGGAAGAATAATAGAAAGCGGCGAAGTTGAAATCGGACAATGAATGAAAAAAAAGGAAGAAGAAGAAGAAACTTATCGAAAGAAGAAAAAATCGATTGATGAAAGATAAAAAGGTATTTCATAAAACCAAAATTTAGCACAATATACTTGTATTAGTCCCCTTAATCTTAAAGAAAAAAAAATGAATTCAAGTAAATTTAAGACTAGTTCATTCTATTAAACTACTCTCTGTGTATGATTGACACAGTGTACGTCAGTCAAATCCTTTAAAATGCATGCTTGTAAACTAGTGCCAATTTACCGTCTGTAGTATGAAAAAATTAGACTAGTAAATTTTACTTTGAATTTTGTAGACTTTTTTTTTTTAAGTTTTACTTAAAAATATTAATAAAATAAAAATTTAAAGCTTTTTTTAAGCCTTTGGTTACCGTGCCCAATTTTACAAGAAGAAAACAGAATATAAGTCATTTTGCCGTACAATGTTATCTATCTATATTGTAAAGGACAAACGTGCCCGTGCGTAACACTGACGTCATTTTGCGAATGGCAACACTTTACGTTGAAATTTCGGTTTTGCGATTTTTGCTACTGCAATTTTTTAATTTGTAAACATCGCATATTTTCAATTTTTACACCGTTATATAGTAAAAATAATCTACTTTCAAATGCAATTTGTTTGAAAACTGTATCTCCATTTACTCATCTATTATAGCATTTAAATTAAATTTCAAGCATGATTTTTTTTTAAATCTATCTTTATCACTTGCAGACGATTACAAAATATTAATCCGTTTGCATTTTAAACAATATAAAAAGTTAAACATTTATTTCCTGCTAATAATCAATAACGAAATTAAAACTTCACTAAGCAATAAATAATATAGTATAAATAAAACACAAATTTAACAGACCTGTAGTTGAAATAAGTGCTTAAAACCGCTGAAATTATCAAAAAAAAAAAATGCTGTAGATAACAAAAAATTTAGTGATTTCTTCGGATATTAACTTCTGGCACAAGGCCAATACAAAATTATTGCTTTTAATAAATTTCAACATTTTATTTGAATATATAATTGACATATTTCATATAAAAATGAATGCTCTTTGATGTTGTTAAGGGGCAACCTAAAAAATTATTAAATGTAAAAAATCTATTAGAGTTTTTTAAAAAAAAGAAGGTTTTCACATATATTCTCTATCCGGGGAAGCCCGGGTTGGATACCATTAGTATATTTAAAAGAAAGAAAAACTCATCTCTGATAGTATGTTTGTTTTCATACGAAATACATAAAGTTTTAAAGAAGAATCGTAAAAATGAAACTTTTCATAGGCTTGTTCATAAATATTAGAATAGGCAACTTATAAAATAATGAAATAAAATAAAAATCTATATTTAGTAGTGGCACTTCCAGCGAAAATATTATTAGATAATGAATGAAAATATAAGTGACATTCTTGGCTGTGAGAACAACATATTTTGACTCCATACATTTCTTTTTGGCATGTCATATGAAGCAATGAAAATGAGCTCGCATTTCTATCCAGATTTTATTCTACATATAGTCACAAAGTTATCGGGAAAGTTGTCAACTGTTTGCTGTTTGTTAACTCCAAAAGTTTTGTTTACATTTATGCAATGCATTTTTTGTTACCTGGCATATTTCTTAAAACTATATCTACAGCTGTCAAATTACACTTTTTAATTTTTTGATTTTTGGTTATTTTATATTTAAGTTTTAAATAAAATAATCACAAATCCTTGTTCATGCAATGAATGCTTAACTTATTATTCTCTTAGTTTAAAAATTACAAAAATTAAAATAAAACATAAATCAAAATCCTAAAAGGTGTTATTTGACGCCGGTAGAATTAGTGTTAAGGAAGTTCTTTATTGAGAATGGACGCAGGACTATTCGTTTACCTTTCCCAATCGGCATCGTTTCAAACTACTACTTTTTACGATATATAAAGGACGTTCAAAAAGAAACGAGCCGGAGTTTTGAATGTGCAAACCGGTGACAGAATGGTAATATCGTAGGTAACAAAGAGGATTTCCGACAAGAGCACGGAAGTCTTCATGCCCGCCGCTAGAGGGTCACGAGTGCAAGTCATGTGACTACAAAGCTAGCAGAAGCATGCATCAGTCGTCCAACGCTCATTCGTGTTGTAAGCAGTGAAATGGAGGCTTCAAAAGAAGAGCAAAGAGGTGTTGTTCGTTTTCTGACAGCGGAAGGAGAAAGGGGAATGGACATTCATCGAAGAATGTCACAAGTGTACGGTGAACACTGCGTGTCCCTTGCAAGGGTCAAGGAGTGGCACAAGCGCTTCAGGGAAGGACGGGTTTCCTTAGCCGATTATGCATGGTCTGAAACACCAAAATGCATTACCGATGACATCGTCCAGCTGGTTGATGAACTCGTAACGCCATTTTTGGTCCCCTAAAAAAGGCTCTGATGGACACATGATTCACCTCGGACGACGACGTCAAGCAGTACGTACGAAACTGGTTCACATCGCAGCCTCAGGAATTTTACGAGACAGCCATTCACCGCCTTATGTCTCAGTGGGAGAAATGCCTCAACAGCCAGGGCCAATACTTCTGAAATACATGTACTAGTTTCTGTTCCTAAGCCTCCGGCTCGTTACTTTTTGAACGTTCCTAATACTATAAATATATTATAAATTGACTGACAAATGTGAATCTGTAATTAGTTTAATATGATTCTAATAACTCAACAGAAAGTTTATATATTTTATAAAATAATTTTTTTTTTATTTATACATCAAAATTTTTGTTTCGCATTTCAGAAGGACTGGTTTTATTCGATGTAAGTTGTTCAGCTGAGTGTTGACTGACTAACTTGATTAAGTATGATATCGAAAGCCTTTTCGTTTTTCAGATATTTTTTAAATTCAACTTTGGTATATTTTTCCAAGACAATCAGAAGAGGAAAATCTGTCAGTACTTGAGAGACAAAATTCGATTGTCGAGCGTGTTGTAATTTTTGCACCCCACAGTGATAGTAATCACTCATCTATGGTAAGGTATTTCACGCTCTCACTATAATAATCTCACACCCAGAAAAAAAGTTTTGTTGAATCAAAAAAATTTCGTTGACCCAACAAAACATTTCGTTTAAATATGGGTCAATGGAAATTTTGTTTGAAACAACAAAAAAATATTGTGGATTTTTTTTTGCAATTCCAACAAAAAAAATTTGTATCGTCAGCAAAAAAAAGTTTTTTTAATTCAAGTAAAATGGTTCAATTTTACTTGAATTAACAAAATTCTTTTTGTTACATAGATATATGCTATGTGTTAATTTAACAATCTATTTTCTTTTTTCAACAAAATATATTTTGTTTGTTTAAATAATAAAATATGTTACATTACGAACTTGTTTTGTTTATACTACAAAAACTTTTGTTAAATGAACCAATCTAATACGTAATTTTAACTATTTTTAAATTCATTTTCAGCAGTGAATTACGCCTGTAATCCTTGAATAATAACAAGTGAACTTTTATCCTGCTTTTTTTCAAGCGTAAACCGACAGAGGGAAAAATGCCTCAAGCCGGGACTCGAACTCGTATCCTCAGAATAGCGCTCTGAGCTCTACCACTGAGCTACAAGGAACGATATCCCAACTCAGCATTTCTCACTATATATGTCGGACCGAGTGTAATCGCAGCACAGGATGGAAATGTCATCAGAAGCACGCAAATTTCTGCGGCAAACATGAGACGACAATACAAAGTACAGCATACGGCAACACATAGTTAATTTTTAATTCATTTTCAGCAGTGAATTACGCTTGTAAAAAGCAGGATAAAAATTCACTGGTTATTATTCAAAGATTGCAGGCGTAATTCACTGCTAAAAATAAGATAGAGCTATTGCAGAAATCGCGAAAAATGCAACATAGCAGATCCACCTGTTGCGCAATTTACACCAGAAGCTAATCAGCAACAATTTATATCAGGAAGTAACTGAATGTAAAGTTTTATTACATTCTGTGCATTAGTTCCTGAGATAGAGCGCCCACAAAATTTTTGTCACATACAGACAGACAGTCATTGACAGTCATTTTCTAAAAACAGTCAAATCGTGTTCAGGACTTTCTAAAATCCGTCGGAAACCGGAAGTCGAAAATTTTCATGAATCCAATACTTTCTTCTTATAAAGATAGAAGAAAGTAATAAATGGGACAGGGGGATTATTAAAACTACCTTGGTCCGTCCCAATAAAAAAAAATTTTAATTATCCAAAAAATATGTTAATCCTTTAATTATATAGCTATATAAGTAAAATAAATCAAGTTACGTGAGAGAGTTATGCTACTACATAACAATTTAAATTTTGCAAAAACAACAAAATTTTGCTGGAATTACAAATTTAAATTATAAAATTATTGTAAAATTTAAAAAAAAGATTTTGTTAATTCAAGTAAAATTGATGAAATTTTGGTTAAAATTTTGTAAGAGTGTTAACAATACTTTTTTGTCCAAGCAACAAAACCAATTTTTTACTTTAAATATTTTGCTTATAACAACCAAAATGTACTCAACAAAAGTTTTGTAGTTTTAATCAATTCCTTTTTCTGTGTGCAAAATGCAACTCAAAACGGAAGAGTTCATACGAATCGTAGGTTGTTTGCAATAAACGGAATACTAATAAACCTAGTTCAAACAAATATGAATGTAATGGAGCAAGATGACGAGGATGAGTCAGGGGAGGCTGTCGATACTGATGATGACAATGATGTGGAAGAGAATGATAGTAAAACTGTATTTTCTGTGGGAATAGGGCAAGGAAAAAAAATCTGGTTCCAATGCTTCATGTGAAACCTTGCGCTCATGTTGATTGTTCAGGTTCGGATGTACATCAAGCTCTTCACAGTTCTTGGCGATGTGTTTTTGCTTTTGAATTTTCAGAGTACAAGCTGTATTGAATAAATTATGGATGCGTGGTATGTTTTAAAATGTGGTGAATAAAGTAGCTATTCGTCATCTCATCCACTCCCATTTGTCATCTTACCGTCTATGTGGGGCAAGATGACGACTATAACTTTCCTTCGGAAAATTACTTTTTTTCATCCTTTCGGGAAAGATGGAAACATTTCAAGTATATTCTCTTGAAGACAACGGATTGTAAAACGTGTTCATATCATTGTTAACTATTTAATAAAATATTGGAAGTTTAAGCTCGTCATCTTACCCATCCTATCATTGACAACATTATTTCTATCCACTGACTGACTGAAACCGAAATAACATATAATGAAATATTTGATACGTTTAGTCCTTTATTTTGGATGGTTATTTATATTTGTTAAAAAAAAATTTTGAAATTGTTTAGGTTTTACAAGTACATTTCCTCACATATACAGGGTGTCCGAAAAGTCTGGAAACGGTCAAATAACTCGAGAAAAACGGCATCGGATTGAAAAACGGCAAAATGCATGTTCAATATTTTTGAAAAATCTATTTAGGGATATGAAAGTTGCCCCCCACCCCCGGGGGGGAAAGGGGGGTCAACTTTGAAATCTTAAACGATGACCCCCATTTTTTATTGCAGATTCGGATTCTACGGGAAAAAATACGTAACTTTTGTATTGAACATTTTCTTCGAAACATTGTAGATGGCGCTGTAATCGAGTGCAATGCTGTGAGAATCGTTACCATTGCAATGTCTGGAAACACTCGAATAACTCGAGAAATATACCGGGTGATCCAAAAGTCAGGACGAACTTTAAAAATGAATAATTCGAAAACGAATCAAGATACAAAGATACGGTTTGCACCAAATGGATGGAAAAGATACCGGGTTTTGTGTGGCAATGAAATAAAAATAGTACTGTTGGCGACCAACAGATGGCGCTGTCAGATTTCTGATGTAGGATTATGCAAAGCAAGAAAAGATATAAAAAGAAGCAACTGCAGCAGGTAATGGTAGTCAAAGATTGTATGCATCGAAAAACTGTCCATAGTTGAGAAAGCCCTCTTAGTTAAACTGTATTATAAGAATTCGGAAAGTGCCATTGCGAGCATATCTCTACAAGAAGAGTATGCGAGATAGTAAAGGATCAATAACGTCTTCTGCATTGAACAAAATGATGAAGAAATTTGAAGCTACAGGTTCTTTGGCGTCACGTTGAAGAAGTGGACGTCCCTCAACAGCCGCTGCTGTTACCACGACAGTTGAGCAGACGGTGCAATCCATGTCGGCGGTTGCTGCACATGGGGAGTGCAGTGCTCGAGAAGTTTCGAGGAAAACAGGAGTGTCGTACGGAAGGGTCTGAAGAGCACTGCGAATAACTTTGCAACGGTATTCCTACAAGTTGCAATATAACCAAGAACTGAAATTTTCTGATTTCGACTCACGCTGAGATTTTGCGAATTTGGTATTCAATAAGATGGAAGAGCAGCACGACTGGCTTCACACTGTGCTTTGGACAGATGAAGCGCATTTCACACTCTCTGGCGCTGTTAACACCCACAATTGTCGAGTGTGGACCAGAAAATCCACATGCATATGTTGAGGTACCCTTGCAACAGCCTAAAGTGACAGTCTGGTGTGGCTGCACTGCTGATTTCAAAATTGGTCCATTTTTTTTTCGAGGAAGTCACACAGACGGGTTTCAAAACAATTTCTGGCACTGGTCAGCTATATGTAGCACTGTTACAGAACAACATTATTACTGAACTGCAAGTGCGACAGGCACTCCAAACAGTCACCTTTATGCAAGATGGAGCACCACCTCATATTGCTCTGCCTGTGCAACGCCTGCTACGCTCAACATTTGGGGAGGATCGCATTATCAGACGCTACTTTAATCACGCATGGCCTGCAAGATCTCCCGATCTGACACCCTGTGACTTTTGGCTGTGAGGATTCTTGAAGTCAAAAGTGTATCGCGACCAACCGGTATCACTAGCAGCACTGAAAGATGCCATCCGCCAAAATGTGTCTGCCATAACGCAAGAAATGCTACTAAATGCTATGAACGGTGTGGTGCCTCGTCTCACAGCTGTACTTCTGAATGATGGACAGCACATTGAACATTTACTGTAGTACTAATTAACTGTAATTAAGCTGACTTGTAAGTTGTCAACATTTTTTCATTTGTAAATCATCTTTTGGTGCAATAAAACACTATAGCGCCATCTGTTGGTCGCCAACAGAACTATTTTTTTCTGTCGCCACATAAAACCCGGTTTCTTTTCCATCCGTTTGGTGCAAACCGTATCTTTGTATCTTGATTCGTTTTCGAATTATTCATTTTTAAAGTTCGTTCTGACTTTTGGATCACCCGGTACATCGTATTGAAAAACGGAAAAATGCATGTTCAATAGTTTTGAAAAATTTATTTAGGGATATCAAAGCTGCCATTTTTCTAAAATATTAAACACGTATTTTTCCGTTTTTCAATCTGATGTATATCTCTCGAGTTATAGTAGCTTTTCCAGACATTGCAATGGTAACGATTCTCACAGCATTGCACTCGATTACAGCGCCATCTACAATGTTTCGAAGAAAAATGTTCAATACAAAAGTTACGTATTTTTTCCCGTAGAATCCGAATCTGCAATAAAAAAGGGGGGTCATCATTTAAGATTTCAAAGTTGCCCCCTTTCCCCCCCGTGCGGGGGGCAACTTTCATATCCCTAAATAGATTTTTCAAAAATATTGAATATGCATTTTGCCGTTTTTCAATCCGATGTATATTTCTCGAGTTGTGTGACATTTTCCAGACTTTTCGGACACCCTGTATATACACTTAAACATAAAAGTAAATATGCAGAAAATTAAAGCGTTGCGCATATTAATAAAGTACTCAAAAAATACAACTTTCGAGAAATAGCATTTTAAAATACACATTTATACTTATTGCTAGTTTTTCGGTTTGTATTTCAGAATGTTATAGGTGAACTAGACTCTTGTAAGAGATTGCACCAGTTACTACAGTCTTCCATATATATGTTTTAAAAAATGTCAATCTTTTTCAAATTCGTCCCTAATATCGTCAACGCCACAATTTTGATGACTATTTTAAAGAAAATTTGATTTAGGATGTTATTACATTGAAAGAAAAATTTATTTCAATAACAGTGAATTTTAGGATTACTTAAGACATTAATTATCACAAAAATGCAAATATTTGAAATGCGAGACGAAAATTACTTATAATGACATATAAATCGTGTCATAAAATTAAGTATGCAAAAAGAAACAAAGAAGACAAAAATGATACTTTTTGCAAATTTCTTTCGAAAAAACTGAACAGTAGTGCTTCAGAGTTTCAAATTACAGAAGATGGTATTGCATAACTTCCCAAAATTGTTTTCAATTATAGCTTCCAAACCTTTCGATTTTTTAATACTACTATTTCAGAAAGGTAATCTCCATTTTAATTTAATCGAAAATTTGTGCCATTATATAAAACGGAATCAAAAACTGAAGATCTGGCAGCTATGTTCAATTTAGTTTTAATTTTAGTACACTAACCCTTGGCTATTACTTCCTTTTTTCACAAATTTCCAACATTCTCATTTCTTGAGTATACGCAGTCGCCCAATTCTTGTTTTATTTTGAGTACTGATTAAAGCAAATATTTTGCCGATTATTTTAACAATTTTACGTTGAAATTTGCCTACTTTTCGGATATTTTTTTCTTAATTAAATCCATAGTGAGAGCCCCCGCTATAGTGATCCCCGTATTAAATTTTTGCGCGCAAAGCACTCAAAGACTCATCTTTTGACGATTCTCGTTTTAGTGATTACAAGCAAAAGTGCACAGACCCCGATATGATAAATATACAAAAAACTGATGCATTATGATGATTATGTGACGTGTAAAAACCAACGTAAATAAAAGTCTAAACGAAGTAAATTTAGCTTTCTTAATTACAAAATGAAAAACATAAGAGTGAAAAGCAGCAAGAGCAACACACATGTTCTAAATTTAATGCGATTGTGCTTTTCTATATGTTCATTTTTATACATTACATATTTACCATAACACTAGTTCTACAATATACAAAACACAGGATATACTTATTTCGTCGAAATTTTAAATGAATAGTAATGTTTAAAAATCCTGTTCGCTTCGCCGATTAATAATAAATTTATTTTATATTTATAAACTATTCTTTCGTAAATAATATTGATTTTGAACAAGGGCTATTTTCTTATATGAAACGAACTAAGAATTTTTTTTCTCAAAAACTATTAGAAAGCCTTACAAACTTTGACTTTATAAGTAGTGTTGTGCTTCAAAGTTGTTGGATTAAAGCTACTTATTTACTATTAAAAAATCTCCCTTTAATTAATTTTCTTATCCGGCGTCTTTGTTCTAAAGAATGCTAAAGTTTTTGCAGTAAGTTATTATTTTTAGGAAGATTAAAATAACTAATGTTCTTTTTGTTTATCTTCCTTCATAAACAAAAAACAAATATAAAATAGTCAGATAGAATATTCATACAAAATACTATGCAAATACGAAGAATACACCATTCAAACGAAAGTGCTGCATCAGAATAAGAACAAGTCATAGAGGCAGAAACGTCTTCAGAATATTATCTTCAAATGGTGATACATTTTTCTAACACATGCATACCAGTGCCACCTACTGGACACTCATGAATCAGCATAGGCGCCAAAATAACCAATTAAGCATACATTATCACTAATTTTAAAAAGTTTCTTTTTGTCCTGTTTGATCACTATGATTAATTAAGACGAAAGTAACATTTTAATTTAATGTTTGAAGTTTTGTATGTTTGTCCCATTAAGTCGTCGCCTATGTGCGCACTTCGAATTTTGACCAAGGATTTACCTCCACTTCGGGAAATGGCCAGCCAAAACAGCATATATATCGTTCATTTCATGTACATCGTACCAGAACGATCTAGCAAAGTGTGAAATAACACGCCAACTCGAGAACTGGCAAAACTTAGGGCTTTTGCCGCAACATGGACAATATTTAGAAATGGCAAGTGTTGAAGAAAGGATATTATGCTGCAAAATCTTGCTTAAAGATTTAAAAGTTTTAAAGATTACTTTATTATAATGTAGGTGTCATTCAATTCTAATTAATGACGTGCCGGTTATCTTCAAATACAAGTATGGCCACTAGATCCACACGGAAGTCTTAAATTCATTCTTATGCGTAAATTATAATAATAAAAAACAAAAATTGTTATAAACCAACGTTTAACAGACTCCAACTCACGCATAACATGTGAATTTTTTTGCTTTGTGAAAATTCATAATTGGGCTTATCTTGATGATCTATATTCGTATTCTGGCATTAAAATTAAATAATTTTAAAGTATATGTATAATGCTTAATACAGTGCGTCTCAAAAATATGTGTACAGGTCATGTTTTGAAATAACAGTTCAAAAAATGAAGGAATAATCATGAAAAAAATAATTAGCATATGGAATCATAACATAAGTTTATTACAATACAGAAATATCATACTTATATCACAGATTTTTTGTAAAAAATAAAATACAAAATAAGCTGTCCCAAAAATATACGGACAATGGAAATAATCGCTTTCATTACCACCGTATCAAAAAAATTTGCATATTCTGCGT
Organism: Maratus michaelseni; assembly: GCA_963931845.1. Taxonomy (NCBI): domain Eukaryota; kingdom Metazoa; phylum Arthropoda; class Arachnida; order Araneae; family Salticidae; genus Maratus; species Maratus michaelseni. The sequence continues at coordinate 283,849,785 of OZ007586.1, forward strand.
TTTATATATATAACGTAACCACTTCGAAATATAAATTCGCTGTTCGTGCTTTAATTCTCAATTAGTTGGAAAATGCCTCGCTACGTTCAATTATCTGCAGCTGATATAGCTAACATTTGGCGTTTAAAGGCTCGAAATGTTAAAGTTTCTGATATTGCTAAACAAATGAAGCGTAACAGATCTGGAATTTATGAAATTTTATCTAAAGTTGGCAATGCGATTGCAAAAAAACGTTTAGGTCGATCAAGAAAAACATCTGAGCGACAAGATGGAGAGATTTTGCGAGCAGTTTCAACCCAAAAGAAGTATATTCGTGAAATTGCGAAGACTTTAGCGTTTCCTATTTCGAGATCTACTGTTCACTGTCGCATACAGGCAAGCAAATTTGATAAATATCGCAGAATGTATCGGACACCTATACTGAAATTGTACCATAGAAAGACACGCGTTCTTTGGGCTAAAAGACACATGCATTGGACGGATGAATGGTTAAATGTTTTCTTCAGTGATGAAAAAAATTCAATTTGGATGCCCCGGATGGCTGGTCATACTACCGGAATGATCTACGACAAGAACCTCGCGAGTTCTTTAGGCGACAATAAAGAAGGGTCCTCTGATGGTGTGGGGCGCGTTCTGCTTCAACGGAACAACGGATATTGCTTTTTTATTGGTCGACAGTGCTCTGAGGATTATCAAAATATCCTCAAAAGTAATCTACTTCCAATTGGAAACATCTTAGGAGGAGAAAACTGAAAATTCCAACAGAACAATGCGTCGATTTACACCTCTCATTCAACAACAGCTTGATTTATGCAGAATCAAGTGAATGTTACAGGCTGCAGAGCCATCAGCCCAGATTGGAATCCAATTGAAAACCTTTGGGGAGTACTTGCACGAGAGATGTATACCCATGGTAGTTTTCAACTATTCCGGAATTAAAGCAACAAGTAGAGCAGAGTTGGTTCTCTTTACAGACACATATTCTCCAAACACTATTTCGAAACATGTTTGATAGTATTTTCAAGCTAATTCAAAGGAATGGATCCAAAATTTGAATTTAAATTCCATATATTTTTAGGACAACCTATTTTTATTTTTATTTTTTTACAAAAATTCTGTAAAACTTATACTGTATTTCTTTGCTGTAATAAACTTATGTATGATTCCATATGTTTATTATTTTTTTCGTGAATATTGCTTCATTTTTTGAGCAGTTATTTCAAAAAATCGCAAGGCCATATGATTTTGAGACTCACTATAAGGAGATATCCTCCTAAGAAAATTTTGAAAGTATCAAATAAAAGTAATCGTTTTCCAAATATAATGCTACCATTTACATTTTTCTAATATTATTTATGGTGGAATTAGTTGCGGGTGATTTTTTTTTATTCGATGGTACATTGAACTTTGAAGGGAGGTGGGCTTTGAGACCTATAGCTACAAGGCTGTCGTCTCGAATGATCCGTATACATTTATTTTTTTAATCACAGAAACATATACACGACTTCAACAATTACATAAATCTTGACGAGAAAGTACAAGGAAATTTTACAACACCAAGAGTTACATCCGGGAGCTCCACAAAGTGTGTGCAATGGAGCTGGCGGGAGTCGAACACCGCCGGCCTTGCTTCCTACGCTATGAAGTGATTAGCGGAGTGGTGCCTTAACCACTCGGCCACGGAGGCCCCTACATTGAAGATTTAAATAAATGAATGAAAAAACAATGAAAACACACATTTACTAAGTGCGTCTATTTCTATCCAAAATTGTTTTCGCCAATCAAATTTTATTTTTTACTGTCCATGTGTAATTTCTCTCTTATGAAATTAGTGTAGCAGTTTTAAAACACTACAAGATTTCGAAGAAGACTAATCTGTGAAAATGAAAAGCCTCCCATAGACTGGAATCTAAATTCAATAAACTAAGCATATTGATATGTTAATTTGATTCAGAAAACTCTCGTTTCATACATATTTTTGCCACAGTTTCTTGTGTACCTAATAAATAGTACAATATAGTTTTAGCATTTAACTGAACAGTAATATCATACATAATACCAAAATGAATAATTAAACAAATGAATTTATAATATAGATATTGTTTGTTTAATGTATGCCCAACATAAAAAAAGAACAAAGTTAGCCATTGCACAATCAAATACAGGGTCTGTTCTGAAATTAGTAGGACTCATTTAAAAATATATATATATACTCTTGAGAATAGTACAAACGATTATAATTTTTCAAAGTAGCACCCTTCCACATCTACACACTGCTGCCAACGAGTTTTCCAGTTTTCATACGCCTGCAGGAATGCCTGGACCGGAATGCTGCTTAGCTCCCTCGTCACGGCCTGTTGAACTGCCTGTATCGAACCGTGATGCTTCCCCTTGAGCGTCGATTTTGTTCTCGGGAATAGAAATAAGTCTGGAGGGGCCAAGTAGTGGTTGTAGGGGGATGAGGCAGCGTTGCCACATTGTGCTGGGCAAGATACACCACTACGCGGACCCTGTGTGGCTCGGCGTGTTGTCACGATCTCAAAAACTTGGTTTTGAGGAATGCTCAATTCATCAGCAATCATTGTGATACTCATCCTACGATCACTGTTCAGTAAATATTTCTCTTGCAACACATTTTATTTGGTCTTGCTGGTCGAAGGGGGTCCGGAGTGGTCGTCGTCTTCCACTCTTTTCCTAACTTCTCGGAACAGCTGGTGCCACTCAAAAACACCCAATCTACCCATGGCAGCATCATCATAGGCCTCCTTAATCATGTCGTGAGTCTCTTTGCCCGTTTTACCAAGCTTTACACAAAATTTGATCGCGTATCGTTGCTCCAGAAAACGCTCCATGATTCTCCGTGACGAGGCGCTTCGACAGGGGTTCACAGTACAAGCGACCTGGTCTCTTCAACGGTCGAGAGCCGACTGCCGATTTTTCCCAGCATTCCCAATATCCCCCTCCACAGATCGTGCGTGCGCAGACCGCCTCTCGTCCGCCCGTTTGCTCAGGAAAAAAACAGTCCTACTAATTTCAGAACAGACCCTGTATATAAAACGAATTCAATCAGGCTAAATACTTTAACACTTGAAGGGCGGTGGTCTATTTTTATACCATTTAATTTTAATCCACAAATGCTACACTGGCACCAAAATTTTGGAATAAAAATTTCCTTTTATTATGTACGTGAAAAAATGCTTTTCACATATTTTAAAATAAATTTGTTCGTAAATTCTGGTGTTATTCCATCATTTTACCAACAGAAGTACTTTGCTCCTGAAAAAGTTAACTGAAATAATTATTTTGAATGCAATATAAACTTCATTCTTATAATCTAAATCTGGGATGGCCAATATGCGGCACGCGAAGCCCCTCTATGTGGCATGCGTACTCAAAGCTTACTTTTGCAATTTAAAAAATGTATAAAACATATCAACAAATTCATTTAATACAAATGTTTTCTGTGATTTCCTGGTATTTCCTACAATATGCTATTTTCAAAGACTGCTTAATTGCCTTCAATTTTTAATAAGTGTTGAAAAATGTGAGAAAGGGTGGGGAATAAATGTGACAAAAGTTCTGATCTTCTCTAAGGTGTTTACCAATTTGTCTCGCTGTGCAGCCCAGAATATGTCATACAGGTTCATTTTTCCGTCTTTTATTCTCCCTCTTATAACCTATTAGTTAGTACTGTTTTTCATACTGCATGCGGTTCGGTTACTTTGTAAAAATATATCTGATTAAAATATCTGCTTTTAAACGAAAATGTAAAGAACGTATTTCTGTTAGATAGTATATATCTGAAGAGAAATGTATAGGTACTTTTTCACAAATGCATTAATCCTCATTTGACGAAAAGAAATAATTTGGCAGTTCCAAATAATTTCAACTGAGGCAGTTCTTTGCAAAACATAAAGTAATAATATCTAATAAACTCAGAATTTTAAATAAGAAAAAGCCTCCGAGAGGACATCAAATAACTTTTTAAGAAGAAAAACGATGTTCATATGACAATTTCAAAGGTTTTATGTAACATCAGGTTCATTATCGCTTTGTTCAGATTGCGAAAAATTCATCAATGAAGATGTACTCGCATTGTGAAAAAGTAGGCCAATGACTCTTCCTAAAATAACTAGAATCATTAAAAAGGTTAAAATAATTTTGCTTTCGGAAAAACAAAAACTGATATAAGTTAATAAAGAAATATTTCAAAATAAGTAGATTCTTGTTTCTTATTAATAGAGCACTTGATAAATGGGATACTGATTGGCTTTGTGGATATAAGTTCTGTACCAATAAATATTTTTAAGTACCTGGAAAACTTCTCGACTTGTGCTAATTGGTTTCTAGAAAAAAAATGTAATTTTAAGAAATAAAAGCAGTTATCAAAACTGCATTTTAGAGTGAAAAAACGTTAGTATGTTCAGGGAAACAACTTTTTCTATGATTCACAATGTAGACAGCGTTGTATTCTTGCCTGAAAACTATTTAAAAAGCTACATTTTTAAATGGCATTTATTAATTATCAGGAAATTCTAAGAGCGAAAGACTTGAAAATTTCACTTGTAATGGATACAGTTATTCGATGTATCAAGAAAATTCGATGCTAAATTCTGAAGGGAATTCTGGAATGAAAAAATATTTTTTTTTATCTCGAAGTAGATGAACAAAAGAGATAAATTTTACTTGATTGCAATGTTTGTTGTTTGTCAAATTCAATGGCAAGATTTAAGGAATTAAACGAACATGTTATTAGTTTTAAAACGTCGTTGATTGCGAGAATTTCTCTCACTCTAGGCTTAAAAAGCTTGTATTTAATTTTTGACCATGTAAGAAATTTCCTTCAATTCCTATGAATTCAAATTCCCTTGTTTTTCTTAAAATATAAATTATACCGTGTTTCACCTACAGAAAGATTTTATAACTGACTTCATCACGCGCACTGCTTATACAATTGGGAGAAGGTAACGTGAGAGAAACGATCATCCGCAACCAAAGAAGTCGTTCAAAAAGACGCGACCAATGACGAATTAAAATAAAATTACTCATTTTTAGAAGGGAGCGCATTTTTAAAACACAAAGTGTAAGGATTGAGTATTTTTATGGACATCATTGAGCATTTCATAAATCAAATTCCTATTTTCAAAGAAAAACAATCTTTTCAAATGCTATCGAATGTACATAAAGTATTTGAATCAAAACTAATCCTATTTTGAACATAATCTTTCTAAAAGCGATTTAGCCCATTCTACTCAAGTGAAGAAATTTCAGAAAATTAACCAGATAAATTTCGAAGCTTGTCTAAATATAAAATTATTAACGAGGAACTAAATAATTCTTTTCAAGTTCGGTAATCAACTGAATTTAGAATTGAAAATTTAAATGTTAGTGCCGAAACGTCAATGAAGGCTCACTGTGCAGACGCGAAAAGTTTTGGTTTCCGTCTGTTTGTCTGTCTGTCTGTTCCACGATAACTGCCGTAAAAATCATCCTATTAAGTTGATTTTTGGTGGGTATGTCGGTGAGGTACCCGTAATTAGCTGTATTGTTTTTAGTTACATTTGGTTCATTCGTTCGAAAAATACAGAAAAATTTTTTTAGGTCATAATGCTTAGCTATGGGAATGCAGACGATTTTCAAATTTTATTTTTAACTGCAATGAAAATCGCATATTTGAATAATGGATTTAAACGTAAAATTACGAATACTAAATTTTCGATATGGAGGTCTTAAATATATGCAAGAGCTTTGAAAATGTGCCGATACATCTATAAAGAATTTAGAAATTAATTGTTTAAATTATTGGAAAATTTTTTGCAACTGTTCGGGAAATATAAAACATTTTATTTTCCTTTTTTTTTCAAATTTTAAAATGCAGTTCTGTTTCTTTACTCTTTATATTATTAGCTGTTTAGCAACCATATTTCAAAGAATATCAAAATAAGAAATGCATTTTTTTAATCTAAAAAATTACAAGAATGAGATGTTTATAGGAATTTCAGAATATCATTGCATAAATCGTGTTTAATTTAACGCTTCTAATTTCTTAAACCTCGGAAGTATTTTATATGCCTATAAATATGTATGTAACATAAAAAAAAAACTAAATTGCGAATTGTAAGATGCTAAATATATGAAAAGTGAGAGTAAAAAAAAGATGATTTTCAGAGCTGAAGTCGAGGATCCTGATCTGCAGATGTACTAGTTTCTTTCATAAGGTTTTTCCTACTTTTATTGCCGAAACGTCAGTTGCGGCTCACTGTGGAGACCCGAAAAGTTTGTGGTTTCCGTTTGTTTGTTTGTCTGTCTGTCTGTTCCGCGATAACTGCCGTAAAAATCGTTCTATTAAGCTGATTTTTGGTGGGTATGTTGGTGAGGTACCCGGAATTAGCTGTATAGTTTTTAGTTACATTTGGTTCATTCGTTCGAAAAATATAGAACATTTCTTTTTAGGTCATAATGCTTTCCTATGGGAATGCGGACGATTTTTAAATTTCCTTTTTAACTGAAATGAAAATCGCATATTTGAATAATGGATTTAAACGTAAAAATTACGGATACTAAATTTTCGATATGGAGGTCTTAAATATATACAATAGCTTTGAAAATTTGCCTATACATCGATTAGAATTTAGAAATTAATTGTTTAAATTATTGGAAAAATTTTTGCAACTGTTCGGGAAATATAATACATTTTATTTTCCTATTTTTTACAAATTTTAAAATGCATTTCTTTTTCTTTCCTCTTTATTTTGTTAGTTGCTTAGCAACTATATTTCAAAGAATATCAAAATAAGAACTGCATTTTTTTATCTAAAAAATTGCAAGAATAAGAATTTCATAAAAATTTCCGAATATCATTGCATAAATCGTGTTTAATTTAACGCTTCTAATTTCTGAAACCTCCAAAGTATTTTATGTGCTTATAAATATGTATGTAACATAAAAAAAAAAAAAAAAATTGCGTATTTAAAGATGCTAAATATTATTAAAAGTGAGATTAAAAAACAATGACTATCAGAACTGACGTTGAGGCTCCTGATCTGTAGATTTACTAGTTGCCGAAACGTCAGTGAAGGCTCACTGTGGAGACGCGAAAAGCTTTTGGTTTCCGTCTGTTTGTCTCTCTGTTTCGAGATAACTGTCGTAAAAAGCGCCCGATAGGTTGATTTTTGGTGGGTATGTTGGTGGGATAGCCGGAATTAGTTGTATAGTTTTTAGTTACATTTGGTTCATTCGTTTGAAAAATATAGAAAATTTCTCTTTAGGTCATAATGCTTTCTTATGGTAATGCATGCGATTTTCAAATTTCCCTTTTAACTGAAATGAAAACCACATATTTGAATAATAGATTTAAATGTAAAATTATGGATGTTAAATTTTCGATATGGAGGTTTTAAATATATCCAATAGCTTTGAAAATTTGCCGATACCTTTATTAGAATTTAGAAATTAATTGTTTAAATTATTGGAAATTCTTTTGCATCTGTTCGGGAAATATAAAACAATTTGTATCAATTTCATAAATTTCTGTACCTTTTTTTACGTAACATTGTAATTTATAATATATGTATAAGATCAATATTTAAGGAATAAAAGTCGAGGTCAATGTTTTTAAGACATCCTATAAATTTCCCTTTTTCTACTCCTTACATACAGATTTCCAACAGGGTAAAAAAGATAAAATTTGATTAAATTGCAAATATTCTATGATACCAATCGTTAATAGTGCAACTTCTTTAATTTCTTGCGAATTCCAGTCTTGTTTCATTCATTTTCTATATCAGCTGTAATTTTTTGTACAGTCATTTTAACTCTTAATCCCGTGTCAGTTAACCATCGCTGCTCATTTTTATGGAAATTACGATGCTTGATGTTTCTTCTAAGTCTCGTTTATGTTGAGAACTTTATCAAATCGAGATCTTAAGCAAAGCTTCGTTATAAGGCTACTTTCTGGTTTATAAGAACAATGGGGCCGTCCAGAGCCATACTTCTTGTTTTACATACATATTTCAAATCAGGATAAAAAGGATGAAATTTAATTAATTTGAAAATATCCCTATAAAGAAATCGTAATTTTTAATAAAGAAATCGTGCAATTTTTAAAATTTCTTGCGAATTCCTGGTCTGTTTTATTAATCTTCTAGACATCTTTGTCTTAAAAATTTTAATTTTTACTAAAAATCTGCTGAAAAAAGATTAATTTACATTAAGTCTTTTTTACCCATTGCTCTAACCGAAATCTGTCTTTTTTTTCTAATCAAGAATAAACTTTTTTTCACAAATCCGCCTTTTCTTTTTTCAACCTATAGTTGAAATTTAAACATTTCAAAAATTTGTTTTCCCCACTGAAGCCTTAGCAATGTTCCAAATGCCTACCTAATGATTGTGACAAGAAGTTGAATAAAACATTTGCATATTTAAGAATAAAAACGATGAAGATTCACAGAGAAATCGAAAATTTCCAAGTACGGCTTTTTTATTTATTTATTTTTCTTGTCTCAGAGTGTAAAAGCTTTAGATCTCCTTTTCATTTCTTATTTATTCACATGCACGTGATAATTTGTATATTTAATCTACAGGATTTTTGGCGATTGACACTTGCACAGATAGTACAATCAGTAAACGTTATGCAATGCTTGCAAACAAGGTATCCTATTATAAGGTCAAGGTGTATTGTAATTCCCTCCGTGATTTGAATGTTTTTTCACAAATTGTCAATTTTTTTTCGCGCCATATTTGAAATTGCTTTGAAATTTAAACTTTTCAAAAATCTGTTTTCCCCCCCAATCGGAACTTCGCAATGATCCATCTGGCTGTCTTATAATTGTGAAAAGAACTGAAAAAAACATTTGCATATTTAAAAATAAAAACGATGAAAATTTACAGAGAAGTCAAAAAATTTTAATTGGGCCCTTTTTTTACGCAGAGTATACTAAATCTTTTAATATTATATGTATATATATATACACATATTGTTTTGTGGAAATTTAGAGTTTATCAATAATTAATTTTTGAAATTACCATAGAGACGAACAATAGGATACGAAGAGCTGGCTAGTTAAAATTGTTTTATGTGAAAAGTAGCACATGATACAGCCACAATTGGCTGCCAGTCGTCTAAATGAACAATAAATGATAAAGTATATAAATGATCAATAACAAATTGTTTAAGTTATAATTCACTGTAAAATCGCCGTCCAACATTAAAGAGTTGTTTGACCAAAGAATATAAAAAATATATAGCTTGGCTATAATGAAAAGCCTTATATTATTGCCAAGGTTGGCTTCGTCCAATTTTATTTAAACTTCTCTCGGCAAAATATATTAATGCCCGTATGGCGTTACTCTTTTATAAAGGTACTCAATTCCAAATAAGACCATAGTGTAATTGCGTCCTATTCCATTAGAGCAACTATTTATGGCATCGAAGCATGCTCAAAAACAGGCCCGATAAACTTCTTGGAGTCAAAAACCTCAATGGGAATTGTTCAAACATCACATCATCCCTAACATTACAGCAGGAGAAGGAAGAAAAAATCGGTTCACCTGTTACAAATTAAAATCTTGTAACGTGGGTGTCGTGCTAAGGTGAAAGATAAAATATAATATAAAAAGATAAACAAATAACACACTCGCTGTCGCTCTACACAAATTGGCCCATTTCTCATTTATGTATGGATCTAATGAAATAAATCCGTGAAATAATTTTTCGACACAGTAACTAATCATTGACTGCGACAAGAACAACGCCCAGTGTTTCGAAATTGATGTCAAATAATTTATTTCCTTCGTCTTGACAAAAAAAGGTTAATGTGGCTAAATAAATGCAGGACCGTATGTAAGTTCGTCGAAACCCCTAAGGTATAACATTTAAGAGGTACTTCAAGCGGCAAATTAATTTTAATGTAGCGCAAATGAAACGGTAATAGAAAATAGAGGATATGAGCAATTTAAAGTAAAATAGTCAGTTTAATTTCTTGTAAAGAGATCATGGTCATGTTAAAATTCATTTTCACAGATGACCAATTTCTCGCTGACCTGAAGTGTGGAATTTTTTCTTAAAGCACGATAAAAATTTCTGCGTCAAGTGGTGGATACTTAATTTAAGTGAAAATGACAAGTTGAATATCATATACAGTCAATCATTGATTAAATATTGGCATCAATTTTATTATTATTTTTATATGTAGACTGAAATTTATTGATTTCTCTGTCACATCAACGTTGATTTAATTCTCATGATAGAATTCTGAGTTTTAACTGAGGCAATTTGCAATGTCAGTTATAAGTGAAATTGACTTAATTATTTCCTTTATTTATTCCTTTTATTAATGATTACCTTTATCTTTTTGGTCTATGAACATTTGCCGGGAATGAGAAGACCAATCATATTTTTATTATTTTTACTCAAGTAGAAAATTTTGCAGAAATTCAGCTGAATTTAATCGAATAAATATTAATCTTCAATCGTTTAATTTGGAATTCGACGAAAATTCTTATTACTAAGATTATCAAATATCTATTTATCAATAGTGGCAATATTACTAACAATATACATACCCGAGTTTATATTGAATGTATTTTTTACCAAAAGTTTAGAATTACGCTTATAGCTAATGATAACGAGGTGGGAGGAACATACTGAAATTTTAAGATATTTAAAATATTTAAATAAACGTCATTTTCATGAATTTCTATTCTTTTAATTTTAAGAATGTAATTCGAATGTGACATGCCACTGAACGGATAATTTCAATTTCATATAAAAATTTAGTAGAAAATCATAAACTAGTATACAGTAATATAAAACATATTATTAAAAATGTTTTATTTTGAAATATTTTATTTTATTTACTAAACGTTTTGGAAGGAAAAAACATTAAACAGTGTTACAAACAACATAGGTAATGTGCTAAGTACATGCATTCTTATCACTTTTGTCGATATGCATGTAATCACTTTCATAACTAAATACTAAATTACGTATTTCTTTCTAAAATCAAGCCTTTCTTATTCAAAACGTGTGAAGTAAGAGTCGACTGGCGAAAAAATATCAATATTATATAAAGCGACGCACTCTTTTGTGTTGGGTGTCACGAAGATGCATTTTGCACAGGCCTTGTGCCTCCACGAATTTTTTTTTTTTCAAGTGGGCAATTCTGTCTAGCGGTTTGGTTTATTCTTTTATTAGGCTCGATAACCTTGGTTGTTAGAAATTCACTTTCACCAAGAGTTATCGGTCTTATTAACAATTTCGTGTACAAAATGACCGTAGAGCAACAAAAACCAAACCAAACTTTTTTCGTACACGCGATATAGCTTGTAAGTCTTTTCTTAACAAAAATTCTAAAAGTGCTTGGCTATAAGACGTGTTGTTTTAAATGTTTCCGTTGAAATTTCTGAATACCTGTCACTTTGATTGACATGAATCATAACTTGAATACTCATCACTTTTTCACATAAGTCTTCCATGTTTTAAGAAGATACGGCTCCTTTTTCTTTGTTCAGCCATTAGAGTGAGGCAGCAATGCCTGAAATATATACGATAGCAAATCATAATGCAAAAATAAGGGTTTATTCGTTGAACATTAACCGGAATATTCAGTGCCCGAACAGCGTTGCCATATAAAATTAATATTCTGGAAGTGAAAATCCCCCTCCTTCGCATATGAAAAATTCCTTCTCGGAGGAAAATGTCCGAATTCAAAACGGCGGGAAAAGGAATGAGTTGCAAGCTATATTTTACAGATAAAGACCAATGCAATAATCAAACAAAAAATGTAAAGTTTTGGCGCACCTAGAAGAAAGGGGAGGGAGCTACGGATAACACTATTTTTGTATGGAAATTTTTGCCTTATTTAATCGCAGAGTTCTGTCCCTCTCCCCTCTGTGTTCAAATGTAATAAAGTAGGAATGTTTAACAGATCATTCGATTAAAAAAAATTGCATCAAAAAACAACAACTCGTTGTAAATGGTCTTGATGCTAAGCCATACACTTAAAATATCAACCATAAAAAGAAGTGATATCTTATGTGAGTGAGCTGTGAAAATCTATCACTATTCATAATTGTTGCAAATGCCTCGAAGTGATACAGTATATTGACTGGCGACTTGCAGGCATGTGTAAAGTGTGAAAGTTTTGGATAATTATTTTAAAATATTAACATGATTATGTGTTTTTAAGTACCAAATTTGCTCTTTTAACTCGTTTGAGTCTGGCGTGTTGTTAATAGGACATGTCTTTACACTAACTATTATTTTGTGTTAACAATTATTTTTCTTATTATCCGCATATAATAATGATAGTATATATATATATATATATATATATATATATATATATATATACATATATTTCTTTTTATGACTTCATTTATGTTTCAGAATCTATAATAATAAAGATAGCTAGCTATATGTCTGTCTGTTTGCTGTTTGTTTATGTGATGCTTTGTTCTGAATAGTCGGCTGCGCGCAGAGCTACAAGATTTGGGAGGAAGATACTTGTATGTCTGAAGTTATGCAACTCGAAGCCAGTTTTTAGATTTTTTTATATTTTGCGGATATATTCATTAAAAACACTGATGAACATCACAAAATGGTGAGCTTCCGTCCTACCGATGATGTTTGCCTCTTTCCCGGCTTTTCTCGGTTCCCCGACAAAACAGAGGAAATAGGTTAAATTTTTCTTTTGTTATTTAAAATCGCAATCGGCGGGTCCTCCGTAAGGTTACAAAAAAAACAAAAAAACTAATTTTTTGTACTTTTCCGATTCTAAAGGTATTTTTCATTTAAAAAAATAATATTTACTATTTCAGAAAAACGTTTTTTCTAGAGTTCAATTGTAGTTTTTCGGTCTTTTTCTTTTTCTTTCTTACAGGTTTAAACTGCAACACGTGTGTCCCAGGTAGATATGCAAAAATAAAAATACCCACTTAATCGGGCTACCTTTCCGATTCTAACGGTATCTTTTTTTTTATAAAACTATATTACGTAGGTTGATCCAAAAAAAAGTTTACAAGCAGAAGCATTTGAAACGTAATAATTGTGGAGCGAATATTTCCACCCAGGGTGGTTGACAGATGGCGCTAGTTGTCCTACAGCGGTTCTACGAGTAAGTAGCGTCAGTACGCAGACACCTAAGAGCGACAATAATGGCACGACGTCTAGAAAAGTGGTCTCGCATAGAGGTGCGAGCCGTAATTCAATTCTTATGGGCCAAGAATGTGGCCGCATCCGAAATTCAAAAGCGTCATTCTTCTGCATGACAACTCCAGGCCCCATACATCTCGCCAGACTCAGGAATTGCTGCAAAAGTTCAAGTGGGAGGTCTGGAATCACCCCCATACAGCCCCGATTTGGTTCCAAGTGACTATTTCCTTTTTCCGGCGTTGAAGCGAAACTTATCCGGAACACGGTTCACCTCAGACGATGCAGTGAAAACAGCTGCCGAGAAATGGCTCAATGAGCAGGGCCCTGATTACTACCAAGACGGGATAAATAAGTTGGTCGAACGTTCTGACAAATGCCTAAACAGGTTTGGCGACTATGTGGAAAAGTAAAGGCCAGATGTGTCTCTTGATTGCCATTTGTATCTTGTTTCTATTGTTAATAAATACTTTTTCCTTTGCCTTGTAAACTTTTTTTGGGGTCACCCCTCGTATTTATTATTATTTTTTAAAAATCCGAAATTTAATTTCATGTTGCTTTTCTCATGCTTTCCGATTCATTTTCATGTTTTCCGTTTTTTCTGCATTTTGAATCTGCCATCCTGGTTTCTCGGATAGAAATACAAAAAAGAAAACAGAGAAAGAAAATATTTTTTGGAAATCGTTTCACGAAATCGCCGCAATTTTTTTCTAAGTGCCTTGCCAGATACCAATTCGCGTTTTTAAAAAAATGTTACCGTTCATGAAAAAAATCGATTTTTTTTTCTCACATAGTGTGCAGAATAAGCCCCTGGAACAGTTAGGTGAAATTCGAAATTTTTAAGAAATTACAGACAACTAAGAGCGAGCGCGGACCGTCCAAAAAACAGATATACTGAGCCTGTCGGGACACAGCTGCACGCATGCAGAATTTTATGCTTCGTAGGTATAATCACGGACTAACTGTAAGTTGCAAAATATAATGAATAACTAAAAATTTTCATACCTTTTTTCTTTAGTAAACCCATAATTACGCATTTTTCTCAAAACGAGATTTTTACAGAAAGTTGTGTAAAGTAGCGTTTAAATGTATCTACGAATCAACTTTTTCTCGTTTTCAAAATTAAAGATTATTTATTTTGAGAGGCCATGAACACCTCAAATGTGAAAAAAAATTTACTAATTTTTAAGCCATGTTGAATGTAGAAGAAAAAGGGCGAAAAAAGTACACTTTTTTCAAATGACTACCATTTTACCGAATTTCGTTCAATTTCAATAAAAATATGTTCATGTCAACCACCCCCAAATTCAATATGCTTTCTGAAAATTTTGATTTTGTTTGTTTCAGATGATTTTGAAAAGATGTGCATAGGTAATGCTCGAATAGCATACACATATGCATTTCACAATATCTCCAACAATTTTAATAATTATTGTATAATAAAAATATTTTATTGAAAAGCTACGAATAACAATAGGATAAATTCAGTTTATGTGTTACTTTATTCTTTCTATGAAAAAAAAATCCCGAAGTTGACCTACTCGGGCTGATGAACGATAACCTCCCCTTAGAGAATTGTGCTTTCGCAGCAGATTGTCAATACTGGGAGATATCATTTCGCGTTTTAAAAGAGTGAGTTGTGCGATGCGTTTTCTATTATTTAGGATTTCTCTGGAAGTTTGGTCAAAATTTAAAGTTTAATATATTTAAATGTCATAAATTAAATCCGCATTCGCTATAACAGAGGCTCCAAAGTTCGCTTGGAAAGATTTTCCTTTAATGAATATAAAATCATATAAATTCTAGGGTCGTTTGCAAAAACAGATCGGAGCATGTGTAACATGCTAGTTGTTCGCTGCTGAAGGCAATGGGCCCCCAACATCAGGTTTGTTTGGAAACATTTTTGTTTAAAAATATAAAATCTTGCAAATTCAGTGGCGTTAGCAAAACAGACTAGGACGTGTGTAGCACGCTCGGGTGTACACACCCGATAGAAGCGGGATTCCCAACACTATGTCCTTCCCGGAGAAAAATCTCTGATTTCAACACATTTTTAGGTAATTTTAAGATTATAACCCCGGACCCGAGCAACGCCAGTCGGGTCAGCTAGTTAGTAATAAAACAACAGCAAAAAAAGGGGGACGGTTCGCTTTAATCTCCTTGATTCTTTTATTTCAACATATGTTTCACCCTATAAATTTAAATTAGGGACTAAATTTCTAAATGAATAATTTATGATAAATAAAAAAAAAATACTAGAAAGTTGGTCTGTCTGTTTAATCATTTTAATACCTTTTCATAACGTCTTCAAAAATTCATTGTTACCCTATTGTCATATTAATAGTACGCAAAATAACCATATTCGTTAGATTTCAGTAAATGACATATTCGTTAAATTTCAATAAACCATAACTTATGTGAGTTAGATAGCTTCTTTTAATTTTTTAAGCTTAAAAGTAATTCTCTCCCCCCACCCTAAAAATCTGTTACGAAAGGATTAAAATTAATTGTACAAGGAAAACGAGTAAATACATCATAAAACGCTCTAAATTGATACACGAAATCGGATATAAACAAGTAAGTACTGATTATGGAAATTGCATTCCTAATTATTTCTAAACATAATCTTCAATATTATATTTACTGCTTCATCATTATTTCATTCGTTACAGTTTAAATGTACATTCACTGATGCACCAACATTAATCTACATGTTATTTTGTTTAAATTTTTACAAGCACAAAACGCATAAGAAAAGTATTCTTCCGTAAACATCGACTTTGTCTACCTTTCATATGATAACTGTAATAAAATAAAATAATCGATTATTCCAGCAAATAATTAAGAATAGGCATTCATGAACTTTGGGAATATTGATGGAGAAGTTTAAAATACAGTTAAATAGAACATGTATACAAAGAGATAAAAGTGCAGTCATATGGATTCACATACGCTACATATGCTGCTGGTCGGCAAGCAGATTTCACCATATTCAGAGTTATTTGCAAAAATTATGAATAGTGATAGACTTTAGCTGCATTCACGTGAGATATCACTTCTTTTTAGGACTGACATTTAAAGTTTATTACTTGTCGAGATCATTTACAACAAATTGTATTTTGA
This sequence comes from Maratus michaelseni, assembly GCA_963931845.1. Lineage (NCBI taxonomy): Eukaryota > Metazoa > Arthropoda > Arachnida > Araneae > Salticidae > Maratus > Maratus michaelseni. Next base: position 283,866,058 of record OZ007586.1, read on the forward strand.
TGATAAACCAATCATACATATATATAATTGGTATATATAAAGGAAATTATATAATTCGTTTGTGTATATATATATATTTAAAAATGAAAACACATGTGAAAAACAAAGAATGAGATATTATAAAAAGCAACGGAAAGGATAAATAAATAAATAAATAAACTATTATTCAACTTAAATAGAAATAAATTATATCATAAAACAATGTGCAAAACCCACCAAAATACTATATATATATATATATATATATATATATATTATATACGTATATACAGACGAATTATATAACACTTCATTTATCGGAGGTCGATTAAAAAAGAACATTGCTATAGTAAATTATTTATTCTCTTTGGGTAAAGGTATTGTATTATTTTTATTATATATTATTCTAGTATATATATTGATGATTGTTTTCATCTTATATTTCAAACGCATTGGCAAGCTCTTGAATAAGTTCTATGTTATAATTTACGTTAAATACTGTGGATATATGTTAGTACATTATATAAATCATCTTGTACATTTATTTGATGAGACAAATTCGAATCTAGATATTGTAATTTTATAAATCTTTTTGTATTCTGGATGGATTTTTATGGTTCATGAAACATGTTATGATATTATTTAAATAATTTTATTTTAAAGATTCAGGAATTACTAATCATGGAGTTTTAAATATATTTATGAAACATTCTGTATAAACGTGACAAATATATGTTTTCCATTTAGAAGAATGCATGATTTATATAGATTTGCACGTATGTATATTTATGTACGCATAACTGAATCAAGAATAAGTTTTTGTTTGGTCGATTCTCTCTTTGTTTTCATTCTGGAATATTATTGTAGGAGTTAAAAGTGATTCTTTAAGCACTTGAATTATTTCAATGACGACGCTAGAAGCATTAAAAATACTTAAATTTCGTCGAGTTTGTAAAAGGAAAGTATTAAAATGGGTTTTAAACTGTAACCTTCTATAGGTTTCGTGAAATTGATATTTTTGTGCAACTCTGTAAATAAATAGCATACACTAAATGGAACAGTTTGAACGGCTTTGGTGAACTTCAATAACATATCTTAATTTTAATCTGAAGTGTTGTCTAATTATTTGCCTGCATGTAATTGCATTGGCATTCGTAAAAAATGATGGCATTCTCTCACTGAGTTCTATCTATTGCTCCTCCATAGTCGGGATCCACCGAAACTCTTTCCCCATCGAGGTCAACCGGCACTCTACCGTACTCAGGGTTCCCGACAAACATGGACGGGGAATTCAGTGGTGATTATTGCCCGTAATACCTCCGTTAATAATTATTCCGTTTTCAGGCAGAATGCAATTTCATTTAATTGTTATCTAAATTTTTTTTTCAAAAGTCACTAAAAAACTGAATTTTTAAAATTTAACGAACTCATATCAATAGAGCATCCTTAGAAAAGTTGAAACCTGGATGGACGAGCTATCAGACTTTCAAACAAACAATCAGAATTAATATTTACTTTTTAAGTAACATAATAAAACACAGATTGAAATAGCATAAAATCATTAAAATACAATTCACCTAGTAAATATCTATTGGCGGCTATAATGTATTCGATATCTTTTGAGTGACCCTGTAAACGAACCGTAAATACTACGGTGTCCTTTAAATTAGGGTGCTTACTGGGGACAAATGCAGTAGCGTATTTTAATACCGTATGAATATGACCATTTTCACAATATTTAGGAAATTTTATTTATTTATTTATTTATTTATTTATTTATTTATTTGCTCTGAATTAAGTATAGGAATAAAAACTTTAAACTGAGAAAAATGAAAACTAATTAATAATTTTACATACACTTTTGAACCACACATAAAAACAAATAAAATTAAAGTACGTAAAAATTTGATAATTACATACACTCGTCGGTACCATGTCGAACTATCGAATGTGAAAAAATGCATTTTTCATATTCTGTGCCATTCTCTTATACTATGCATGACATGTACGTTGCAAAATCGTCACGTTTCTAGTTTACTTAGAACTTACTTGAAATTTAGAAAATGCAAATTTCAAACTATCGAATGTGCACATTTTTTCAAAAAATACCATGTCAAAGTGTCGAATACGGCAAATTCGATACATCGCCGTAAATTTTTGTATTTTTTTTACTTTTTGAATCATTTGTACCATGTCAAACTATCGAATATGAAAATAGTCACTTTTCAGGAAGGCAAAGAACTAAAACTTTTAATTATGGATTCAAAATTAGCGCAATTGACGCATGTTTTTGACGTTTACTATAGCATGTTTTCTACTGAAAATGGAATGTGTAGCATTAATAGTTCATCTACAGGGGCACTCAAAAGAATCCTTTTACATTACCCTCAATTGGGAAAAAAACGTTCGCAGTGTATTTTAATGATGTTACTCTATTTCAACAATAATGAAATTGACATGCATATCTAAAGTGCATTAAAACATTTTTCAATTAGAATATAGTGCGCAAATCACTTATCATTTATTTACAGGGCCACTCAAAAGAATTCGGTTACATAATGGCGTACGGGAAAATGTTTGAAGCGTAATTTAATAATGTTACAACAATATTTCAAACAAAATGAAATTGATATACGTAATTGAGGTGCACTACAAGATGCTTACTGTAGAATATGAAGTGCATGCTTGCCATCGTTAATTTACAGGGACACACAAAGTAACTCGGTTACAATGTTTTGTATTAGCGATAATTGCTGGAAACCGTTTTTAATTATGGAATGCTTTATTAAGTTTAACTCTTAGCATACTACGTAGTGTGTAAAAATTCCACACATCGTGCTACACAGGGCTACTCAAAAGAATTTGTAAGCATTAATTCGTATGCGTCGTAAATTACATAAACGAGGTTTTTAAATCTTTTTCAGAATTTTGTGCGGAATTTTATTTTTCTAAGAGATGTTTGTAGAATATAAATAAATTAATAATATGCAGGGCTACACAAAGAACTGGGTGCATTGCGGGCTAGGAATGGTAATTTCTAGAAGTGTAATATAATTAAATTTAAGTGTAATAATTTTTAATAGTGTAATGAGTTTTTTGCTTGAATTAAAGTTTACCATATTATGTGACGTGTAAAAAAATCTTTAGATAATATACAGCATTTATAACGCATTACAGGGACACTCAAAAGAATTTTGCTACACTACGATGAATGGGGAAAAAGCGTTTGTGGTGTACATTAATGGTGTTACACTATTTAAAACATAATGATATTGATATGGATTTATCAAGTGCACTAAAACATGTTTTACGCAGAATATGGTGTGCAAGTCATTTTTCATTTATTTACAGGATCACTTAAAATAATTTGGTTTTAAAATAATCTATGGTAAAAAAAATTTTTGAACCGCATTTTAAAATAATGTTACACTATTTCAAACATACTGAAATTCATATACGTAATTGAGGTGTACTACAAAATGCTTACTGTACAGTATGACATGCGTGACAGTTACCGTTAATTTACAGGGACACACAGAGGAATTCAGTTACAGTGCTTATTATATTAGTAATAATTGCTGGAAGTGGGTTTTCAATTATTGTATGAGTTTTTAAGTTTAACTATTTGCATACTACGTGGTATGTATAAATTTTATAGATCATGTACAGGGCAACTCAAAATAATTTGTAAGCATTACACTGTACGGGCATGAATTGCTTAAAGGTGGTTTTTAATTCAGTTATGTAATTTCGAGTTGAATTATATTTAGTACTAAGGTATGTTTGTAGAATATAAATAAATTCATAATATACAGGGCTACGCAAAGAACTGGATACATTACCGGCTATGGATGGTAATTTCTAGAAGTGTATTTTAATAGTGTAATGAGTTTTTTTGTTTGAATTAAATTTTACCATATTATGCGACATGTATTAAAATCTGTAGATAATATACAGGACTGTACAAAAGAATTCGAGTACGCTTCCGTTTATTGTCGAAAATTGCTAAAGGTAGAAAGTGCCAATTGCGTTATGTGTTTTGTAACTAAACTAAATTTTCGCATACTTATATTATAGATTATAGATTACAGGTTACATATCAATCTGTAGATCATTTACAGAACTTCACAGATCCATTCAACTACTTTTTCGGCTATGGACGGTAATTGCTAGATAGTAATTATTTTATGTAATGCTTTTTACGAAATTATTTTCTTAAATATAATATCTCACCTTATTAAATGATAAAGTTTCGTTATAGTATTCTGGAAGTGTTGGTAATTATTGCGTAATCTATGCTTGATGCAAGATTTTTCTTCCTTTTAGGTAGATTTCGTAAGAAATACTACCTATTACATTCTCTCCTAAGTTGGAATTTTTGCAGATCTACGCCGATCATGACTCCCAGAACCCAAAACCATCCCCAGTTCAAAACTTTTTATATCTATCTATCTATCTATCTATCTATGTCACTTTTTTATGGACACGATAACTGCAATAATTCTGCACAAATCTCTTCCAAACTCATACATAAAATCAAGGGGCATAAAATCTCGGCCAAGTTCGTTAACGGGGAAAATCGAACCAAGGGAGGGGCGGGAGGGGGCTTTTTGGGAAAACAGATAAAATGCCATAATTTCTTAATTATGATACGTATCGAATCCGTTTCAAGTTATTATTACTTCTAGGTAAAGGGCCGAAAATTTATGCATGACAGATAATTGATATCATTAAAAATGGCTCCAAGGGGTGAAAAAGGGTTTTAGAAGAAAAAAATTCATAACTTTGTCAATTCACGAGAAATCAAATCCGCTTGAATTTATTATAAATCCTCTTAATATTATATAAAACTTTTATACTTGCAAGTTTTTTAAAGGACCAACCATTATAGCAAAAAAAAAAAAAAAAAAAAAAAGAAAAAAAAAAATTCAGGTTTCGAAATGGGCGTTCCCAAATGAAGCATCATGACAAGAAGGTAATTTCTTCAGCAATTCCCAACAAACAGGTGCCCCACGGTCTGTGTTTTCGAAATCTACCTGTGCCTGTAAGCCGGGCCCCGTGAGGGATTTTTTTTAAATTTTTAATTTATCTTCTATAACGGTGGAAACCCGGTTATTCTGATGTTGCGAAAAAAGACAGAAATCATCTAACGGGAAAGTGCAATTGACAAATTGCGTGACTTTTGAAATATATCGTTGTTAAAATGATGCATTTTTAGTGACTAAAATCTTCAGCATTTTCTATAATTGAATGAAACAACACTTACTTTTCGAATGTAAATTTTGTTATTTTCATTTAATCTATAGTGTAAAAATAATTTCTCATATTGTAACAATTTTAATGAAATTTATGTATATTATTTTCTACTGTTTTTTATGTCGCAGTTGTTTTTTATTTAATAAACATTAATAGTGGAACATACTTATATTCCATCAAATTAAAAGTCGTCTGCGATAGATACTGTTTTGGAACTCTAAAATCAGATTCTTTTTTCCTTTTACTTACCCATCATACGTAGTATAGGGTAAGTCTTGTAATCGTTTTGAAAATCGAAAAAAATTTTTTGACGGATTTACACGTTTCAGACACTGGAGATTCCGAAAAACATATTTTTAGAAAAAAAATTTTGCCGTCCGTCTGTGTGTCTGTGTGTGTGTCTGTGTGTGTGTCTGTAAACGCTCTATCTCCCGAAAAAATTGAGATAGATACTTGCAATTTGGTATGTACTTAGTATGTAATAATGGGAAGAAGCCTATTTCATTTCAATAACCTCGATTAACCGGAACTATTTTTTTCGGACTCTCGAAATATTCGTTCTGATAAAAGGTATATAAAAATTTTCGAAATTGGTTATTTTAAGATATGAATATAAAAGACAATAAAAAAACATAAATTTTGCATAAAGCATGAAGTCGATCGGACAATTAGTTGCCGAGATATTTGGAATCCTATTTTCCACACTCTTCGATTTTTCATGACCCTGTATTTCATCCAAATTTCACTTCAAAGATATATTTTAATTGGAAATTTGACGCTTAATCAGATGCAATAAATCGCTAGTTAATAGGATTATTATTTTTGGAGTTATAAGGATGTTTCTTTTAAGCAATTCAATAATCGAGCCTTTAAAGTTTGTGACGTCATCAAGCCTCGATTTTATTTGAATTGCAATGCATTTTATAAGTAGTTTACACAATTTTTATTTTAATATTTATCGCTTCTCGGCGTACATTATTTTACATTATGCATATCCATGATGGGTAAGTATTACGGTGGCCCCCAACGACTAGTTTTGTTCTGTAAAGTTAATTTTTCACAACTTCTCTAACACTAATAACTTAACAAGAAAGAACTAAGCCTAAAATTTCCTCTACATAAATGAAATCGTCTGAAAACAAAATTAAATGACAAATTGTTCGTTCTTAAGATATATTTATCACGGATATCGGGAAAAACAGAACATAGAAGCGACACCTGTTGGCAAGTATACACCCAGAACCAATAATGATCTATTTATGTCAAGGTATAACAAAATACGAAATTTGGTGAAAGTTAATTAGTTTTTAAAATATATCTATGCCGGAAGTCGTGAGAGTGCAGTATACAAGCGCCACCTGTCGGGCGACTTACACTAAACCTTAATCAGTAGAAACTTATGTGAACGTTTACGTCTAACTGAATCTGAAGTTTAATGAAAATCCGTTTATTACTTCTTGAGAGAGAGCTATTCGAAAATCATGAAAAATGCAGCATAGCAGGAACCACTTGTTGGGCGATTTAGACAAAAATTAATCAGCACCAATTTATATAGAGGTCAAACTGAATCTGCAGTTTTATGAAAATCCGTGCATTAATTCTTGAGATATATCTATAATGGTAATCGTGAAAAATGCGACATAACAGCGCCACCTGTTGAGCAATTTACACCAAAAACTAATCAGCACCAATTTATATCAAGATCTAACTGAATCTGAAGTTTGATGAGAATCCGTGCTTCAGTTCTTGATATATTAGCTATCACGGGAATCGTTAAAAAGACAGTATAGCAACGTCACCTTTCGGGCGATTTATACCAAAATATAATAAGCAACAACTTATGTCAACATCTAACTGAATCTAAAGTTTGAGGAAAATAGGTGTATTAGTTCTTGAGATAGAGAGTTTATTTCGGAAATCGTGAAAAATACAGCACAGCAGAGACACCTCTTGGACGATTTACACCAAAAACTAATCAGCTATAATTTATATCAAGGTCTAACAGAATCTCAAGTTTTTGTAAGTTCCGTCCTTTACTTCCTGATATAAAACGCCCAGAAAATTTTTGTCAAATACAGACACACAGACAGACATTTTTTAAAAAGCAATAAAATCGTGTTCTGGACCTTCTAAAACGTATAAATCCGTCGAAAACGGAATTCGAGTTTTTTCACGAATCCAATACTTTCTTCTTGTAAAGACAGAATAAAGTAAAAGAAAGAAAAATCATGCATCAAGCATAGAATATGAAACACTTTCCAACACTAACTTTAATAAGCCTTCTCTGTGCAATAAGGTAAATAAGATATCCAAGTAAACATTTTAGGAAACGCAAAAACACATTTAAAAACCAGTTTTCAGAAATTACAGGTCATAGCCAAAAAAGTACTACAATTATTTTGTACAGCCCTGTATATAACCTATAGATTTGTATAATATAGTATGATACAATTTAGTTTACTAAGAAAACACATAACGTAGTTGAAAATTCACCATCAGAAGTTTCAACCAGTAGACGAAAACATATTTGGATTCTTTTGTACAGCCCTGTATACTATCTTAAGATTTTTATACACGACACATATTAAGCTGAAGTTAAATTCAGGCAAAAATTCGCTGAAAACTACTGAAATCACACTTCTCAGAAATTATCATACATCGGCGGCCATGTATCCAGTTCTTTACGTGGCCCTGTATATAATTTTATTTATATTCTACAAACATCTCTTAGTAGACTAAATATATTCCACGTTCAAAATGCCTAACTCGATTATAAAAAACCTTTAAGAAATTTACGCTGATACACAGTAATGCTTACGAATTATTTTGTGTAGTCCTGTATATAATCTATAGCATTTATACATATCACATAGTATGCAAAAATTTAGTTAAACACATTACCTAACAGAAAGCGCATTTCCAGAAATTATAGAGATAATACATCGGATACAGTACTGTATCCGAAATATTTTGTGTGTCCCTGTAAATGAACGATAAATACTATGCGCATCATATTAAACAACAAGTAACTTGTAGTAAATGTATATCAATTTCATTATATTACAAGTAGTGTAACATAATTAAAATGCACTGCAAACAGTTTTTCCCCGTAAAAAATTATGTAACCGAATACTTTTATGTGGCCCTGTAAATAAATGATAAATGCTTTACACTCCATATTCTAAGAAAGCATGCCTTAGTGTACCTTAGAAATTCTTAACAATTTTAATATGTTTATAATAGTGTAACATGATTAAAATGCACCGCAAACGATTTTTCCCCATAGACCATAATAAAATGGAATACCTTTTAGTTTCCCTGTAAACTAATTAATTATAAGTGCTACACGTACCATATTCGAAAATAAGCATCTTGTAGTGCACTACAGCGATGCATATCAATTTCAATATAGTTGAAATAGCGAAACATCTGTCAAATACACTGCAAAGAATTTTCCCTATAGACCATAATATAACGGTATTCTTTTGAATGCCACTGACATGAATTATAAGCGCTATACACTTCATTGTGAATATCGAACAAGCCCTAATAAACATCAATAACATATATCAATTCTATGGCAATCCGAGTACATTTCAGGACAGTCGGCAGACAGACAAATCGAATTCATAAACACTTTTCAACTATGTCGGAAAGTGTTAAAAATCATGCGCGAATCATGCTACGAAACACTTTCCAGCACTAGAATATTTTAACAAAACGTCGCAGTTTATTAAGGTACATAAGATACCTAAGTAAACATTTTAGAAAACACATAACACGTGAAAATCCAGATTTCAGGAATTATCTAACCGTAATCCTTAAAAATACTCCAATTCTGTTGTGTAGTCCTGTGTTTGATCTATAGGTTTGTATCTATCCTACATTTTATGCTAAACTTTAGTTTAGTAAGAAAACGTATAATAGGTTGAAAATTCACATTCAGAAATTTCTACCAATAGATGAACACATACCTGAATATTGTGTACAGCCCTGTATATTACCTACAAATTTCTATACAAACCACATAATAAGCTAAAATTTAATTCTGGCTAAAAGACGCTTAAAACTACTGAAATAACATTTCCAGAAATTATCCTCTATAGGCAATCCTGAATCTAGTTCTTTGCGTGGCCCTGTATATGATTTTAATTGTATTCTACAAACATATACTAATAATTTGGAAATGCATAACACAATTAAATAAAAGAAAACTGCCCAGTTAAACTGACGGCATTGAGCTCACGGGTTATTCACACTAACTGTAAGTTATATTCTTATTTCAAAGAATTTGAAATAAGCCGTCGAAAAATGCAGAAATCGACAATATATTAAGGGGGGGAACCATCCCCCGTTTCTCCCCCTTATAATTAACCAATGAACCACTAAAACTAATCAGAGAAGCGCCTTACCACAATGAACCTATATACAAAATTTGAAGAAAATCGGATAATTCTGCATGAAGAATCCATTTATCTAAATTAAGGGGGGTTAGCCCCCCGTCCCCCCTTTATACTTAACCAATGAACCCCCAAAACTAATCAGGCAAGCGCCTTATCACAATGAACATATATATAAAATTTGAAGAAAATCGGATAATTCTGCTTGAAAAACCCATTTATCTATATTAAGGGGGGTTAGTTCCCCCGTTCTCCCCCTTTATACTTAACCAATGAACCCCCAAAACTAATCAGGGAAGTGCTTTACCACAATGAACCTATATACAAAATTTGAAGTAAATCGGATAATTCTGCATGAAAAACCCATTTATCTATATTAAGGGGGGTTAGTCACCCCGTTCCCCCTCTTTATACTTAACCAATTAACCCCCAAAACTAATCAGGGAAGTGCCTTACCACAATGATCCTATATACAAAATTTGAAGTAAATCGGATAATTCTGCATGAAAAACCCATTTTTCTAAATTAAGGGGGGTTAGCACCCGTTCCCCTCCTTTACACTTCACCAATGAACCCCCAAAACTAATCAGGTAAGCCCCTTACCACAATGAGCCTATATACAAAATTTGAAGTAAATCGGATAATTCTGCATGAAAAACCCATTTATCTAAATTAAGGGGGTTAGCCCCCGTTCTCGTTCTTTACACTTCACCAATGAACCCCCAAAACTAATCTGGGAAGCCCCTTACCATAATGAGCCCATGTACAAAATTTGAAGAAAATCGGATAACTCTGCATGAAAAATTCATTTATCTAAATTAAGGAGGGAGGATTACCCCCCCCCCCCGTTAGCCCCTTTATACTTAACCTATGAACCCCCAAAACTATTAGTATGATCAGTCAACGATACGTCAAGGCAAACATCCCCGGTACTCCTGATTATAGAGAAAATGAGGCACCCAGCTACATCATGTACTGGGATGCCAATAAATTATACGGGTGGTCAATGTCCCAATTTTTGCCTTATGGCGCCTTGGAATGTTGTGTAACAAGTCATATCACAGAAGAGTGGATTCTATCTTTAGACGGTGATTCAGAATTGGGGTATATTTTTGAGGTGGGCCTCGATTATGCCGAAACATCTTCACCCTCTGCATAACGAATACCCTGTTGCTCCGTTGAGGGTAACTGTAAAAGAACAAATGCTGTCACCTTATGCAAGAAGCTTACTTAACACTAGAAAATTCATTGGAACTCCCAAACTTATACCTAATTTGAATAATAAGTGAAATTATTTAGTCTATTATCGTAACATGAAAGTTTATTTAGAACTTGGATTGAAAAGTACAGCTGTGCATAAAGCCCTAAAATTTAAACAGACCCCATGGTTACAGAAATATATTGTTAATACTGAGAAACGTAAAGAGGCTAAATCCTCTTTCGAAAAGGTCTTTTTTAAGTTAATGAATAATTCCGTGTTTGGTAAAACATGAAGAATTTTTGAAAAATATTGTATTGTGTAAGATGAAAAATGAGTTAAAAAATTAGTCGCTTCACCCGCCTTCAAATCATTTAAAACCTATTATGCAGATTTGTCTGCTATCGAAAAGATGAAACTAGTATTTTAATGAATCGCCCTATCTATGTTGGGTTCTCTATTTTAGAACTATCTAAATGATTAATGTTCAAATTTCATTATGGTTATATAAAACACGTATACAAAAACCGAGAGACACTTATTTTCACTGATACGGATTCCTTAACTTATCATATAAAAACTAACAATTTTTACTATGATATATTGAGCAACATCGTGATTTGTTTGACTTCTCCGACTATCCAAAATCTCATAATTTATACTCTGAGGAGGTGAACCAAAAGGTGATTAACAAGTTTAAGGATGAGCTAAATGGCAAATTAGCCCTTGAGTTTGTGGATCTTAAGGATAAAATGTATTCACTAAATTCTCTGAAAGAAGATAAAAAGTGTGCAAAAGGCGTATCTATACACAGATTGTTCGGCAGAAAATAAAGACTATTTGGAAGTCAGAAAACTATTTGGAATGTCTACGACAGCAAAAAAACAAGCATGGAGAAGCAGACAAGGATCGCACAAGATGCTCATAACTTGTATACAGTAACACAGAATAAAATAAGTCTAAGCCCTTTTGACGATAAGAGATACATTTTAGAAAATTAAATATACAGCTTAGCGTATGGACATTATGAAATTGATCAGGATTGTAATGAGCAAGAAAATACTGATTTGTGTTAATGATATGGTAATGATATTGTTCCGTAAATAAACCTTTCTTGTAAATATACCGCTATTGTAAATAAACCTTTCTTGTAAATTGTTTTGTTTTATTAAAAATTATTTTAATTTTAAATGTGTACTTCTTTAAAATTTTCATAACATTTCATAAACCTTTCTACCAAAAGGTCAATATGTATATACTTACTTAAAACTTATTCTTCCATATACGTACACTCACACGCATATACAATATAAACTCAATTTGTTAAATTTTAATAAAACACCTAAATGATTTTTGTTAACTTGTAAATGTGTCGTCTAGTTGCAAAACCGGCCAACTCCTCAAAATTTGAAAATGTGTTTTTTCAGCTTTTTAAGCGCTAAGTAAACGCTTCTACCATCTGGAAACAATAAACAAGCCTAAGCTGGTCGAATTCCTGTGTCATACGCGTTTGAAAATCACGATGTGCTGCAAAACCGGCCAAATCCATAAACTACTGAGGTTCAAAAGCGGCCATCTCCATATCCGCTAGATGGCACTTCTGCTTCTCCCCGCAGTAACCTCTCACGTCTTGATTAGATTAATGTTATAGTGTTTTCTCTCGGCTGTGACTGCTCATCCTTGGTGCATACAAAGTTTCTAATAATTTAGTTTCGTGTTTTCTTTGAATATGGAAAAGTTTGTGGAGGAAGTATCTCCTAATAAATCAAGGAAGAAGAAAAGTGAAAAAGAAGTGAAAAGTAGTTGAAAAATATTTTTTACTAATATGTATAAAGTATATAAACTATGTTAGTATGTTTAAAATATTTTTACCAACATCTGTTTAGTATATAGCATGTATGCTATGTTAGCATACTTAAAATTTTTTTACTAACATGTATCCATAGTATATTTTCCACGGTAGCATGATCTCATGTTTCAATCTTACCATGTTTATATTACTAACATATACAAATATAAGATGAATCAATTTTGTTAAATTGTAAAATACTTTTCTTAAGTTGTAATTTTTTTAAAAACTTTTTTTTATATATTGCAAAACTTTCTTTAAATGTTATAAAACTTTTTTAAAGAAACTTTTTCTTAATATTATAAAACATTTTTTAAATGTTATAAAACTTTTTTGATAAATTATATATTTTTTAAATAATTTTTAAAATGTTGCAAAAAATTTTTAATGTTTTAAAAAAAAACTTTATTATCAAGTTTTAGTTATTTATTATATACAAATTTTTATCAACTTGTAAATTTTTAACAAACTTTTATAATAGTTGAAAAAACTTTTACTAACATGTGTAAAGTATATAAACTATGTTAGCATATTTAAAATATTTTTACTAATATGGGTATAGTATATAGCATATATACTATGTTAACATGCTTAAAATATTTTTACTAACATGTATATAGTACATATGCTATGTTAGCATGTTTATAGTACTAACATATACAAATATAAGATGTATCAATTGGTTAAATTGCAAAATGCTTTTGTTAAGTTCTATTTTAAAATAGTGTTAAGTTATACACGTATTTTTAAAACTGTTTTAAATTGTCGTAAAATTTTATTAAAAACTTATAAATACTATGCATAACCACACACATCTACATATAAACAAACCTATAGACATTTATGCATACAGACACGCATATATACAGACAGACATACATATATATCCGCAAACATATTAACACATACAGAAAGACAAATCATTTGGTAGCAAATTATCAGACATTGCAACGGAAAAAACTCTAATGATAAGGAGAGGTTTAAGCTTCAAGTGGATTATTCCTACTTTCTTGCGAAATGCAAAATTGCGGGTGCGCCTTCTGACGTTGGAACTCCTTTTCTTACTACTCTCGAAAAATTCTTGTTTAGGTTCCCTCAACCACCCTTTAAAATTTTGCCAGTTGTTTTCCGATCACCTTGTATATGCAGCAATTCACTTTTAACGGAGCAAATTATAGAAAATGTCGGTCTTACTCATTTTATTTTGGTAATGATGTGATTGTTGTGTCTTTTACACTATTTTTGTTGATTTTATTGTTTTACAGTTTTTTCTTAATTAATTAAATAATTATCTTAATTAACTTTGATGCTGCAAAAAACAACAGTCAAATATCATTAAAATTGCAGAAAATGATTATAATTGACGTTTTCTGCTACAAATAAAAACATTAGCTAATATTCAAAATTTAACAATTTCGAGAAACATACAGCAATATCTGATGTGAAGTCAATCAAGAGAATTAATCTCCCCAACAGTTTCTATGAGAATTTACACTCACGAAAAATGACATACTCCATGAGTTAAACAGAATTACAACAAACTTCAATTCATTTCCAATTATCAAAATCTTCTGAAATTGCCATCGAACCATACCGCCCATTATAAAGAAAAATATGAAGGAGAGGGGGTAGGGGGATACCACAGCAAATGCTATAAATATGATTATCAGAATCTAATAGAAGCATAAAATTGATCGTATAGATGACTAAAAAGTTCATTTTCCTTTTATTTAAAGCGAGTTCTGTTTATTTGAAAGTTTTCTCCAATTCTCAAATTAGATTAAGTGAATTTCTAAAGCCAAAACCGTAGACATTCTAATCCTACCCACACTCAGAAAAAGGAATTGATTAAAACTACAAAACATGTTTTGTTGAGTACATTTTGGTTGTTTTAGCAAAATTCAAGTAAAATTGAGCCATTTTACTTGAATTAACAAAACATTTTTTGCTGACGATACAAAATATTTTTTTGGAATTGCAAAATTTTTTTTTTGTTGATTCAAGCACAATTTCCATTGACCTATATTTAAACAAAATTTTTGTTTAAATATAGGTCAATGGAAATTTTGTTTGAATCAACAAAAAAAAATTTTTTTTTTGCAATTCCAAAAAAAAAATTTGTATCGTCAGCAAAAAATGTTTTGTTAATTCAAGTAAAATGGTTCAATTTTACTTGAATTTTGCTAAAACAACCAAAATGAACTCAACAAAACATGTTTTGTAGTTTTTTAAATTTCCTTTTTCTGGGTGCAATGCAAAAAATTAATTTCAGCAAATAAGTAATAATCTTAAACTTATAAAATGAAACTGCTAAAAGCATATTACAATTTAATTTTAGCTCAGGTTTTCCAATTTATTACCTGTAGGTTAGTCTTACAGGATAAATTAATGAAATTATATTACATAAAAAATTCATTAAATCTATTATTTAACCTGAACATCAACTTCTATTATATTTACTCATTAAGAATTAACTTCAATTCATATTCGACTCTTTATATTTCAGCACTCTAGATCCAGAACTGTTTTTAATTTTATATTTAACTAAAAATCCTTTCAAAATATTTTGCAACTTAAACTAATTTTATTTTATTTTCTAGCACATGAAAATGATACCGATCTCCCGTAATAGTAGAAACCAAAATAGACTCCGAATTCAAGGAAACAAAAACATTTAACAGTAACAAATCTGTGTATTAAAACAACATGGTAATTAAGAAAATATAGTCATAATAATTAAATTTAAATCAATAACTAGATTAAAAAATAGTAACACAACTATATCTATTCATCTATTATTTTCGTTTAGTTGTTAATAGTTCTATAAGAATACATATTTCCATCTTCATAAGCCAACAAATATGTCCCAGAATAGTACTATATACTTGTCGATGATTAACAGTTAATAGAAAGGTGGATGGAAATTTACCAATAATCATCAGATACACACACGTAGTCGCTATATCCACTTTAACGCACATTTCTCGAGATTATTTTTCACAGAACCCTTAGAGTAGCGGTTCCCAACCTAGGGTACGCGTACCCCTGGGGATACGTGCTAGGCCTGTTGGGGGTACGTGAAAATAATGTCGGTAATTGCGGAAATCGCAAAAACGGTTCAACGTTACCAATTATTATAAAATATAATTTTCCGGTCAAATTTTTTCTCGTTTTTAATAATGATTGCGGGACGCCTATGGTAAGGTGCCTCCTTGTTTCAATATTTTATTTTTAAA
The DNA here is from genome assembly GCA_963931845.1 of Maratus michaelseni. Classification (NCBI taxonomy): domain Eukaryota; kingdom Metazoa; phylum Arthropoda; class Arachnida; order Araneae; family Salticidae; genus Maratus; species Maratus michaelseni. Next base: position 283,881,976 of record OZ007586.1, read on the forward strand.
AAGTGTCAAAAAGCAGGCCATTATTTTAGTTTTCAACAAAGCTCAGTTATGTCACTAACATATATAATATGAAAGCTTCATTCCTTCTAATGAGTATGCAATTTGAAGTGCTTACTTATTATTTGATAGTGTTTTATATTTAAAATGGATAAATGGTTTGAAATCTCTTAAAAGAATGCAACTGTATTGAAATTCAACCTGAAGTTTCGGAAACTACAAGTACTTCGAAACAACCTGATTATTTAGAAGTGCAAGAGGACCTGTGTGGAGCTGTAAATGGTCCTGTTCTTGTACGTGATAAACTTTTACTTTAAATAAAACTCAAAACATCAGTGTTACATTAAAAGAAAGAAAATATAATAATGAATATTTGAAATATTTATATTCATTCATGGGAGATTAAGATTTTCCAAAACCATTATGTGTTCTTTCTGGAGAGATATTGTCTAGAGCCGGCATGTCAAACTCGTTTACCGCCGCGGGCCAAATTAAGCATTATATACAAAGCCGCGGACCACATAAAAAAAGTAGATAATATTATTACCATTACACAGAATAAAATTTGTACGCACAAAACACAGCTATGTTAAAGAAAGATCCACTCAAAGTTCCAAAATTATTATTATGCATATTATTTTTCCAAAAAATACTCAAAATTACTTTTTATCAAATTAATCTATAAAATTTAATTAAATTTCCTAAATTGTACTTATTTTAAAAATTTACTTTGTGCTGTTACACCTCTTAACGATACATTCTTTCCAAACTTCAACAGTATCTACATATCAAAAATAAAATTTCAGTTTTCCTTTGAATATAATTGTATTGTAAAGCACCTTTAAAAAAATGTTCATTTCTAGTTTATCATATTTATTCATAGTGGTAAGGAGCTTTGACATATTTTTTTTTTTAAATAAATGCTGGGATGTATGAGAGTATGTCAATAAAATGTGTGTATATCAATAAGAAAGGAAAGAAAGATCACGCAGGATTCCAGAAAGATCAGACACAATTACTAACCTACGTAATGAAAAAAATTAAAGAGCTTAAATCCAAAATCCATGTGTTCGACTAAAGCCCAAGTGAAGAACTTGGGTGACATATTCGGGGTTTTTGTGTCAAGCACAAAAGCGATAATTTGTGTCACCTTTCAAAGCGACTCTTTTAAAGCTATTAAATTTTTATTTATTTTTTTTATTTTAGCTGTCTTTAATTAGAGCCGAATTTTATTAATTTTAGATTTCTTAGTATTTATCTAATACAGTATATTATTTTGTAAAAGTGACGAAAAATCGAAGAGAGTAGGGAAATGAAGTATTAGTTTCTTCATAAAAAAATTATCAGTAAAATACTTTAAAATTTTACGAATTTTTAGATTTTCACACTCAAGGTCCGCGTTTTGCTAAGTTCCAATTGGTTATCTTTGCATCCACATTTTTGTTGTGCTAAAATCTAAAAAATGAGTTATATCTGTCTATTGCCAGATGAGCGGGATTTTATTAATTCAGAATTTTACCACAATCTGAAGAGAAATATTCGATTTAATTAATGACAGAATAAATAAGACAGATTTACTATTAAAAAATATTACTAGCATTCTGAATAAAACTAAAGCCCGAGAAACTGGTAACACTGATATAGATATTTTTCTAATGTTTGCCATATCTAAAACCACGGTTGGTGAAAGCGTGTTAGTGCAAAGTGTATTTTCAACATGAGTGTTCTAACAACTAAATTAAACACAGGTAAAATGTCCAAGGCTTCGCGGACCACAGATAATTTGTCGGCGGGCCACGTGTTTGACACGCCTGGTCTAGAGGGAGCACGAAACCATTTTTAACGCTTTCCAATATAGTTGAAAAGTGTTGATGAATTCGGTTTGTCTGTCTGTCTGCCGCCTGTCTGTCTGTTCGTGCTCTAACTCACGTAAATATGCTTGGATCATTATGCAATTGATACATGTTATTGATGCTTACAGTGGCATATTCGGTATTGGAAATGAAGTGTGTAGCACTTATAAGTTTTTTTACAGGGACACTCAAAAGAATTCCGTTACATTGCGGTCTATGGGGGAAAAACATTTGCGGTTTATTTTAATGATGTTACACAATTTCAAACATATTGAAATTGATATATATCACTGAGGTGCACGAGAAAAGACTAATTACAGAATGTGGTGTGCATATCACTTATAGTTCCTTTACAGGGATTTTCAAAAGAATGCCCTTACATTACGGTCTATGAAGAAAACGTGTTTGCAGTTTATTTTACTAATGTTTCACTATTTCAAACATATTGAAATTGATATATATCACTAACGTTGATTACAAGAGGCTTACTATAGAATATTGTGTGTATAGCTTTCATCGTTCATTTACAGGGACACTCAAAATAATTCGGTTAAAGTACTGCTTATTAATAATAATTGCTGGGAATGCTTTTTCAGTTGCTGAATGCGTTTTTAAATTTAACTCATTTTTTGTCTATTACTTGGTGTGTATAAATTGTATAGGTTGTATATAGGGCAGCACAAAAGTTCTCGAGTACATTTCCGTTTATTGTCGGAAACTGCAGAAGGGAAATTTTAAACTGTGCTACACGTTTCCTAACTGAACTAAAATTTAGCATTCTATTTAGTATATATATAAATCTATAGATCATATACAGGGTTGCACAAAAGAGCTCGGATATTTTTCCAAATATTGTTGGTAATTCCTGAAATTGGATTTTTAAATATGTTATGCGTTTTCAGAATTGTTTAGTTAGATATCATCTTACACCTTACGGTAAAGATTTTCAAAATTACTTTGGAAGTGTTGGAAAATGTTACATAAACTATGCTTGACGCATGATTTTTCGTTTTTGTTATTAATGCGCCAATCAAAAACAGTCCATCCATTTTATAAACAAAAGCACATCAGTTTCTTTTAGCGACTATAAATCGGCCCTAATGCAGCATCGTATGCGTTTTTAACAAAGAAAGACAATATAAGAATGCTATTGAAGCATTGCGCAGAATAATTCATCATGTTGCTAAAAGCGCTAGAAATCATACACTAGCTGAAAAATTCATATATCCTTGTATAAAAGATGCTGTTCAATGAATGTTCGGTGAAGACCACGTGAAAAAAAAGTTTAAATTATCTCTTTTTCAAATAATACGGTTTTTCGAAGAATTAATGACATATCTGATGATATTGAATCTACAATAATTAAAATAATAAAATAGATTCCATCCTTTTCACGACAGTATATGATAAGTACAGATAACACCAATTTGTAAATTTTGCTTGTTGTTGCAAGATATTTGAATGATAACGTGCTTGAATAAAATCTGTTACTCTGCTATCCACTCATAGAAAGATGTATAGGAAAGAGCATATATAATGTCATTCACAGGTTGTTTTGTGTGTGTGTGTGTGAAACAAAAATTGATCCTTTCATTTCATTTTCTGTGGTGTATGCGTTGATGGTGGAAAATATACTTCTGAGTGTTATATATACTTAGCGATCTCAAAAAAGAAGGCGACCCATGTAACTTTGACACAATTCTGCATACACAGACACCGTCTAGCGATCTGCCAGGCTCATTGAAGGGAGTGCTTCATCAATCTTTCAAGACTGTTAATTTTATTGTGGCCTGTTAAAAAAATTCCAGGTTATTCAAGTTTTTGTGTGACGAGATGGACAGCCTCAATACTATATTGCTTTTGCCTGCAGATGTAAAGTTGCTTTCACGAGGAAAAGTACTTGGGCAAGATTGTTTGAATTGATGCATGACATTCAAGTTTATTTATTTATTTATTTATTTTAAACCATCCTTTTGAGCTCAGCTCTAAATTTCATGAAAATGACAGGCTTTAAATGCTTGCATACTTAAGTAATACTTTTTTAAAAATAATTAAACTTAATTTAGGATTACAGAAAAATTCCATAACATTTTTTAAGGTGTCTTACAAAATCGAATCTAAGGTTAAAAAATTAGATTTTCGAATGTCTTGTATCAAAAATTATCATCCAGAAGTTTTTCAGACACTTTACAATTTCTTATCTGAAAACGAGCTCAAATAATCCAAATACGTAAAAATGTAGTATAATGGCTTTATTAAAATGACTCAAAATGTTGTTCAGACAATATTGTCATAAGCGGAGAAAATAACTCGATTTCTAACCCATTTAACGATTTGTTCTTTAAACAAGAGTAAAATGTATCAGTCTCTGAATAAAAAACTTGTTGCCTTTCACAAATGCAGAGCTTGTAGGAAGATAATTTTCGTCTCGTGCATATATTAAGTACAAATATCACAATAAGCTTATGGCTTGAAATTATATGTCTTCGTTTGAACCTGATTTTAAAAACTCAGCTCCATGAAACAAGCTCAAAAATCCCATTGAAAGTAATAAAAGTCATGTTTTACTACTTGTATGCCATAATACAAAATTATTATGAACCTTTCACCGTAAGCTAATTAAGAATTCTTTTAATGCTATATTGATTTCTTTACGTTAAGCTGGTGTTATAAAAAGTAAAATTAACTTTAAAATTTAAGATAAAATATAAAATGTCAGAAATATCAATGTAATTTGAGTCAATTTATTATTTAGCTATGCTAAGAAGATTACTAATTTAAAGCAACAAGCACGCTTGAGTTATGTGGGCGAATGGGAGCGTGTTTATGAGAAAAGGGGGTACTCCTAAATTAAATGCCTAAATAAGGGGTACGTGAAAGAAAAAAGATTGGGAATCGCTGCCTTAGAGGATTAGATGAAACCAGTTTTGCGAAAAATATCGTCGCCCCTGCCCATAGGCCACAATTATAGCAGTATTGAGGAGACATGCCTAATGGTTTACTCTATAAATCACATAGCTCTCGTACACGAAGTATTATATCGGGCATCAGCTTAACTACCCGGGCCTTACGGCACGTCGCTGCAAGAGGAATTGCGTGCACGCCTAGGTTCTCATACGGCGTTTCGGGGGAGCTAAATTTATTTCCATAAATTTCAATCCACTTCAGAAGATGATTAATAAAGAAGGCAAACCAGCCAAAGTTTTTCACACGAAAGCTGTGACATCGCTCCCTGGAACCAGAACACATGCTATATACCAATGACCAGCCTCCGATCAGTAGACCCATAGCACCGCACAATCAACACTTATTTTTTTTACTTATCTCGACGTCAGTTACAATATGAATGTATCATTCTAGAATTTGTTCCTCGTCTCCGAAGGAGGGGTCATCGCTGCCTGACTCCTCTCCCCCATTACACCTCTCTGCAGTTTTTTTACATATTTAGGCGTCCAAGCTGCCCGTTTCTCAAAAATAATGAAAAACACATCTATATTTTAACCCTGACAACTCGCTTACTCTTCTCTTACCTCGGATCAAAAACTTTCTCACTAAGAGTACGTTGAATCTGACAACCTTCCCCCTTTTCTAAGCCACTGATTCACTGATTGTTCAAAAGTTCCAAAACCGCTATTTCTATGCGAAATCCAGCAAATTTTACAAAACGGCAAACTTCACACACTCTTCTATCCCTGGACCAAAAGAAGAAAAAAGAAAAGTGCAAACTGTAATTAAAAAAACTAAGCAGGGCGAATTATTAGAGTCAAAAGTATTGCGAGTAACGAAATTTATAGTCGACTTATGGTTAATAGAAAAATGTTCCCATAATGAAAAATTATATACAAACATAAAATTATGGCCCCCAGAAATGTTGACTTGATTCTCTGTGTGGTCCACATAAATTGGTATGTAAAATGTACGGCTTACAAGCAGGCCTCCTACGTACGCTGGAAAAGAAAAAGCATACTGGTCACACGTATGTCATTTAGAGAAAGAAAGATATTGTCTGAATCCTTACACAGATATGAACAACACAATTACTAAATAAATAATTTAAAGGAAAGCAAAAGTCAACTAATTTTTTTTTTTTTAATATCTCTACAAATTTAGAGTACTTAAAATTTAAATAGGATTTTAGAATTAAAAATTAAAAATTATAATTTATGTTAATAATACAGAAGGAAATTAATGGTTTTGATTACACTTAAAAACATAACTATTAAATTATTGTTATGATGAATTGGCCGAAGTACAAAAACAGCTGTAACACTATGCAGCAGTCGAAGCATTAGAAGGTCTGTAATTTTGTTTAATGTTGGATTTGAATAGATGATGGAGAAATTTCAGCAGTCATCCAAGTAAAATGTCATTATTTGGTTCTTAGTAAAAATGCAGACGTAAATAATTAGATTGGCAATCGCGTTTTTCGAGCAGTGCGGGCTAGGATTTTTATCCGGAAAGAGTTTCCCGTTGTTGAATGATTAGCCAGGAGTTAAATTCAGTAGTTTTTTTTTATATATATAGTACAGACATCTTACTGTTCTGAGGAAGGTTTCAGACTCTTAATTTTTTAAGACTGCGATTCATCTAAAGTTGACAAGCAAATTCCAAGATATTATTGAGTTAAATTAAGTTACATTACCATGACTTTACAAATTTTATAAAATCTTGTAGCCAGCAAAAAATTCTAGTGCCCAGTAAAAATTTTTACTCCTCCCCCCACCCACACACACCCATCTCCCCCTTTATTAATTAAAAAAAAACACGCCTAGTTTAAGAAAACACACACGCCTAGTTTATAATTGTTAGTTACATAGTTTAGAATAATACATAATTTAGAAAGATAATATAAAATAAGTTTTCTAATAAAACCTTTCAAAATTATAAAGCTCTGAAAAAAAATACTCTGAAGGCTGGAATTAACCGGCATGTTCGTAAAATGCTTATTACCGAATATTTTAAATGTTCAAATGTCCGAAAATGTCCGGAATCTATGTCTGAGGAGGGGGACATCGATGGTATAATGTAGCAAACAATTTTTTGCTTATTTTCGTGTCGAAGTCAGTCAAATAATTCTATTTTTTTATTTTAAAATTTTCTATTGATGAACTTATTTTTCCCAAATTAAAAGTCAAAGTTAATAATACTTTTTGTTTGAATATAATTTCTAAGTTTATTTCTTAATATTTTGTAACTTTGCAACATCCATAATGAGAAATCAGTAAAGATTTCTCATTATGGATGTTTATTATATTATGTCATTATGGATTTTCTCAAGATCAGTAAAGACCCAGTAAAAATTTTTACTCCTCCCCCCACCCACACACACCCATCTCCCCCTTTATTAATTAAAAAAAAACACGCCTAGTTTAAGAAAACACACACGCCTAGTTTATAATTGTTAGTTACATAGTTTAGAATAATACATAATTTAGAAAGATAATATAAAATAAGTTTTCTAATAAAACCTTTCAAAATTATAAAGCTCTGAAAAAAAATACTCTGAAGGCTGGAATTAACCGGCATGTTCGTAAAATGCTTATTACCGAATATTTTAAATGTTCAAATGTCCGAAAATGTCCGGAATCTATGTCTGAGGAGGGGGACATCGATGGTATAATGTAGCAAACAATTTTTTGCTTATTTTCGTGTCGAAGTCAGTCAAATAATTCTATTTTTTTATTTTAAAATTTTCTATTGATGAACTTATTTTTCCCAAATTAAAAGTCAAAGTTAATAATACTTTTTGTTTGAATATAATTTCTAAGTTTATTTCTTAATATTTTGTAACTTTGCAACATCCATAATGAGAAATCTCTTGAGAATTTTAATGCAACATTTTGACTACAAGCGATGAAATTTCTCCGACTTTTTGCATACCAGTATAATCTTAGAGAAAATGTTGTTTCTGTTAAATCGCAGAATGTTCCGATTAAATAAAAAAACATTTTCTCTAAGATTATACTGGTTTGGAAAAAGTCGGAGAAATCTCATCCCTGTGACTAAGATGAGCAATAGATGCTGCTCTTGATCCAAAATGTAGGCAAGTAATTCCCGTACACATATCAATTGTTAAAAAAAAATAATAATAATAATAAAAAGCTTATACATAAGTTGGCTCGAATAATAATAATCTTTAAGTGCTTATAAAATAAATCCCAATATGCAAAATATCAAAACAAATTACAAAATAACTCAGAGTTATTATTTTGTAATCTGATTAAATAACTTTGTCGTCAGATAAAAAAAATCTTCGTCGCCAGTGGCGACCTGGCGACCGCATTTGTTAAACCCTATACAGTACATTAAATTCTGTTAATTTAAATCAATCTCCGTGAAAACACAAATATTCCAGAAGGAAATGATTTTCACAGAATTTTAAGCAAAGGAATCAGCAAAAACAGTTCTCTTTTGACAGCGTGCATTCTGTTTTATTGGTGGGTGCATGGGAACATAAAGACAAGTAGAAACTGCAATGTGGAAGCGTAAGCCAGCCAATGTGCAAAAGTGACGGCACTATTTAATCACGTAGGGAAAAAATGTGTAATAATATACTGGAAACGGGACGAAAAGGCTTAAAAGCGTTCCATGTAAAATAAAAAATAAGCTTATGAAAGAAAAATAATATTCTAAAATGGAATGAATTTTGATACGGTAAAACTAAAATACCAGGCGTAGAATAGTGGAATATAGAGATGGAGAAAGTAAAGAAAACGTTTTCTAAGTTGGAAATAAGTAAATTAAAGGGGCAAATATTTTATATATATATATATATAACCATAAGACATTAAGATATATATCAATTATAAATCACAAATAAGAAATAAATGAGAGTTGAATCTCATACCTTTTATGATACAGCTATTTAGTAACACAGGCATGTGAATTCGTATGGACCTCGATTATAAAAATTCAAAATAAAAAAAGGAAAATAAATTTTAACCAAAATAAAACGGAGTAGACATTATGCAGTAAGGAGAGTATTGAAAAATGTAAAATGTACAATAGAATTATCAGGAACATGTGGAATGTAGATTCCACAAAACCTGTACAATTTCATCATTGCACCAGCTTTAAGCTAATAAAGTGATATATTTAGGCTATCGTGCATATCAAACCGCAAAATATGAATTAATTCAAATAAATAACCAAACATAATGAGCAAAACATGAAAGATTTAAAAACGTATTCTAATGAAATGCATTATCATTCATCAAACGAGATGAGCATGTCTGAATTGCATGAATACAAGTTGTTACTGAACATCAAACGTTTAATACGTCGGACGACCGCGGCAGCATCGAGTCCTCTCATTGATCCTCCCTGCGAAAAAAAAATGCACAATACGACTACAATTTTTAAAACGCTGTACTGTGTTTATATAGTATCTATGTTAGAGCTTGTACAGCAAAGACAAAAAAAAAGACAGAAAGACAAGCGTACATAATTTTTTATCCCAATGAAATATATAAGGGAGAATGCACTATACCAAAACAAGCCTATTCTAACAAAATAAAAAATTCAAAGTCGTAGCTTTTATTGAAAGATTAATCGGGAACATACATTAAATAATAAATAAATGTACAAACGAATTCTATAACATCTTTTGTTGGAAATCGGTTTAAAAAGAGAGAAGGAGAAGAGCCAATTGGCCATAAAGCTTTTTTATTTTATTTCTGATTTCCATTTCCTATACTAAATAGATATTTAGACATTATTAAAACTTATTTTTTTCATAGCTAAACATTTTTTTTTTAATGGCTCAAATATAAAATTCACAACAACTTCATTTTTTATCTCCTTTAATTCCTTTGCTTTTTTAGATTAATTCCACTTTGATTCTCATACTTTCATATCTCGTGAGTAGAATGATAATCTTTCAGTTATTCATTGGGATGAAAATTCGAAAACATATATGGCAAATTCTAAAAACTATAAACATTTTAATATAACTTAAAATAAAAACACTAAACTATTGCGATTTTAATCAATATGAAAACTTATTTCATTGGAAGTGTCAATGCCAATGGAACTACCCACCTATGCTAATCCATTTTGGAAATATCAATGAATTTATAATAACGAAATACTGGCGCCGATAATTTATGGATTTATTAATGAATTCGCCTCTTACTCCTATATATAAATGCTAAGTATAATTATTTATTTTTCCAGATCATTAATGATAGTGTCATTCAATGCAGAAATGCAAATGACAATTCGGAAATAACAAGATCATCTCCAAAACAGCTAGTTTTTGTAATTGTTGCATATTCTCTCCCTTCTTACATGTAGAAAACTTTCATCAAAGATGTGAAATCAAGGATATTAAATTGATTCAGTGCATTCTGAAAGACATAGATTATATTAAATGAATGTGAAAGTATTTCACAGTAAACCAATTAATACTTTTTCATTTCCTTTTCCTTATATTTCCTTATTCGTTTGACGTTTTTTGACTAATCAATGTTTTTGGTATTGACTAAACAATCTTAAAATATATTTTCTATCACATTTTCTATCACGAAAACTAATATCCTTGCATCCTGTGGAAAAAAAAATTAAACAATGGCTAGAAATCATTCAATACTCTCAATATCACATTTGTCACCACCGTTTTAAGCAAAGATAATTAAAATTGTGTGAGAATTTAGCTAGGAATACACTAGATTAGTAGCTCATTGCCTAACATAGTATTGGAACGAATATTCCACTCACCTCTGTATGTCCAGTCCATCTTGGTTATATTCTATACGGATCAAAGAACGCTCTAACACAGTGTACTCTTCACTGTTAGTTCTATAGAAAGCTGCTAAGAACGTTCATTTTGAGCGTTCTCATAACTTTTATGACACCATATAGCACGTTCTTTAACGGTGCAATTTTTACCAATTCGTCTTAGATACAAATAATTGGTGGTTGCCTTTGTCGAGGGGAAAATGATGAAGGAAGCCGCTAATTACTTACTCTCGAAACTATATAGTCCAGGGGAAATGTACATGTTACCTTGCAAAAGGTCGGGTAGAAGATTTTTTTTCTAACTTGTATATAATGAGGCCAGCATGGGAAAACCGAATTATTCAACAAAATTTCCTTCGGGAGAATTTTCTGTGGCCAAAAACAACAAAATTTTGGGACTTTTTTTTTGTTTTTTCTAAATATCTGGAGACCCGTTGTCGTAGCGTATTAATTATTAATTACAATGTTAAAGAAGACAAAATTCTCTACAACTTTCATATTTACAACTTTTTTATACACGTAATAGCAAGCGCAGTACGACATTTCAAAAATAAGACTTTTTTTTTCAATTTCCTTAAAAACCGTGAAAAACGTAGTTTTGTCCCGATGATTCAAATGTTCCCCACGGATATAATGATGTATGTCAACTTCTACATATTGACAGCAGAAAATTATCTATTATTTGCACACCCTCTTCTTCATTTTTATCACAACAGACATGTTTTATTCAATAAATCAATATAATTTAGCAAGTCGGGGACAATGTGGATGACTGAGACAATTTTCATATTTTGTCTACTACAATTGTTAATTTTAAAGTATTGTTTAAAAGAATATTTCAGAATTTTGTAATTTATTTGAACGACAGTTTCATTAAAAAAAATCTCGTTTAATTTTAATAATTATTTTTATAATGCATACATATTATTCATTTTATTCCATAAACATTTTATTCTATAGTACAATGGTATATTTTATTTACCAATTATTGTTGACATATGTTTTAATGTTTTACTGTTTTAAGTATAGCAAACATTGGATTGCAGTTCCATATAAAAGGAGGGACTCAAAAATAAATATATCATATGTGACAAATACTTTTACCTTATAAAATATCTACAATAAAAATGACAACAGATTATTTCATTAACTAATATTACGCATTTATATCTCTTGTAAAATTTCAAAAAATCTATCAATAAAATATTTGAGATCACTATTTTCATAAAAATGTTCAAAATATTAGTTTTAGTAAATATTGTCAATATTTTTCCATTTTTATTTTATAAATATAACAAGAGATTATAACATTTTAGCGTGCATATAATTTTAAGATTTAATCTATTAAATGCTTTAAAGCTCAAGCAGAGAAACTTACTTTGGTTGTTGAAAAATACACTTTGTGGAATATTCTAATCTTCTGTAATATGTACTATTTTGAAACTATATCTGTTGAATGATCTCAGCGCTACCATTTATCAAATGAAATACGAAGTTATTTATGATTGTAGATCATATAAACATTTTTGTTGTTACATTCATCCCCTATCTCATTCAAGTCCACTTTATCTGCACAATAAAGTAAGGTACGCAATATGACTGCATAAGCTAAATGAAAAAAATATATTTTAATAATAATAATTTCTACAGATATTTAACAATATTTTTGACTCTTTGATGGGACTATTGTAGGATTATTAGCATTCAGTTATCCTGAATAGAAGATATATCAGGATCATGTTCCTCTAGAGCAGGGGTTCTTAAACTTTTAGACCGACGTACCACTAAATCGAAGTTCATGCTTCCGCGTACCACCAGGTAACAAACGTAAAGCTAATACAGAAAAACCTATTAAAAGGAGCCTGTCTAAAATGAAATATACACACTGTATTTCGTGTTTCCGTCATAGCAGGCTTTATTCTATATAAAAATGAATGATTACATTGCTAAATTGGTACTAAGATTGACTGCTTCATAATATCATTCAAGTAAAAAGTAGTATCACCATTAAATTTTAATAATATATACAATATCAAAAAAAGTGTTTTGGTATAGGAAAAAAGCCACAATACTTAATGACATATTGGCGCATACGGATTCATATACTGTTACAGTTAGGCTGACTGCACTAATTTGCTTCTATCACTAATGAAAAGGGTAGACTTGTTTTATCAAGCACAGCTTCCTCACGTCTGGCTCAATATTAGTTTGTTTTAGTCATAAGTCAGATTCGATGTTTAGTTTAATCCTGTATTTGTTTTTGATACAACGAAGGATGGAAAAGCACATTCACAGAGATATGTTGATCTAAACACAAGTAGACTTTGACGATATCACAAACGGTACTCTCATATTCTCGCCAACGAAAAATCTGTTGCATTCCTCCTTTTGAATGTGGACTCCAGTAATACATCACAGGAGAGCTGAATAAGTTCACTTATTTCCTCTATCGTGAGATACAGTAGCAGGGTGTCTCAAATGAGAAACGAATTTCTTATCCAAAGCTTAGTTAGCGCATTTAACATAGTCTCAATACAACTGTATTAATAATTTGCATACCTTTAAATGCTACAATAATATCGTGCATTAGGCAACACTTGCAGGTTTATTCATACATTTATGTATATACTACCTCAAAACATATGTACAATGCTTTATCTCAAATCCGCACTGCATATGACCACAGTTTTTGTTTGATTTCAGATCACCATTTTAAATAACCTTACTCTGTTAAAAAATAATTTTCATGAAATAGAAAGAAATTATACACATTTTTTACAAGAGAAGAAAAATATTTCTATCAACAGAATGCATTAATTTGTGAAATATGTTTGAAACAAAACTTTTATTTCAACACCTCCTAGAAGCTCTTCCAGTACTAAAGAGAACAATCTGTTATAAATTACACTTGGACTTTTATTTTGTTTTAACTGATCCTGCTCACACAAGCTACTCCTACTTCCAACCATCCAGACTTTACCTTCAAATAATTCAATTTATAAAGCATATTTTAAAAAGTTCTTCTGCTAATTAAAAATACTTCATTCATTAATTTTATAATTAGGTCTTTATTAAAAAATCAATTTTTATCCATATAAATCTAATAATTATGTTTTTAATTCTGGAAAACTGATTGTATCCTAAACGGTGTATGTGAATTTCTGCAAGTCTATAAGAAACATTTCTCGTAGCAAAAAAAAAGCTTTCACAGAACCAAAATCGAAATTTTCGGGAAAATTTCCAAGCAATAAAGACAAGCCGTTTTTGATTCCATAATAATATGCTGCATTCTGTATTTTATTCCACGTACCAGTATCGGACTTCTGCGTACCAATAGCCAGGGCTTCGCGTACCAGTACTGGTACGCGTCCCATAGTTTGTACCAACATCTACTCTAGAGGTATTCCTTCTTTTTCCCTGCAATTATTTGTCACCCGTGCCCTCTTCCCCATACACACTCTCTCTATATCGAGCGGGTATGTAAGTTAGAAAAATAGCCTCATTTTTGAAAGGCCGTACTGCACTTAAGAAAGAGAGCGTGCAAATAACGTATAATTTACTGCTATCAATATGTATAAGTCGACATCCATGATTAAATCCGTAGAGAACATTTATATCATTACCGTTTTTAAGGAAATCGAAAAAATTGTCTTATTTTTGAAATATCGTACTGCGTTTGCTATTGAGTGTATTAAAAAGTTGTAAATATGAAAGTTGTAGCGAATTTTGTCTTTTTTAACATTGTGAATATCTAATAATATGCTACGACAACGAGTCTCGAAATATTTAAAAAACAACAAAAAAAGTCCCAACAATTTGTTGTTTTTTGGCCACAGAAAATTCTCCCGAAGGAAATTTTGTTGGATAATTCGGTTTCTCCATGCTGGTCTCATTATATACAAGTCAGATAAAAAAATCTTCTACCCGACCTTTTGCAAGGTAACGCCTTTTTTGGTACATTTCCCCTGGACTAATAGTATTTTTTACTATTTTTATAGAACAAAAAGAATATCGTCTACATGGTTTTACTATCTTCAGTTTATTTATATAAAAGCTGCTATCACATGTAAGATATTTATTTTTGATCTAATATTTTTTTATTTATGAAAACATTTTTGTTTTCATTTAATAAGATTCTGTTAATGTATTATTTTTAACTCAAATTTTTCATTTTTATTTTGAAACTGAAAACATGATGCTGCCTGTAAAATATAGGTTTTTCAGACAGTGGTTATTTATTATATTACTTACCCATCATACGTAGTATAGGGAAAATCTTGTAATCGTTTTGAAAATCGAAAAAAAAAATTGACGGATTTACACGTTTCAGACACAGAAGATTCCGAAAAACATATTTTTAGAAAAAAAAATTGCCGTGCGTCTGTAAACTCACTATCTCCCGAACAAATTGAGATACAGACTTGAAATTTGGTATGTACTTAGCATGTAATAATGGGAAGAAGCTTGTTAAATTTCAGTAACCTCGATTATTCGGAACTATTTTTTTTCGGACTCTCGAAATATTCGTTCTGATAAAAGGTATAATAAAAATTTTCGAAATTGTTTATTTTAAGGAGTGAATATAAAAGATAATTAAAAAAAAAACAAATTTTGCATAAAGAATGAAGTCGATCGGATAATTAGTTGTCGAAATATTTGTAATCCAATTTCCACACTCTTCAATTTTTCATGACCCTGTATTTCATTCAAATTTCAATTCAAAGATATATTTTAATTGGAAATGAGACGCTTAATCCGACGCAGTAAACCGTTAGTTAATAGGATTATCAATTTTGGAGTTATGCGGATGTTTCTTTTACGCAATTTAGTAATAGAGAATTTAAAGTTTATGACGTCATCAAGCCAGGATTTTATTCGAATTGTAATGCATTTTATAAATATCTTACACATGTTTTATTTTCATATTTTATATTACGCATATCCATGGTGGGTAAGTATTATGGTGGCCCTCAACGACTAGTTTTTCTATGTAAATTCAATTTGCAACAGGACAGGAAAATATTTTTAGATTAATGGTAAAATACAACATTATGATTAATTTTTTATTTATTTAAGGTAATTTTAAAACATAAAATTGGAAATATATCTAAACCAAAATGATTTAAATTGTATTTTAATTATAAAGCTCGTAGTATAATTAGAAAATATTTTATATTTATTATGAAAACGATTTTTTATACAACCTTTTATGTATTTAAATCCCAAAAACTTTTTAAATAGTTACTATATAGATATTAATAATCTTATTTCTTCTGTATAAAACTTTTCAAATGCTCAAGAAAAACGGAATATCTGCACACTTCGAATAAGTAAACCTTGAATCTTCAAGCTATTACTCAAACCAGGTATGTCTACGAATGAAAAAACTGAATTGTAAGCAAATTTAACTATTGTAATCTACATTTATTATAAATTAATTAAAAATAATAAATAATAAGTCAAACGTCAAAAATAAACATATGCCTTTTGAGAAGAAATGTCTAGCTCGATTTCTCTAAAATACAGAAAATTTCATTCTTCTCACAAAATATTACAACGCAAGTAAGCAATGAAATGAAAAGCAATACGATAATGTTATTTTTTAATCGAAAGAGACAGCATTATGAAAAAATCAAATGCTTATAATAAGCACGGGACAAATAACGGTGCCTTTATTTTTTTATGGTACTAAAATTATGTTTCAATAAACAATTTTTACCGAAAAATTAATATTCTAGATTAGAATTTGGCATAGAAGTATTTTATTTTATCGAAGGGTTTTGTTTTTCCATATTCATAAATGCAAATTTTATTATTTTCTTAATATTTTTAAACTATAAAAATATTATGTGAGATCGAGTGCGAACGCATACACACTCGTACACAAACAGGCACACGCATGACTGTGCATATTTGCATATCCATGTATTTTCCTTAATGAAGAATTTATTCTCTGTTTCTCTTTTCTGTTTCAATTTACTAAATTTTTCTATAGTCTCCCCATGTATCCTAGTACACACTCATATAAAGGTTCCTTATTGCGTCATCAGTTTATGAAGTTGAAAATTGTTTTATGAACATAACATTTGAGTTTTCTTTCTTTCTAATTATTTTCATTTTTTAATTATTTTTTCTGATATATTCTTACGCTTGCACAGTCTGTCACGTTTTATACATAAATTAAGTAAGGGAATTTTCAATGATTAACGCGCAATGCGCAATTTGAATTCTCGTTTCGTTACTTTTCCACATTCTGAAACAATAGTTATTTAAATAGCCCAGCTCAAGTAACCGCATCACATTTCCTTTATTCACGTTACTCTTAATTTCTTTAAAGGGTTGTCTTGTCAAAATTAGTACAAATGGGTATAAAGCTCAAATGTAAAGGTATTTTGTGAGTCAACAGACATTTTTATGTCGAAAACTTACAGCACTCGAATAAAACGGGTTTCAAAATTTATTATGTATCTCAAAATATTATAATAAAAACCGTATAACTTTAAAATAAAAACAAAACATTTAAGAAGGATAATATTTAGTATGTTTTAGCATATTTTAGAAGTGAACCTTATTTCAGTTTCTCAACTACTTGGCTATCTGTCTGTTTTTGTCACTGTTATGTTTTCTGAATGAAAATTTGCTTTAATCATTCACGAAAACTTCAGAATTATTCTATGCTGAAAAAACATCCGAATCAACGGTTATTTTTTACTGTCAGATAGACGAGAATTTGAGGCTATTTTTTACAGACTTTATATGTATGTGGACTTAATAACATATATTTACAAACATTATATGCAAATATATATAATCTATGGGGCATTTCGCATCAAATCACTGAGTAAAAATTCAGTATGTAACCCACAATCACAGATTTCAAGGAAACTGTGTGTGTTTTCTTCGTACTATGAAGATATAATAATTTTTGTGTGTCTGTGTGTGTGTGTTCATGTGCCTGGGTAAAGTAGTTTGTGAGGGAAAAAAATTGAAAGCTTCAGAAAATTGCCATGAGTTGGCATTAATAACTGTTTGATTTTAAGGATTTTCACTGATTCAGTGTGTTATACATAAAGTCATTTTTCCATATCTAATGAAGATCAGTTTGAAATAATTTATGCGTAACAAATAAGGTATGTAGATTATGAAAAACAAGAGTTGTTTCATTTAAACTATTTAAGTGTGTTTATTTATTTTTTATTTTTTTACATTTTAAAATAAAAACAATTATAAAAATAATGAATTACTTAAAAATGGATTTTCACCAAAGCTTGGAGGTGCTACGAAGTCGGACTTTATTTAATTGTATTGCAGCCGAACTCAATCGATCGTCATTGTACGTAAAGGTATCTTTAATTCAATATAAAATTTTAAAAAAGGGGGAATTTGGGGGTTTGTATCAGGGTCATTCCATGGTAACTTACGTTACATTTAGAATAATTGACTTCAGTAATTTTAGTAATATAGCACTAAAAAATATTCAAAATGTAATGTTTATATGATTTGTTAATTAAACCTATACAAAACTAAATTTGGATAAAAATTACTTAAATTTAGTACTATTTCTTGAACGCTAAAAATTATATTTACTGTGGTAATTTACATTTCTGACAAAAAGAACATAAATTACCATAATAAATATAATGGCCAGTGTTCAAAAACTAGCATTAAAGGTAGGTAATTTTTATCCAAATTTCGCTTTGGATAGGTTTAATTAACAAATCATATCAACATTACATTTTCAATATTTTTTGGTGTTATATTATGAAAATTACTAAAGAAAATTATTCTAAATGTAACGCAAGTTACCATGGAATGACCCATCAGTATTTTGCAGAGCGCATATATATGAGCCTCACTGGCATTTTTTAAAGTTATTATAACCATTTAAAATTATAAAACAAGATTAAAAGTTATTGTAAAGGCTTACTCTTTTTTTACAGAAAAATAAATTAATGGTTATAATCAAATGCGACATTTTTAAACTGTCGAAAAGTACTCAGTCCCCTTAAATGGATAATGGTGCTCATAATGCATAATTGTTACATTTATGCTTTTAAAATTCTAAATTTTCTTTCTTAAATATTTTAAAAAAAAAGAATTTATTTCATCATATCCGTTCAATTTAATCTTAATTTAGAAATGATAATTTAATAGATTCAAAATCATGCAATATAAGATATGTATTATATAAAATATATATGATATGTGTATGATTAATTTTAGTTTTGTTTACGCTGTTTTTTACAAATCACTTATTGTCCAGGCTGTTACCAGTATATCTTGTCCATTCATTAAAGCATTATTAAATCATTGTACTCTGAAAGAAGTTACGTATTTGTACATTATTTTAATTTTTTGAACACTAATCCTCATCCAAGTATTATATAAAAGTACTGTTTGATGTTTATTTAGTTCATGAATAACAGTTTTATCACAATCATTTATCATACTCACATATTTTCAAATTTTGCTTAAATCAGATAACATTTAGATTTCTCTCTCAAAGTTTAATAGAGAGCTAAACTATTAGAAGAAAAAAAAATATTATTCTAATCTTTTCAAATTTATTGATAGTTATTTTCAATAATTTAAAAAGTCATCCGTAGTTTAATAACATTTAATTTTCTTTTTCCAATTCTTCTAAATTGTATTAAACTTCATTCAGTTGTTCTATTCAATGAAATTTTCTCGAGGACAAACTGTTTATTTTCTACACTAAAAAGAAGCAAAAATCTTTCTTTTCAAAATCACATTTTTTTTTTAATTATATTAAAACAAACCATTTTAAAGAAACTAAGAGAAAGAAAATTATAAGATTAAGAAAGTGCTATCAATAATCATAATGTATAAAAATAAGTTTAAAAACTTTCACAAAAGCAAATATTTCACAAAACAACCATGTATTGAATGATAAGACTTGGTGATATTTCGCACAATTTAAAAAATTAAAATAGCAGAATAAAAGTACACTTTCACTATAATAATAACAATAAAACAAACTGTTTAACTATTTAAGCTTTCAACGATATTTTTTAATCACATACATTCTCGGAAAATATTATTTAATGCATTGAAAAAACGTAAAAGAACAAAACTTTGAGAGAAAATAGCTATGACCAATCTGTCATCACCTTAACTTTGGTTAAAAAAAAAAAAAAAAAAAAAAAAAGCGTTTTTGTGATTTGATATAGACTTTGTTAGGAATTTAGGATATACTGTATATATCTTTAAATAACTTGATACTGCTTTCCATTCTCAAAAATATACCGTCCAAAAATGTGTTTTTGATAATACCGTTTGATTACCTTTACACTGAAAAAAAATTTTTGTTCTCAAATTTTATATTGGAAACAAATTTCAAATGATATTAAAAATTCGTTACAACCGAACTCTAAAAATTACATATTTATCACATAAATTAGTAAATGGGTTGATTTTCTGGTTAGTAATATACAGGATGTTTTTTTTTTAAACTGACGCTATTCAGAGCCGCCTGTAGCTCGTTCTAATAACTGGATTGATACAAAATTTTGTGAATGGACTAAGAAAACCATGGGAAAAAAGATTCCAGCAAAAAAAAAAATTAGTTCCAATCACCGCCGATAGGGGGAAATGTGGCGCTGTACATTGAAAAAAACATCAGAAACAGACAAAATTAATAATTTGGATAAAATACCATGTTTCATTCATCATTTACACTTTCCCTTTCGTTGATTGCAGTTGAAACATCCATTATCACTTTTTCTGCCACCGGTTTACATCCTCTGCCTGACCGAACTGCTAGCGAGCCTGTTTCTTCGAATTTCAGAATCATTGCTTTCAATACATTAACGGATAAAGGTCCTTTGCGCAGTTTATGGCGTGTTCTAAGTAAACGAAGAGCTGCTGGTGCATTGCACTGGTTACAACAATAGAACTTCACAAGTAACGCGCGCTGCGGTAACGTGAGATTCATTTTCAACCTGAGCTGAAATTGTTTCTCGGTGTTTTCGCATGCATTTATAACTTAAACTATTGGCGCTACTGTCGCTTGCGTAAGTAAAAATTTTCATTTTCATTTATTGCCCGTATTTTATGCTAATTCTCAGTTGCATAAATTACCACAGCGCCACATTTCCCCCTATCGGTGGTGATTGGAACTAATTTTTTTTTGTTGGAATCTTTTTCCCATGGTTTTCTTAGTCCATTCACAAAATTTTGTATCAGTCCAGTTATTAGAACGAGCTACAGGCGGCTCTGAATAGCGTCAGTTTAAAAAAAAACACCCTGTAGATCTAAATTATGCAATATTAGGGTTAAAAGAGTGTTCAAAATTTGATTTAACAATTAACTGTAAGCATTGCATTGTCAAACAGGAGAAAAGAATTGTAAATAGAGGTGTAGCCATACAAAATGAGAAAGCTCTTCATTTTCATATTATTGATGTTAATAGAGTACAACAAGTGAATAATGAAAGTATAAAAATTGAAAATGAGAGTAGTAATTTTGAAAATAAGTATGATCATTATAACAAGTCTAATTTTTATCAAGTGAATAACAATTTTGATAACAATGAAGAGCGTAATGATTTGAATCTTTATCATGATGGACAATTAAATTTTGAGAACTGTGGTAATAATATAATTATGCAGTCGAATGAGGAAAATAATGACTACGAAGTGCAACCAGATTATAGAAGACTCATGGCTCCTCAAAATTCCCGCGAAGTTAATAATTCTAATTATGAGCTAATGGGGGAGATAAATTTGATTCAAAATGGGGATTTAAGGGAATTAGTTCAAAATTACATGGGTATATTTGCTAAACATAAATATGATGTGGGAAGAAATTAAATATCCTAATACTAGGAAGTTGGAACCAACTTTTTCGGGTCCATACAAAATCATAAACAAACTTTAAGAAGTTACTTATGAAATAGACAGATTTAATTATGAAACGAAAGCCAATTCAGTAATTGTACATATTTCTCAATTAAGATCATATTATTTTCCAGATGACTTCAAATTACGCCATAAAAATACACAAAAAACAACACAAACAACTTTACATACAGGGTCGCAACACCAAACATTAGTGAAAACAATATATTAAATTATTTCCAAAAGTTTTATTTACAATAACTAAAATTTAAAACCTTTCTAAAAATAAATGTAAATTATTTTTACCAAGTATATTGTTGGGTCGACACAGGGATATTGCTTGTGTAATTCTTAAAACTTAACTTTAAATTGTAAACAGTAACTTCTCAACATTACTAGGTGTTTGCTAGCCTGATCAACTAGTTTTGGTACTTATTTTGTTGAGTCTATTAAATTTAAATTAAATATTTTATATAATTACAGTTTTTAGTAAATATTATTTATATTATTTAATGTATTCGCATTAGCTATATTTATTTTATTTAATACAGTAAAAGTCTTGAATTATTCTTGAATGCTAATATTCTATATTTATTCTAAAATGTGATATTGTGATATTATAGTGAAGTAGTTTGATTAATTGAAAAAAAAAGATTGAGATTAATTGAAAAAAAAGAACTGCAATAGTGTAAATATAATAACTTTATATTCCATTTCTCTGTTATCTAACAACTATTTTTTTTTTTTGCTTATTTACTTAAAAAAGTGTAAAAAGAAGCATATGATTCTACACTTGAAATTTTGGTAATTAGCTATACCCGATTATGTCATAAATTTATTAATTAAAAGAAGAGTATCAGAAAAGGATATTATTGTTCACAATTATTGGTTGAGTGATTCCTATCTAAACATTTAGGCAACTAAATTATTTAGTATTGGAAATATAATATATTGTTAATTTGTTTTTGTTTTTTTACACCATTCGGCTAGCAAAAAAAAAAAAAAAAAAAAAAAAAAAATATTTTTTCCAAGTAAGGAAACAAACAGATTTTGCTATGTATTTATTTTTTTTCCTCAACCAAGAATTTTATATGGAATGTAATATTATTGTGATGTATTGTTAGACCAGCTATTGAATTTTGTTGATATTATTTATTTATTGAAATAAATTTATTAATGTTATTATTTATTAAGAGAATATTTTAGAAATATTGTTGCGAAATGTTATTATTTAGATAAAAGAGATCTCTATTTACAAAAGTGTTGATGAATTGAAGAATACTACTATTTTGGTACCATAGATAGTGTATATACCAAAAAAGTTTACTAAATGTGTCAATAAGGGTAGTTATCATCCATGAGTGGAATAAAATAGCTCTGATCTCCAGTGTGACCACGAAAAGAGTGGCACCATAGATTAGAGTGGGGTCAATCCCAATCAAAATAAAACAAAAGAGGACTGTACTGACAGATATAACTTATAAAAATTAAAAGAGAACTGTTTATTGAGGACTGGAAAAATTGAAGCTTCATTTCCATCTTTATTATTTATTATATTGAATTCTTTACATATTATGTTGTTATTAGTATTATTTATTATGTTATTTATTTCTTGTTTTTATCTTGATGTATTCTCATTTATTTACACTTGCAAAAAGTAAGTGTTGTAAAATTTATGTATTTTAGGTTATGCTTTTACTCTTAAATTTTTATTTGTCTAAAGTCTATTCTTCAAAAAAAATTTAAGGCTGTTGCTTGATGATTTTCGGTCATTTCAAAATTTTTAAAATTTTAGAATTTTTTTTCTTTCAACTTATTCTAAAAATTTTAGTAAAATTCTATTTTTTATGTCACTTATCTGAACCGCTGTTAGGGAACTGCTGTTTTCAGCTAAGCCTTTTTTTTTTGGGGGGGGGGGGGATATGAAACAAATTTTAATTTTGTCGCCGTTTGCCTCATCAATTCTATAATTCTGTTTATTTCCCATTATTATAAATTATTTTCTCGTTCTACTATTTAAATTGTCAAAATCCCGCATAGCTAAAAATTCTTTATTCTAAATTTATTCTCTTGAAAAAATGGCGCTAGTATGCAGTTCTGTTAAAATTACTCGCTTTTTATTCCATTAAAATAACGCATCCTAAAATTTAATTCTTTTAAAATTTCACTTTCCCAGCTAAATATTTTAATTCTCTCGAAAAACAACCTGTATCTTTTTTATTTTTGATTTCCCTATTTTTTCTGACAAAAAAGTATTCTTTTCTCAAATATAAAAGTTAATCTCAGTTTCAATGTAAAATTTTATCTTGGCTTCTGCCAAGACCCAGTAAAACCTACGTATTTTCTTTTTATTTCTATATTTGTTCGAAAAAATCAGGATCATTCCAGATCAACCTAGAATGTCTTTCCCGCGCTTTTTCAGTTGGAAGTTTAATATCCTTCATATCATAGCGCCCAAGAAATAGAGTCCCGTAACGCGATTGGTCGAAAGACTGTTTCCCGGCTCTGTATTCGTGAGCTTTAGCAGATGCTTATATGTTTGTTTTCCCGTCTTGAGAGCAGATTGTTCCTGGATCTCGATGTATACGGAAACCCGGCGCGTACTTCGCGACCGTGGAATATATCTCCTTGGCTGCCGATAGACCATACGACGCTGCCTATTAACATCTTATGTCTTCTTCGAGTATTTAATTTAATTCCCGAAGCCTCTCCTTGATTCTAAAAGTCAATATTTATGGAATTATCATGTGAACCAGTAAAAGCATAGCCTCAGAATTTCCGGATTTTAATAAACTGTGACTTGGAATCGACTGCCTATTTATTTTCTTCAATAAGCACACCATGAGTAGGGAGTATCGGCGCTGCGAGTGCAAAATTCCTAGGTGGAAGCCATTGGCCTTCATAGTGTGATTTACAAA
This sequence comes from Maratus michaelseni, assembly GCA_963931845.1. Classification (NCBI taxonomy): domain Eukaryota; kingdom Metazoa; phylum Arthropoda; class Arachnida; order Araneae; family Salticidae; genus Maratus; species Maratus michaelseni. Next base: position 283,906,342 of record OZ007586.1, read on the forward strand.
AATAAGGCGATTCGGTGAAATCGTCACATATATATATATGTATATATATGTATATATATATATATATATATATATATATATATATATATATATATATATATATATATATATATATATATATATATATATATTATACATACATAGATATATATATATATATAAAGAAAGATAAAACTGATATATATATATATATACATATAAAGGGGCAAAATGCAACACTATTTTGTATACTGCACAGTGAGGCACGTACTTCGATATCTAAAGAAAAAATAGTATCAAAAGTCGCTATCAGGGGGAATTTTGGCGCTGTTTTTGGAAGAAATATGAACTTGTTGCCGCTGTCGGGTCGTCGAATCCTTTGCTATACGATACTAAACCTTCACAAACTGCAAGTACTTGCATTAACGTAAAAGAGCAGTTTTATTTAATTACTACCTGACCCGCTCGGCGTTGTCCGGGCCTGCGATAGAAACCTTAAATGTACCTAAAATAAATATTGAACGATTTTATATGGTTAAACGAAAATCTTTCCAAAAATTTAATATATATCTAAAGAAACCTAGCGTTGGTGGCCCCACTGCCTTCGGCAGCGTGCACCGGGCGTGCTACGCACGCTCATGTCTGTTTTTATTTTATATTTTTAAAGAAAGATTGGCGTAGTTTGGGACCGTGATAATAACCTTAAATATCCCTAAAAAGAATGTTGAAGGAATTTATATATTTTAACGAAAATCTTTCTAAACTTACCTAAAGTATTGTAAGAATATTGTTTTCTTCTCTCTTTTTTTTTCACATCGTGTCATTTAAAAACAAAAAAATACTAATCATCCGAAATCTTTGAAATTTTTATGAGTTATAAATATAATGTTTCGAAAGCCTGTGAATAATTTTTGTGTATAAATATCGATATTTAGTGGTAAAAACATGAACAAAATCCACTCTCGTATTCCCGTTCTGAAGGAAAATTTTACAAACTATATATTTTTTTAAATACTTCTAATCGTCTGAATGTTTCGAGATTTTTATACGTGATGTAAATCAAGTGTCCAAAGACCTTGTAAAAAGATTGCGTTAAAATTTTGACATTTAGTTACTTATAGTTTATGAAAAAGGGAGCGTTGCCAGAAATCATAAAGTGATTTCCAGTCCCAAATTTTTTTGAAAAGGTTAATATTTGTATTTTTCGAAACAGATTGTATAATCGTGTAGAAAAAGGTTTAAGTGGGAAAACCCGCTTTAAGTGAATCATTTTTGTTTTTCCGTATCTTGAAAATTTGGGCTTCGAAAAAAGGGGGGAAAACAACGCGAAACTGAACATCTTAAAAAAATGAAAGGGTTAAAATTCATATATTTTTTAATAGATTGCGGCGTACGAAATTTGAAAATTTGTTTTCAGTTTGTCTGTATTTTAAACGATTTTGCCGATACACGCTTCGGAAAACGACAAAAAAGAAATAGCCCTCGGCGCTTCGGAATGATTTTCTGGAACGCACCGTTGCGACGCGTTTGTCTTTTTTTTTAATTGCGGAGTTAAATCTGAGATATTAATTAATATCTCTAATAATTATCAAAGATTGAAAAATCTGAGCCTCGGGCATCAAGACCTGCCTTGGACTATTCTCACCCAAACTTACAGACGGCTACGTGCAGTAGATTTCCTTATCAATCGCACATACACACGCGGACAGATAAAAGCTTTTCTTTTATTAGTATAGAAAACCTGCAAATTGCAAAAGCTCCTGTGTTTTAACATTGTATGTAAACACGTGTCTTTTCAGGAGTTTTCGTAATTTTCTGTTTACGTTTACAGCTCAAATCTAAGTGAATTCAAATGGAAAATGTGGAAAATGCTTATCGCACACAGACAGCTATTGAAATATCAGAATGGTGGTCATCACATTTCATATTAACAAAAGACGTTTTCATTTATTATGAAGTGTGTTTGCAGTTCCGTTTGACAATTATAGATTCATTTATGACAAATATTACTCTTACTGCGCAAAAAGTTCACCTAGTGGCGACTTTTGGTACTAAATGTTTTATGCAGAAATTGAAACCGCATGCTTCACTATGCACGTACGCCAAATGATATTACATTTTGCCTAATAGATTAACCGCTAGAGGGCTTAAAATACCTCGCGTTATTTTATGGTCACTCTGTATATGATATGTTATTGTAGACAACAAATAATTTTCTAATTCAGAAAAAACTAATGAATTGGAACTACAAAATATCAAACGTTTTAAATAAATTAATGATATATATATACATGTTTCAATAAATACACAAATTAAAACTTCTTTTACTTAAGTAAGGTGTCATACATATAAAAACACAAATATCAAAACTTGACATGTTTCGGTTTACATTCTAAAACCATACTCATAAGTAGATACCTCGTCAACAAAAAATCAAACCAGGTTTGATTTTTTGTTGACGAGGTATCTACTTATGAGTATGGTTTTAGAATGTAAACCGAAACATGTCAAGTTTTGATATTTGTGTTTTTATATGTATGACACCTTACTTAAGTAAAAGAAGTTTTAATTTGTGTATTTATTTCGAAAAGGTGAAGTTTTTGAGTTTTTAAATTTTTGTAATTTAAAAACAGTTAACGTACATGTTTCAAGTAATATAAAATATTGACGTGCAGTAGTCAGTGGAAGCCTACTGTGGAAATGCGAAAAGTTTGTTTGTCTGTATCTTCGTCTGTCTATTTCAGGATAACTGACTGCCCCAAAAAACATACAATAAATTTGAAACTAACTGCAGAGTTTCAGAGTTCACTCAGAAAAAATTGGATGTTTTTTGGTATGCAGGCGATAGTTTTTGAAGTGCATTTTAATGATATTACATAATTTCGAACATTAAGAAATATATATACGTTGATGTACATCTGTTATACATTACAGCATGTTTTCTATACAAAATGGTATGAATAGTTATAACATTTGTTGTTCATTTACAGGAACACACAAAGAAATTTATTGCATTACTGTCTATAAGAAAAAATTATTAGAAACACCCTTTAACATTGCTCTATTATTTCTAACATTAGAAAATTCATACATATGTTATTAAAATGTTCGGCAAAATCTTTCCTATAGAAAATGGTGCAAGCAACATTTAGAATTCTTAGGGTGGCACAAAATAATTAAGATATTATCTTCTGTGAGTGGTAATTACAGAAAGTGATTTTTCAGTTTTGTTATGCATTTTCAAATTTAAATAAACATTAGTATATTACGTGGTATGTAAAAACGTATTGATAATACAAGGGGTTTCCCAAAATAATTCGAATTAATTATCGTCTGGATTTTTTAAATCACATTTGTGAAGTGTTAGATGTAGAAAAATTATGAAAATATTTTCCATAACACATACTTGATACTGTGATTTCACAATTTTCCATTATACAGCCTCTGTTGTTGCAACTGTTTTGTAAAAAAAATATCTAATAAATCTTAAAGGACTAATATTAGTTTTTTTTTCCATGGGTACTCTGATTTATACATGTTAAAATGCACTATTAAAAAGATACACCAGAAAGATTATTTGAAAAGGACAAAAAAAGAGTTTGCATAAATATTCAGAAACTTTAATTTTTAAAAATATATATCTTTAGAAATATACTTTGGTGGGTTCCCTTTAGGTGAAATTACACTTTTAAAGCGTTTTGCCTGGGTTGTGGAGTCGGTGACAAAAAATGACCGACTCCGACTCTGACTTTTGAAATTTTAAAGGAACCGACTCTGACTCTGGGATGGCTAAGGTACAAGCCTGAAGGTTTCTATTGTTCGGTTTTATTGGTAGATTTATATTATTCAGATTGCTTCATTGCTGTCATTTGTTTTGAAATTGTAATAGTCGCTTTATTAAATTTGTCATTAGACAAAGGAAATATTACTATTTAAAAAAGTGGTAGCAGTCAAGCAATCAGAATAAAAAAATACTGAACTGGCAACGCTGCAACCTACTGACACATTCCTTCTCACTGGCAGAATCGACCCCAGATTAAGATATTGTTGAAAATGTACTTTCCATCGCGTTACACGTTTTTCAGCTGAACTAATTTTTACTATACTGAGTGTTGTCTGTATAATACGAATAAATTCATATACAAAATAGCACAAAAGGATATGGATAAATTTCTTTCTATGGATTTTACTTTCCGGAAAGACATTTTGAGTTGTGTTAAGCGTTTTTGAGCTTAACTAAATTTTCATCGTGACGTGTATAAAAATCATAATCACGATCATATACAAGGCCTCACAAAACAAGTCAAATGTATTGTGGCCGGTGGGCAATAAATGCTGAAAATGGGTATTATGCGTTTTCTGAATAGTTTACTTAGATAAATTCTTTCATTGTAATAAGAAACAAGAAAGAAAATTCATGCATAAAGCATAGATTATGTAACACTTTCCAACACTTCCAAAATAATTTTTCAAATCTTTACCGTAAGGTGTAAGATGATATCTAACTAAACAATTTTGAAAACGCATAACATATTTTAAAATCCAATTTCAGAAATTACCAACAATATTCGAAAAAATATCCGAACTCTTTTGTGCAGCCTAAATTTTAGTTCAGTTAGGAAACGCGTAGCAGAGTTTAAAATTTCCCTTCTGCAATTTCCGACAATCAACGTAAATGTACTCGAGAACTTATGTGCTGCTCTGTATACAATCTATACAATTTATACACACCAAGTAATAGAGAAAATTGAGTTAAATTTAAAAACGCGTTCAGCAACTGAAAAAACATTCCCAGAAATTATTATTAATAAGCAGTACTTTAACCGAATTATTTTGTGTGTCCCTGTAAATGAACGATGAAAGCTATACACACAATATTCTATAGTAAACTCTTGTAATCCACATTAGTTATATATATATCAATTTCAATATGTTTGAAATAGTGAAACATTATTAAAATAAACTGCAAACGATTTTTCTTCATAGACCATACTATAACGGAATTCTTTTGAGCATCCCTGTAAGGGAACTATAAGTGCTATGCACACCACATTCTATAATTTGTCTCTTGTAGTGCACTTCAGTGATATATATCAATTTCAATATGTTTGAAATTGTGTAACATCATTAAAATAAACCGCAAATGATTTTCCCCCATAGACCGCAATGTAACGGAATTCTTTTGAATGTCCCTGTAAAAAAAAACTATAAGCGCTACACACTTTATTTCCAATACCGAACATGCCACAGTAAGCCTCAATAACATACATCAATTGCATGACGATCCGAACATATTTACGCGAGTTACAGCACAGACAGACAAACCGAATTCATAGACACTTTTCAACTATGTTGGAAAGTCTTAAAATGTAAGCTACGTAAAAATATTCTAATAGCGTTGGAAAGTGCTTCATAACCTATGCGTGGCACCTAGTTTTCTTTCTTGTTCACTTGTTCATCTGGAATTTGTTTAATAACTTTATTCCATTGCGTATAAAATAGAAAAAAGAAAAACCTTTAAAAATCTACAGTTTTCTCGTAATTTGAAAATATATAAAGTTAAGAAAATAGATTATTAATTATAGTAATAAAAATATACGTCTTTCAGTCTATTTCGTTATTTTAGTAATTAGTGTAATAAATGTTCGATTATAAGTTATCAAAAAATACATAACTGAAATAAGATTAATTTGCTATCATAGCCACAAAAAATAATAACTGAGAAAATAAATTTTCATTTTTTTAAATGGAAAATTTTGTTGCCATCAGCAATCTAATATATACACTGAAAAAAATATGGCGAAAAGTTTTATTCTTTACTACAGTAATTGTATCTAAAACTTAGAAAAATAAAATTGCGATATATAAATGGAACATAAACGCAGACTTTTTTATATAATAATAAAAATCACGCCATTTGGCACAAACTAAAACTACAATATTTTGTTATTAGAAAATTCTTTTAGGATAATTTTGGTTTCCTCTATCGAAAAACATTCGGATTTATATAGGTAAGAACACTTTTTTTAAGTACAGTAATCTCTCACTTATACGGCTCTTCTTTTATACGTCTCTCTAAGTTCTACGTCTATGGTAAAGATACCATATATATCTTTTTCAAAAATTAAAGAAATCTATATTTCAAGTATTTTATTAAATATACTTTCCCCTTTCTGTATTATCGTAATTTATATACCTTCCCGGCTGTTAAAACGCGCACCCTTTTGATCAATCTCTTTCAACGATAACCTTTAGTCAAAATCATACATATTGTTTGTAAATTATCATTAACGTACTTTATTCGGTCTCCCACACATCAATGTAAATGAAATTATCCAAGGCATAAAATGTTTCCTTTCTCATGGTCAGTTTTGACTTCATACTGAATCCAGATGTTAATTCCGTCTGACTGACGCCTTATAACATATTTCTGAAATATCTTTCCTGCATTTTTCTCAAAACAACTAACCGCCAAAATTCTATTTCACTCTCTTTTTTTGCCAAAGTGCAATCTTCGCCAATAAAGATTCCCCTACCACTGACGTCAATTATGAAGTTCATCTGATGTATATGTAACGGTTACAATTCCCACGCAAAAATACAATACTCTTGGCTCTAAAAATGTAAATGGTTTGGCGTATTTTCCAACGCACGCTGTCATTAACAAAAAGACACTTTCCTCTCTGACCGCAGCCGATGTAACATCTAAAATAATCTGGCCCCTTGGCCACCCTATGGTACCCTCCTAAAGCACTTTCCCACTTTTTAAAATTCGGATATGCAGCCTAAGTTCTCGATATTCTTACTTCGCTCCTCTGTCAAAAATTTGGATTGTCACCCCATCATACAAGATGTGATTTCTTGTACCCGTGGATTATTAACTGTGGAATAACTTCATGGATTTGTCTTCTTTTCATCGTTTTAAAATAAAGAAAAGATGTTTATCAAATACTTCTTGATTCTTCCTCGTCGAAACAAACTTTTTTCCAGTTCTCAGCAGGATGTCGTCAACTTGAGTTATTACGGGAAACAACATATGCAATTCACTATACGTCACTCGGGACCTAAATGCTTATGTCCCACCGAAAACAATTTTCCTATATTTCAGATGCCTACAAATTCTTCGACCATTCCCATACTCCGAACCATTTTTGATTCTACTCCGAAGCTTTCTCCTATTTTCTTTTCGATAACGTCGATATTAGGTAGTCCCGGATAAAGATATAGATATGCATTTTTTTTTTCATTTATGCGTCGCAACGTGAAATGTGTCTCTCACTAGCGTCGGAGAAATTTCAAATTTACCTTGCCATTTCTTCCCATTCTGCACATGTCCTTTCAAAGAAATTTCACATCAGCTTTTAAAGGAGAAATCAATCGGTTGTCTTTTTGCATTTGTTTTCCGGGTACTGTTATAAGCTGCATTTCTGGGTCACATCCCTTCACACCTCGTACTTCTAGGAGGACTATTTTTAAAAAAGCAGGCTTTCATTCGAAAGGAATTTGAAAATGAGGCATCTTCTGCCAAATATCAACCAGTATTAGATGAAAAATGGAATGCCATTTCTTGAATGATGATCAAATTTTAACGATTTTTATAAGTACTGGTGAAAATATAATAGCAGCAGAAATGAGGGACTTACAAGAAATTGTAGCAGAAATTCAAGATGATGCCAATGAAGATGAATCAGATAACAAAGAAAACGTAGAAACACCATTTACCGACATTTTCAAAGACAACAGATGATCCGAAAACTCTCCGTCAATATATCCAACGCTGATACATCTTGTTCAACATATTCATGTTTCAATGAACTCGAAAAATCCCTTTTTAGGGACAGACATCAAACGTATAAACAAACTTCAATTTTAGACTATTTAAAAAAATAGGGCATGTAATTACATTTTTTTTGAGATGTATTTATTTTAGATTTGAATTATTAAACCTTTAACAATCAAAATAAATCGTATTTTTATTATTCTGCATGTTATTGAACCATTTAAGGATTAATTTTGTTTTAACATTTATTTCAAATTTAATTTTTACATTGATTTCATTTATGCGTCTCTTTCGTTTATGCGTCATTTTTTATTAGTCCCTTGCACCGACGTATAAATGAGAGCTTATTTTATTATAGAATGATCACCATAAGAGTTTTTTTTTTTCAAATAAAAATTATAAAAAGCATTTGTCTTCTGAATTCATGCTTAGAAAATGTAAACTACATTTAAATCTCTTAGGGGGAATTACCGGTGCATTTCTATTTCATAAACATCTTTGTTATACGAGATTTTATCCAACTTCTGCAATAGATTCAGATGTTTTTTGGTTGTTAAGCAAATAAGAATCATTAAACCCCCTGACTGCTTATCCCGCGATTTCCACTGCAAGACATTTGTAGAAAAAATTATATAATACACAATTTTTGAAGCAATTTTGTTTTAAAAATTCTACGGTCAAAGGGTCAAAATGCAAATGATAAATATACTACATATTTCAAATACAAGATGATATGAAATATGTAATAATAGAGGACATACTGGTCGATTATATATTGGTTGAAAGGATTTTGAAAAAAAAATTAAGCAGTCAGAGGGTTACGATAAGATGAAGTCTCCCGTAAAATCTCCAAATAACTTATGATAATAAAATCAAAGTGTGAAACGCACCCGTATATATACTGAAATCTTGAAATAGCACAAATACTCTAAATTATGAATGTAAATTTAAGGAGACAACAAGGTTCAACTGGGGATGAGATCTCCATGGAAAAAAAATTTATTTTTAAAAAAATACAAGAATAAGCATCACAAGAACGGTTGTGTGAAATCATGTTTTACGTAAAAGCCTTTAAAAGTTACATTTCCTGAATCGTCGGAAAGTCGTATATATTTACAAATATTAAATATAACATAAAATATAAATTGCTAACTGTAGGAATATTGTAGGAATTCAAAATACAGAATGTGACTTGCACAGATGACATTGAATCTCATGATCTGTAGATTTATTAACTAATATTTAATTGGAATAGTAGATCAGAACCGTTTTCAAGCCGAGAACCTCCTCCATTTTGAGGTCGATAAAGTTGAATGAGACTTTTTTTGTAAAATTTACATAATTTTAATTGCTACTTTTGGTGATATCAAGTTAAAGATCCAGCATAAAATGTATAAATATTTGTTTATTACCCCCCAAAGGAGTGGAATGTTAAATTAAAGGGCTCATTTTAGAAAAATCAATAATTTATATTTAACTTCTTATAGGTGCACTCCCCTTTACACATTTATTTTCCCATTAATACTTGACGTTACCTATAGTACAAGATTATTTCCAATTGCTTAAATTGTTACAACGGATATTCTTGAAAGTTTTCTGTTTTATTAGAAATGCATCTAATAAGCGGATTACATTACTGGATGAAAAGAGTACTTTGGAAAAAACATTTCTTGTCTAGGATTGGAATCCATGCGTCTGCAAAACCCAAAGGCACTATATCAGCACCAACGTGTTAATTAAGCTTTAAATCATCGTTAATGACATTAGAATTAATTGAAGCTGTATTCATTTTTTTAAATGAAAATATAAACAAAATCATATTTCTTCTTTATTCGAATAACATTAATTAAAATATATTATTAATTAATGTAGCCAGTTTTGGGTAATTTGTGGGTATATTTTTAACTGTGGAATAATCTCCTGTCCTTCCTTAAGAGGTCCAATCCTAAAACGGTTTCGAGTTATAGAACTATACATTAGGATCAAATTAATCATAGTAACATTAACAAAGAATTCAAAATTATTCTTGGATTTTTGGGGGCGAATAAATTTTTGAGGTATCAAAAATTTTTAAGTACAAAAATGCCAGATTAATCGATATGCTACCTGCACATCATACTTGCGTGGAAGTATATAATACTGTAAATTACGTTATATTGTTTTGAATAATATGTTTCTGTGTGTCTTATCCCATTTGGATAAACATTTTAAAACTATTTTAACCATGTAAAAATTGTTCATTTTAAATAGGTTTTTAATATACCACTTAATTGGTTATTATTATAACATCTCGAAATAATTTTGGTGTGATTAACAGTTCTTGGTTTTCATCCACATTTAAATTCTTGAGCATTTTATTGACCCCAGCTGCAGCTATTTTCATGCTGTATCTTATCTATACTTTTAAAAGAGTAGCTTGATTTTCTCATAATCAACGCCGAGCCTCGACCGTTTGTCCTAGAACAATAAAATTTGGAAGACATGTTATTTACACAATGTAAGCACCCACGAAGAAAGGATTTTTGAAAATTCACACCCTAAGGGGGTTAAATGGAGGATCGAAGGTTTTAGATAATTTCGTATTTTCGGCGTATCTCAGCAGCAGTTTTAAGTAGGAGCGTAAAATTCGGGATAACAATTCTACTAAAGAATAGTTAAACATGTATTTCAGGCGATTTTAGAAATTCAACAATTGGGGGGTCGAAAATTTTCGGTGATTTCACATTTTCACCATATCTTATCAGCAGTTTTAGGTAACAGCATGAAATTCAAGATACCAAGTGTACTAAAAAAATAATTAAACACATATTTCAGCGATTTTAGAAATTCAACCACTAAGGAGGTTAAATGTGGTTTCTAGAGTTTTAGGACATTTTGCCTTTTCGCCATATCTCAACAACAGCTTTAGTTAAAAGCGCGAAATTCAGGATAACAAATGTACTAAAAGTTAGTTAAACACATCTTTCAGAGATTTTAAAAATTCAACCACTAAGAGGGTTAAATGAGGGTCGAAAGTTTTTAGTCATTTCGCGTTTTCGCCATATCTCAGCAGCAGTTTTAGGTAGGAACGTGAAATTCAGGATAACAAATGTACTAAAAAAATTAAACATATATTTCAGGGATTTTAGAAATTCATCCATTAAGGGGGTTAAATGGGAGGTCGAAAGTTCTTTTAAAAAAATTGTTAAACAAGTATTTCAATGATTTTAGAATTTCGGCCACTAAAGGGGTTGAATAGTGGGTCGAATTTATTATGTCATTTTGTCATTTCTTAACAGAAGTTATAGGTAAGAGCGTGAACAAATCTGCTATAAAAATAATTAAACACATATTTCAGCGATTTTAGAAATTAACCCATTAAGAGGGCTAAATGTGGGTCGAAAATTTTTGGTCATTTCGCATGTTCACCATATCTCAGCAGCATTTTTAGTTAGGAGCTTGAAATCACAGATTCAGTATAACAAATCTACTTCAAAATAGTTAAGCATGTATTTCCGCGATTTTAGAAATTCAGCCACTAAAGAGGGTTAAATGGGGGTCGAAATTTTTATATCATTTTGGCCTATCTCAGTAATAGGTAGGAGCGTGAAATTTAGGATAACAAATGTACTAAAAAATAGTTAAATATGTATTTCAGCAATTTTAGATAATAATCCCTCAAGGGGGTCACACTGTGTGTCGAAAGTTTAGGTAATTGTGCCATATCTCAGCAGCAGTTTTAACTAAGAATGTGAAACTCCGCTTTACAAATCTACAAGAAAAAGTACTGTTTAGCTCTGGTTAGAAAAACTCTGAAACCGGTCTCCACTCGGCCCAGTTGTCAAGGTAACTGGTCAGTCGACTTTATTTGAGGGAAGTTCCGTATTTTCTTTTACCCCCGTTCAGCTGGTCAGCCTGAGAATTATCGCAGTCCGCTCCTACCGACGAAGTTCCCCCCTACAAATTTTGGAACCTTCGAAAGTAGCAACCCTACCCAGGGTTTTTCTTGTCTCGGTAATACAGTAGTTAATCATGTATTTCAGCGATTTTAGAGATAGCGAGTTTGTGGACAACATCGGCTGTGAACCCGATTGCGGAAGATTAGACGAAAATGAGAACTATTGCTGATTTTTTAGGTCGCTTCCTAGTGGGACCCAGATACATACTGCAGCGTAGCACACTGACTTCGCTTGGGGAACAGAAAGTACATTTTACATGCAACCAGAAAAATATAAATAAAATACTTTAAATTAAATGTATACGAAAATAACTAATAAGAATATAAAAAAAGCACTTAAATAAAGATTTCGCGACATAAATATTTTTTTTCATGAGCCCCTTGACAAAGTACTACTAGGCCCTACCCGTGATTATCTTGAGGTGGGGCCCAGTAGTACTTTATCAGGGGGCTCAGGAAAAAAAATATTTATGTCGCGAAATCTTTATTTAAATGCTTTTTTATATTCTTATTAGTTGTTTTCGTATACATTTAATACAAAGTATTTTATTTATATTTTCCTGGTTGCATATAAAATGCACTTTCTGGGCCCCAAGCGAAGTCAGGCGGTACGCTGCAGTATGTATCTGGGCCTCACTCGGAAGCGACCGGCTAGTTTTTAATAAAATGACAGTGTTTTTTCAAATCTATGCTACAATATTCAAAATAAAAAGTGCAAAAATATTATTTTCGATTGTTTGAGGCGCATTTAATTTTGTTTGTTTATTTTTGATACAGCAAATGAAAGAGGAACTTAGTCTAAGGTAATATAAGAAGCGAAATGAGGTTGGAAAATGCTTTCGTAACGAATACTCTTTCATTCAGTCTTGTTTTAAATCATTCTAATGTTCACAAATTGTGTGTGTGTCTTTTTATATTTAACAAGGGCATTAGGTTTCTTGAATGTCACATAAAAAGGTTGTAGAATTAAATATGTTTCATGAACTGTTAAAATAAAATTATTATTGTCAGTGTACTGTGAATAATTCATTGACTTCCGGTTTGACAAAGGGGTGACTGCGTAAAATCTGAGTCGGAGAAAGAGGAAAAGAAAGGGAAAAGCTTCGCAGTAGAAAAACAGGATTAATTGCCGTAGATGTTTGAAACAGAAAGAAAAAGAAAGTGACGCCTTTTCATTTTCATTCAAAAGATTATTTGAAAAAGATTTCTATTAATTAGTTTTGATCAGTTGTGAAATGGAAAGATAAGGTACCTTATCTGCACAGGGTGCCAAAAATTTTGTTTTAATCCTGAAACCAAAATAGTATCCCTTCCCCCTCGACAGTACATACTATTACAATTTGAATAATAATTCTGCATAATTTAAGTCGAAGTTGTATATTAATGGATCTCGTAAATGTGTTTATTTTATGTTGATTCTTTTACAAATCGACCTATTGCAATAACTATGCTTACATTTTATATATATACTAACTCACCCGCCCGGCGTTGCCTGAGCCCGTGTAATAAACTTAATCTCTTAAAAAACGAAATTCTAGCCAGAGTCTTAGATGGCTTTGGCACCGTATACAGGGCATACTCGTACGCTCCGGAAAATCTTTTATTTCCCCCTTAAACCGCCAGGGGAGCATTCTGATCTAACCGAACCTCTTTCCATATGAACCTCTGAAACAGGTCTCCGCTGCCTACGGCACTGTACAGTAGGCATACTACAAAATTGAGCTGGTTTGGAGAAGATGGAAACATTATTAGCCGAGTTATTGAAACAAGGCACAGTTAAAAAAAATAACCTTGAGGGAGGTGCCAAGGGGGGGGGGGATATTCAAGTGTCCTTCAAAAAATGACTAATTAGGAGAACTACTATGCATCTTAAAAATTCGTTCGTCAAAATCAAAAAACATACAGATATTTTGTCATCTGAAATACTGAACAATTCGTAATTGGGAAAATGTATAGATCAGGGGTTTCCAACGACTCAACTGCGGACCCCAGACATACCAGTAATTTTGTAGAGAAATATTCGCCTTATTTAATCTCAGAAAGTTAATTTAAATTCTTCGATTAAATAGTGTGAAGATTACTCTACAAATTTACTGGTAGATCTACGGCCAGTGGTTCAGTTATTAGAATCCCTTAATATAGATCTTGCCGGGGGGATCTTGGATGAGTGCGTTAAGTAAGTAGTTCGTTTACAGGCACACACATACATTTTCGATGGCATTCATTGAATGTTTTGGGTTAGAATCTTGTTTGAGCATCAGAAATATATCACAGTCTATAGTCGATTTCTAAACTATGATTTCAAAAAAATTTTAACATTTTTGATGGAATTACCTCATATCCATTCTATTACATTTGGTAAGACAAATTAAAAATCTCCCTACAATTTTTTTTCTCGCCATAATAGCAAACTTAGAAGGACTGAGACCAATTTGTTTATATCTGATCTATGTACCTGAAAATATATTTAAAAAAAGTATATAATCTACCCTTCCGACTGAGCCGGAAGGACTTGTTTTCTCTTATAGTCAGTTTTATTTCTCTCTCACTCTTTCTCAAAGTTTGAAAACGTTCTTACCACGCCATAATTTGTGTCTCATTCGGAGTTTTATAGCTTTATGTAATGGATTTCATGTTTGTTTCATTTCATTCAGTCTCTCTTCTCTATATCTATGAGATCCGGAGGTTTCATTTTTTATCATTGTGTCATAATTTGAGTCTGATTTAGAACTCCATATAATTTTCTTTGTGAAGCTCATTAATGACTGTTTGTTCTTTCTTTTCTAGCTCTTTTTATTTTTCTCAAAATCAAAAATATACAGGGTGATCACAAAAGTTCTGTTCCCCCTCCCCATTAGCTTCAGAACGGCGACAAATGTAGTCATAAACCTGGTGTTTAGGTAAAGGGATGATGTGCTATGCTATGAGACCGCTTACAGCAAGACTTACAGGAAAACTGGGAAATCAGCATTGTCATCTTTAAAACAGTTCTAGATACGGAAAAAGGGCTATTAAAAATGTTGTAGATCATCTCCGATTTAATATGAAATTATGTCTTTCGTGTAAAAGTAACTTTATTAGAAGCCCTGAAATGAATATTTTCTATATCCTATCACCAGATTAAACACGCCATTAATTGCATGCAGAAGTGTGGCATTATAAGGCAGATACACATTTACTAATGAAACAATCACATGCAAGGAAGGTACCAATTTACTTTAATAATAGAATTAAGTTAAATATACTCCATTCAGAATTAATGCTGTGGATGGTGCACAGACACACTGAGCATACATAAACTTGATTTTTTCATTAATATATACCGTATTTTCGTTTAACTTTATTACGACATTTTTTAGTTTTTGTAAATGTACGTCTGACACGGACATAAAATAAATTACATTTCAGTGCTTCTAATAAAATTATTGTTACATGTAAGGCATTATTTTATACTAAATCGAGGACGCTCTATAACTTTGTAAATGACTTCTTCCAGTATTTAGTACCGTTTTAGAGATAGGAACGATAATTTCGCAGTTTACCCTAGGTGGCTCTGTAAGTGGTTTCATCGCGTAGCGCATAGCCACTTTACTATACCTAGACATCACGTTTGTGACGCCGTTCTGAAGTTAATGGTGAGGGGGGGGGGGGTTACTTTAGTGTGTGTACCTGGTATCTACTATGTCATAATTTGTTTCTAATTTGGAATTGCACCGTTTTTATATGAATCTCATTCTTTGTTTCGTCTTAGTCTCTTTCCATTATTTCTAGATCCAGAAACATTTCACTTCAGTTTTCCGTTTCTGTTTGTTTTGTTTTCACTTTGGTTATTGATTTTTTTTTAAATTCTTCCACAGTTTTAAATCTAGTAAATTGCTTAAGCCTATAACTACTTCAAAAAGTTCAATAGTTTGGTTATCAAAGTGCCTAATTACTACTATTTGTTAAGAAAGCGTTTTTCTTATTTTCTACATAATTCTTGTGCGAAGATATTTTTTATCAATTCTTATATCTACATAATATCACTTACATTAGAAAACACGACTACAGTGTAACACTTAATGTCCCTTTCAAGAAAGAACATCATTCTAAGCTTTTCAAAACTTTCCCTCCAGTTTTACCATTAATGCCTTGTATATATTTTGTAAATGTAACTTGTAAAAATATCATCATTTCAACATTTGATATAATGAGAAAGATATAAAATCATAACTGGGTAAAAGTTTTGTTATAATTATCTTTATTTAGACGAAATTAAGTAATAAATATGTTGTGGAGATAATAATCAGATGGAGAATTTCTTTTACCCGTAGTAATACGTCACTGTCAGTCCTATCTGAAAATTTATCTTTTATAGCTGTAACCAATTTTACGTAAACAAACCTGCCGTGTTCATCCATCCTAGATTTTGGGTTCCTCTCTTTTTTTCCTTTGAAGCGCTGAATTCACCCCAGATAATTATTTTTTTTCTTTTAATGACGAAAGATGCAATACATACATGTATGCTTCAGGCAGCTTCTCGTCTACACCACAGAGGATACTAGATAATTAATGAAAATGTTTTTTGTTTTATACGGTATGTAGAATTTCAAATTTGGTATTTTACAGAAATAATTTCTTAAATTATTAAATACAATCGATCTGAAAATGATAGCACTGTTTGTAATTCGTTTATAAATTATCGTATAGCACAGATTATCCATTGTTCACTTTTCACATTATGATTATCGGTAGGATATTTTGTCTTCTGTAGTTTCATTTGTCTCTTTTGTCTTTCACATATTTCTGCAAATTCTCTAAATACCAATTAATGTACAAAGATTAACTTATTAGGAAACATTTTACCACTTTGTTTTCTACAATTTAAATTATTAACAGTATTTGTTGCTAAATGAAATTTCGTCAGTAATTGACCACTTATACCCTGTTGACCATTTATTTTCCAGTTTAAAAATAAAAATACGAATGCTCATGTTAAAAAATACTGTTGGAAGACATATGAAGTAAACGTAACAACAGTGAGCCACTTAAGGACATTTAACTAATTATCATTTAAATATTAGTGAATTCCAAAAGATAAATATTGTTATATAGTCAAGTCCTAAACTTCATATATCAGAATAAATATTCAAAGTTTTAAAATATAATTACTAGGAAAAAAATGAAAAATGAAAAATGTTACCTTCCTATATGCTTCAGTAGTGGGTATATTAAATTTCTGATGTAAAAGTAATGGGCTTTCAAAAGTGAGCCACTCAAGTCTTGTGTGTACCATACAGAATATATAATTTGTTTTACTGTTCTAAAATTAAAGATACGTACTAATAAAAACGTATTTAGAGGTTTAGATGGTTACATTACATACTTTTACTAGTAAATCTGCAGATTAGGAGCCAAAACTTAGGTTATGAAAATCGTTTTCATTTTGATCTCATTTTAATACTATATAATGTCCAACAATCTGTAATATATTTTTTTTAGGTTATATATAGTGTGCCCCATTTCATCGTTGACCAATAGCTAATTCCTAAGCCACTTTCATAGCTATAGTTCCGACTGCAGAAATATTTCATATATTGTTTTTCATCGTATCTAGATCAATTTCCGTCAAAACAGTTATCTTTTTTTAAAGTTACGAAATTTAAATTTTTATATAGTTCCTGAGTTCTATAGGTAATATTTAGAAAAGCATTTTCCATGCTCTGCCAAGTTAAACAATAAAAATTCCCATTTTTTGCGGCCGAAATTTACCCAGTTATGATACATTGAATTTTGTAAATTTCACGTCAGCCCCCGCAGCGTTTTCGTCTGCCTTGCTATTCGGCCCCAAAATTTTCCTTGCTGGTACGACTTAGCTATTGGCAAAAAAAAATAATAATAATAATAATAATAATTTCAGTGGTTTTAATTGTCTTCCCTCAAAATTCTCCCCCCTTTTTCAAGCTAAGCTGAGTACCATAGTTTCGGCAATAAATTGTCCAGTCCCATTCTAACTATCATGACGAGTATGTGGCGTGCGGCAACAGATCTCAGAATACTAAAACCTAGGAGTGATCAAACCAGTAAAAACCGGACTTTATTGGTCAGCCGATCTGGGTACTTGTCATTGTGGATCGCCCCATGAGGCGATCAGGCGAATTTCGCCCCACTCTGCAGGCACTCAAACCTGTCAAGCTGGGTCGAATCCCGGTAGGTAGGGGCCTGGTCAGCGGTCTCCAAGTACAAATGGTTGGGAAAGGGGGGGGATAGGAAATTAATCAACTTCAATCAACGAGAATAGTGGGCAGTGGAGCAAACGAAGAGTAAAATTTAAGTATTCCTTAGTGCTTCATGATCTTTAAATTTCAGGAAGATAATTTCCTGTGTTTCGGCAGATGTTTACTTAAAAAACTTTCTTCGAAACTCTAATCGCCTCTTGGCAAAATATTTATTATCCTTTTCTCCAGCATACAAAAATTAAAATCTTTAAATTATATTACAGTAGCTGAACTGCCCGTGATAATAGCCTGTTTTGTCTTTTAACGGTTATATAATGACTTTCTGGATTTTACAATACTTAGTAGTAAATATTAGACAACATTTTAACACTAGGCAACTCGCACATCTCATAGGTAACTTACATATTTGGTAACTCACACTCCACACATCTGTTTTTTCAAATTAGGTTAGGTCACGTGTTAGTATTTTAACCATTATTTTTATTAAAGAATAGATATATACACTGCACTTTAAGATTAATTTAATTGATTTAGTTGATTTTAACCAAAATTAAGTGTACTCCCTACAGGAAGACTTCTCTTTACACCTAATTTTTGGACTTAACAGCGGATTGATTTTTACAATTATACTTATACACGCCGCACTTGTATTCTTTCACTTTATACTTCCACTTTGTACAATTTTAAAAATTGTTCACCAACAGACTAAGGTAACTAAGTATCTAACAGAAAAATATTCCATCAACGAAAGATTTGTACTCCCCGTTATCAAAGTTACCGTTATCAAAGTTATTACTTTAACATAATTTGTGCTTATCGCAGTTATTAGCTATGTATTATACAGAAAAATTACAATCTTAAAAACCCTAAAGAAAATTAGATATCTATAATAATAAGCAAAGAAGTTTGTGTGTGTTTGTGTGCAGTGTTCTGAAGGGACCGCTGTACAGCCGAGCTACAAAATTTGGGAGGAAGCTACCTCTATATCTGAAGTAATGCGCCTCGAAGCCCGATTTTGGATTTTTTTATATTAGATTTTTTTATTTAATTTTTTTATGTGAATTTTAGCGATTTTTCACGTTTTAAAGAGATTTTTTAACATCAGTGAAAATAATCCAATGAAAATAATAATAATCAGAAAAAAATTGTTCTCTTTTCAATAAATTCGGAATTCGTACAGCAATTTTTTTATTTTTCTCGAATTTTTTTAATACGATTTTAACGGAGTTTTTTGTTTATTTCGGGGCGATTATTTGACATTGGTAAAAGTAATTTGCTTTCAAACTTTTACCTAATATAATAAATTTTGTCCTCTGCAATTTTTGAATTTTTGTGATTTTTCAAGCAATTTTTGCGCGTTCCGTGGCATTTTTTGAGATTCATGAAATAAATCCGGTTACAATGCCCCATTTCTCGGAGGTTTTAGCCCACTATAGTAAATTTTGTCGTCTGCGATTTTTTAATTTTCAGCGATTTTTAATGCAATTTTCAATGAGATTTTCAACGTTATATCGCATTTCGCGGCGATTTTATGACATTTTTTAAAAGGAATTCTGCTTCAAACAATTAGTCTTATATAGTAAATTTTGTCCTCCGCGATTTTTTATTTTTAGTGATTTTCATATGGTTTTAGCAGTTTTCATACGGTTTTTAGCGAATTTTTGCATTTCTCGGCGTTTTTTTAACATTCGGAAAAATAATTACGTTTCAAACTCTTAGCATTATATACTGAATTTTGTCCTGTGCATCTTTTGATTTTTTAGCGATTTTTAGCATTTTTTCATTACGCTACGATTTTTTTCACATACGTAAATGAATTTGATTTCAACTTGTATTAACCTTATATAGTAAATTTTGTCCTGCTCGATTTTAAAATTTTTACTGATTTTTAATGCTGTTTTCAATGCAATTTTTAGCGTTTCTTCTCGTTCATTGGCTGTTTTTTGACTTGCGTAAAAGAAAATCGGTTTCAAACTTTTTGCCTAGTATTATGTCCTGTGCGATTTTTTTGACATACGTAAAAGAAATTCGATTTCAAATATTTAGTCCACTATTGTAAATTTTTTTCTTTGGGATTTTTTAATTTTTAGCGGGTTTTTCTTTTTCTTTCTTTTTTTTTTTTTTTTTTGCAAACTTTTAGGTTCATATAGTAAATTTTGTCCACTGCTTCTTTTGATATACTATTACGTTTTTTAATGCAATTTTAGAGTATTTCGCGTTGCGCTCCTATTTTTTGTCATACGAAAAAAGAATTCGGTTTAAAATTTGATTGAATAATTTTCTGATAGATAGTTTAGTTACTTTAGTCTGCTGAAGAACATTGGTTATTAAAATTGTACAGAGTTGCAGTATAAAGTGAAAGAATACATGTTTGGTATGTATAAGTATCATGGTAAAAATTAATTCGGTATGAAATTTTAAAATTCCAGAACCGGTTCCAACCGGTTCCAAAATTGAAAATGCCCGCTTATAAAAAAAACTGTAACCGAAATCTGAAAAGTAAAAACTAACAACGTCAACTATCCTATGCAAAAAAAAAAAAAATCATTTAAAAATATTAAAATGCGAGCGAGAAATTTGAAAATAGCCTTCCCATAGACTTAACATTAGCTTGCGCGTTTCTTCGCATGACTAGTGTAGGCTCTTAAGGTCTGATTTTTTGGGAAGTATTTGAAACATTCGGGGAACTTTATATAATAAATAACCCTTTGGGTTATTCGCGCCGTATTATGGAGTTGTTTCCTTGTCGTAACAAGATTTTTTCTCTAATTTCTAAATTCGACGCGCTTTAAAATAAATTATGTCGCAGATGTATCGATATACTTTCTATCATCAAGATTCCCATTAGTTATTGTCAATTTACCAGCTCCATTGGTCATGGAAGTCATGGAATCCATAACTTAAGCACAATCACAAACGTATTTCACACCAGGAATCAGAGTTGAAGATTGCAGGAAAGTATTTTCTTTTTTCAAAATAAATTTAGGTCAGCACAAAAAAAAAAAAAAAATTATTCTTGTTAATGAATGTTTTTCTTCGAATATTCTAAAGATTTATGAATTTTTTTTTTTTTTTTTTTGCAAGCTGCAACTGTTTTACAATTTGCTTTAATAATATAAAGTTATTTTGTTGACACTTCTTATATTATAACCTAATTTGTAAGAACAATGTCTGACATTTCGGCTTCTGACTTAAGTACCACAACATGAAACAATAAAATAACAGTAGCTAACTGTTTACTGTTCATGAAAGGATTTTTGCCAAGTGATTTTCGTAAGTTTTTGCTGTCCTTTCTTGAAATAAAAGTCGTCCAGTTCTTGTTTGATTTTCATTCTTACAAGTCGATTCAAATTTTTCAACAATGCAAAACAATGTTGAAATATTTGATTTTTAAGAACTTGCAATTTGACGAAAATAATAAATTTGCTTTTTAAACCGACAGCTTTTACAGGCATAATCACAGACAATTCACTTTGTTTTTGAAAACATGATAATTGTCTTTTTAATTTTTGCAGGAAAACACGTGAAAACCGATTTTATGTAACAATTATATTATACGCAAATTAAAATCAGGGCTTCACACAGCGTTTCCCTTTCTTACTCAACCGAAAGCTACTAATTGCTGCCATTCAAGTTCCGTTCAAAAGATATCTTTCCTCATAAAAGTTTACATATTCTGTATTTTATACAATACTATTAAATATTTGCACAATTTATTTTTATCATGTGATTTGTGAGTGAGGTGAGTTTATTTTGCGAGATTTGACACTCTAATTTATAAATTCATTACAAAATTACACGTATGATATACCCTGTTCCAATACTTTTTCCGCCACTGTATAATCGAAGAAAAACAAGAATGAAAAATCGTGTGTTACGCATAGATAGTGAAGCACTTTTCCAATACTTCCAGAATACAGTAACGAAACTTCACTATTTAAAAGGGTAAAAGAAAATATCTAAATAATTATTTTAGAAAATGCCTAATACATTTGAACACACTATTTCAGCAATTACCTCGAAATATTATTCAATACTTATGTCGATAAGATATTCGAATTCTTTTGAGCGACTCGCACTTGACCGATTATTTTTTTTGAGCAACTGTACATGCTAAATAAATCTATATTCAATAATATAATATTCAAACTTTATATATCCTTAAATCTAGAAAAACAAGAACGAAAAATCATGCGTCAAGCAAAGATTATGAAGCACTTTCCAACACATCCAGAAAAATGTAACGAAACTTCACCGTTAAATAATGTAAAAGAAGATATGTAAGTAAACAGTTCAGAAAACATACACCACATTGAAAAATACAGTTTTCGAAATTACCTTCCATTTTTAAAAAAAGTAGTCGAATTATTTTGTGCATCAGCTCTGTATATGATCTGTAGATTTGGATATATAATAAATAGCATGATAAATTTACTTCAGTTAGAAAATACACATTTAGCAATTTTCGCCAGTCGATGGTAATGCACTCGAAACCTTTTGTACAGCCTTGTATATTATCTAAACACTTTTGTACACACCACATATTAAGCTAAAATTTAATTCAGGTTAAAACCGCATAAGACAACTTAAAACTCACTTCCAGCAATTAGAAACCGTAAACAACAATGAATTTTTTTCTTTTTGTAGCCCTGTATATGAATTTATTTATTTTCCACAAACTTATATTAGTCTACTAAATATAGTTCAAATGGCAAATGCGTAACACAATTAAAACTACCCTTAAGCAATTCACTCCAATAGTCAGTAATACTTACGAATTCCCTTGTGTAGTCTTGTATATGATCAACCAAATTTATACACAACGTAATATAAAAAACTTTTGTTAAACTTAAAAGCCCACTTATTACACATAGACTGTAATTATCGCACGTATACTATAAACGATATATTTTGTGTGTTCCTGTAAATGAACGATAAACGCAATGCACACCATACTTTCAAGCGAGCAATTTATAATGCACCTAAGTAATACATATAATTTTCATTATATTTCAAATAGTGAAACATCATTAAATTACACTGCAAACGATTTTCTTCCATAGAACAATGTATAACAGAATTCTTTTATTTGACCCTGTAAACGGACGATAAACTCAATGCACACCATACTTTTCAGCGAGCAACTTATAGTGCCCCTCAGTAATGCATATAATTTTCATTATGTTTGAAATAGTGAAACGGCATTAAATTACACTGCAAACGATTTTTTTCCCGTAGAACAATGTGTAACAGAATACTTTTGTTTGACCTTGTAAATGAATAAAAAATGCATTGCACCCCATATTCTACAAAAAGCATGTTGTAATACGCTTCATAATTATATATCAATTTCATCATGTTTCAAATGGCGTAGCATCATCAAAATGCACTTAAAACGATTATTTCCCATTGACTGTAATGTAGCGAAATACTTTTGACCGTCCCTGTAAAAGAACTCTAAATGCTACACACTTCATTTTGAATAGGGAACAAGCTGTAATAAACGATAATAACATACAAAAATTTCAGGGAAATCCGAGTATATTTACGCAAGTTAGAGCACGGACAGACAGCCAGACGGCAGACGGTAGACAAACCGAAGTCATAAACACTTTTCAACTAGGTTGGAAAGGGTTAAAAATCAACTTCTATTAACTGTATGAAATTAGTTTCTTTGAAAATTTTGAAACGATTCTGAAACAGACTTTTTTTTACAATATAAAATGCAGTGAATATTTTGTAGGTTTATATATTTTTTAACTACTTATATTTGGAGTTATAGAAGACTTATGTAGACTTAAGACTTATGTCGAAAAACTAAACTATTGGAAAATAAGTAGTAATTGGCCAAGAAAATTTTGTAAATAACCACACTGATAAACTACTGGTAAAACCCCTTTTTCCTGGTTAAAAGTATTTGAATATCGCTATAATTCGTAATTTTTATGCCCATTTTCGTTTTCAAATATAAGCTCGCAAGAATACCAAAAAAATTCTGTAATTAACCCTTCTGGAAGTTTACTAAAAATGGTGACATTTCAAGCATTCAGTATTTCACTAGTTCCTAATAACAATACAAATAGCTATTTGTTTAAGGAAAATATATATATTCACATAAACTAAGCATAAAAGATGTACGTACCTTACTTATTAAAACAGAAGACTTAGCTTTAACTTCGGATTAGAAGATTTGACTGAACATCTCACGAAAGTTTTGCTAATTCTGAGAGCTGCTTACACGAAGCTATATGAAAATCGTTCTGATTGTTTCACGTTAAAACCCAATCCTTACATTTGCTACAACGATAATTTGTAAAATTGCATTTCATTGGATGTTAAATATATATTCTGACAACCAAAAATGGAATACTCAAGCAATCTTTCTTGTTTTTAGCAGTTTTGTGTTTCATTGGTCAAACTTGGCGCACCACCATATTTCTAAAAAGAGAATATTTCTCGCCTTATTCTGTTGCTCTTATAATAAGACGGGGAGTATTTATTATTATAACGTAAGTAATGGCTTCAATAACTGAGCAAACAGTCGTTTTTTAAATTTTAACAGAAACATGGAACTTCCGAAAAGGCGAATATTTGCTTAAATATAAGCAAAGCGGTAGTCTGCTTTCAATTTCCACTGACAACAGACTGAAAACAGTATGGTGTCTATATTTGGTCCAGTTAGTGTTCAATCATGTTCTAAATACAGATGAAATTCCCTCCACAAGTTCACAAAAATAACAAAAATCAGAAATCATTCTAAACAGATAACTCGATATTATATTTTAAATACCGGAATTATCAACCACCATCCCTCTTTATAAAAGCACACGAACGAAATTATACAGAACGAAATTATATTTAACTTTTAGCTTAAATGAATATCTATATTATAAAGGACAAACGTGTCCGTTCGTAACGCTGACGTCATTTTTCGAATGGCAAAACTTAATGATGAAATTTCTTTTTTGCGATTTTTGCTACTGCATTTTTTTAAATTTCTAAACATAGCACATTTTTAATTTTTTAACCGTTGTATAGGGGACAAATCTTCTTTCAAATGAAATTTGGTTGAAAACTGTATCTTAATTCACTAATTTGTTATGGCTTTTTAAAATAAAAAATTTGGTATTTTTCGCTTTTTTCGGGCCCTTTTTTGGTTGCCATTGGTAATTTTTTTTCCTCTTGACGACCGCATATTATCGTTAGTTAAGAACTAAAATGGCTATTATTAATTAGAAAATAATACAGACACCTCGAAAAGTAAAAGAAAAGAAATTGTTACTGATTTTATATAAAATACAAAAATATTAATAAAACTAATAATAATAAACGTTTTGATGAGCGATAATTTTATAAATCGAAATTATTTAATTTAAATGCAAAAGGAATGTTTGTGATACTTAAAAAAATGATTCAATGTAAAAATTGTGACTCAAACAATATTTGGCTATTTATCGTTCACGATCATAATCACGATCAAAAATGAATTTATGATGAAGTTTCGCTTGCTTTTTTTAAATGAAGATTCTAAGGTTTATTTTATTGAGGAGGCACTGGCAAAATAATTTTACTTTAAAAGTGAGATCATATAGTATGATTGCGTTAGCTGTTGCATCTTCTGGGATCGCAGCTTTGTTATTAGATCAAGGTAGAACAGAAGGTTCAAGATTCAAAATACCGCTGAATTTGAGCGAAACATCGACGTGTGTCATTAGTAAACAATCTGACTTTGCTGATTTAATAAGAGAAACGAAGTCAATCGTCTGGGAAGAAGAACCCGTGATGAGTAAAATTAGTATTTGAATGTGCAAACCGTACACTTAAAGACATAAAAAATAATGGTTTGCCATTTAGTGGAATAGTAGTTTTATTTGCTGGCGACTTTAGACTAATTTTGCCAGTAGTGAAAAGCATGGGAATAGAGTTGATATTGTTTTGGCCACTTCGAAATTTTCTAATATTTGGAAAAATGTTAATATTAGACGTCTCATAATTAAACTGTGTGTGAATCAAATTCAAAATATGAACTTTTCTGATTATTTAAATCAAGTTGGTGAAGCTCAAAATGCTGACTTTACTGAATTCATCATTCAACCAAATAGCTCAAAAAGTCTCATTGAATATGTATATCCAATGGCGGAAATACAGAGTATTAATTTGAAAAAAGATGCATTTTAACCCTTTTGAACAAAGAAGTTGAAAGAATTAACAACTTGATAACTGAACAATTTTCGGGACAACAGAGAATTTATTATAGCGCTGATTCTGTTGTAAATGAAAATCAAGCAATATCATACAATTGAATATTTGAACAATTTAAAAACATCTGGTATTCTCCGCCACATGTTTTACGACTTAAAATCGATCGGAGGTCCAATTATGCTGTTCAGAAACCTCATCCCTCATGCGATGTTACGTTCAGGTGCATTGTCCACAGTCGCCCGCATGCAATGTGTAATTTCCTGTGATGGCACCCATGTAAAAAGTGTGTAATCAAAATAAAAGTTTTCTTTTCTCCGATCTGTGTTGTAATCAGTGATTGGTGTACTGATTCTGTGTATTATGCAAATTTCCGTTGTTTTTTTGTTTTGTTTTTGTTTGTTTTTTTTTTGGGGGGGGGGGGGGCTTCCGCAGAGCTGTTTTTTGTGCGCGCATAACGAGTCCGTTTCTTGCGATACACGTACGGTTCCAACGCTCTTTAGGGTTTTCGCATGCACTGAGCATTTTGCGACGAAAAAAAATGGGCGTTGTCATTGGAAAATTTCGAGTTTCTGTACCTATAACCGTAACTGTGAGCACCACTTTGTTGCCGTTCACAGAATCCCGAGATCATACCTCTGAATAACTATATCTGAAATCTCACCTCGATTGGTTGAACGGACCGGCCGCTAGAGCTCTATATATCGACAAAGTTTTTTTTTACCAGCCTGTATATTAAATATGAAAAATCTATTAGAATTAGAAAAAATTGGTTTTCGCCTATGTTCTGTAACCCGGGAAACCCGGGTTCGATTCCCCAGTTATTCTAAAAGTAGAATATCAATATTATTTCACGAAATAACAACAATTATTGAAAGAAATGTATGATTTCGGGGAAACTGATTTTAAACGTCTTTAAAACATAATAATATACGTCTATAGTGTGTAAAATGTTAAGTGATGATTTTACCCTTGCTTCGACTCCTTTATCTCAATATTTGATCAAAAGATAGTCTAATTTTTTAGTTGATCATTTATTCCTATCATTTTAATAGGAAATTTTCACAATTTGATAAATTTCAAAGAAATATTTTGATTAACTTAAAACTTCAGAAAATGGTTTTTAAATTAACTATGGTAAATTTGCGTTAACCCTTTCCGGCACAGTGGTCCCACTCCGGGCACACCTAATTTTAATTCCATCTTGCATTCGGCACCAAGAAAATTTTAATAAAATTTTGCTTCTACAATGAAGGCTTAAAATAAGGAGTTCTTATTTTCTAAAAAAGTCGTTTGTAAATTCCGGTGTCAGTCAGTAATTTTGCATTTTACGAAAAGAATTTGTGTGTGACAGAAAGGGTTAATAAAATGCTTCTTTGATGTACTGGTGTCAATATTTCTCAACTAGCCACTTTTACATTGCTGTTATTCAAAACTCACTCACAGTAAATATCCATGTCATTCGAAGAAAAAGTACTTTTAACATATGTCCAACATGGTATGATCAGTAAAAAATGATAAATATTTTGAGAATTAAAAAACAGAAAGAAAACTTTTATAATCGTGTACATATATTAATCAACACTAAAACTTCCTTTCACTAGATATATTGAGATATACAGAATGTCCATAAATTATTGTCGGGATTTCCTTAACTTTTCATAACTTTTGATTTAAGAACATGACGAAAAATATTGCATATTTGTAAAGTACAATTCAAAAAGTTTTTTTGATAATACAAAAAAAGTTACATATGCATAAAGCTGCAACTCAAAATGGTGTTTCTAATAACGATTGTAATCAAATAATTATTAATATTAAGGTTTTATCAAATTTATCAAAATTTATTAATAAATTATGAGCACAAAGTTAGACAGTTTCCACATGGTAGTTTAAACCATCCCTTTTATGATAAATTTGATAAAATTTTAATATTAATTATTATTTGATTATAATCATTGTTTGATAATAACGTTTTTAGTTGCAACTTTATGCATATGTAACTTTAATTGTGTTATTAAAATACTTTTTAAGTTGTACTTTACCAATATGTAATAATATTTTTCGTCAGTTTCGGAAATCAAAAGTAATGAGGTAAAGGAAACTTCGACAAAAATTTATGGACACCCTGTATTTATTTCAAATTCTTAATGTGGTTTTTACATGCAATTTGATGATTTTATTGAAGAATATTTAAGCAGAAATTTTAAAACAACTTTTTAGACAAAATATCAAAAATTATGTTTAGAAGTATAGAATAAAATACCGTAAATAAACGATAACGCTTTCTTCCTATATTTTTCTGCCAATTCTATCACTTAAAGGTCTTATAATATGATTACTATTATAGAATTGTGTCACATTCTCATAAGTGGTGATTTATAAAATTTTAAATTGGTCGAGTTAACTAGTACGTGAATTGATATATGAGAATAATCTATTGCAGAGAATTTAGTCTCATAGAAGCTCATGCATTCGCCAATTATTCAGCCCTTATTTTCTATCCATATTTATAAATCAACGAAAAAGTCCATATAAAGTATTTTACTTAGTTTCTAAAATCTAAAGAATGGGAAGTCATTACAAGAATCGACAAGAAAGAAAAATCATGCGTAAAGCACAGATTATTAAACACTTTCTAACACTTCCAGCATACTGTAACAGAACTTCGCCATTTCAAAAGGTTAAAGATCATATTTAAGTAACACCATAATACATTTGAATACAAAATATGAGCAATTTTCACCCACAGCCGGAAAGGTACTCTAATTTTTTGTGCATCCCTGTACATGATCTATATATCTGTATATACACTACATAGATTATCTTAGTTACAAAATGTATAACACAGTCGAAAATTCGCTTTCAGCAGTTTCCGCGAATAGACGAAAATGTACTCAAATAATTTTGTACAGCTCTGTATATTATCTACGCATTTTTAAACACGCCTCACATTAAACTAAAATTTAATTCAGGAAAAGAAAACGCGTAACACAACTGACACCGTACTTTCAAAATTTACCTTCCATAGATGGCAATATATCCAATCCTTTGCGTAGCCCTGTATATGAATTTATCTAAATTTACATACATTTAGTATACTAAATATAGTTCAGTTGGGAAATGCAAAACTCGGTTAAGAAACGCCCTTAAGCTATTCACTTTTAGATCGAGAAATGTTTACGAATTATTTTGTGTAACCCTGTATATGATCTATAGAATTCATACACACCTCGAACTATGGAAAAATTTAGTAAAACTTAAAACTCATAGAACAAGTGAAAACGCATTTCCACACTGCAAAAAAAATATGCGCGGTAGCGTATTACTGCTTATTTTACTGTTTATTACTGTTAATTTTACGGTATAACACTGGCAGCTGGGGTGCCAGCATTATACTGTAAAATAAAAAAAAAAAAAAAAAAAAAAAAAAAAAAAAATCAGTGCAGCAATTAGTGCTTATAGACAGTACTGCAACCGAATTCTTTTGTGGGGTGTAATATTTTTGACCGTGAACAACATAAGACTCTTTATTTGCCAATAAAATCAGAACAGATAGATAAATTTTAATACATGTTGTACCAAAATATTTCTCTTTGCACTCCGAGTGTCAGGTGCTGTAGTTATATAGTCTACACTGTAAAAAAAATTGTAAATTCACGGACATTCTCCGTGAATTTCTGCCGTAATTTTACGGGAAATGCACCTTTTTCCAGGTAAACGGGCAATTTCCATAAATTTCATTTTTTACGGGCAAAAACCGTTTATGTAAGAATAAAGTTCGTTTATATAGGGACAAAACCCGTTTTCTTATGGACATTGCCTGGAATCTCTGCTGCTGTAATTTTACTGCAACAATTTTTTACAGTGTATGTTTCGTTAGAATGACCAGATATCTCCAAAATGCTTCTAAATGGCTGTTCTATTAAAATGTTACATATTGAAGTTATGAAAGTTTAACATTTATTCATCGCTAATCGTTAAAATTAATGTAATAAATAAATACTATACAAATTAAAAAACAAATTAAAGAAAAAATTTGGAATAATTCTTAATGAAATCGTACGGCTCTAAATACTGAAATAATTTTATTATACCATAAAATATAATCAGTGTACTTTTTTAGGTGCGTTCGTAATTATATAAATACGTAGCACCTATAGTCGTTGTTTATTGTTGAAAACTGAGAATTGATAAGTCCCGCGAGAGGGCGTCGCGAACTCCCCTCGATTGAAAGTAAAATCGAACTGAACTGAAGTTATGTTTTGTTGTTCTGCCTAAAAGGGCACGGCTACGCATTGTTTCATTTAGTGAAATAAATTATTTAAAGTAATTACAGTCCTCTATTTTTGATTATTTATATGAGTTATAAATACGCATGCATCAAATTCCTACATTTTTATGGTCACGTCGAGCCGCAGAGAAAAGGTAAAATATTTTTAATTGTATTTCTTCGAAAATGTTCAAACTAGAATCGAATGTTCGAATAAAAAACTTGTATATTGACTTCTACAAATATAAACTGCTGACTGTCTTTCCCTATTTTCTTCGCAAGCATTTTTTTATCAAATGATGATTTTGTTCTGTTTCTCGCAAGTAATTTAAAGTAATTTAATGTTTGTTCGAAATGACGACTACGCAATAATGGAAAAAGCACGCAAGTAATTAAAAAGCGAAAGTTGAAGACAGACGATATTTTACTCTTGTAGAATAACGGAAGTTCGGTGAGTAAAAAAAAAAAAAAAAAAAACTTTTATTTTCATTGCATCATTTTTTGTCAACATGTCTGATATTCGATCAGCAAAAACTAATAAAAAAAGCTTAAAGTCAAATGTTACAAAATTTAAGAACAAGGTTAATTCGACTTTAGAAAACGCAGATATAGTCCTTTTAGATCTTTATAATGCAAAAATACTGTCCTTCGAAAAGGAATTGAATTCAGTATTCGATGCAATATTTGCACATTACGATGACAAGGATATAGATGAATTCATTAGTGAAAAGGAAGGCATTATTGAAACCATAGATGACATTAATTTAGCGATAAAGCGAAAATTATTGGATGTAAATTCTGTAAAAAATAATAACAATTCAAAGAGCAATGAATCCCTTTCTAAAAATAACTCTTTTTCTGAAATTAAGCTACCAAAAATAACACTTCCTACATTTTTCGGTAAATTGGATGAATGGATTGAGTTTAAAGATCTATTTTCTGCAGCTGTACACAATAATACAAATCTTACAAGTGCACATAAGCTACAATATTTAAAAAGTTCATGTAAGGGCGATGCACTTAAAATTATTCATTCAATTCCCATTTCTGACCAAAATTATGACATTGCTTGGAATCTATTAGTAGAGCGCTATTCAAATAAGAGAGATTTAATTAATGCAGTAATTAAAAAGTTACTTTCATTACAACAGACACACGATACCGCCCAATCTATTTTAAAATTCGTTGACACCATAAATGAATGTATAAGATCCTTAAAGGTATTAGATCAGGATGTAAATAACTTTGGTGAAACATTAACTGTGTATTTATTAGTGGAGAAGTTGGATAGCAATACACGCTGTTGGTGGGAAATGTCCCTTAAAAAAGATGAATTGGGCACTGTTGAGCAATTAATTTCCTTTCTGAAGGAACACGCTAGTACCCTTCAAAATAACAAACCTCTCAATAAAGATCCAAAACGTGTGTATAATTCTAAGACTCTAACTTCACTTTCTGAAGTTCCATACAATTGTTTATTGTGTAAAGGCGATCACATTTTAATGAAGTGCCCACAGTTTATAAATTTGTCTGCAAAAAAGAGATTTAACATGGTTAAAATGAAAAAATTATGCTACAATTGTTTATCAGGTTTTCATAACATTAGTCAATGTAAGAGTTCAAATACATGTAAAAGATGTAGTAAGCGCCATCACACATTGATTCACCTAGAACGTGGTGATGAAAGCTTTGATTCTAGTCAGTCATCAAATCAAAATAGATGTACTCCCAATCTTAACAGTAATTTGTCGACAACCGCAAACGCATTTACTCCTAATAATTACCCAGATAGCCAGATGTCTGCCACCACTTTGGGTGCGAATACACAGTCATCTAGCACCACGCATTCAACTATCAACAATACTGTTGTGAGTATGATGTCTTTTAATAAACAAATACTACTTTCAACTGCAATAATACATGTGAAAAATGCTAGAGGAGAGTTTGTTCCTCTTAGAGCGTTACTAGATTCAGGTTCGCAAAATAACTTCATAACTAAGGAATGTACTGAGTTATTGTGCTTGAAAGGAAAAAAATAAATGCTTCGGTTTCAGGGTTGAATGATTCAGTTACGAATATAAAAGAAAATGTCATAACCACTATCGCTAATGCAAACAAAAGTTTTAGTGACACTTAGCAATTTTTTATTGTTCCAAAAATAACCAACTTTATTCCAGGACATTACTTTAGATTTCCATTTTCTGAGCTGCCTCAAGATGTAAGATTGGCAGATCCAAAATTTAATGAACCAAATAAAATTGACATTTTATTGGGTACTGAGTGTTTTTACGATTTATTACGAAATGGTCAAATCCGTTTAAAGAATTCTAACGTCATTTTACAGCGTACCGTATTTGGGTATGTGGTGGGAGGTCCTCTCACCGATTCGAACTATGCTAATCATAATGCATATTGTCGTCTAACTTGCAATGTAGAAGAACAATTGAGGAAATTTTTCGATTTAGAATCAATTGGGATTAGAGATGACGCTTATTGTAATGATGAAGATAAGGCATTAGAAATTTTTACCGAAACAGTTTCCTGTAAAGATAATCGATACGAAGTAGCTCTGCCGTGGAAAAAAGACTGGATTAATTTGAGTGATAACTATAAGATTTCTGAGAAACGATTCAAATATTTAATTAATAAAATGCGTAATGATGATAATTTGTTTTCTCAGTACAAAGAAATTTTGAAAGAATATCTTAATTTTGATATTATTGAAAGGGTGTCAGATCCAACTAAGCCAAAGGACAGACCCATATTCTATTTGCCACATCGAGCGGTCTTTAGAAAAGATAGTGTTACAACGAAAACGCGTATTGTATTCGATGCCAGTTCTCACGATGTAGGACAACACTCTTTAAACGATTGTTTGTGGCCTGGTATCAATCTAAACTCTGGTATTTTCCAATTGCTCGTTAATTTTAGATTAAATAAAATAGGAATTTTGGCAGATGTGGAGAAAGCATTTCTCCAAATTTCATTATCAGAAAAGGACAGAGACGCTGTCAGATTTCTCTTTGTGGAAGTTATCGAAAATCCGAAAGATGAAGTGCTTGATAATTTGAATATCCATATATATCGTTTTAAGAGTTTACTTTTTGGATTAAATTCTAGTCCATTTCTCCTAGCTGCCACAATAAAGGAACATATAAAAAAATTAAAGATCAATATCCTGAAACTTTTCGAATTCTTGATACGTGCCTTTATGTCGACGATTTAGTGAGTGGTACTGATAGTATTGAAGAAGCTCTGAAGATCTCACATGAGGCTAAGATGATTATGAGTCAGGCCAGTTTAAATTTGAGAAAGTGGTTAACAAATGACCAGTCGTTACTAGATCGGTGGATAGAAGAAGGTTTCGAAATTTATCCATTTGATCAAAATCATAAGGTTATGAATTCTTTGAAGGTATTGGGCATATCGTGGAACATTAAACAAGATTCTATTAGCATAGACATTTCAAACTTAATAGAATTTTTGAAGACTAGGAAAAATACAAAACGGTTTACAGACTTCCGGCAGAATTTACGATCCAACTGGTATCCTTACTCCATTCACTAAGGGGGGGTCGAGCCCTCCCTTAGCAAAAAATTTTTAGTTCCTCTTTCTCTTAGTGTTTAATTATTTTAAGTTACTCAAAAAAAAAAAAAAATTAAAATGTCTTTCAAAGAAAAAGAAAATTTTGTTTATTAAATTTCAAAATCCTCCGTGGGGAGGGTTAGAATTCCGCGGGCCAGCCCTACCCTAATTCAACACTGCTTTGAACCACCCCTTTGAGATAAATTTTTAACACATAAATATAAAAAATAATAAATAAATAACTTTTATGGGGGATTTAGGGGGAAAGTCCCCCCTTCCCGAATTCAGGAAGTAGTAATTGATCCCCCCCCCCCCACCACCATACGAAAAATTCTTAGTTCTTCTTTTAAGTTTGGGGTTATTAACTACAGACATGACTTCCAGTTTTTATGAAAATTACTTCAAAACACAAATGAAAAATGTATTATTCTTATTAATTTAAAATTTCCTTTAGAACATTTGATTTTTTTTTTCGCAACTGACGCGGCATTTCCGACTCCACAGTGGTAGAAGAAACACTACTTCTCAACTCAACTCGCGTGTTTGTATTTGACTCACGTCGCGGCTTTAAGCGGTAAGCGGTAACGTTCGTCTGTTATTTTCTGTAATTCGCTAGCTTTGTCAATATAATAATTAACACCTTAATTATTTTTTTAAATGTTTATACATAGCCATAAGATGGCTAAAAATATGTTCCGACAGATACTTCTATAAAACTAGACTCTCTTTTAAAAAAATAGATACATTCACCGTATTTATAAAAAAAATACCACGAGGCCTTACTAAAATAAAATTATTTCGGAGGAGATGTGTAAGTTCAAAGTATCGTTCATATTATCTTATTTTAGACTTTTTTTTATACTTTAATAGCGATGGAGTTAATTTAAAGTACATAACTTTATACATTCATATAACTCATATTTATTACAAAATTAAATTTAATATTTGAGCCTTGTATCGTTACAATGGAATTTAAAGTATCGTTTTGGTTGATCTTGATTCTACTTCGCATGTGTGTTAATATTAATTGTCGACCCAATTAATGATTTCTCAAGGTTTTTACATTCATTTTCTATTGCTTTTAATCGAAGTTT
The DNA here is from genome assembly GCA_963931845.1 of Maratus michaelseni. Lineage (NCBI taxonomy): Eukaryota > Metazoa > Arthropoda > Arachnida > Araneae > Salticidae > Maratus > Maratus michaelseni. The sequence goes on from OZ007586.1 coordinate 283,941,407, forward strand.
ATGAATAATATACCAAGATAAAAATAATTTTATGAAAAATATGATTTAAAGTAATACTATTTTAAATATTGCTCACTTGAATGATGGTATGTTACATGAAATGTTATTTATGTCAAATGTATGTTAAAGGGTTGAAGAATCAATTTAAACTTTTTATTGATTAAATTATAGTACTTTTTGTGTAATTTAAAAAAATGTATATATATATATATATATATGTGTAACTTTTCAAATGACATTGCGAGTTTTAAACAATGAAAGGTTTTTAACTATTTTACCCCAGTTTTTTTTTCTTGTACTTTTTGCAAATAATTACAGTTTGTGTTTTTTATAAATTTAGTTTTGAAACCTGCCTATTTTACCCTATCTGACCCAGTGTTCAATCTGGAAAAAAAAAAAAAAAAAAGAAAGGGCACTGCTCACCGATAATGTGCTACTGAAGGAAGAAAAAGCTTTTAATAACATTTCATGTAACATACCATCATTCAAGTGGACAATATTTAAAATAGTATTACCTTAAATCATAATTTTTATAAAATTATTTTCTTCCTGGTATATTATTTATAAACTTTGATTAAAAGTAATTGAAAATGCAAATAATAAATATGAGTTATTTGAATTCACAATAACAAACTTTAAATTAACTCCATCGCTATTAAAGTATTAAAAAAAAAAGTCTAAAATAAGGTAATATGAACGAAACTTTGACAATACAAATATCCTCTGAAATATTTTTTCTACTAAGGCCTCGGTATTTTTTATAAATACATTGAATCTATCTTATTTTTTAAAAGAGAGACCAGTTTTGAAGAAGTGTCTGTCGGTACATGTTTTTAGCCATCTTTTGGTTACGTATAAACATTTAAAAAATAAATTAAGGTGTTAATTATTATATTGTCAAAGCTATTGAATTATGTAAAATAATAGACACAAATTTAGCTGATAAGGTGCATAAAAATCGTGAATTTAACCGATAAGGTGTGTAAAAATCGTGAATTTAGCCAATCAGCGGGTGAAAATCGTAAGTTTAGCCAATAGAACGAGTAAAAATCACGAATTTAGCCTATCAGGAGCATAAAAATCGTGAATTTTGTCGAGCAGGTGTGCAAAAATCGTTAATTTCCCCGATCAGGCATGCAAAAATTGTGAATTTCGCCGATCGGGCAATAAAAATCGCGAATTTAGCTGATAATAAGACTTATAAAAATCGTGAATTTAACCGATACGGCATGTATAAATCGAGAATTTTGTTGAACAAGTCGGATTGTAGACAAGGCAGTCATTTTTGTGAGTTGCCCTCCCATTATAAAAGTTGAAAAAAAATGTACTTACTACTAAATACAATTTAAAGTAACTAATTGATTACAAAAATATATAAATCATTGACAATAACCAAAATTATGCTTTGCTTTTAGATAAATTGATTATTAGTAATAGTTTTAACAATAAAATTATCATATGCTGTAATATTTTGTTAAGGATAAAGTATCTTTATTCATTTTAATTGAAGTGATTGCCTATATATAACAAATACTTTTCTCTAGAAAAATTTCATTCTGAAACATATTGATTAATGATGGATTGTAAGATTTTTTTTTTTTTTTTGAGTTGTTTGCATTTCAAAATGTGTTGCTATATTCTTTCTTAGGCACAGTAAGTAACATTTCCTCAGCCCGATGTAAATAGGAAATTTCGGTTTTCCCTTAGTTTATGTTGTTATTGAATTAAGTTGGGTGGTAGTTTATATTTAATTCAGCAAAATTTTTTACAATTGAAACTGAATATAACAAAATTCGCAGAACTGGGAAAAAATATTTGCTGTAAAGTATTTTTTATTATTACTAATTAATAGAATAAACCAAATAATTCTACATGTCTACATCATTAAATTAAGATTCTCAGCATATGTGGTATTTTGTTACGAGTTTCAACTTCAGGATTATATATCAAAGTATTTTTTTTAATGGGAAAAAAATTTGTTTTTGTGTGTGATAGTTACACAAACTTATAGAAAATTAAGTTACAATTATTTGTTTTAAAAATTGTCATTGGAAGAATTAAGACTTTTTCCCCTTTTGGTGGGGGGTGATAAACTTTACGACTGGTGTACTGACATTAAGAAATATATTACCTATGTAATTTAAAGTTGAAATTTTGAAAAAACCCGGGTTTTTTGGGTTGGGCTAAATCATAACAACCCTGCTGATGGCTCATTTTGACACGACCTCTCATTTTTTTTTTTTCATCGCAAAATAAGTCAATCAGTTTGAAAAATCATGAAATTTGCTGATCAGTACTAGGAAAAAGATTGCAAAATTTTTTGATTGGTTGCGGAAAAAAATCTCAAAATTTATCAGTTGGCCACCAGAAAAAAACAAAACAAATTTTTCAGTTGTGTGGGGGAAGGGAAAATCAGGAATTGCATTAATTTTCAGTGGGTGAAACTGCAAAGTATGTCGATCGTTTGCAAAGAAAAATCTCAAAGTACATCAGTCTGTTGCAAGAAAAAACAATGAATATATTCAGTTGTACAAGAGCAATCGGGTATTTTGTCATTTTGCCACAGAATGAAATTGCAAAATTTGTCGATCAATAGTGAAGAAAAATCTTAAATTTTATCCATCAGTCGCAGAAAAAGACAATTTTTTTAGTTTCACAAAGAGGGGGAGAATCGGGCATTTCATCAATTTGTTGTAGAATAAAACTGTGAAAATCTGATCGGTGGCGAAGAAAAATGTCGAAATTTTTCAACTGGTTGCAGGAAAAAAAAAATTTTCAGTCACACAAGGGAATCTGATATTTTGTCAATTTATCACAGAATGAAACTGAAATTCGTTGATTGGTGGTGAACAAAAATCTCAAATTTTATCAGTCTGTTCCAGGAAAAAATCAGTTTTTCCGTTGCATGAGGAGGGGGGGGATAAAAAGGATAGGGAGGAAAATGTCAAAATTTATCAATTGGTCGTAGGAAAACCCAATTTTTTTCACCCGCACAAGGCGAATCTGATATTTTGTCAATTTGTCACAGAATGAAACTGTGAAATTTGTTGATCAGTTTTCAACAAAAATCTCATTTTATCGGTCAGTTGCAGGAAAAAATGAGCTTTTCCATCGCATGAGGAGGAGCTAGGAAATCGGGCAATTTGTCGCAGTAAGGCACTGCGAAAGTCAACGATCGGTTATGAAGAAAAATGTTAAACAGACCCAATATACTGTTCAATGTACAGCATATAATATATGAAAATTGTTTTTATTTGAAAACTCTAGTTGATACTTTATATTTAGTATGTAGTCTTGTCTCGCATGTTTTGGAGTTTGCAGAACCTGAGGTAATGCAAATATTGGAAATTTCTGCAATTTTTGGAGTCCACAGAACCCGAAATATCATTGAAATGGAAATCTTTTTCCCTATTTTTTTGTCTTGTTTTCCCTCAGATTATTCAGGTGTCGTTGGGACCAGGAGTAATGCCAAAATTGTAAATTTTCTCCGTATTTTTTTTTTTTTTTTTTTTTTTTTTTTGCACACACACACACACAAAAAAAAAAAAAAGAGTGATTTTTTTCCTGTGTCTGCTGTACCCAAAATAATGATCAAATAGGGAAATTTACAGCACCAAATTATTTCTGAAATAGTAAAATTTTCATCTTTAATTTTCTTCCCTTACATCAGAATTTTTCAGGTCTGTAGGACACAGAATAAGTCCAAAATTGAAACTTTTTGCATTTCCTTTCCAAGTCAGCGGGATCTGAAATAATAAAATTTCCATTTTATTTACTTCTTTAGATATCAATATTTGGATTTTTCGGGTCTGCAAAACCCAAAATTGTACAATTAATGATGTTGAAAATATAAAATTTTTGCCCTTTTTATGAAGCTGTAAGAACAGAATTAATGCCAAAATAGTAGAATTTTCACTTTTATTTTTCTTGTGTTCCCTCATAATTTTTTAGTTCTGGAGACCCCAAACGATACTTAAACTGTAAAATTTCTGCCTTCTATTTTTGGGGTCTGCAGGAATAGATATAGAGCCAAAATTAAACATCCTTTCGCCCATATTTTGGTATAATATATATTTGATATTTTGGAGTTTGCAGAACCTGAGGTAATGCAAAATATGGTTACTTGTAAGACACTTATCCAATATTTAGTTCCGCAGGCATTTTATACTATTACTATGTTTGGCATAAAATATTTTGGTCGACATATCAACATACTATGTTTGGATTCAACTGATAGATTTTTGTGTGTGTTGTTCAAAGTAAATTTTGGAGATTTATTAGATTTCAACTGTTGTTTCTATTTAATACCTTCAAATTTAACTTTTCGGTTGTAATTTACACATACAAAAATATTTTACGTACAGTTGTTGCACAGTTTTGACATAATTAAATTTTTAAAATTATAGAGTATCTGATAAGAGGGGAAGGATGTTCAAAATATTTTCAGTCTTGATCAGTGCTGATTAATGCAGGGACAAAGTTCTGAAAGCATTTTATAAGAGTACTTTTGCCTTATTTAAAATTTAAAAAATCCTGCGTTTAAAAAGATGACACTTATACAAAAATATTTCTGGAAGTTTGCCACTTCAGTAACTGGGTCCTGGTCTTGACTACCTATCATAGCTTACACCCATATTCAAAGAAATGAAACGAGGGAAAAAAGAAAGAAAAAAAAAATCAGTTGATATGTATATCATATGCTCCAAGGTCAAACAGGAATGTGCCGGTAGTTCCAGTGTTGCTAGTTACGGGTTTTTTAATTCCAATTAATTGATTGCTGCCACTTTTTAAAAATAGTAATATTTCCTTTATTTAATAACAAATTTAATAAAGTGACTATTACTATTTCAAAACAAATGACAGCAATGAAGCAATCTGAATAATAATAGGAACCAACAGGCAATACTAGTACTTTCGCCATCCCAGAGTCAATCATTTTTTCTACCAACTCCGCTGCCCTGCTAAAAAGATGTTTTTTTAGAGTGTGTGTGTGTGGGGTGAGTACTTTGAGAAAAGTTGAAATCTAAATTACAATAGATGTTACATAATCATTGTTGAATTCAGACATCTTTCCCCGGGAAGGATTTCTGGGCTCCAGGGGGGGGGGGGGGGAATTGCACTTTTTGACCATTGAAAGTATAACATCTCAAATCTTTCAGCGGGGACATTTCAATGCTCCAAGGGGATTCCCCCCCCCCAGGTCACCCCCTGAATTCAACACTACATAATTATTGCTCTGCAAACATTTGCATAAGAATAAGAACGTTTTAACTTTTATAATTTGTTTTTCTATTTTTGCTTTTTAGCAAAAATTTTGCTGACACATTTTCATAATTTTTTTTAATACTTTAGCAAAATAGAAAAAAAAAAAAAAAAACTAAAAATTAAGGTTCAATGTTAAATTTTAATTTTAAAACTTTAAAAAAGAAACGGTTGAAAATTACTACTTCTCCGTTTGAAGATTTTTTATATAAGGAGATTTCTAAAATGTTTAAAATACTTCGAAATGTTCACAAATTTGGTTCTTTTCAACTATACCAACAACATAATACTGTATGCTAATGCACTATTTATTTTAACCCTGACCGTGCAAAAGATTGTAAGAGTATTTTTGTCTTATTAAAAAATATATATATTTTCTGCATATAAAAAGTACAGGTTTTTTGTCTAAAGGAAAAGTTCAGGTTTTATGCCTTAAGGAAAACTGAAGGTATTTCGGACAAAAAAGTGAAGGAGAATAGTACAGGTTTTTTGCCTTAAGGAAAACTGAAGGTATTTTGGACAAAAAAGTAAAGGAAAAGTACAGGTTTTTTGCCTTAAGGAAAACTGAAGGTATTTCGGACAAAAAGGTAAAGGGAAAGTACAGGTTTTTTGCCTTAAGGAAAACTGAAGGTATTTCGGACAAAAAAGTGAAGGGAAAGTACAGGTCTTTTGCCTAAAGGGAAGATGCAGGTTTTTTTGTCCGAAATACCTTCAGTTTTCCTTAACGTTTTTTTTTAAAGGTTTTTTGCTGACTTTTTTACCTGGGATTCCTACAGTCGTCGTCTGGTCCATCTGTTTGTCCGCATATAACAACGCAAAAACTACCCAACCGGATCGTTTGAAATTTAATATATATAATCGTTGCAGAATTTTGGTGAGTCATTTCAAATTTTATGAAAATTGAATCGAAACTTAAAAATTTATTAATAAAAGATTTCTTCATTCTATTAAATCCTATCATGCGTAATTAATTCAACGATATCCCATGATAGGTAATGATTCAAGGTTGCCAAGGTGATTACATCATATTTAAGATGGAGTCATATTATTTCCGTATTACTGAATTTAAAAACCGAATTCGTATACCAAAATTGTTGCAATCATATAATATACCGACAGTTTTTTGGATAGATGTTTCCGGAGAAATAGATATTAAATGAAAAAAAGAGTCTAAATATGGATATCAAGTTCTGAAATTTTCAAAGCTAGGCTTAAGTTTCCCATTGGAATTTTCGGTAAATATCAACAAAAAATAAAATGTTGCCAACTTAAAATGTACTTATTTTATTACGGAAATTAATCATATCATAATAACAGACGATATAGTTCGTTTCACTGAAATAATAACAGTACGAACGACCTCATTTGTCACGTTTGAATCATAATTTACAACTTGTTTTGTTTTGTTTTCGTTTTTAAATAATTGATATAATGCAATATATCATTTTCGTGACCACGGGAAAATGCTGCTATAAGAAAGATTCATAAATGTAAATAATTTGACATATTGAGCTATTGTTAATTAACTGCTTTTTAGGTGCGTTCGTAATTATATAAATACGTAGAACCTATAGTCGTCGTTTGGTCCGTCCGTCTGTCCGTCCGTCTGTCCGTCCGTCTGTCTGTCCGCATATAACAACGCAAAAACTACCCAACCAAATGGTTTGCAATTTAAAATATATTATCTTTGCAGAATTTTGTCGAGACATTTCAAATTTTATTAAAATCGAATCAAAACTTTAGGAGATATTAATAAAAATATTTATTAAAAATTTGAATTTTTTTTTTAAATCGGTGCTTTTTTGTTATAGGAGCTTCCGAAGTTTAATCGTCAAGCGACCGAGATACTTATTTTATGACAGAAATTAATCTGCAGACGATATAATTCATTTCACAGAATTAAAAATCATCAAGATCTGAATATTTATATAACTAGCTGATACATATATATCTGAATATTTATATAACTAGTTAAGATATTTGTATGAACAGTGTCATAAAATATATACTTAACTAGCTGTTTAACCCGTTCTACGCACGGGATGTCATGAATTTAATTCTAAAACGTGCGTACGAACGCACCTCGTTTGTAACGTTTGACGTACAATTTCCAACTTGTTTTTTTCGCAGTCGGGTTTTATTCCTTTATTTGTATTATTTACTTATTTAACGAAGAAATTTTATTTTAGCATAAATATTTTAAAACACACTTAAATGGTAACACTTGGGTAACATGCATGTGGATAACTCTGCCTTTTTTCCTTTGCATAATAGTGTTTTTTCAGCGCAGATTGTTGAAAAAAAAATACTGTAAGCAGTTTAATTTGGAAATGGAAAAAGAGCTCCTCAGTGTGAAATCTATTGAGAAATCATTGAGAAATTAAGCAGAACACGATCGAAATAAGAATTAAAAAAATTATGACCGTTTGAAATGAAACACTATTGAAATTTTTCATAAATAGAAGTCGAAACAACATTAAAATGAATTAGCTGCAGGATGCATTTAACTAACTAAAATTGTCGAGTGAGATAACTAAACGTAAGGGAAAATGTGCAGAGAAATGGAAAAAGAGCTGTTCAGTGTGAGATTATTATTGCTATATTAAGCAGAACACGGTCGGAATAGGAATTAAAAATATATATCTACTAGCTAAATCGCCCGGCGCACGGTGGGAGATTTGCCGATTCCAGCTGGCCAAAATTATTTTTCAACTTCTATTTGATGAAATCTATTTTTCGTTTATATAAACGATATATTAGGCTGATTTAAAGAAAATATATGAAATTTTAAACGGTAGTTTAAAAAGAAATCATTATATTTAATTAAAAATTATTAATGTAGTACATTAGATGTGCAGGGTGGCTAGTGGTCAGTGAAAAATACGGTCAAAAAAAGTTATAAACACCAATATATTTTTATAGAAAAATTCGTTAATTATTTGATCGAATAATCGACATGAATTTTTCTATGAGAATATACAGGTGATTATCACTTTTTTTGACTGTATTTTACCTTGACCACTAGCCACCCTGATGGGAATTTTTTAATTATATTACTATGATGTACCATTCAGTTAAATATTTAAATTATTTAAATCTTTAAAACATGTAATGAATGAGTTAATCTTTTACTTGATAACTAAAAAGGACAATATTTATGAACTTTTATAATATTATTAAGTTTCAATCGATAGAATTATATTTATTATATGATACCAAATTATAAAAGTAATTTTTTATAATAATCTACTAGAAATTGGGATACAAAATAAATATTAAAGAGTAATACATAATATTATATATACAAAGGAATAGGAAAATTGCGTAGAAATTTTCTGACAATTCACCATCTAAT